>CM031244.1:366570577-368970577 GCA_018340775.1 Taxus wallichiana var. yunnanensis | reverse complement strand
GCTCAGGGCCAAGATAAAACAACATACTCACGCACCAAGGAAAAGAAATCAGAGCAGAAAGAATAAAACAAAACCAAACAAGTATGTGGCCGTGGATGAAAAAGGTGTTTCATTCCAGCAAACATATGTCAAAGCATCATTTAATTAAAAACAAAAAGGAAACAAATAGGCGACCGATAATAAATTCACACAGGAAGGGAGGGGGTAGGTAGAAATGTAAGTGATCAAGCTCGCAAAGGATTGGCTGGAAGTTTCAACGCATTCTTCCCAACCTCCGCCTACAATCTCCTCAAAAACAACACACACGACCAATAACTCGGGTTTGGCATTTTAGTCCCCCAACACAAGCCAAGTAGTCTAAATGAAAGAAAAAAAGAAATGTTAGGTTGCCATAAATTTCACCCACCTCCAACCAACAAAGACCACAACAAACAAGGTCTTAGAGCTCACGTCTCCCTCACGCCAGGTATGAACAAAAATGAGCATAAAGTGGGGGGAAAGTTTGGTGGCTCCTGTAATGACCCAAAATTTTCACACACGAACAACACAGTAAAAGACAAGCTATTTTTTTTTTGACTTGCTTGACACATAACATGACGCAACATGTCGTCACCAAGGATACAACTAACTCTGTGAACAACTCGATACAAGGATGGCCATAAAGGCAGCACGGAAACGTTCACACCTATCAAGGACAATTTACTTTTCTTTTAGACATGACAACATAGAAGTCCAACCACAAAACACACTTACAGTTAGGGCCATCCACAATGAGATATTCTTGAGGGTTATTTATTTTAAAAATACATCTTGCAATTCTTATCTTAGTTTTCAAGGAGACTCAAGATACGATTCATACAATTCATCTTACCAAGCTAAGTTTATTCCTTTTTCACTGAGTAATCATCCTTAAATCTTCTCTATTATGACATTTATTTTCTTAATTCGTTTATTTAGAGAAAGGGGGAAATTCAATTCCACAAGGCCATCTTCTCACCACTAACGCTACTAAGATTCGTTCTTGCCCACAAGACAACATGGTTTTAAGTTCGACACACTTAAGAGAAGAGATACAAGGTGCCTTGAAAAGGGTTAGAGGGAGAAGGTCGAGATGAAACATCTTTAGGACCTCATTAGTTATTGCCAGTATTTAATTGAAGCTAGGGCTCTTAACCAGAATTATCAACAACTTTACTTAGGCTTCGCTAAAAGTATTAACAAGGAGTAAAAATTTACTTTCCAAATGGCGGTGAGAAAGATGGTGAGGTCTCCAATTTGTTTTCTCTGGCTTATTAAATCTTATCATCTTCAAACAACTAACAGTTCATTTCACCTTAGGGTCATTTTACAAATTTCACCATAAAAGGAATAATGTTCACTAGAGGAGCTAGGGTTATCATGTTATAAAGTTTACCTGCAATGATAGTCTTGCCCTTGATTACTTAAAGAATTTCTTGCTCTCAAGTTGGTGACCCCTACATTACTTTATTTGAATACAACTTTTAATTTAACTTCCAGAAGTATTAAACAATCCCATGTTAGTTTACTTATGACACTTTATTACTAAGTCATATCAAGGTTTAACTCAAAATTTATTCTCAAGGCAAGGTTGTAGCAACACTCATTTACAAGAACAAAACAAGATTACATCAATTCTTAAAATACTGATACTCCAACAAAGTCACTCAACAACAATAACCAAATTTTCTTATAATTTCAATGATGGTCAAACAATACAAGGTTTCCAAAGTTCAGATGACAAAGTCCACAATACTTTATACTAAGACATTAATCCTCTTTTAAACTTTCCACTGGACGTTAACAATAGTTGAACAACATAAAAAGGTTTCGAGCAAAGGAACTTCTCAACTGAGGTTGATGACAAAAGTCTACAAATCTATCCCTCATCTACACACAAAATCCATCTGCAGCAAATTTTCTACAAGAGTCAGTTCACGAGAACTGAGCAAGATAAGGCTACACAAACCCACCATAACTGTTATCTATCAATATCATGAAAAGAAGCACTTTATTACAAGAATTTGGGTCAAACCTCTAAACACTATCAACACTTCAAGTTATAATAAGTTTCCACCATGCCAAACAAGGAAGAAGACCATGTACTTCCGTTAGGAGTAAAGACAACGAAAATATAACAACCGAAAGAGAAAGGCCCTTGGCCCTATAAGGAGAAATAACCAATCTAACAAAGCAGGATTCCCACCAAGTAAGTAATTAACAATAATTACAAGATTGAGATTTGATATATATACCAACCATCTAGAAAATTTATCAAAGGTACCAAACGCATAGACTAAAATAATATATTTCTAAAAGAACAAGAGTTGATCGGCCCAAGAAAGGGGAACCACGGGTTTCAGAAATTAACACAAAAGGCCATGTATGATTGAGTTTCAAACCGGAAATCAATTAGAGTATACATACAACATAAGTTTCGAAGCGAAGGCAAGAGTACTAGTTTTGACCATTAACTACAAAGATTTTCCAATCATCCAAGAAGGGT
The DNA here is from genome assembly GCA_018340775.1 of Taxus wallichiana var. yunnanensis. Lineage (NCBI taxonomy): Eukaryota > Viridiplantae > Streptophyta > Pinopsida > Cupressales > Taxaceae > Taxus > Taxus wallichiana. The sequence continues at coordinate 368,968,053 of CM031244.1, read as the reverse complement.
CAAAGTCTTACAGGCTAGTAGCAAACACGCGAGAGAAGAAGGGAGTTCCGTCACACCAGAGTATACAATAATGTCATCAACAAATTTTATAACACTAAAGATTTGCAAACCTCTACAACAATTCTAATGTTTGGTTAATTTAAAATAAATTACCCATTTCCCAAAACAACAATATTTTAAGGCAAACCTTGGAAACATAGTCAACTCACACACATGGATACAAACATAATTTCTAAGTGACATTATCAAAACAAAACCTTTCGCTATGAATCCATAAGACTATCAAATGAAAGATGAGTTTTTTTTTCCAAAGATTAATGACATTTAAGGAAATTTCCCTCACAAATATCAAGGTAATTACGTGCATAAAAACCGACCAATATTAATTAATAGCATTAACACTACAAAGGAGAAATAATGCAAGTTAGGAAAAATAGAAGAGCACCATCAACAACAATTCCGAGAGGGGGATTAGACCAAAACTATTCCAGTGTCAACGAGGTACTGGATTCGCACAAAGAAACCTCGAGCTTAGTTGATCCGAAAGGCTAGTTATGGTTCAAGTTGCTAGGGATGGTCAAGGTACTTCCTGAGGATGGCCTTAAAAGCCTAGAAACAAGATGAAAGATAATATAAGAGTCTACACCTGCGAGACGGAAAACACATTGCACACAAACCTTTTCATTCTACAAGTTTTAATACCAAAACTCTAAGCTGGCTAGCCCAAGCATTGATCACACTAATCCTACGACCTTCCTTTCTCGATGCCAAAAGGTTATCAAAGGGACTTGTGAAGGAGCTAACAAAAAAATGTCAAAGACAACCTTGGGTGCTAGGGAGGGGGTTTCATAGTTATCGTAAACTTACTTCCATGATATCGAAAATACTAGTTTGATCAACATAATAACTTGCAACTCAATCGCAGAGAAGAATTAATACATAAAAAAATAGACGAAGGTCTATCATTCGAGCAAGAGAAACATAACATTCAGGGGAAAGGGCACACGCATCCTTATGACCAACATACTGTCAACGATAAAAGCTAAAACAAGAAGAAACAAGCAGAAAGGGGAAATCTCCCATCATGACATCCAACTGACAATTCAATGCAAGGAAAAGTGGTTCGATTTCACAATAATTTTAAATAAAATAATAGTAGAAAGGTGTAGAAATATCTTGCCTTTTTCTCCAGATTCAAAAATGTTTCATGGACACCTCCCGAACAAAGCAACAACAATCCTCAGTCGAATCTCCCCTTTTTAGGCTGGGCACTCAAGCTCCATTCTGATGTCTGAATTTTCCCACCCAATGTTCTTTGGAAGCCATTTTCAATTCCCCAATCTGCCTGTCACTAGAATATCTCAAGTCTCTAAGACAAGTGCGACTTTCATCAACACGTATAGAATCCCTAGCACTGAGCTGTTTCCCACGCATACAGGTGGGAGATATTTGTTTTTTCAGAAAGATGCTCCTCATGCTTCAATCTATGTCTGCTGGATTCTTTTTCTTTCACAGGTGGAACCACAGAAGGTTTAAAGTTAATATCATAACACTTTTCAGAGGAAGCAACATTAAAATATGACTTAGAAGTCTTGAGACCCTCTGCTCTTATTTGATGAAAAGTTTCAGTATTGGTGGAAGCATTTTCGTTCAGTGGACCTACAGATCCATGCATTTTTTCTTTCCCAGTTAATGTTTTTAGATGTGTAAGATTCCTTTCCCCCAGACACTGCAGAAGAGGGGGCAGATCCAATAGGATGCAATTGTTCATTCTTAAAGAGGAACCATTCAGTTCTCCTCGTGCTGCAGAGGATGGTGAGATGCTGTCATTTTGTTTCAGTAGCCTCTTGTGTATGGGTTCAGTACGGGAATGCCATCAGGACAATTGCTCTGTAAAGTTTCACTTTCTTTGCTTTACTTGAGTCATCAGTCACATACTCATCCCTGTGATGCTTCTTCTTTGTATCATTTGATATCAAAGGTGTAGTGGAATGCAAACATCCTTGCTTGCCAACATCCCTCGCCAACGGTACCAAATCCGATTCGGTTGCATTGTCAGAATGCTTAACTGGAACTTGAACATTAGGATGCTTCCTAGGTGCATTTTCTCCTGAAGGTAGTGAAGAAGTTGATCTGTCTATTGTTTTTTTTGGGCGATTCAAGAAGAAAGTTGACCAGTACTGCAAAATTGTCTTCAGTTATCCATTTGTATGCATCATCCATCCCATACGTCTCAATCAGGGCATATACAGCAGGACGCACTTCTTTGTCAGGGAAACCCATTTTTTTCTCTTAACAGCTTCGATGATATCTTCCGCCACCTTTGACTTCGCCTGCTTTAAAGAATCCATAGTCTTGATACCGCTAAGTTTGACAAGCCAACAAGACTGAGCCAAAGTGTGACCGAAGCCACCGGAATCGAACACACGATGGAGATAGACACTCATCTACGGGGCAGAGTGGAAGAAATGAAACAAGCAAGGCAATTTGAGCTTCATGAATATTCTGATATAAAACAGATCCGCCTCTATGAGATACTCTTCCATGAGTTACAACGTAAAACAAGTAAGAAATCAATAGAGAATCTTAGTAATAAATTTCATCAGGTCTCCTGGTAATACTCTCACTGTCACATAGTCGATTTTGATAAAAAAATACTTGAAGGAGAATCCCGAATTTGAGGATGCATTCAATACTGAACAGACAACAACAGAGTTGGACAACCTGCTTGTTGGAGGTGCTCAAAAAAGGATTCTACTATACTGCAACATGCCTGCTTCCTGGCTAATCACTGTGGCAGGCTGTTGCTTTGTGGATTCCCGAACAAGAACACACCTCGCATCACCCAAGGACACATTTGGAATAGGGAAGGAGCAACAGCAAGGAAGCGGCCAAAAAAAAAAACACGTGGTGCACTTTTCCCAGTGCACAAACCCCAAGAAAAAGCCAAGTGCCTCCAAACCATACGCATTGAATAAAGGATCCAAGTGAGATCCAAGTTTGTTTGTGTGTTGATAAGGTGTGTTTCAATAAAATTGAGTTTACATGATATTACATATATCATTCTAAGATTTCTAATGGTATAAAGTAGACATCAAACGGAATAACATGTGAAAATTTATGCATTCTACAAGGTACCCTAGTCAAAACTAAAATTTAAAGTATTTCATTTTTATTTTCCAGTTTCTAATTGAAATCTTTAAGCAGGTCTTAGAGGTGCGTTGATGCAGGAGGGCAGAGTAGTTGCCTTTGAGTCTTGTAAAATCAAATATTATGAGCTCAATTATCCAAAAAATGACCTTGAGCTTTCATCGCTTGTACATGCCTTAGTGCGGTGGAGACATTTTCTTCTTGGCCGAAGATTTACACTTATGACTGATCACTTGAGTCTTCATCACCTCTTCACGCAACCCAATCTCAACACTTGTCGAGGCCTTTGGATGGAGTTGCTTTATGAGTACGACATGGAGATTGAGCATGTGAAGGGGAAGGAGAATTTGGTTATAGATGCCTTGAGTAGATGGAGACATGTGGCTATGGCCACATCAGTGGGCACAAATTTACGGAGTAAGATTTTGCAGCAGCTTCCTCAGGGGCGCTTTCTACCTTGCACCCGTGAGCAAAGATTGAGTCATAGATACCCCTTGAGGGGAGGTTTGATGGATTTTCATTAGAGTTAGATGGCCTTCTTAGACACGAGTTCGATATATGTTCCTAGAGATGGAGGATTGAGACATGACAATTTTTCGAGGCTCATCGTGTGCCTTATTTAGCCCATCTTGGGGAGAAGAAGATGCATGCCACCCCGAGACAATTGTATTTCTGGAGGACATCGAGAGATGTGGCTTTATTTGTGTCACACTTTTTAGAGTGCCAGAGGGTGAAGGCTAAGCATAAGCACACAGTTGGCCTTCTTTATCCTCACACCATACCAGAGTGGAAGTGGGACACCATTTCCATGGACTTCATCGTTGGGTTACCTACGCGAGATACCACCATGACTCCATCATGGTCACGGTGGATAAATTGACGAAAGTAGCTCATTTTTCTCCAAAGGAAGACCACCTATACAGCTAGTGCGCATGGTATGAGTATATCTTGATGAGATAGTCGGATTACATGGGATTCCATGGAAGATCATTTACGACCATGATCCTTTGTACACTTCCCATTTTTGGACCACCATGCAAAGATGATCTCGGGATGAGGATAAATTTCAGCACAACATATTACCCTAAGATAGATGGACGAGACTAAGTAGGTGAATTAGATCCTCGAGAACATGCTTAGGATGTACATTATGGATCACCAATGAGATGGGAGGACTATCTCGTATTTAGTGGAGTTTTCCTAAAATAATAGTTTCTAGAGTTTGATAGGCATGGCTCCTTTTCAGGAATTATATGGCAGAGAGTGGAGGACACCTCTTAGTTGGGACATGATTGAGGACAGGGTTTCCCTTGGGCCAGCATTATTACAAGATATGGAGTAACATGTTACCTTTATCGACAAAGATTACAAGAGGCACAGGATGATGAGTAAGAAGTATGTGAACCAGCATAGGACAGATCATAGTTTTGAGGTGGGCACAAAGGTGTTTCTTCATGTCATACCGCATAAGATCCCTATCCATTACAGAAAAGGTTCTAAGCTTGCTCCTAGGTTTGTGGGTCCCTTTGATATCTTGGAGTGTATCGGTCCCTTGGCCTACCATCTAGCATTGACACCCAGCTTGTCTTGCATCAATGATGTGTTTCACATTTATGTGCTTAGGGGATATATTTATGATCCTTCTCACGTGCTAGATTGGACCACATTACAGGTGCAGGATAAGGGCTAGGTGATGGTAGAGCTCGTATGAATTATAGAGCATAGGACCCCGGCCTTCACAAAGCAGAGAGATTGATCAGGTTTGGGTCCAAAGTGGGACAGATATGATGAGACTGCAACTACTTGGGAGGATGCTACATTGTTATGAGTGCAATTCCCACACCTGTTCCAGTGACTTCCAGGAGAAAGTCGAATCTAAGGGGAGGGGGATGTAGTGCCCACTTCCCTTTGACACCTTTTTTATTATTAGATACTATCGTTCGCACTTATGGATATATTATAGTTTTTGATATAGCATGTTAGTATATATCAGAGATACTAAAATGTTATTGATTTGATTCTTATATGATGCATATGGACTATTGGAGACTTTTGTTTTCGATATTGATATACTTTTGACATGGTTATTTATCGGTAATTCGGCATGTGATATATTTAGTCATTTTGAGTAGATCTTGATAATTGGATTAATGTGATGATCATTTTGACATGAATGAAATGTGGAATAGAAATGTGCTAGAAATTGTAGAATCGATATTTTATTTTCATAGATGATATTAATTCATATATAGTTGATTTCATATTTATATTGCATATTTGACATGAATGTTTTAATACGGCCACGAGGTCGAAGGAGGTATTCTATGTTTTGCAGGTATATTATATTCACAACAACATCTAGGGAGTAGAGACCAACCACATCGGAATTCGAGAAGAATCCAACTAGGGTGACCATGGCAACAAGTAATTGTGTGTGTGTGTTAGAATTAATTGGTTAGGAGAAAATTGTGACTTAGGGGTCATGTATTGTTTTTTTTTAATTTTCCCTTTCTATTGTGTTAATATGTGTTTTCTCTTACTAGTGAAATATTTACTTATTTTATTATTTAGATTTTTGGAATTGTGTTTACCCCTTTATTTGTCATGGGTTGTAGTGTCTTAATTAAGCTAATTTTAATTTGTCTTAAACTAATTAAAGATGTGACTAAAATGAGTTCATTTATTGGAATTAATTTACTCTTGGATTTTGTGTTGAGTGAAGTGTGTTTGAGTTTTGAGTGTAGCACACTCTAACCCACATGAGAAAATGGAATTTGGCCTTAGAGGCACAATTTAGAAGCTTGTGGGACAAGTCAAACTTGTCCCATACCTCTTAAATGCCCATCCTAACCCTAGGTATGGGTTGGGGGTCAAATTTAGGCTCTTTTAGGTGTTTTTGGGGATAAAAAGGTAAAATGTTAATTGCACTTTCTTTCAAACATTTAATTTTTTTCCTTTGGGGAGTGGGCCTAGATGGAGTGTGTAAGGTTCTTATCATTCCTCCAACCACTTATTAACTCGTGCATTGGAATAGGAGGTTGATCAAGTGATGTGGAGTGGAGAGGAAATGAGGTGGCATCCTACTTGGAGCCACATCATCCCTCCCTCTTTTTCTCTATTTATTGAATTCTTGTTGCTTGTTTTGGGGTTCGATGATCATTTTTAGTCTTTTGAATTTTGGAGAGTGAGAGGATTTTGAGAGAGTTGTGGATTTTTGGATCTTTATGGATGCTTGCTTGATCTTTGGAAAGGCTTAGAAATTCATACTTGGAACAAGCTCTACCATGGAGAGGTAGGAGCTTCACCTTAGTTTAAAATATGATAATTGTTTTATTGTATGTGTGTATATGTTGTGTTGCATGTTGTTGTCTCTTTGAAATGCTTGTTGGGTATGGGTAGAATGCCTAAGTTGGGAGTGGGAGGAGACTATGGGAGTTGCTCTTGTAGGGAGGCATAAGAGATCACTTTCTTGAGGAGGGGTTTGGGTTGGGTGCCTCATCTAGTATGAGGAATGCTTTCATTTCTTCTTGTTCTTCTTGTAGATTTGGTCGAGTTTTAATATTAAACTCAAAAATATTAATGAAGAATATAAACACATAATATGATTTTCTTCTATTGAATTCAATCGGGATATTTTATTCACAGGTATAGGTTACATTATATAGGAGAATGACATCCTTAGAATATGGAATCAAACAATATCACATTCCCACTTATCTCTCCAACATGATTCTCTCCACCTTTATTTCAACTATCCCTTAATTCCCTCATGATGAGTTGTCTATTACAACTCATCGATCACTCACATAATGTAATATCTAAATATTACATTTTACAAATAAGTAACTCACACACACTATTAATAATGTTACAAACAATATATTTGTAACATTCACTCCCTATTGTTTACATTATTAATCCCTATTAAACACACTCCCCTAATGTGAACAAGGTAGAGAAAACATCCACACGTCTTCTACAAATTTGCACTCGCCTCTGCATGCTCATGATCTTGGTACGTTGAACCTCTGTTCACCAAATACGAACCCTTGTTCGACAAAAATAGACCTGTCCCTGAAAGTACGAGCCCCTGCTCATGAACCTCTGTTCATCCTCTTCAAGAAAAACATGATGCTACTTTTTCTTGTGCTTTTATCTTTCTACTACAACATATTTACATCAGGAGGTTATAAAAGGAAATACAACTCTGAATAGGAATGTGACATCTGTTCTTATTACAAACAATGAAACACACAACTGAAAATATGCCACAAACTCATTATGCGGCCCCGTCACTTGCATGCAATTTGGCGAGAGAGGACGCTAGTTTTCCTCCTTCCTCTGTTGCCTCCTTCCTCCATCTTTTGTTGCTTAGTTACTTAGTAAATTTTAAAATGAAGCTCAATATAAAATGTCCTGTCAATTTTAACTTGTCAATCATGTATAAGCGAAAATGCGACCGGAGAAATGCGAAACCCCCTTGTTTTTTTTTTTTTTTAAATTTTCCTAATGATCACCTAAATGACACAAAAATAACTTAAAATTTTTGACTTGACTTTAGACAAAGGAAAAAAAAAAAAACAAGACAATAATATTGTGACATTCATTGACATAACCCAAATAATAACATAGAATTAATAAAACCTATTAAAAAATTAAAAAATTATGACATGGGCTTTTGACTAAAAAAAAAAAATACTTCACTTTTTAATGACTTAGGGAATGAAATTTGCCAAAATAATATCCACGATGGAATATACATGAAGATGGAATGAATAGAAAATAAACATGAATACTATGAAGACGGGAGAACAACACATTGGACAGTGAATTTGCAGATTTATACAAAGGAACATAAGTTGAGATGTTTTCACATTTTATCAAAAATACGAACTGGGTTTCTCTAAAATTGGAATGAGAACAACGCAAGTATATACAAACCCAATAAATATTAAAAATTATCAATCTGGTTTTTCAAAAATATTAAATTTATCAAATTGTTTTTAATTAAAGATGGAAGACAAAGACAAGACAAAAGGCGTGAAGTATGTAGTTCATGGGAATATCGATAGATGTAAAATAAATAAATGTGACAATCTACTAGATGTGAAAGAATTACATGTGAACAATGGATGGAAGAACAAATCACATCACCAACGAAGCAAATGATAATACGGTTCAATAAAAAAATTCTTCACAAAAAAAACACAATTGAATTTGTTTGGATTAAACCAAAATACCGGTGAATCGATGTCAAAGCCAATGCAATGAAACTACCTTATATGTACAATCACGCAACTGAATTTTATCATAAATGTTAAATACGCAAGTTCAAAATTCATACTTCTATAAACTGCATTCTCAGGGGCAAAGATAAGTATGACAGCCCCTCACAAATCCATTACGCATCCATCATGGAAAGGCTATGAAATAGACGTGAATCCCAGCTCTGATTCCAAAATGTAGATTTGGTCAGAGTTTTAATATTAAACTCAGAATAATAATGCAGAATATAAACACATAATATGATTTTCTTCTATCGAATTCATTCGGGATATTTTATTCACAGGTAGAGGTTACATTATATAGGAGAATGACATCCTTAGAATATGGAGTCAAACAATATCACATTCCCACTTATCTCTCCAACATGATTCTCTCCACCTTTATTTCAACTATCCCTTTATTCCCTCATGATGAGTTGTCTATTACAACTCATCATTCACTCACATAATGTAATATCTAAATATTACATTTTACAAATAGTAACTCACACACACTATTAATAATGTTACAAACAATATATTCGTAACATTCACTCCCCTATTGTTTACATTATTAATCCCTATTAAACACACTCCCCTAATGTGAACAAGGTAGAGAAAAACATTCACACGTCTTCTACAGCTTGCCTGCCTCTGCATGCTCATGATCTTGGTACGTTGAACCTCTGTTCACCAAATACGAACCCCTGTTCGACAAAAATAGACCTCTCGTCCCTGTAATGCACGAGCCCTGCTCATGAACCTCTATTCATCCTCTTCAAGAAAAACATGATGCTACTTTTTCTTGTGCTTTTATCTTTCTACTACAACATATTTACATCAGGAGGTTATAAAAGGAAATACAACTCTGAATAGGAATGTGACATCTGTTCTTATTACAAACAATGAAACACACAACTGAAAATATGCCACAAACTCATTATGCGGCCCCGTCACTTGTGGCTGGCGAGAGGACGCTAGTTTTCCTCCTTCCTCTGTTGCCTCCTTCCTCCATCTTTTGTTGCTTAGTTACTTAGCAAATTTTAAAATGAAGCTCAATATAAAATTTCCTGTCAATTTTAACTTGTCGTCATCGCATGTGCTTGGCGAAAATGCGACCCGAGAAATGCGAAACCCCCTTGTTTTTTTTTTTTTTACAATTTTCCTAATGATCACCTAAATGACACAAAAATAACTTAAATTTTTTGACTCGACTTTAGACAAAGGACAAAAAACAAGACAATAATATTGTGACACTCATTGACATGACCCAAATAATAACATAGAATTAATAAAACCTATTAAAAAATTAAAAAAATTATGACATGGGCTTTTGACTAAAAAAATACTTCACTTTTTAATGACTTCCGGGAATGAAATTTACCAAAATAATATCCACGATGGAATATACATGAAGATGGAATGAATAGAAAAAAAACATGAATACTATGAAGACGGAGAACAACACATTGGGCAGTGAATTTGCAGATTTATACAAAGGAACATAAGTTGACGATGTTTTCACATTTTCTCAAAAAATACGAACTGGGTTTCTCTAAAATTTGAACTGTAGAGTAACAACGCAAGTATATGCAAACCCAATAAATATTACAAAATTATCAATCTGGGTTTTCAAAAATATTAAATTTATCAGCCGTTTTTAATTAAAGATGGAAGACAACAAGACAAAAGGCGTGAAGTATGTAGTTCATGGGAATATCTGACAGATGTAAAATAAATAAATGTGACAATCTACTAGATGTGATAGAATTACATGTGAACAATGGATGGAAGAACAAATCACATCACCAACAGAAGCAAATGATAATACGGTTCAATAAAAAAAAATTCTTCACAGCAAAAAACACAATTGAATTTGTTTGGATTAAACCAAAATACCAGTGAATCGACGCCAAAGCCAATGCAATGAAACTCCCTTATATGTACAATCACGCAACTGAATTTTATCACAAATTCTAAATACGCAAGGTCAAAATTCATACTTCTATAAACTGCATTCTCAGGGGCAAAGATAAGTATGACAGCCCCTCACAAATCCATTACGCATCCATCATGGAAAGGCTATGAAATAGACGTGAATCCCAGCTACGATTCCAAAATGTAGATTTGGTCGAGTTTTAATATTAAACTCGAATAATAATGCGAGAATAGAAACACATAATATGATTTTCTTCTATCAATTCAATCGGGATATTTTATTCACAGTAGAGGTTACATTATATAGAGAATGACATCCTTAGAATATGGAGTCAAACAATATCACATTCCCACTTATCTCTCCAACATGATTCTCTCCACCTTTATTTGAACTATCCCTTTATTCCCTCATGATGAGTTGTCTATTACAACTCATCATTCACTCACATAATGTAATATCTAAATATTACATTTTACAAATAGTAACTCACACACACTATTAATAATGTTACAAACAATATATTCGTAACATTCACTCCCCTATTGTTTACATTATTAATCCCTATTAAACACACTCCCCTAATGTGAACAAGGTAGAGAAAAACATTCACACGTCTTCTACAGCTTGCCTGCCTCTGCATGCTCATGATCTTGGTACGTTGAACCTCTGTTCACCAAATACGAACCCCTGTTCGACAAAAATAGACCTCTGTCCTAGGTACGAGCCCCTGCTCATGAACCTCTGTTCATCCTCTTCAAGAAAAACATGATGCTACTTTTTCTTGTGCTTTTATCTTTCTACTACAACATATTTACATCAGGAGGTTATAAAAGGAAATACAACTCTGAACAGGAATGTGACATCTGTTCTTATTACAAACAATGAAACACACAACTAAAAATATGCCACAAACTCATTATGCGGCCCGTCACTTGCGGCTGGCGAGAGGACGCTGGTTGTCCTCCTTCCTCTGTTGCCTCCTGCCTCCATCTCTTGTTGCTTAGTTACTTAGTAAATTTTAAAATGAAGCTCAATATAAAATGTCCCTGTCAATTTTAACTTGTCGTCACGCACAAGCGAAAATGCGACCAGGAGAAATGCGGAAACCCCCTTGTTTTTTTTTTTTTTTAAATTTTCCTAATGATCACCTAAATGACACAAAAAATAACTTAAAATTTTTTACTTGACTTTAGACAAAGGAAAAAAAAAAACAAGACAATAATATTGTGACATTCATTGACATAACCCAAATAATAACATAGAATTAATAAAACCTATTAAAAATTAAAAAATTAAAAATTATCACATGGGCTTTTGACTAAAAAAATACTTCACTTTTTAATGACTTCCGGGAATGAAATTTACCAAAATAATATCCACGATGGAATATACATGAAGATGGAATGAATAGAAAATAATCATGAATACTATGAAGACGGAGAACAACACATTGGACAAAGAATTTGCAGATTTATACAAAGGAACATAAGTTGACGATGTTTTCACATTTTATCAAAAATACGAATCGGGTTTCTCTAAAATTGGGCCCAACAAATATATACAAACCCAATAAACATTAAAAATTATCAATCTGGGTTTTGAAAAATATTAAATTTATCAATGTTTTAATTAAAGATGGAAGACAAAGAAGACAAAAGGCGTGAAGTATGTAGTTCTTTGGAATATCCGATAGATGTAAAATAAATAAATGTGAAAATCTACTAGATGTGATAGAATTACATGTGAACAATGGATGGAAGAACAAATCACATCACCAACAAAGCAAATGATAATACGGTTCAATAAAAAAATTCTTCACAGAAAAAACACAATTGAATTAATTTGGATTAAACCAAAATACCAGTGAATCGATGCCAAAGCCAATGCAATGAAACTACCTTATATGTACAATCACGCAACTGAATTTTATCATAAATGTTAAATACGCAAGTTCAAAATTCATACTTCTATAAACTGCATTCTCAGGGGCAAAGATAAGTATGACAACCCCTCACAAATCCATTACGCATCCATCATGGAAAGGATATGAAATAGACTTGAATCCCGAGATCTGATTCCAAAATGTAGATTTGGTCAGAGTTTTAATATTAAACTCAAAATAATAATGCAGAATATAAACACATAATATGATTTTCTTCTATCGAATTCAATCGGGATATTTTATTCACAGTAGAGGTTACATTATATAGGAGAATGACATCCTTAGAATATGGAGTCAAACAATATCACATTCCCACTTATCTCTCCAACATGATTCTCTCCACTTTTATTTCAACTATCCCTTTATTCCCTCATGATGAGTTCTCTATTACAACTCATCATTCACTCACATAATGTAATATCTAAATATTACATTTTACAAATAGTAACTCACACACACTATTAATAATGTTACAAACAATATATTCGTAACACTTCTTATGAAGGAGCCATAATATTTTTTGAGGGAGGCATTAGAGTGTATATGAAGAAACATTTGGAGGCATTTGAGGCATTTAATATGGTTGTTTTGAATGAATAAACATTTTAGTAAAATGAAAGAGGAAAATAAGTTAGATTTTATTGCATTTGGAAAGTTGAGTTTATATGAAGAAATGAAAAAGAAATAAAATAGATTATATTTCCTTCTTACTCTTGAAATGATAGCAAGATCTAGTTAAACTAATAGAAAATATTCTTGTAAGTAGATGAATTTTATTAGAAATGGAAGCACTTTAAAATGACTAATCGTAACTAAGAAATGAGTAAATGAGTAACAAATCTCAATTCTGGAACTTTGAAATGAACAAAGATAACTTATAATGCATTTTTACATCCTTTAACAACTTTAGATTTTTGTAAAATTCTCGGCATTAAGGTTCTGTTTTTCAGAAACAGGACCGCCGCCCTGTGGAGAACGGCAGTCCCATAACCGCCGCTCAGGCTAAGGTGGCGGTCTCAAAACTGCCGCCCAATAAGGCAACGGTTTCACAACTGCCGCTCTTAAGGGAAACGGTCTGCTGTTTGTCACCCAGCAGAGCGGCGGTCCTAGAACTACCGGTCTACTCTGGGTGGTGGTCCTGTCACTTATGACAAAATTCTACGGACCCATCTTGTGTGTGAAATTTAACCATATTTAACTAATTACTAAGTTGAAAAATTTAATCTAATAGAACCAACAAGTAAAATAAAGTTGAATTCTTAGGAATAAGACAACAAAGCACTCAAATGGTGAATATAAAAATATTCTTTCATTTATATCAAAAGGGGGTAGGGTTTACACCAAATTTAAAACCCAATACACTATAATCTTGGAATAAAAAAACCATATTGGAGGAAGAAACCCCTCCCAATATTTAAATGAAATAGATTACATAAATGAAAGACAAACTAAGCAAAATCTAGACTAAATATTCATGTAGAATCCTCCATGGCTTCTTCCCTTTGCTCCCATGGCTTCCTCCAACAAAAGAAAAAGAACTTGCAAATTTAACAAAAGAAAAGAACCAAATGAGAAGAATAGATTGAGAAAAAAATTTAATAGACTCCCATAAGGATTTTTAGGGCTATGTTGAAAACCCTAGGATCTAGTGGTGAGATGGATTTGATCCAAGAATGGAGAATTGACCCTACCTTTTAAAAGAAGAAATGTATTTTAAATGTTTTGATTTAGAATCCTTAAGGGTATGTGTAGATGATTCAGTGGGGATTTTTATTTTCCTAGGGGTGTAATGTTTCCTTACCCTTTTAAACCCTTAGTGTGTGTAGGAAATTTATTAAAGGATCTTTAAGCTATTAATGTAATGAATTTAATAATTTAGCATAAGGTTAACCTTGTTAGGAATGAACTTAATCGAAGGAAAGAAAATATTTAATTAAGTAAACTAATCCTTGTTACCTTCCTATAGAACATCCGAGTAATGTGCCCTTGATGCATCCTTATATCGTAACCTTCTCTTTTAGCTTAAACAAAAAAATATTAGTTGCATTTTCTGGTTAAGTGCTTGGTTGAAGTGAGTTCCTAGAACATCATTTTTTTGCAGCATTACAATTATAGTTAATCTATTATATTGTTTTGTTGGTCACTTCCGTAGACTGAGCCTCAATTTGTGCAAAAGAGGAGGAGCTTGTTTTGTTGGTGGCACCACGGTTTGGAAGTAGTGTTCATGTTTAATAATTAATTAAAGGCTTTGGCCACCGCATTCCATCTTGTCCGACCAATCTTTCACGCATGGGTTGTTTTAATTGCTAAATTTAAGGGTGAATTTAGGGTGAGATCTAGATGCATCACTTTAATGGCGAGCATTTGAAGGTGGAAGGTTCGAATCCATGGAAGGTGGAGAGATTCATAAAGCATGCGAGCTCTAGGGGCTCGAGGGATTTGTGTACGCCTTTGTATTATGCGCATCAAATGAGCAGCTGCAAAATCGAGGTGGACGAGCGTAGTTCGGTGGTGGATTGGAGAGGAGAGATGTGGGAAGTGGAGGGATTGCTTTTGGGGGGTGTGAGTGTTATTCCCATAGCTTTGAGCGTGAAATCTGCATCCCATGGTTATTGTACGGAGTTTGAGACATACATTTATATTCGTCACTATGGTTTTTCTTTTCATGTGTTATCCTAGCGTGTAGGAAAGGAAATTAGGGCTCCTAGAATTTATAGTACATGTAACAATGTAGGGGCAACTGATTCTTTGATTATGCTAGAGTGATTAATATGTAAATGTATTTATTGCAAACTGTGAGAATTAAAAATCTTGTTCATCTTTGTATTTTCACAGACTGCAAATGGGAGAGACTTTCCTGAACTAGAATAATGGTTTTATTCTCGTGCACAAATCATTATTGTGGTTGCAATTCAAATCTTTATATGCTCTAGAGATGGCTGCATTCACATACACATTTAGGAAAAATGGGTCATTCAAACATTTCTAACTCTCTCCGTGAGGCCCGTGGAAGGTAAGTAATTTAGTTAACCATGTAGAGCATCTGCTTTTTATATCCCATATTATTTGTTATCACACTAAAATTTCCTCTTATTTATGTAGGGCTATGTTTTGTAACACTTTAAAATGGATTTCATTAAAATGCGGGTATGTAATAATTATTTAAGCACTTGTATGGAAATATCTCACCCATCTCTACTCTGTTTTCCATTGCTTACATGCGTTTTCATCTTACCTCTCCTTTCTATAATGGTATTTGGGAAGGTGATGAAGTGATGATAGGGGCTTAATGGCTACCATTTAGGTATACGATCAGAGGACATATATAATATGAATCCATTTGTGATCTGATTTTGGAAGGAAAATCTATAAAGTGGTGGTTAGTTTTTTTAAGTTATAGCTTATATTCCTTTTTTTGTGTAATAAAAACTATAACTTGTATTTATTTGTGAGTTTGCAATTGATTAGATTTTGTAATTTAAACCAGAGGAAATCAATCATGTCGATAGACATTGAGATTAGTGATGCAAATTGGGATGAAATAGAATATGCTCCTTCTAGCATACTTCAGGCTATCCAAAACTCCTTTTGTTGGTGATAAAACACTATCATCTTGCATTGTTGTTTGTCATGGCATTGCACATGAAGGTAGGATTTGTATTTTTTCTCGTACTCTAGAATTGTTCTGTGTTTGCTTTTTTATTTCCATGTGTAATGACCACAACATCTTACAAAATTCCTCTATCCTTTATACTTTTATGGATTTCCATACCCTATTTCAAAGCTCCGATTTTGGCACATACAGATAGGATGTTGACAAAGGTTGTGAAATTTAGCTTTAAATATACCAATTACATTTGCTTGAAATTTTCTAAAGTATATTCAACAAATTTGTTTTACAAATAACCTTCAATCAATGTTTTCCATGCGAGCACATCTCTTTGAGGCATTTTGTGAAGTATACATCTAACAAAAAAAATCTCTTCCATTATTCTTTGTTAGTTGTCCATGCCCTTCTCCAAAGTTCCCACTTTGACAGAATTTGGGAGGATGCTGGAAAAGGTTGTGAAGTCTAGCTTTACAAGTTTACACCAACTAATTGAATTTTCTTGAAAGTTTCCGAGGCCTTTTCAACGAACTTCTTTTTCTCAAATCCTACAATCATTGCAATCCATGAGACCACATTATTTTCAAGAAGTTTTTTGAGTTCAAATGCTTCCACTAGTGGTCCCATTGAAAAATGAAGCTTGTTAAAAATTATTGGCTTAAATGAAACCCATAACCTCACCCAGAGTGAAAAAAGTAGCTGGACATTGGTGGCTGTGAGTGTGGGTTGTAGAGAAAATACTATCCTATTTATATATTTCAAACATTCAAGTATGGATGCTCAAAAGTTACATGTGTATTCAAACTTACGCAAGCACTGCATGCCCGAAAATATATCTCGAAATCAAATATTGTACCATTTTTTTCCCATCTGTTTAGCCAATTATTAACATATATTTAAGGATTTACATGACATAAAAATCATTATTACATGTGCAACCAAAATAATTCAACAATTTAGTAAGAATTTGATAAACAAGAAGGCCTTAATATTAGAAAAAAACTATTATTATTGACGAATGAAGATGGTTAAGTTGTAACTAGATAAGAAATATACCTATGATGTAAGGTCACGGGAAGGAAGACATGAGAGGAATCCAATCCATGCATGTTGTAAGTGAAGGGTAAAATAGATCCACTTACTCACGAACGAAAGATTGGACATGTATGTCAATGATGGGACAGAATCTATGCATTTCCCAAAATTTTGACACCTACACACTTGCATGTTGTTATGCCATATTAATTCAAAGGTGGATAGTGTTACATTTATTAGTATAGCATTGTGTGTGATTCTTTAAATCATCGCCACTTTATTAGAACTTAAGGATTTGATATTGAAATTTCATGGGAGGTCACATTAAAAATGAAGCTCCTCTACGTAGAAAAGAGATCACAGAGGAAACTGTACAATTTAATGGAGGCCATGGATTGTAATCTATGATGAAGTGGTGATGTTCTTTGTATATTTTGACTAATGACCAAGATATCATAGAAGACTCAAGTCTCACAGTGTAGGAAAATTAATGAGCAGTTGGTTCTGTAACACCCAGAGAAAACTACTCGCACGAGGCCCAAAATACAACCCAAGTTTAGAGAGAAAAAATTATGAAATAATTTTTTTTTATAAGGTTCTGATTATAAGAGGACAGTTGCGAGGCGTAGGAGATGTTTATCGATCCATAAGATCGCCTCAAAATTCAACTTCAATACTGTATCTTCGTTTCTTTCCCCAACAAGGTTCTAAAGTTTTATTTAAGAGACTTCATTAGCCTTTCAACATGACTCCATTAATCCCGGTTGGATTAAATTATTTAAGGACCCTTAATTAAATATTAAAATTTAATAATGCAAAGACCTAAAGTCTTGTAGTCCAAGGTCATACAAATAAAATAGTTAATTACTTGCTTAGAGGGTCAAGTGTGCACAACTTTTGCTAAATTCTCCCCCCCCCTTTTATTTCTATTTTTTTTATTCCCACCAAAAGAAACCCATCACTTAAGTGGTGTAGGATATATCCTCCACCATTGGATCTATTATTTCCCCACCCTTAGATCTAGGTTGGGCAAGGAAACCCTAGAAATCCTTATGGATTGCCTTATGTTTTTATCCTTTTATTTAATTTCCTTTCTACACCCAAAGCTCTCATTTCATTTTATTTTTTTTACTTGCAGGTTAAGGGAGAAGGAGGAAGGAGGTCAAGCTATGGAGGCCATTTTAGCCATGGGAGCTTAACTAAATCAATTTTCGGGCTTAGAGCTTTAATGGATGAATTTTTCTTGAAGAATCTGCCCTGGTTTTGGTGTTTTTGGTTACCCAAACCCCAGGCGCACGGATTCTGAGTGCGTGTGTGTGTGTGTATATATATATTATTACCTTGCACGCATGCTGTGTTGTTTCCACGGCCCTTTACACGGCCAACATTATATATTTTTCTCATACATATATATATATATATATATATATATATATATATATATATATATATATATGTATGAGAAAAATATATAATGTTGGCCGTGTAAGGGCCGTGGAAGGGGGCCGAATACACAGGCCATGCAAGATAATAATGGCCATTTTTTTTTCTTTTGTTATTTTAGTTTCCAATGTATATAGCGCAGAGGATAGTGTAAATGGGGGAGGGGCGCCGACCCCATCCCCACCCCATATGGTATATGGGTTGGGGGTGGGGTCGGTGCCCCCCCCCAACCGTGGTACATCATGGCATACAGGTTGCGGCCTGCGCACAGGCCGACTGTCTTTTTTTTGTTTCAAAACCATTTTAATTTAATCATTATTTCTTTTATATATATATATATATATATATATATATATTTTTTGGATATACATATGTATATTTATATATATATATATATATATATATATATATATATATATATATATATATATATATATATATATATACACACACGTGTGAGAATGGCACAACAATTTTTTTTTGAAAATAAATAAAAGAAATTTACAGTTTGTTAAAATTAATATATTTTAATAATAACTTATCTTATCATTATTAAAATATTTTCATTATTGAGAGTATTAAATATTACCATTTTAATCAAGATAATAATAAACATAGAAGGAAATATTGACAAGTTATAAACTTGTTTTAATCCTCTTTTCTCTTACGATTTGATAATTGTTGCATATAAGGTAGAAACAAGTAAATTTCATTTCTTTAACCAATGTTGAAATAATTTGCAATGAGATCCAAATAAGAAACTCTTACTACAATTTAATATTTAGTCTACTTGTTGTCCAAAGTAGAAGTAATTGTGTTTCAAATTTCTATCTATCAACAAGAAGGAAGCTAGCTTTTACTACACATATCATTTGATTAATACAATGAAATAAAACCAACATTTCACAAGAAGGTATTTACAACCAATTTCCCTATTAGTATATTCACAAGATTATCACAAGCCTTTTTGTACATATCATTTCTTTATTTCCTTACAATCTTTTCAATAATGTAAACATCTTTCAAGTAAAATTTGCATTCAACCATGTGACTTTTGGTGCAAATATAGATTACAATGTCCTTTATTTTTGAAATGAAAACAAGATGATACAACTTTCTTTCACATACAAATTTACAACAAAATAATGTATATAAGGAAATGGAAAGAGTCTTCACAAGCTCCAAGGTGTTCTTCATCCATGCTCCAAGTTCCAAGTAGCTCAAATCACAACCAAGATAGGGGGAGAGGCAACACTCTCCTCCCAACCAAAAACTCAATGGAGAAGAGAAGCAATCTCCTCCATTGACCCCCGAGCCCCAAACACAACACAATGAAAGGGTGGTCTCCAACTCAAGGCAACAACACTTGCTTCCACAATACAATTTCTTCACAACATTCAAGGCTAAAATAAAAGAAACAAAAGGACACACAAATAACACAAAACATTTCACAACAAGGCTTTCATCCAAGCCAACAAGAGAAGGAACTATGGGAAAGTTTTCCTTATGCCTCCCCATTGAAATGAGATGCCCATCCAAACCCTCCACAATAAAACTCAAGCCCCTATGACTCTTATGCCTCCCTCAAGTACCCCTTTTTCCTCCCAAACTCTTATACCTCCCTCCTCTTATGGCTCCCTCAAGGACAAGGTAAGAATGTGAACATTCTTACCCAAGATGGGCATCCCTCTCAAACTCCCTCCACAATTTCCTATTCTACTCTTATGCCTCCCTCATGAGTTTTCCCATAGACCTCTCCTACACTACACCTTAAGCATTCTATCCATTTTTCCACAATACACAAAAGTAAACATACATTTTCTACAAATTTAAGCATAGAAGCAACAACAATAAGAAAGCAAAAGGGAGAAGGTTTCCTACCTCTCCATTGGAGAAGCCTAAACCAAGAAGCTTTGTCCAAGCTCCCTCCAAAACAATCCAAGCATGCAAGTCCAAGCTCCTCTTTCTTTCTCCCAATTCTTTTCTCTCCCAAAATAAAAAAAAGAACTCTTCAACAAAAACCTCCAACCCCCTCAACAAGAGAGGAAATTTCCATAAATAGACAAAAGGGAAGGGTGAGGATGATGTGGCTCCATGTAGGATGCCACATCACACATCCTCAAACCACCTCCCATAGTCAACTCAACTCCCAAAACACAATAAATGGGTGGTTGGGTTGAATGACATCTCTTTTCCACATCCATCCCTTCCAATGTGTCTTAAGGCACAATTAAATGCAAATGGAAGAAAAGTGCACTCCAAAGTCACATTTCCCTTCCCAAAACAATAAATAATCCCTTTTTGGATTCCCAACCCATAGATATGGTTGGTAAGGGGTTTTGGGAAGTGTGGGACAAGTTCACTTGTCCCACAAGTCCCCCAAAATTGTCCTAAATCTCAAATTCGAGATTCAAAGGATTTGGAGTGGTCAACACTCAAAATAAGCATTCAATACAAGAGGAAAACACAAGGATCAAGGAGCCAACCATCAAAATTAATTACACCTACTAGACTTCCCTCCGTAACTTTAAAATTAAAACAAGATGTTAAATTAATCTAAACATACTTAGCAAAAGTAATTTAAAAAAACATCACAAATGAAATCATCTACTAAAGTAAATTAAAACAAGTAAATAAAATTCTTAACCCCTTGGTCACATTAGAAAATTTCCGCTCATGGAAATTTTTCATAACAACATAAAAAAACAAAAGTAACACAATTTACAATTCATTAGTTGCCTTGACGACCAAATGTTGTAACCACCCGACATCCTATTGTGTTTGGTTCCCAATCCGCCTTTAGGTTGTGATCATGTTGTGTTTCCTGCAAAATACAAAATACCTCCTTCGGCCTTGCGGCCATGTCAAAATGTCCAAAATAACCATATGCATGAAATTTATTAACATCTATACGTAATTCAATTATCCATTATTTCAAGGTTTAAATCACAACTTAATTATGCATTCCATCATTATCCAAAGTTATAGTAATGTAAATTCAACAACTACATTCTACTTATCATGGCGAAGAAATCCAATGTTAGAACACATGCAATATATCCATATAAAAATAATATCAGTATCCAATAGTCTGTCCATGAGTCAGTGTAGATCATACTGAAAACAAAATCCAATCATAACCCAAATGCATCTACTCACAAAACATCATGCTAATCAACGTAAGTATAAGTCATGTCCATATCCAAAAGTCTGCATAACTCAAAATGATAGTCAACTAAGTGTCATAGGGAAGTGGGCATTACATCCCCCTCCCCTTAGACTAGACTTCCTCCTGGAAGTCACTGAAATAAGTGTGGAAACTGAGCTCGCAATGATGTAGCATCCTCCCAAGTAGCAGCAGTCTCATCGTACCTGTCCCACTGAACACGTACCTGATCAATCTCTCTACCTCGAAGGCCCAGGGTCCTGCGCTCTAAAATACGTACGGGCTCCACCATCACCTGCCCCTGATCCTGTACCTGCAATGAGGTCCAATCTAATACATGAGAAGGATCTGCTACATATTTCCTAAGAACAGACACATGAAACACGTCATGGACGCGAGACAAGCTAGGTGGCAATGCTAGGCGATAGGCCAAGGGACCGAGGCACTCCAAGATCTCGAAGGGACCCACAAACCTAGGAGCAAGCTTAGAACCTTTTCCGTAACGGATAGGGCTCTTATGCGGTCTGACACGAAGAAACACCTTCGATCCCACCTCAAAACTGCGATCTGTCCTATGTTGGTCCGCATACTTCTTCTGTCTATCCTGTGCCTCCTGCAATCTCTGTCTGATCAAGGTAACCTGCTGCTCCATGTCCTGTAATAATGCTGGCCCAAGGGAAACCCTGTCCTCAATCCTGTCCCAACTAAGAGGTGTCCTGCACTCTCTGCCATATAATGCCTGAAAAGGAGCCATCCCTATAGAACTCTGGAAGCTATTATTGTAGGCAAACTCCACCAAATACAGATACTCCTCCCATATCGACTGATGATCCATCACGTACATCCTGAGCATGTCCTCCAAAATATGATTCACCCTCTCTGTTTGTCCATCGGTCTCAGGGTGATAAGCTGTGCTGAAATTAATCCTCGTCCCAAGGGCATGCTGCATGGTGGTCTAGAAATGGGAAGTGTACAAAGGGTCGCGGTCGCATATGATCTTCTGTGGAATCCCATGTAGTCTGACAATCTCATCAAGATATACTCGTGCCACTGCACTAGCCATATAGGTAGTCTTCACTGGGGAAAAATGAGCTACTTTCGTCAATTTATCCACCGTGACCATGATGGCGTCGTGGTGGTATCTCGACGTCGGCAACCCAACAATGAAATCCATAGAAATGGTGTCCCACTTCCACTCTGGTATGGCATGAGGATAGAGAAGGCCAGCTGGATGTTGGTGTTCGGCCTTCACCTTCTGACACTCTAAACAACGTGATACGAACAAAGCTATGTCTCTCTGAAGTCCTCTCCAAAAATACAGCTGTCTCAAGGTAGCGTGCATCTTCTTCACCCCGGATGGGCTGAGTAAGGTGCACGATGGGCCTCTGTCAAAATTTCCTGTCTCAAGCCTCCATCTCTAGGAACATATATCCGACCTCTGTGTCTGAGAAGACCATCTGCCTCTAGTGAAAATCCATCAAACCTCCCCTCAAGAGGTCTCTGAGACTCAATCTCTGCTCTGGCTGCAAGGTAGAAACTATCCTGAGAAAGCTGCTGCAAGATCCTGTCCCGTAAATCTGTGCCCACAGTGGTGGCCATAGCCACATGTCTCCATCTACTCAAGGCATCTACCACCACATTCTCCTTTCCCTTCACATGCTCTATCTCCATGTCATACTCACAAAGTAACTCCATCCAACGTCGCTGACGAGCATTTAGATTGGGCTACGTGAAGAGGTGGCGAAGACTCAAGTGATCAGTCCTGAGTGTGAATCTCCGACCAAGAAGAAAATGCCTCCATCGGACCAAAGCGTGCACCACTACTGCAAGCTCAAGATCATGAGTCGAGATAATTAAGCTCATAATCCTTGAGTTTGCGAGACTCAAAAGCCACAACTCTGCCCCCTTGCATCAGTACTCCACCAAGGCCCGCTAAAGAAGCATCTGTACAAACGTAGAACTCACCCTGCGGATCTGGTACTGCAAGAATAGGTGCTGTCGTGAGGCATTTCTTTAGTGTACTGAAGGCCTGTTCACATCTATCTGACCATAAAAAAAAATTCCCCTTTTATTTGCCAAGGAAGTGATGGGGTGCGCAATCCAAGAAAAGTCCTGAAAAAACCTCCTGTAATACCCTGCTAGACCCATGAAGCTACGCACCTCGGTCACACTAGTGGGTGCTGGCCAGTCCATGATGGCTCGAATCTTGGAAGGATCGACTACGATTCCTTCCCCAGAAATGATGTGGCCCAAATACTGCACCTCAGTCTGAAAGAACGCACATTTCTCCAAATTCCCGTAAAGGTGCTGCTCACGGAGACACTGAAGAACCTGACGAAGATGCTCCTCACGTGTGCGTGAGTAAACTAGAATGTCGTCAAGGAAAATGAGCATGAAGCGATCAAGGAATGTCCTGAATACCCCATTCATCAGACTCATAAACACTGTGGGGGCATTCGTCAAACCGAAAGGTACCACTGTGAACTCGTAGTGGCCATACCTCGTACGGAACGTGGTCTTATGAATATCCATGTCTCCAATCCTGAGCTGATGGTACCCTGACTTAAGATCTATCTTGGAGAAAATGGTAGCCCCCTTCATCTGATCAAACAAATCATCAATGCATGGAAGGGGGTAACGATTCTTGATCGTTACTTTATTCAGCTGACGGTAGTCAATACACAACCGAAGAGATCCATCTTTCTTCTTCACGAAGATCACTGGTGCACCCCAAGGGGATACACTAGGGCGGATTAGGCCCTTCTCTAGAAGGCCCTCAAGCTGCAATTTGAGCTCACATAGCTCAGGAGTAGTCATCCGATAGGGTGCTCGTGAGATAGGCTCTGCTCCCGGAACTAGA
Source organism: Taxus wallichiana var. yunnanensis (assembly GCA_018340775.1). Taxonomy (NCBI): domain Eukaryota; kingdom Viridiplantae; phylum Streptophyta; class Pinopsida; order Cupressales; family Taxaceae; genus Taxus; species Taxus wallichiana. The sequence goes on along the minus strand of CM031244.1, from coordinate 368,943,647 downwards.
TCAATATGGAAATCTATCTCACGTGGGGGAGGTAACCCTAGTAGCTCTCCTAGAAACACATCAGCAAACTCCCTCAAGATGGAATGGTCATCAAGGGATGGTCCGTTAGACTCATTCTCCGACCTGTCACTAACTGTAACAGCATACAACTGAGCAACCCCGTCGCACACACCGTTTAAGCTGCATAGCGGAGATGGTGCGAATAGAAACGGGTCTCCTAACTCCTGATAACACTAACTCTACTCCAAGATCATCTATGAAAAAAATAGTCTTGTGGTAACAATCCACTCTAGCTTTGTGAGTGGACAACCAATCCATACCTAAAATGATGCCATAAGATCCTAATGGAAGGATCCGAAGATCAGAAGTAGTGGTGAAGGGTCCCAAGTCCACTACACACTCCTTAACTAAGGAGTCTACAGAAATTTTGGCTCCAGAAGCCATCTCAACGTCCCAACTATGGCCCTGCCTAACTAGCCACCACCTTTCACAATGCTCTCTCTAAGGATGGTGCAATAAAAGAATCAGAAGAACCAGAATCAAATAATATAGAGGTGGAAATACCACCAATACTACCTGTCGTCTCAATCACAGTACTCTGGTGCTCAGCCTGGTGGTTCTCGACCACTACGTAGATCCGATGACTCCGTGCCATATCTCCAACAGTAGGCTCTGAGCTCTGCGTCTTACCCTTGTTAGGGTTCTGTGGGCAATCTCTCTAATGGTGTCCAACAACACCACAACCATAACAGCTACCTGGTCCTCTCCAATGAGAAGCAGCTCCAGCTGGTACTCTAGATGTCTGAGCTATAGATCCTGACGATCCGACTATGGACTGCTGAGGTCTCTGCTGACGAGATCCTGCTGACTGAGCTCTCGGCGCACTCTGTGTCCTGATGGGACCCCTAGGAGGAGGACCCATACTACGTCCTCTCTGTGCATCAAATCTCTGAGGAGGTCGGTAAGGTGGGCGGGTCTGGCTGCTGCTGCTGTCATGGTGGCCTGAATGAAGCTTGCCCTGAACTTTGTCCACCCCGTGGAGGAGGAACTGACCCCTTCGACCTAACATCCTGCATCTGCTAGATACGGTTCCGAACTCTGTCTCTAGCCTGTTACATCTTTCCCGTGTCTCCTCTGCAATATAGGCCTTCTCCATGGCCTCTGCTAATGTCTATGGGCAGTGAATGCGTACTACGCGCCACCCAAGTCTAAATTCAGTCCCCGGATGAACCTGTGAATCCGTACCTACTCATCTTGCATATAGTCGAACGCGTTGGAGTAGGTCCAGAAATCGACTCTCATACTCAGCTACTGTCATCGATGCCTGACGGAGGTCATGAAACTCATCTATCCGCTGCTGTATAAATCTCCTGGGTAAATACCTGCTCCTGAAACGCTCCTCAAATAACTCCCAGGTAACCGTCTCTGAGTCAACATGGAGCTTCTGCTCCTTGGTCCTCCACAGCACCCTGCTCCATCCCTCAGAAGATGAATCGCAACTCGAGCTTTCGTGTTGCTAGTACAAGGACAGAGCTTGAAGCACCCGCTCAAGCTCACCAACCAGGCCTCTCGCCTCGAAAACCGCATGTATCATGTAACGCCCGCTCGGCGACGCAGCGCCACAACAACAAACGACCCGAAATGCGACTAATTTTTTTTTTAAAAATTAAGCAAGGTAGAGGTTTGTGCTTAATTTGTTTTACCTGCAAGTTTTGAGACCTGCTGACCTAGGAAGCAGATAAGCTTCAGTCTTTAACTTGTAATCCGCTCGTGAGGCAAAACTACATGATCGTCGCAATTTCATCTGCTCGAGGTTTACTTCAACATTTGCCATTTCGACTCCTTAACGGAAGACTTCGGGTTTCAGCATGGAGTTACAAGACTTCATAAGGGTATCTCGGATCATTGATCCCGTATTCACGTTATGCTCCATTTTATAAGGAGGTAAAAGCATCTAGGGCTGATGCATGTGTCATGGTTTTATTGTTCTCTTTCTTTTGATATAGTTTAATGTATATCCGTTGAGGTATGAAGCATGGTCAACGCAATTACAGATTCATGACGACCCTTTAGAAATCTCATAACATAAATCATCAATATCTCTACAAGGAAAGTGATACTTTTAATTTAGGTGATAAATATAAATAGATATATTATCAAGAGTCTATATTCAATCGGATTTATGCGCCTATCCACAAGGACGTTAATATTCTCCAAATAAACCCCTTTTTTGTGCCTATTGAAATGCAAATTATATTTATATAAATACATACATAAGTAAATCCCATACGCCTACATCTTCATTATCAAATTTGAAATTTGTTATAAAGGAAGAAGAGTGCATACGGGGGACAAATAATTCAAACAAGTGCTTTAATCATTGGGTGGTGCGGTGGGTGATCCACCACCACCGTCCGCCATTACTCACTCCCTCCTGCGTGTAGAAGCCGCTTCCTTTCCCCAGGTCGCATCCTCAATGAATGAATGAGATTTACATGATCCACCACGCCTCCTTGGTCTAACCACCCTCTAATTTCGGGATTCCTTCAAGATATTTTATCAAAAACTTGATTATGGAAAAAGTGGGGGGGGAAAGAGACAAGTTCGGCCCGGTTGCTTGTGGACAGTCCTGCGTGCTGAGGCCGAGGATGGCCGACTGGTACAGGCCGCACTTAGTTTGTATGGCCGCGCACACAGGCCGTGGTTATTATTTTTTTTTTTTTTTTTTTTTTTGCATTAAAAACATGCGTAGGCTCTTTGTATTTTACAAGAGCTTGAAAAAAAATGGGGAAAAGAAACCGTGTGGTCCTTAGGCCCTGGCCGCGCAGCAAGGAGAAGAATAGAAGGCGCCAAAACAAGTAAAGAAAAAGACATTACTTGCACGTCCCACGCTGTCCAGTCTTTCCTTTGCTGCCCCAGCCGCGTGAGGAGGCGAGTGGACTGTTCTTTTGTTTTTTTTTTTTGTTTGTTTCTTTTTCTCCTGTCCTTGGGCGCGTGGAGGAAACTAGTGCACAGCAGGGTCTATGGCGCGGGAGACAGGTCATTCCACTGTGTTGTTATCCGTTCAGTATCAAATGCATTCTCAAATAACGGGATTCATAGGTAATAGTCTTATCAAAGTCGATGCAGGGGAAAGACAGTGAAGGTGGGTCTTGTTTTGTTCAGAATGTCTGTGAAGCAATGCCTTGTTTTACATTCAAACGAGCACTTCCACGGCCACTTATACCAACAGCTGTTGCTTGTTTAATACTACAGTATAGTTATTCGCTGTGACAGTCATGTGAAGCTCTAGCAACTAATTCCAACAAGCAGGCTGTTCAACTATGTTGTTATCTGTACAGTACTGAATACCACTACAAATTTCGGGGTCCTCCTTCAAGATATATATCTATATTTTTTTTTTTTAAAAACAGATCAGTAGAGGGACAGTGAACGTGCTGACAGACAACTTGGAGGGAGGAACCGCTTAGAGGTGGATCTGTTTCATACCAGAATATTCATGAAGCACAATTTGTTGGTTAAATGAGCACACCTCCTACGTAGGTTTAGGCATATATATGTTTTGTTGACATTATTGCTTGAATGTAGTTTATCTACATACACGTTAGTGGTAGTATGCTGGGATGTATTTAGGTAGCAAAATATTAATTAATGGTACATTAATATCATTATAATTTATTATTACTAAATTTATTAGTTTTAGTATTACTTAAATATCCATTATATTGCAGGTATTAGTTTCCTAATAGGTGAGAGATGGGTAAGAACTATTTGAGCTTAGAATTTTGTGTTATAACCTCTTTCTTCATATTGCAATAGGGGTATTTGTATGAAATAACAAGCAGGTTCGATCCCCTTTTATAATTTGCAAATATATTGACAAAGATTTCATAAATGAGAAACATAATGGAGCTATAGCCTTGATGATTTCATGGTTATATTGGAGGTAATTTAAAACTTAAGTCCTTTCTTCAATAGCATAAGAATGGGAAATACACTACATGCCACTTATAAATACACCTCCTTTTTAAACAACAAAATGAGATCCAACATGCATGTTCTTTTGTAGTTCATTTCCAACATTCCACAAGAATTCAACAACAATTTCAATGAATTTTTAGAGTAAGAGATACTATCATTTCAATGTAACTTTTCCTTCAAATCTTATACAACATGTCCTACTTCATGTAGGAAACATATCTACAATAATGGAAGCTTGAGAAAACAAGGTAATATTACATTCCTTTCTCCACTCAAGGTGGGTAATTACATGATGTCTTCACATTGTCAACAACAAGGTTCATGTGCTCCAAAGAGTTCTTCTTCCATGCTCCAAGTTCCATGAAGATCAATCACAACCAAGATAGGGGGAGAGGCAACACTCTCCTCCCAACCAAATCTCAATGGAGAAGAGAAGCAATCTCCTCCATTGACCCCCGAGCCCCAAACACAACACAATGAAGGGTGGTCTCCAACTCAAGGCAACTATACATGCTTCCACAATACAAGTTCTTCACAACATTCAAGCTAAAATAGAAGAACAAGAGACACACAATAACATTAAACATTACACAACAAGGCTTGCATCCAAGCCAACAAGAGAAGGAACTATGGGAATATTTTCCTTATGCCTCCCAAATGAGATGAGATGCCCATCCAAAAAAAAACCCTCCACAATATAACACAAGCCCCTAAGACTCTTATGCCTCCCTCAAGTACCCCTTTTTCCTCCCATACTCTTATGCCTCCCTCCTCTTATGGCTCCCTCAAAGACAAGGTAGAATGTAAACATTCCTACCCAAGATGGGCATCCCTCTCAAACTCCCTCCACAATATCCTAATCTACTCTTTTTCCTCCCTCATGTGTATTCCCATAGACCTCTCCTATACTACACAAAAGCATTCATTCCATCTTTCACAACATACCAAGGTAAACATGCATTTTTTTTTTTTTACAATTTTAGCATAGAAGCAATAATAATATGAAAGCAAAAACAAAGGAGAGGGTTCCCTACCTCTCCATTGGAGTAGCCTAAACCAAGAACTTGTCCAAGCTTCTTCCCAAATCAATCCAAGCATGCAAGTCCAAAAACTCTCTTATCTCTTTCTCCCAATTCTTCTCTCTCAAAATCACAAAAGAGAACTCTTCAACAACACAAAAACAAAGCTCCAACCCCCTCAACAAGAGAGGAAGTTTCAATAAATAGATCAAAGGTAAGGGTGAGGGTGATGTGGCTCCATGTAGGATGCCACATCACACATCCTCAAACCATCTCCCAAGGTCAACTCAAATCCCAAAACACCATAAATGGGTGGTTGGGTTGAATGACAACTCTCTTCCACAACCATCCCTTTCCCATGTGCCTTAAGGCACAAATAAATGCAAAATGAAGAAAAAGTGCACTCCAAGTCAATATCACTTCCCAAAACAATAACTAATCCCTTTTTGGGCTTCCCAACCCATAGATATGGTTGGTAAGGGGTTTTGGGAAGTGTGGGACAAGTTTAACTTGTCCCACAAGTCCCCCAAAATTGCCCTCAAACTCAAATTCGAGTTTTCAAGAGATTTGGAGTGGTCAACACTCAAGATAAGCATTCAATACAAGAGACAACACATGGCTCAAGGAGCCAACCAACAAAATTTATTACACCCACATGACTAAAACAAGATATTAAATTAATCTAAACTTACTTAGCAAAAGTAATAAAAGAAGGGCATCCCAAATGAAATCACCTACTAAAGTAAATAAAACAATTAAATAAAATTCTCAACCCCATGGTCACATTAGAACATTACCCCCTCAAGAAAATTTTCTCAACACATACAAGAACAAGCTAACACAATACAGTTTACAAGTTGCCTTGACGACCAATGTTGTAACCACCCGACATCCTGTTGTGTTTGGTCCCCAATCCCCCTCATGGTTGTGATCATGCTGTGTTTCCTGCAAAATGCAAAATACCCTCTTCGGCCTTACGGCCATGTCAAAATATCCAAAATAACCATATGCATGAAATTTACTAACATCTATACGTAATTCAATCAATCATCATTTCTAGGTCTAAATCACAACTTAATTATGCATTTCATCATCATCCAAAATTAGAGTAAAGAAATCCAATGTTAGAACACATGCCATATATCCATATAAAAATAATATCGGTATCCAATAGTTTGTCCATGAGTCAAGTGTAGATCATACTTTGGAAACAAAATCCAACCATAATCCAAATGTATCTAGTCACAAAACATCATGCTAATCAACATAAATATAAGCCATGTCCATATCTAAAGTCTCGCATAACTCAAAATGATAATCAACTAAGTGTCGTAGGGAAGTGGGCATTACATATCACCCGAATAGTGAGATGGCCGCAGCCTTCTTGAGGATCTCCCCGATATGGTCTCGCAATGATGTATGACGAATCCTAGGTCTATCTGTGAGTTCCTCTCTCTGTCTAGGGCTCTGAGACTTGTCCCTATGTCCTGAGATCCTGTCTCCCCATGTCCTTTCTATGGTGACTCTGCCCTAGCCGACTCCGTATGGAAGTTCTGATTTGCGCCTGTTATGCCCTTCGCTATGTCGAGGGGATACCTGGGCATCTATTGATGGCTCCAAACTATGTCTGCACCGCCCTCCCAAGGGCTCTCCGCGTATAATGCGGCATTAACATCCCGGAGTGTCAAGATCTGAGGTAGAATGGCTATAACTTAATTTACTCCGGCGGTGGTATATCTAGGTCTATATGAAGAGACCCTCGCCTTAATCCATGCCTCCCGCATGCATCAAGGCGAGAGTTAGTTCATTGATCTAGGTTTTTATGCCAATTTTCTAGGTTTGTGTTCCAAATAATTATCAACATTGTGGTTTTTTTATAGATTTAAAGAAAAATCAACTAGCACTAGGTTTAACGTTCATGTTTTCTAAGTGTGCCCAAAGGTCCAAGCCTTTGAACCCACAGCTCTGATACCAAGTGTAACACCCGGTAAAAACTACTCGCACGAGGCCCAAAATACAACCCAGGTTTAGAGAGAAAAATTATGAAATAATTTTTTTTTTTATTAGGTTTTGATTATAAGAGGACAGTTGCGAGGCATCGGAGATGTTTATCGATCCATTAAGATCGCCTCAAAATTCAACTTCAATATTACATCTTCATTTCTTTCACCAACAAGGTTCTAAAGTTTTATTTAAGAAACTTCATTAGCTTTTCAAACATGACTCCATTAATCCCAATTAAATTAAATTATTTAAAGACCCTTAATTAAATTTTAAAATTTAATAATGCAAGACCCAAAATCTTGTAGTTCAAGGTCATACATATAAAATAATTAATTACTTGCTTAAAGGGTCAAGTGTGCACAACTTTTGCTAAATTCCCCCCCTTTTTATTTCTATTTTTCATTCCCACCAAAAGAAACCCATCACTTAAGTGATGTAGGGTACATCCTCCACCATTGGATCTAATATTTCCCAACCCTTAGATCTAGGTTTGGCAAGGAAACCCTAGAAATCCTTGATGGATTGCCTTATGTTTTTATCTTTTCTATTTAATTTCCTTTCTACACCCAAAGCTCCCATTTCATTTTATTTTTTTGGTTTGCTTGCAGGTTAAGGGAGAAGGAGGAAGGAGGTCATGATATGGAGGCCATTTCAGCCATGGAAGCTTAACTAAATCAATCTTCGATACTTAGAGCTTTAATGGATGGATTTTTCTCTGAAGGATCTACCTGGTTTTGGTGTGTTTGGTTACCCAAACCACAGGCGCATGGATTACGAGTGTGTGTGTGTGTGTGTGTGTGTGTGTGTGTAGATGTAGAGAAAAATGTTAGGATACGTTGGTTATTAGGTGTCTTTCTTATCACATTATCTATTCTTCCATCATTCTCTGCAACTATTGTGGATCTTCTCCATTTAGTTAGGGAGTCCAGTATAGTTTTTGGTCCTATAAATACTGTACGCATGCTTTGTATTTGGCAGAATAATATGAGATAAAACTATCTCTTCTATTTCTCATTCCGTAGCTCTCTCTCAGTTTGGTATCATCGTAGAAAATATTATTATCCTCGAGGAGCCCGTACAATGCCATCGGGGGGATCTTGTTTAAGTTGAAGTTTGAAATCCCTCAAGAGCCTCTTCCTCACAAGTTGCCTCTGAGTGCACTCGACGACCTCTTAAGCCGTGACTGCTCTACCAATCGGATCAACGTGAACGTGACTTTCAATTCACCATCGAAGCATTTGGAGTGAGGGTCGTTGTTGAAGGCGTCGTAGGTGGCCTGAATGAGGTCGCCGTAGAAGAGAAGGGAGTGTCGGAGGCCCAGATCCAGCGTGTGGATATGGCAACCTTGTGAAGGCACTGCCTATCGGATCGTGGATAGCTGCGGGAAGCTCTGATTTGTTCAAAGGAGGTCGAGGCTGCGGAGAATGTTACCAGTGAAATGTACACAAAATGATGCATGCTTTCTCTCGGTGGCAGCTTCATCGTATGTCTTGCCACTTCCGTGGTGATTGCAGGGTTGATTATTATATGGATGCCATTTTTTCATGTTGATGCAAATGAGGCAGAATTGGCAAGCGTACGTGTAACTTGGTATGGCAGTCAAGATGGAGATGGAAGCGGGTGGAGCACAAATTTCAACTTCAACCTGTGTAGCGCCTGAAGCTTTTATAAACGTGAGACAAATTATATGTTGGCTTGCATGGAGACAGATTGCAATTTGCTACGTGGAAGAGTCATGTTTTGCTTTTGTTGTTGCGTGGAAGAGAGTCTCGCATGGAGAGAGAACTTATTTCTTTGCTCAAGACCTTCAAATCTTTGCCGAGGTAGTTTTGAGACTACAACAGTCTCTTCTACACTACATTGAATGTTAGTGTAGACAACTCGATCCTGAAAGCATCAACAACATGGTCGCCACACTGCTGAAAGCCACAACATCAACTCACCACCAGAGAACACCGTGGAGAAGCTCCTGAGAGCTCCGGGTTCTACTTTGCTTTGCTGAACAAGCTTCGAAATTATGGCAATCTTGCATTCGACAAACTTGTTCGAGAAGGACTCTTGAGTACTTTCTTTTCAGCGTCACCGCCAAGCAAAGTGAGTATGGGAAAGAATTAGAAGCCGGATACGATCTGATTGTGACGAAGAAGAAGAACTCCCCACAAAGTGTCACCTGTCTCACAAAGACGCAAATATCGCGAGCATCTACGAGCCAGTCATTCTCGACAGTGAGTCCAAATTGTAATAACTTTTTCAAATAAATAAATATTTTTTTATTACAATGTCTGCTCCGAAGTTACTTCTGTCTGATGCTCAGTTGCTCAAAGGGCCTAATTTTGCGGCCTGGAAGACAAAAATGAAGACAATCCTTCAGTTTGAAGGATTATGGGGAATTGTCACAGGGTTTGTGCCTGCTCCCACAGCCCCCGATGAACTAATAAAATATGACATGGCTAGTGCTAAAGCCTTGATGCTGATAATGCTCAGTATCAGTGATGATGTGCAACCGCATGTTCGGAATGCGGAGAAACCCAAGGAGGCCTGGGACAAGTTGGCAACCATTTATGAAGCCAAAATTAGACAAAGATTCTTCATCTTCAGTCGAAGCTGCACACCCTCTCTATGGGGTCTGACGAGAAAGTGGAGGAATTCTTGTGTCGCGTGGCTGAGTTGAGATCGGAGTTATTGGCACTCGGTGAAATGGTAGACGATAAACTACTCGTCCCAATCACCTTGAGAGCACTCCCTTCTCAATTTCGAGTGTTTGTTACAACACTGAATGTGTCTAAACAAACAGTGACATTCGAAGAGCTTGTGAATTTGCTGCAGCAGGAAGAAGCTATCACTTCATCGCATGGGGAGTCTCAGGACAAAGCCTTGTTCTCAAAGCCTAATCGTGGCCAGAAGAATCGGAAAGGTCCCCCAGAGAAGCCAAATCCAGCGCAATCCAAACAGAAAGATCAAAATTCAAAGAGATGGTGTCACATTTGTAGAACCAATACTCACGACACTGATCACTGCTGGCACAATAGCTTGAAACAAGGGCCTTCAAGCCATACAAGCACATCCGGTGCGAAGATTTTCAAAAGTCTAAACGACGTCCCCACTGGAGAAAGCAAAAAGGACATCTTGCAGCCCAACAAGAAGATGATGAATCTGATGAGGAGACATCAGAAGGAGCCCATTGTAGTAAGAATCTTGTACTCATCTCTCAAACTTCTCAGCCCACGAAGAAAGTCTGGTTGATAGACTCTGGTGCAAGCAAGCATATGTCAGGTGACAAGAAGCTGTTTGATTCACTACACGAAGAGCCAACTGGAGATCGAGTTCGGATAGCGGATGACAAAGAGTACATTGCAGAAGGAATAGGGAATGTGACCATTCCTCTGGGGCCACGAAAATGTACACTTACAAAGGTACTATATGTTCCTGGCTTGACTAGCAATCTTTTGTCAGTTACTCAGCTCTTGAATCATCACCTTAAGGTTGAATTTCTTGTTCAAAATGGCATTAAATCATGCTTAATCTCCCGACAAGGTACGGTTCTTGCTAAAGCCTTTGTAAAAGATAAGTTATTTGCTTTAGATACTGTTTCATCTTCTGCAGTAGCTTTATCTGCTTCAACAATAGAATCAACTGCCTTATGGCATTTTAGATATGGACACTTGTCGGTCGGTTCACTGCACTAGATGAGTTCAAAAGCAATGGTCCGTGGACTACCCAAATTGTCCAGTTCCTTGCCTATTTTCCCTGGTTGTCTTGCAGGAAAACAACATAGAGATCCGTTTCAAGCGAGCACCTTCCATGCCAAGAAGTGTCTGGAGGTAGTTCATACCGATCTGAATGGCCCATTGCCTGCTTCATTTTCAGGATACAAATACTTCCAATTGTTCGTGGATGACCACTCTCGCAAGATGTGGGTATATTTCCTAAAGCAGAAAAGTGAGGCTCTTCAACACTTTCAGAACTTCTATCATCGTGTTGTCAAAGAGTCTGGACAACCACTTCTTCTACTCCGCTCAGATCGAGGGGGGGAATTCACATCAAAGAAGTTCTTGGCCTTCCTAAACCATCACGGCATTAAGCAGCACCTGACTGCTCCCTACACGCCCCAACAAAATGGCATTGTTGAGCGTCACAATCACACAGTGATGGAGATGGCTCGCTGCATGCTATCAACTGCAAAGCTAGGAGAACGCTATTGGGCTGAAGACAAACAAATATATATATCTTCTCAACAGGGCACCAACAAAGATTCTACTAAACAAGACGCTTGAAGAGGTATGGAGTGGTAAAAACCATCAATTTCTCATTTGAGTATTTGGTCAGCACAACATACATGCATGTCCCAGCTTAGAAGAGAAAGAAGGTAGAGCCAAAAACACTCCCGTGTATCCTTCTTGGCTACAATACTACCTCGAAGGCGTATCATCTCATGGATCCTGAGACAAAGAAAATATACGAGATTCGGGATGTGGTTTGTGATGAGTCATCCTTTGACTCAATAGTATCAACAGAAGATCCACTTCCAAACACATCTCACCGATTAGTCTCTGAATCAGATGATGAGCTGGAGGAGACTACTCAGAGAAAAGAAATGCTACCAGGAGAACTATTTGTTGACCTTGAGAACTGCGAGAATGTGACTCCACATCAATCCTCACAAAGAACGACACATGCTTCTTCTCAAAAGCAGTCAAGTTCTCATCCGAAGTGGGTACAAAGAACTATCAAGGACTCAAATTTGCAACAACTCCCAGATACATCATCCGGAGTCAAAACAAGGAGTCAAACAAGAAATGAGGTAAACTTTGCACTCATGAGTTCACTGATGAATAGCTCCGAGCCAGATAATGTTCGTGAAGCACTCAGTCAAACTCAGTGGAAGGAAGCTATGGAAACAGAATATGACTCACTCATGAAAAATCAGACATGGGAACTTGTCGATCTGCCTACAGGAAAGAAACCCATAGGCTGCAAATGGGTCTTCAAGACAAAATATAAGGCAGATGGATCCATCGACAAACATAAAGCACAACTTGTAGCCAAAGGATATGCTCAAAAAGAAGGCATCGACTATGAAGAAACCTTTGCACCCACTGCGAAGATGAAGACCATCAGAGTAGTTTGTGCACTTGCAGCACAGAAAGGATGGAGACTTCAGCAGATGGACGTCAAGAGTGCTTTCCTAAATGGTGATCTGAAAGAAGAAGTATACATGACCCAACCTGAAGGATTTGTTGATGAAAATCAGCCTAAAAAGGTATGTCGTCTCATCAAATCTCTTTACGGACTGAAACAAGCTCCCAGGGCATGGTATATCAAGATCAACGATCACCTTTTGTAGCATGGGTTCACTCGTAGTCCCTCAGATTCAAATTTGTATATAAAGAAGGTAGGCAAAGAAATTATCATTCTGGTTGTTTATGTAGATGATCTTGTGATCACTGGTAGTTCAGAAGATCAAGTTGATATTGTAAAGAATGATCTCAAAAGAACCTTCGACATGATAGATTTGGGGCTACTACATTACTGTCTTGGCTTGGAAATATGGCAAAAGGAGCATCACATCTTTGTCTCCCAGAAAAAGTACGCCAAGACACTCCTGGAAAAGTATAGAATGTCCGACTGTAAACCTATATCCACTCCCATGGAAAAAGGCTTGCAACTTTCAAGATTCCAGGACTCACCTCAAGTAGATGCTACTCTCTACAGGCAATTGGTTGGAGGGCTCATCTATTTGACATACACCGCACTGCATCTCTATCTATGTCACTTTCTTTCCGTTTCATGCAAGAGCCAAAGAAATGTCATTGGAATGCAGCAAAGCATGTTTTGAGATATGTCCGAGGAACAACTAATTATGGTCTGGAATATAAAAAGAATGATCAATTTTTCCTACAGGGATATGTCGACTCGGACCATGTTGGATCTGTTGATGATAGGAAGTCAACTACAGGATACATATTTCATCTCGGATCTAGACCTATCTCATGGATAAGCAAGAAGTAGAATGTTGTTTCTATCTCATCCACAAAGGTAGAATATTACGCCGCACGAGGAGCATGCGAGTGATATGGATACGTCGCATTATGGATGACCTAGGAATTCCTAAAAAGCAGTCACCTATTCTCTATTGCGACAATTAGAGTGTGTTGAAGCTCGTGCAGAATCTAGTCTTTCATGAACGAACAAAGCATATTGAAATTGACTGCCATTTCATTCGAGAGCACGTCTTGAACCATCAAATTCAGCTCCAGTACTGTCCTACTGAAGCACAAGTTGCTGACATTCTCACTAAATCTCTTGGAAAAGTGAAATTTGAATCTTTCAGAGGTCACATTTGCAAGAATAATGTAATAAGGGGGGGAATGTTAGGATACGTTGGTTATTAGGTGTCTTTCTTATCACATTATCTCTTCTTCCATCATTCTCTGCAACTATTGTGGATCTTCTCCATTTAGTTAGGGAGTCCAGTACAGTTTTTGGTCCTATAAATACTGTACGCATGCTTTGTTTTTGATAGAATAATATGAGATAAAACTATCTCTTCTATTTCTCATTCCGTAGCTCTCTCTCAAAAAATATATAATGTTGGAGCCGTGTAAGGGACGTGGAAGGGCGCCAAATACACAGCCGCAAGTAAGGTAATGGCCATTTTTTTTTGTTATTTTAGTTTCCGCAGTATATAGCGCAGAGGACAAGTAAATGGGGGAGGGTGCTGACCCCATCCCCACCCCATATGGTATATGGGTTGGGGGTGGGGTCGGTGCCCTCCCCCAACCGTGGTATAGTCATGGCATACAGCCGCGGCTGCGCATGCAGCTGTGCCGATTTTTTTTTTGTTTCAAAACCATTTTAATTTAATCATTATTTCTTTTATATATTTTTTTTTCGTATATACATATGTATATTTATATATATATATATATATATATATATATACATATATATATATATATATATACACACACACACACGTGTGAGAATGGTACAACAATTTTTTTTTGAAAATAAATAAAAGAAATTTACAGTTTGTTAAAATTAATATATTTTAATAATAACTTATCTTATCATTATTAAAATATTTTCATTATTGAGATTATTAAATATTACCATTTTTATCAAGATAATAATAAACATAGAAGAAAATATTGACAAGTTATAAACTTGTTTTAATCCTCTTTTCTCTTATGATTTGATAATTGTTGCATATAAGGTAGAACAAGTAAATTTCATTTCTTTAACCAATGTTGAAATAATTTGCAATGAGATCCAAATAAGAAACTCTTACTACAATTTAATATTTAGTCTACTTGTTGTCCAAAGTAGAAGTAATTGTGTTTCAAATTTCTATCTATCAACAAGAAGGAAGCTAGCTTTTACTACACATATCATTTGATTAATACAATGAAATAAAACCAACATTTCACAAGAAGGTATTTACAACCAATTTCCCTATTAGTATATTCACAAGATTATCACAAGCCTTTTTGTACATATCATTTCTTTATTTCCTTACAATCTTTTCAATAATGTAAACATCCTTCAAGTAAAATTTTCATTCAACCATGTGACTTTCGGTGCAAATGTAGATTACAATGTCCTTCATTTTTGAAATGAAAACAAGATGATACAACTTTCTTTCACATACAAATTTACAACAAAATAATGTATATAAGGGAAATGGAAAGAGTCTTCACAAGCTCCAAGGTGTTCTTCATCCATGCTCCAAGTTCCAAGTAGCTCAAATCACAACCAAGATAGGGGGAGAGGCAACACTCTCCTCCCAACCAAAAACTCAATGGAGAAGAGAAGAAATCTCCTCCATTGACCCCCGAGCCCCAAATACAACACAATGAAAGGGTGGTCTCCAACTCAAGGCAACAACACTTGCTTCCATAATAAAATTTCTTCACAACATTCAACGCTAAAATAAAAGAAACAAAAGGACACACAAATAACACAAAACATTTCACAACAAGGCTTTCATCCAAGCCAACAAGAGAAGGAACTATGGGAAAGTTTTCCTTATGCCTCCCCATTGAAATGAGATGCCCATCCAAACCCTCCACAATAAAACTCAAGCCCCTATGACTCTTATGCCTCCCTCAAGTACCCCTTTTTCCTCCCAAACTCTTATACCTCCCTCCTCTTATGGCTCCCTCAAGGACAAGGTAAGAATGTGAACATTCTTACCCAAGATGGGCATCCCTCTCAAACTCCCTCCACAATTTCCTATTCTACTCTTATGCCTCCCTCATGAGTTTTCCCATAGACCTCTCCTACACTACACCTTAAGCATTCTATCCATTTTTCCACAATACACAAAAGTAAACATACATTTTCTACAAATTTAAGCATAGAAGCAACAACAATAAGAAAGCAAAAGGGAGAAGGTTTCCTACCTCTCCATTGGAGAAGCCTAAACCAAGAAGCTTTGACCAAGCTCCCTCCAAAACAATCCAAGCATGCAAGTCCAAGCTCCTCTTTCTTTCTCACAATTCTTTCCTCTCCAAAATAAAAAAAGAACTCTTCAACAAAAACCTCCAACCCCCTCAACAAGAGAGGAAATTTCCATAAATAGACAAAAGGAAGGGTGAGGATGATGTGGCTCCATGTAGGATGCCACATCACACATCCTCAAACCACCTCCCATAGTCAACTCAACTCCCAAAACACAATAAATGGGTGGTTGGGTTGAATGACATCTCTTTTCCACATCCATCCCTTCCCATGTGTCTTAAGGCACAATTAAATGCAAATGGAAGAAAAGTGCACTCCAAAGTCACATTTCCCTTCCCAAAACAATAAATAATCCCCTTTTTGGCTTCCCAACCCATAGATATGGTTGGTAAGGGGTTTTGGGAAGTGTGGGACAAGTTCAACTTGTCCCACAAGTCCCCCAAAATTGCCCTAAATCTCAAATTCGAGATTCAAAGGATTTGGAGTGGTCAACACTCAAAACAAGCATTCAATACAAGAGGAAAACACAAGGCTCAAGGAGCCAACCATCAAAATTAATTACACCCACTAGACTTCCCTCAAAACTTAAAAATTAAAACAAGATGTTAAATTAATCTAAACATACTTAGCAAAAGTAATTTAAAAAAGAGACATCACAAATGAAATCACCTACTAAAGTAAATTAAAACAAGTAAATAAAATTCTTAACCCATTGGTCACATTAGAAAATTTCCCCCTCATGGAAATTTTTCTTAACAACATAAAAAAAAAGTAACACAATACAATTCACTAGTTGCCTTGACGACCAAATGTTGTAACCACCCGACATCCTGTTGTGTTTGGTTCCCAATCCCCCTTTAGGTTGTGATCATGTTGTGTTTCCTGCAAAATACAAAATACCTCCTTCGGCCTTGCGGCCATGTCAAAATGTCCAAAATAACCATATGCATGAAATTTATTAACATCTATACGTAATTCAATTATCCATTATTTCAAGGTTTAAATCACAACTTAATTATGCATTCCATCATTATCCAAAGTTATAGTAATGTAAATTCAACAACTACATTCTACTTATCATGGCAAAGAAATCCAATGTTAGAACACACGCAATATATCCATATAAAAATAATATTAGTATCCAATAGTCTGTCCATGAGTCAGAGTAGATCATACTGAAAACAAAATCCAATCATAACCCAAATGCATCTACTCACAAAACATCATGTTAATCAACGTAAGTATAAGTCATGTCCATATCCAAAAGTATGCATAACTCAAAATGATAGTCAACTAAGTGTCATAGGGGAAGCGGGCATTACGGTTCCAGCGTTTTAGAGCCCCACATGGTATGGGTTGCCACGTTTCACATTAATGTAGAATTGAAGTGACCAAAGGATATTCCCAAAGCTGGAGACATTCGAGAACCTTCGATGATATTTTAAAATATATTTTTGTAATCGTTTGGAGGTTGATTGGTTGATCACATTTATTGGTGTATGAGAGACTTTCATGCTTTGACGGTAGGATAAAAATCTCAAATGATCCTTTGTATATCAGAAATGGAAAATAGAGTGGCTTGAAGGAACTTAGCTTGGAGAGAGAGGGGAAATTATCATTGTAAAGTCTATAACACATTATCAATCCACGAATAAAATGTGAGTGTGTAATAAATAGTTAGGGAAAGAGTTATCTTGTAATGTATGTATCCTTCATTAACTCAATTTAATAAAGATAGTTGTTGTTATTGTTGTTTTTGTGTAACTCTTAAGTTTGTATAATATAAGGTAGTTGTTCACTTGACCTTTTAACTATCACTACATAAAATTGTATCAAAACATAGAAGATAACTCTTGTAAAAAAATAGAAAGAAAAGAGGAGAGATTATGAAAAGTTTTTTTCTAAAAAACAAGACATGGATAGGATATAGAGATGAAGTGAGGAAAGAGTTATTGACAGTGTATACACATATTCTAACTTTGGAATATAGCATTTGGGTAGAAGATGTTAGGATTGATTGTCGTTAGTTGTGAAAAGAGTGAGGATCAATGGTGGTACTGCAACCACAATAAGCACTAAACGGGCACGGGGGTTTCATTAACTAAGTGGTATACTAGCATGTCCATTCATATTGAGGTATCAAAATGGCCAAAAATAGCTGAATATACTTGGTATGCGAATGGGGGTGGAAGGGTTTCATTTTTAGTATTTCAAATTAGGTATTGGGGATCAAGTACAGAGCGGGAGCTAGGAGGGGAGGTAAAGTCACAAAGAAAGTTTCTCATCTGCATGTCATTCTAGGAGCTGGGAGGAGAGGCAGGCATCAGGAGCGGGATTTGGCTAGAATGCTCATTTGGAACTTAATCCTGTTTTTAAGCCGAGAGATTAAGAAGAGGATTAGCCTATGGATGGACTTGTTGCATGCTAATTTCCACTCTTGGAAGGACTGGAATTTCTTAGCCCCCGATTTTACCCTTTTCTCGGTGATCGACCCACTATATTGGAGATTCGAACCTCATCCCACCGGAGAATCATTTTAAGATGAATATTGATATGAGTGGGCCCATTTGGTGAGATTCGAGATGCAGCTTTGGTCACCTCTTAGCTTAATATGACACCCATTGTGTCTACTCCATTATTCATCAATGCAGTGATTTTGGTCTTGTTCTTAGTGTATATGGGTGTCTTGCAATCTTTGAAGCTTTGTCATTAAATCGGTTACATGGTGTATGGTCGGTGAAGGTTTTGTACAAGATACGAGTTTTTCCTTATTTGTGATCTATCAAGCGTTTTGTTTCAAGGATGTTATGCTCAAGACAGGCTTTTCTGATGGTCGTTTCCTTATCTACCATAGTCTAGAAACGGTGAAGCAACTCTTCTCGGGACTACTCCTTTGTGAGATCTTGTTGGAAGCTTATTCAGATCGAGCTAGTAGCCATCCTACAGGGAAGTCTTCACTGGTGGGTAGTCCTGTTTGGTGACTCCATATATTATTGTGTGGATTGCATACCATTGGATGATTCATTGTTGCTTGGAAAAGGCTTGTCTCAACTTGGTGGTAAGGCATCTAGAGGTTATTGTAAGTACTCTTGTAGGATTGATACCGGTGGTTCAATATATGAGTAAATTTCCTAATCTCATAGTGAATACAAAGTGATTGTATGCTCAAGTGATAAGTTTTGAGTGGTAATGTATTGATCTTGTGTTAATAGTCTTTGCACTTGACTAACCATGTAACGTTGTGTTGCATATCTTTGTATGATTTGAGAATTATGACTTACAAGTTGTGTGGATCATGTTAGATGATGAACTCCAAGCTAGTAAGTGGTTGAGTCAACATACATCTCATAGATATGCATTTGGTACCTCTACATGAATGTGGCTTGCATAACAAAGATGAAGAAAATATGTGATTTCTCACTTTGTGGGAATGTGCAAGGATTATTTTGTAGTGAAATGAATATTTGAGAGTGAATAAACAAATGCATGGGGTTGAAAATATCTAACTATGATCTTATTGTAGGATTAGGGGTTTTGAGAAGCATCCTAAATTGAGACTATCCTCTTGTAAGATGAACCAAAGCAAAAAAATTTTATTTGTACTTGCATGCAATAAGAAAGGTTTGGCAACATTGATTTGAGTATAGGAGAAAGTAACTCAAATAAAAAAAGAATATTTTCTTCATTCTAGGTCCCCAATTTGCAAACTATGAAGTGATATTGTCTTTGACATGCACGGTAGAAGGATTTTCTTGGATAAGAGGATATGCTTGTTGTCATGAACGTCTACTAAAAGGAAAACAAGAGAAATGATGCCACAGACATTAGGGAAAAGTTTGAGGTTCTAAATCCATCTAGGAATACAGTTGCAATTAAATTCATCCTCTCGAGCTAGACTGTGTGTTCTGTGGCGAGGTTAGCTAGGGCTTACAAATTGGAGCAGCAAATGAAAAAAATTTCCTTGAAATTTCTCAAATAATATTTTGATAGCATAGACAAGGAGATTATGAAGAAAATTTACAAATCCCATGGTGGAATTTGAAGGAAAATCTAACAGTCCTTGACTAAGACAATGTGGTACAGTTTGGATCTAATTTAGAAGGGCAATTTAATAAGGAGCTAGGGTTTAAACATAGAGTTGTTTCTTAAAACTTTTAACAAACTAAGAAGTCCCTAATGGGTGCCTAAATCTGCCTTCAATTCATCTTGAAAGATCATATGTTGAAAGTTATACGTGACAGTCCTAATGTAGACCTAGTCCAGGGTTTAGATGGCAAATTGCAAAGATTCAATATTTTGCAGATGGCGAAGATTGAAGGAATAAAGTAAAAAAGCATTTGCAGATAGAATGGTAATTGATAAGTTGGATGGCATTGACAAGAAGGTGAGCTATATTAACAACATTGTAGGTTAAAGTGTTCAAGATTCCACAATCCATAATGTCAAGAAACCACAAATTCTAGATTGATTGTGTAAAATGCTTGAAAATATCGATGTTACAAACCACACTTTTTGAATCATCATCATATTAATTGCATGTGTCTACCCTTATATTAGGATAACAAGTAGACCATTTCAACAATGGTTCAAGAAGCACCCTTCTGAATAGTTGATTATGGTTTTTTTGTTTGTTGCTTATTAGTTATGCCTTTATGTTCTTTAGTCAAGGTTTGAGAAGCCATTTTCCATGCTTCAAATGGGGACATTGTAAGGGTTGGATGTGGTAGAGGAGGACAATGTTTCGACCATGTGTGATGTTGTACATTTGGTTAATTTCATAAGCTTTTGCACCATAGCAAATGGAGCGTATATGATAACTCCCATTTTTATGGTTGTCTTCTTACATTGCTTTTAGGTTAGTATATTGCCTTTTATGGATGGTATATATTTTAAAAAGGTTCTGTAAGTTCTATTTCCTATCATTTATGTAATCAAGCACTATGGTTTCTTAACAATACAGAATCCTTGAGATGGGAGATTAAAATATTTTTATTCTTATTGTTTTTGAGTTGTTAATACATAACGGGTGATCTTGTATGCTTTTAGAATATGCTAATGAATATAATGTGATCTCATAGTTGTTTTTAGCAATTCATTTTCATTCCTTATACCCCTTTCCCCACAACATTTCATTACTATAGTACTTTGGAACACATTTGGGTGTTGGTGATACTATTGCATACATTTTTCTTTAGATTCTCGCATTCCTTCATTAACTCCTTACCTTTATTTGAATTTTTGCAATTCCACCCAGAAGACAAGGGATTTTTAATACTTCAAAGTTACATATGACTATGGTGCTGGTCTATAATGATGACATGGTTTTGCGGCTTTTTCCAATGCTAACACCAAGAAAACATGATATTGTTGTTTAGTGGGGAATTTCATTCATCACAATGAGAGTGTGCACCTCCTTTCTTCAAGAGGAAGTGAGTTTCTTGGACCAACTTTATTTTTGAAGCCTACATCAGAAAACTATAGTGGCATGCTAGAAAAAAATTTATATGGCATAGGCAAGCAGATGATAGATAACTTGTTATGGTATTTATTAGACATTAAGATGCCTGTTGACAAATATCAACAATGGGAAATTATTTATCGGCTTAATGGATTATATTGCTTTAATATGTACAAGAAAACACAAAGTAATCTCCAAACACAATCATGTAACAGGCCTTGGTACATAATACAAGCAATGCTTCACCTTCCATTTGTCGAGATCGTCACGACGGGAGGCCGAGAGGTTTGGGATGTTATCAACATTTATTCGAGATAGATGGAAGAGAGTTTGTGGCATGCGGGGAAAGAACGGGGTGGTGATAAAAGCAAAATTAAGAGTGCCTATTTACATCATTAGCGTCTATTCTTAAGAATTTTGGTTAGTAAAAGGTGAAGGTAAAAGTAGTTTTTTGAAGCCTTTGTAAATTTACATATGCAATTCATGGAAAATATATTTTGGACAATTATTGATGTTACCGAATTTTGGTCCAGAGAAGGTATGGTAGTCCCTCCTTTCTTGGGAGCATGGCATCATTCCATTCACATGCACAATGACATGGTTCAATAAAAAAATTCATGGGTTTTATGGCAATTTTAAAAAATGATATGATATTCATGAAAATAGCGAAATGCTTGATTTTATTATTTCATTCCAAATAGGGTACAACATCTCAAAGATTGGGCATTTTTAAAGAATTGTGGGTTTACTACACCCTGTAATTACTTGTGTTCTTTTAGCATAAGTAATGCTACTATGACTTGAAGTGGAACCAAATCCTGTTGTGTGATGATGTTTTGTAATTTATTGGATATTCCATAGTTAATTCTTCAAACACGAATATTATGATCATTCCTAACAAGCTAGATTGCTGTAATTTTCTCCACAAGTACTAGAGAAATAGATACTAATTGTGCTTAGAATTGCATTAAAAATTAGTTTAGTTGTAAAGGAAAACTAAATTAAAACATGGAGCAAGCAAGCTAATGCAATTGTACAGAAAACAAAGATTCAAAGGAGACAATATTATCTTGGAGAAAACCCAATGTGGGAAAACTCCATGATAGAGATTTCCTCCTATTCATTATCTCGTTCTGCAACTACCCATGTATTACCTTCAAGGTGCCCTTATGGACATTCTTTACAATAACAATATGTCCAGTACTTGTATATTGCTCCACAACTTGTTGCAACTCACACTCGTTCACACACTGCCAACATCCCAAGCAAGACACCACCAAGAACTGCCAGGAATCAACAATTACACATATACCATAGGAATTTCTTTGGGTATTATAGGCATTCCTTTATGCTGAAAAGACCAGTAATTATTATATAAAGAATAATTGATCAAAAGTTGAACTGCACATGATGACCATTGCTTCTCTCTAGACTATTCATCTCTCTCTTTTTAATAGGTAAGGGCATTCTATATTGAGGCATAGTGGTGGAGGTACATGTGCATTCTCTATGGTCCAGTGTCCATTTATGGATGTCCACACAAAAACTTATCTTAATGTCGAAAGGAATTATACAACTAGCCAAAGTCGTCAGGGAGAAACAGATCAATGGCGGCGCTTTTTTTGCATGCAGAGGATGACCATCCAACCGATCACACCACTTGACTCATCCCACCACTATTCACTGTGTGATTTTAATGTTGATAGGTGACATGTACGGGGAAAACAGGGGCTGAAAATTAAATTATCAAAAACAGAGATTTGTGCAATATAGGAAAAGTTTCATGTACTACATCTTTGCTATATTGGTATTCTTTTTGGTGTTTGAATATATGAAAAGATAGAAGTCTTTGTAAAAGATGTTCAACGTTCAAACCGCACCATCACTGTTCATTGTGCCATTTTAATATTGGTAAATTTTCACAGTCATTTTGCAACATTCATATCACTTCCTTTTCACATGCTTATTGAGTATTAATGTATAATTAATACATAAGTATCCTCACAGATGCAAATATTACTAGTTGGTATGTGAAATGAAGTGGAAGCCATTACGAGTTTATGGCTGATCATTATTTTCTTGTTCAATTCTATTCATGTAAGTTGTTGCCAAATGCAAGCTAACATATAATATCATAGACAAAATGGACATAGGAGAATCATAAGATATCTCCATGAATCATGTTGAGAATATGAATAATGAAAGCGATTTATTTCTATAACAGTTATGATTTTCATGATTTCTATGACAAGGGTCAAACTCCCACATTTTTGAAGCAGATGATTTTGGTCATCTACTATGAACATGATAAAATGCCTGGCTTCTATGCTTGTAT
This sequence comes from Taxus wallichiana var. yunnanensis, assembly GCA_018340775.1. NCBI lineage: Eukaryota > Viridiplantae > Streptophyta > Pinopsida > Cupressales > Taxaceae > Taxus > Taxus wallichiana. Next base: position 368,920,387 of record CM031244.1, on the reverse strand, counting down.
TGTCAAAGTTGTTTCAGATTGAAGATTTCAAGGTTAAAATGATGTAGCTTGATCCTTTGCTAAAAAAAAGTTCTTGAAAGACTCTGTGTCCTCTAAAATTTATGAAGTTTGTGGGGGATTTCAGAGCTACAAATGTAGTCTATATTAAATGGGTAAATATATTTTCTCATATGGTGACATGGGAGAAAATCCCCAAAGTAGCCATCGAATTGTTCCCCAACAAGGCGATATTTGGGTTGTGTATAGAGAATGGAGCTATGCTTGGTATGAGTTTATTCCTTTGGTAGAATAAATACATAGATATGAAATGGTGACCCTTTTGAGTGATTTTTTTGAAGAAAATGGGGTGGTGGTCTATGCCCTCATCAAAGTAGAAGGCTTCAAATTTGTTTTCCAGAAAACAGAGGTGGTAAAGTTAATTCCCAGAAATGAACTTGCTAGGTTTTCTCATCCAGTTCCAGCGAAGAAGCTTTTGGGTTACGAGGCCCCTAATTTGCCCAATAATTGTTGGGAGCCGGATCCTTCTGCAACTCCTCACGATGAAGACAATGGTATTATTTTCTCTGTATTTTAGTTATTATAGGGTATTATATAGGAACTACACCCAATATTTACAAATCTTTGTTCCTTTAATATTACTTTTGGGGCCTTATAAATACAAGAAGTACTGCAGATATCTTTAATATATGTATTTGGAAAAACACCTTGAGAGATGTCAATCTTAATGCACTTATATTGGGCTGCTTATGTTACGCTTTGAATGAACAACCCATTCACAAGTTTTTGAATTCACCATTTATTAGTGACAAACAATCTCAATCGAGCTGGCAGAAAATCTATAATATGAACGGTGAGATTCAATGAATTGGCTAGCACATTTCAGTTTTTTAAAGTCTCTGTGTTTTGAACCTTGGATTGATAGCCGATTTGTTGAAAACAGAGGTTTGTAAGCTAGTTTTATCTAAGCAAGGGGTTTATTAATTTAGTTTCATGAGATGGATCCTTTGGATGGAGTGAGGTAAGTGTTTTTTATGGCCACCCACAACCACAATTTTAATGCAGGTCTGCAATACTTGAAGATATGTGGAATAAACTATAGGGGTTCACAGCGGTGGAGAGGCCATTAGTGTGCAAGGTTTTAGATTTAGTAACCACATTCACTGAATTTCAATGCTTAAATTTGAAATTAAGTGAATCTCAAAGTACAAAAAAAAAATTCACCAGAAATAGTGAATTTATTTGGATGACAAATTTCATTAATATTTGTTTATAAAATTCGTTGAAATTTTTGTGAAAGTTGTTGAACTTCGTGTTTAGGGTTCGCTGCTGTTAGGGTTTTCATTTTTGTCGATTTTTGGGTGTATATTCACCCCTGTTACCATTTAAGAGTTATACACTCTTTGTTGCCTCAGTTGTGTATGCATCAATTGAGGTAGCGTGAATTTGAAGCTTGAATAAACAAATAGGATTGAATTGGAAAAGGAGCTTGAATAAACAAAGAGATCAGAGCCATCGCCTGAAGGACTATCCAAAGGACTAAAACAGTCTATAGCTGCCATCGTTGTTGAATGCCTAAAGCCATTCCAAGACATTAGGCAGTCGAAGATGACTCCAAGCTTATTAAAACTAAAAGTTAGGCATTAATTTTTTAATTATTTAATGTTTGTATTAATTATTTTGTTAAGTTTTAAAATTATATGTAAATAACATAAATCTACAAGCTTATTAAAACTTAAACTTAGGCATTTTATTATTTTTTAATGTTTATTTGTAACATTGTAGATTATAAATTATTTTAATAAGTTTTAAATTAATGTATAGATAACATAAATTATTAACTATTATGTTATTTAAATGTAAAGTGTATTTCTTTTAATCGAATTTAATCATGAATTTTATTGTTGATTTTTTAAACAATTTTTCACGAATTTCATGCTTGGAGAATATGATCATGAAGTTGAATGTGGCAACTTAGGTTTTAGATATCTCGCAAAAAATACTTAATATGTCAAAACTCGGGACTACTATGATGTACAAAAAGAACCCATTTTTATTTTTCTATTTCTCTTTGTTGATTATGAGTTGTCTAATAGATATCAATAGATATTTGGTACTCCCGCCTCAAATGGAATTTAATTCTATTCCATTTTTTTGTGTTTTCTTAAGAAATTGTTGGCAGCAATTCCTCCATCTCATCAAGTGGAAACTCTTTGAATTTACTATTTATTCAATATTTATGGGTGGAAGATTTTGAAGTAGCTTTAATTGATGGAAAGAAGTTCTAGAGATCAAAGCCCATAAGGTTAATGTTCATACAACAAATAGAAATATGTCGTCTTTAAATTTGACATGATCATTATCGACAATTTTTCTTCTTGCTTAAAGGAGGTCATTGAATTCTTCGTGGAGTTTGGACTTCATTTTTCCCCTAAAGATGTTTTTGAGTCCAACACGGTGGTGCAACTAGATTGAAAGCCACACCAACTACAAGGACACCCATGGGTGGTTGATCCCAATAGTTCAAATGTCTAGGTTTCATCTGGTTTTCTTAGCTGCCATTTCACGTGAGATTGATTGAAGTCTAAAACCATTGACCTCTCAGTAAAGAAATGGAAACTCAAAATTGATTTACCTTTACCCGTAGACCATTACGGATAAGTACACTACAAGTACAAAAGGGGAACGCTTTACGAGTATAATATGATCTCCGAATGTAACGACATGTTGGAAGATCATGCATTCTCAAATATGATTTATAATGTCCTGTTGAGGGTTCATTTAAGTATAACACAAGCCCAAGAGGGAAAAATTGCAGTTTTCCATGATATACTGAGCTTTAAGATTGAAAAAAAGGGACAATAAAATCTTACCACATAAGATTTTTTCCCTTAGTAAATAGTCTAGCCACAAGATTTCTTGGATCCTCTAAATGCTTCATCAATATCTCTAGAAATATGCATGGATGGATATGTTAGCAATTCATTAGATGAATTGCAGTTGTGGTTTGTCTTGTAATGTGTAAAAGTGTTTTCTAATGCAGGTGTGTGTGATGATGATATCACAACCATCAAGTTGATTGAAATTGTACTTTCCAATAAAAAATCATATTTCATCTTTTGATTTTTTGTCCAAAATGTTATTTGTAACTTGATACTTCTCCAGATTGGCTGCAGATGCTGAAAAATCTTAGTAAAACACCTCAATGGGGAAGACTTGACATGGAACAACTTGAGCACACTATCTTCGGTGATTGGATCTATCTCGGGTTCTATGGTGGAAGACCAGGTATATTATTGTATGCAGTCTAATGATAGAATATTTGTATATTGGGATTGGATTACCATTGATGGGTTTGTAAGTGTTACAGATTACCTATTATGTTTTGATATATATGCATTTCTCCCATTTTATATTATAATATTCATTGTCTGGACAAGTTTTCCCTACACTTAGTTAATCGTGTCACATTTTAATATGCATATAATCGATAATTTCTCTTTACACATGTTAATGGTGGTGGTGAAGTGTAATGGTGTAAGATGTCAATAAAAATGGACAATATTATATTAAAGGTCCATATAACTTTCATGGAGCAATATTTATGTTTGCTTGTAGTGATAACAAATTATGTCCCGATCTGCGGGAAATGTGTGGAGAAGGTGATGGAGTTGTTAATCAATGCGGAACTCTTGAATGAGTGAAATTGTTTAACAATTCCAAGATAGGCGCCTAGAGATTGAAAAATTACTTCATTTTTCAGATAAATGTATTTAAGATGTTTACTAGTTAATATTTTAGGATGTTCCACTAGGTTTCAAAATTTAATCGTATTTCACCGTTAAAAGTGTTCGAAGAAAATGGGATACTTACACCACAATGTAGTTGGTGTGCAAACTATACTATTAGTAAGATAATTTGTCTTTCGAACATCGTATAAACTTGATTTTTTTCATGATTTCTTTGCAAGTTTGAAAAACTAGAGTTTTTCCCATTAATAAGAGAACTACTAGCAAAGGTGTTGGCTAGATTTTTGCATAGCTGAAAACCTAGGCATCATGAGATAAATATCCCTCATTTACCTGTGAGGCTCCCATGTAAGATTTGTCAATAAAATATGCTAGTATCTATTTAGGGGTTTTACTTTAACCATGCAGCTCATGAACCATAGCTGTATAGTTTTGCAGCAAGTAAGCAACTATTTATAGAAATGAAATATTTAAAGAAGGAAATAATAAACACAGGGAAAGAAATAGGGAAGATGTGCAACCCAATAAATAGATAACAGAGCTGATTACATGCACATAGACGGAACCAATATATATTAATACACAAAATTATAAGCAAAGGTAGCTTTCAAATCTAGATCTAGAATAACACAAATTTTATAAGTAGATCTAAGACAAAAAGCTAGAAGCAAAATGTAGCGTGACAAAAAATTCTTTGGAAATCTACTCCTTTCTATTCCTTTTCTTCAAATAGCTATTAGGGGTTTCAACACAAAGTCTGGAACACAAGAATGTTGCTTACAAATTCTGATGATTCCTTAACCCGAAGGTTCTTCCTCTACTTATAGAATGTAGAGGGGAAATTACAAGTTAGAAGCTTTTAGTTAAACTGACACATGTGGAAGTGGGAAAGGAAACAATGGCAATCTCCCTCCGGAATTCCTCTTTGAATGATATGAATGATTTGCAACTAAAAATAGAACCTTCTATTTTGCATGTTTGCCAGCTATTTCTAAGTAGTTGACTTCTTCAAGTAATGGCTCTTAAACCAATCACTTAAGTTTTATAATTTAATTGATCGCTCAATTACTTTGTTAGAGGAAAGAACAAGGGAGAGGAAAGTTGTGGTCTTGTTCTTTTTCTTATTCTCGCATGCGATGATTATTTTCCCTTGATTCTCACCATACTTTGGATCTGGAAATAGTTGGATCTAGAAGCGAGATGGATCTGGAATTTTGCTTATGGGTGTTGCCTTTGCTTGTCTTCCCTCTTATCATTGAAGCTTTTGCACTCTTCTCTAGTAAATACATGCATCAGTGCATTGTTTTCCGTAAATAACTCATAATTTTTATTTTTAATTGCATATGAGCAATTTAAAATTTTGGAAAGAACTCGGGTGAATGCAAATTCAATTAAGGCTTCAACTGGAAGATTGGGAGAACATGCATAAGGTCCTGGAAGGAATTCTCCATGAACTGAATTCTTCACGGGTTGTATTCAAAACAAGAGGATAAATCCTTTGCAATTATGGATCTGGATCTCAGAACGACCCAAAAAATCCACACACGAACAACACATTGAAATACAGGATAACTTTTTTTTTTGACTTTCTTGACACATAACATGATGCAACATGTTGTCACCAAGGGTACAATTAACACTGAGAACAACTTGATACAAGGATGGCCATAAAGGCAGCACGGAAATGTTCACACCTATCAAGGACAATACATTTCTTTTTTTTCTTTTTGACAAGACAACATAGAATTCCAACCACAAAACACACTTACATATAGGGCCAACCACAATGAAATATTCTTGAGGGTTATTTATTTTTTTAAAAACACATCTTGCAATTCTTATCTTACGTTTTCAAGGAGACTCGGGATATGATTCATACAATTCATCTTACCAAGTTAAATTTATTCTTTTTACACGAGTAATTATCTTTCAATATTCTCTATTATGACCTTTATTTGCTTAATTCGTTTATCAAGAAAAAGGAGAATTTCAATTCCACAAGGCCATCTTCTCATCACTAATGCTACTAAGATTCGTTCTTGCCCACAACACAACATGGTTTAAGTTCAACACACTTAAGAGAAGAGATACAAGGTGCCTTGGAAAAGGGTTAGAGGGAGAAGGTCGAGATGAAACATCTTTAGGACCTCATTAGTTATTGCCAGTATTTAATTGAAACTAGGGCTCTTAACCAAAATTATCAACAACCTTACTTAGGCTTTGCTAAAAGTATTAACAAGGAGTAAAAATTTACTTTCCAAATGGCTGAGAGATAGATTGTGTAGTTTCAAAATTGTTTTCTCCTGTTTATTAAATCTTATTATCTTCTAGAACTAACCATAGATTTCCTTTAAGTTCGTTTAAGAATTCCACCATGAAAGGGATAGTGTTCATTAATGTCACTAGGGTATCGTGTTATAAAGTTTACCTTGATGATGGTCTTGCCCTTGGTTTACTTAAATAATTTCTTGTTCTCAAGTTGGTGACCCCTACGTTACTTTATTTGAATACAACTTTTAATTTAACTTCCTAAAGTATTAAACAATCCCATGTTAGTTTACTTATGACACTTTATTACTAAGTCATGTCCAGGTTTAACTCAAAATTTATTCTCAAGGCAAGGTTGTAGCAACACTCATTTACAAGAACAAAACAAGATTACATCAATTCTTAAAATACTAATACTCCAACAAGGTCACTCAACAACAATAACCAAATTTTCTTATAATTTCAATGATGGTCAAACAATACAAGGTTTCTAAAGTTCAGATGACAAAGTCCACCATACTTTATACTAAGACATTAATCCTCTTTTAAACTTTCCACTGGACGTTAACAACAGTTGAACAACATACAAAGGTTTCGAGCAAAGGAACTTCTCAACTGAGGTTGATGACAACAGTCTACAATTCTATCCCTCATCTACACACAAAATCCATCTGCAGCAAATTTTCTACAAGAGTCAGTTCACGAGAACTGAGCAAGATAAGGCTACACAAAACCACCATAACTATTATCTACCAATATCATGAAAAGAAGCACTTTATTACAATAATTTGGGTCAAACCTCTAACCACTACGAGAACATCAAGTTATGATAAGGTCTATAACATGTCAATTAAAGAAGGAGAAGACCTTGTACTTCAGTTAGGTGCAAATGCAATGAAAGTAACAATCATATGAGAATGGCCCTTGGCCCTATAAGGAGAAAACAAACAATCTAGCAAAAACAGAATTCCCATCAAGTAAGTAATTAAACAATAATTACAAGATTGAGATTTGATATAAATAGACCAACCATCTAGAATTTTATCAAAGATACCAACGCATAGGCTAAAATAATATATTTCTAAAAATACAAAAGTTGATCGGCCCAAGAAAGGGGAAACACGGGTTCCAAAATTTTAACACAAAAATTCATGTATAAATGAGTTTCAAACCGAAATCACTTAAGTTTCGAAGCGAAGGCATAGTATACTAGTTTTGACCATTAACTACAAAGAGATCTACCAATCATCCAGAAGGGTCAAAGTCTCACAGACTAGTAGCAAACACGCGAGAGAGAAGAAGGGGTTCCATCCAACAAGAGTATACAATAATGTCATCGACAAATTTTTATAACACTAAAGGTTTGCAAACTTCCACAACAATTCTAATGTTTGATTAATTTAAAATAAATTATCCATTTCCCGAAACAACCATATTTTAAGGCAACCCTTGGTAACACAGTTAACCGTCACACAAAGATACAAACATAACTTCTAAGTGACATTATCAAAACAAAACCTTTCGTTATTAATCCATAAGATTATCAAATCAAAGCTAAGTTTTTCCCGAAGGTTAATCACATTTAACGAAATTTCCATCACAAACTATTACGGTAATTACGTGCATAAAAACCGTCCAATATTAATTAATAGCATTAACATTACAAGGGAGAAAATAATGCAAGTTAGGAAAAATAGAAGAGCGCCACCAGCAATAATTCTGAGAGGGGGAATTAGACCAACTATTTTAGTGTCAACGAGGCACTGGATTCACACAATGAACCCTCCAGCTTAGTTGATTCAAAAGCTAGTAATGTTTCAAGTTGATAGGGATGGTAAAGGTACTTCTTGAGGATGGCCTTAAAAGCCTAGAAACAAGATGAAAGATAGTATAAGAGTCTAAACACGTGAGATGGAAAACACGTTGCACATGAACCCTTTTATTCTACCGGTTTAATACCACAACTCTAAGCTGGCTAGCCCATGCATTGCTCACACAATCCTACAACCTTTCTTTCTCGATGTCAAAAGGTTATCAAAGGGACTTGCGAAGGAGCTAACCAAAAATGTCAAAAGACAACTTGGGTGCTAGGGAGGAGCTTCATAGTTATCGTAAACTTACTTCCATGATATCGAAAATACTAGTTAATCAACATAGCAACTTGCAACTCAATCACAGAGAAGAATTAATACGGAAACAAATAGACGAAGGTCTATCATTCGAGTAAGATGAACATAACATTCAAAGGAGAGAGCACACGCATCCTTTTGACCCATATACTGCCAACGATAAAAGCTAAAACAAGACGACACAAGCAGGAAGGGAAATCTCCCATCATGACATCCAACTGACAAATCAATGCAAGGAAAGGTGGTTCGATTTCACAATACTTTTAAATAAATAACAAGTAGAAAAGTGTAGAAATATCTTTCCTGTTTCTCTAGCTTCAACAGGTCGTACAGACTCCACACGGGCCAGCAAAAAAACAATAGCATGAGACAAGGATGTGAGTACTGCTCGCTGGCGATGTCAAAGGGCCAAATGTGATAACTGGATAGACAGATGGGGCAAAAAATTTAACAGTTGAGTCCTTTCACAAATCCACCTCACACCGCCTCGTAGTACGCTTCTGCACTGGAAACAACTCGAGGAGATTGTCTTCCATCTTCCCTCGCTTCAGCAGTCCTATGAGATCATCAAGGCTGTTATCAACCAAGTACTCCTTGAAAAATTCTGTGACGAATAAAAGCACGATGCCCTTGGCCATAAGACAACCCAATTAATCCAGAGAAAAAGACCATACAGAATGACAAAGTCGGAGAAAAGAAATATCAAGAGATGCTCTCCTCGTAGTCTCCTAGCATTGGATTTACTGCAGGCTCTTTCTCACATTTCCTGTTCTTCCCAAGTAGCTTTCCATTTCCTTCAAGCAGTACTCTCCTGCTTTTCCCAATCTCCACCTACTCTTCTTCTTGCTTTTCATCCCAGAGATGCATACCATACATCAGATTTGATGAAGTAAATAGCATAGTCCAGTCCTCTTAACACTCAGAAAAGAATACTTTTTCAAAGTGAAAATAAAGTCTGATTCCTTCTTATCGCTGCAAGTTTCATATGATGCACCTTGTTATAGTGCAAATGTGCAGCCCATTGCTTACAGCTTGCTTCACTTAGCAGCACCAATAATCTCCATAAGAACATTGTCATTGTTTAAGATGAGAGAGCTGGATTGCATTACCCACAACAATTTCTCTAGCAATATAATCTTGGGGATAAACTTGGTTGCAGTGTGGCAGCCAACATCTGCTAGAAGGCTCTTTTGAACTTAATATAATAGAGTGTTTCTCCACCATGTTTGTGCCACAGAGACTCGATATCATCATTTCATCTTTTTCCAATGAATTTTCTAGCTTTTCTTCTGCCTCATCTCCAAGTCCAGGCTTCTGAAAACACGCAGAGGAATCTAGGACTTTTGGTGCACTTATATCTATCTTGCTCTCATTCAACTCGTGAACAAAGCAGTGTGTGTGGTTTTAGAGTCATCAGCTGCACCTTCCATTCCATCATGGTACAAAACCTCAGAACTCTATAGCACTCCCAAAGGACTCTTTTTGGACAGAGTCAACATGTTCCATGTGTTCCTTTTGGGTGTCAAGTTCCATCTTTTCTGGTTCCACAACAGATTTATGCCCTGCTTGCAATATGCAATCTGATTCATGCCCTGCAATCACTTGAAGGAGAATCCCGAATTTGAGGATGCGGTTGATCTTCTAAACAAAAACAACCTAGTTGGACAACTCTTTGCTGGAGGTGCTCACGAAGGCTTCTACCAAATCGTAGCATGCTCGTTGCCTAGCTATTTACTGCTACAAAGCCGTTCTTTATGGATCCCAACAAGAACACACCTTACGACTCCCAAGACATTTTATCCAACATTGCATAGATTCCTCAGTGCTCGTGGGTGCGATCTGTCACCAAATGGGTCAAGCTCATGGCAGAAACAATAAAATACAAGCACAAAACGTAGCCTCAAGATTTGATCGGGCTTCTCCCATGTTAAATTCACCACTGGATGGAAGAGACTTTCCAAATGAAAAGGCAAGACAGCTCAACTAAAAATTTACCTCGTTTCTTCTACTACAGCTGCAAATTCTCGCAACAATCGATCTCGATCAGTGGTCGCGTGCAAACTGAGAACATCGGGATCAACACCAATGGTTCCTTGGGCTCACCCCGCAAGTGGGCGCCGCACTTAACTCTCTCTGGAGGCCACTGATTTTCTGGGATAAGTTTACTTCTCTACCACAGTAGCTTTGCCGCATAAAGCCAATCACTTCCTCACAGCACTCCTAGGAGAATTTTAGTTCTACACTCCACCGAAACTACCCGTACAAAGACATGATTTTGAGAGCCACACCCACCCACGCAACATCAAGGGTGATAGACAAGTAAGCCTCAAACAAAGAAGATAGTTGGTGGAGGTAGCCCAACCACACACCACTTGCCAAAATAGTTTTGGACAAAACAACACTCATGGAACAACTTCTGGAACAACTTCTCTCTCACGCCGTGCGGAGTCGCAGAGATGGCCATAAAGGATGACACTGGGGGTAGGTGGAAAAGGAGCCGATGTCCAGCAGGGCATTACATTCTCCTCCCCTTAAGAAAGCATCATCCTCGATGCGACATAACACAAAGGAAAAGAAATGGTAAGCAATAAGGATCAGATAAGGGCGAAGGTACGCTCTAAGTTTAATATTTCAGATGCAAAAGCATGACCATGGGGTAGCCTAGGGAACATTTGGCAGAAATTTTAACTGTTAAGGTTCTGTGAAGATTGGCAGTTCTTTCTTGTTCATCATTTCATTTGTCTCTTTCCATTAGCACTATTCTTAGTTTAATTTCTTTTAAAATTTCATCATTGTAGAGTTTTGGTTTATTCTTTATTGTGGGTGCCCAACATGAACTGCTAACACAACACCCTATCGGTTCACAAGACACTACAGATTCACAAGCACGCAAGTATATACTTCAAGATTGTATTACACCACAAAAGGTTACTCAAATACGGAATAGAATAGGCACACTCCACATAACATAGTACTCGTCACACATCAATGACTGACATACAAAATACTCAAACAAAAGAGTACTACAATCCACCAGACATTTCCTCAATTTGCATCAATGAAAACTCACATAACACCAAACCATGCTATAGGTACATAGTGTCCACAAGGGAATCAATGACATATCTACAACATCACAACACATATCCATCTGACATGAGTAACACATACATCAAAGGACCACTACCAAAACATCACAATAACTCAACATATATCCCAGAACATCAACCATACACACAAATATCATATGCCTCCCTCAAACTCTTATGCCTCCCTCAAGTCTCTTATGCCTCCCTCAAGTCTCTTATGCCTCCCTCAAACTCTTATGCCTCCCTCAAGACTCTTATGCCTCCCTCAAGTCTCTTATGCCTCCCTCAAACTCTTATGCCTCCCTCAAGGAGGCCGGTTGACCCTATGGTCCAAGACACATAGAGTTCGAACACTCCTAACCCAAGTGACATAATAACGCGTGGTTCAACAACCCGCTAGTTATATGTACTCCTTGGGGCGTACCCCCATACAACGAAGCGGGTCCATAGGTCCAACCAATCCATGGTGCATCCTATGACCCTATTCCACACATCACGACAATAGAACCAGCACAACAATCCAATCCAAAGTGCCAAGTGGCAAAGTACAAGCCTTGGGCAAGGCGGTAAAAAAATTCCAAATTTAAAAGAAAACCCAAAATAAAGCAAAATAAATGGCCAAATAGCCAAAGTTAGTATCAAAATCCCCATGTTAGTGTCACAACCAAGGAAATGCCCAAAATTGTAAAGCATTGCAATCAAGAAAAGTTGCTTAGTCCTTACAAAATAAAGTAAAAGCTCAATTTACGAATAAAATCAACTTATACTAATGTCACATTACGATAACTATGTGGCCTTATCTAGCCACCAAGGGGTACTCAATGAGTTGCTTACTTTCGGACATCGAGCCTTAGCTCATAAAATACATATCAATAATACAACTGTCATCACCTCCATCTGAATCATCCCGCCACCACTTCGACAAGGCTAAACATAGTCATAGTTGCACTTAGGTTGCGTACATACAACCACATAAGGAGAGAGGAAAGAATCACATGTTATCTACTAAACCAAGTTTTGGCTCTAGTTATTGACCCATGGTACACCATTCCTCACTCTCAACATACACTTCTACCGATTTCCCTCAGGATCGGTTAGTGTAAGGTTCACAACATAACATACAACAACATCACTAACATAACGGTGGCACACACATAACTACCATAACGTCTTACATATGGTACATATATAGGGTAGATCACGATCATACATTCACTGAGTGTAACACATCACTTTACCACATTCTGCACCCAAAGTGCAAGCACCATATGATAGGGTTCATACACTCACCGTATGACCCAAAATCACAACATGAAGCATTACATATTTGCACAGTCATACATACGATGAACATAGTACATCTCAACATAACATCTACTGCTGCATAACAAGGTGGTATACACATTTCTTCAAAACATGGTAAAAACATCATGATACAACTCATTTCTTTTAACATCAAACTAGTCATACAACACATTGATACACCCACATATCACAATATGTCACAATGCTCTAACACTATGTTATCCACTTTATAATTCTTTTCACACATCATAAGTAGTAATTCACCCGTGAACTCTTCATACAATCCACAAGAAGGAGAGAGAATACTCCCATCCCCAACATATCAACATGATCACAAACATGCACAAGGTGACATACACATCATGTGTGTTCACAATATCACAATTACGACAATAATCACATCACGTTTAAAGCACATTACTCTTCCAATATCTACCACCATCATGCAACATCATCATCATCATGCAGTATCATCATGTAATGCCACCACCACCATGTAACATCATCATACAACACCAATCCGGCCCATAGGTTCGAGAGCATGAACCTATGCTCTGATACCAAGTGTAACGACCCAAAAAATCCACACACGAACAACACAGTGAAATACAGGATAAATTTTTTTTGACTTGCTTGACACATAACATGACGCAACATGTCGTCACCAAGGATACAACTAACATTGAGGACAACTTGATACAAGGATGGCCATAAAGGCAGCACGGAAATGTTCACACCTATCAAGGACAATACATTTCTTTTTTTTTTCTTTTTGACAAGACAACATAGAAGTCCAACCACAAAACACACTTATAGTTAGGGCCAACCACAATGAAATATTCTTGAGGGTTATTTATTTTTTTAAAAAATACATCTTGCAATTCTTAGCTTACGTTTTCAAGGAGACTCGGGATATGATTCATACAATTCATCTTACCAAGTTAAATTTATTCTTTTTACACAGAGTAATTATCTTTAAATCTTCTCTATTATGACCTTTATTTGCTTAATTCGTTTATCAAGAAAAAGGAGAATTTCAATTCCACAAGGCCATCTGCTCATCACTAATGCTACTAAGATTCATTCTTGCCCACAAGACAACATGGTTTAAGTTCAACACACTTAAGAGAAGAGATACAAGGTGCCTTGGAAAAGGGTTAGAGGGAGAAGGTCGAGATGAAACATCTTTAGGACCTCATTAGTTATTGCCGATATTTAATTGAAACTAGGGCTCTTAACCGAATTATCAACAACCTTACTTAGGCTTTGCTAAAAGTATTAACAAGGAGTAAAAATTTACTTTCCAAATGGCTGAGAGATAGATTGTGTAGTTTCAAAATTGTTTTCTCCTGTTTATTAAATCTTATTATCTTCTAGAACTAACCATATATTTCCTTTAAGTTCGTTTAAGAATTCCACCATGAAAGGGATAGTGTTCATTAATGTCACTAGGGGTATCAAGTTATAAAGTTTACCTGCAATGATGGTCTTGCCCTTGTTTACTTAAATAATTTCTTGCTCTCAAGTTGGTGACCCCTACGTTACTTTATTTGAATACAACTTTTAATTTAACTTCCAGAAGTATTAAACAATCCCATGTTAGTTTACTTATGACACTTTATTACTAAGTCATGTCCAGGTTTAACTCAAAATTTATTCTCAAGGCAAGGTTGTAGCAACACTCATTTACAAGAACAAAACAAGATTACATCAATTCTTAAAATACTGATACTCCAACAAAGTCACTCAACAACAATAACCAAATTTTCTTATAATTTCAATGATGGTCAACAATACAAGGTTTCTAAAGTTCGATGACAAAGTCCACCATACTTTATACTAAGACATTAATCCTCTTTTAAACTTTCCACTGGACGTTAACAACAGTTGAACAACATACAAAGGTTTCGAGCAAAGGAACTTCTCAACTGAGGTTTATGATAACAGTCTCCAATTCTATCCCTCATCTACATGCAAAATCCATCTATAGCAAATTTTCTACAAGAGTCAATTCACGAGAACTGAGCAAGATAAGGCTACACAAAACCACCATAACTATTATCTACCAATATCATGAAAAGAAGCACTTTATTACAAGAATTTGGGTCAAACCTCTAACCACTACGAGCACATCAAGTTATAATAAGGTCTATAACATGTCAATTAAAGAAGAAGAAGACCTTGTACTTGAGTTAGGAGTGCAAATGCAATGAAAGTAACAATCATATGAGAATGGCCCTTGGCCTATAAGGAGAAAACAAACAATCTAGCAAAAAACAGAATTCCCATCAAGTAAGTAATTAAACAATAATTACAAGATTGAGATTTGATATAAATAGACCAACCATCTAGAATTTTATCAAAGATACCAACGCATAGGCTAAAATAATATATTTCTAAAAATACAAAAGTTGATCGGCCCAAGAAAGGGGAAACACGGGTTCCAAAATTTTAACACAAAAAGTCATGTATAAATGAGTTTCAAACCGGAAATCACTTAAGTTTCACATAACGATAAGTTTCAAGCTTAAGCATAGTATACTAGTTTTGACCATTAACTACAAAGAGATCTACCAATCATCCAGGAAGGGTCAAAGTCTCACAGGCTAGTAGCAAACACGCGAGAGAAGAAGGGGGTTCCGTCCAACAAGAGTATACAATAATGTCATCAACAAATTTTTATAACACTAAAGGTTTGCAAACTTCCACAACAATTCTAATGTTTGATTAATTTAAAATAAATTATCCATTTCCCGAAACAACCATATTTTAAGGCAACCCTTGGTAACACAGTCAACCGTCACACAAAGATACAAACATAACTTCTAAGTGACATTATCAAAAAAAAAACCTTCCGTTATGAATCCATAAGATTATCAAATGAAAGCTGAGTTTTTCCCGAAGGTTAATCACATTTAACGAAATTTCCATCACAAACTATTACGGTAATTACATGCATAAAAACCGACCAATATTAATTAATAGCGTTAACATTACAAGGGAGCAAATAATGCAAGTTAGGAAAAATAGAAGAGCGCCACCAGCAATAATTCTGAGAGGGGGAATTAGACCAACTATTCTAGTGTCAACGAGGTACTGGATTCGCACAATGAACCCTCCAGCTTAGTTGATTCGAAAAGCTAGTAATGGTTCAAGTTGATAGGGATGGTCAAGGTACTTCTTGAGGATGGCCTTAAAAGCCTAGAAACAAGATGAAAGATAGTATAAGAGTCTAAACACGTGAGATGGCAAAACACGTTGCACATGAACCCTTTTATTCTACCAGTTTTAATACCACAACTCTAAGCTGGCTAGCCCACGCATTGCTCACACAATCCTACAACCTTTCTTTCTCGATGCCAAAAGGTTATCAAAGGGACTTGCGAAGGAGCTAACAATAACATCAAAAGACAACTTGGGTGCTAGGGAGGAGCTTCATAGTTATCGTAAACTTACTTCCATGATATCAAAAATACTAGTTAATCAACATAACAACTTGCAACTCAATCACAGAGAAGAATTAATACAGAAACAAATAGACGAAGGTCTATCATTCGAGTAAGAGAAACATAACATTCAAAGGAGAGGGCACACGCATCCTTTCGACCCACATACTGCCAACGATAAAAGCTAAAACAAGACGACACAAGCAGGAAGGGAAATCTCCCATCATGACATCCAACTGACAAATCAATGCAAGGAAAGGTGGTTCGATTTCACAATATTTTTAAATAAAATAACAGTAGAAAAGTGTAGAAATATCTTTCCTGTTTCTCCAGCTTCAACAGGTCGTACAGACTCCACACGGGCCAGCAAAAAAACAATAGCATGAGACAAGGATGTGAGTACTGCCGGCGATGTCAAAGGGCCAAATGTGATAACTGGATAGACAGATGGGGCAGAAAATTTAATAGTTGAGTCCTTTCACAAATCCACCTCACACCGCCTCGTAGTACGCTTCTGCACTAGAAACAACTCGAGGAGATTGTCTTCCATCTTCCCTCGCTTCGGCAGTCCTATGAGATCATCAAGGCTGTTATCAACCAAGTACTCCTTGAAAAATTCTGTGACAAATAAAAGTACGATGCCCTTGGCCATAAGACAAACCAATTAATCCAGAGAAAAAGACCATACATAATGACAAAGTCGAGAAAAGAAATATCAAGAGATGCTCTCCTCGTAGTCTCCTAGCATTGGATTTACTACAGGCTCTTTCTCACATTTCTTGTTCTGCCTAAGTAGCTTTCCATTTCCTTCAAGTAGTACTTTCCTACTTTTCCCAATCTCCACCTACTCTTCTTCTTGCTTTTCATCTCAGAGATGCATACCATACATCAGATTTGATGAAGTAAACAACATAGTCCAGTCCTCTTAACACTCATAAAAGAATACTTTTTCGAAAGTGAAAATAAAGTCTGCTTCCTTCTTATCGCTGCAAGTTTCATATGATGCACCTTGTTATAGTGAAAATGTGCAGCCCATTGCTTACAGCTTGCTTCACTTAGCAGCACCAATAATCTCCATAAGAACATTGTCATTGTTTAAGATGAGAGAGCTGGATTGCATTACCCACAACAATTTCTCTAGCAATATAATCTTGGGGATAAACTTGGTTGCAGTGTGGCAGTCAACATCTGCTAGAAGGATCTTTTGAACTTAATATATTAGATTGGTTTTCCACCATGTTTGTGCCACAGAGACTCGATATCATCATTTCATCTTTTTCCAATGAATTTTCTGGCTTTGCTTCTGCCTTATCTCCAAGTCCAAGCTTCTGAAAACACGCAGAGGAATCCAGGGCTTTTGGTGCACTTATATCTATGCTGCTCTCATTCAACTCGTGAACAGTGTGTGTGGTTTCAGAGTCATCTGCTGCACCTTCCATTCCATCATGGTACAAAACCTCAGAACTCTATAGCACTCCCAAAGGACTCTTTTGGACAGAGTCAACATGTTCCATGTGTTCCTTTTGGGTGTCAAGTTCCATCTTTTCTGGTTCCACAGCAGATTTATGCCCTGCTTGCAATATGCAATCTGATTCATGCCCTGCAATCACTTGAAGGAGAATCCTGAATTTGAGGATGCAGTTGATACTGAACAGAAAACAACCTAGTTGGACAGCCTGCCTGTTGGAGGCGCTCATGAAGGCTTCTACCAAACTGTAGCATGCCTGTTGCTTGGCTATTTACTGCTGCAGGTAGTTGCTGTGGATCCCCAACAAGAACACACCTTACAGCTCCCAAGACATTTTCTCCAACATTGCATAGATTCCTTGTGCCTGTGGGTGCGATCTGTCACCAAATCTGGGTCAAGCTCATGGCAGAAACAATAAAATACAAGCACAAAACGCAGCCTCAAGATTTGATCGAGTTTCTCCCATGTTAAACTCACCACCTAGACGGAAGCGAATTTCCAAATGAAAAGGAAAGATAGCTCAACTAAAACTTTACCTCGTTCTTCTACTACAGCTGTAAGATTCTGCAACAACTGATCTCGACTGTGGTCGCGTGCAACCAGAACATCAGGATCAACACCAACGAATCCTTGGGCTCACCCTGCTGTAGCTGTCACACTTAACTCTCTCTGAGGCCACTGATTTTCTGGGATAAGTTTACTTCTCTACCCTGTAGCTGCTGCATAAAGCCAATCACTTCCTCACGGCACTCCTAGGAGAATTTTAGTTCTACGCTCCACTAAAACTACCTGTACAGCATGATTTTGAGACCCACACCCACCCACGCAACATCAGGGCGATAGACCTTCATTTCACCATCAATGAATCCACGGTCCATAACACGCCAAGAAGGTGCAGGGGGGTTTTTAATGCAATGGCATGTGTCAGGGTATAAGTCAAGGTAGGTTGATGAATAAGTAAGCTCACAAACAAAGAAGATAGTTGGTGGAGGCGCCCAACCACACACCACTTGCCAAAAAGGACAAAACAACACTCATGGAACAACTTCTCTCTCACGCCAGGCAAGTCGCAGAGATGGCCGTAAAGGATGGCAGTGGGGGGGGCAGGTGGAAAAGGAGCCGATGTCTAGCGGGGCATTACGAGATTTGAATCGGATCTGGATCTCATGCATGATTCTACCGATATTTCTCATTCATCCCACTTTTCCTTGGCTAGAGTGATCTTTGTCGAACAATTCTTTTTCTTTTTATTCACCAAATTCTTCTGACAACCAAAGCAGATCTGGAGATTTCTTCATATTCAAAGGATATGTTCAATGTATTGGACATTGATTTAAGCTCCCTTTCTCTTATAAAAGCACCTATAATGAATTACTGCAATTAATTCAGACAAATATGGCAACCGAACATGAACACTTGATTTTAATTATAAAAATCTGCATATATCAAGCTTGCTTGCCCCAAAATTTGATGTTTTGTTTGCATGCAAAGCAAGCATGAATTTTACCAATTTAACTTTGAGCACTTTTACCACTTTAATATGCGTGATAATTATTCGAGACACAAATCAAGCTCCTTCAAACCTAGGTGCCAAATTTTGAAGCTTACAAAGAATAATTAAACCTTCTTCTGAGTAAAATTCCTCTTTAAATGGGGCGCCAAAATTGCAGGCTGCACTTCCTTGCTAAAGAATTAATTAATTCATCCTTATGGTAGCCCTTATATAACCCTCATCATTCTATAATTAAATAGTTCCCCTCCCTGGCAATTAATTAATTAATTAATAAGTTTTTCTCTTCAAATGGGGCGCTTATTTTGTGTATGTTCATGGATGCCATTAAATAAATTAAATTTATTTAATTTTAGCTCTCTACTTCTAGTTCACTTAAGCTTCACAGTATGCTTTGACCTCATCCACTGAAAATAGGAATTAATTATATCAAGTAATACTTTAAAAAGCATTATTCATCTTCCAAATGGGGCGCACTTTTTTACATGAAGGGGCTGCATTAAATAAATAATATTTATTTAATTTTAGAATTTCTAATTCTAATTTCGTTTATCCACTTTCCCTTTATTGACTTTTCCACATGCTTGGGCACCAAATTTGGAGAAGGAATTAATTAATTCAATGCATTTAAAGCTACCCTTCTATCTCAAAAGGGGTCGCACTTTTTGACATGAAGACATTTCTATTTTAAAAGCCAATTTTCAATGGGATTATTCACCTTGCAACACAGCTCCAAAAATCACATGATCCACTTAAGTTGTTTGACTTTCATAATGAGATTATTTACCTGTAAGGCGCGTTAAGAAAATCTATCAATGCCTTAAGTGATTTTTCTTTATTTCACAATGGGAATTTTCACCCCGTAAGGCGGGTAAGAAATTCTCGTCTCGCACTCTTGCCTCTAATTTTCCCATTATGACTTAAGTGGTGTTGCTTCCATGGGAAAAAGTACCTTCTTTAGGCAAAAACTAAAAAATCCCACACACTGTTGCTCACAAAAATCCTATTGTAGCTTTAAAGTCTTCTTTTCAAAAATGTGGTCTCACAAAAGAAGTTTTTTGTGCATGACTTCATCTTTTCAGAGAGAACCAGACCTCCTGTGACAAATTCCTTCTAGCATAACATCCATAGGTGATCTCGAGAAACTCTAGGAAAGAAATCAGTTTAAACCGAAAAAGGAATTGACCTAGAAAGATTTCACAGAAAACAAAATGGGAAAACACCAAAAACACAAAACATTGCGAAAGCTATGTCACAAGGTTCGAGTTCGTGTTTGAGTTTGACTAGGATAAAAATCGCTTCAAGTTCGACAACTTGAATAAATTTCGAAAAAAAAATGGGCATTATATTCGTACGATGCATGAAATAATAATAAAAATTTAAGATAAAATTATCAAATGTAATTACATTTTAAAACATTAAAAATAAATAATATAATTATTTTTAAAAACTTAAAATTTTATTGTATTAAATAGATTATTAATAATTTGAAAATAATAATTAACAAATCAAATCATAATACTTTCTAAATTCTTAAAAATAAAAAAATATAATACAACTACTAATAAAACATACATAGAAAAGTTAAAAAAACATATATAAATAACATCTAACTTAAATCAATTAATATTTTTATTAGTTTTACATGCAATCATCTTTAAGTATATAATTTTATTTAATAAACATAAAATCAAAAACCTAACCTAAAACCTAAAATTCAATATAATAAAAAAATATAAGACACAAAACAAAAACGAAAAGCAAAGAATGAGAAAATTATTCTCGACCCTTCAGTGACGGGCTTCACGCAAGTGACAGGGCTTCACCCAAGTGATGAGCTTCACACAAGCTTTGAGTGCTTGAGCGAGCTAAAGGACGTTGGCTTTGAGGGCTTCACACAAGTTAAAGGACGCTCGTTATCACCGCCAAAACTACCACGACCCAAACAAAACCCTATAAAAAGGACTACAAACTTGGACGAATTTTCGTGAATTTTTGTAATCGTACAAAAATCAACGAATTTCAATTTTTTCGAAAAATTCGGCAAACCTTGTGACATAGGCCAAGTCATAGATAAAGCCCATGATTCATTCCTAGTTAAAACCCTACTAGTATATGGGAATATTGATATGTAAGATCACAACAGGTTAAACTGGAGCATAATTTACCTCAAACGGGTTCAAAATAATTAAATACAAATTTCCGTAGGTAAACCCAAAGGATGTGAGAATATAACGATTTTGGGCATCCGGGTATTTGTCAAAATTGGCTTATATGGCTCCTTGGGAATATCTTGACACAACACAAACACTTTTGGCAAGAAAAACAAAAAACACCCATTATTTTAAAAGTATGAAAATTTTTACATAGGGCGGATTTCGGAGAGAAATCAGGGGACACCAAAAGGTTTCTAATCTTCCTGTAATTTTGAAAATGATTTGAATCAGTATTCAATTGTTATACTTTATCGTTCTACTTGACTTGAAATATTTTGGCGTTGACAAGAAAATTGGTTCTTGGTGATAGTTATTCGAGATTTATTCAACCTATGCGAAATCACCAATGGAAAAGATAATAAAGTCAGTATCTGCAAGTAACATCATGTAAGTGGCATTTCATTATGTAATTTGCATCATATCTATGCAATTTTTAACCGATCCGACAATCTAGTGAATTTAAAAAGTATGTATTGGGACAATACCTAAGGTTTTTAAGAGCCCATTGGAAGTTTTTGAAAATTGTTGTTAATATGCTTTTTGAATTCATGCATGAGACTCATCCTAGAGTACAAGGGGAGAAAACATGTATTCAAACTGAAATAAATTTCTTGTGAATTATCAAATTTTATTTTGTGAATTATACATTTCTTGGAGCACATAATTTACATAGAAAATTGAGGTATCAGGGAAGGGATTTGCAGTAATATAGAATCACTGAACATTATAGAATCTTTGAACCGTCTAAAAAAGTAATACATTTATTGGAGTGCAGGAGATCTATTTGCTCGTATTTTCTAGACAAGCAACACACAAAAGTATTAAGAATATATACATTAATGAGGTGCAACTATGTGAATGAACATTTGTGATTAGAGAAATTAAGTGCGGTAGTATTGCTAATCTTTGACATATAGAGTCTACCAATTCTTGAACTGGTTGGGTAAATCAAGTACATAAAGAAATATGTAGGAAATGGCTAAGCCAAAATTTTGATGGCCACACTTCAAGAATAGTGTGATCTCTCTAATCTAACTTATTGTCTTTGTGTTCACTCTTTTGAAGATCACCGTTTTTCACATGTGTGCAATATGATATATTTTCAACTGGGAAACTAGATTTCAATGATATAGCTAGTAAGAGATGATTTTTTTATGTTCGGATGTGTATGAAATATTTGTACTCTTGGGTTTGAGTATTGGAGGTGTAGATATTAAGTCACCAAAGAATTAGATCACAATCTCCTTACAGACATGCATTCCCTTTTAGACATTTTTGCTAAAGTTATTCAAGCTCTCCAGATTGTGTAGTTTAATATAGACTTTTCTCATACTAGCCTACAAAAGCTCGTGGTCAAGTTATACTTAGAAGTGACTATACTCTTTATTATGTGAGCTTGTATTATCGTAATAGCTTCAAGTATAAGTACAATGTTCTTATGTATTGTCTTTTCAAGTTACTCGTCACATTATGCAAAGGCTCAAAGATAGAATGCATTTTTATTAAAGATGGCCTTTCTTATGAAAGGTTGATGGTTTCTTGTTATATGTTTAATTCAACCTCAGTATTTTAATGAGATGTTTTTCGGTTATAAATTTTCAAGTGACAGTTCATAAACACAACAAGCCATTATAATTTTTATTTTGATGTAGACTACAAATGAGTAGCTTGGTGCTATTGATAGTAGAGAATTATATCAAAGTTGAGACAATCAAAGCGAAGAACATGAAATGACGTCTTACTTCGTAAAAGAGACAGTTGCTCAAAATAAAAGTTCAAAAAGAACCTCAAAGTAGCACAAGGGAAGCGGATGGATTGCTTGAAGTCGGTGGTGGAGAGGTGTTCATATTGTATGCGAAGGACAATGACATTTAGGCACCCTTTTGCATTTTATCATTATATTTAAAGGGTTAATGGAATTTCGACACCCTTTTTGTATTTTATCGTATTTGATATTAATAAAATGTTTGTGGACCGATTTGTTGGGCACAAGATTATAATCAAATTGTTTTTAATTTAAATTATTAATTACTAGCCTATTTTGATAGTCGCCGATTGCACTATATGATATTTGGTTATTATTTATTCTTGAAATTTAGATTTTCATTCTTTAAATTCATATCGTCTCTAGAGAGACAATAAAAATTGAAATTAGTATAGTCTCTAGAGAGACAAATAACTAGTATTATGTATTGTCTCTAGGGAGACAATAATGATAGTCTCTAGAGAGACAACAATGATATTGTCTCTCAAGAGACAATATGTGTATCAATCTATAGTCTCTTGTGAGACAAAATTAGAGACACCCGCTTTGAGACAATAATAGAGGATATATACAACTTTTTTATTGTCTCTATTTGAGACATTTTGATCTAGTATTGTCTCTATTATTGTCTCAAAACACCCCCTCTTGTAGTAGTGAGTTATGGCCACAATTATAATTTTTATGCTTAATATATTTTCGTAATTGTTCACAAAGGTGGAAGGGAATAATTTTTTTCTTGTCGTTATATGTATGCAGCCTTGTATCTCTCCCCATGGTTAATAAAACCTTAGCTTAGGGGGTTTGGGTTGGAATCCTGCTGAAATGTGCAATTCCACACCTCTAGTATGAACAAGGGTATATCTATGATGTAGAGTATTAAAGTTACATGTATATTTATAAATGGCGAATAAGATATCATTGAGAATAATGTAATAATTAATGACCAGTATTATTTTATACCTGCATCTAATTGGTATTAGTGCTACCAGTATAGAGTTTGGCATGACCAGATATCATTGGTGTTGGTATATGAATTAAGGATTAATATTATTCGACATTTGTATTACTTGAGTGAAATTAAATTGATTGACCCTATATAATCCTGGTTCCCTTAGGACGGTTTACTTAAATTATATTGATATAGGTTTAAGGGTAATTAAATTGATTGTATTGTAATTTAAATCTTTGTAATTGTGTTGACTTACTAAATATGGGTTATTTCCTTTATCATTCCAATTTGATTGTTGTACATAGCTTGGCAACATGATCAGATTTTTGAACTTTCCTTTTAAACTTACTTTGTATGTTCTTGGTAAGTAATTCAGTGTAGGATTGTTGTGGGGTAAATTTTCTTTGAAAGGGGTAAATAGTGGTTAGTATATGATGTGGGATTTCTAACCTTTAATCTTTGGACCACCGGGAAATTGTTAGGAAAAATTTGATGATGTTGGAGTATTGGATTTCAATCATATAATCTATGTGATTATATGATTGAAATCCCAATATGGTCGACATTTTGTTTCAGAATTATCGGGTCATGGACCCTACTTGTTATATGTTGATTAAACTTTTGTCATACTTAAAATAATGTTCATATCAGATTCTTATGGCTCCTTCTTAATTTTGACATGGTATATTTATAGCATGTGTAATGGCGTTGTTAGTATTTAGAACTTGGCATTCCCCCTTTCATTAAATAAAAGGTTATTTCTATGATATTGTTAATGGTAGAATTCTATTTCTATGTGTAGTCTTTATCATGCCGGTTCCCACGAACCGACTCAAAGCTAATAATTGTACAGATGGTTATTCTGGTAAAAAAAAGAGAGAGTATTTCTATAAGTTGCTTCAGCTTTTCTGATAAAGTGTTATTGTATGAATGCTTAATGTGTAGTCGGACTTTAAAATGATAATTGTGGAGAAAATTTAGAAGGGAAATACCTTAGTATTTTTTTTATATTTGTGGAGTAGGTTTGCCATTATTGATTGAAGCTAAAACTTATGAAATATTATTGTGAATGAAATAAAATGATCAATGAATTAATATGAGCATATTTTGTATGATTACAATGTTGAAAGATAATTTATCCTTGATATGACCAATATTTTCTTACCTATTTAATCCCGAGTCAAAATACAATAGAATTTGTAGCCATCTTTCGATTGTGTGTCATCCTTGATAGGAAATTATGTATACGTGACTCGTTATCAAAAGGATAATGGTAAGAAAACTGATTTATAACCTTGAGTTAGTAAACCCTTGTAGATTGCGACAATAATGTAATACTAGGTATCATCGAGTGGTTTTGTAATCCATACAAAGGTTATAATCAAGAGAAAATATTATGATGTTGTTAACTTATAAGACGAAGCAAAGAGTCTTAAAATGGAATAAAATGAAACTATCTTCTTGTGTTAAAAGAGGATGTACCTTATTATCTCTTAATCTATACTAATAAATTAATCTTAGTGTCGATGGGATGTAAAATGATATTAGAATGTAAACCAATGTTTAGTAATTTATGAGGTTGCAGTAAGGTTATGTTGAACGGGATAAATGATCAAGAACCCATTAAAGCCAACTTATCTCGTTATAAAACCGATTTTAACTTTTTTATGAATTTAATCAAGAGATGACTAGTTGATGCACTTACTTAATCCTTATTGTTTTATAAGTCTCAACAAACTTATGGTTAATGTCTAGTGAGATCATGAAGATGAATGCATATTGACCTTCATACCACTAACCCTTGTGAAGGTGCATTGTAATCCTTTCTTGATTAATTTAACCGTTATGATCCCTGCTCAAAGGAATTTTTAATTTTGAACCTAAATGGCATTTTGCCTTAGTTTGATCTTACGCTTGCCTCCTCATGCAATGGAGGTATGAGATAAGATATTGTAGCTTGTGTGTGGGTAAACGGCCTTGTGTGTAATATTTTCCTCTTAATAAATGAACAAATCAAATAGGTACACAATTTAACTTCAATGAATCTTTTAAATGGGACTTACCATAAGAATACATTATCGAGTTAGAGGAATCTAAGCAAGAGGAAACATGATTACTTGATTCGTATAACATGAATCTTCTAGATCGTAAAAGTCAGTCTTGAAAGAGATATTTAGTACATACATAATCTTAAAATACTTTCACCATGGGATGCCCCTAACTATAAGTTTGTTCTGTGGTTGGACTAGTATGTGATGTCATGTCGAAAAGAGAAAATTGATTTTTTCATGTTGGGTGTTGTATGTTTTCTTGTTTCCTATGTGGTCAACATTATGTCAAGATTATTGAGATTCAGTCGTAACCCCTTTCGGTCACCTGTGTTGATGTGTAAACTCTAAGTAATTCAAAAAAAGTTATCCTAGTTTTTTCATCGTTGTATCTATTTGTGTGTGTGATTGTACTTCTATATTGTTGTTATTATTTCTCATTTCTTTTACTTAAAGATATTTTTCTATGAATTTGTGGTTATGAATGGACTCTCACTAATGTAGTCATAGCTTCAAAGAGTTGGAGATGCAGGATCGAGATCTTTCACTTGTAAATAACAATTCAAGTATATTGAATTTTTCTCATAAACCAGTCCTTTGTTAAGCTCTTTCATTTCTTCAATTAATATCTATTTCTGGATCATGATTATTTTCAGTTAAACATATTTTTTTCTCTTTTTATATTTAAATACATCGCTACTCATCTTGACTCCAAGCATCACCTAATTTATTAAAACAAACTCTTATGATCAAACAAAATATCCTTGCTTTAAATTATAAATACCGACTATTATGATTAGATTAAATATCCCTGCTTTAACTCATAAGTATAAATCTTCCATCTCCAAATTAAATATTAAAATAATCTATTGGGGATAAGTTATATACATAAAAGACAAAGGAAAAAATATACATTTAAATATTGTGTATATATATTTGTGTAACCATGGAATTTTTCCCGATTTTCTTTTCCATTACAAGATGGTTCTTATCATTGAAATGCATGGATTCAACGTCCTATGACCTTTTTTGTTGGTCAGAACTTCTTTTACATAAGCCTTTTAGAAATATTGCATCCCAATTTGGATCAACCCCACATGACATCAACGACACTTGGGACCTGTATAAGCAAAACTACAGACCGTGGCATCTTTTACATACTACCGCAGACACAAGACATGCTATACATGTTAGTTCTGACTATGAGGCTGAATGTAATATTCAACATGAAGTATTGCAAGAATGATAGGTCTTCATACAAATTCATCTGGGAAACAACATGGTTCTTGTGATGATTGAAATTTTGGGTAAATGAGATATTGACATACACAATAATTGGAACATACATGATGTTCTGCATGATTTGTAGATAATTGGTTCATCATTCATCAAGAGAGAAAAGGAAGACATAAATAACACCAGCATGCAGGCCACACCACCATCTTCCACACTTCCTTTGTCTTCATAACAACAACTAGCTCTTGATACCATACTACACCATTTAGCAAACAAAACCCTTCTATCTCCACTAAGATTAATAATTCAAGGAACGATGGCACAGAAAACCATTCCCGATAATTAAAATCTAAAATTCATTCACATCAACATCAACCACATCTCCATCACCTCTCCTTGTGCTCGCCCTACCGGTGTTTCAGCATTCAAAATCTCTGCATCCACAATCCATGCATCCCTTGTATTCCAATCAAAGAACTGAAACCCTTTGAAGGCAGTGCATTATCGTCTTTTCAAGAGATTTTGAAACATATATAATATGTTATTATTGATGAAATGAGTTTCGTCGGCCCAAAGTTGTTAAGAAAAATTTACAAGTAGGCTAGGCGAAGCTTTCCTGCACTCAAAACCTCTAAATTTGGGTACAAATCAGTCATCCTCATTGGTGACCTTGGTCAATTACCACCGAGTTTTGGACAATACTCTTTATGCAAGTAATTCCTATAGAGCTAGCCTTTGGAAGGAATTCCATTCCTCCATTACATTGCAAACGATATTTTGACAACAAGGAACAACTAATGCATAGGTTTCATTCCGAATTTATTGCTCCACATGCTAGATTCAACTCCTCTTATTGGGGAATGGGACCTCCTAATGTCTCACACGAAACACACCTAACTCAAAGCAAGAGCTCAAAATTTTAAGGATGCACCACATTTGTTTGCAAAAAAAAGATCTCATGGACTCCCATAACCTTCGGATGTTAAAGGCATCGAACATTTCAATCACCCAATCCATTATCGAAAGTAACCGGTAGGCCTCAACATGAGATCCCGATAATGATCACTTGAATACAAAGTTCTATTGTGCAAACAACAAAAATCATGCTTATTGCAAACTTATGGGTTGACGCAGCCTCGTGAATGGTGCTACAAGAACAATCACCAACATTGTCTACGACGCATCAATGCCACTTCACCGTAATGCCCTCAAACACAATGCCGACGCCACGCGACAACAACCAACCTGAGCGAAAAAGCGACAACAAATTTTTTTTTTTAAATGGTTATGCCCGAATACAGGCTCAAACTACAAGCCACGATAAAGCTTCGAGGCAAGAGTTATTCGAACCTAACTCATTGACGTTCCGCAGGGAAAGGTAGGGTCATCAAACGAGCTAAATTGACTATTGTCGGGTAATATCGTAATCATGCGGTGTTTACAACGTTAACCTTAGAGTAAGGTATAATTTGTTACGAAAAGAAGATACTATCCACTTGATTTATTTATTTATTTATTATTTTTATTATTATTATTATTATTATTATTTTTATTCTATTATATCACATTGTCCCCTGATTTAATACATTATAACATATATAAATATAAATTTATATATAGGTAAAGGAATTACACATTATAGTATACACTTACTAAGACAGATTATTTTATTGCATTGCATGATTCTAAATGGTTTCGACATACATACTACCTGGTATGAATACTATACGAAAGTTTTGACACAATTCTTACCACATTATTACCTTATATAGCATTAATACTTGCTGGCCTAGCTAGATATCCATGGAGGATTGGGTGCTTCCAATTTTAGTGATATATAAATGCTTATGTAATATCATAACTTCCACTTAACTAAATCTATATGCCTGAACATACGTTTTTATTTAAAATACGGATCCAAGGGATAGGCGCCAAAACAGGAAGGCGTTTCAAACCGATTTAACTCCTGTTGGTTGGGGGCGGTGGATCCCAACTACCAGCTGCCCCCATTACTCACTCCCTCAGCGTAGAGAAGCCGCTTCTCTTCCCCAGGTCGCATCTACAATGAATGTTTTAGATTTACCAAATCCACGCCTCCTCCTTGGTCTGTCTACCCTCCAATCTCGGGATTCCTTCAAGATATTTTATCAAAGTTGACTATGAGACAGCGTGGCGTGAAGGAAGAGGTCTCACAGAAGTAAACCCGTTTCATAAAGGAATGGTGAAGGGACGCAGCTGTCTGTACAGTGGTGGGAAGGGAGGCTGGATACGCCATCAGCCAACTGCATCACGCCTCTGCTATCCTGGCCGCGCGGGTAAGGCGTGGAAGATAAATGGAGGGAGACACCGGTCTGGCAGGTGCCTCGCCCGTGGCCATCGAAGGAGTACTAGTTTCTCCCCTCAAAAGTCGCTGCCTCCACTTCCATTGGGAGCTACAAGGTGTACGCGGGGCGTGGAGTGCTCTAAGGAAAAGGCGGAGTTCTCCAACTATGTTGTTATCTCGTATGCATGATATCGATGGCATAACTTCAAGTTCGGTGTTCTATCTCTTTTGATATTTTCTTATCAGAGGATGGGAGACAAAGGAGCGGTTATGACAGTGCAACTATGCTGTTACAAGAGCACATCCACGTGATATTTGTACTACTGTTTTAAAATACCTCTAATACATGTCTATCAGCAACTTTTTTTTTTTTTTAATAAACGACCACAACCCGTCTTTACAAGCACTGCAACAGTTTAAATGTTCGCTGTGCAACCATTTATGCCATTTCCACAATAATATAGAGTAAAATATGTTTTGACATAAATAATGTATACATAAAATATAACTAAGGTGGTATGAAAATTTATCTATACATCCATTTTACAATATAGATGTTTTAGCAGCAAATATAAGATTTATACAAAGGATTAAATAAAACGATCTTAGGAAGCAAAAGACATGTAAATGAGATGAGGGAAGTTTAAGCTTTTGATGTATATAATTAAGAATAAGTTATTAAAATGAAAGGTATTTTTGTAAAACTTTCCAACACCCTTCAAGAGGGTTCCAAAATTACTTTCAATGAGGTTTATAGCAAGTACTACTATCATGTAAACAAGATTATCATTCTCAAGGAGGTTCCAAATCAAGAAAGAAAGAGAATAGATAAAATGTCATCCTTTCAACCTTTAATTCCATCGATATTACATGCTTAATATAGGAGCTCAAAAGTACAACTTTCATTCAACATTTGTTACAACACTTTCCAATAAATCTTGGAGCAAGAAATACTATCATTCCAATACAACTTTCCTTAAAATCTTTTACAACACATCCTACTTTATGTGGAACAAATTTGCAATTATGTATACTAAAGAAAACAAGGCAACATTACATTTTTCCTCCACTCAAGGTGGGTAAATACATGATGTCTTCACATTGTCACCAACAAGGTTCATGTGTCCCAAAGAGTCCTTCTTCCATGCTCCAAGTTCCATGAAGTTCAATCACAACCAAAATAGGGGGAGAGGCGACACTCTCCTCCCAACCAAATCTCAATGGAGAAGAGAAGCAATCTCCTCCATTGACCCCCGAGCCCCAAACACAACACAATGGAGGGTGGTCTCCAACTCAAGGCAACTATACATGCTTCCACAATACAAGTTCTTCACAACATTCAAGCTAAAATAGAAGAACAAGAGACACACAATAACATTAAACATTACACAACAAGGCTTGCATCCAAGCCAACAAGAGAAGGAGCTATGGGAATGTTTTCCTTATGCCTCCCAAATGAGATGAGATGCCCATCCAAAACCCTCCACAATATAACACAAGCCCCTATGACTCTTATGCCTCCCTCAAGTACCCCTTTTTCCTCCCATACTCTTATGCCTCCCTCCTCTTATGGCTCCCTCAAAGACAAGGTAGAATGTAAACATTCCTACCCAAGATGGGCATCCCTCTCAAACTCCCTCCACAATATCCTAATCTACTCTTTTGCCTCCCTCATGTGTATTCCCATAGACCTCTCCTATACTACACAAAAAGCATTCAATCCATCTTTCACAATACACCAAAGTAAACATGCATTTTTTTCACAATTTTAGCATAGAAGCAATAATAATATGAAAGCAAAAACAAAGGAGAGGGTTCCCTACCTCTCCATTGGAGAAGCCTAAACCAAGAACTTGTCCAAGCTCCTTCCCAAATCAATCCAAGCATGCAAGTCCAAAAACTCTCTTATCTCTTTCTCCCAATTCTTCTCTCTCAAAAATCACAAAAGAGAACTCTTCAACAACACAAAAACAAAGCTCTAACCCCCTCCACAAGAGAGGAAGTTTCAATAAATAGATCAAAGGTAAGGGTGAGGGTGATGTGGCTCCATGTAGGATGCCACATCACACATCCTCAAACCATCTCCCAAGGTCAACTCAAATCCCAAAACACCATAAATGGGTGGTTGGGTTGAATGACAACTCTCTTGCACAACCATCCCTTTCCCATGTGCCTTAAGGCACAAATAAATGCAAAATGAAGAAAAAGTGCACTCCAAGTCAAAATCACTTCCCAAAACAATAACTAATCCCTTTTTGGGCTTCCCAACCCATAGATATGGTTGGTAAGGGGTTTTGGGAAGTGTGGGACAAGTTTAACTTGTCCCACAAGTCCCCCAAAATTGCCCTCAAACTCAAATTCGAGTTTTCAAGAGATTTGGAGTGGTCAACACTCAAGATAAGCATTCAATACAAGAGACAACACATGGCTCAAGGAGCCAACCAACAAAATTTATTACACCCACATGACTAAAACAAGATATTAAATTAATCTAAACATACTTAGCAAAAGTAATAAAAGAAGGGCATCCCAAATGAAATCACCTACTAAAGTAAATAAAACAATTAATAAAATTCTCAACCCCATGGTCACATTAGAACATTATCCCCTCAAGAAAATTTTCTCAACACATACAAGAACAAGCTAACACAATACGAGGTTTACAAGTTGCCTTGACGACCAATGTTGTAAACCACCCGACATTCTCATTGTGTTTGGTCCCCAATCCCCTCATGGTTGTGATCATGCTTTGTGTTTCCTGCAAAATGCAAAATACCCTCTTCGGCCTTGCGGCCATGTCAAAATATCCAAAATAATCATATGCATGAAATTTATTAACATCTATACGTAATTCAAGCAATCATTATTTCTAGGTCTAATTCACAATTTAATCATGCATTTCATCATTTTCCAAAATCATAGTAATGTAAATTCAACAACTACATTCTACTCATCAGGGCGAAGAAATCCAATGTCAGAACACATGCAATATATCTATATAAAAATAATATCAGTATCCAATAGTTTGTCCATGAGTCAGTGTAGATCATACTAAAAACAAAATCCAACCGTAATCCAAATGCATCTAATCACAAAACATCATGCTAATCAACATAAGTATAAGCCATGTCCATATCTAAAGTCTGCATAACTCAAAATGATAATCACTAAGCGTCGTAGGGAAGTGGGCATTACAACCGCCATCATTACCTTTATTTGTTTTAGTCAAATTTGATAGATACAATGACCCATGTTGGGATACCTCCAACTCAATATATATTTTGATACCCCCTTTTTCAAGAGGGAATCAAAGACAATTGCATATTAAAATGGCGAGGGATTAACTATCCACAAGTCACAAGGACCTACTTTGCATAGAGCAACCTGTCGACATTGGAACCACCGAAAGGCGGTGGTCCGACATTCACAACTTTCTCTAGAGTTCTCTCGCTCAAATCTACGCATTTCACCTCCTTTTTCATTCGAAAGGTACTCAAAAATGGCACACGTACCAACACTTGGAGCAAGAAGAAAGGAGGAGTCAAGACTACCATCCCTCAACCCTTTGTAAATATAACCCTCTACTTTGATAGCACCTCCGCTACTACTTTACTCAACACTTATTTTATCGAAAGCGAAATTGTTGTTAGAGATGTATCAAATGTAATCATGTTTACTGAAAAAAAAAATTTCCCATAAAAGGCTACCATTCATGATATAAATATTGCAAATGTATACATGTTTCGTTATGTGTACAGAGGTATTCATGTATCTGATGTTGTGATATATGATTTACAACTTTATACGTATAAATTTGTAACAAAAGTAAATGTACACATACAACCTTTCAATGCAATGTTTCATCTATATTCCTACACTACCACTATCAATCACATGCCTTATCGAGTGTACAAAACAAGTTTTTTCAACAAAAGACCAACCAAACAACCGATGCAACACTAACACATTTACCCTAGAATTAATACTAACCACGTCAACTATAAAAATCATCCAGTGCAGCTAAATAGCAGTACTGCTTCAGCATCAGGTGCAACTCATGTTTTGGAGTCAGATGAGAAGTTTCAAATGATAAGAGTGAAATTTTTAGGCCGGTTCATAGGTTAGGCCAGAATTCCTCCAATGGTGTTTCTGCACAAGTCTTTTACAGGCTTGCGCTGAGGAACAGGTAAAGAGAATGATGGATCTCAGTGGAGCCGGAGCCTTGAACTTTGAGTTCCGGAGAGAAAGTGCAATTGCAGAGAAGCAAGAAGCCGCTGGGCAAGACCTTGATTTTACCTGCACCATCTTGGTTTTGGGGAAGACAGGAGTTGGTAAGAGCGCAACGGTGAATTCAATTTTTGATGAGATGAAGTGTTTTACAGATGCATTTGAGCTGGGAACAGAAGAGGTCCAGGAGATTATTGGAACAGTTGAGGGAATTAAAATTAGGTAATCAATACTCCTGGCCTCATAGCTTCTTCTTCCGGTTCCCGTCACAACAAGATGATTCTTGAATCAGTCAAGAATTTCTTCCGGAGGAACCCCGGACATTGTTTTATATTTTGATCGGTTAGATATGCAGGACACGGACCACTATGGAGATTTGCTATTACTGCGCACAATTACAGAGACGTTTTCTCCAGCCGTCTGGATTAATACGATTGCAGTCCTCACCCACGCTGCAAGCCCACCGCCTGATGGTGCCAATGGGGATCCTCTGGACTATGACATGTTTGTAGCCCAGCGATCTAATGTGATGCAACAAGATATTCGCCAAGCTTCGGGAGACATGGAGCTTGAGACTCCTGTATGTTTGGTGGAGAATCACTCCGCCTGCAAAACCAATAGTGCAGGGCAGAAAGTTTTGCCCAATGGACAGATTTGGAAGCCAGAACTGCTGCTAATATCTTTTTCCTGTAAGATCCTGGCTGAAGCAAGATCTCTACTCAAGTTTAAAGACACACCAATGGCCACTCGTCAAAGGATTCTACCTTTGCCCTATTTGCTTTCCCGTCTGCTGAAATCAAGAGCTCCTCCAGAGATCCTAAAACCGAAGCTTTTTCGGTCGAATCGTAGACGGGTGGTGACATTTGTTACAGACATTCGACCCCCATTCTATAGTGATAACTATCCTTGGCATAGGTATCGCAATCCTCGCACTATTGCATTTATCATTAATGCTTCTCGTCGCCCTCGCTATTATCCTGCTCCTACTCCTTGGATCGTACGCCCTGTTCAGGTAGTTAATGTTTGGGATAATGACATTCGATGGGACGCGCTGAAAGTCGAAAAGATGTTTATGATTGGCAGCGAAATTCCTGTGGCAGTTTCAAGTGAAGTTACAAAAGACAAGAAGGAGACCGTTGTGAGAATGAAATGTGAGACATGCTTGAAGCTACAAGGGTTCAAATCCAAATACCTTATGGGTGGACTCCATATTCATATTGTTGACAGAGAACAGAGTTACACATTGCGGAGTGAAACTGTGTTTCATAATTTTGAAAACAATAAAACCACAGCAGGAATTGCCATTACATCAATGGGCAGTGTCATAGCAGCTGGTATGAAGCTCGAGGATAAATTGAAGATTGGTGAAAAGTTTGAGCTCGAAGTAAATGCGGGCACCATTACTGGCGGTAAAGACGTAGAATATGGGGCAACTTTAAAAGCTACTTATATGAGAAACAACGACTTCCCATCTAGCTTGGCACTCTCTTTCATGGATAGGAGGCAGGGTGGATCACTCTCTGGTTCTTCTTCTATAATGGAAAAGAGTCGGGATCTTCATATCCTATGTCGCCTCCAATCTCAACTTTCGGTAGGACAGAATACAACCATCATCGCTAGTGCGAATTTGAATAATCGTGGTGCAGGGGTAATTCGTCTTAGCACACGTTGTTCAGAACATCATCAGCTAGTTCTGATTGGAATTGGAATTATACCACTTGTCAGGAGAGTTTTGATTCGAATTAAACCATTTTTCATTAAACTTAAAAAGAGCATCTTCAGCTAGTTTACCAAAATTCGGAGAAATTTTGATGGGAAATATAAAATTCTCAAGAACATTCTCATCTGGTTTTGATTCGAAATATGAAATGATGTAGTTTTGATTGGAACTACAATTGTAAGGAATGGACCGGGTCATTATAATCTAATTTGTTGTTTTCTTGTTCGAATCATCGCTTTTGCCTACTATTTTGCAATTAAAAGTTGATACGATTCATCCACTAGTTTTATAGAGTGCGTGAGCTTCAATCCTTCAATCTATTATTAATGGCTAGAATTTTTATGAAATTAATGGAAATAAGTAAGGGGAAGACCCTCCTAAAGAAGGCATCATGCAAAGTGAGTTATTTTGGGTTTTAAAAGGACATTCCAAGGTGTATGAAATCTTTGGTTTCAATTGTTAGCAATTGAGTGAACATCCCTTTTTAGAAGCCATCACCATTCTCTCATGGCGAGGATTTGAGCTTTTCCAATATTTTTGATAGATAAAAATAAACTTAAAATTTTAGTGAGAGTTTCAACAATGTTAAGATTGTGGAAGTTAATCTATTTTGATTTCTTTTTTCCTTTTTTGCTTTTTGCTTTTTGTTTTTGTTTTTTGTTTTTTGTTTTTTTTTTGTTGGCTCTAAGGCTCTTTTTCAACAAGACAATTGCACGAAAGAAATTTCCAAAGCTTCTTACCTTTTACTTGCTTTTGATAGTCCATTTAGTATAAAGTGCAGCACGGCCTAGTGACCAATGTCCAATCGACCCAACACATTAATTTCTTTGGGAAGATAATAAAACTCGACGAAATCTCTTTCCACGTTCATAACTAGACCATAAAATATCTCTCAACACCTTTTCAAAAAATTTAAAAGAGGCTTTTGTAGGCATTCTCGCATAAATAATAGTAGGCCCTTTGGTGGCAATGAGAACTTTATAGAAATTTTTAACTTTACCTACAATAGAGAGGGGATCATGATCCAACATGCGAGATTTTCCCGGTGTTCGATGATGTATTATCACAAAAGGGAAGGAGTACTATCTTGAAATTCAAATGGAATCCCGAAAAGTGAAAGACTTCAACTATATTGAATCGTTTCCCACTCAAAATTTCTTAATTAAGGAGGTCGTGTCAAGAAAGACTATCTATAACTTCGATTTTCCTCATTGATGCTAGAGCTAGATGTGAGGCAATAAATATCCACGAAATTCATAGCTTATTTTATAATGAAAGAAAAGAATCATCAACAAAATGACCATTGACAATATGTGCAGTGTTGAAGATCGCAATGTGATTCCTTTATCAAATCCCTAGTTTTTGGTGATTTCTAAAGATAATCAAAGCCCTCAAGAACAACACATATAATTTAGGAACTAAAGTGCAACCTTATTAAATTGAGTGAAACATACAAACTTTCTATGAGCTAACTCCATTAATCGGGAGGTAAGCCAACATATGCAAAAATAATTTTAATTTCTTAAAAAAGTGAGGAACAAATTTTAAATCCTTTAAGGGAAATTCAATACAATCTACATAATCCTCAAAGTCAATCCCGACGAAAACACCTTAATGATTGGATGATATTCCTACTTGATGCCTTCTTGAATTACAATATTGTTTTCAAGAATATATCCAATTTAATAAATTTGATTTTCTATGGACTCCCAATTGAACGAAGGATATGATGGATGCACAACATGAGGGATTCGAAATGATCTTGTAAGAGACGTTTAGCATATTAATTTTATGTTAATTGCCTATAATTTCATGATCTCCCATCTTGCTATGAACTTGATGCGTCATTTATTGATAATTTGACCAAGGGGAATCAGTTCTAAATTCTTTTTGATACACTTGGTAGATTTCCTCTCCCATTGTATCCCACAAGACCTCATAACATTCACATAGCAATGTAGACACCCCAAAGATATGCATTATGCATTATAACATTTTAAATCCATTAAACTCATATAACACTTGCATAACTAATTCAATTAATTATATTGCATTCATTATTCATTATACAACCCTTGGATAATTTAATTAGTCATTTAAATAAATAAAATAAAGTATTTATTTATCCGCTATCCCATTAGCTAATTTAATATCGAATTAATTAAATAAATCCTCACCCATCCATTTCCACCTCATCTCTTATCCACTTCCTCAACTCAAGTTGAATAAAGTCATGACTAAAGCTAGAAAAAAATATTAAATTCAAGAAGATGTGTATAAATTACATCAAATCATGCATTTCGATTAACTAAACATATCTCACAAATCATGGCATTCCTAAATTGAACTAAATCACTTCCAAGCAAAACTAACGTCACTTTTTTGGGTGAATAAAATAATACATGGAGTAATATTTAATTATAAGTTTAAATATTCATAAGTATATGAAACCTTTTCCAACTCAATGATCACTCATCCAAATGGAAACTTAGAACAATAGTTCAACTCCACAATCAAATTAGAAAATAAAATAAAAAATCCAATCATGTTTTGTTAGCTTCTATTCAATCCAATCCAATCATGCCCCGAGTATTCTCCTTCCTCGCCTATAAATCAATGGTCTTGTTGGTGCTCGCCTTGATCTCGCGCCATTTTCCCCGATTTTCCTTTGATTTCTTAAAAATCCGTGGGCTCTACCGCTTTTCCTATTTTTCCCGACCATGGAAGCTCAAGAATGATCAATTTGTATTTGTATGCCTTTGAAAATCCAAATCCATGGTCAAAAGATGCTTGGGACCATGATTCACTTGGTTTTGTTTTAAAAAAAATCATCCTTAGTGAAAAATCAAATTCTGGGCATGAATGGTGAATTTATGCATTTTTTACGATCTGGCAGGCGTCTTTTTCCTATCAAAATTTTTCCTCAGCATTCGGTGGTCACGTGAATTCTGTTTCTTGGTCAAGGGATGATGGGAAAATGTATTAACTTGTCACTTTCTTTTTGGCAAAAGGGAAAATTTGGTCCCGTAGCTCCACTCAATTTTGATTGGTTCTTTTGGTACTTACGTGGCTTCTTCTAATTGGATGGGGCGCGGTGGGTTTGTTTTTTGAACTTGTTCTTTTTGGCTACTTTGGAAAAAAATTGAACCCGCCCCACGGCCCGCCAAGCTTTGATTAAAGAAAAATTTAAGTCAGTAAGGAAAAATTCTTACTTTGACCCCGCAGAAGGACACGTGGAAAAGTTAAAGGCGGAGATGCAGGCCTTCGGAGGCAAGTTGGATATTTTTCCTTTTGGAAAAATGGAGTAAAAATTCTAAAATGGAAGCGCGCCCACCAAATCATATCGAAGCCTTATAAGGTTCTTGAAGTTGCACCATAAAGACACGTGGAGGTTTCTGCCGAGTCTTCTTTCCTTAGTTTTTTCAACGAACTTCCTAAAAGGCCTAAGACACATGGTGAGCCCGCACTCATTTAGGGTCTCTACTTTTGGGGACCATCTCAAGATGCGCCATTAAGATGCGTGGCGGTTTGAAAAGTCAAGAGGTAGGGAGGTGGGCCATCGGGGAAACTTGGATTTTTGCCCCTTCATATTCAAAATACTGAAATCATAAAAATGACCCGCAGAGGAAGTGCGGACTCTCGGGAAATTTGGAAAATTTTCCTTTTGGGAGAAAGGAGTTAAAAGTGAAAAAGGAAGCATGGTTCCGCTAGGACCCACATTAGAAACTTGAAGCGGAAGGGCAAAGCTACGGAAAACTTGCAAAATTTTCCCTTTTCTAAAAAAGAGGTGAAATAGCGGAATTTAGCCACAGTTCCTTTAGGACCCACATTGGGACACATGTCAGGCCCATTTTTCAAAGGTAGAGGGGTGGAGCAAATTGAGAAATTTTGAATTTTTTCCAAAAGGTGTAAAAGGTAAAAAGGAACCCCGTGCCCGCCTTAGCTTGGATCTTGTAATGCCCCCAACCTACCTTGTCTCAATCGCCTTTACCTCCCGCTGAGTGGGCCGGAGGCAATCCTTTTTTTATTGTTGTTAGGGGCCTCATTGTGCTGGCTGTCTGCGTGGAGGGTGGATGCACTTCATTTATTAACCCTGATTTGCAAATCTTCCTTGTTCTGGTTGATTGTCACGTTTTTCTACCTTGCGTGAGAAAGAGGGAGTCGGTGGAGGCCTGTTTTCTTCACCTAGATCTTTGTTTTGATCCTTTCATTCAATGCTTTGGGTGCAGTCTGAATTGACATACCAGCTAGTGAGATAGGCGTGGAAACCGGAGAATACATGTTTTTTTGTTGTTTCCAGGATGCGTTTGGGGGAGAAAGGCGCGTTGTTTCCTTTTGCTGGCCGCGCACAACTACCAGCGAGTGAAGTAGGCACGTTTCCTCCATTTCCTTGGGCGCTGCGAGGTGTGTTCTTGTCGGTGATCTCAAGAAATGCCGGCGACAAGAGTAAGTAGCCATGGCGCAGCAGATGTGCCGCAGAGTAGTAGAGGCATTTTTGAGCACTTCCAACAGGCAGGCTGTCCAACTATGTTGCTTTCGGTTCAGTATCGACTGCATCCTCAAATTCAGGATTCTCCTTCAAGATATTTTTATCAAAATCGATTAAGTGACAAGAAGAGTGTTACTGTGGGACTCGACGAACCTTGTTGCAAAGTTTCTCTACCGAGAAATTTCTTGTTCTATGATGTAACTCATGGAAGATGATCTCATAGGGGTGGATCTGTTTCATATCAGAATATTCCTGAAGCACATTTTGCCTTGCAATTATGTGAACTTCTTCAACGAGTCACTAAGTTGGCAGGCATAAAGGTTTCTGTGGAATTATCACACCTTCAAGCTGCAGCTGAAATGCCTGCTTCATGAGCTGCTGACTGGGGTTTTGTAGAGGGAGATGGCGATTGTATATGCTGAGTGACATGAAAAGCCGGTTTTCAGTGAATGGGAAACCGATCTTTCACTTCATGGGTACATCAACATTCAGCCAGTACACTGTTGTACATGATGTGAGCGTTGCAAAAGTGGACCCACAAGCTCCTTTAGAGAAGATTTGCTTACTTGGTTGTGGTGTGCCCACAGGTCTTGGAGCAGTTTGGAATACAACAAAAGTAGAAGCTGGATCAATAGTTGCAATATTTGGTCTTGACATGATTCAAGAAATTTGAAACTCGCTAAGGATTTTGGAGTCACGGAGTTTGTTAATCTCGATAAACCCATTCAGCAGAGTGCTTGCATGACCGATGAGAGGTGCTTCACGTGTTATTGGCATTGACATTGATTCTAAGAAATTTGGTAAACTGCTAAGGATTTTTCTAGTCACGGAGTTTGTTAATCCTAAAGATCATGATAAACCCATTCACCCTAATATATTAGACAAAAATATATTATATTTTTCTTGTTGATATGACCGATGGAGGTGTTGACTCACAACTTTAATCATTTATCAGTGTAATTGATGGTGAAATGTTAGTATAATCCTAGTTTTCTACTCTTATTATTCTTGTTAAGAATCTAGATTTCTTTATTAATAAAGAGAGTATAATTTAATTTGTGACCACACTACTTCTTAAATTTTAAGGTATTTAATTTTAAAAACTAGGGTTCAAATGTTTTAGTTTTATATTAAAATCAAACCTCCCTTTCCTTTGGCTCACCTCTCTAACCTACCCCCAATACCTGATTCAAAACATTAATAAATTAAACCCTTTCACCCCTCATGTCTACCGGTATATTGACTTTAATTTTATTAATTTTAATTACCTCAATATGAACCCACGTGCTAGGATATTGCCTTGCTAATGAACCCCCGTGGTCGGGGGACGCTCTATTATTGACAAGAGAGATTTCTACCCCACCTTTTCAATCGTTACAGCCGTGTATGGAAAGGAACTGCTTTTGGTGGCTTCAAAATTCGCTCTCAAGTACCATGGCTTGTTGAAAAATACATGAATAAGGAGATCAAAGTTGACGAGTGCATTACACACAATTTGACACTAGACCAAATAAATGATGCATTTCATCTGATGCATGGTGGGAATTGCTTTGCATGTTGTTGATCAAGATGAATTCCACTTCAGGAAATCTTTAATTGCATTGAATTCTATGTCAATAGGTGAAGCCATAGGTGCTACATATTTATTATATATTTGAGGTAAGGTAAATATGACTTGGGAATTTTGTTGTTTTGGAATGGGTTTGTTGAGGAGGCATAGGAAGTTGAAACAAATTTGAGTAACTTGGGTAAATCCATCTCCTACAACCTTTGCTTTCCATGACATCCTTGCTAGGTTCTTCTCTGAAAATATCTCCTCCAGCCTTGTGTAGATCACTTGTGTTTGTGGTAGCACGTATAGGGTATGTGAGTTGGTTGTCGAATCCCACAAGAAGTAAAAGCTCAAGGAAAGCAATAGTTGAGCACAAGTGCATGGAGTCACTTTGAATACAACAATGCTCATGAACTGTTTGACAAAAATCCTCTTCTATTGCATGGTCTCGCGGATCGTGAATGTGGACCGCTTAGAACTGATGCACCCGGATTCCAGTACCTACAGTTCTTATGCTGACCCGTGCGGAGTCTTTACGACCTGTTGAAGCTGGAGAAATAGGCAAGATATTTCTACACCTTTCCACTGTTATTTTTATTTAAAATTATTGTGAAATCGAACCACTTTTTCCTTGCATTGATTTGTCAGTTGGATGTCATGATGGGAGATTTCCCCTTTCTGCCTGTTTCTCCTTGTTTTAGCTTTTATCGTTGTCGGTATGTTGGTCGAAAGGATGCGTGTGCCCTCCCCTCTGGGTGTTATGTTTCTCTTG
Source organism: Taxus wallichiana var. yunnanensis (assembly GCA_018340775.1). Classification (NCBI taxonomy): domain Eukaryota; kingdom Viridiplantae; phylum Streptophyta; class Pinopsida; order Cupressales; family Taxaceae; genus Taxus; species Taxus wallichiana. Next base: position 368,878,129 of record CM031244.1, on the reverse strand, counting down.
CTCGAGTGATAGACCTTTGTCTGCTTGTTTATGTATTATTCTTCTCTGCGATTGAGTTGCAAGTTATTATGTTGATCAAACTAGTATTTTCGATAACATGGAAGTAAGTTTACGATAACTATGAAGCCCATCCCTAGCACCCAATTTTGTCTTTGATACTTTTTGTTAGCTCCTTTGCAAGTCCCTTTGATAACCTTTTGGCATCGAGAAAGAAAGGTTGTAGGATCGTGTGAGCAATGCGTGGGCTAGCCAGCTTAGAGTTTTGGTATTAAAACTGGTAGAATGAAAAGGTTTGTGTGCAATGTGTTTTGCCGTCTCACGTGTTTAGACTCTTATACTATCTTTCATCTTGTTTCTAGGCTTTTAAGGCCATCCTCAAGAAGTACCTCGACTATCCCTATCAACTTGAACCATAACTAGCTTTTCGGATCAACTAAGCTGGAGGTTTCATTGTGCGAATCCAGAGACTCGTTGACACTAGAATAGTTTGGTCTAATCCCCCTCTCAGAATTATTGCTGATGGCGCTCTTCTATTATTCCTAACTTGCATTATTTTCTCCCTTGTAATGTTAATGCTATTAATTAATATTGGTCGGTTTTATGCACGTAATTACCGTAATAGTTTGTGATGGAAAAACACAGGATTTTTTTTTGACTTACTTGACACATAACATGACACGACATGTTGTCACCAAGGTTACAACTAACTCTATGAACAAATTTGACACAAGGATGACCACAAAGGCAACATAGAAACATTCACACCCTTGAAGGAAAATTCACTCTTCTCTTTGACAAGACACCACAAAAGACCAACCATAATACATAGTTACGGCTCAGGACATCCCACTGTGAAAATCTTGTTAAGGTTATTTATTCACTAACAATCTTCCAAGACTTGACTTTGGGATCTAGAAGGTTCATGTTATGATTCTTACAATTCTTCTTATAGGGTTAGGTTTATTTTTCTTTATACTATTAAGGTCTATCTTAGGATCATCTCTAATGTGATAATTACTTAATTAATTTGTTTAGAAAACCAGGAGGTAATTGATTCCACTGTGCTCTCTATCCAAACCGACACTACGAGACTTATTTCATAATTCCTTTGCATAAAGAAGCAAGCATAATTTCAAAATAAGTCGAGTATTGTTTAGGTTCAGAACCATAATCTTCTTTGTTCAAGGATTATCATTTATCATAACTTAGAAAAGGGTTACAAGGTCTACAAAGAAGGATTAAGGGTAACAGTTAAGTATCAGTTCATCATCATAATTTCATAAGATAAAGACCAAGATTTTACTTGGGGCTAAGAATTTATCAAGAGGGGTTCAAGTTTCATCTAGGTTTTACTTTATTAAGTTTGGCAAGTTAATATAATTAGGTTTAAAACAAAAATTAAAGAGTTGGACTTATAGTTTCTTAACTATTCCCTTTACTTATGAAGATCTAGAATTCTCGCAAGGGTTAGATATTGATAACACTTTAATTCCATTTATCATTTCACAACAAAAGGTTATGGTTAACGGTTTATTCTATGGGTGGAAAGTAATTCCTTTTTGCACAAGTAGATAGTTCCTCTTCTTCCAGCTTAAAGACCGGGATTTTATCCACGAGATCACCAATTCTTATATTTTATTTTTATTTTCATTTTTTATTTTTTTGTTCATTTATTTATTTTTGATTAACTTTTATTGAGATTTCCAACCCACTTGATTATGCCTAAAATTACAACCATGCCAAGACCATGGAGGGTTATCATACAAGAAGGTTTTATGGCTCGATAGAGCATTTACCATCGCTTGTCGAGAGAACAAGAAAGTGACACATTTTGTCAAATCATGATACATGATTTCATGATCGATATAATATCACAAAAAATACATAAAAAGTGATGATCAAGTTTAAATCCTCACAATAATAATTACAATATTTTCTACAAAAGGACAAGACAACCTTATTTCAATACTATAGAAAATCCATGGCAAGAGGCTTGCCAAACTCCCTTACAAGCACCACTCCCAAATTTATGACACTATAGACATACGTAGAAGGAACTTCAAAAAATCAAAATGAATGAACCTTTACAAATCTTTCCTTCTTCTACCTACACAAGCCATCTCGCAACCAATTATGCACCCGAGTCGGTTTGTGAGAAATGAGCATGATAAACGCTATAACATTAAGACAATATGTTATCAACTTGTTTCAAAAAGAAGAACATTGTTGCTTATGAAAATAATCCAAGTTTCTAAAACAAGAGAAATTAAAAAGGTTGTCCAAAAGGATAAAAAGTCATAATTAAAAGGAAGGCACTATAATTGAGTATCATTTTCTCATAGGAGAAGTTAATAAACCATCATAATTAATTCCACCTAATGACCATCATGATAATGACCTTCTTTTAAAAAGATAACATTTCAAAAGAAAACACTTACAAGAAGAGAATTAGTTCAAAACGTGATCTGTCCCCATTAGTTTAAGTTAGTTCACCAAGCCAAACATTCACTATACCAATATTTGTTCCCAAACAATCAATCAACACGAGAATATCTAAAAAAAATGACTTAATAATATTAAGATGTTGTGTCTATAACAAGTAATTTTATATCAAGACAAAATAAATAAATTGGAAAAGAAAAAGGATGAAATGAACAAATGACCCAGTATGGGCCACATCCTATCCTAACAATCCTACTATTAAAACCTTTATTCTAATCAAGAGAATGCCTTAAGAAAAGAACAAACTTGATAACACCAAACATAACCATTATATATCTTATAGGAGGTTTACCAAATCATTCACAAGATACATAGGATACATAGCTTCTAAAGGATCTGTCATCAACAACAAGTTGACATCAAACCTATCTGGTCAACACATAACCATTCTACAAAAATGACAGAAAGAAGGTCGTATCACAACGAGCATCATGATAACTAGTAAACCAATGAATTTCCAAATACACCAACTTCTAAGCTACAGGAGAATGAAATTTAAAGATTTTAAAGGATCAAAACGTAGAGTACTTTCTTATGCATAAAACCAAGATCCCAGTTTTAAGATTTGGAAACTTCCTCAATAATGATCAAGTAGATCTCGCATCTTTCAACATATGTGAGACAAAATCAAGGTAAAAATAAGATTATTTATTCTGACATTTTAAGTTATCCCAAATATGCAAATATCATCTCAAGGAGACATTCCGTAAGGTCAACTACATTCCTCAATACATACAACGGTCACCAAGGGAGTAAAGATGATCCCAAAGACAAGAATCTCCAAAAGATGAATAGGGACTGCTACCAAGTTATGATGATCACACATGAAACTTGAAGACTAAAATAGTTCTTCAAGGGGTTTACAAATAACAAAATAACTATCCCAATTTTGTGAGTAATACAAACTTGGTTCAATTCAAAAATCAGTCAAGTTAAGCACACACTTAGCCGACCGAGAAGGGTAACTAGAACCTAAAACAAACTAAAAGAAAAATTAAAGAGATAGAAATAACATCATTCACCTATACATTATGCACTTACAATGCTCAATTACTATTTTACAAATACCCAACATGAGCCAAAACGATAGATTACGAACCAAAACAAGAATCTAAAAAACAAGCACTATAAAATTGAGTTGAACAACAATGTTTGATAAAACGCTCAAATCATAAGATTATAAAAAGAACTAGGAATTTTCATTACAAGACCTCCCGCTTTTATTTTATTAATATTTTGAAAAAATTTGACACACCTAGTATTTATTAAAACTCGTAAAATAATATAAAAGTGTTCAAACAATACATTCATTTCTAACGCCGTAAACTAATATCCTCCCGAAATTACGAAAGAGCAAGAGAAGTAGAAACCATATTACAAAACCATCACACGAGACATTTATATGAAGAGTAAGGTCATTTAATGAATCATTTAAATAACAACATAAGACTCACGGGTATAGAGCATATCATGCCTAATTAAGCTCACACAATTGAGCACAAGTTGAACAGTGGTTTGCAACAACATCTCAAGCCCAAACTCCACTATCCTCCAACTTGATGGGTGGTCCACACTCTTCTCATAGCCAAATTTTACACAAGAAATTTATGGCCAGAGTATGGAGTCTACCAAAACATAGATCTACAATACCTTGAAGGAAAAAGTGTTCTCTAGGACAACAGTGATAGAAATCTGTGCATAAAACAGCTTGATCTATGACCCTAATTCCACCATATATGACCAACAAAACAGTGTCCAACCTGCCCAACCCACCTTTCAATTGTAGCACCCTGGATTACATGTAAAATGTGGAAGAGTAAAACAAGAGGAAAGGTGAACTACTTGACTAAGTGATTCAAAGAGATGTGGTCTGGAAATGACACGACTATAAGATATGCACAAATAGACCAAAAAAAAAAATGACCTAGATAAACAAAACAATGCGCCCAGTGAGGAACTATTATGCAAATCACGTTGATAGGAATGAATTCAATGGCTTCTCTACCCCCAAACTAGTCCGAAAACTACTCTCTACTCAAGTGGCCGGGATAAAGTAGCATACTTGACGCACCCAAGGAAAATAAATCGGAAGCAGAAAGAATAAAACAAAACCAAACAAGTATGCAACCAAGAGGAAAAAGGTGTTTCATCCCAACAAACATATGTCAAAGCATGATTTAATTAAAAACCACAAGGAAACGAATAGGTGACCAATAATAAATTCACACGGGAAGGGAGGGGGTAAGTGGCAAGGTAAGTGATCAAGCCCGTAAAAGGATTGGCTGGAACTTTCAACGTATTCTTCCCAACCTCCAGCCTCAATCTCCTCACAAAACAACACGCACGGCCAACAACTCAGTTTGGATTTTTGTCCCTCAACACAAGCCAAGTAGTCTAAATGAAACTAATAAAAGAAATGATAGTTGCCATAAATTTCACCCACCTCCACCACAAGAAAGACCACAACAAACAAGGTCTTAGAGCTCACGTATCCCTCATGCCGTATGAACAAAAAGGACCATAAAGTGGGGGAAAATTTGGTGGCTCCAGCAATAAATTCACCCTTAATTAGAAATTTGAAACAACATAAGGTATGAGTGAATTATAGTCGACCAAAGAGGAGCAGGTGAGTAGTCAATAATTTAAAATTTAATCCTAGCAGTCCCCTCCAACTTGGCGCCACCACCAACCTTTCTCTATTTCCACACATGCCAAGGTCGGTAGAAGACTAGTTTAGGTGGGAGATAACTCCCTTTTATTATTATTATTTTTTTTTTATTTTACCTTACTTTTATTTATTTACTTATTTTTAAACCTGGTTCAAAGGCTAGGTATATTTTAATAATTACGCCTAAAACAACTAGAAAATATTTTAATATTCCATCATAACTTTCCCACTTGTTATTTTTTAAATGACATTGTGCATTCTATACCTCAAATGCATGATTAGATCACTAGAAGAATGTTAGAAAAGTAATCTACCAAAGACCCTCAACAACTAACAATAGACCAAGATATCATGACGGAACAAAAGAAGGAAAGAAAGATGCTTTAAAAAAAAAGACTTCACACTAGGGTCGCATCACAAAATGATCAAAAAGGGCTCGCTTAAAAAATCGATGTTAAGCAACAAGGTAAAGAAGAAAATGCGGATAATGAAATCGAATGGGGCATTACATCCTCCTCCCCTTAAGAAAAGCATCATCCTCAATGCGACATAACACAGAGGGAAGGAAGCGGCAAGCAACAAGGAACATATGGGGGCAAAGGTACACTCTATGGTTAACATTTGAGATGCTAAAGCACAGCCATGGGGTGGCCTTGGGAACATTTGGTAGAAATTTGAATTTTGAAGTTTTGTGAAGATTGGCAATTCTCTCTTATTCATTATTTCATTAGTCTCTTTCCATTATACTTATTTCTAGTTTTAGTTCTTTTAAAATTTCATAGTTGTAGAGTTTTGGTTTATTCATTCTTGTGGGTTCCCAATATGAACTACAATCACAACACTCTACCAGGGTCATACACAACACTAAATATTCACAAGCATACTTTTACATAATTTCATGTCTGTACCAAATCACAAAGCTTGACCAAATATAGAAGAGACAGACTCGGTCCACAAGCATAACACTTGTCACATGTCTATGACCGACGTATAATTCTTGAGCAAAAGTGTACTACAACAACCTAAATTTTCCACAATTGCACGAGATGAAGATTTTACATAACTCAGAAATTAGCTACATGTACATTGGGTCAACAAGGGCATCAACGCCATATCCACAACATCACAAAAACAAATCCAACTAACATGAGTAACACATATATCATAACACTACAACCAAAACATCATAACAAATCTACATGCATCCTAAAGCATCAGTCACTCACACACACAAATCTCTTACACCTACCTCAAGTCTCTTATGCCTCCCTCAAATCTCTTATGCCTCCCCTCAAGGATGTCGGTTGTCCCTATGTCCCTAAGCACATAGAGTTCAAACACTCCTAACCCAAGTGACATAATAACGCATAGTTCAACAACCCACTATTTATTTGTAACACCTTGGGGCGTACCCCATACAATGAATCAAGTCCATAGGTCCAACCATTCCATGGTGCATCCCATGACCCTATTCCACACATCACGAAAATAGAACCAACATAGAAATCCGATCCAAATACCAAGTGGCAAAGTAAAATCCTTGGGAAAGGTGGTAAAATCTTAAAATTTAAAAGAAGATCCAAAACCAAGCAAAATAAATGGCCAAATAGCCATAGTTAGTGTCAAAATTTGCATGTTAGTACCACAAACCAAGGAAATGCCCAAAATGTAAAGCATAAAGAATCAAGAAAATTTTGGTCCTTGCATAAATAAATTAAAAGTTCAATTTACGAAAAAAATACACATATAATAATGTCACATTACGATAACTATGTGGCCTTATCTTGCCACCACGGGGGTACTCAATGAGTTGCTGGCACTCGAAACATCGAGCCTCGATTCACAAAATAAAATAGTAATAGTACAATAGTCATCATCTCTATCGAATCATCCCCCACAATTTTGACAAGGCTAAACACAATAATAACTACATGAAGGTTGAATCCATAAAACAACCATATAAGGAGAGAGGAGGAGCACATGCCACCATATACTTGAGTCTCGGGTTGGATCTAGTGATTGGTCAACCATACACTTTCCCTCACTCTAGACATACACTTTTACCAATTTCCTTTAGGGTCGGTTAGCGCAAGGTTCACAACATAATATGTAACTACATCACTAACACAATGGTGGCACACACAAAATTACCATAACATCTTATGTATGGTACATATATAGGGTAGATCACAATCATACATTCACTGGGTGCAATACATCACTTTACCACATTATGCACCCAAAGTGCAATCACTATACAATAGGGTTCATACGCTCACCATATGCCCCCAAATCATGACATGAATCATTACATATTACACAAATCATACATATGACAAACATAATAAGTAACATCACAACGTAACATTAATTTGCTACATAACAAGGTGATACACAAATTTCTTCAAAACATGGTAAAAACATCATGATACAACTCAATTCACTTTACATCAATCTTTTCATACAATACATCGACACACCTACATATCACAATATGCCACAATACTCCAACACTCCATCATCCACAATAGTATTCTTTTCACACACCACAAAAAGTACTTCACACGTGAACTCTTCATAGAATTCCATAAGAAGGTGAGAGAATACTCCCATTCCCAAAGACATCAACATGATAACAAATACACACTAAGTGACATACACATCATGTGCATTAACAATACCACAATTACGACATGGATCACATCACGCTTAAACCACATTAATCTTCCAATATCAACCACCAACATGCAACACCATCGCCATCACACAACACCATCATGTAATATCATCACAACTCCAAAATGGCCCAGAGGTTCAAGAGCATGAACCTCCGCTCTGATACCAAGTGTAACACCCACAAATTCAGACACACAAGATTACATAGAAAAACACAGGAATTTTTTTTTGACTTGTTTGACACATAACACGATACAACATGTCGTCACCAAGGTTACGACTAACTCTATGAACAACTTGACACAAGGATGACCACAAAGGTAGCATAGAAACGTTCACACCCCTCAAGGAAAATTCACTCTTTTCTTTGACAAGACACCACAAAATATACCAACCACAATACATAGTTATGGCTCAGACGTCCCACCGTGAAAATATTCTTAAGATTATTTATTCACTAACGATCTTCCAAGACTTGACTTTGGAATCTAGAAGGTTCATGATATGATTCTTACAATTCTTCTTATAGGGTTAGGTTTTTTTTTCTTTATACTATTAAGGTCTATCCTAGGATCATCTCTAATATGACAATTACTTAATTAATTTGTTTATAAAACCAGAGTAATCGATTCCACAAGGCTCTTTATCCGAACCCACACTCTCGAGACTTATTTCATACTTCCTCTGCGTATAAAGAAACAATCATGAGTTCAAAAGAAGTGGAGTATTGTTTAGGTTCAGAACCATAATCTTCTTTGTTCAAGGATTAGCATTTTATCATAACTTAGAAAAGGGTTACAAGGTCTACGGCAAGGATTAAGGGTAACGGGTTAAATAGAGTTCATCATCCTAATTTCATGGGATATAGACCAGTATTTTACTGGGGCTAATTATTTATCAAGAGGGGTTCAATTTTCATCTTTGTTTTACTTTATTAAGTTTGGCAAGGTAATATAATTAGGTTTAAACAAAAATCGAATAGCCAAACTTATAGTTTCTTAACTATTCCCTTTACTTACGAAGATCTAGAATTCTCCCAAGGGTTAGATATTGTTAACACTTTAATTCCATTTATCATTTCACAACCATAAGGTTAAGGTTAATAGTTTATCCTAGGGGTGGAAAGTAATTCCTTTTTGCACAAGTAGATAGTTCCTCTTCTTCTAGTTAAAGATCGGGATTTTATCCACGAGATCACCAATTCTTATATTTTATTTTTATTTTCATTTTATTTATTTGTTTGTTCATTTATTTATTTTTGATTAACTTTTACTGAGATTTCCAACCCACTTGATTATGCCTAAAATTAAACCATGCCAAGACCATGGAGGGTTATCATACAAGAAGGTTTTATGGCTCAAGGAAGCATTTACAATTACTTGTCGAGAGAACAAGAAAGTGACACAATTTTTCAAATCACGATACACAATTTCATGATAGATATAGTATCATAAAAAACACACATAACAAGGTGATGATCGATTTTAAATCCTCACAATAATAATTACAAGATTTTCTACAAAAGGACAAGATAGCCTTATTTCACAACTACAGAAAATCCAAGGCAAGAGGCTTGCCAAACTTCCTTACGAGCACCACTCCCGCATTTACGACACTATAGACATACGTAGAAGGAACTTCAAAAAAAAATGAAGAAACCTTTACAACTCTTTGCTTCATCTACCCGCACAAGCCATCTGCATCCAATTATCCACCTGAGTCAATTCGCAAGAACTAAGCACGATAAAACTATAACATTAAGACAATATGTTATTATCTAATTGTTTGAAAAAGAAGAACACTGTTGTTTATGAAAATAATACAAGTGTCTAAAACAAGAGTAATTAAAAAGGTTGTCAAAAAGGATAAAATGTCATAGTTAAAAGGATGGCACTATAATTGAGTATCATTTTCTCATAGGAGAAGTTAATAAACCATCATAATTAATTCCACCTATATCACAATAATGACCATCATTTTAACAAGATAACATTTTGAAAAGAAAACAGTTACAAGAAGAGAATTAGTTCAAAATGTGATATGTCCCCATTAGTTTAAGTTAGTTCACCAAGCCAACGATTCACTATACCACTGTCAGTTCCCAAACAATCAATCAACACGGTAATATCTAAAATCAAAATGACTTAATAATATTAAGATGTTGTGCCTATAATAATTAATTTTATATCGGTACATAATAAATAAATTGGAAAAGAAAAAGGATGAAACACACAAATGACCTAGTATAGTCCACATCCTATCCTAATAATCCTACTATTAAAACCTTTCTTCTAATCAAGATAATTCCTTAAGAAAATAAAAAACTTGACAACACCAAACACAACCATTATATATCTTACAGGAGGTTTACACAATCATTCACAAGAACACAACATATGATACATAGCTTTTAAAGGATCTCATTTATCAACAAGTTGACATCAAACCTATCTGGTCAACACATAACCATTCTACTAAAATGACAACAAGAAGGTCATATCACAATGAGCATCATGATAACCATTCAACCAATGAATTTCCAAATACACCAACCTCTAAGCTACAGGAGAATGAAATTTAAACATTTTTAAGGATCAAAACATAGAGTACTTTCTTACGCATAAAACAAAGATCCCATTTTTACGATTTGAAAACTTCCTCAATAATGATCAAGTAGATCTCGCATCTTCCAACATATGTGAGACAAAATCAAGGTATGAACAAGAGTCTTTATTCTGAAATTTTAAGTTATCCTGAAGATGCAAGTATCGTCTCAAGGAGATATTTCGGAAGGTCGTCGACGTTCCTCAAAACATACAACAGTCACCAAGGAGTAAAGATGATCCCAAGGACAAGAATCTCCAAAAGATGAATAGGGACTGCTACCAAATTATGATGATCACGCATGACGCTTGAAGACTAAAATAGTTCTTCGAGGGGTTTACAAATAACAAAATAACTAACCTAGTTTTGAGAGTAATACCAACTTGGTTCAATTCAAAAATCAGTCAAGTTAAGCACACACTAAGCCGACCCGAGAAGGGTAACTAGAACCTAAAACGAACTAAAAGAAAAAGATAGAGACAAAAATAACATCATTCACCTATACACTATGCACTTACAGGCTCAATTACTATTTCACAAATACCCAACATAAGCCAAAATGACGGATTATGAACCGAAACAAGAATCCAAAAACAGGCACTATAAAATTGAGTCGAACAACAATGTTTGATAAAACATTCAAATCGTAAGACCATAAAAAGAACTAGGAATTTTCATTATAGGACCCCCTTTTCTTTTATTAATATTATGAAAAAAGTTGACCCAACCGGTATTTATTAGAACTCAAAAATAATATAAGAGGCTTCAAACAACACAGTCATTTCTAACGCTGGAAACTAATATCCTCCCAGAAATTGCGAAAGAGTAAGGGAAGTAGAAACCATACAACAAAACCATCACACGAGAAATTTATATAAAGAGCGGGGTTATTTAATGAATCATTTAAATAACAACATAAGATTCAAGGGTATAGAGCATATCGTTCCCGATTAAGCTCCCGTAGTTGAGCACAAGTTGAGCAGTGCATCATGAATGAAGATCTCAAGCCCAAACTCCATTGTCCTCCAGCTTGTTGGGTGGTCCACACTCTTCTCACAGCCAAATTTGGCACAAGAAAGTTACATCCAGGGTATGGAGTCTCCAAAACATAGATCTACAATACTTTTAAGGAAAATGTGGTATCTAGGATGGCGTGATAGAAATCGAAAGTGCATAAAATGGCTTGATCTATGACCCTGATTCCACCATATATGACCAACAAAACAATGTCCAACCTGCTTAGCCCACCTTTCAGTTGTAGCACCCTAGATTGCATGCAAAATGTGGAAGAGTAAAACATGAGGAAAGGTGAACTTCCTGACAAAGTGCCTCAAAGAGATGTGGTCTGAAATGACATGACCGGGATATGCACAACAAGACCAAAAAAAAAATGACCTAGATAAACAAAACAATGCACCTGTGGGAGGAACTATTATACAAAACACATTGACGTAAATGATTTCAATGGCTTCTCTCCCCCCCCCAAACCAAGATGAAAAAACTACTCTTTGCTCAGTGCAAGCCGCCAGGATAAAACAACATACTCATGCACCAAGGAAAAGAAATCGAGCAAAAGAATAAAACAAAACCAAACAAGTATGCGGCCAGGATGAAAAAGGTGTTTCATTCCAGAAAACATATGTCAAAGCATGATTTAATTAAAAACCACAAGGAAACAAATAGGTGGCCATAATAAATTCACACAGGAAGGGAGGGGTAGGTAGAAAGGTAAGTGATCAAGCTCTGCAAAAGGATTGGTGGAAGTTTCAACACATTCTTCCCAACCTCCGCCTACATCTCTTCACAAAACAACACACATGACAAGTAACTCAAGTTTGGCATTTTAGTCCCCCAACGCAAGCCAAGTAGTCTAAATGAAAGCAAAAAAAGAAATGGCAGGTTGCCATAAATTTCACCCACCTCCAGCCAAAAAGACCACAACAAACAAGGTCTTAGAGCTCACGTCTCCCTCACACCAGGTATGAACAAAAATGACCATAAAGTGGGGAGGGAAATTTGGTGGCTCCAATAAATTCACCCTTAATTAGAAATTTGAAACAACACAAGGTATGAGTAAAGTCTAGTCGGCCAAAGAGGAGCATGTGAATAGTCGTTAATTTAAAATTTAATCCTAGTAGTCCCCTCCAACTTGGCGCCACCACCAACCTTTCTCTATTTCCACACATGCCAAGGTCGGCAGAAGACTAGTTTAGGTGGGAGATAACTCCCTTTTATTATTATTTTATTATTATTTATTTTACCTTACTTTTATTTATTTACTTGTTTTTAAACATGGTTCAAAGGCTATGTATATTTTATTAATTACGCCTAAAACAACTCAAAATATTTTAATATTCCATCAAAACTCCCCACTCCTTTTTTTTTAAACAACGACATTGAACATTCCATATATCGAAGGCACGATTAGATCGCTAGAAGAATGTTAGAAAAGTAAGCTACCAAATACCCTCGACAACTAATAATAGACCAAGATAGCATGATGGAATGAAAGAAGGAAAGAAAGATACTTTAAAAAATACTTCACACTTGGGTCGCAACACAAAATGATCAAAAAGGGCCTCAAACAAACAATGGATGTTAAGGAATAGGGTAAAGAAGCAAATGTAGATAACGAAATCAAATGGGGCATTACATCCTCCTCCCCTAAGAAAAGCATCGTCCTTGATGCAACATAACATAGAGGGAAGGAAGTGGCAAGCAACAAGGAACAAATGGGGCAAAGATACACGCTATGTTTAATATTTCAGATGCTAAAGTATGGCCACGGGTGGCCTTGGGAACATTTGGAAGAAATTTGAATTTTCAAGTTCTGTGAAGATTGGCAATTCTCTCTTATTCATTATTTATAGTTTTAGTTCTTTTAAAAATTCATTATTGTAGAAGTTTTGGTTTATTCATTCTTGTGGGTTCCCAATATGAACTACAATCACAACACCCTACTAGGGTCATACACAACACTAAAGATTCACAAGAATATTTTCACATACTTTCATGTCTGCATCAATCAAAAGCTTGACCAAATATAGAAGAGACAGACTCGGTCCAAAAGCATAGCACCTGTCACACATCTATGACCGACATATAATTCTTGAGAAAAAGTGTACTACAACAAACCTAAATTTTCCACAATTCCACAAATGAAGATTTTACATAACTCAGAAAGTAGCTACATGTACATTGGGTCAACAAGGGAATCAATTCCATATCCACAACATCACAAAACAAATCCAACTAACATGAGTAACACATATATCATAACACTACAACCAAAACATCATAACAAATATGCATGCCTTCTAAAGCATCAGTCACTCACACACATAAATCTCTTATGCCTCCCTTAAGTCTCTTATGAATCCCTCAAGTCTCTTATGCTTCTCTCAAATATCTAATGCCTCCCTCAAATATCTTATGCCTCCCCTCAAGGAGGTCAATTATCCCTATGGCCCTAGGCACATAGAGTTTGAACACTCCTAACCCAAGTGACATAATAACGCGTGGTTCAACAACCCACTAGTTATCATCTCTATCAGAATCATCCCACCACAACTTTGACAAGGCTAAACACAGTCATAACTACACGAAGGTTGAATCCATAAAACAAACACCTAAGGAGAGAGGGAGGAGCACAAGCCACCATATACCGAGTCTAATGTTGGCTCTACATTGATTGGTCAACCATACACATTTCCTCACTCTAGACATATACTTTTACCGATTTTCTTTAGGTTCGATTAGTGCAAGGTTCACAACATAATATGTAACTACATCACTAACACAATGGTGGCACATAGTTAATTACCATACTGTCTTACGTATGGTACATATACAAGGTAGATCACAATCATACATTCACTGGGTGCAATACATCACTTTACCACATGATGCACCCAAAGTGCAATCACTATACAATAGGGTTCATACGCTCACTATATGTCCCCAAATCATGACATGAATCATTACATATTACACAAATCATACATACAATGAACTTAATAAGTAACATCACAATGTAACATTAATTTTCTATATAACAAGGTGATACACACATTTCTTCAAAACATGGTAAAAACATCATGATACAACTCAATTCACTTTACATCAATCTTGCCATACGTTACATCAACACACCTACATATCACAATATGACACAATGATCCAACACTCTGTCATCCACAATAGCATTCTTTTCACACACCATAAGAAGTACTTCACACATGAACTCTTCATAGAATTCCACAACAAGGAGAGAGAATACTCCCATCCCTAGCACATCAACATGATAACAAATACACACTAAGTGACATACACATCATGTGCGTTCACAATACCACAATTACGACATGGATCACATCACACTTAAACCACATTACTCTTCTAATATCAACCACCAACATGTAACACCATCACCATCACGTAGCACCATCATATAATATCATCACAACTCCAAACTGGCCAAGATGTTCGAGAGCATGAACCTCCGCTTTGATACCAAATGTAACACCCACCAATTCAAACACACAAGACTACATAGAAAAACATAGGATTTTTTTTTTTGACTTGCTTGACACATAACATGACACAACATGCCGTCACCAAGGTTACAACTAACTATATGAACAACTTGACACAAGGATGACCACAAAGGTAGCATAGAAACGTTCACACCCCTCAGGGAAAATTAACTCTTCTCTTTCACAAGACACCACAAAAGACCAACCACAATACATAGTTATGGCTCAGGACATCCCACTGTGAAAATATTCTTAAGGTTATTTATTTACTAACAATCTTCCAAGACTTGACTTTGGAATCTAGAAGGTTCGTGATTTGATTCTTACAATTATTCTTATAGGGTTAGGTTAAATTTTCTTTATAGTATTAAGGTGTATCCTAGGATCATATCCAATATGACAATTACTTAATTAATTCCTTTACAAAACAAGGAGGTAATTGATTCCACCGGGGTCTCTATCCTAACCCACACTACTAGACTTATTTCATACTTCCTTTCCATAAAGAATCAAGCATAATTTCAAAAGAAGTGGAGTATTGTTTAGGTTCGAACCATAATATTCTTTGTTCAAGGATTAGCTTTTATCATAAGTTAGAAAATGGTTACAAGGTCTATGGCAAGGATTAAGGGTAACAAGCTAAATAGAGTTCATCATCATAATTTCTTGAGATAAAGACCAGCTTTTTACTGGGGCTAAGAATTTATCAAGAGGGGTTCAATTTTCATCTATGTTTTATTTTATTAAGTTTGGCAAGGTAATATAATTAGGTTTCAAAAAAAAATTAAAGAGCCGGACTTATAGTTTCTTAACTATTCCCATTACTTACGAAGATCTAGAATTCTTCGAAGGGTTAGATATTGATAACACTTTAATTCCATTTATCATTTCACAACCATAAGGTTAAGGTTAATAGTTTATCCTAGGGGTGGAAAGTAATTCCTTTTTGCACAAGTAGATAGTTCCTCTTCTTCTAGTTAAAGATCGGGATTTTATCCACGAGATCACCAATTCTTATATTTTATTTTTATTTTCATTTTATTTATTTTTTTGTTCATTTATTTATTTTTGATTAAATTTTATTGAGATTTCCAACCCACTTAATTATGCCTAAAATTACAACCATGCCAAGACCATGGAGGGTTATCATACAAGAAGTTTTTATGGCTCGAAGGAAGCATTTACCATTACTTGTCGAGAGAACAAGAAAGTGACACATTTTGTCAAATCACAATACAAAATTTCATGATCGATATAATATCATAAAAAATACAGATAACAAGGTGATGATCGAGTTTAAATCCTCACAACAATAATTACAAGATTTTCTACAAAAGGACAAGACAACCTTATTTCACAACTACAAAAATCCAAGGCAAGAGGCTTGGCAAAATCCCTTACAAGCACCACTCCTAGATTTATGACACTATAGACATACGTAGAAGGAACTTCAAAAAAATCAAAACGAAGAAACCTTTACAACTCTTTCCTTCATCTACCCGCATAAGCCATCTACAACCAATTATCCACCCGAATCATTTCATGATCCGAGCACGATAAACACTATAACATTAAGACAATATGTTGTTATCTAACTGTTTCAAAAAGAAGAACATTGTTGCTTATGAAAATAATCCAAGTGTCTAAAACAAGAGTAATTAAAAGGTTTTCCAAAAGGATAAAATGTCAGAATTAAAAGGAAGGCACTAACTCTATTTGATTATCATTTTCTCATAGGAGAAGTTAATAAACCATCATAATTAATTCCACCTATATCACAATAATGACCATCATTTTAACAAGATAACATTTCAAAAAGAAAATTCACAAGAAGAGAATTAGTTCAAAACATGATCTGTCCCCATTAGTTTAAGTTAGTTCACCAAGCAAAAGAATCACTATACCACTGTCAGTTCCCAAATAATCAATCAATAAGAGAATATCTAAAAACAAAATGACTTAATAATATTCATATGGTTTGCCTAAAACAGTTAATTTTATATCAGTACAAAATAAATAAATTGGAAAATAAAAAGGATGAAACGCACAAATGACCTAGTATGGGCCACATCCTATCCTAAAAATCCTACTATTAAAACCTTTCTTCTAATCAAGAGAATGCCTTAAGAAAAGAAAAAACTTGACAACACCAAACATAACCATTATATATGTTATAGCAGGTTTACCCAATCATTCACAAGAATACAACATAGGATACAAAGTTTCTAAAGGATCTGTCATCAACAACAAGTTGACATCAAACCTATCTGGTCAAGACATAACCATTCTACAAAAATGATAGAAACAATGTCGTATCACAATGAGCAACACGATAACCAGTCAACCAATGAATTTCCAACTACACCAACCTCTAAGCTATAGGAGAATGAAATTTAAACATTTTTAAGGATCACAATGTAGATTACTTTCTTACGCATAAAACCAAGATTCAAGTTTTAAGATTTGAAAAATTCCTCAATAATGATCAAGTAGATCTCAGCTTCTTCCAACATATGTGACACAAAATCAAGGTACAAACAAGAGTCTTTATTCAAACATTTTAAGTTATCCCAAAGATGTGAGTATCGTCTCAAGGAGACATTCTGTAAGGTCAACTACATTCCTCAATACATACAACGGTCACCAAGGGAGTAAAGATGATCCCAAAGATAAGAATCTCTAAAATATGAATAGGGACTGCTACCAAAATTATGATGATCACGCATGACACTTGAAGACTAAAATACCAACTTGGTTCAATTTAAAAATCAGTCAAGTTAAGCACATACTAAGCCGACCTAAGAAGGGTAACTAGAACCTGAAATGAACTAAAGAAAAAAGATAGAGACAGAAATAACATCATTCACCTATACACTATGCACTTATAGTGTTCAATTACTATTTCTCAAATACCCAACATAAGCCAAAAGAAGGATTACAAACTGAAACAAGAATCCGAAACATGCACTATAAAATTGAGTCGAGCAACAATGTTTGATAAAACATTCAAATCTTAAGATTGTCAAAAGAACTAGGAATTTTTAGTACAGACCCCCTTTAATTTTATTAATCTTATGAACAAAGTTCACCCAAATGGTATTTATTAAAACTCATAAAACAATACAAAAGGCTTCAAACAACACAGTCATTTCTAACGCCAGAAACTAATATCCTCCCAGAAATTGTGAAAGAGAGAGGGAAGTATAAACCATACAACAAAACCATCACACGAGGCATTTACATGAAGAGTAGGGTCATTTAATGAATCATTTAAATAACAACATAAGACTCATGGGTATAGAGCATATCATGTCTGATTAAGCTCCCGCAGTTGAGCACAAGTTGAACAAGGTCTACAATAGCATCTCAAGCCCAAACTCCACTATCCTCCAACTTGTTGGGTGGTCCAAACTCTTCTCACAACCAAATTTAGCACAAGAAAGTTACAACCAAGGTATGGAGTCCCCCAAAACATAGATCTACAATACCTTGAAGGAAAATGTGGTCTCTAAGATGACAATGATATAAATTTGTGTATAAAATGACTTGATCTTTGACCCTAATTCCACCATATAGGACCAACAGAACATTGTCCAACCTACTCAGCCCACCTTTCAGTTGCAGCCCCTTGGATTGCATGCAAAATGTGGAAGAGTAAAACAAGAAGAAAGGTGAACTACCTGACAAAGTGCCTCAAAGAGATGTGGTCTGGAAATGACATGACTGCAGGATATGCACAATAAGACCAGCAAAAAAATGACCTTGATAAACAAAACAATGCCCCCAGGGAGGAACTATTATGTAAAACGCATTGACAGGAATGATTTCAATGGCTTCTCTCCCCCCCAAACCAATCTGAAAAACTAGTCTCTGCTCAAGCGGCCAGGATAAAACAACATAGTCACGCTTCAAGGAAAAGAAATCAAAGTAGAAAGAATAAAACAAAACCAAACAAGTATGTGGCTAGAAGAAAAAGGTGTTTCATCCCAACAAACATATGTCAAAGCATGATTTAATTAAAAACAACAAGGAAACAAATAGGCGGCCAATAATAAATTCGCATAGGAAGGGAGGGGGTAAGCGGCAAGGTAAGTGATCAAGCTCGGAAAAGGATTAGCTGGAAGATTCAATGCATTCTTCCCAACCTCCATTCTGGAATATCCTCACAAAACAACACACGCGGCCAGCAACTCAGGTTTGGAATTTTAGTCCCCCAACGCAAGCCAAGTAGTCTAAATGAAAGCAAAAAAAGAAATGGCATGTTGCCATAAATTTCACCCACCTCCACCAACAAAGACCACAACAAACAAGGTCTTAGAGCTCACGTCTCCCTCACACCAGGTATGAACAAAAATGACCATAAAGTGGGGGAAATTTGGTGGCTCTAATAAATTCACCCTTAATTAGAAATTTGAAACAACATAAGGTATGAGTAAAGTCTAGTCGGCCAAAGAGGAGCATGTGAATAGTCATTAATTTAAAATTTAATCCTAGTAGTCCCCTCTAACTTGGCACCACCACCAACCTTTCTCTATTTCCACACATGCCAAGGTCGGAAGAAGACTAGTTTAGGTGGGAGATAACTCCCTTTTATTATTATTTTATTATTATTTATTTTACCTTACTTTTATTTATTTACTTATTTTTAAACATGGTTCAAAGGCTATGTATATTTTATTAATTACGCCTAAAACAACTCGAAAATATTTTAATATTCCATTAGAACTCCCCCACTCCTTTTTTTAAACAATGACATTGAGCATTCCATATATCGAAGGCACGATTAGATCGCTAGAAGAATGTTAGAAAATTAAGCTACCAAATACCCTCGAAAACTAATAGACGAAGATAGCATGAGGGAACGAAAGAAGGAAAGAAAGATGCTAAAACAATAGACTTCACACTAGGGTCGCAACACAAAATGATCAAAAAGGGGCTCAGACAAACAATCGATGTTAAGTAACAGGGTAAAGAAGTAAATACGAGATAATGAAATCAAATGGGGCATTACATTTCATTTGAGGTTGCAGGAGATACAAAGAAGGATCCAGGTTTGTAATTTATTATTTTATTTCTTTGGTTGTATAGTTATGCCTTTTATACATTTCTAGCATGCCTAGTGGGACAAAACCCACATATTTTTTTGTTTCTTCATTGTTTTTTGTGAAATAAACCTTATTTTATGTTCTTCTTACTTTTAGGAATCATTAACCAATTTTTAGGGGTTTCATGGATAAATTGTGAGTAGTTTCAAAAAATAATAAAATTGGCTATTATTTCATATTTTTGTGCGGGTAAAGGTGATCTGCACTTCCACAACATGATTTACAATGTGGGTGTAGATCATTATTTTTGTTAGTTTTCAAACTTCTTGCGCCTCTATCAAAAATGGTTGTGTTTTTCCATTATGTGTTGTAGATATGTGTTTTTTTGTAAGATCTTGTGGTTTTATCAACATTGAGCACACTGCAATTTCAATTGGGTTCACTACCACTTCTATTATGTGTGTTTATGTGAAAGTGCATTAATGTTGCATGAACATGTGCTACCATTTCAAATGGGAGTGATACCATTAGTTTTACGAGTGTTGTCGTTATTATTATGTGTGTTTCCGTGAAAGTTTGTTTGTGTGTTGATAAGGTGTGTTTCAATAAAATTGAGTTTACATGTTATTACATATCTCATTCTAAGATTTCTAATGGTATAAAGTAGACATCAAACGGAGTAACATGTGAAAATTTATGCCTTCTACAAGGTACCCTAGTCAAAACTAAAATTTAAAGTATTTCATTTTTATTTTCAGTTTCTAATTTAAATCTTTTATTAATAAATTTTCTAATAAATTTTTGTTAGTTTCTATATCTTTCCTTCATTTATAACATTTTTACCTTAGTAAATCAATACCATGTATTCTCTTTTATCATGCCCTCTTGGGTGACCTTGAGAATCAAAAATAGTGAAAGTTGTTTCATTATTTTAAATTGTGGTTTTGCAAGAAATATTACTAATCATATCTATATAAGACCATTGCAAAATTGGAAAATTTCATCAAAAGTATTAGGCAACAAACTAATAACATTTTGCACACACAGGTTTTCTTGGTTAAAGACAATAAAACTTGCTTAAACAATACAAAATATTTTCATTGTAGGTTTGGATAAGGGTAAACACCCATCTGCATAACTATGGGAAGTACTTGGGTATAATCCCTAAAACACATTATGAGGGTACCATGGGAACTCAAAAGTAGTTGGCACATCATCAGAGGTGGCCAACAAAAAGGATAGTTCCCCATTCTTTATTGAGTAGTTTCACTGTGAGGAAAACCATAAGTTTTCCATAGTAATGATCCCCCAATTTAATTGATTGAAGGGTAAATTTTGTAATTGAAAAGAAATTTTATGATTTGTGTAATCATTCATACACTTTGGTGAGTGAATTTCCCAAACCCCTAGGAAGCCAAATAAATTGGGGCCATGAATCCCATATATTCATATTTTTAGACCAAAATAGTTTGTGTTTCATATCCTCTATCAAATCAAAGCTATATCCTATTCCAATTAAAATTAAAAACTTTCCATTTGGATACTCATTCTTAATAAACACTTAATCAAGATTAAATCTTATCCTTTGGATTCACATTCCAAGTTTAAGCACATTATTATCCAACACTAAACCAAAGTCTTATAATTTTATTTTCAATTTATCTAAATTTAAGAAAAATTAAAATCCAATCAAAAATATTATATACTTGGATATTCCCTTTATCCAAATCTAATCAAATCCCAAATCTTTTACAAATCAGTCTAGTTAGACTCTAAACTCAATCAAACCAATCCAAACTCAAAGTCTTATCATTTAGATATTCACTTTATCCAAATATAAGCAAATTGATATCAATCACATCAGTCATAATGGAATTTGAAAGAAAAATAAATTCCCACCGAATCGAATCAACATCAAAATATCAATCTATTTAATATAAAACACAATATTAACCTTTGATCAAAATGAAACATTGGTTTCACAAAGCACATTCGTAAGTCAAATACAAGAAAAAAATCAAATCTTATGCTTTGAGCTTCAATCACAAACCACCTTTTCACTTTAGGTCTTTACCTTTATTAAAATGGTGAGCTCACACAATACATGAAATGAATATTTATTAGAAAAAAATTATGATATTTGAAAAAAAATCTCTTATATGACTTCCCAATTCAATGATAAATCAAACAAAAACCAATCATACTCCATAGCAAAAAAATTACTCCACGTGAAGACAAATGAAACCAATTCACACCTCTCGGAGAAATTTCTTCTAATGTATTCCATAAATTAGCAAATTCTAATATGATAATATACCCAATCACAAGGCCTTTTGAAAAAGGGAAACCAAAACCTACGTGGTATACAAAATTGGAATATTGTGAATACCATTGCATCAATAACCACTCTATGAATTGTTGTTCAAAACTACACCACTATGTCCAAGACTTAATTGACAACAGAGGTATTGAAATTGAAAACACATCAACTACCATAACTTCCAAAGAAAAGTTGAACATTTTCCAAAATCCTCTTCCCAAACATGAAAAAACTAAACAAGATAAAGAAGATAAGGTCCAATCATCCATAAATCAAAAGAAATCAATTCCTCCTTTAGATATTCTTCCATTGGTTCACTCAAAAATTGAAAGTGTTTCAGATACTTTAAATCGCATCACGCCAAATGAGACATTGGAAGTCATTTAAGATCCCTTTCAAAATCATGAAACAAATGAAAAATATACTGATAAAGGTCAATCTTAAAATAATGTTGATTATGATTTTGTCATTTCATCACCAGATCTTACGCCTAACATCCCTAGCCTTGATGAAGCAACACTACAAAATAAGGTTGGAAAATTTCCACGACATATCAAATGTCCACTCCTAAGTCTATCATTATTTCACAACATCCATCTAATGCAGGTTATTTGTTTGAATATCATGACATATCAAATAGTCAAAGAAGGCATCTATGTAGATTCATTTCATGTATTTGACCAAAACATCATCTTTGTTTCAAGACATCCTTACTTATGTATATCTTATTTTTATGTGAGGATCAATACAGAACCTTGCGGACATTGAATAAGGTTTCACTTCCAATGGTGATGAGAATGCTTCACATAATAGGAAAGAGAACAAATTACAAAGGAAAATCAAGTAGAAAGAAACATGTTTTTGCATGCTCATAGATCAAAAATAAGAGGTACATATAAGAGTGTTGTGTAACTCCTATGAATGACATGTAGACACAACCATGATTAAACCTAATGACCTATAATCTCACTGAGTGAGATAAATAACCACATGTGATGGACAAGATGTCAATTGATGACAAAACATGTCATATACACTAACGCCTCCTTCATCGAAGCTAACGTATATGTCATGGAAAGTTAGAACTGGAAGAGAACTTCCGTGGAACTCCCCTACACAACTAAGACATGTGTCATTGGGGCTTGACAACTAAAATCCTGATAAGGTACCCATGTACAAACAACATCTCTATGGAAAAAGAAGAAGATAAAAATGGGTCCCAAAATTAGGACTGATGAGGTACCCATGTATAAAAGGGACCTCAAGTAATGTAGGAAAACCCCTAAGGAAAAACATCCACTTACAAGAGATAAAATACTCCCCTAAGAAACCTAAGAAATATACATTAAATGGGTCCTAGTAATTAGCCCTATGAGGTACCCATGTAAAAACAACATCTCTCTGGAAAATAAGAAGAGGAAAAGAGGACTATAAATCTCGAAGAAGATGGGGGGATGCAACAAACCTCACCCCAAGAAGAGACCACAAGTGAAGAAAATATTCCTTAGTGAAGGGCTTGGTGAAAATGTCTACAACCATATCAAAAGTATGACAATACTACAATTTGATGATTTTTCATGAATCAACTCTTGAAGGAAGTGCATATGTATCTTGATGTGCTTCATCCACTGATGTTGAACTAAATTTCAACAAAATCGGGATAGTATTCATGTTGTAGTAGTAGATGATAGTAGGTCATCAATAGTGTATACTAAACTCTATCAAGATACCCTATAACCCAACAACTTATGTGGTAGTGTTAACCTCTCCTCTATAATATGTCTTTATAGAATATATCACAATTGTGTTTTGCTTCTTGCTAGACCAACTAACATGACCTGAACCAAGAGAAAAAAAGTATTTTGAGGTAGATTTCCAATGATCTTGATCACTGGCCCAATCAAAATCAATAAATCTAACCAAATCAATATCTACTCCTTATAGATAGTGAATGTCATCCGTATAAGTTCGATGAACATAGTGAAGGATCTACTTCGCTGTTTTCCAATGCAACTCATGTTGCTCTTGCATGGATCTAGAAACAATCCAAATAATATACGATAGATCCGGATGAGTGTGAGTAAGGTAAATCAAGCTCCCCACCAACTATCGATAAAGGGTACCATCAACCAAGGGAGTAGAGAAATAAATAAAAAACTTAACCCCATAAATTAAAAGGAGTATGAGAAGGCTTACAATCAGAAATATGAAACCAAGAAAGAAAACTAAGGTAGTACTTAGTGTGTGAAATCGTGATTCCGAGTCATATTGTGAAATATGGATCCCAAGAAATTAATGAAGAAATCCTAAGTCAGACATAGAAAACTTGTTGGATAAGGAAATCTTCACATAATCGATGATAGAGGAAGAGCTTCATGTGATCAATAAGTCATCAAAATATTAAAAAAGGATGAATATGGAGTCATATTGCCATTGAATGTAAACATTTTGGTCGAGTAACACCAAGTGAACCATGATGCAAGTATGAAATAGTACATCTCGGCATACCAATCCTAAGGGGATTTTTTAAGGCCGTATATAGACTTCTTTAACTTAAAAATGAGAGAGGGATCATGGACATAACCCCGAGGTTGTTCTATGTAGACCTCTTCCTCTAAGTCCCATGAAGGAAGGAACCTCTAATGTTCATGAAGAACTTCCCATCTATTTTCAGTAGCAATGGTGAGGGTCAGTTGAATAGAATTCATCTTCACAACTGGAGCACATGTTTCCGAGTAATCAACCGTAGCTACCCAAGAGAAACCCTTAGCTACTATTCATGATTTAAACTTATCAATGTTTTCGTGTGTACCATACATTTCTCAAAACACCCACTTACACCGAATGCATTTTCTTCCTTTTAGAAGAGGGTTAAGATCCCAAGTATCATTCTTCATGAGTGAGGAATGCTCCTCATTCCATGGAAGAATCCCACTTAGGAATACTAGAAGCCTCCTAGAAATATTGAGGGTGAAAAGTGGAGGCGAAGGAGTGAGTTCAAATGAAATCTAAGCAAGTCCTTCTCTTATCCGAAGGATCTCCCATCCACTCTCCAGCACTATACAAATTTTTTCTATCCCAATGAGGACCAGGAGGATCAATTTTAGAGTCGAAATATTCTTCACTCGAGTGAGAAGGGACAAGGTCCCAATAAAAACTACCATCATAATCAAAAGAATTTGAATCGTGAGGGTCAAGAGGCACAATAGGATTAAGTAGAGCAATAGCATGCTCAAAAACATCATCATCTGAAGAATCATATTCAAAATCAGATAACATAAGGACCTCACAAGGTGTAAAAGTATAATTCAAAGATGAATCATCAATTTCAAACTTCTCTCGATATAAATCTCATGAGTAGTAGGGTTCAACAATGAATATCCCCTCACACCATCAAGATACCATACAAAGATACAAGGTTTGGAAAATGGTTTTAAAACCTTGCATTTCTTTATGGGAATCTAGGCCATAGCCTTGGATTCGAAGACTCGAAAGTGCTTAACATCATTCTTGTGTCTAAACCAAGATTCCAAGGGTGTCATCTCTCTTACTACCTTTTGTGGAACATGGTTTTTAATGTAACAAGCATAATTCATTGTTTTAGCCCAATACTGTGGAGGAAGGGACTTTGAGTGAAGCATATAAGTGACCATCTCCTTAAGTGTTTGGTTCTTTCTTTCCAAAATACATTTTGTAAAGGGATGTAAGCAACTATATGATGCAAATCAATCCCTTCACAAGTATAGAAATTCTCAAACTTATCACTCACATACTCACCTCCATTATCAGTTCGAAGAACCTTGATTGACCTTTCAACTTGTTTCTCAGCAACATACTTAAAGTTTTGAAAGTGATCAAAACTTCAGACTTAAGATTAAGAAAATAAACCCAACTGTAATGTTAAAAGTCATCAATGAAGGTAAGTAC
The DNA here is from genome assembly GCA_018340775.1 of Taxus wallichiana var. yunnanensis. Lineage (NCBI taxonomy): Eukaryota > Viridiplantae > Streptophyta > Pinopsida > Cupressales > Taxaceae > Taxus > Taxus wallichiana. Next base: position 368,851,852 of record CM031244.1, on the reverse strand, counting down.
ATATAAAGAACTCTAGTAAATGAATGAGATGAGAAAGGCCCCAAAATTTCACTATAAACAAGATTTAAAATACGAGTAAATCTCTAGGATTTTCCTTTGTCAAAACTCGTTTTAGGGTGCTTCTGAGGGCACAAACCTCACAAAGACCATTTCATTTTGGCTCAATTATTCAAGGAAGTGAAATTTTAGATGGAAAAAACTCTCATGGCATATCTTACTAACCTCATTTGCATGAGTGAACAAGGTAGTGGTCATCAAATCAGAAGTAATGTGGGAGAAGGTTTACAATTGTGAATGGTGATCTTCCTTTCCCTTAGCCACATTAGTGTTGGAGCGAATCTCGCTAATAATCACTGAGTTAGGATAAAATTCCACTCGCAATTCCTTCACCAAGGTGAGTGATTTGGTAAATTGATAGGAGATTGTTAGAGAGATCAGGAACACTCAACACTTGGTTAAATGACCCCCCATCCATGTCTAACAATCCACTATCAGAAACTGACATTGTAGTGTCATCACCCAATTTTATTTGGGACATGCCACATGGATCGATATTGGAGAACTCAACATTAAAAATATCCATGTGGTGTGAGGCTCCAAAATCTATAATCCACGTCAATGAAGGTGCAACTCTAGCTACAAGTATTTGGGACCTAACTTTAAAGAATATACATGATCAACTTAGAACCTTTCTTCTCCACTTTACATTCCTTTAACAACAATCTAGTGTGTATGAACTTTGATAAGAATGCCTCGTTGGTTTTTAAAGTCACTGGATTTAATCCTAGTAGTTAATTTTCCAACTCATGCACTCTCATGTCATCTTACTCTCTGAACATATCATCTAATGTTTTTCACACAAATTGGGTGTTTTAGATGACTCAATGTACAAGAGAAAGTCAAGAAACAAACATACAAAGAAAACCTAAGGCTTCTTCACTTTGGTTAAACCACTTAGATTTTTTGGGCTCATCATTAGGTTTAATCTCATATCCTATGGTGATGTGAAATAACTCTTTATCCCTTAGTTTCATTACCATTTTTTATCTTCATTCGAAGAAGTTGAATGATGTAAGTAAATGAATTGAAAGTGCATTTATACCAAAGAGAGAAAGAATGAATGTAGATAAGAAAAACAATCAACACAACCACCCATGCCAATATTATAACCCTCTTGATTTTAACACTTTATAGTTTAGTGCATTGGATACCAAGTGTGAGTGTGCATCATTAAACATTTGGTAACTCATCTTGAAATTAGTGTATTAAGGTACATGCATGGAGACCACGATTAAGTTTTGTTGATCACAAAAAATCAACACTGTAAAAAAACAAGCTAAAAACAAGAGAAGAGGTGAAAAAAGTCCTATTGTGAGAAAAAGACATCACACATCATAGCAGAAACCCCCTTGATGCAAGACTATGGAAAACACACTCACTAGTCCATAAGCAATAATAAGGGTTATTACAATGCAAGAAACATGATCAAGATGAGTCCTGGGACCTCCATGACATCGAAAAATGCTCCCAAAAGGCAAACAAATGCTAAAAAGGTGCACTACACACTCCAACAAATGATCAGTAGCAAAAAATTGTCAATAACATTTGAGAAAAGCACTTTTGGTTTGTCCAATTAAGCTAATTTTAAATATTAAAAGGACTAAAAAAGGAAAATACTTACGTTAATTGAACAAAAAATAGTAGAACTAACCTAATGATAAAACTAATTTAATTAATTAAAAAAGTTAAATTAAATTAGTTTCCTAATACTAAACAACTCTAAAAATAATTAGATGCCTAATTACTATATTAAAGCTTCACCTTAATAAAAATTATATCCTAACAATAATATTAAGACCTAACATTAAATTAAGGCTACAATGTTGAAAATGAACTAGAGGTCTTGAGCTATTGGTGAGTTATAAGTAGTTTGTAATCATCAACCCAAGTTCTATTCCCATTGAGTTCATTGGATGCTTTCAATAAGTGGCCTTGGGAAACTTTGAGGTAGGGGTCTAACTTTTTCATATGAACCAAGTGGAACATAGTGAGGCGCTCTGAATATAGATCACTTTGGACATTAAGGACCTAAGCCCACCCCATGTCCCACTTAGAGAAAGGGCTCCCCCACCACTCCAATTCATAGATCCGGTATAATAAAATCATTTACCATCCAAATTTTTTGAACTTTAAGGTCTTGGGCTATTGGTGAGTTATAAGTAGTTTGTAATCATCAACCCAAGTTCCATTCCCATTGAGTTCATTGGATTATTTCAATAAGTGACCATGGGGACACCTTGAGGTAGGGGTCAAACTTCTCCATATGAACTAAGCGGAACATAACGAGACACTCTGAATGCAGGTCATTTTCATTTCATTCATTATTTCTAACATGGGGAAATTGGATATTTCATGAAAAATTCATTATTAGATTTCTAAAATAGCACCAATACTATGTTTATACAAGTCAAACATCATCTCTCATCCCCAAATATTGCAATGAATAAGCCCACTATAGTGTATTAGTGTTGATGTTGACCTACACATTAAAAACCATTTGAAAAAATTACAAATAAGTTTTTCTTGCTTTGGGTATTACTTTTCAATTAAGAAAATGAAGCTTTATGATGTGGTGTCATGTACCTTAATTTGTAGTCTTTATTATACTTCATGTCATATCTCATGGACCTTAGGGGAATCATGAGGATATGATAATTTACAAGAATTACATTCACATAGTTAGCGGAATGAATTTACTTTACCACTTACATGGATAACCAATCTCTTATTGAATACAATATAATATCTTACATACTTTGAAGCATATTGATTATATATAGGAATTTTTTTCATTTTTATCTTGTCACATATCTAATGCCGATAGTATCGAATGTAGTAAAGATACACTCATACACTTATTAATACGGTGGACATCTCTTGGAGCCGTTACAACTATCAAGAAAGGAGTAATGGTGGTTTGTTCAAAAGGAAATGATGGCCCGTTACGTGAAACTACTAATAACGTTGTAGATTAATTTTTGATATCGACGGAGGCTCTATCGACATAAATTACGCTTATCGTCTTGAAGTTGGGAGATGACATTATTGTTGTTAAGGCCTTGTATTTCTTCCTTGATGAGGAGAAAAATTTCGCATGCCGATTCTGGGGACCGCTCCTTCACTAATCTAGGGACCTCGTATATACCAGAAAGAGTGAGTTTTTTGTTTACAGGGTGAAAAGTGCTTAGTCTGAGTTGTATTTTTAAAAATGTCAGTGAAACTATCGACATGGATTACACCACCTCCTTGAAGATGGGAACTGACATTTTTGTTGCTAAGGCATCATCTTCCTTCCTTGACTAAGGGACACTTTCACATGGAGATCTAAGGATTTGCTCCTTTGCCGATCTTAGGACCCTCCATGCACCAAAAAAATGGAACTTGTTTGTTGTAGGGTGAAAAGTGCTTAGTCTGAATTGTATTATTTAAGATATGTTGAGGAAGATAGATTACACGTTCTTCATGGTTGGATATTGGAGAAATAAAGTAATCATTCCATAATTTCATTTAATATATATAATTAAGAGATTATATATCATTTCCTTTCCATTTACTTAGATTTTTAAATGTTTCTTATTCACTTTGTAATTCCAAATTTATTGTTGCAAATAAAAGCAGAAAATGAAAACAATGAACTAAAATTTGTGAACAAATAGGACACGAAGTTCATCAAATCAGCTTCAACAAGACCCACATCCAACAGATTTAGTTGTTTAGGTATGGATTTAGTTGTTTTGTTGGAATTGATTTTTGAGGTTCATTGGAATTGTATGTTGAGATTTGTTTTAGCATTAGACCTTAAATTAAGAAAACAAGCAACCTCATTCCACCTGTGCATTGCATGATACACTTTGATGGTTTTATTAGTTGAAATTCCTTGAATAAAATCCACCTTTCTCTCATTTTACCAATCTGTTTGTGCAGAATCATAGCACCCCTGGATGTTGATCATATTTCTAGTTTGATCATACTAGCATCCAGTGTGATTGCACAACATGGAATCCTTTCTCCAAGTGTGGGAAAAATGAGAAAGGAATCTCCAGAGAAGGCTGGTTCCTATTCCTAAACTACCTGCCACAAGCTATTCCAGTGCAGGCAAGCTAATCTAATCCTAATCTAACCATGCCAAGGAGACAGAGAGAGAGAGAGAGAAAAAGGGAAAAACAGAGCCTACACTAAAACGGTGATACACCAGAGAAGGAAAATGTTGAACATCTATCAAAACTGCTATGAACACGGCTCCAACCCTGCAATGAACATTCAAACGTGCACAAATACCTGCAATGAAGAGAGGCAAGAAGAAAACAAGCAAAAAATGAGCAAGGATGGACAGATGCATCACGAAACACGTTTTTGTTGCTCTAGAAGTTTGCACAGAACATCATTTTAATGGTAAAAGGCAAAAACGCCATTACAGAGCAGGGGAGGAGGTTCGAACTCCATTTTCAACCCTGGGGAAGAAAAGAATGGAGAGCAGAGCAGAAAAGATGAACAACCCCTTTCAAATGAGCCAAATCGTCTTTTTACCATGCATGGGTCGAGCCCAAGAGAGAGAAAACGTGAAAAATGTGGGAGCCATTCCTCATTGAATGCAGGATGCATTAAAATAGCATGGGAATCCTTACAAACCCATGCCCTGACATTTTTGGCCGTGTTGGAGAAGAATGCGACCCATTTCGCATTAAAACTGGTTGTTGAAACGTCAGTTCTGGCCATTACCACGTGCCAGAGACGTTTCTTGATTTTCTCTCTCCAAACTGAACCAAAATGCAAAATTGACCCTGGAATTGTGTAGAGAATTTCACCATCTTTCCATTGATATAAAGAACGTGAAAATCCGAGCTCTGGATCGAAAGATATGGCGATTTGAAGATTTAGGGCAAAAACAGGCCAAAACGGATCGGTGGGAAAATATTTGAATTTTTTTCCGTACTCTGCCACTTGGATGACACGTGTCGGGCTCTAATTCATCCACGGGCTCTTCCTTTGAAAATTTATTTTGGGCCCTTCCTTAATTTCTTGCCACTTTGACGCGTGCCACTATTTTATTGGCTCGGGCCTGAGGGGCACACTTTGTCCTTCGAAAATTTGGTATTTTTCACTTTGGGAAAATTTTCCCATTTCTCCCCGCGCTCCGCCACTCAAGTGCCACATGGCACGATTTCATTGGATGCGGGCCCTTCCTAACCATTTCCCTTTTGTTTTTGCCTTTGGAAAAATTTCAAAATTTTCTCGCCGGGCCGATGAGGTGAAGACACGTGGCGAGATTTGATTCGTTGGCGGCTCTTTCGGCTTTTCGCCCCACGCGTCCCTCGCGTACCTTTGGCCCAGCTGTCCCAAACTGCCTAGGACAAATATCTCCAAACCACCCGATTCGGGCTTCCTTGCTCTTGTTTGAGGTGAAGATACGTGGCGAGATTTGATTCGTTGGCGGCCCTTTCGGCTTTCCACGTCCCACGCGTACTTTTGTCCCAATTGTCCCGGACGAAAGTCTCCTGTTTCGGCCGAATCGGCCGGTTCGCGTCCTCCACGTACTTTTGGCTCGGATGTCCCAAACTGTCTAGGAAAAATGTCTCTGAACCGCCCGAAATGGACCGACTTGCACCAAACCGGCGATCCGCGTCCCACTCGTATTTTTGGCCCGGATGTCCCAAACCACGCAAAACAAGACTTAGGCAATTTTCTTCATTTTTTCGGCCGGTTCGGCTTGGTTTTTGCAATTTTTGCACCTTTTCTAACTCGTTGGGTTTTCTTCTTGGATGGGAGAGTTAGAAAGAAGCCGAGGGGGCCCAAAAACATGATTTTGGGCCTTAAATCAATCTATTTGCTCGGGACTGAATAATCTGATGCATGTTATCAAAATTACCTGGGGTGACTTTTGGATAACAATTTGGCAACTCAAATGGGGTCATCTCGCTCATTGATGAAGTTACCGATTGCACAGAAGCATCCATTGGGCATGGAGTCATGAGTTGTAACCTGCAAACTGATCTGAACTTTGAAAACCTCCTCTCTGAGCCACTTGGAAACCCACTGAAATGGAGTCGTTCTCACCAAAATGCCACTGAAATGGACTGTGCAAGAGCAAAACCAGCACCACAAAAACTATGTACAGAACTGAAAATCATACATGCTCCAAATGGAACATGCAGAGTGTGCACAAGCACTTCTTCTACTGAAAGCAAACCTACCTACTCTATTCTAACCGGAAGCAAAAGTGGGCTAAACAAACCCTGCAACTGGTTGTGCAAAATAGCTTCCTTTCTTCAAAATTGGCAGCCATGCAAATGATTTGGAGCTGAGTGTGGCTGCTAGGATGGGTGGAAAATCAACAAGAAGCTGACCTTCTACCCAAATCATCAAGGTGTCAGTTGAAGGCAAATTCAATACCTCTTTTAGTTGCTCTGCATTTGAATTGAAGAGGTATGACAGCTGATCCTTGGTTTTTTGCATATCATCCTCATGCTTAGAGGCAAGCATGACTGGTTGTGGCTTCTCCTTTGGCTCCAATGAAGCCAAATACCTGATTAGGCAAGGTCTGATCCGTTTGATATGCCCATAGCTCTGATTTTCAACTCCAAAAATGGAGTCTTCTTGTAGACCTTCTTGAATGGATGGTGTGGAAGCAATGGTAGAATCCTTCTTCCCTTTCTCTTCCTCCAATGAAGAACATGAAAGATTTAAATCTTCCAATCTTAATTCCAAAGAGCTGCTATAAGATGCAGGCTGTTGCAAATGAATGCTCTCCTCCATGACAGCAGGCTCTTGTGTTTGGAACGTGGATGATGAAAGAGAGAATGGTGGAAACTCAACCGGTTCTTCTTCATCAAAACAGTCCTCCAAATCAGACAAATAAACTGCCTCATTGTTTTCCTGCTGCAAATGTTCAACCTCTCCCATGGTGTTCTCTTGATCTGCAACTTGATCACCATGATTTCTTTCATCCTCCAACATTGAGTTTGAGAGATCAAACTCTTCTTCAGTACTAGAACTTGAGAGAGATGAAGTAGAAAGAAGAACTGAAGGTTCTCCTGTAGCCTACTTTCTGCTCAAAGTCCTTAGATCTGCAATTTTCTCCTCCACAACTAGAATGTGCTCATTTTGTTTTGGATCTGGAGCAGCTTCTCCTTTCTCTACTACTTGAAGACAATCTTGCTCTTGATAGAACTCTTCCTCTAGCATGAAGTTTTTTTGAGTCAAACTCTTGATCTACTTTGCTCTAGAGGACAAGTTGGGACTACAAGATCTTCTTCTGAGCTTTCTTCCTTTATGGCTGATTGTGCAACTTGAATTGAATCAGCATTCCCTTCAAATAGAGTGCCAACATGGACACTAATTTATGAGAAAACTGACTACTGATCTGCTTCTTCTTTTTGCTCTTCTTCTGCTGCCACAAAATCAGTCTTAACCACCATTTGTTCAACCTTAGCCTCTTCTGTAGGTTTAACCATCAAGGGGATCTTTGTCATCCCAAATTTGGCAGCCCAAACCCTCAAGTTGTCTATCATTTCTTTTCTGTTGGGCTCCTCTTCTTGCTGTCCTTCATGGCCGATTTTTGCAATTTCTTCTTCCCCACATGGAATTGGGAATGCAAGAGGAGGGATGGGTTGTAACTCAATTGATTTGGCAATTTTTTGTGGTGGTAGAGGAGGTGAAACCTCTTGTTTCTTTGGGGAGAGCGTATTTCTTTTAGCTTTTGTGGAGGGGATGACTGTTTGGAAGGAAAAAGGAAAGAAGAATTGAGGTGTGGTGGAAGACTGAGAGGTGGAGACATGGGATCAACATTTGGGACAGCAGATGGAGAGTTTAAAACTTGACACTGCTGAGATAAAACAGATTGGGAAAGAGGAAAAAGAAAGGCATGAAATGGCGTGCTTACCCATTGACAAGGTTGTTGAATACTCCTCTCATACACATCTATTTTTTCAATCCACTTTGCAAGCAGTGGCAGTGTTGAAATCATGAAGTCAAGCTTCTTTTAAGGGTTGTAATGCCTTGGAAAAGGTCCCATCCATGGACAGGGTGCTCCACAACCGATTCCAAATGCTTTCATTTGTGCTTGAGCCCTGGACTGCACCATCTTTACCTCCATCTTTTGGATTTTCTCCAACAAACCAGCATCTTGCATCTGATGGTCTTCATTATATGCATACTCTTGCTCTTGGAAAGCTCCATAGCCAAACTGATTTTGGCATTGCTGCTCATATGAGTATGTATGCTGATTTTGAATTTGTTCAAAATGCTGATTTGGAGGATTTAAAAAATATGTTGGAGGTGGAAAACATTGCTGTTGTTGTAAATGTGAGTTCCATGATGGAAATGAAGTCATGATTGCACAACTTCATGGAATGGAAAAGAATGAAAGGGATGAAAAGAAGGATGGATGGGAATGGATGAAAAATAGGTCTACAACTTCAGAAATGGGTTGTTGATCAGATGGAGTCGCCAGATGTGTTTGCAAGTGCCTCCAAAGGTTGAAATCTTCACAGGAACACACCAACCTGCAAAATATGAAGTGGAAGACCTCTAAGGTCTCACCAGGTGTGCCAAAACTTTTTATGCGAGAATCACGACCCCTAGGATGTTGATCATATTTCTAGTTTGATCATACTAGCATCCAGTGTGATTGCACAACATGGAATCCTTTCTCCAAGTGTGGGACTTGCAAAAATGAGAAAGGAATCTCCAGAGAAGGTTGGTTCCTATTCCTAAACTACCTGCCACAAGCTATTCCAGTGCAGGCAAGCTAATCTAATCCTAATCTAACCATGCCAAGGAGACAGAGAGAGAGAGAGAGAGAGAGAAAAGGGAAAAACAGAGCCTACACTAAAACGGTGATACACCAGAGAAGGAAAATGTTGAACATCTATCAAAACTAGATTTATGAACACGGCTCCAACCCCGCAATAAAGATTCAAACGTGCAAAAATACCTGCAATGAAGAGAGGCAAGAAGAAAACAAGCAAAAATGAGCAAGGATGGATAGATGCATCACGAAACACGTTTGTTGCTCTCAAGTTTGCACAAAATATCATTTTAATGGTAAAAGCAAAAACACCATTACGAACAGGGAGGAGATTCGAACTCCATTTTCAACCCCAGGGAAGAAAAGAAAGGAGAGCAGAGCAGAAAAGATGAACAACCCCTTTCAAATGAGCCAAATCTTGCTTTTTACAATGCATGGGTCGAGCCCAGGAGAGAGAAAACATGAAAAAATGTGGGAGCCATTCCTCATTGAATGTAGATGCATTAAAACAGCATGGGCATCCTTACAGACCCATGCCCTGACATTTTTGGCCATGCTGGAGAAGAATGCGACCCATTTCGCATTAAAACTGGTTGTTGAAACGTTAGTTCTGGCCATTACCACGCGCCAGAGACATTTCTTGATTTTCTCTCTCCAAACTGAACCAAAATGCAAGATTGACCTAGAATCGTGTAGATAATTTCACCATATTTCCATTGATATAAAGAACGTGAAAATCTGAGCTCTGGATCGAAAGATATGGCGATTTGAAGATTTAGGGCAAAAACAGGCCAAAACGGATCGGCGGGAAAATATTTGAATTTTTTTCCACGCTCTGCCACTTGGATGACACGTGTCGGGCTCTGATTCATCTGCGGCTCATCCTTTGAAAATTTATTTCGGGCCCTTCCTTAATTTCTTGCCACTTGGACACGTGGCACTATTTTATTGGCTCGGGCCTGAGGGGCGCACTTTGTCCTTCGAAAATTTGGTATTTTTCACTTTGGGAAAATTTTCCCATTTCTCCCCCGTGCTCCGCCACTCAAGTGCCACATGGCATGATTTCATTGGACATGGGCCCTTCCTAACCATTTCCCTTTTGTTTTTGCCTTTGGAAAAAAATTCAAAATTTTCTGCCAGGCCGATGAGGTGAAGACACGTGGCGAGATTTGATTCGTTGGCGGCTCTTTCGATTTTCGCGTCCCTCGCGTACCTTTGGCCCGGCTGTCCCAAACTGCCTGGGACAAATATCTCCGAACCACCCGATTCGGGCTTCCTTGCTCTTGTTTGAGGTGAAGACACGTGGCGAGATTTGATTCGTTGGCGGCTCTTTCGGCTTTCCGCGTCCCACGCGTACTTTTGTCCCAATCGCCCCGGATGAAAGTCCCTGTTTGCCAATCGACCGACTGATTCGCGTCCTCCGCGTGCTTTTGGTCCGCAATGTCCCAAACCTATGCTGGGAAAAATATCTCCGAACTGCCCGAAATGGACCGACTTGCGCCAAACCGGCCGATCCGCGTCCCACGCGGACTTTTGGCCCGGATGTCCCAAACTGCGCGAAACAAGACTTAGGCAATTTTCTTCATTTTTTCGGCCGGTTCGGCTTAGTTTTTGCAATTTTTTCACCTTTTATAACTCGTTGGGTTTTCTTCTTGGATGGGAGAGTTAGAAAGAAGCGAGGGGGCCCCAAAAACATGATTTTGGGCCTTAAATCAATCTATTTTCTCGGGACTGAATAATCGATGCATGTTATCAAAATTACCTGGGGTGAATTTTGGATAACACCAACTTCTTGAAGGACTTACATTTTGATATTTCTCCCTCTATGGTTTCATTTAAGTCTTCTCTCATGAGTTTTCTCCTTCTCTTGAGTGTGAATTCCTTTCTAGTTGTTCCTCCCCTTCCGTTTCGCTTCTTCACTATATCCCTTTTGTGCTCACATCATACACGAGAAAGATATTCATATCAAGGGGGTCATATTAATGCCTCTCGACAACCTTGCAATCAACTTCATAGAAAAAGAGGTGAAAATTTTGGTTCGGTGCGAGTGACACTCGCTTCTTTCCTCTTTGACTCACCCGAACTTCTACTTCCAAATCTAAAATAAGAATTCTCCCACCTACAATTAATGCTTGTGGCTATCCCCAAGCACATTTTGGTCCAACTGTTGAATGACTCAATTCGTAGTGCCCACTTCCCTTCGACACTTTTGATATTGATCATAATATTGCTGACTATAGTATGGACATTATTATAGTTTTGATTTACTATGGTGTTAAATGTCAAATTATGGATTATTGTTGACTATGATTCATATATGATGCAAGTTGATTACTAGATACATTCTATATATTGAGGATGATGTCTTGTTTGACATGGTTATATTTATAGATATTGTTCGGACATGTGATATTTTGATATGTTGAGTAGACCTAGAAAATTGAATTAAATGTGATGATCATATAGTTGTTGATGAGATTGAAAATGATATTGTTGTTGCCTTGATGATGTTGTGATTTATATGTATGGATGATTTTAGAATTTTAATGTATATTTATTTTGGATGATTTAATGCGGCCATGAGGTGAAGGAGGTATTTGTGTTTTACAGGTAAAACATATCACAATAGACATCGGGGGATTAGAGACCAACCACATTGGAATTCTAGATGAATTTAACAAGGTCACCATGACAAGTTGTGTGTGTTGTGTGTGTTTGATTTTTTGTTAGGGATTCCCATGGGGGGATCACCATCAAATGTGACCAAGAGACTTTATGTTTTTCTTTTATTTGGTCCTTTGTTTGGTATGTATGTGTTTTATAAGTGATGTGCTTTTCCTTTTTATTATTGAATTAAATTGTGGTAAATAATGTGAGTAATCATATTGTTAAAGGTAATTAATCAAATTGAAACATAAGAAAGTAATTTTATTAGAGTTGTTGGCCTAAAATTAAAGTTTTGTAAGAAATGTGTAAGTGATGTGTAAGAGATGTGTAAGTAAATTTTGAGTATGAAACATTTAAACACTTCACCTTCATTGAAATTCGAATTTGTCCTTGGAGGCTAATTTTGGAGGCTTGTAGGACAAGTTAAACTTGTCACATACCTCTTAAATTTGCATACCAACCTTACCTATGGTTGGAGAGTTTAAATCTAGCCTTCATTATGCATTTTTGTAAGTCAAGTTGTATGATTTAATTGTACTTTCTTACATGTTTTTAATTTAAGTCCTTTGGGGTGTGGGCTTGATTTGAGTAAGTAAAACTATCATTTTTCCACCTACTTATTTATTGTGCCTTGGAGATTGAAGTTGAATTATGAGTTGGGGTTGAAGATGTGTGATGTGGCGTCCTACTTGGATTCAACTCATCATCTTCTCTTCCCTCTTCTATATATTCGAGTTCATTGGCTTGTTTTTGGGGTTGCTTCACTTTTATCACTTCATTTTTGGTGACTTGCTTTTGGTTTTTAGAGCTCTTGCAAATTGGGAGAAAATTAGAGATTGTTGCATGCTTGTAGATTTTTTATCTTGGACTGTTTTGCATTGGAAAGTTTGCTCTTTTGGAACCTTGGAACAAAACTCCATCATGGAGAGGTAGGAGCTTGACTCTGTTACTTTTTCTTCTTTTATGTATGCTTATGTAAATGTTGCTGTGTGTTTTGGTATGTTGTTGGGTGAATGGGTAGATTGCCTAAGTGTGGTGTAGGAGGAGACTATGGAGATCTTCTTGTGGGGGCATAAGGATTATTTTTGGAGGGAGTTTGGGATGGGTGTTACACCTTAGAAAGGAAATAGCTTGCATTTCTTACTTGTGATAGGGGGCCATAAGGGGAGGAGGCACAAGAAAATGTGGGGAGGAGGGTGGGGGGCATAAGAGTATGTAGAGATTTTGAAACGAATTGTTGACGGGTTTTAAGGTGGACACTCATTTTCCATTGGGAGGTATAAGCAACTTTTCTCATAGATCTCACTCCTTTGGCTTGCATGATGAAGCTTGAGTGTTGTTTGTTGTCTTTATTATGTGGTTGTAAACTACGGTTTTGTTTTGGACTTTGTTTTAAAAGTGAAATTTGCTTGTGTGTTGTGGAAGCTGTTGTTTCCATGTGTTGGAATGTAGTGTCCACTTTCTTTCAACACATTTTTATTGATCCTTATACTTACTGACTATATTATGGACATTGTTATAGTTTTGATTTAGTATGATGTTAGATGTTAGATCATGGATTATTGTTGACTTTGATTCATATATGATGCATGATGTTTATTGGAGACATTTTATATAGATGTTAACATGTTGTTGGACATGGTTATATATATATATATATATATATATATATATATATATATATATATATATATATATATATATATATATATATATATATATATATATATATGGATGTTGTTAGGACAGGTGATATTTGGATACATTGAGTAGACCAAAAAATTGAATTAAAATTGATGATGATATAGTTGTTGATGAAATTGTAAGTGATATTGATATTGTTATGATTGTCATGATTGTTACACACACACACACACACACACACACACACACACACACACACACACACACATATATATATTGATGATTTTAAAATTATATTTATATTCATTTGGATGTCTCGATATGGCCACGAGGTCGAAGGAGATATTTATTTTTATAGGTTAAAATATATCACAATAAACATCGGGGATTGGAGACCAACCACATTAGAATTCTAGATGAATTCAACAAGGTCACCATGGCAACTTGTAATTGTTTGTGTGTGTTTGATAGTTGTTAGGGATTCCCATGGGGGGGATCCCCTTCGAATGTGACCAAGGGATTTATGTTTTCTTTTATTTGGTTCCTTTGTTTAATGTTTGCATGTGTTTATTTAGTGGTGCATTGACCCCTTTCATTATTTATTAAATGGTGTGTAAATATTGTGAGTAATCATGTTGTTAAGTTAATTAAGTAAATGGGTCATGAGAATGTAATTAATAGAGTTGTTGGCTCTTGGTTTAAGTGTTGTAAGAGATGTGTAAGTTAATTTTGGAGTGTGAAACACTCCACCTTCTTTGAAATTTGAATTTTTCCTTGGAGGCTAATTTTGGAGGCTTGTGGGACAAGTTAGACTTGTCCCACACCTCTTAAATTTATATATCAACCTTACCTATGGTTGGAGAGTTAAATTTATACTTTTATTATGTATTTTTGTAAGTCAAGTTATATGTTTTAATTGCACTTTCTTACTTATTTTTAATTTTAGTCCTTTGGGGTGTCAGCTTGTTTTGGAGTGTGCAAGTAAACTATCATATTATTCACCCACATAATTATTATGCATTGGAGAATGAAGTTGACTTGGGTGTTGGGGTTGAAGATGTATGATGTGGCATCCTACATGGATCCACCTCATCCTCTTCTCTTCCCTCTTCTATAAAATTCAAATTTTTACCTTGTTTTGGGTTGCTTCACTTTTGCATACTTCATTTTGGGGTAAATTCTTTTGCTGTTTTGAGCTCTTGCTTTTGGAGAAGATTGGAGACTGTTGCATGCTTGTAGATTGTTGATCTTGGACTGTGTTTTGCATTAGAAAGATTGCTATTTTGGAACCTTGGAATAAAACTCCGTCATGGAGAGGTAGGAGCTTGGCTCTTGAAATGATCTCTTTTCATTTTTCTTTGCACTTAGGAATGGTTGAATGTTTGAATGTGTTGTTTTATTGTTTTGGGTAGACTTCCTAGGGATGGTGTAGGAGGAGACTATGGGGTATTTTTGGTAGGCATAAGTGTTTTGGGGAGGTATAAGTGTGGAGGGAGTTGGGATTTGGGTTCCACCTTACAAATAAATAGCTTGCATTTCTTTACTTGTTATGGGGTGCCATAAGAGGTTGGGGAGGCATAAGGAAATGTGAGGAATAAGGGGTACTTGGGGGAGGCATAAGGGCATGTCAAGGTTTTGATATACTATATTTTTGGTGGTTTGTAATTAGGTGGTGATACCCATTTCCCCTTTGGGAGGCATAAGTAGCATCCCCATAGTTCTTGCTCCTTTGGCTTGCATGAGGAAGCCTAAGTGTTGTTTGTTGTCTTTTATCTGTGGTTTCAAAATACAATTTCATTTTATATTGTGTTTTAAATGTGAAATTACATGTGTGTTTTGGAAGCCTATTGTTGCCAATGAAGAAGGATGGATTCTCCTTTTCATTGGATGTCTTGGTTGGGTGGAGAGCGTTGCCTTTCCCTTGCCTTTGTTGTGATCAAACTAGAAAATGGAGGATCTTCATGTTGTTGTATTGGAGCAAAGGAAAAAGACAAGTTTGATAGTCCTTGATGAGATTATTTCTTATTGTAACATTTTCCCACTTTGAAGTGGATGACCTTGTATATTATTTGTGATGGAAAGATGTTTTGTATTGGCTATGAAAGTTGTAATTCGAAATGTGAAAGAGATATACTCTGTTTTCTATTTTTTAAATGAATGAGAAAGAAATTGTATTCTGTATATTGAAATTTAGGAATGAAAGAAGAAGTTGTAAAGGTATCTTTTTGAATCAATAAAAGATTGTATTACTTTTCTCAAATGGCATTATCAGGTATTGAAATCTGATTGTTGAATGTATTTTGAAGTTTTGTTGGAAAGAGGAAAAAGTGAATACGTATGGAGAAATGTCATAATACTCTTATTTAGAAATAAATGTTTTAGAAATCAAAATTGTAATTTGGCATTTGAATACCTTGCTTGAATCAACTTAATAGGTTAGAATTGGTTTTGGAATGAATTTTTAAAAAAACTTAGAAGATGATAAATGAAAATAGACCCATTCGAATCTGATCTCTGTTAGATAAATTTCAAACTCTGTAAATTAATTAGCAAATTGAACAGAATGACCTTGCAACATCAAAAGACAAAATTAAATACCGAATTGGACTTGTAAGATCAAAACGACCCCAAACGAACTAAAACACTTAAGAAATTTCCATCAAACCTTTCAAAACGGGAAAAAGTAAAATTATAGACTCCTTGTTGTATAAAATTGATAAATTTGAATTGCAAATCAATCAAACCTTTTAACCTTGCAATCTATCCTAAAATCTTCCAAGTAAAATCCTCCATGCCTGTTGGGCATGTTGAGAAAGAGTTAATGGAAAATTTGAACAAAATTTATAAATTAAAAAGACCAGTTCACTTCCTAAGTGACAGCAAAATGTTTTCTCAAAATTTACCCTTCAAAACTTATCAAAATTAAAATATTGAGTTTCTTGTGCAAAGAGGACTTCGAGAGCTTTCCAAAAGTTGTTGTTTACCAAGAACCAATTTTCCAATCGAAATTTATGGTCTTCTGAAGTTTTTACTTCATTTCAGGCTTAAAAATAATCTAATTGTCAAATTTAAATTATTAAAATATTTGTTAGCAGACCCGCGGGTTAAAACCTGACTTTTTTTCTTTTTTCCCAAAGGGCACAAAAATCATGAACCTCTCCACTGCCCCCCTGGCCACGAACCTTCTTTCCTTGACAAAAATTTTGAAGTCCAAAATTTCTTTTGGAAAAAATTTCTCTCATGGCCCCGCATCCTACAAGCTAATCATTTACTGACATGTGGCTTACTAAGGCATTGGTGGAGGCGTGGATCCTTTTTTTTCCTTAGTGCTTCAAAAAAATTTGGCAAAATTCCCAAATTTTCCCACAGAGCCCACGAGACCCATAGCCAATGGTGGTGACACATGTCTCCATGCCACATCGGTAGAGGCACAAAGTGTCAGAAGCTTTACACTTCAAAAGGCAACTTTTCCCAAATCTCCCCGCCGACCCGCCGATCCGCATCCAATGAACATCTGACACGTGGCGTCATGATACACCGGCGGAGGCATGGGTGGGTTTTAATCCCTTGCGCCTTTTTAATCCTTAAGGCAAAAATGCATGTTTGTCCCCACTAACCCGCTTCCCGCGTTGGCTTAGAATGTGCCACGTGTCCCTTACGGCCCGGGGTATAATTTCATTTTCGCACGAAGTCCCACCGCGAACTCACGAGCACGTGGGGGTAAAGTTCACTTTTCACCCCAAGTGCCAAGAATCCAACTTTCCTCCCTAGCTCCACTAACCCGAATGCCCTTGGGGAAAAATTTCTCCCCTAGGCCCGCAGGCCCACCTTTGGGAAAATTTTCTTCCCAAGGCCCGCCAGCCCATAACTTGAGTTTTATAGGGAGTTAGAAGGACTTCCTTATATCTCTGGAAAGGGGAAGAAATTTCCTATCTAATGGAATGGTGTTTAGGAGTTTTTGAGTGTGGAAAATATGAGAAAAACTAGTTTGAATCTTTTAGGTCAGTATGTGAGTGGGTAAGAGGAAAATTACCTTCCTTATTTTCAATGTGTATTTCTAAAAGCATGAGTTGACCATTAGGGCCACCTTATGGGGCAAGGGAATGTTTTTCCTACCCCCTTATAATGAGAGCCTTGTTTTATTGTTTTGGCCCCTATAGCCCTCTAAGTGTAATTAAGAAATATTTAACCCTAGTGTTAATTTAATCTGATTATTAAATTAACACCAAAAGGAAATTTAAACTATACTTGGTTAGTTATACCCACTAATTGTAATGTGGTCTTTTATATTTTGTTCTAATGGAAAACCTTATCTTCTTAACATGATTGACCTTGATGTACTTCCTCATGTCAATTGTTGCTTGAGGCTGTTTGTAGTCTCAACTTGAACAAAAAAATATTATTCCATAATTTTTCTAACCTAGGTTGTCCACGGGTCTCGAGTGGGATTTTTAGTGGGCGTTACATGGAAAATATTTCTTATTGCATTGTGGTTGGGGCTCGGGGCCAATGAAGAAGGATGGCTTCTACCTTGTCATTGGATGTCTTGGTTGGGTGGAGAGTGTTTCTTTTCCCCTGTTACATTGTGATCAAATCGAAATAAAGAAATGAAGGATATTCATGTTGTTTTTTTGGAGCAGAGGAAAAAGACAAGTTTGATAGTCCTTGTTGAGATTATTATTATTGTAACCCTTTTCCACTTTGAAGTGGATGACCTTGTACATTATTTGTGATGGAAAGATGTTTTGTATTGGCTATGAAAGTTGCAATTCAAAATGTGAAAGAGATATACTCTATTTTCTAGTTTTGAATAAATGTGGAAGAAATTGTATTCTGTATATTGTAATTGAGAAAGAAGACAGAGTTCTGACAGTCCCTTGTGAAAATTCTTTTGTAACCTTTCCCACCTTGAAGTGGATGATCTTGTATATTATTGTGTTGGAAAGACTACTCTGTTTTAGCTATGAAAGTTGTAATTGATTTTGGAAGAATATATCTTGTATTCAGTTCTGTGAATAGAAAAGAAAGATATGTATTTGGTATGTTGTATTTTGAAAATAAATGGGAAATAAGTTGTAAGAGATTCCTTTGAATTAATAGAAGTGTTTTTCCTTGTTCATATGATATTATTTCCATTGGAAATCTGTGTTTAATATACAAAGTGTTGGTACCCAAACTTAATCTCCTTCACAACTCAAGCAGCATCATGGATCTCACAAGACACTCAAGGGAAGATAGATGATTTGTGTGTCGTTTGTAGCCGGGGAACACATCTATCTAGCTTGTTAGCACTCAAGATTTGAAGGAGTGGGTAGCACCTCAAAAGGATTTTGATCTAATCCTCACTATTCTAGGTTGTGCCTTTCAACCAAGGTAAGAGAACCTATATTGCAGCCTTTGTTTGATGAAGGAGGTTGGGATATC
Organism: Taxus wallichiana var. yunnanensis; assembly: GCA_018340775.1. Taxonomy (NCBI): domain Eukaryota; kingdom Viridiplantae; phylum Streptophyta; class Pinopsida; order Cupressales; family Taxaceae; genus Taxus; species Taxus wallichiana. The sequence continues at coordinate 368,833,311 of CM031244.1, read as the reverse complement.
CTTATGCTTCACACATTGTATGGAGATGGCCTTGGGAAAAAATGATCAATTATCCATTATTCAAACTCAAAAGAGTTGTCACTACTAAATGATGGAAATGCTTTCAAGACAAGGCTAAGGCTACTAGAGACATGATAAAATCCTGATATGCTTTGTGCATTTTTGTGAATGGATTTTATTCTTTTGTTGACACACAATGCAATGTAGGGGTAATATGGGTAGGATGAGTTAGTTTGAATGAAATTTTGTTGGGAGATGTTTAGACAAGACTAGCTAGGAATTACCAACTTCCTTGAGAACCTTTGCAAGATATCTGCAGCACCTAAACAACAAAGATGTTTCAATGGGTTTAAAATACTCCTTCAACCAGGATATGTGCACCAAATGGAGGCCCAAATCTGCACTCTTCCACACAACCTTTGATAACCTGCCACAAAATCTTGAAGCAAAATACCAACAAAGTATCTAGGAATCCCTATTTGATCATGACCTAAGGTGCACCCAAAGGTTTACAAATAATCTCAATATTCAAGGACAATAAAATGATTTTAAATTTTTTTCTATCAGATGAAGGCTCTTCTGAAATATAAGATTGCAAATGCCATTAAACCATCAACAAGAAATGAGACCTGTATAATCAAAGAGATCCTAAACATAAGATTGCAACATGAGTAAGAAACACAAATTGAAATCATTCTAAAACATAAGCATATGTAAATTTTGCCAGGAGATAACACCAAATAATCAAAAATTTGATCAAATACATCAGCAGGGGAATGTTATTGGAACAAACTCAGAGCTTGTTGATGGCTTTACAACTAAAACCAACTCAACATGATGAAATATAATACAACATGGAATTGAAAATGGCTCTCAGGATCTTTTCTTAGAGAAATAGATTTCTTCCAGTTTTTGCTTAAAAAAATCTCTGTCCCTTTTTCTCTCCTCTCTCCCCGTTTTTTAAAAATTCTCCCAAAAATGCATGATATACCTCATGCCATCATGGATTATTCCTTTCCAAGCAAAGAATATGCTTAAGGGATCAAATTTGATATAAAATCCCATATCCTTTCATGAAAATGACATAAAACTGAAAATAGTTCGCACGCTGCCAGGGATGCATAAAATTTTTAAAATATTGCACAAATTCATATCCTTACCTATCCCAGGGTCACGTTTTTGTCATTCAGGCATGGCATCATGCTTTAGTAATCATTTTTCACCTTTTACCTTTTCAATTTTCACCTCTGCAACTTTTTATTTTGACTTTTCACATTCTTTCACAGGAAAAGGCAAGAATTATATCAAAAACATCATAGATCATCAAATTAGCTCATGAAAATAGTTCCATTGCACTCAAAAGGCCGAAAGGATGCAAAATCATATAAAATTTGATGCAATTTGGTGAAGAAATGGCGAATCCAAGCTTGTTGGAACACCCATGGCGGCCAAAACTAACAAATGCACAATATCCATCGATTTTGCTCAACTTTTAATATCAGCCCTCCATGTGGACAATGCCATTTAAAAAATAAGCTCGAAATACCTTTTGACCTTTGAATGGGGTGGGACACATGTCAAAACGTGATTGGATCAAACTTCCATCCTTTAAAAATGCATTTGTGACCCTTTTTTATTTTGGAAAATTTTGCAAAAATTCTCCTTGCTTGTCCCCTAGACCCGCCACGTGTCACCCTGAGGCCCCCACTAAAACCGCGGGCCAATTTTATGAATTTTTCCATTTTTTAGACTTTGGGAAATTTTTACATTTTTCCCCGCGGGCCCGCACCCTATTTTTTTCCTTTGCCACGTGGCGATCTCTAATTCACCACGGGTCCAAGTCTCCAATTCTTCCTTTAAACCTCCCTGCCAAAATTTGCAAAGTTTCAAAACTTTCCCCAGGCCCGTGCTTCCCTATTTTTCCATTTGGGACACGTGTTGGCTCTGGATTGGAGCGACACAAATTTCATAAAATTTTCCATCAGTCCTCCTACCTAACTATTTACAAATGTGGACACGTGTCCTTTTCTTATTCATCCTGGAACTTCGGCCTCAAAAATCACTTTTACCATTTGAAGTTTAAAAACTTCAAAGTTATCACAAAACCCGCCGACCCATTCTTTCCCTCTTGGACACATGTCGCTTCATGATTCGTGGCGGAGCTTTGGCTCAAATTTAAACTTTAGAATTTTGAAGTTAAAAACTTCAAATGCATCAAAACCTCCACCCTCCCATGCTGACCTTTCTTGGACACGTGTCCTCATGCTATAGATGAGGGCCGTAGGGTCAAAAATTTCCTTTGACACTTAGAACCAAAAAAATGAAAATTTCACCAACTTCTTCCACCGCCCGCATGTCCCCCAAGCCACGTGTCCTCTTCCCATTTGCTGCGGGATTTTGGGCCTAGAATTGACTTTGAGAAATTTGCTAAAATGAAAGAAAAAAATTCTTAAGGTAAATCTGCCACTCCTCGACCAATCAACATGTGCCACGTAGGCACCCTTTATAAAAGGCGAGCCACGGACCAAATTTTTCATTTTAGCCAAAATTTCAAAAATGACAAGTTAGAAAACATTTCCCGACCACCTCAGCCAATAGGAACCTGCCATGTTGCAATAATGTTATGATGATGAATTTGACGGGTAGAATACGCCCGTATGACCAAAAAACATCAAAAATTCACCGGATGCCCTAGAAATTGAAATTTTCGACAAGGAAGGTGGATTTTTTTATCTTAAACCAATTGAATCATGGTTTAACATTATTTTCGAGCCTGGGATTGGGGAAATTAATTGCACAAAACGAGATTCGATCAATTTCGAGTTTTTGCATGATTTGACAAAGGAGAAATGACACATCCCATAAAAATGAAGAAATTAGGGCACGAATGGGGGCAAACTTGGAAAAATATTTCAGAATAGGGAAAAACAATAACACCATGGGCATTTTTGAAGCATTCAATTGGAGAAATCAAATTGCAGGCCATCCAATCGAATAATAAAATGTTCATGAGCAGATTTGGACAAGAAAAATTAGGGCACATTATGAAAACTCAATAATGGGACCAACATATAGTAGGAAATCTTTGTTTGTAAAAGTGAAAAGGAAGCACATATGAAGAAATATTGCATTGCTTTGTCTCATTTGAAATTTTAAATTTTGAAAAAAAATAGAAGTTGCATTCTTGTCTCTATCATTTTATTGAAGGAAAGAAAACTATTTAAAACTAGCATGGAATAAATTCAATTTTTTTATTTCATGGCAAAAGAGATAGTTAATCTCTATTTTTTGAAATGTACCAACTTCATTTCTACTTCACTTTGTATACTTCACAAATTCCTTTTTATCAAATGTCCAAAACAAACCTGTAAACCTATAACAGACAAATGAAATATTCAATTGGACTTAATGAGATCAGAATGATCCCCAAACTAAACTAAAACACTGAAGAAATTTTTAAAGAACCTTTCAAATCGAGTAAAGGTGAAATTATAGGTATTCTGTTGTGTAAACATTGGTAATTTTTGAAATGCAAATCAATCAAACAAATTGACCTTTGTTTTCTGCCCCACATTCTTCCAAATGTAGATCTCCATGTCTATTTGACATGTTGAAGGAGAAAGAATGACAAATTTGAACAAAATTTATAAGTTAAAATGACCAGTTCACTTTTTAAGTGACAGAAAAATGTTTTCTCAAAATTGACCCTTAAAAATTTATCAAAATTAAATTCTTAAGGTTTTTGTGTAAAGATGATGTCAAGACCTTTCCAAAAGTTTTCATTTGCCAAAAACTGAGTTCCCAATCAAAATTTATGGCCTTCTAAGTTTTTACTTCATTTTGGGCTCAAAGAATAAACATGGGAAAGAAATGCAAAAGCATTAAGTTCCCGCCGCTCCATTGACCGAACATTTTCCCCATCGGAAAAATAATATTCTAAGTCCAATAGTTATTTTGGCAAATTTTCCTCCGCGGCCTTGCCGCCCCACAGCCAATGAGTGCTCGAAACGTGGCTTCGTTTGATGTTGGTGGAGGCGCGGATCATTTTCAAACTTAACGCCTTTAAATAAATATTTGGCAAAAATCCTTAAATTTCTCTGTAGGCCTGCCGACCCGTAACCAATGATTGATTGACACGTGGCATCTTCCAGCATCGGCAGACACGTGGGTTAATTTTAGCCTTTGCACTTTTTATCACAAAAGTATTAAATTCTTAAGTTTCCCCATGAAGTCCGTTTTCTTTGCACGAATCAGGGCTTGACACGTGGAACCTTGGGCAATGGCGGAGATGCGGATATTTTTATTCCCTTAACATTTTTCAGCAAAGAATCTAAATATCTTATATTTCTCTGGCAACCCGACTTCCTGCTAGAGCTCAAAAATGCTGACATGTGTCCCCTTATAGGCTCGAAGGCGCGTGAAGGTAACTTGCGTTGTTGTCCCTAAAAAGGAAAAGCGCTAAATTCCTTCCCCTCTCCGTCGGCTAGCGTCTGGAAAAAATTTGCTTCCCCACTTTGCTGGTTTGCATTTCCCCTCTGGGAAAATTTCTCTCCAAAGCCCGTAGGCCCGAGCTAGGGAAATTTTTCCTCCCCAGGCCCGTAAGCCCGCTCTTGGGGAAAATTTTCATCCCAAGGCCCGCCGGCTCATATCTCGGAAAATATGAGGAGTTAGGAGGACTTCTTTATATCACTGGAAAGGTGAGGAAATTTCCTATCTAATGGGAATGTTTTTAGGAAGTTTTGAGTGCATTAATTATGGAAAAAATCAGATTGAATCCTTAAGTGAGTTATGAGAGTGGGTTAGAGAGAATTTTACCTGTTAATTTTAATGTTTAATCTAACCCCATGTTTAAGACCTTGTTAATTGCTAAAACCTTGTAGAACCTTTGGCTCTTCTTACCCTCTGAGTTTAATTAAAAACTGTTTGGTTTAGTGTTAATCTAATTTTAAATAGTTAGATTATCACCTAAGGGAAATTTAACTGTGCTCGGGATAAATTTCTCTCTCTTAGTGTTTTGTAAGGTGATTTGATAATTGTTGTAGTGGACTTTGAAAAAGAATTTTGTGATCACTTTTAAGAAAAAAAAATTATTCCATAATTTTTCTAACTAAACCTAGGTTGTTCTTTGGTCTCAAGTGGTTGTTCTAGTGGGCGTTACACAATTTCTTTTCTTGCATCTTCTCATGGATCGCAACCGTAAAAAACATTATCCTTTTCACTCCTCTTCTCTTCCAACAACTTTCATATTTGATTTCATACATTGTCCATTCCCCCTCTACACGCTCTACCTCCACCTCCCTTTCGACGTTCACATTGCATTGCTCGAGTGTGATTGCTAGTTTAACTTTTCCACAATGAGGAGTTTCAAAATTTCTAAGGTAATGATGCTTTTACATGTAAATGATTTTTTGTGTTCCCTTAGTAAAACTCAAAAACACAATGTGATGTAAATAAGGAAAGTGCCCAACTTAACAAAGGTGGAGTTAGAACTAGAAATTGCACATGAGTTGCAACTTACGTTGGTGTGAACTTAATCCAAATTTTATCTTCGCCGAATTCAAACTCAAACACGAATCTTGCGACTTAGGTAATAACTATGTGCATATAACATACGGTGTCATATGAAGCAATGTCTTTGAAATCTACATAAATGTGTTAAAAACAACCATAATATGCCCACCTTTTGAGATAAGGGATGCTGCCAAAAATAGCTTTTCTCAAAAGGGAAATTGTTAGTCGTGTAAAAGTGTGGTAGCAACATAATCAATGATGTTTACCAACATTAGTGTATCAACGCCGGTGAGAATAATAGTGTAAGGTTAATATGGACAGATTTGATTATGATATTGGAATGTGAGAAGTAATTGACAAGTGTATCGAATATTTGTTTTAGTAGTTCCTTTAAGTAAGCAATTTGACCATTAGTATGTACAACATGAAATACAAAATACAACGTTATTGTTAAGAATTATTTAAAAATTAGAATTTTGTTTTTGCATTTCAAATGTTTTCATAAAAGGGCATATACTTTGTATTATTTGATATTTTATTATTTATATGTGGATGTAAAAGATTGTGTTATTGCGTTATATTTTGAAATTCCTGTTGTTGTGGGTTGCTTCCTTGTTGACATAATTTTTTGTCCAAGATAATGACCGTGTCAAATTTACACCAAAGTGTGTGACCAAATGAGTGACCTTCATATAGTGGTATGCCACTAACAGGGAGAACTGACCTAGTTCGCTAACCAATATAATTGAGCGTCCACCGAAATATTCATTTCTATGTTGAGGGAATGCCTCATGCAACCTATAATTTATATTAATTATCATTTTAGCCCTACGAAGCTCATTTCATCTATGAGAACATATTCTATGCCTTTATATGTTCTTGGAAAACTATTAGTCTTTGTCCTTCAGGATCCTTCATCTCGTTGATTGATATTTGAAGACCAATGTATAGTAGATGCATCTATGTTGAATGCAAAAATGCCTGTTGGAGCTAGTAGAAGAAAGGTTGACTTGCTTTTGTTATTGGGTGATTGTAGTGTGTATTTTATGCATCAAATCAAGTAGGACTTTCCTGTACTAGTTGTACCTTGAATAATCATCTTTAAGGGGGGAGTTTCTTTTCTTGTTGGCATGTTCAACAAAAATTGTGTAGGCGAGCTTTCATTTTGTAGATAGAATCAAGGTACTTGGCTGATTTGATGGGGCATTTGTTGAAAGGTGGTTCTCAAGATGTGCATGATCTATGAATGGAGGTGTTGTGGTATGTAACTCGAGGGGACACCATGCCTTAACCAATCATGGCTAATGTCAAAGTCTTTGAGGCCTAACATGTTTAGATCATCAATTGTTGTGTTACCACATGGGTACATTCAGGATATGTGTTCCCATTATTTTAGTTCCATTTGGATAGTGCAATCTTCTTGTGAGTTATTTTCCTTACTTTTTGTATGAACATAGTTATTACTTCCAATGGAGGGGGCAACATCACTCATGTAACTTTCAGTATTTACAAATGGGTAGTCACCAAAACATGGAATATCCTCTAAAATGTTGGATGTTGGAGTCGATACTCTATATGATATAATGATCACCTCATAGTTGGTTCCATTTTATACCTATGAAAGAAATTAATATAGTCACCGCAATGTGTTTCACATGTACTAAACATGTGTACGGTTTTGTACCAAAATCAAAGAAAACAACTTTATACCTAAAATCAATGAAAAGAGCCTCGAAGTTGAGTTAAAAAATCATCGACATGATGAAGGGAGATATAGACATGGTAATCTTCAAGAGGAAGGGTTAAATTTGACAATCACATATAACCATAACATCATCATCTGTTTGTAGAAGCTTGGTTTCCAGTAATCTATTTTTTTTAGAAAACAAGAGAACCAAATTTCCTTTAGTAGTTGCAAGACATAGTTGTTAAATAGAAACAATCTTGGTCCATTCATCAACAAAATGTATCTTTAATCTGATAGATAGGCATGGTAAATTGTACCATAGGGAAATATGATTATATGATTTAAAAAATCTCAAGGCTCGGTGGGTTGTATACTATGTAAGCCAGACAACTTATCAACAACAACATGTGAGTGGAACTATGTTTATGTCAACCTCTGCTATTTTTTCATCAAGTTATTGGAGTGTACTATTTACATGATTTTTTATATATTGGTTACCATTTGATGAGGCCAAGTAAAGAGCGTCAGTCGGAGACAAAGAAAAGAGTTGTAGAATATGGTCAAAAAGTGATTGATGTGAGAATGGTAAACAAAACCTCCCTTAATTAAGAAAATATGTGTTCGAGTGTCTTTTATTTTTATTTTAAAGAATTAAAAATAATTACCAAAAATTGACCACAAATGTGGCTAGGTCTAAAGAAAATAAAAGTTATTTTCGTTAAAGAAAGACCTAAACTAACGAAATCAACTGCTCCAAACACAAACCTGAAAACAAATAGATTCAAAGTAAAGGTTATGCAAATTAAAAGCAATATTAGACTACATATCATGTTGGGATGAATAAAATAACAAGATCCTAAATTGGTATTGTCAAGCCCATAAAACAACGTAAAGTTAACATTGGTGCAAAATTGTAGCATGGATTAAACATTAGTAGCGCTAGAACCAGAATATGTATTTGACACTTGATGATGTACTTGGAAGGCTGAATCTCAGGAGAATTCCAGTGAAAAAAGGCAACAAAGAATTGACAGGGAGGAAAAGGAGATCCGCGAAATCGAACTAGTGAGCCCCATTGGCCCGGTCTTCAACCATCCTCTTTGAACTGGTATATCATCGTCATCTTCACACTGAAGACACATATTAACGTTGAGGCTATAAAAATAGGTCTGAGTCCACTCTTATTCCAACACAAATGATTCTCTAGCTTTATGGTTGGTTACTCTCTCTTACTTTGGAGGTGTAATGTTATTATTATTCGGGTTTTTTGTATGCAGAAGAAAAACCACAATGAAACTTTGATTTGGGTGTCAGCCAAAGTGAACATATGCGATCATGTTGTGCCCCGCATCAACACTGCAGATAATGAAACTCCCGATTTCGATGAAAATTTTGCAGCTGAATTGGCCACTACCCCACCATTGTGGAAAGTTCATCTGTTAAATGTGAAATCCGATGAGGCGGCCTCTAACATAGTAATGAGAGTTCATCATTAATTAGGGGACGACATGTCTCTCATGTCGCTCTTATTATCCTGCACCAGAAAGGCCGGCGACCCCGATTCACTCCCCACAATCCCACGCCAAACAAGGTCCAGCAAATTTAGTCGACCTAATAACAAGGGACTCCCCTAGATCCTTAGGGATATCTTAACCCTTTTTTTGATCATCTAGTATACAATCCTCAATGTATTGTATTTTTTGGCTAGCATAGTCTAGATTAATGATTGCGGGGCGCCAATTAGGGATTTACAGGGTAGAATCTAGTCTCAAGCCGATTGTGCACCAGAATATATGTCCATAGGATATCAAGCTTGTGAAGGATGTTTTAAAAGGGGTAAGTTTTGAGGGAATTCTAGACCCTAAATTCATTTAGATGTGGAGTGAGAGATAAATATTTAGGATAGTAAACATCTAGGATTGTAGAAAAATATCTAAAATATGAAACCTACAAACATTGGATCCACCAGAATTTGACACTTTCCAGCAGGGGCATCTTCAAAGGTGGATGCCTACCGGAGAAGAAAAATAGAGAGTACATATAATCCAAAAAGCAAATGAGTCCAAAATTATCCTTTTTGCTAACTAAAAGTGGTATCTTTACCTTTAAGTTTGCAAATTACCTTAAATTATGCTCAAAAGCTCTGTACAAATTACTTAGCCTATGCAAAAAAGGAGAATTTATTTGAGAGTTAGCATCAGTTCACAAGTCAACTAGGAGTGCTCATAAGTCCAAAATAGACTTCTCTCAGTTTATTTTTTCCTTATCATCATGCATGTGAAATGGACTCGCTACTTTTGGGGTTGTAGTTAATTACATGCAATTGGAGAGAACTCATTGTTGCAACCGAGGATGTTGAGCTGCAGCTCCACCTCTCTTCCTAATTTATTCATGCTTTCAGGCATTATGCAAGGGGCTTATTTTTTTGCAGAGTTATGTTGCAGAGATTTTGTATTGTACACCTTTGATAATAAAGACTGATTTTTCCTCCATTTGCAAGCTTCTTTGCAGTATGTAAAAGCAGGTTGTAGGTGTGTTGTAAGTGAATATCTTAATCCTTTTGCATGTCAATAGCCTCATAGCACCTTTATCAAGTGAATTTAATTATTTTGCAATTACATAAGGGTATTTTAATACCTTAGTAAATACATAATCTGTTAAGCATGGTTGGAGTGAAGCCATCAATTCTTCATTTTTCGTTAAGTGTGTTTCATGCAAGCTTAAGTCCCACACAAATTTGGCGTATCACCATTTCAAGCTTTCAATTTTTACATTTTTCCTAACCCTCAACCCAGTCAAATTTAGCAGTTTTAGGTGATTCATCAAGGGAACCAACCCTCTCTAGAGGTTCTCCTCGGTCGAGGCACCCACAACTCGGAGGAGATCCCATTGTACTGGTCAAAGTCTGAGTCAGATAGCCCATCCAAGACGGAGGTGTACTTCAAGCCGATAACGCTTGCTTGTATATCTATTGGCACGCTTCAATAACTTCTTCATTAGATTACTAGAATTTATACCATACTCCACTCCATCCCGCTTAACACCATTTCTTTTTTGCAAAATATATTCTTCCCATTATTTACAATTGATATATTTTTGCAGTGACCAAAAAATGAATTTTAGAGTGGCAAATTGAATTTATGGTTACCTGGTCGATGGAATTTAAGATTTGATCTATATAAGAGATGAAATTGTCAATTTGGGTCATGTTCACATCCTCAAACGCTAGAGACCTACTATTAATGAGATTTCCATCCAAATCTAGTTTGAAAGGGCAGCATGAACAACAACAAGAAATGTTGTTACCCATGATTGAGTTGAGCTTATGCTTAGCGGAAATGAGATTCAAGAAATTGAGATGAACTTGTTTAGTGGGAAAATGGGGGTAAGGATTTGCTTGATGGTGAGTTTGCTCTATAAGAAATTGAGATTGAAATAATTTCTTGGCCATCGTTGATTTGGAAATTTTCCTTGACAACGATGTTTCCCCTACTTCTTTTGTAGTGTTCAAATTTGAAGGGCTAGTTTGAATTTTATTGTGAAGGGTAAATATTTTACCTGCCCTTCCATGATGAAAAGTAGTAGGATTACTTAACATTTCACATGACAAGAATAAATCAAGTATACACGTAGAATCTATTCACTAGAAATGATTCTTGAAATTCATGCTAATAGAAAAAAGTGCTCCGTATGAAACAAATCCAATGTTATCATTTATATATAGAGGAGGTGTTAATACACAAGAATAGGTATTGGGATTTCTTATGATTTTTCTCCATACCATGATAAGCATAAGCCTTGTCATCACATTGGAAAGAGGCATGCTTGTGTTATGTCTTGATGTTTCTATACAATTTTAGCATTGAAGTGTACATAACACCTCGGACTTAATTTAGTATTAGGACTCTCCATTTCCACATCGTCTCATCTTTCATTCTTTGTTGAATTGGGATTTCAACGAGTAAAGTCTTCATATGATTCACTTCATTCTTAATGCAAGCCTATTCCACCTACCTAGTATTATATTTGAAAAAACCAAAACTCCTCGGTTGAACATAGGGAAAAAGCCCTAGTAAATATTACTTAGTTTTAAGCAAAATTGTAATCATTGCATCTAAAATTTCCTAATTACTCTAAGAAAGTTGATTTATAAAGAGTTATATAAGATGGCAATTTTTGGTAATTAAATATACCGAATGTTTACGACACTTATTTGTGGTAACTTAAATGATTATTAAGTGTTCCTTAAGTAAATTATCAGCACAAGATGTAACCTATATATGATTTTTAGAAAACATTCTCCTGTAAGCAATTGGTCTTGTATTTTGCAAATTTATAATTATATACATTTTATATTACAAAATTTGTATTTTGAGTTTTGTGATTTTTTTCTATACTATTTTTTTTCTCATTTATTGGTTATTCTCTTAGATTTTGATTAGCCACCAATGTTAAAAAGTTAGACAAAACATAAAATGAGAATAGACTAGAAAATTTCTCCTATCTATCTATAAACACTATTTTCAATTACTATCTCCATGTTACAAAGTATGAAAAAATAAAATGTAATCATCGAGGAGTTTTCATTTATATTCTAAACAAATAAAGAAAATTAGAATTTACTCGTGCCTTCATTGACGTGATGCTATGAGTTAGGGAGTTCAAAATTTGTGATAATTTCTAATAGCGTTGGTATCTGCACGCACTCCAAGATGATTTACATCCAAAATAGGTGAAGTGTTAGAGCTCCACACAAACATAGCAACTCCAAATTACCCTAACTTAGATTTTGATTTGGTGATTGATTTGTTCCAGTCCTTTTTGCCTTATTTCTATCATTTGGCAATAGAATCATACGGCTAGGATCGGGATATCATTATATTCCCCCACTTATACTTCTAATCAAACATCCCAGCGGCGTATGCCCGTATTGTGCATGAGATATCTGCCTATGAAATTTAGAGTCCCTAGGAAAAATATTATAAAATCATATGTGATTTCCAGATAACAGTGAGTAGAAATTGGAATGATTGAAGCTTGATCCTCTTCGAGTAAGATTGTGAGAGAAATGAAGAGAACACATATTTGTACGTGTCACATTCGAAGGGAATGGAGTAAGATATGGAAGAGCTCTTGCAATGTGAACCAAATAATACATATGCGGTGAGATGATGGTATATTTATTGGTCTCATGGAGATCGGGGGTTAAATTTGATGGTTGCTTAGACGTTTTTCATGATTTTAGACGTAAAATACTTGTAAATATTTTATGAAACTGTCGCATGATGAACTTGCATATTTAAAATATGACCGTCATTTTTATATAAATTCATATGTAAATTATATTAGTATAGATTTAACATAGTTAAACAAATATGAAAAAATTGTTTATACATCTTATAAGTAGTTTATAAATACCATTGGTTTGTATTTTGACTGGTAACATTAAGAATTTACTGTCACCTGAAAAATTCTTTGACAGGCATAGGTGGTCGTCAAATTTAACCCCTGATGGAGATTATGTATTTAACTATAGTGCACAAAAGAAATGGTAAATAAGTGGAAAAAAGATAAACAGTAAATAAATAAACATGGAAGATTGAGACAAAGGACTTTGGAATTGGATAACCAATGGTGACAAATACACCGTAAGGACAACCTGCCAGCGTCAGTCAATGGATTTGATAGATTTTTAGTATATCTGAGATTCTGATCACACCGTATAGATTTTGACTTGCTGCAAAATATATTTTTGGGGATTTACCAATGCGATTGACAGTGACTAACAAGCCTTTTTCAGACATAGCCCTTCTTTTGACAGTTTAAGTAAAAATTTACACTTCCCATTTGCCAAACGATTTGTAAGTCGCGAGTTTTTTTCTACAGGAAAATTTTTATCTGCCCTTTTTCTAATAGGTTTGGAGCCCTCAGACGGGCTATGACAAGAGTGCAATTTTGACTGTCAATGAGCATGTTTGCACATTCCAATAACCGTAGGGTAAATTTTGACGTCTGTGTGAAAGCATTAGATGGAAGAGAAATCCGATTCAACACCATCTTTAAAAACCGTTTGAAATATGAGAGGACGACAAAATATGTCAATTTCTATCCCATCGCTCTTATATATTTAATGGGTGTAAGAAGGGTTAAATTTGACGGCCACCTCTGCCTGTCAAACAATTTTCGAGTGATGGTAATTTTTCAATACAGCGCTTCAAAAACACAAAATAATGCTATTTTTTACTAATATTCTATATTTATTATATCTTTTTGATATATATTTACATATATTTTTATATTTTATATACAAATATATATAAAAATTGATGGTAAGGTTTTAAATATACAAGTCACGTGTGACGGTTAGATCATATATTTACAAGTATTTTACGTCTAAAATCACTAAAAATGTCTAAACGGCCGTCAAATTTAACCCACATTCTTGAGGTCAATCTGCAGCCTTTGTACCTTTGTCTTTAATGCAAGAGATATTTTTGTTAGCATTAATTTAATACATTGTTGTTGATGGACAGTTATAAAAGTTACAATGCTTGCACACCTTCCTCCCGACCAAACCGCAGCCTATATATTTGGCTTTGCTTTTTTGTTTGGTACACACACACATTGGAATAGAATACATCGAATAAATATTTTTCTATCTCCTACTATCATTGGTATCAGAGCATGGAAGTGGGAGCGAGAAAGGTTTGTATTTCATTAGTTTTGTGGACTGTTGAAGATTTGCTAGAAACCGCCGCTTCCCCTCCCGGAGCTGGAGTAACCTTGGGCTTGGCGGAAGATATGATTGACGTTTGTTGTTCTCCTTTGGACGAGTTGGACGTGGTAACATCATATAAATGTGACATGCTCTAATTTTTTGGCGTGTAGAAGCTAATCTAAGATCTAAGTGACCTGCAGCATTGGATACGTGGATCTTTGGTAGATTTGTTTGAAGGTGGATCTAACAAATAAGAATCCAGACCTGCATGGAAACCAATGCTTGAAATCAGAGTGTGGCAGCAATTAAATCTCCATTCCTGTGTGAAATTTTCCCCAGCAGAGTGCCAAGAGGACACGTACATGTCACACATTTCCAATGCCAAGAGTGTTATGAGCAACCCTTCATTGGGTCGCCTTTGAGAGCCCAAGAGGACACCACCGACATCTATTTTGCCTTGCTCAATGAATTGCTGAATACCGACAACGTATTATTTGATGAATTGGTGCGTCAAGGATTGTTCGACTATTTCTAGTTCGACATGTTTTGTCAAGCACGTCGAATCTGTGAAGAATTAGAGTGTGGCTATGATGCAAATGATGAACATGAAGTAGAATGCCCACAGAGCATCCACGTCTCACTGCACGATCTTATAGAGCCCATCTTCATGATAGGTTCCTTCAGTAAGCATTTGTAACTATTTTTGAACAATCAATAAATAAAATACAATTTTGAGTTTTTGGAAATGTCTGCACCTCGTATTTTGTTCTCGGATGCCCAATTGTTAAAAGGGCCAAATTTCACCGCATGGAAAACCAAGATGTGGACGATTCTTCAGTTTGAAGATCTTTGGGGATCGTTTACGGATGAACGCCCCTCCCACAGAACGCGATGTGTTGGCTAAGTATGAAAAGGCCAATGCAAAAGCATTAATGCTTATCACTCTGAGCCTTTCTGATGAGGTTCAACCTCATATTCGGGAAGCAACCACTTCTTCTACAGCATGGACCGCATTGGGTACCATCTATGAAGCCAAGAATCTGATGACGATGCTGCATCTTTAGATAAAGCTTCACACAATGAGTATGCATGATGGCAAATCATTCGAAGCCTTCTTACGGTGTGTGGCCAAGTTAAGAGCATAACTTTCTGCTCTCGGTGAACTGGTGGACATTAAGTTGCTAGTTCTGCTCACCTTGCGAGCTCTTCCTTCCCAGTTTCGGACACTGATCACCACGTTGTTCGAACACTGATCACCACGTTGACCATCACTCCACAGGAGGTGAGTTTTGTCAAACTGGTGAATTATCTCCAGTAGGAAGAAGCCATTCAAAATGTTCAAGAAGCCTTCGAAGACAAGGCTCTCATCATGAGGCAAAATCATAACAAAAAGCCTCGAAAAGGGCAAAGTCACCCCCGAATCGAAGAAGCATCCACCGCAAGAACCTTCTCGGCCACCACCCCACCCTGAGTAGTAGCAAAAAATAAGGCAGATCGATGGTGCCACATTTTTTCCATGAATACGCACACGACTGCGAACTATTATTACAACGGTCGCAAGCATGGCAACTTTGGTGAAGAGAGCACTTCGGCCAAGGATATTCTAAGAAATCCTAATGGTGTGCTCATAATCAGAGGCAGAAGGGTCATATTGCTTGCTCAGCAGGATGCCTCCTCCGATGAAGAGGTTCCAGACACAACTATTCTGGACATTGTCCTAGTCTCGCAGACTTTGCAGCCATCAGAAAGTGTCTGGTTGATTGATTCAGGCATCAACAAACACATGACTGACAATAAGAAGTTGTTCCATACACTGAGTGACTAACCCACTAGAGATCGGATCACCATCACAGATAATCAAGAGTATATTACGGCGGGGATTGGTGATGTCATCATTCCTCTTGGGACACGAAGATGTACACTCATGAAGGTGTTATATGTTCTAGGTTTGACCTCAAATCTCTTGTCTATGAGTCAGCTTCTTAATCATTGAATGCGGGTCAAATTCTTTGTTCAGAAAGGGGTCAAGTCCTGCATCATTTCCTAGGGAGACTTAGTTATTGCTCGAGCATTTATGAAGGGCCATCTATTTGCATTGGATACGGTCACTTCATCTAACATTTCTCTCTCTACTTCAACGGCGGAGTCCACTGCACTATGGCACTTTCGATATGGTCATCTTTCTGCCAGGGCTCTACATCAACTCAATGCCAAGGAAATGGTAAGAGGGCTTCCTCCACTCTCCCATTCCTTACCTGTTTGCTCAGGATGTCTTGCAGGGGAAAACAACACAAAGGTCCGTTCAAATAGAGCTCTTATCATTCTATGGAGCATCTTCAGGTTATACACACCGATCTATGCGGACCCCTACCAACTAGCTTCCAAGGTTTTGAATACTTCCAGCTCATCATTGATGATTACTCATGGAAAATGTGGGTATATTTTCTCCGAAAGAAGAGTGAGGCATTTTCCAATTTCCAAACCTTTTACCAGCAAGCCACCAGGTAGTTTGGGAAGCCTCTCCTTCTCCTCCGCTCAGATCGAGGGGGAATTTGTATCGAAGAAGTTCTTAGCATACCTGAAGCAACATGGTGTTCAACAACATCTGACTACACCCTACACACCCCAACAGAATGGGATTTTTGAGTGACATAACAGACTGTCATGGAGATGGCTCGTTCTATGCTCTCCACCGCCAAGTTAGAGGATCAATTTTGGGTAGAAGTAGTCTAGACAACAGTGTATCTACTCAATCGGGCACCCACGAAGATCTTGCAGAACAAGACACCGGAAGAGGTATGGACTGGTCGTAAATCTTCTATCTATCATTTGAGAGTTTTTGGTTGTACTACATATATGCATGTTCTAGATGAGAAAAAGAAGAAGATCGATCCAAAGATACTGCCATGTCTTTTCTTGGGGTATAGTACTACCTTAAAGGCATATCATCTCATGGATCCTGAGATGAATAAAATCTACAAGAGTTGAGATGTGGTGTGTGATGAGTCATCCTTTGACTCCCTGCCACACAATGGAGATCCAGTACCGACCTCGTCACATAGATTGCTCACACATCCAAATGATGGGCAAGATGATTCTTCTCAGAGAGAAGAAGAGCTGAGCAGAGACTTATTCGTTGATCTAGGCACACTGGAAAACACATCTTCACATCAGCAACAACAACACCAATGTCTGAAATGGGTCTAGAATATTATTGGGGATGCACACCTGAACTCACTTCCAGGTACTTCTACTGGAGTCAGAACACGAAGTCAAGCCAAACATGAGGTAAATTTTACATTCATGAGTTCAATTGTCGATAGCACCGAACTTAAAACTATTCGTGAGGCATTAGACCAACCATAGTGGAAACAAGTTATGAATGCTGAATATGATTTCCTACTTCAGAATCAGATACGGGAACTTGTTGAGCTACCTCCAAGTAAGAAATCCATTGGCTGTAAATGGATTTTCAAAACAAAATATAAGGCAGATGGTTCAATCGACAAACACAAAGCATGACTTGTTGCAAAGGGTTATTCTCAGCAAGAAGGAATTGACTATGATGAGACCTTTGCACCCACTGCGAAGATCAAAACCATCAGAGTTGTCTGTGCACTGGCAGGACAAAATGGATGGAAACTTCAGCAGATGGATGTCAAGAGTGTTTTTATGAACGGTGATCTCAACGAAGAAGTATACATGGCCCAACCTGAAGGGTTTGCAGATGAGCATCAACCACACAAGGTATGTCATCTGATAAAGTCACTTTATGGACTCAAACAAGCACCTAGGGCATGGTATATAAAAATTGATGATCACCTATTGCAGCATGGATTCACTTGTAGCCCCTCAGATATAAATTTTTATATCAAGAAGGTAGGAAGAGAGATTTTTATTCTGGTTTTGTACGTAGATGATCTTTTGATCAAATGAAGTTCTAACAATCTTATGGATGATGTAAATAATGATCTAAAGAAATCCTTCAACATGACCGATTTCGGGGCTACTTCACTACTGTCTTGGCTTAGAGATATGGCAGAAGAAAAATCATATCTTCGTCTCCCAGATGAAATATGCCAAGACTCTCCTAGAGAAGTATGGAATGTCAAATTGTAAACCAATGTCCACACCTATGGAAAAAGGTTTGCAATTATCTAGATTCCAGGATTCACCGCAGGTAGATGGCACTCACTACAGGCAGCTTGTGGGGAGTCTCATTTACTTGACTTAAACCAAGCCAAACCTTTGCTTTGCAGTGAGCTATCTTGCCAGATTTATGCAGGAGCTGAAGAAATGTCATTAGACAGCAACAAAGCATGTGTTGAGATACATCCAAGGTACAGTTGACTTTGGTCTGGAGTATCAAAAGAACACTCAGTTCTTCTTACAGGGATATATAGACTTCGACTATGCAGGATCCATTGATGACAGGAAATCTACATCAGGGTATGTTTTTCATCTCGGATCTAGACCTATCTCATGGATTAGCAAGAAGCAAACTATTGTTTCTCTCTCATCCACTAGGTTGAATACCGTGCCGCCCGAGGAGCCTGTGTGTGAAGCGATTTGGTTACGTCACATTCTTGCAAATATAGGGATTCCTGAAGAGAAACCTCCCATCATTCACTGCGACAATCAAGGTGTGTTGAAGCTTATAAAGAATCATGTTTTTCATGAACGAACAAAGCATATTGAGGTCAAATGTCACTACATTCATGAACAGGTCTTCAACCACCAAATTCAGCTCCAATACTGCCCTACTGATTTTCAAGTTGCAAATATTCTCACCAAGCCTCTTGGCAAGGTGGAGTTTGATTTGTTTAGGGGGTACATATGTAGAAACAATGTATTAAGGGGGAATGTTAGCATTATTTTAATACATTGTTGATGATGGATAGTTACAGACAGTTACAACTGTCACCTTCCTCCCGCACCAAACCGTAGCCTATATATTTAGCTTTTCTTTTTGTTTGCTACACACACACATTGGAATAGAATACATTGAATAAATCTTTTTCTATCTCCTACTATCAATTTCATGCTCTTTGATTCGAAGCATAATTCTTTGTGTTTGAGATTTTAGCTTTTGAAAGTGATGTAGTTGCTTTGAAAATTTGAACTTGTAGGCCTTCAAACAGTGATGCAAGATACTACCTAAACAATAACAATGTGTCTTTGTTAAAGAGAAAAGAAAAAAAAATTAAAAATAGGTCATATCCCTTCGGCAATGAAGAGATTACCTCCGCCCAATCAAAGTGTTAGAAAAAAAATTCCCCTAACTAAACTGTAGCAGTTTTGAAATATTTATTTGTTATCATGATGTCTATATACATATCCATGCCAAAAACATTGGGTAAAATTAAATTATTTTCTTAAGCACAAAGTTGTATGCATATTAATTCCTTTCAGCGAAAACAATAGTACTATTGTCGAAGCCATGTACTAACAATCAAGGTAAATAGAATAAAAAACACAATAAATGGGTAGAATTCCTTCAAAGTTATGTTTTTTTCTAAAACATAGGAGTGGGAAATCTAACAAAGTGGTAGATGCCTTGAGTAGGTGAGCTCTTGTGTTGAATGAGCTCCAAGTGGAAGTCATTCAGTTTGGAACCTTGAGGCAAACACAACCTCTTCCCCTTGAATAATAGACCATCTTGGATCATATACTCCAGCCGTGGAGTCCTATCAACAATTGTTGGGCTCCTACATGCTCCCCATGCTTCTCTAAAATCTGCGCTGCTGAGTATTGGAAACAAACTATAGCGTTTGCTCCAAGCAATTATATCGAAGCACAACAAAGCAATAGTACCATTTTGAATCTAAAATGGTAATATTTTGGTCTCTCTATCTATCTATCTATCTATTTATCTCTCTATCTATCCATTGATGAGTTCACAGCAGGTCCATGAGTGGGAGCTCATGTTTAAATTATCTTGGGTGTCTAATGCAAGTGCGTCCAAAGGGATTGTGCAAACTTACATCACCCAAAAAAAGGAATATTTACCTTTTTTAGTTTGTTTTTGTCTTGGTGTACAACTATCAATCCAAACAGCTGAGAGCGTTCATGATCTTGTTCTCCTAAAAATAGAACTTGTTTAGGAGATAAAGTGGTAGTTGTGGTAATGGCTACTTTTAACTTTTAGATATAGAAGTTCATATTAGAAGTGTGATTCATAGGCAATTCTTTTTAAGCTGGAAAGAATGGCACGTTTGATTAGATTTTTTGAAAGAATAGAATTTTGGAAAAGCTTCCTTCTGGCAGATGATAATATATATTCACTCTTATTGTCTTAGTTATTATGGACTGCTGTAAATCTATCCTTTCTGTTGTGTTGATTGCTTGGATCAGGTCCATTTTGAAGTGACATTTCACGTTCAGAGGATTGGTTGCATCGATATTCATGATAACCTCGGCATTGAAAAGGTAAAGTTTCATAATCTGTCTATTCCCAAACAGAACAAAAAGTCTTCAAATGCATCATACTCGGGAGAGGCTTCTCAAGTCAATACAAACACGAATTATAGCACGTGTAACTATCTTCAATTATGTGGTAAAGTTTGATATGGTCACATGTTATCGAATAAAGTTAACTATCACACAAAAAGTATCCTCATTCAAGAATTCAAGTGAAGAGAAAATAAACAAATCCGAACAGACACCTTGGAGGGAATAAGTCCCAGAGTCCAGTGCCATATAAAAAGACTCGAACAAAGGTCCACTTCAAAACACCCTATTCCTCTATGTACAAGAGGAAAGAGGAACAACAACATATCCTATAGCACAAAGCATAAGCTGAAGTTCTTTGTTGAATTTTGAGTTCTTTAAAACCCAATATCTTAGAGAAGCCTCTTATCGACCAATAGCTCAACTAGCATATTAGAAAACAAATATACAAAACATAAACCTCATGCTCACAATAAGCAGGTTCCAGCTCAAATTTTAAAAAGGAATCATTCTTCAGAAAGAACCAAATAGAGGATGAAATCTTAGAAATAAACTTCTTGGAATTTAAATTCAAATCCAGTGCTCAGAGAGGATTTTCATCGTATCCTGAACTGGAAGTATTTCTGGCATTTACATCTTTGTATATTGTAGCCAGACCCAGGGAAGAAGAGCCATCCACTACCTCTAGAATGACATAAGGAAAATAAAGGAGCATTAACCAAGAGACTGAAGAAAGTACTTAAGCACATGTTATAACAAAATAACATAGGAAAGCTACTGCTGAAACATGGATTGAGGAGGATAGCCAGAGATGGCCTCAAAAATCAACATGATTATTGATGGGGCTCTTTTTAATTTTCTTAGGGTTTTCCTCTATTTTAATTTGTTTTCTTTAATAGTTTACCAAACACGCTTTTAAAAAGTAAAACGTTAGTCCATGCATGAATATTTCCCAATTTTTGTTATATTTGCAAGTTTCATGTTGATTATCCAGTCTTAAGATTGACAAGGAAGTTGAAGGAGAAAAATGTGAAGGCTTTCATTTCTAAGAATCTTGTATTGGGAAAGATTGAGAACTTGGATATCATGATACAGATTTGAAGTTCTTGTCTAATTCAAATTAGCCATTTATCTTCTAGAACGTGCAACATGACC
Source organism: Taxus wallichiana var. yunnanensis (assembly GCA_018340775.1). Taxonomy (NCBI): domain Eukaryota; kingdom Viridiplantae; phylum Streptophyta; class Pinopsida; order Cupressales; family Taxaceae; genus Taxus; species Taxus wallichiana. Next base: position 368,811,790 of record CM031244.1, on the reverse strand, counting down.
AACGAAAAATGAGCTTGTTAAAAACAGAATATACAAATTAAAGAAGAAATTAGAGCCCAAATAACTTAAACAATCATCCAACAAATGACCATCCTCCTCCAGCTTAGTTTCTGAGGTCTGAGGGGATACTGATGGATCCGTAGTGTTATCTTTGTGGGCCAAGCAAGTTCAGTAATAGACCAAAGTAGAATCTATTAGTGATTAGCCATGATGGCACATAGTGATAAATCAATATCTTCACTCTTAATATGAGTAAGATCTTGGGTCTTAAGAATAATGCTAACATACTTATACATGAATGTCGGCAATATTCTTGAATTCTATGCTAAAGCCATACAATGATTTAGATTTAACAATCAAGCAAAATTGAAATAAAAATTTACAGCAGCCTTAACATGTAGGTTTGTCCTCGCTAATCCCACCATGAAGGCATTTTCTAACACAAGGTAACAACAATGCAAACAAAATTGAAAAAAATTACTAATGTAAGACATAAATACTTCATTTGGGAAATAGAGAATTAAGAATGTCGGAATATACAATATCAATAAAACCAATCTAACTTACAGGAGGAGTGAATCCTGGCAAACTCTGGGAGTTTGTAAGGATGAAACTGCCTTGCTTCACAGGGCATGTTGTCTTGGAACAAAGATCACGACTCTCTGTATGGACATGAATTCCATGGAAAAAGACCTCAACACTCAATCTTCCACCGAAATGGCATCCTCTGTAGAGCTAAAGGAAATATTAGCTATTCGAATTGAAAAACCTATAATAACTTGATAAGTATAACATGATACATGCAAAGCACACAAGACTCTTGAATCCTTATCTAAAATACCAGTCTGTTTTAAAGTGTGCACATGGGAGTTTTATTTTTTTAAATAAATAAAAAATTAAAATTTCAAGACATCCCCTAGCCGCCCTCCTCTCGGGAGTCTTGGACATCCATGATGCCTTTTCGACCCTCAATGACACATCCCTGCGTAACACAAGTAATAATCAAGATGTAATGGATGAGGAAGTTGCCATCAGTTGTACTTACGATCATGATTTAGACAGTAATGTAATGAATCTAAAGACGTTTGGATCTATCATTTAAGCCTAGATGCCCTACAAACTTTGATCTTCAAAATTTATACAACTCTCATTTTAATGCTAGAAGCCCTAGGGCCTAAACTATGGGAGACTCGAGAGCTGACACAACAATCTAAATTCCCCCATGTTAATATGATGTATCGATATTGCTGTAAACATTAAACACTGAAATATCTTTTCATATCATTTGTTCATTTTTATTTATGTGATTCTACAAAAAAATTGTTTGATATATTATATAAAAATTTCAAGTTCCGCCAATTCATAATGCTAAAAGGGAAAGGATTTCCGACAAAGAATTTTAGATTTGTCCAAACTTTTCCTGAAATCTTTTCCTTTAATATTATGATATATAGTTTTAAACGTTTTTCTGAATCTTAGTGAAATTCCACACTTTAAATGAAAAATTTCCCCTATTAAACCTACAGCTTTTTGAACCCTACAACTATGGCAAATACCTTGAAACTATCCTAATTTGAGTTCCAATAGATTTAAGGAAGTCCTTTTAAACTTTGATTTGCAGAAGGGATAAGTAGATTTAAGGAAGTTCTTCCGCCATGTAAATTTCAACAACACTCTGTTGTTAACGTTAATTTTTGGAAAGGATCTAGGCCCAAAAAATAAAAAGTTCTAATTATGAAAAAATACACCTCTAAAACTTTTGATCAAATTGTGTCACTCCAGAAAATTAATACAATTGATTTCTTCTTTCCTTTCTAAAGAGTGCTTACCAGAAGTTGCAGAAATCTCAAATGTTGCAGGCTTCCCACTCACAACTGGGTCTGGATTGATGAGCAGGTTATCAACCTTCACACGATAGCTGTCCTCAGAACCTGCAAATCACACCAAATCAATAAATTCTCCGGCAGCGATCGAATTTTTATTTATTTATTTATTTTGGGTTGGAGGCCATGAATTTATTGATTACTGCATTTGCAGATAGCACTTCTTTTGCTAAAGTTTATTTGGATTTGTCAAAAACGACCATGTGGATTTCTTCCTGTTGCCGGGTGGAGGGCTGTGCATATGGCCGAGACAGGTGCCTTCTTATATGAGATTTGAGTGGAGGGCGGTGGATGTAGAGAGCAGCAAAACAAAACTATATCGGTGATTTTCATCCTTTTGTTGGGCATGGCGTCACCGACTGCAACAACAAGCACATTTTCATATTGGTGGGCAGCCTCTGTAACATTTAGAAGTTTTCCAGCAATCTCCTCCCTACTCCATTCTCTTATGACTAGAGTTGCCTCTGTCATGGCCGGTCCAGGAGACTCCACAGGTCAATAAATTTAACTTTATCAAGTGGGCTACCAGATTTTGGCCCCAGAATCTCTCATTTCCTGCCTTTTTCAGCCTCCCCAGTTCATACCTGATGTGGGTGTTGGCAAAATCTCACCTCCATGCATTAAAAGGTGCGGTGAAATCTCTTTGAAGACCTGATAAAGCTCTAAATTGATGTGGGCGTTCTGAAGGCCAATCAAATTCAATCCTTAAGCCATGAAAAAGCTCAAAAGTGCGTTAACAGAATATACCCATGGTACTAAAAACCAATACTAAGAAGACATATATGTGAAAACAGAACAGGGCATCTCTTAGAAGACAATGTGCTCGGCTGTGCTGTGCTGTATTATTCAATGGGGAATATAGATGAGGAGGAGGAGAGTGTCAAGATGGGGCAAGTGATAGAAAACCGTTCAGGGATTACCGAGGATGAAGAAAGGAAGCTGCCCCTCGATCTAGAACTCATGTGCACAATTGCAACATCATCATCAGCAGCATCAGCCTACACAGCCACAGAGGAGGAGGAAGAGCTTGAGTCCTCCTTTCCTCATGAAGTACTAGAGCATGTGCTTGAATTCGTAACAACCCACAAGGATAGAAACTCAGTTTCTCTGGTCTGCAAGTCATGGTGCAAGGTTGAAGCTTGTAGTCGCCACCATGTCTTTATAGGAAACTGTTATTCAGCTTCTCCCAGCACCATGATAAACAGGTTCCCCAAAGTAAAAGCTCTGACCTTGAAGGGAAAACCCAGATTTGCAGATTTCAACCTGGTGCCTAAGAACTGGGGAGCCCATCTGCATCCGTGGGTATTATCCATGGCTTCTGCCTATCCGTGGCTGGAGACCTTGTCACTGAACAGGATGACCGTCACAGATGACGATCTGGCTATCCTTGCAAACTCCTTTCCTAACTTCAAGGAGTTAGTATTGTTTTGCTGTTGCTGGTGAGAAAGTGCGTAAAATAGAGGGCAGAACACAGTGATTTCCCTACATTGTCAAGGATACATGTAACAAGCCACATGTCTCCAGCAACAGGGCGAGGTGGACAGAAAACACCTGCAGCAGATGGCAAAGTCTAAAAGGAAAATAAAACTTTAATTAAATCGGTCGTATCTGTGCAGAAGGAAGAAACGAGCTCGGCAATGAGGGATTAATACTGCACCAATCATCGGCGACCCAAACAAATTATTTTCCAATGTCTATTAATAACTAGACATTGGAAACATACCTATACAGAAACATTAGCTTTCATATATTTCACACGAAGCCCAAAGCAAATTAATAGAAGAAGGCGAATACAATAGTATCCTGCGTGGCAGGTACTTATAAGTGGAAAAAGATAAACAGTAAATAAATAGGTAAACATGGAAGAGTGAGACAAAGGACTTTGGAATTGGATAACCAATGGTGACAAATACACCGTAAGGACAACCTGCGTCAGTCAATGGATTTGATAGATTTTCAGTATATCTGAGATTCTGATCATTTCGACTTGCTGCAAAATATATTTTTAGGGATTTACCAATGCGATTGACAGTGACTAACATGCCTTTTTCGGACATAGCCCTTCTTTTGACAGTTCGAGTAAGTAAATATTTACATTTCCCATTTGCCAAACGATTTGTAAGTCGCGAGTTTTTTTCTACAGGCAAATTTTTAACTGCCCTTTTTCTGATAGGTTTGGAGCCCTCGGACGGGCTATGACAGGTGCAATTTTGACTGTCAATGAGCATGTTTGCACATTCCAATAACCGGAGGGTAAATTTTGATGTCCGTGTGAAAGCATTAGATGGAAGAGGAATCCGATTTAACACCATCATTAAAAACCATTTGAAATATGAGAGGACGACAAAATATGTCAATTTCTATCCCATCGCTCTTATATATTTAATGGGTGCAACTTGCAAGCTGTAAAGCCGATCGCTATAACCCAAAATCCGATCTCGTACCATTTGACTCTGAGTCGTAATAATGCAGTATATTTTTTCTTGCAAAGGAGGTACGGGTGTTATGTTTAAAGTTAGTTACATGAGAGAAAAAGCGTAAGTCATTGGGCATTCAACAACGTCCTGATAAAATTTGTGATGACAGGGGCTCTAAATTCATTTCTATTTGTGGAGACTTAAAAGAAGAGGGGTAAATTACTGTGGTGCTACATCAAATGCCATACCCTTTGTTATGGAGTAGAGTAAACCTCTAATTTATTGTGCAAACTTGGAAGCTAGGGGAGAAGGGCCAGTATGCGAACACCCTAAGTTCGCAGGTCCATGGAGCCAATTCCTTGCCACGTAGGATCACCAATTTGACAGCTAGTTATAAATAAACATTTTTTATCCTAAGCCTTTAATTTTGAATCATATTGTAATATTATTTGCTTACATATGATCGATCAAATAAAATATCTCAAAAAAAACACATTTACTGGTGGAGACCCGAAGTGGTTCACACAACAGGACAGTTGTTGAGCATTAAATTCGAAATAAAAGAGGGAAACGCAATCTGTCCTCATGGATTTTGACGCGCCTAATAGATAAGCCACAAATAAATGCTCAACCACCATTTACCATGGCTTGTTTTGGATGCGTTCCATACTGGTTTGCTCAACCACCATTTACCATGGCGCATTTTGGACGCGTTCCACACTGTTTTGCTCAACCGCCATTTACCATATTGTTTCCTTTGGACGCGTTACACACTGTCTCCTTGGACGCGTTACACACCGTCTCCCTTGGACACGTTACACACTATCTCCTTTGCAAATGTTGGTTGTTTGTGAGTGGGCTTACAGCCTGTGCGAGGTTTGCGTGAAGGGGTCTTTCTCAGTGCCTTGCTCGAGATGTTCAAGCACAAGGGATTCATATTGCCCACATCATTATACAGTGAACAATACGACCTTCCAGGTATGCACCGAAAACATCCGCATTTTTTTCTTTCATTTTCTCTGAAGCTTTGACTGCATTTTGTTAGTCATTTTTTTCTTTCATTTTCTCTAAAGCTTTGACTGCATACTGTTTTTCAGTTTGTTTTCATTCATTTGTCATCATTCTGAGGTCCATCTGCGCGATCTGCTCTGGATAGTCATCTCTCTGGTAGCCTGATGCATTTTCATGTGGTTTCTTTTAATGGGAATTGTCATGTATGTCAGGTCAAAGGAGCCCGAGGAATTCCAGGAGGAGCATGTGTTGGACCGAGATGCCATAGCTCAGACGTACTGGCAGCTGCACATCCAGGACCGAAGTGCTTGGACCCGAGAGCTGAATCTCAGACCCTTTTCAGACAGGTTTTGAGCCAGATTTTCTAAGCCATTCTACATGTGCCATTTTTTTATCTATTTGATCCTTATGCTATTTTCATTCTCAGTCTTCAAACAAATTCAGTTTTTTAATAAATGACTAAACATGCATGTGCAGATTGCATGGAAAACTTTGGAACGGCAGTTTTATGCGTCGAGATCGTTTGAAGCAGGGTGGAAACAGTGTGTATTCACACTACTAATACTCAAGGAAAATGTTACCTACAATTCTATGTTTTTAAGCCATATAGAGGTGAGGTTTCTACCTCACCAAGATTCAAATAAATCCTTGTCTTTTAGTTTTTATTTAACGGTGTTCATTTTAAGCTGCAACAATTTAACGTAAACCTTTAACAAATTCTAAGCTGATTTGGTTTCCACATTTGAAACAACGATTACATTTCGAGCAAAATGTATTAATATAAAATGCATGTCTTTATATTTCTTACATTTGGAGAAAAACATATAAACTTATACTATATGTGTCCATATTCATTACATTCAGAGCAAAACATATAAACTTATATTGTATGTGTCCATATTCATTACATTCGGAGCAAAATATACCAACTATAAACTATAAACTATATACCAACTATAAACTATTACTATAAGTTTGTTAGTCAATTTCCATGTCACACCTTCAAAAAGGCCCTGAGTTTGGACTATCAGGAACGATTGTATCATTGACAGATGTTGTTGGAGTCATTAAGAGGTTCACTGGATGAACCCATGGTGGAATAGGAAAACCAGATATGGTATGAAAGGTTGTATGTGAAGTAGGAGGTTGTGGGATAATGGGGTGTGTAGTTGGAGTTGAAGTTATTTGCATTCTGTGGTGTTAAGGAAGTAAGGGTGGTAATCTGGGATAGGAACTTTCAACATATCTTGTAACATGGAGTTCTGTATGGGCATGGAATGATGCATGGGAAACAAAACCTGCGGATTGTTGAACTTGTTATCTCTTTCTTGTTTCTCTTTCTCCCTTTGATGGTGAGTGGCTTCCTTCTGTTGTAATTCCAATTCCTTTTTTTGGCGAGCTACTTCCCTTTGTTTCTCGCACTCCTGTCTTTCAAAAAAAAAATTGTAGATCCCTTTCTTGCCTCTCTTTAATGCGTTGCAATCTCTCTTCCTTTTTTGCTCCTTTGCTGCCAACCTTTCTTGCTTTTTTGCCTCAATATGCTCCTTTTTACGTTGTTTCCCTTCACATATTTCTTGTTTTTTTTGTTGTGTATCTTTTAACATCTGAACATAAGCATCAAATGTTAACAATTGTGAAGCACGACTTATCCGGAGTGCAGCATCACTCTTACCTTTGGAAGGATCTCGTACAAATTGTGTCGAAGAACCTTAAAAATTTACCCAATTTCTTCTCATTTGTAAAGAACACCATCATTTGATATACCACTTTTAACATCATGGCCAGTTGTCTCTTCCTCGTTTTTATCTTTATCAATGACCTCAATTTCCTCTGTGTCAGCATAATAATGAGTAAAATTTGTTAGTTCAAAGTCTACTGGCTCAAGGTTGGTTGGCATCGAAGGTAAAGATATACTCTCATCCTCGTGTTTCCAATCCGATCAAGTCCCAACTCGCAATATGCTCTTGCAGCCAAGTAGGTTGTTGTGGTGCACTTGCAATGAGCGATCGTCCTCTCCACCCCACGGGCCTCGGTGTTGCAAACTGGATGTGCCTTGGTCACGAGTATTCACAATGTGGTTCACTTCATAATCTTTGGTCCGCATTATACTTTGTCTTTTTCCTGTACACTTGGTTCCTCCGTCTCTCAGATAGCAACAACCATTGTTTCAATGGTTGGATGGAATTCTTTTGTTGTTGATAGATTCTCAACTGATTCCATTAAGTAATTTTCTCCAATATTGTCACCAACTGGTGGAGCTACATCTCTTGACAAACTTAGGATGTTTTCAGCAGCATCAACATCTATTATGTTTTCAGCACCATCAACATTCATGATGTTTTCAGTAGTATCATCATCTGTGACATTTTCAACATCATCTTCATTGGCATCTTCTTCAATGATATATAGTTTACTACATTCCATGTCATTCTGTAATGCATTTGGATCAAGTGGCCATATACTTGTGCGTCTAAAACCAGCACGAATATTTACAGGTGTCAAGGCCTTGGCGAGAGCTCTACTACCTATTTCTGCCAAGTCTGAACGTTTGACTTCTTGGTACTTATTATTACACATCCACTGCATCCTCTCAGATCTGAAATATGCTTTAAAAGGACCAAAGACACTAACATCTAGTGGTTGCAACCTATGTGTAGTATGTGCTGGCAATGTCAATAAATCAATCCCCAATCGCCTGGCCTCTTCTATAGTTGATAATGCCACATGGCTTCCATGACCATCAAATATAAGTAAATGCCTATTTTCAGGGCACACTCCTCTAGGTACAGACTTACCGAAATGATACAACCAAATTATAAACAACTCTCTAGTCATCCAAGCACTTGGATGAGCAAACCATGCAAGCACTGGTTCACATCCCTTGATGTAATTTTGTGAAACTTTTGACCTTTAAATAAGTAAAAGTTAGGGATACATTGCCTGCATGCATTTACACAACATAGAATTGTCATCCATTCTCTGCTACGAGGAATGATTTTGGGAACATTCCTGCAACCCTTGGTGGCAAGCACCCTCATGCCACAATTTCTCCTTGCTTGGATTCCCGTCTCATCACAATTCCATATTTTTCCTGCACCATAGGAATTGATATAAATGTTAGCTAGTTTTTCATAAAACTTGCTAACCACCTCTGGACGTAAACCTATTGCACGATCTCTTTCTAGACCTTTAGTAGTCCAAAGGATTATGTCTGGGTTTCTTTTTCTAAATCCTTCACACCAAGATTTTCCAGGTAATCCTTCTCGAAATGGAGTCTCTCTAGTTTCACAAATTTGTGCAACACATGCCCTCAGTTGCATAAATCCCACTCCATGCCCTAAATCTGCCATTTGCTTACACCATTCAACTATCTCTTTCTCCTCTCCTTCACTCAAAACAGGTGCAGGGCCCTTCCTTTTTGTATGGGTCAGACCATTCAGCCAATAATGAACAGATGTAGGAGGTAAATTATATTTCAGTGCAGCAGCTCTAATAGAATAATTGTTGAATTCAATATCATCTATGGCCTTTAACATATCTTCTTTTGACCAACTAGACAAAATTCTAACCTTCTTGGTCAAAGTGTTGCCTCTAACAACCACAGTTTCCTCTAGTTCATGCCTATTTAGTTGACATCCAACAGGTTCTAGTTGATGATCATCAGTTGTGTTTGTATCTCCTTGATTTGTTGCTTTGCACCATCCTCTTCACTTATTATTGTAGCATCTCGTTCATCTGTTTCATGGTTAGATGTTTCAATTTCAAATTATACACCTTGGTTTGTGGGCATATGTTGTTCTCGATGTAAACTCCTCTTTCTCTTCATCTTCTCTAAATGCTGCAGTATGAAACAATATAAAATTAGTAAAATATGTATTAATATATCAATAAGATCATCTACAATGGGAAAATTTTAGCAAGCTTATGATACATGACAGTATGAATTATAAACTTGTAGGTAAACTTGTGATTACCCCGTTGGGCACCATTAATGATGATCGAATACATGCTTTATTAATTTCATATTATTTGATAAAGACATAATTTATAAGTGGGTTGTTGATTACATAGGGGAGAAGAGCCAGTATGTGAACACTGCCCAATACTTGAACACTATTTTGCATTTAAAATATCCAATACCTGATGGAATAAAAACCCAAATTTTGATTATTGAAGTTCAAAATTTGTTTTTTTATAAACCATATGTGAATAGGGTCAACATCTCGAGCAAGGCACTGAGAAAGACCCCTTCACGCAAACCTCGCACAGGCTGTAAGCCCACTCACAAACAACCAACATTTGCATTAGAACTGGGCATGAGGAAATGCAACGCATCCAAAGGAAACAATGTGTAACGCGTCCAAAGGAAACAGTATGGAACGCGTCCAAAACAAGCCATGGTAAATGGTGGTTGAGCATTTATTTGTGTCTTATCTATCAGGCGCGTCAAAATCCATGAGGACAGATTGCATTTCCCTCTTTTATTTCGAATTTAATGCTCAACACCTGACCTGTTCATATTAAAATATGATACGAAATTAAAGGCTTAGGATAAAAAAATGCTTATTTATAACTAGCTGTCAAATTGGCACTCCTACGTGGCAAGGAATTGGCTCCATGGACCTGCGAACTTAGGGTGTTCGCATACTGGCCCTATATAAACTTCAATAATCAAAATTTTGGTTTTTATTCCATCAAGTATTGGATATTTTAAATGCAAAATAGTGTTCAAGTGAAATATCATGTCATGGATGACATGATATTTCAGTGCAGCAACTCTAATTGAATAATGCGAGAAACTCAATATCATCTATGGCCTTTAACATATCTTCTTTTGACCAACTAGACAAAATTCTAACCTTCTTGGTCGAAGTGTTGCCTCTAACAACCACAGTTTCCTCTATTTCATGCCTATTTACTTGACATCCAGCAGGTTCTGGCTGATGATCATCAGTTGTGTTTGTATCTCCTTGATTTGTTGTTGCACCATCCTCTTCGCTTATTATTGTAGCATCTTGTTCATCTGTTTCATGGTTAGATGTTTCAATTTCAAATTGTACACCTTGTTTTTTGGGGATAGGTTGTCCTCACTTCAAATTCCTCTTTCTGTTCATCTTCTCGAAATGTTGCATTATTAAACAATATTAAATTAGTAACATTCGTATAAATATATCAATAAGATCATCTATAAACACTTCTAAAGATGAGGTGTTATCAAATAACACTACATTCATCAGCTTGTTTGTAATTGATCAATATCAATTAGAATGTTTCACTCGAACATGCAATCACCCCTTTCGACATTGTAATTGATATCGATCAATTGACGCAGGTCTTGTTAATGTAATGTTTTGTGACATCAAATCATCTCCAGAAGTGAATGCATGTAAGAATCGTAATTGTAATAGCTTGACTACATATGTTGTTATGGTGGCAGCAAATCTGTTGTACTACTGGAGGTCTTGGTATGGACCACTTCGGATCTCCACCAGTAAATGTGTTTTTTTGAGATATTTTACTTGATCGATCATATGGAAGCAAATAATATTAAGATATGATTCGAAATTAAAGATATAGGATTAAAAAATGTTTATTTATACCTAGCTGGCATACTGTCACTCCTACGTGGCAAGGATTTGGTTCACTTAACCTGCGAACTTAGGGTGTTCGCATACTGGCCCTTCTCCCCTAAACTCTTCTAAAGATGAGGTGTTATCAAATAACACTACATAGTTAAGTTGTAAGGTATAAATAAACATTTTTCTTTCCTATATCTTTAATTTCTGGGAGTAGTGCCATTATGTCAACACCCTAAGTTCACGGGTCCATCGGGCCAATTCCTTGTCATGTAGGTTTGTCAATTTTACAGCTAGCTATAAATAAACATTTCTTTATCTTATCTCTTTAGTATTGGGCAGTGTTCACATAGAGTTACAGATTTCTGTTTTGTATTAAATGGTACAGATTTTATATCTTATAGAGTTAGCGAGAGATATATAAAGAATGTGCTGGACATATTTTTTTCTTTGTTTCGAGCATTAGAGATGGAAATCCACCTTCTAACAGATCTTCGAAGTTCCTCCCTCTACAGTTGAGAAGGATTTTCTGTTAAAAATTCAAGTTTAGGAGATTGTAATGAAAGATTCAATTTTGATTTGTTTGCTAGCTGTTGCATCCTTAGGTGAAGCCAATGACATCTTAGGTGAAGCCACAACTCTGAAATATGTTTGAGTTGTTTTGGACTTTTGTTACATTCTCTATTTCTAAAGGTGAAGATGTTTTGGCTCACGTATGTTAGATGATTTCTCTCTTACCTACATTGTACTATGATTTATATTCACTACCATTAATCTTTGTGGATATTGATAATGGTTTGAATTTCAATTTTTCAATTTTATAGGATGCAGTGGATGTTGTTTGTGAGAAAATTCAGTTCTCTATATTTTGTAGATGTTTATGGGTTGAGGACGATACCAATTGATATGTCCAGCACTTGGAAATGTGGAGCGCCGACTGCGTATTAGCTTAATGAAAACCATTTATGAATATCATTTAGAAAACTCTCTACCTCGTTTTTGCTGCACATAGGGGAGAAGGGCCAGTATGCGAACACCCTAAGTTTGGAGGTCCATGGAGCCAATTCCTTGCCACGCAGGATCACCAATTTGACAGCTAGTTATAAATAAACATTTTTTTATCCTAAGCCTTTAATTTTGAATCATATTCTAATATTATTTGCTTACATATGATTGATCAAATAAAATATCTCAAAAAAAACACATTTACATTGTGAAGTTAATAGTTCTCTTGTCAAATAAGTAAGGAAAATACTTCAAACTAATGCCAAAATCAATCCATACTATATATGATAAATGCAAGATTGAAAATTCATCAAATTTGGATTTGAGTCACACCTCTAGGGATTTGGGAGACATTCTCAGCATTCAACTGGATAACAAGAGACTTCAGCTGAGAAATTATAAGCAGTAGGTATGAAAACTAACCTGCAATTTTTGCTTTGTTGGACCTTTCCTTTCAAAACTTGATAGAAGTAATCTCTTCTTATAAAATCCACTGTAATCAGGCACCCTACAGAAGTAAATCAGCAGTAAACAAGACTAGGAAAGTGAATATATAATACCAACATAGGGGAGAGAGTATCCAATCAAAATGTAAGACATGGATCAAGGTGTAGGGTCTTTTTAATCAAAGGTTGAAATTGATTTTGAGATGATCTTGTGGCTGAAATTATTTGATTTGATATTCATATTTATTTTTTACCTTCAAGTGTACAATTTTATTGGTGTTTTTAATGGATGAATTTGAATCTTGAGAAGAAGGTTCCCTCTTTTTTTGCAGGTATGTATTAAAGTCTGGATATGAAAGATCTGGTGATTGAACAACCCATCTTGGAATATGGAAAGGGATGAATTGGAAAGAGAAATATTCAACCCATTAAATAGATATGATGGGTTTGTCAACTGATATGTTGTATTTATACTTTGAACAAATGAGTCTTTTATTGTAGAAAATGAAAGTACCAATCAATATTTATTGTGTACTAAGTAATACTGAGATGTTGACCCTATTCACATATGGTTTATAAAAAAACAATTTTTTGAACTTCAATAATCAAAATTTTGGTTTTTATTCCATCAAGTATTGGATATTTTAAATGCAAAATAGTGTTCAAGTATTGGGCAGTGTTCACATACTGGCTCTTCTCCCTATTTTGGTGAAGAACTCTCAATTAACTCTCCTTGCTTTACATTCCTAGTTTCTTTGAGTTGTCTTTATATGCTTAGTCATGGTTTTTTTCGGGGTTCACACTCGATGGATTATGAGTAACAATGTACTTTTCTTTCTCAAATAGTGGTTGAATAGATAGAAAATCACTTGGACTCTTAAAATCTTTAAACAACCTACATAAGTTGAAATAACCTAGCAATGTACCTTAGATTGAATGGATGAAACTTAGCACTTCCGAAAGTTATTCCTTTGTTGAGAATTGATGGAAGTTTGACTATACTTTGATCGTTGCATCTTGCACCTGAAGCTGTTTAGTCTTGTTTTTTGCAATCTTAAATGGCCATCCTGAATTCTTTGTAAGGTTTACTTTGGGAATTCGATAAAACATGGCATTCTTGATGATCCTGAAAATCTGTTCTTGTATGATGAAAATAGCCATATCTTTGATATACAAATGCATAACTTGACATCACTTTCTCCTTATGACCCACTTCTAGAAAATTGTACCTTGTTTGACAATTGTACAGCTATAGCTCTGATCATCCCATTACTTCTCTAAAAATATACACCTGTGCATTCTGAAATGTATTCTAAATCTAGAAATTTTGCTTCTTCTTAAATCTGAAAACCATCTTAGTCAGTTTATACTTTGTACTTTTGTGATTGACTCTAAAACTGAACTTGATGAACTGACTTAAAATTTGCTTTTTCTGAGAGTTGTATTATGAAACTACACTATTTTATTTAGGCAAACTTCTTACTTGTGAATGCTTATACATTAGAAACCGGACATGAAATGGAAAGAAGATGATCTTGAGCTCTAACATAAATCTCATTCCTCTTTTCGTGTACATGGAGCAATAGCGGTCAAAGATGGAACAATAACTAACGAGAGGGGATCCAAATCATCAAGCAATGACGGATCCCTTCTCTCCTTTCTATTTTAAGTTTTTCATTTGTATGCATATTTTTCTTTCTAGTTATTTCTCACGGCTTGTGTGAGAAAATGTACAATTATTCCTTATGAATAAATGAAAATTGCCTTTGTGTAATGAGTTGTGTATGTTCTTTTGCATTTATTTTCAGTAGCATAATGTGATATGAACCTAAATAACTCAAGACACTAATGCAATTCCACTTAATCATAAAAGAATAAAATGATTAATTGTACATTTTCTTGATCTGAAACTGATAAATGAATAAGTCACCACCTCTGCAACTATTCTTTCCTTTGATAATTTTGAATGCGCAATCGAAAGCTTGCTAACCATAATGTTTTTTTATATGCGATGTTATTCCCATCTCTCGTCACGACCTTGCATCGGTCTGGAAAGGTTGTTGCATGATCATGAAAAAGATGAATGATAGAATAACATCCTATGTGGGGGATAAACATTATGGAAAAAGCATTCCCCAATTGCTTATTGTTTGTGTGTTGCCCAATTTGCGATCGAAAACTAGTAACCTTATAGTTTCTTATACCTTGACTTTTTGATGACTAACCCAAAATGGTCAAACACGTACCCCCTTCCAATCTAAGAAACAATTTTTTTTGAGTTGACCTCTCACACATCATGACTAAAGTGTGAGAAATGTCAACATGTGGGGTCAGTTGCCTACTAGCTGAAAAGATCAGTGCCTTAACACATCCATTGGGCTATATCACAACCTAAAAATAAAAATGGGCAAATAAAAATCCAAACCCATTTCATTTCACATTCACTTGAAGACTAAAGGTAAAATGATGGTGAGTGGAAGTAAAACAACCATGAGAAGAGATGAAAGTGAGGATTTGATAATAATTTGAGAGTAAAAAAGAAATATGGTACAACCAAGTAGAAGGCGAGAGGAAAGAAAAAAGCCCCTAATCTCCTCTGGACCCAATAACAAGAGAAAGGGGAAGGCGAAGAGAAGAAAGAAGAATATGTGACACTTTTACATAGAAGACCAAGGACAAAGGTAAGTTTATTTTGCATTTAAACTATACAATTTGTTGTATTTGTAGAAATGCAATGCATTCTAAATAAAAAAAACCCTAGGGTGATTTTGAAACCCTAGGGTAAATCACTTTAAAAACCAAAATTTGAAACAAATTTACTCCCTTCTCTACAATATATTCGTTGATAGGTGATGACATGATTTCAAAGTTCATGATTGTGTAAAACCTTTTGTCCAAACCCCTTCCAGAATTGGTGTTATAACCATGGTTTAGAATTACCATTTTTGAAAGCGTGCAAAATCAGAACACTTGAAAACGTTCAAATTCAACAAACATGTAGGGTAAATCTAAGTTTAAAAACATCGAAAATCAAATGCCTAATTTCATAACGTATGCAAATTACAATTTTCATTTGTTGTCCAATTTTGTGTATAACTTACAATAATTGTAGTACATGAAACCGCATTTCTTTGAGGCATTTTTATCTAAGAGTTTGCATGCCTCGCTAATGCTTCCACATTTTCCTTACATATCTACCATGGTATTAGTAAGTACAATATCTGATAATAGTCCCTTCTCCATAATGAATTAGTGTTGTTTTAACACCCTATTTTGGCATTGGATGGGAGTAATGGATAAACATTGTCTTTTTAACACATATAAAGGTTTTTGACAATGCCAAAATTGTCCAAAGGTGCATGTTTGACAATCCAAATGCAAGGGCCAACTTTTCACTATGGTGGCAAGGGAATTTTTTTCCCCTCTCCTTGTCTAGGTCACTCAACACATGTTTTGAATATGAGAAATATCCACCTACCTTATGTTTGTGGTTTTGATTTGTCTCTTACACAAAAGGAACGTGCCATTTATGGTGTTTAATCACAATACATCCAAGTACCATTTTATTTCCTTTGTCCTTCATCAATCTCCTTGATTCCTCTAGGCTTGTTATAAATCTTCTATTTGGACATAGGTTGGGTGGAAGCTAACAAAGGTTGTGGACCTTGGCTTGTTTCGCCACATAGCTTGAATCCCACAACCACCAAATGTACCCTTATAAACTTGCAAATTGAATTCATGTAGAGTATTGAAACAAAATAAGTCTCCATTCTGAGTAAGATCGCCAAAAATGTCGTCGATATTGCAAAATACCAAACAAGCGGCAACATGAAAAGGTACCAAGAAAACACGCTCTTCAAATATGGACTCCTAAAATATGGATGCCTTAAAGTGATAATCTCTACAATAACACTTTCCTTTTTTAAATTAATGGAACTGCTTTACATCTTACACAACAACTTGCTTTGCAACAATCTTGGAGGAAAACCTAGTTACTACATGTGGCAATTAATACATACATGAAGGTTCTTGACAATGCCAAAAAATGTGTAAGGGTGACATTTAACAATCCAAATACAAGTTCCAACTTTTCATGATGGCGGTAATGGAATTTTTTTCCTCTCCTTATCCAAGTCACACAATACATGTTTTGAATATGAGAAATATCCTATTGTGTTGTCTTTGTGGTTGGGATCTATCTCCTACACATAAAGCATGCCCCATTTTATGGTGTTTAATCCAACTACATCAAATATCTTTTCATTCCTTTATCCTTCATCAATATCCTTAATTCCTCTAGGCTTGTTCTAAATCTCCTATTTGGACAAAGGTTTGGTGGATGTTGACAAAGGTTGTGGACTTTGGCTTGTTCTACCACACAACTTGAATCCCACAACAACCAAACATAACAAGCATGCCCACTTAGACAAAATCGAGATATGCCAAAGAGATTGGCCACAAAGTGGATGACATATCAACGCCAAAATAGTTTCTTATAAGAATGATGGTCTAAGGTCTTGATCAATAGTGAATAAAATAATAATGCACATTTTCAATGCTCTAATTATAAAAATACAATGCCAAGTTATAGAGATGTTGGAGACCATGAAGGTTGGCGACCAAACATGTGAGGTGTGTTAGAAGAGTGATAAAGAAGGTCAAGTCCTGGATAACAATCAACAAGGAGAGACCTAATGCGAATAGAATTGTGCTTGAAGAAATATATTGAGCTTATGAACAGAACACCAATAATGCACAACCATAAATGAAGATGCAAACAAGAAAGCGCCAATGGGTGCAGGTGCTTTCAAACCATTTTCTTAATTATTTACCAAACCACAAGTTGGTCAAATGGAGAACACCTAAACTAATGGTGGTAGGATATTGAATAATTACGACAACCAATTGTAAGTGACAAGTATGTTTTTTCTCACTCAAATCCAATGAATAGACAATGGTCACCCGAGACTACAATATTGTAACCCGAGAGTTTTGCGGCATGTACGTCTTGGCTCATGGAAGGCCCAAAAATTTAATTGGGTAATGGTTGCCTAAAGTCAACTATGATACCATATAGTAGCAGCGAGAAAACACATCCATGATCACTTGTGCAATCCATTACTACATTGAACTAAGCCATCATACATGTAGCACTATTGATCTCGAGATCATGCACAAAATTGTTTGTGTAACTCTTTCATATATTGAATAATACAGTAGCCGAGATAAATAGTCAAGGTGAATTTGTTACACATCTATATATGATTGAGAAAATGAGTAATTATGCACTAGAGAATAAACTCTTACGTCCCTAATAAAATCAAGCCACGAACATCTCTTTAACTAAATAACTCGAGTCAAGCTTAACCCTATTCTAGTGTGAACCTAAACAAAACTAGACTAGTTAGCTAGAGATCACTACTAAACTACTATGAACATGTTGGTAGTCTCATATTGGTAGCAATATTGTTGCAGGGACAAAGTAGGAGATAGACTCTATTTCACTACCTAGATCAAGTGGGCTATGTAATGAAAACTTCAATAGTGAATGAAGAAAATAAACTGGTGCTCTCTATTGTCATATTTGCCATGATTCCCTCTTGTAAATTTCTTGTTTCTATGAGGACATGAACTTTGTTTGAATCATGCTATTTTTTTTTTTTCGCAAAACTAGAAAGCTTTAAAAATATGTGTAGTGATTTTTAAATCAACAAATTTCTTGAAAGATTAATAATAAAGGAAAAAAATGGGAAGCTCTTAGGCTTGCAACATTCTTCTTAGTATAGAGGAGAAACATATCCTAATACAATTTTGAACATTCATTCCAAAAAAAATGAAAGCAAGCATTTGCTTTATAATAGTGTGAAATTATGAACACATAGATTCCCTATGACAATTGGATGATATTGAGAAAGTAGGTATAGACAATAGGAAAATTTTAATAAAATTTCATAGGATACTTCAATAGTGGGGGCACAAACAAGACATTTCGGATGCAGGTACGACCAAGATACGGGGTGGGAGTGGGGAAGATACGACGTGGTATTTTTGCCTTAAACACGCCAATACATGGAGAAACATACAACCGATAGGATACTTTTGAAGCTATACATATATCATTTCAATGGGAATTTTATTACTCCAAGGAATAAATGGAAGTCTATATCAATATGTGGAAGTCTGGAAGAATATATCAGAATTTAATATTTATTATAGACTATAGTAAATGATTTTATATATTATTAATTTATTATATATTTTAAAATAGCATCTAGAAAATACTAACAGTTCATAAAATTTCTATATATATATATATAAAATTATAATCAACATGATAGATAGAGAGGGTATATAGAATAGAATATAGATATAGATATAAATATTGATATTTGGTTTGGCCCTAAAGCACTCATAGTATCATTATGAATATATAGACCAAAAATATGGAAGAAACTACTCACTATTGAAATGAAAGACGATCGATTATCTACCCAAGGGATAGAAGATCCCACATACGTAAAAAAAGTCACAAGGGGAGTTGGGGAGAAGACTTGACAATCTAGATGACTCAGTTAATACGAACTATATATATATATATATATATATTATTAATATTACTTATATATTATATATATATATTTTATATTATATATAATATAATAATATAATAGTTATTAAATTACTTAATTATAGTGTTATATATAAATAATAATATAATAGATAGTATTATAAAAATTTATGATTAATATTCTTATGATGTCATTTTAATATTTATTATGCACTATATTGTCCAAAATTGGATATTATTAATAATCATATAATGTTAGTATCTTGTCTTTCATATGCATAATATGTGGTTAATAACTTAATTCTTATTTAGAAGGCTAAAATTTATATATTTTTTATAATTGTCATATCCAACGCCATATCTGGGAGTAAAAGTTTTTGCATTGTCAGTATCTTGTTTTGCATCGAATACTCCGTACCCATACCCGTATCCAAAACATATCAGCTACTTAGAAAATTTCAATATTATCTTCAAAGAACGTTTTCACAAAGAATATTAGTCATTTTGTGAAAAATATTATTCTATAGAATCTTTGTTCTATCTCTTTATACATGTTGTTAAATGACTACAGTATATCATAAAAGAATAGTGCAGCGTATTTGCTTGATAACTTTATCATATAAATGGGCCAAAGTTTCATTTAAATATCAAAATAGAGTACATAAAGTAATTTATTATATATAAGATTTGCAATGTTTAATAACAGTGTTGATAGGAAGGTTTATGGCACATGTATCTATCTAAAGAAAACCAAATTTTACATTAGATTGGAAAGATGCATTTGGAAAATGAACCCTTCATTACATGGGTAAAATGTGTAACTTCCAAGAAGACCCACTTTTGTCCATGTGGAAAACTTCATACATTTTATCTTATGGCTTTGTTGAAAACAAATTTACTAATTTTTAGGATCAACTAGCTTTCTCACCAACAATCTCAATGAATATATAAGTGAGGTGTAAACTTGGGTTAGTACATTTCCGTGCTATTTTTGTTGGGTTACTTTTTAAACAATAAAAAATGATGCTGCTTTTGTGTTAACCTCGGTCAGATTCCAAAAATAATAAAAAATCAGACATTTTCATGTTTTTTTTTCTCCTCAAGATTTTTTATTTTTCTGTTTTATCCTCTCCCCGCACTTGAATATGGCCAAAACCTCAATACTAAAGAAACATAAATAATTTTCTTATCAAAACATGACAATGCATTGCAACGAATTTCTTTCAATTTGATAATCCTAACTGATATCGCATGTCTGGATCTTAACCCAACTATCATTCAAATAAATTAGATAGAAAGAAGAGCATAATCATTGTAATAACAAGAAATATAACAAATATTTCGTTAAAAAAATATTATGATTGACAATTAACATGGGATTAAGCACTCCTTGAACTTGATTTTTTATGACTTCAAGGTGAAGGACCCAAAAGATGGGAAAGGAAAAGCAACATGGAGAGTTTCATCCAAGCTTGCCAACAAGTGCTTAGGTTTATGCTTCACATTGCTTTTGTTGCATTGATGTATTGTGTTTTGGTATTGTACTTCTTTGAGAAATCAAAACTTCGGTTGTGTTAAGGAGTATACAACTAATATGATATAAGCTATTGCAGTTTTTGTATGGCATTGAGCTTATCAATTAGCTTTGAATAGATCAACACCATTTTTTCAGCATATGGGAAGGAGCTTTATGTCTAACAGGTGCAAATATTGCCATGGTACCTTGGATTGGAATTTAACTACTGAACTATGTTAAAGAATTGTCAAGCCAAGTTCAATCATCTTTTGAGCCAACCGAAAAAACCAAAGGTTGTTTTGTATGTCATAGCCAAGCTAAACACCACTTTGGCATATAAAACCTTTCTTCTATTTACCTTATATATTGTTCAGATTTTGTACCCATAGGTTTTGACTTCACAACCAAGCTTAGGAGTAAATCAAGCCTTATCAATCCATCTACCACAGAAATACAAAAAGACAAGGTTATGTTTTAAGTCATGACCAATCCAGATTCTTGTTGTTTCTTATAAGGCTCACATGGGGAGTTTTTTCCATTTACCTTATGTTTTAATAAAATTTTGCACTACTATATTTAGACCTCATGACCAACCTTAGGATTAAACCAAACCTTGAAATCTACCTTCACTCGAGTACTTCAAGGGAATAAACCCTTTAATGGGGTAGCACACACACAGGTTGAGAAGTATTAATATGTTGATATTGAACATGGGAATATCATAACGATTGTGGATATTATCGAAGTCCCCACACTAATGAAGTCAAAAAAATATTGTTTATGATTGTTGATATAACACTTTAGGCATAGGCATCTTGTACACAACTTACCTGTTTTGTTCTATACTTTTGTTTAATGTGTCATATATAATGCCATGTTTAAGGTTGCTCCATCATCTACAAGCTGCTCAAATGCATCACAAAAATATTGTTCTCACTTTTGGGGGTTTTGAAGACTTGAAACTGACTTGGTTCTTGTTTGGAATAGTCCTCCCAATTTTCCACCCAAAGGGAAGTGCCAAGATGATTTAAACAATAAGGTTAGTTTAAAAAAAAGATTGATATTAGAAATAAATTGCATTGTCAAAAAATAGTACAGAAAAGTAGGCAAAGACATCCAAAATTAAAGATGTACGGATCTCATCTACCCGTTAATACTTGCACTCGGAATTTTTAAAAAGGAATCCACTATCAAAAACAGGCATTAGGCATAATAATAAATCATGCAAAAGATAAGGCACAAATACAATATAAAAGAGTTCAATAGTAAATACAAACTAAATGGAGAAGCAAATTGCATGCCATGGATTGTTTTCATCCACATTGTTGGTATTCTTATCTTCGTAATGTAAATAAATTAGTGACAATATTGGTGTCCATGGTCTTCATAACCTTTATAACCCTGCCAATATCTTTATTTTTTATGGTCCAGACACTATTTCTAAAAAACCATAACTTGTCATATTCAACCATTGTCACCTGAATTGATCTTAAAGAACCCGTCAACTTTCATGGCAGGCAGATCATAGATAATATCATTGCTATACAGGAAATTATACTCTGTGAAGCAATAAGGAAGTGGACGTGAAACTAAAGCTGGATATGTTTTTCAGCAATTCACCGATGTAATGGCAATGTTTACAGCATATTCTGCTTGCAGATTGCATTATGGATTTCCTGCTGTGTTAATATCCCTACTTTATCAGTCTTCATTAATGGGGAGGATATTTAACTCTTTAAGGGGGCTTAAACGAGGAGATCATTAATCTCTGTATCTCTATCTTAATGAGTAGTTTTTTCAACTTCTTTGTTAACTCCAGCTGGAGACAATCATAAACTAAATATTTAACTGCAGTCCTACATCATAATAGATTTTTTACCTTACAATTTGCTGACGATAGTCCTCCTGTCAATGATTATCATCGACAGTTCAAATTAGATTTGAACATCTACCTGACTGTATCATGGTCAACTTATTAATTGTTATTCATAGAACTGTTAGAAGAAAGCACTTTATTCTTCATATCTTGGAAGTTGAGGAGAAATTACCAAAAGTATCTACGATTTCCAATCCATACTAAATTGTTATTAGATACTTTATATAAAAATATTTAAAATAAGAAACATGGGTTACTCGACACAGACGGTTATCACTTTCCAGATTAATCCAGCTTTATTCAGACAACATGTTACGAGCTATGCCGGTCTACCTGTTTTCCTTTTTGGTTCTTTCATGTTAGGCTGAATCGAATTTAGCTAGTAGTATATAATGGAGGTTTCTCTGGCAAGTTGTAGAAGATAAACATTAATACCCACTAACATCTTAGAAAACATTAATGCCCTTCTGTTTTGTTTAAGAAAAATGTAACCTGTTTTGTATTTTCCCCTATACATTTTTTTAATTTTTGTATAGGCCTCTGTTGTAAATATATGAAATAGATATTTAAAATTAAAAATAAAAATAAAAAACAAATAAATAAACATTAATGCAGCCATAACAGATGGGACGATCAAATTTCAAAACCATACTTTCTTCAACCAAGCTTTGGGAATAAACTTACCGTGGTGTTTGCATCAGCATCCACAAGTACCATGGAGAGCGATTATTCGGCGTACATGAACTATGTAAATTTAGATAAATATTTTTCCTTCCTCCTAGAATATTTGGATGTCTAATGTTGGGAGCATAGACAAGGCCTAATGCTTCTCCAAAACAACATCACATAGCATCTCAACTCTGGAGACAAAGCAAGGTTTTGGCGATTGTTGGAACGGAAGTAAACTGCTGAGTTTGATTCCAGAATTAGAGCAAATCCAAAATAATTTGGATAATACATGACTAACTTAGTACTGTTTATACATTGATTATGATATGAGCCATGGAATTGGGATCTCTTAAACATTTGTCAATCACAATTTCCTCATGAGGTTCGTAGTCTTACTGAAGAACTCAAATGTTGGGTTTTGGTCTTCAATCATGTAAGTGTCTAGTTAGTATGAGGAAGAAGCACGTATGGACAATGCACTGCGAAATTGGTCAATCTTTGGTTTCTTCCATGACTTCCCTAATTTACAACTGGATGAAATGCTGTCCTCTCCACACATAGCCTAAAATAAAGGATTTTCTTTCGCGTCTTTGCACAGCCAAGTATTAATAGATATTTTAGTCAAGACAGGACACAGCTCCATTGAGAATCTTAATAGTTGATTGCAAACGACATGTTATAGTGACGAAATAAAAGCATCAAGAGTAATGCAGTTTGATTAGGCTAGCAAGGGTCTAATTAAACAAGTAGTTCAATTGTGTCAAACTCCAACCATTGTACATAATTTTGTTCCTACTAGGCCTTATTTATGCATATTTATCCTATGGAATAATCAATCAACCAAAAGTCATGGAGATAGTTCAATTTTATGCATCCAGACAAACTTACACGAATACCATTCTTTTGACACTCATGTGTTGCACATACTTGATGGGATGAATCACGAACTATAGTTTCTATGGAATTTGTATGTTCTATGCTACAACTATGTATTTTTATATGATATTCATGTAGGAGAACTCGTGTGTATAAGAATTCTCTCTACATTTGTCACAAAGTTGCCCAAGTGCTTGACCTAACCCCAAAGTCATAATATTGAGAAAAATAAAATTGGAAAACAATGAAAACTAATGGGAAGGAAGATTGATGTGAGCCAATGAAAAGTAGGGGTAGAGTTAGCCAACGACCTAAGCATGGTCTGGTGTGGCTACAAAAAAAATCACTCTGAGGGAGTATGCAAACACACAAATTACACTTGTCTAGATGGTCGAAAACCCTGTGTAAAACAAGTATGTCAACTAGACCTTTGTCAGCCTCCCAACATCCTTAAGTGGTATGAGGACAAAGAAAAACAATTGGAAAGAGAGAACAATCAATGTTGTTGAGGAAATTTATGATTTATGAGTTAGGTAGTTACTACCCATTGTGGAGGACTCCCCCTAGACTAATAATACTCTAGACATATGTCATAATTGCAAAGAGAGTAGAGATGAGGATTATCAAATGTTGACTCAACATGAGAACCAACAACCGTGACACTGATGTTTGAGATCGAAAGGAGGGATGACTTACATGCACCCCTAGGACAAAAGGAATAGACCGTAAAATCCAGTATGAATTTTTTCGATGGAGGACTAAGTATGATTGACCGAGGGTGAACATTGGGACGTGGAAGGAAGGATGTCCGGTGGACTATCAATTGAATACAAGAACAATGTTATAACACCACATCATCCATGTGGGGATTAAAAGAAGAGGTTGGTCGGTTAGAAAATGGGAGGACTATCAAAGGGAAGCAATTCTAGAGTGAAGATGAAGGTGAGAAAGAATTAGAGCCTAGAAAAGGACAACAAGGCACCAAGTAGTGACTTCAAGGATACATCATTTTTCTCTTGGTATAAACAGATTTGGTTTTAGGTCTTGTAATATATATTTAAAACTAGCAATAGTATGAAAAATATGGTATTACCATAAGAGACATGGGCGGCATAGGACAAAAGGCACAAGGAGGCTAGGTAAGGCCAATTGAAAGAAATGTGGATCTCACAAGGACCATTGCCACCATCACCACCAAGGATTTCAAACACAATGGTGAGTCCGCTATTACAGGAAGATAGATAAAAGTTACTAAAGTTCACAGTGAGGAACTAATACCTTGTGCTATAGAATGCTTGATATATCAACATGACATCCGTGTTTGAGATCACAAAGGGAATTTTGGTAGCATGACAAGAATATGCCAATGTGCGATAAATTTTTGGCGATATCTTTGTTGAAGATAACTTATAATATCTTGTTAGGATAACCGTCATTGATAAGGCCAAGTTAGGACTAAGAATGAAGAAAAGAGAGGTGTCAACAAAACAAAAGTGTAATAAATTTTCAATCAATATCAAGACTCAAGAAGATACACCATCCTACTCACAATAACAAGATTGCTTCATTGATGGGGTCATAAACCCAATGGATGACAATGTCCTACACTTAGGCGATTCTCGAGGATGAGTACCACTTTCATAATGGGTTCTTCTTGCATTAGAAAATGGGTGATTATGAAATTTTTTCCTTGTCAGGTTGTTTTGAGATTGACCCTCATGAGCACGAAGAAGGATCGACACAAAAAAATCCTTGGAAGACAAGAATAAGAAGAAGATATATAGGAATGAGAAGGGTATTGAAAATATGCAACTCATTTTGATTATTTTCTTGAGTATATGAAATATAGCCCTGATTAACTTTGTATATACTTGTCTAAATAATCCCAATGAGGCATATTGTAAGCAATAAGGAGCCATATCTTGCTGCAAATGGACATATCATTAGAAGGTTTACAAGTGAGTCTATAGAGTGTGCAATTTGGTTTTTGATACCTACTATTTGGCTTCCCAACAAACGAGGATTTATATTTGTAATAAGGAACCTTGATGTTATTAGAAAATTTAAGGGTTCAAATTAGCTCATTTTAGATGGAGGTTCACTTCAAAGTTCATATATCATTGGAGATCATAATATCATATAAGGAAGTTTGTAAGGTTATAATGAGGTTTAGTAATGTGTAACAGGATCCTCAAGATCATGATATTCATGTTAAAATCTAATTACATCCCGAGTCACCTAGGACAAGTTTAAGACATGTACAAGCTAGATAAACATTGAAGAAACTCAAAATCGGTATGCTTTGATCTTGTCATAGGAAGTTGAGAAAATAGTGGAAAGGGGTGAAAACATAGGATGGTTGTTATAGGTAGATAAGCACCATGACTACATGAGGAGGCTGGTAATAAAGATTTAAAAGATAAGGCATACATGAATGAATGTAAGTTTTCAATGAAAGAATAAACGAGATTGGTGGTTCCAGGAGAAAACCAGAGTTTTAAGTCATTTCATGTTTGTAAAATGGAAGAAAAAGGATTCTTGGATAATTGTATGGATGATTATACTGCAAAAAAGTTGTAATTCATGTCTTTTTTATAATTTTTGTAATCCTAATCATCTTTATAAATAAGTTTTTTGTTGATAACTCGGTAGGAAATAGAGTTCGAGTCATGTTTCTAATGCAAATATTATTTTTAGGAGTAATATGTGCATTATCACCTTGTAGGACCAAAGGAAAAAGGTGGATAATGTTGATATAGAGTCAGTAGAGTTAAATACTAGGTCTTAGACTTAAAATTTTCTCAAATTATTGATTTTTATCCTTCTCGGGCCTAGGGTTTTGATGGAAATTTATCTCTAATTCACGGTTTATCCAATGAAATTTTCTAAAATTTGATATAAAATTAGTGTAGGAGATCCTCTAATATATTTCTTTGGTTTCATGGTGTTTGGAGGTGTACGGACGAAGAACTTGATGACAGTCTAGTTGTAGGCCTAGTTTGAGACCTAATTAAAGAACCATCAAAGTGAAACTGTGCATTTTTCTTATGAGAGACCCTAGAAAGTATTTAACATCACTTGAAGAAGCCAAATGAGTATTTCAAAAATTGTTAGTAATTCGAAGGAAACTTTATCTATTAATTTTTATCAAGGAAAATGGGATTACGAGAACTAGTAGGCGGAATGGACATGTTAGGTGTTAAAACAAAGATTTCTTTAAACTTCTTTATGTTTCTAAGCAAGAAAAATATATGATAGTATAAATGCATTTCATTTTGAAGTATATTGGTGTTTGAAATCCTTTGAACAGTCATATCACCAAAGATCGATTTTGGATGAACTAGACCTAATGATATGTAGACAACTTCCAATACTCACTATTAAGCGAGAGAAACTAAAATTACGACTTTATATTCTAGACACTATTACTTGGTGAGAAAAACCTAAATATTACTTTTATAAGCTTTGCATTGGTTAAGCTATAACATGAAAGCTAACTATCATATACAAGAGAGTATAATATAGTAAACATGGAAAAGGGAAAACTTGTATGTCCAGGGAAAAAATTGAATGCATGTGCACTTTTCAAATGGAAAAATGCCAAGATTTGCTAGTTAATAATGCTCGGTAGTATTGTGCATGAATTAAAAGGCATCAATCTTACAACTTAACTCTGATAATCCTTTTCCACTTTGAAGATGCAACTTGAGTAAAACTATTCCAAAAAACATCTAAAAGAAAAATATTATCTTCTCCATTGGAGCTAAATGAAAACTTGCATAAAAAGGAGAACTAAAACATGGGAAATGATTAGTAGATAGATGGGTGGGTTATATGAAAATGTTAGTCCCGAGAAGAGAAAAATTCCTAGGATGGATGTCAACCCATGTTTTTGATAAAGATAAGTAAAATAAATGATGGATCTGATATAATGCAGTAAATATGAAATAAAATAGAATAATGAAATTCTAGATATAAGATAGAAATGTATATATGATCTAAATTCATGTAAAATACATCAAAACTAGATGGGTCAACAAAGTGACTGTGGCAAGATAATAGGAAAATATAGAAATACAAGGCCGCATAGTCTCCTCAAGTTGTATCGAGGTGGTCTAGACTGGAATGTAAAAGGAATGATAAATAGATCATAGTAAGCCACGAAGAACTCAAATTATAATTAAACACCACACTCAATAAGATGAAATTAATTTTCCAGAATAACTTTACATAAAATTTTGCAAACAAACGAGCAATAAGATCACATATTATTATGAAACTCAATGAAATACAATGAGAATGGGACTTTTTATATAAGAAAGGAATATCAATCTAAGAACTAGTCAAGGTAATAGATCAAGCCATAAATCAAGTAAAGAACTGGTCATCAAAGATCTAGTCAATACCATAGATCAAGGAAAGAACTATACCCGACAACTAGATAATATCTCCGTAATATCTAAATAAAATAATAGAAATATCCACACACATAAGTGGGTGAGGATTAAATACAATAAATGTAAATAAAGCACCTAGGTGAACATGAGCTAAGTTAAATAGCTTCTCTCACACCCCCTCAAGTGAAGTTAGGGGCCTAAAATATTAGTGGCATATCCATAGTATGAGTTACAACAACCGGGCCTTATCAGTACTCATGTACAATATATCCATGAAGAAATATTGAACCAAAAGTAGGAAATAATCCTAGTAGAAGAAAAGAGAAAGAAGAAGAAGGAATATGTTCTCACGAAAACCCCAAGAACAACTTCTAAAACCATAAGCTCTCTACACAACTCACGGTAGCAAGATGATTTAAAAGGCTTCGTAGAATATGTCTCCGCAACTTGTTTTGAGTCGGAATGTATTCCAAGAAAATAACACCATCATGAATGTGTCGATGAATGAAGTGGATGTGTATCTCAATATGCTTGGTCTGCTAGTGCTCAACAAGGTTGCAAGAAATATGAATTTCATTTTAGTTTTAACGCCAAAGTACAAAAGAGGGAAAATCCTATGGGAATCACAACTCTTTCAATAACTATCAAAGCCAAAGAATATGCTTTGACTTGTTGTAACTGATTCTCTATACTCGCCTCTAAAGATGAAAGTGTAATAACCTATTGCCTTTTACACACCCAATCAACTAGAGAAGAACCAAGACAAAAAAGATAGCCAAAAGTTAAATGTTTGTCATCAATAGAATCCACCTAATCAATCATGTATAACCATCCAAATAAGTAGAACCCCTAGTGTAGTGGAGTCCAAAGTGGGAAGTGCCCTACAAATAGCACAAAATCCTTTTAGCAGCCTGCCAGTGACTACTATGCAGAGAATGTGCAAACCGAGATACAATCCCTACTACAAATGAAATATCACGGTGAGTATGGGTCAAGTACATAAGACTTCTAACCAACTACCTATACAATGTAGGATCAAAAAGTGGAGTGGTACATGTGGAAGTAAGAGTAACCCCAGATTTAAAAGGAGATGGACTTGGCTTGCAATTAGCCATATCAAAGTGCTGAAGAAGATCATGTGTGTACTTTTGTTGACTCAAATGAATCCATGAATCTGTCTGAAAATATGCAATCCAAGGAAATAATGTAATAACCCAAGATATGTCATGTCAAACTATGTAGAAAGAACCATCTCGAATACTCGAACGTGGGAAGAAGAACTTCCATTAAGTAAAAAATCATCAACATACAAGACAAGTATCATAATATCCTTGCTAATATGCTAGAGATATACTTTGTATGATTGGAGTGGAAAAAATAAAACTAGTAGATAGAAGAAAAGAATTCATATTCTCATACCAAGCTTTGAGGGGATCATTTGAGACTATAGAGAGACCTGATGAGTCTACAAACAAGAGAAGAATCCTCAACAAATCCCGCAGTTGCTCCATGCATATTTCCTCTTGTAAATATCCATGTAAGAAGGAACTCTTCATGTCCATTTGGTATATAGGCCACCCCGTGATAACAAGTACAAGGAATACAAAATCCATCATGGCAATGGGTGCAAAAGTCTCAGAGTAATCAATACCTTCAACTTGTGAAAAACCCTTTGTAACAAGAAGAGCATTATACTTGTCAATGGACCCATCAGTTGCGTATTTGGTTCGGTATACCAACTTACACCTAACCATATTTCTTCCTTTAAGAAGAGATACGAAATCTCAAGTATGATTCTTCATCAAATAAGAATACTTAGCATCCATTGTATCATCCCACTCCTATATCCCATGAGCCTATGAAAAATCCTATAGATCCTCAAAACTACCCGACACAAGTCCAGTAACCTATAGAATGTGCGTGACGATTCCTAGTGGGTGGAATATTTTGTATGAAAGGTGTTGCCTTATAAAGCGTATTACGAGCCCACTTAGGCGTAATGAAAACATCGGTGGGAATAAGATCCTCTTTAGCATTTATAACCTTCTCAAATAAAATATACTCAAGATGAGATAAAGAAGAAGTAGGTAAGGAAGAAGATGAAGAATCATGAGGTGTGAAACACTCATCAAATTGAATGTTTTCAAAAAGGAAACTCATCAAGATCGGATCTAAAAGTTGATAAGATCTTATGTCCTCACAAAACCCTACAAAGATCAAGGGTTTTCTCTTCTTATCCAAGGCTTTCCTTTTCTTCTTAGGCACAAAGGCCCAAGCATGGATCCCAAAGACTCGAAAAATGAGACATCCGGATTAATGTTAGACCAATATTTCTTTGGAGTCAAACTCTCTAGTGTTATGTGTGGTGTGTGATTCGAATGTAGTTAGCATAATTAATTTCTTCTACCCAAGAGATAGGAGGTAAATATCTATAATGCATCATGTAGTTAGTGATAGCAGACAAAGAACAATGTATTCAATGTATATGTTTGTAAAAAAAAATAAGCAGAGCCATATAAAGGTTGCATGGAGGAAGGAGGACCATTATAACGCCCATCAACAAATATAATCAACAATGTATTAAACTAACTAATACTAACATTCCCCCTTATTACATTGTTCATACAAACATACATTTCCTGATACTGGATGTCCCCCTAAATGAGAACACCGCAAAGAGGATCTTCACACGAGCATGTGCCTACATGGTCTCAATACACAAGATTTTTTAAGGTTGACCATAAACCTAGAGGGACAAGAACACTTTCTGAATTTTCACCTCGGTGGTTTTATAGGATTACCAAAACCAAGAGGATGATACCTCGGTGGTTTTACAGGTTTACCATGAACCAAGAGGATTTTACCTTGATGGTTTTACAGGTTTACCAGAACCTAGTGCGAGTACCATGCATTGCTTTCAATGTTTTTCTGTTCCCCACGATGCTTTTCAATTTAGGAGGTCCCAAACAGGAAACTATGCAACATCTAGCACTTTATTGAAAAACAACAGAACAACCAACACAAAACTGAAATAAACAAACCAAAATTGAGGAATTGGTCCTCAATACCTTATTCGCCACAATATCTGTCAGTCGGCCTCATCACTTGCGGCTTGCAAGAGGTCGCTGGATTTCCTCCAGCCTCCGTTGTCCTTCATCCTCCTTCTTTGCTGCTTACAATACTAGAGATGATGTGAAGCCAATCTCATCAACAACTTCCTCACTCTTGTTAGAATCTTGTGGATCTTCTATATGAGTAGTATTAGCTGCATTTTGTTTTATATTTCCTTGTAGAACATCTCTTGCTCAGCTATGACAATTCCACATTGTATGACCTTTCTTTTGAAAATAGTGGCATTCAATCTCTTGTTTAGGCCCTTGTTTATTTTTATTTGATCACTTGTGAAATTTTTTGTTTGTGGAATAAATTGCACTTTCTTGTTGAGTATCACCTTCTGCAGCATTGTCAGTTATGTGTTTTTCCTCTGCGAGAAGAGTCACGATCTTGTCATCTAAAGATTTAGATTGAATTTGACTGAGAGTAAAAACAACATTGCTGTATTTGGAAGATAGACTATTTAATAGGATAGCTTTGGCATCCTCATCTTCTATCATAGATTTGACTTCTGCTAGTTGTTGGAGCAGAGAAAAAAGATTATTAATACATGGCTAGACATAGAAACACTTTCTTCCATTTTGAATCGATATAACTGAAGTTTTAGGGAAAACTTCATGTTCACTACTTTCACTCCAAATAATTGATTTAAATTATCCCACATGTCCTTGGAATATTTATTGAGATCAACATGATGGAGTTCAAAATCGGAGAGAGCAAGTCCAATAATGGATTTTTCTTTATCATCTCTACACTACCATTCTACTAATTTGGCGGCGTTTGTGGGCATTTTCTCTTTCCCATCTACTATACCCCATAAGTTTTTATGCATAAGTTGCATTTGGATCTTCACCTTCCATGTATGAAAGTTTAACCCCGAGTATTTTTCCAAGTGAATGTCCATAATAACTACTAAAGAAATGAAAAAATAATGGTGAAGTAGGAAGTAAATTACCAGTCAGGACTCTCTGTCATATGTTCGCACTTCTCCATTGTCTACTTTCTTGACACCCTTTTCATTGGCAAAGGCATGGTCTTATCTTTCACAACATTCTTTTTGATGACGAGCCTCCCCTTAACTTTTGTGAGGAGAGAAGGATAATCAGTTATGCAACCACTCTCTCATGGAATAGACCACATCATCCCCGTTAGCGTTGATCACTCCAATCTGCATCCTTCTTCACTCCATTGTTCTCCTCCTGTCTCGTGGCTCTGGAGGTGAAGGACGGAGGTCCTTGTGGTGGCAGTAGTGGCAGTGAGGGCCATGGACGTGGTGGTAGAGTTCACACTGCTCCTGCACACATGCTTCTTCTATACCCTTTCTCACGCTAAACACTTTACCAAATTACAAAAACAACAGACAAAACATTTTCAGTCGTGTATTTTAGAGAAATTTGAGCCGTATTATTGAATGAATATCAACTCAAGCATTCAACATTTGTGCCAAATACAATGCAGACCATAAAAATTTGAAATAACTGCATAAACTCTTCTTCATGGAAGTACCAGCTGAATAGACTTTGTCATCAATTTACTCAAGTAGACACGTCACAGCCAAATAAAACAACAAAATTCCAAAAACAAAAACACATCCTCCGATGTCTATCTTCATAGGTCTGCAAGATTTTCTCTTGACTACAAGTGCTTTTTCCCAACATTTCAGTGTAGATCTACTTTTCACTAGTTGGTCACTTTGTCACATCCATGTCTCCAAACAGATAGCCAATCCTTCAACACATCCACTCCTTCAGAACAAGTCTTCACACATGCTTGAGGGTAACAAAATGCTCTGATACCAATGATAGCAGAAAAGAACAATGTATTCAATGTATATGTTTGTAAAACAAAAGAGAAGAGCCATATAAAGGCTATGCGGAGGAAGGAGGACAGTTATAACTGTCCATCAACAAATATAATCAACAATGTATTAAACTAACTAATGCTAACAATGACTATCCATTTACTTCAAAGTTTGATTCTTCTATTCGATACGACATTTTTTTATGGTGTATGAGGGACAAAATTTTGGTGAATAATGACATGAGTTGCCAAAAATTCAAAAAAATCATTGTTGAAGTACTCCCCCATTATCAGTGTGAAGGTTCTTTATGCAACTAGAAGATTGTTTCTCAACCAAAGCCTTGAAGACTTTGAAGTGTGAAAAACATCACTTTTTTAATTGAGAAAATAAACCCAAGTATGCCTTGAGAAATTATCAATAAAGGTAAGTGCATACTTAGCTCCATTGAAAGAGGGGGTAGGAAAAACCATCAAGTCACTATGCACAAGCTCAAGTGGTGAAGAAGATCTCTTAGAAAAATTCTTAGGAAATGGATCTTGGTATTGTTTTCTTAATGCACAACCATGAAAAAATCCCTCAAGACAATAAAATATAGGAATACCATCAACCATACCTTGAGTGCTCAACTCTTTCAAATATCTCAGTAATTGAGATGTCCAAATCTCTTGTGCCAAAGCATACTCTCTAAATTTACACGAGAAACCAATTTTGTCCCTATAGAGAAAGTGTCATCAAAACCCTCAAAGTGATATAGTCTATAACTATGATGAACAATACCTTGAGCAATAAATGAATGAGGCTCTAACAAAGTTTGTACTTCCATGCCATGTGGAGTAAAACTCATTATTTTTCCTTGACCTGAATGAAAAATTTGATATATAGAAAGAAAATTTGTAGTGATGGTAGGAACATATATTGCATCTTAGATACTTTCACCATCAAGGTTTATGTCACCTTTTCCTTTAACAGGGAAGAAAATAAGAATCTCCAACCTCAATTTTGGAAGTAGAACTCAAACCTAGAGATACAAAAGACTCCTTGGAAGAAGTCATGTGATGAGAAGCACCAAAATCTATAACCCAACTATCTGCAAGTGGTTACTGAGATCTCCCAACAACATTAAGAGTTTTTCCATGCTAATTAGAAGGAGGTGAAATGAAGATAGAAATTTTGTATTTCTTGATTGCATCCTCTAAGGCTTGCATTCGTTTATAACACCTATGTTCTTCATGACCAATACCCCCACAAAAAGAGCATGAAAGGCTAGACTTATTCTTAGATTTAGAAGACTCCTTGGGTTTAGAGTTGTTTTCTTTGGGTTTAGGAGCACTTTGAGATGGAGAAGGGGTGAATTTGGTTTTACTTTTGGTTTTCCCTTGCCTTTAGGATTAGATGAACTAATGCCTTTTGAGAGGTGGAAGACTCAAGGTTAGAAAATTTGGATTCTTCCCTAGTAAGTCTTTCAACAAATCTTTTAAGTTAGGAATTTTGAATGTGTTACCTAAGACATCCATGCTAGAGAAAAACTAGAAAATAATATTATGAATGGTCCTCTCAACTTAGATAAAATCAAGTAAACACACTCTTCATCTTTCTTATCTCTTCCACTCCCTTTCAATTGTGTCAAAAATTCTTGAACTTGGTAAGATAGTCTATAATTGTTGGAAAATCTTTAGGATTAAGAGACGTGATCTCAATTTCAAGTTGCATGGCTCTCATATGATCAACCTTACCAAATAAACCCTTTAATTTCTCCCATATTTTGAAAAGAGAGTCACATTTTTTCAAATGAAACAAAATATTTTCACTTACATAAGTTCCTATCATGCCTATACACTCATCAAATTTTTACTAGTACTAAAATTTCTCATATTATCTAGTGAACATTGGTTGTTTTGAAGAAGTTAAATCCCATAATCCTTTCTGTTTTAATTATTGTTTTCATTCTTGGCTTCTATGTGTGGTAACGATGTGTTGTTAATGGCTCAACATGATCTAATGCAGAAGTAGATAAAGACGTCATTCTCAAAAATAACAAAAATGCAAGACCCAAGCAATGCAACAAGACCCTCCATATTTTTACACGTTATAATTGAGTGTGTGTTACAATATGACACTTTATAATTATAGTGTGTTTCTCATATCAAATAGTTCCAATGGAACAAACACAAAAAAACAAACACTTTTACAAAAATCAGCACTCAAATCCGAGTTATTGATCAAAAGATACAAGTTTTTCAATATTATGCTCTACTATTTTTTTTAGTTTCCACTAAAATCATAAGCTTAAGTCCTCATATGACCAAGGGAAAAGGATTTCAATGGGTGTCTTCTAGTAAAACTTGTTAAATGTGGACCAGTATTGAAAATGACCTTCGTTTCCCATAATAACATGCTTCAAATTTTATTACAATGGTGAGAACCTAGGAAACAACCCATACGACCTGTAAAAACAAGAAAAGGTGTCCTACACATTTTCTTCCTCGCTGACATGGATTCTAAAGTAGACTATCACGTGCCTCTGTAATAACAAAAAAACCTAAAAAACAACTGCCTCCAGAACTGGTTGAGTTTACACTCGATGTTAGGGTTTTGCAACCTTCTAGACCCAATGGAAGGATCTATTTTACATAAAACTGCACTTAGAAACAAAATACAAACAAATCCCGAATATATGAATATATAAAATTATATTTACAAAATAAAACTTATAGATGAATGTCAACAACAATCTCCTGCTTTGATACCATAAAAGGAATGATAAATAGATCGTACCAAGCCATGAAGAACTCATATGCTAATTAAACACCACACTCAATAAGATGAAAGTAATTCACCAGAATAAATTTACATAAACCTTTGCAAACAAATGAACAACAATATCATATATTATTATGGAACTTAATGAAATACAATGAGAATGACCTTTCTTATATAGGCAAGGAATATCAATCTAAGAACTAGTCAAGGTCATAGATCAAGCCATAAATCAAGGAAAGAACTAGTCATCAAAGAACTAGTCAAGACCATAGATTTAGGAAAGAACTAGTCATCAAATATTTATTCAATACTATAGATCAAGGAAATAAGTACACCTACAACATAGATAATATCTCACTAATATCTAAATAAAATAAAATAAATATCCACACAAAAAAGTGGGTGAGGATAAATACAATAAAGGTAAATAAAGTACCTAGGTGAACATGAGCTAAGGAACACCTACTCTAACATAAAGATGTTAAACTAAGAAAGAACAACTGCAAGATGATTTGGATCTAGATATGATAGGAAGGATGTAAGAAAATTGGAAGATTTAATGGAGGTAAGGCAAGGTCGACAACGACTAGACTAGGTCGATGGTGATTGGTGTATGTCGATGATGACTAGGACAAAGTTATGATTTGATAAGATAAGTATGGACAAATGTGAAGGATGAAGAAGGATGAATAAATAATGGGGTAGTGGCGGAATCCAAGATGATCGTAAAATATGCAAGAATGAAGCACAAGATGAAGGAAAGACAAAGGGGCTCCACACAAGATCAAAATGTCTTTAAATCTCCACAATGATGAAAGAGGTCTTCAAATAACGCAACACCCGAAAATTTATCCTTTGCAAAGAGGGGATAAAAGTGTATTTATAGGGAATAAATGGTAAGAAAATATTAAATAAAGGTAAAGGAGAGGTGAAATTTCTAAATGAAAGACCTAAATAGGTGGAAACCCTTAAATCAAGGCCATGAAGAGGTGAAATCATTAAATGATGGCCTAGAGGGGTGGAAAACTTTAAATAAAGGCCATGGAGAGGTGAAATCATTAAATGATGGTCTAGAAAGTATAAAATAGAAGATTAGGGAGAATAAATATATTAGATGAGAATTAGGATTAATTAAAGATGATTAAGGATGATAAATTATGGTGATATAACTTTAAGATGATATTATGGGAATAATTATGATTTAGATAAGAAATAATGATAAATGGGATAAAAAATGATTTTGGAGGGAAGAGGAAATTCGAATGGGTGCATGTATGAGAGAAGAGAACTAACATGGGGTGAGGGGTAGTGATACCAAAAATTGGTATCTATAATAAGAATCCACTCTTCTATGTTCTCAAAAATGGAATTGATGCTTTTGACTTGAAAGTAGTCATCATCCTTAGGCGAAGTTTACAACATGGATTCATTTCTAGAATCGTAGGGAAACTCAAAGTGATGAGAACAAGTAAATTATCTCCCCATTCACAAGATTCTTCTAGCATCTCATTTTATTGTTATTAACTATTAGTTTCTATACATACCACTCAATATTGGCCTTCTATCATTTTATGCGGTAGAGGTAATTTCCTCGTGATTGAAGACATATGTAGGATATTTAATAATTTCCTTTATCTTCTGTTCATCAGAATACAACCTTCTTTACAAAAAGGGAAGGGGAATGCCACATCTTCACATCCATACTTTGAGATCATATGTTTTTTCTATCTCATTATTAACCCATCAAAACTAAAATCGTACTTATCTTGCATAGTCATAACATGGGTCAAGATATCAAGACTAAGTTAAGGGTCTTTAATTCGTTCTACAATCTTCAAAATATATTACAAATAATCCTTCTCCAAAGCTATGACATGCTAACTTTCACATTCATTTGAAAAATTTACACATTGGGTCTCAGGGAGATTGTTAGAAACTTGATCTTCATATGGCCATAATTCATTTGAAAAATACTCTTTCTCATGATCTGACTTTCTTATCATTTGGGGGTTTCCTTCTTGTAAGTTAAGGCATACGCACGTGGTCTTCATCATTTTAAAATATATATAAAATTTCCATGATGAATGGGAGGGGCACACCTTCCAATTCAAGAGTCATCAAATCATCCTTGTGAGAGGAGGAAGAAATATGCCCCAATGAAGTATTTGGATGCCCCTACTGATTATGGATGCTAAGGGAATGCCCCCTCAAACAAATGAGTGATGCAAGTAAAGCAATGGAAAAACATTTAATACGAAGAAGGAAAAGGAAATAGATTTAAGGAGTAGAAGGATGATGGGAGATATTTTTCTCATAACATGATTTAAGGAGTAGAAGGATGATGGGATATATTTAACTCATAGCATGATCTTCCATTCAGATAGTGAAAGTTAGAGAAACCTTTTTTTTGTTGCACAATAGATTTTTCAGCATGATTATTAAAGAATCGTTATGTTTAACTCATTATGTGCATAAACAAACACACATAGAGAAAATAAAAAGAGAAAAAGGAAAACAAACCTAATAAACACAATATATGTAGGCAACATGGCTATAAATGAACCAAGATGGGAACATAATACTAGTAATTGGTCGAAAGAAAAACAAAATATTAATGCAAATTCATTATACATAGTAAAAGTATGCACCATGGTTATAAATAAACCAAGATGACAACAAAATACTTGTAATTGGTCAAGAAATAATAGAAAAAACGTAACACAACTGTAAATAAAGACAATTAATTATTTCCTTAATGTGTTCCATAGTGATAATTAAGCAGATTTGGATGCCCCTAAGCAAGGATATTGATATGCAAGGGAATTGGATTGGACCAAAGATCAGAGTTAAGAAACTCTTTATGGTACTCTAGTTGCGTCCATGTTGAAGATTGATATGATATTGAAAAGGGTCATTTCCCCCAAACAAGGATATTAACATGCAAGGGAGAGAATGAGAGTCGAGATTTCCCCAAGAGAGGATGTATACGAGGGAGATGATTGATTTGATTTCCCAAGTAAGGATACATGCAAGGGGTAAGATGATTGAAACAATCACTAGGATATGTGTTAAAAGTTTGATTTTTTGAATTGCGTTGATTTGGGATTATTGTTGTTTTTAGATTTTGTAAATTTATAAAAAAATGTTATTATTTGGACGTTGTGGAATTTTTAATATTTTATTTTTCTGAATTTTTGGGATATATTGATTTTTGAATTTTTGATTGTTTTTGGATTTTTGATGTTTTGAATTGCTTTGGATTTTTTTGTTTTTTGTTTTTGACTTGGTAAGGAATGCACTATCTAACTCATGTTAAATTTTTTTAAGATTTCATTCCATTGACATAATGGATTGGAGATGATAGAGGAATGAGATATCCTACTCCATTCTTAACTCCACACAACTAGTATGATGTGAGGGCTCAACAATGAGATCCAAGAAGGACATGAGAAAAAGGAGATAATGATATGAAAATGAAGATGATGGATGCAAAGACACAAGGTGTAACAATGATCCATTTGAGAGAATGGAACTCATCTCTAGTCAAGATTATCTCACCGATTCCAACATGATTTCATGTTATATATCTTGACTAGAATTAGATCCATTGATGGCCTACTGATTGACAAGATTCAGTTGAAGGAATTGTTGTCTCTCTTAACATGAGAAATGTTTTGGGATGTATATGATTAAGAACTTTTAAGTCATATTTTCTAAAGGTGTTATTTTGTTTGATTTCTTATATGACCCCTACATCATGCCCCATTCCACCAATAAGAGACAAGGACTCAAAACCGAAGAAAAAATGTAGGTGAGTAAGGACACCTTCCTCCTTTCTTAGTCTCTTACTACTAGTAATAAGCGTGGCCTCATCACTAAAGACTGTGAAGGATGAAAGGTGTAGGAAGTGATTTTTTGTATTTTGATTGATTTTTCCTTTTTTGATTATGCTTTTAGGAAAGATAAATTTTCCCGAATCTTATCCTCATGCGACTAGTAGGATGCAATGGTTCAACATCGTTTACTGAGATGGATGGTCAAAATATCCAGGTAAATAAATGTAGTGCTTTTTGTTAAAGATAAATCTTGTTTCAAGGAGGATTCTCCATCAGTAAGCTTCTAGACAAAACTGTAGGTAAAAATATTCAAAATGGTAAAAACCAAAACATGGATGAGGCACACAATGCCCAATAGGAAAAAAGTGAACCCATGTCTTATAGGTAAAGAGTGTGAAGATATGATAATGGTATATTTGTAATATTTGCCAATGGATTAAAAGTTTCAATATTTTTATTTAGATGAGTTAATTGTACAATCACTTCCTAAGGTGGAGAGTACCTATGGATAAGTAGCTTTTTACTTCTGCATTTTTTATTTTCATATAATGTTTTAATGAAATGATGGCTATGGGAGATTTTTCATTTCCTTTTACTGATTTTTTTTTTTTTTTGACAAATTAGATTAGGGTTAACAATGGACTCATTGTTTTGGAAAAGGTCCATGGTTATGTTAGTTGAATGGTCCTGATTTACGAGACTTGGGAAGACAAGGTACAATTTAGTGGAATACATAGAAATATATGCGATAAAAACATGATTCGATGAGTCCTAATTTATGAGACTTGGGTGGATGAGGTCCAAGTCAACATAGTAGATAGAAAGATTTTCAATAAATTTATGATTTGATGGGTCTTGTTTTACGAGACTTGGGTGGATGAGGTCCAAGTCAACGGAGTAGATAGAAATATTTTCAATGTATAAGGATTTATTATTCATGATGTTTGGTTTCAAAAGGTCGCGATGACCAAATGACATGATTTGGTTATTTAACAATAGATTTTTGCTTAAATATTGAAGTGGACATTGGTAAATACCCTTAGGAATGTGCACATCATAAAATGCACAAGTACAGATATCTTGACACCTAGGTGATATTGTGGTCAAATCCATGAGGGGGATTTGTATAGATGTCTTCTCTAATGGTTTAATAATGTCATAGGAATTAGACAAAGATTTTACATTTGATGCCTATTGTTGAACAACCATAGACATAGGAATGAACACTTGAGGTATTGTAGACGTGGAAAAATGCATACCTGTAGGTCCAAACTGATGTTTGTAACGTTGTTATATCATGGCTAGAAATGTCAATTTTATGGTGGCCATATTTGAGGCATATGATCTAATGATGTAATGAAACGATCGGACTCAACATTATTAAATGATTGGCCCTTACCTTTAGATTTTGAATTTGTATCATGGGTTATGTTATCCAAAATTCACCCCTCAAGGTAATTTTGATAACATGCATCAAATTCTTTAAGTCCCAAGCAAATAGATTGATTTAAGGCCCAAAATCATGTTTTTTGGGGCCCCCTCGCTTCTTTCTAACTCTCCCATCCAAGAAGAAAACCCAACGAGTTAGAAAAGGTGAAAAAATTGCAAAAACCAAGCTTGGGGCCGAAAAAATGAAGAAAATCGGCTAAGTCCTAGTCCAGGCGGTGCAGTGGGACAGTTGGGACGTCGGGGCGCGAATCGGCCGAAAAGCCGCCAGGCGGTCCGCGCAGTAGTTGGGACATCGGGACGCGCGGGACGCGAAAAGGTGAACCGGCCGAAAGTGGAAAAAATTGCCAAGTTTTGTTATCGCGCGGTTTGGGACAGCCAGGAAAAAAGTACGCGCGGGATGCGGGTCGGTGGTTTGGTGCAAGTCGGTCCATTTCGGGCAGTTCGGAGATATTTGTCCTGACAGTTTGGGACATCCGGGCCAAAAGTACGCGAGAGGACGCGAACCGCCGATTCGGCCGAAACAGGCAATTTCATCCAGACATCCGGGCCAAAGGTACAGCGCGGGGCGCAAAAAGCAAACGGCCGACAAAGAAAGAAGAAAAGTCAATGTTTGACCCGTGAAACTTCAAACGACCATAACTTTTGACTCCGAGCTCCGATTTTAATAAAATTGGACTTTCTACGGAACGAAACACGACGTCCTATAGGCCACAAAAATTGTATTTCTTATTTTTAACAAGGGTAGATATATTTAATTAAGAGAAACATATTCAGCTCCAGTCAATTAATGCTCATTCCCGTCAAATGACAGAAAACGCCTGCCAGACCCAAAATAGCTTCCCGCACTCAGAAGGCCATAACTTTTGCATTTCTCAACGAAATCACACAAAATTGGTACCATTGGAATCGTGGCTCCAAGCCCGACACACAACAATCAAGAAATTCTAGATTTGATGAGAGATTGATTGAGATTTTTAAGAAAACGTGGCTGGGTTCATAACAGTGTTTTATTTGGTGGTTGGGAGTGCAATTAAGAGGCATGGTCATCATTCTTTCTCTGCTGCAGCACCTGGGACAATATGGGGATCCTTTTGCAAGTAATGTATAATCATTTCAATCCATTTAGTGCCTCTTATAGGTGGTTGAAGGACAGATTTCGGGATTTCCATTTTCCCTTCTCTTTCTCTTTTCTTTTCTTCTATAAATTGGAGTGTTGGGCTCATTGTAAGGGGGGAGTTTTCAGATAGCAAAGCTCTGTCAAAATTGCTTTGTGAAGCCAATGTGCTGCAGGCCCTTGTAGTGGACTCCTTGCATGGTGATCCAGGCCCTTATCTTGTAATAGATTGAACTGTGCATATCATGAAGCAATAAAATATCAGTTTGTGGATGTATCTTCCCCTGCTATGTTTTCTTGCATTCTTCTTGCCCCTTTAATCTTTCTACAAGAATATTGTGTCTATTATTATGTTCTTTCAGGGATCCATTATCATTGTGTATGCTTGGAATATTGTTGTGAATGCATTTTGCTAGATTATGGAGAACTGTCATCACCTCTTCTAGTGTGTACTTTGCTTCAGTATTTCACGCATTTGGAGACTACTCTCACACCCTCCTTTTCTAGTGTATCACCGCTTTAGTGTAGGATTTCATTTTATGCATTCTCTCTCCCTGGTCCCTTGGAAATTTAGATTAGGATAGTT
Organism: Taxus wallichiana var. yunnanensis; assembly: GCA_018340775.1. NCBI lineage: Eukaryota > Viridiplantae > Streptophyta > Pinopsida > Cupressales > Taxaceae > Taxus > Taxus wallichiana. The sequence goes on along the minus strand of CM031244.1, from coordinate 368,768,890 downwards.
ATTTTCCCTTGCATTAGAGTAGATTGTGGCAAGTAGTTTAGGAGCAAGAACCAACTTTCTCTGGAGGTCTATCTCAAGTAGCAAGTCCCACAACTTGGAGATAGTACCCATGTTATCCAATCACACCGTGAGTTAAAGTATATGCACTTGTATAAACCACGGAAGGGCACTGTGATTCGGTGATAACAAGTTAACAAGGAGTCTTAAATCAATTCCAATTCTTTATTTAACGTGGTTGTATCAGAAGTGTCTTCAACTTCAATATCTCCACTGTCGAGTAAATCTTGGATGTAATGATGGATTTTGAACAAGTGATCCATAGGATGGCCACTGATGCAATGGTATTCACAATATTCTGATTCATTATACCACGTAGGTTTTGGTTTCCCTTTTGTGAAGGGTATTGTGAGTAGATAGGTGACCATGTAAGCATATTCAAATTAATGGAGGATGGTAGAGAGAATTTCTCCAAGAGGTGTGAATTGTCATCTTTTGAATTCACATGGAGTAATTTCTTGACTAGGGAGTATGATTGTTTGTTTACTTGATTCACTGATTGATGATTTGAAGGATTCATGCTTGAGGAATTTTTCTATAATGGATTTCTCAAGTGGAGTTCCCATTTTGATTACATCTTCACAATTTTTTAGACAACACATTTTCATTTCGAATGAGAGTTTCAAATTAATATTTGTTATGAATATGTTTATCAATCATTTTTCAGGTATTGAGTATGGAAATCAGTTTTTGATTCCTCACCATCAGTGAAGGGTTCGTTGTGTCTTTGATTTTTATTAGAAAGGTCCATCATGGTGGGGTTTTTGACATCTCATGATTTTTTTATACAAAATTTTTGTTTGAGGCATCACATATGATCACCATTGTTTAGTCAAGTGTTTAATATGATCAAAGCTTAAAAGCGTGTTTCGAGATCGAATCGATGGATATTCTGATTTTTATTCGAGTTGGGGTTGATTTTTACTCAATACATGAACAAAGTGAATTTTTAACCTATAAAGTTTAGATGTTGGTTTGATTTACATAATATGTGAATAACGTGAATATTCAACATATAATACTTAAATAATACTCTTGAATTGATTGTGTACGATTGGCCTATGATTAAGTAAAATGAATATTCAATGTTATAGGATGTGTGATTGGATTTGATTGGATATGATTTTTCTTAAATTTGATAATGTGAATATAAAAATATAAGACTTACGGGATGGAAAATATTGAACTCAAACTTTGAAAAAGTGAATTTCAAAGTGGAAAATGTAGAGGTTGAGGATGATTTGATCAAATATGTGACAATGTGAATGTAAAACTATAAGATGCGGGAAAAGAGTGTTGTTTCTTACACTTTGACAACTTTGACAAAGTGAATGTCAGAATATAAGGTATAGTGATGAAATGAATTACTTAGATTTTGACAAAGTGAATGTCAAAATAGAAGACTTAGATATGAAAGAGGAGTGCTTAAATTTTAACAAAGTGAATGTTAAAACGTAAGACTTAGGGATGAATGGGTTTACTTAAATCTTTAAAAAGTGGATGCTAACATATAATATTGAAAGAATAAAATGAAGTGCTTAAATTTTCACAACGTGAATGCCAAAATAGAATACTTAGAGAATGAAAGAGAGTACTTAAATTTTAACAACGTGAATGCTAAAATAGAAGACCTAAAAAAAGAAGGTTTTTCATATATTCTTAGCTTTTAAGTGGTAGGTGTTATCCAAAATTCACCCCTTGAGGTAAATTTTGATAACATGCGTCAAATTCTTTAGTCTAGAGCAAGCAGATTGATTCAAGGCCCGAAATCATGTTTCGGGTCCCCTCGGCTTCCTTCTAACTCTCCTGTCCAAGAACAAAACCCAGCAAGTTTTAAAAATGTGAGAAAATTGCAAAAGCCAAGCTTGGTGCCGAAAAAATGAAGAAAATGGCTAAGTCCTAGTCCGCACTGATCGGGACAGATTGGGGCGTCGGGAGGCGAACCGGCCGAAAGCCGCTAGGCGATCCGCGCATCGATCGGGAGCGATCGGGACAAAAGGGCGCGAGGGACGCGAGAGGCCGAACCGGCCGAAAGTGGAAAAAATCACCAAGTTTTGTTATCGCGCGGTTTGGGACGTCTGGGCTGTAGGTACGTGAGGGGCACGAACCGGCCGAAAAGCCAAAAAACAGTCCATTTCGGGTGGGCGGAGATTTTTGTCCCAAACGGTCCATGCGAATGCAGTTGGACAAAAGTACGCGGAGGACGCGAACCGGCCAGATTCGGCTGAAACAGGAGACTTTCATCTGAGGCAGTTTGGGACATCCGGGCCAAAAGTACGCGTGGGATGTGAAAAGCCGAAAGAGCCGAGAGTGAATGGAATCTCGCCACGTGTCTTCACCGCAAACAGGAACAAGGAAGCCCGAATCGGCCGAAGCAAGAGTTTTTCGTCCGGGATAGCTGGGACAAAGGCATGTGCTGGACGCGAGGGACGCGAAAAGCCGAAGCAGCCGAAGGCAAAGAAGAAAAGTCAATGTTTGACCCATGAAACTTCAAACGGCCATAACTTTTGACTCCGAGCTCCGATTTTCACAAAATTGGACTTTCTGGAATGAGCACGACGTCCTCTACACCACAAAAAACTGGATTTCTTATTTTTAACAAGGGTAGATATATTTAATTAAAAGAAACATATTCGGCTCTAGTCAGCTAATGCTCATTCCCGTCAAATGACAGAAAACGCCTGCCAGACCCAAAATAGCTGCCCGCACTCAGAAGGCCATAACTTTTGCATTTCTCAACGAAATCGCACAAAATTGGTACCGTTGGAATCATGGCTCCTAGCCCAACGCACATCAATCAATAAAATATAGGTTTGATTAGACATTGATTGAGTTTTTTTAGAAAACGTGGCTGGATTCATACCAGTGTTTTATTTGGTGGTTGGGAGTGCAATTAAGAGGCATGGTCATCATTCTTTCTCTCTTGCAAAGATGGGATAGTATGGGAGCCTTTTACAAGTAATGTATAATCATTATAATCCATTTAATGTCTCTTATAGGTGGTTGAAGGATAGATTTCAGGATTTCTATTTTCCCTTCTCTTTCTCTTCTCATTTCTTCTATAAATTGGAGTGTTGGGCTCATTGTAAGGGGGAGTTTTCAGATAGCAAAGCTCTATCAAAATTGCTTTGTGAAGCCAATGTGCTGTAGGCCCTTGTAGTGGACTCCTTGCATGGTGATCCAGGCCCTTATCTTGTAATAGATTGAACTGTGCATATCATGAAGCAATAAAATATCAGTTTGTGGATGTATCTTCCCCTGCTGTGTTTTCTTGCATTCTTCTTGCCCCTTTAATCTTTCTACAAGAATATTGTGTCTATTATTATGTTCTTGCAGGGATCCATTATCATTGTGTATGCTTGGAATATTGTTGTGAATGCATTTTGCTAGATTATGGAGAACTGTCATCACCTCTTCTAGTGTGTACTTTGCTTCTGTATTTCACACATTTGGAGACTACTCTCACACCCTCCTTTTCTGGTGTATCACCGCTTTAGTGTAGGATTTCATTTTATGCATTCTCTCTCCCTGGTCCCTTGGAAATTTAGATTAGAATAGTTAGTTTCCCATACATTAGATTAGATTGTGGCGGTAGTTTAGGAGCAAGAACCAGACTTTCTCTGGAGGTCTATCTCAAGTATCAAGTCCCGCAACTTGGAGATAGTACCCATGTTATCCAATCACACCGTGAGCTCAAGTATATGCGCTTGTATAAATAGAAGGGTGCTTGTGATTCGGTGATAACAGATTCTGGCATGCCAGGTGGGACCTTATAGGTCTTCACTTTCATTGCAACAAGGTCTATGTGCACTTGTTCCATGTTCCACTTTGAAGGACTTTGAAATCACACATTTGGCGACTCCAAAAGAGGCATAATCTGCTGGTTTCGATGGTCCAAGCCTGAAAAATTTATGAGAAGAATACTGGACCGGTCAAGAACTAGGGAGGAAGGATTGTTTGTTTATCTCGCACCTATCTCTAGGTAGAGAAATAAGGGGAAGAAGAGCCCAAAGGTCTCCATCTCCACCAAACAGAACTCTCTCTACACCTCCACCTGGTAGACCTTTTGTCCAATCAACAAGGGTTCTCAGGCCAATCAGAATGGTGCAACCACCAAATCCCTTTGTCAACTTCACTGACAGCAGCCCACTTGCCCTCAATGCACAGAATCCAGTTCCAATTGCAGCGTTGAAGAACATTCCATTTTTCACTTGGAGAAAATCATACCACTCCTAGCGATCATGTCAAGGACATTGCTAATATTTGTGCAATCCATGAGATAAATGAAATGGATGTGGTTGTCAAATTGCTTTGGCATCTTCGTTCAAAGGGAAGGCATTGCAATGGTTTAGGAGCCTTGAGCCGGTTCTATCACAAATTGGAATCGATTATGCATAGTTCTCCATGAGCAGCTTAGGGAAAAGGGAGACAATTTGTCCCTTTTGGAACAATTGACAACTATCAAGAGACCTCCCAATCAGCGGTGATTGATTTCAACTTCAGATTTCAAAATACTTGGGAGAGGATTCCAGTGGCGTCAGGCCAACAATCAAAAAGGTGCTTTTCTATACTATCTTAAAGCTTTGAATTCGATATTTCTATGTTAATTCAATCTATGGGAGGCACAACCTTACTTGCTGCTTATAGCATTGCCATTAGGGCCGCTGTGTTATTCAAGCTGGTAAGGCGGCCCCTAGGCCTCCCATGCCCTTGTATCCAAACTTAGAAAATCCAAGCACTAGTTAAGCACCCACTTTGGCCCCTATTCCCACTCCTAGAAATCAAAGTTCAAATGAAACTTCTACTTCATCCTCTAGTGCTTCAAATGAACTCCAAGAGGTCATGAAACAATTGCAAAATTTGGAAAATGAGCTGGTTACTAGCAAGAAGCTCAAAGTGATAGACCGTATCGACCTCAAGCACGCATGCAGGCTAGGCCCCCATACCAACAAAATAGGTCACCAACTTAGGCTGCAAATCAAAATCAAAGCCCAGTAAGGCCTCCCGCTAATAAACCATTTCAGCCCTATAACCCCAATGTTGCATCCACATCCATAGCTTTGGTACCACCCAAAATAACATGGCTTAAGAATATGATTGGTGTTTCCGTGCGGCCTGGACCACAAAGACGAGAATGAAGTGTGGCAATTGTTCTTTGATGGGTCAAGGGTAGACAAGGTGCGGGGAGGAGGAGCCCTATGCTCATTTCGCCGCAAGGTACAAAGTATTACTCACCTTCCGTTTTAGTTCTCTTGCTCAAACAATACAAGGGTATGAAGCCTTAATTCATGGATTGCACTTTGAGCAAGGAAGAAAGGCATCAAGAATTTGTAAGTATTTGGTGATCTTGAGCTGATCATAAACCAAGTCAAGGGAAAGAATGCCGCAAAAATGATCTATTGAAGAACTAAAAAAATCGGGTATGGGATCTTATTGAATATTTTGAAGCTTTTAGCATTAATTCCATCCCAAGAAAGAGGAATGAAGCGAATGGACGAAATGGCAGCAATTGGGGCTGCATTTGATGTTGTAGAAAGTATCAAAAGTGAGAAATCTCAGCTTCATATCAAAGTGGTCATGAGACCAGCTATTCCGGATAACAATACAAGTTGGTAAGTCTTCGAGAATGATCAACAAATTGTTAATTTCCTACAAGAAGAAGTTGAGTTCTCTGCCAGGAATCAAGACAAGATGGAGCAAGTATGGTGACCAAGTGGTGCAGCTGAGAACTAACAAATTACCAAAAGGCCTCATAACCTTGGAGTCAATCTTCAACCCAAATGATCAGTTCCGGAAGGAGAAAGTGAACATTCAAGTAAAGGATGAAGATTCAAACCTATCTTAGTAGATGAAGGCAAGACATTGCAAATTGGCAAAGTAAGTACTCCACAAGAGAAATATGATTTTTTTCAGCTTTGTCAAGAGTTCCCAGATGTCTTTTCTTGGACTTACAAAGATTTAAGAGGTTTCAACCCAAAGTTGGCACAACATACTATTGAGCTGGATCCGGAATCAAAGCTTGTCAGGCAAAAGCAAAGGCCAATGAATCCCCATATTGAACCTCTCATGAGAAAAGAGTTGAGAAAGATTATTGAGGCTAGTATCATCTTCCCCATCAAACACTCAAGTTGGGTTGCAAACTTGGTGCCGATAAGAAAGAGAAATGGAGAAATAAGATTGTGTGTGGAATTTCGTGATCTAAATAGAGCATCACTTAAAGATCATTATCCGCTCCCATCAATGGAACAAATATTGCAGGTTGTAGCTGGTTCAAAAAGGTTTTCATTGCTAGATAGATATTCGAGCTATAATCGGATAATGGTGAAAGAAGAAGATCAATTTAAGATGGCCTTCACTACAAAATGGGGCATGTATGCTTACAAGAAGATGCCATTTGGGTATCAAAATGCCGGAGCAACATTCCAAATGAGCTATGGATATGGCGTTCAAATGCTTGATCAACAAGATAGTGTTGGTATACCTATATGATATCACCGTCTTCTCAAAGAATGCAGCAGACCATCTCTTTCACCTCGGTGAGTGTTTCGAGATGTGTAGAAGGTTCGAGTGTCATTGAATCCAAAGAAGTGTATATTCTTGGCACACTAAGGCAAATTGTTGGGCCACATTGTCTCTAGGGAAGGGATAATAATTGATCCTGAAAGGGTTGAAGCCATCCGAACACTTCCATTGCCACACCACAAGAAATCTCTTCAAAGTTTCTTGGGAAGGATAAACTTTGTCCGCAGATTTGTGCCTAATTTTGCTACTCTTGTGAAGCCTTTAACAATGATGTTGAAGAAGAGTCTGTATTCAAATGGACAGCGAAGGAAAGAAAGTTTTGAAAACATCAAGCATGCAATATCACAAGCTCCAAATCTTATCAACCCAAACTTTTCAAAGGACTTCATGTTATATGCATTTGGAGGATCGAGACACAATCTCAAATATCTCTGACACAAATTGAATAGAGAAGGTTCGAGAACAGCCCATAGCATTCTTCACCAAACCTTGAAGATTACGAAATAAATTATTCTTTCATCAAAAAGCATGTCCTTGCTGTCATCAGGAGCTTGAAGAAGTTCAGACATTTGGTCTCAAACAATAAGATTCAACTGCTGGTGTCTCATGCTGGTGTCAAGGAATTTCTCCTAAACAAGGATTTAAATGAGAAGAGAGCAGGTTGGATCACTCGGGTGATGGAATATGATATTGAAATCAAAGTGACGAAGCTAGTTCATGGCAAAGGTTTGTGCGAGCAACTCGCTTCCAAACAACCGACGATTTGGCTCGAAAGGTGAAGAGGATGTTTGTTTTGCTACTACGAATGATCAAGAGCAACCGACTGATGATGCACCCATTCCATGTTGGACTCAAGACTTGGTGCATTACCTCCAAACAGGCTTGTGCCCTCCAGAAGTGAGCAAGGCAAAGAGGAGATAATTTAGATTACAAGCTATCCCGTATGTACTCATTAATGGTATCTTGTTTAAGAAGGACATCAACGATGTTCTATTAAGATGCATTGGAACAGTCAAGTTGAGAAAGTTTTACATGAGTTCCATGACAGGGAAGCAGGAGGCCACTTTGCTCCACGAGTAACAGCTCTCAAAATCATGAAAGCTGGTTACTATTGGCCTACTTTGTTCAATGATTGCTACTCATGGGTCAAGAAATGCAAAAAATGTGCATTCTTCAAAGGGAAGGAGAGGTTAGTAGCGCTGCCCCTTCGTCCAATCTCAGTAATCAGCCATTCATGCAATGGGGATTGGACTTCATTGGGGTTATCAATCCCAATTCAAGTCAAGGCCACAAGTGGATACTTACAGCAACGGATTATTTCACCAAGTGGACTGAAGCAGTGGCACTTAAGGAGGCAAATGAATCTAATATCTTAGATTTCTATGAAGGGATAGTCATGAGGTTTGGTGCCCCTGCCACTATCATATCAGACAATGCATTGGCATTCCTTGGCATAAAGATCACTGAATGGGCTGTCAAGAATTGTGTGTATCTCAGCACTTCATCGAACTATTACCCTCAAGGTAATGGCCATGCCGAGTCTACGAACAAGAACCTACTAAGAATCATCGAAAAGACTCGGATGAAAATTAAATAACTTGGCATGCAAAGCTCAAATCAGCCCTATGGGCTGATAGGATCACACCCAAGAGGTCTACAGGAAGCTCCCCATACAAGCTTGTGTATGGGAAAGAAGCAGTTCTACCTATATCACTTGAGTTCCAAAGATTGGAACTCATGAAACAATTGAATTGGTGAGTTTGAGCCTATGGAAATCGGTATGCAGAGCTGATGGAATTAGAAGAGACAAGAGAGCATGCAATGCAAACCATAGAAAAGGATAAATCATTGGTAAAAAAGAGTTTTGACAAGAAAGCTAAGGCCGTGGATATTGCAAACCGGAGATTTGGTATCAAGTGGGATGATGATCGTGCAAAACCAGGAAAGCATTCCAAGTTCGACGCCATCCGGAGTGGCCCTTCCATGATCATTGAATGCAAAGGTAGCAACAACCTTCCGACTAGCTAAGTTGGATGGTGAAGAATTACAGATTCCTTCAACGGGATCTATCTCAAATGTTCTACTAGAAAGAAAGCTTCTCACCATTGTAAATATTAATTTAGAATTTCCATTCCTCTAAGTGCTTATGCACATTGTACTACTGTTAGAGTAGTTTTTGTTTCCCTAAGTGCATGTGCACATGTCCTATTGCTTCTAGTATGTGCATGTTTGCAGTTCATCGAGCCTCCGGAAAATAATTTGCAGCCACAGGAAAACCAGCTCAACAAATATTTCAATAGCTCCAGGACACAAAGGTTTTCAAATTTCAAATCAGTGAGGGTTTATCAAACAGACTCCATGCCCAATGGATTTCTAAAAGCAGCTAGCCATTCTTCATCTCGCAGTAGATGACCCCATTGAGTCACAAATTTTTTTAATCCAAAATTCACCCTCGAGGTAAATTTTGATAACATGCGTCAAATTCTTTAGTCTCGAGCAAGCAGATTGATTCAAGGCCCGAAATCATGTTTCTGGGGTCCCCTCGGCTTCCTTCTAACTCTCCTGTCCAAGAAGAAAACCCAGCAAGTGTTAAAAATGTGAGAAAATTACAAAAGCCAAGCTTGGTGCCAAAAAAAGGAAGAAAATGGCTAAGTCCTAGTCCACACAAGCAATCGGGACGGTTGGTACGTCGGGAGCGAACCGGCAGAAAGCCGCCAGCGATCCGCGCATCGGTTGGAGTAATCGGGACAAAAGGGCGTGAGGGACACGAGAGGCCGAACCGGCTGAAAGTGGAAAAAATCACCAAGTTTTGTTATCGCGCAGTTTGGGACATCTGGGCCGTAGGTACGCGAGGGTCGCGAACCGGCCGAAAAGCCAAAAATGTCCATTTCGGGCGGGCGGAGATTTTGTCCCGGGCGGTCCACGGACAAATTGGAAAAAAGTACGCAGAGGATGCGAACCAGCCGATTCGGCGAAACAAGAGACTTTCGTCAGGCGCTTTGGGACATCCGGGGCTAAAAGTACGCGTGGGACGCTAAAATCTGAAAGAGCCGAGAGCGAATGGAATCCCGCCACGTGTCTTCACCGCAAATAGGAACAAGGAAGCCCGAATCGGCCGAAGCAAGAGTTTTTCATCCGGGACAGCTGGGACAAAGGTACGCGTGGACGCGAGGGATGCGAAAAGCCGAAGCGGCCGAAGGCAAAGAAGAAAAGTCAATGTTTGACCCGTGAAACTTCAAACGGCCATAACTTTTGACTCCGAGCTCCGATTTTCACAAAATTGGACTTTCTAGAATGAGCACGACGTCCTCTACACCAAAAAAATTGGATTTCTTATTTTTAATAAGGGTAGATATATTTAATTAAAAGAAACATATTCGGCTCTAGTCAGTTAATGCTCATTCCCGTCAATGACAAAAAAGCCTGCGGACCCAAAATAGTTGCCCGCACTCGACTAAGGCCATAACTTTTGTATTTCTTAACGAAATCGCACAAAATTGGTCCATTGGAATCGTGGCTCCTATCCCGATGCACAACAATAAATAAATTCTGGGTTTGATTAGACATTGATTGATTCTTTTTAGAAAACGTGGCTGGATCCATAACAGTGTTTTATTTGGTGGTTGGGAGTGCAATTAAGAGGCAAGGTCATCATTCTTTCTCTCGCCGTGAACACATGGGACAGATGGGGAGCATTTCCCAAGTAATGTATAATCATTATACTCCATTTAATGCCTCTTACAGGTGGTTGAAGGACAGATTTCGGGATTTCCATTTTCCCTTCTCTCTCTCTTCTCATTTTCTTATAAATTGGAGTGTTGGGCTCATTGTAAAAGGAGGTAGTTTTTGTAGCAAAGCTCTACCAAAATTGCTTTGTGAAGCCAATGTGTTGTAGGCCCTTGTTGTGGACTCCTTGCATGGTGATCCAGGCCCTTACCTTATAACCGATTGAGTTTATGCATATCGGAAGAAATAAAATACAAGTTTGTGGATGTATCTTCCCCTGTTGTGTTTTCTTGCATTCATCTTGCCCCTTTAACCTTATGTACAAGAATATTGTGTCTATTATTATGTTCATGCAGGGATCCATTATCATTGTGTATGTTTGAAATATTTTTGTGAATGCATTTTGCTAGATTATGGAGAACTGTCATCACCTCTTCTAGTGTGCACTTTGCTTCTGTATTTCACGCATTTGGAGACTACTCTCACACCCTCCTTTTCTGGTGTATCACCGCTTTAGTGTAGGATTTCATTTTATGCATTCTCTCTCCTTGGTCCCTTGGAAGTTTAGATTAGAATAGTTAGTTTCCCCTGCATTAGAGTAGATTGTGGCAGGTAGTTTAGGAGCAAGAACCAACTTTCTCTGGAGGTCTATCTCAAGTAGCAAGTCCCACAACTTGGAGATAGTACCCATGTTATCCAATCACACCGTGAGCTCAAGTATATGTGCTTGTATAAATAGAAGGGTGTTGTGATTCGGTGATAACAATAGGTGTTCGAAGAAGATCATTTGTGGTTGAATTGTGATTGTGCTTTCAACCTTGATAAAGTGAATACCAAAGGACAAGACTTTGATTGAAGTGGATATGATATGTTATCCAAAATTTAAGACTTAAACATTTGATTTAGACTTAAAAGGTGTGCTTAAATTTTGGAAAGTGAATCCAAAGAGTAAGGATTAGACTTGATATGTATAGAATTATGTGCATAAACTTGGAAAAAGGATTCAAAGAGTGAGACTTACATATTATAAATTCAATTAGGAATGAGTATACGTAAATAATGGGTGTGTGAAGTTTGAAAAGATATTTGATTTTGATGAAAATGGAATAAGATGTGATTTCAAAGGATAAAGTGAAAAAGCTGACTCAAGGAATTTTTGACAAGAATGAAAGTGGTAAGGATGATTTGTCAAGTAACTTGGCTCAGTTTTTCAATATTCCTAGATATGGATCTCTCTCTAAATGTCAAATGCTTATATAAATGAACACAATACACTATTTATTCATTTGCTTTACTCTACCCCCTTGATTAAAAAAGTTGGATTTTACTATACTCAATCAATCAAACCGGGGATTTCATTATGGATAGTCGTGGCTTTGATTATCACAAGGAATAATAGTCAAGTAGGTGGGGATCTTGTTTCATTGGCTCGCTCCCTCAAGGTGCCAACTGATTTGGGGTTCTAGTGGTACTCCTCAAAATGAGTTTTTGGCCCCTAGCCATGAACTTCCCATAGTTACAAAGCAGATGGGGAATAAACCCTTCTCCAAAAAAATTAGTTAAATTTTTTTTTTTAGAAGTTAAAAGAAAAGATGATAAAGTTTGGTTGTCACGATCAAAGAAACCTGCAGTTAGTATTTTAGTTGAATGTTTTAAGGTAGTCTTCATAAGATTTGGTCTTGCAATCAACAAGTTGGTAGTATTCATAATAGAAATAGGTATTTACTTTTAGGGTTTCTACATAATCATTCTTCTCGAAAAGATAGGAATCGATATCAATTCCCTCAATCGATGCCAATCGGTATGAATTGTTACCGATTCAGTTAAATGGAATCGATCTGATAAAAATTAACTCAAGACATTTCTCAATGATCCAAGAAAATTCCAAGTGACAGGGTTGAATTTTGGTGAGACAAGACTCGTGCACTAAACGTTTGCAGTGTTGAATATGAACCACTTATTGATGTGAAGAAATAGACACATCCTAATACATCATTCTCTATTTGGAGAATTTATCCCATCAACTCAATCATCCAAACCAAAATCTTCTAAAATATATGTTCATCCTTTGAACCCGTTGACATTTTTTTAGGTTTGACAACAAGTATTTGAGCCCTGAAACATGCCTCTTTATTCATTTACTTTGGAAATTTATATTGTGGTTATAAAAACACTTTTCACAATAATTGGAACTAATCACGATATTGAATTTGATCACATATGTCGTGATCACTCCTCTTCGACACTATTTCATTATGATGTTATTACTATTGGATTGATACTTAGACATTTTTATTATTATATCTTGATTAGTAGATGATAGACTATGCAGATATTTGGACTATTGACATGTTGTGATTTACATTTTGATTATGATGCACTAGATGACACTGATGGATAGTTATATATGTTGATTTGTAGTATTCTGATTTTATACTAACATGTCATATTCTGGATGCATTTCCTATGTTGGATGTTTTGAGTAGAATTATGATTTTATGGATGTTAGAATCGAATTAATTGATATGATGATAGATGATAAATTTTCAAATTTGGATGACGATTATTGATTTCTATATGTATATTATTCTTAATGTTGTTGATGTGGTCATAAGGCTAGAGAGGTATTTTGTTTGTGTTGCAGGGACATTATATCATATACATCGAAAGGGGATAGGGGACCAACCACGAAAGGATTTCAGTGTTGTGCAACATGGCCAAATTTGACAACTTGTGTATAATGTTATGTTGTGTTGTTGCATGCTTTGTTAGGAGGTTCCCATAGGGGGTAACCTCATTTATGTGGCCATGGGTGTAATGTGTTTCTTTCTTTTAATTTTTTTATTTTAATTTTTGTGCATGTGTTTAATTATTGGGAAAATATTGTTACTTTATTAACACTTGCTAATGTATCTTAATTAACTAATTTAGCTTAAATTTAAACTAAAAGGGAAGATATGACATGTGGGAAATAAATTGGGTAGATAGTCCTTGTTTTGGTGCATGATGTAAATTGAATTAAATGCATTTAGGTGGTGTGTACTCCACCATCCTTCCCAAATTCGAATTTGGCCTTGTTGGCCACTTTTAGAGACTTGAGGGACAAGTTAACCTTGTCCCTCACATCTCAAACTCTTCTACCAACCATACTTATGAAGTATGGGGCATATTTTGACCATTTTAATGCATTACTGAGAGAAAAAGAGTAAATAATTGGGTAAGTGCACCAAGTTGGGGGCCAAAAGGGGGTCTTAAGTGGATGCATTTTTTTCTAAAAATAAAAAAATTCAACTTGTACGAGTTTTTTGAAATAGTTACACTCAAAATTGGAAGATGTTGTGTAAACATGAATCGTAGCATTTTGAGTCTAGTTTCTAAGCTACTAAATTTTATTGAAAATGGATAAGTTTAAGTGGGTCAAATAACTAAAATACCAACAAGTGCTCCTATTTTTGTTAAAAACATAACATAGTGACTTTCGTGCCCCCCACCATTTTTTTAGCACCATTTAGTAGTTTTGAAAACCCTTTGGTAGAAAGATAGCTAGGAGCATCTAGTTTGTGCTAGAATTTTTTTATATTTTTTTAGCAAATATTTATTTTTTTATGATTTTTCTAGTACATAAATTTTATGTTTTGAAAAATAATGGAGCTCCAACCATGCCCCCTAACTACCTAAAAAAATATAGAAAATTATATATTTTTTAAAATATGTATAGAATTAGGCCTAGTTTGTGCTAGTATAATTTTTTTCACTTTCGATGACCCAAAAAAAAAATACACGATGAAAGATAGACATATTTAAACTTCAAAAAATAGCTATAAAAAGGCATAGTTAGAAAATAAATAATATGGAAACCTTATTTTAGTTAGAAAATTTGAAAAATTATATTTTTAGAAAGAAGAAACTCTGATCTACGTCATGGTATATATATTTTTAAACGAATAGATTGTTTTATGTTGATTTATCATGGAGGAAGTTGAATTTATACATTTTCCTACAAAAACACGTTGTTTTTTGTGTTTGTGTAGGTCCATGCTCCAGTGCTTGGGGATCCAACCAAATCCCAAGCCTTGAGGCATGGCTTGGAAAAAGTGAAAACACAAAACGTGTATGCACTATAACGCGTATGCATTTTGTATAGTATAAACATTGTATATGCTTTTGGCAAGCTTCTATGTACAAAAATAAATGTTTAAGTATAAGGTTTTCATTTATTATTATTTATATTTTATTATTTCTTATACTTTAAATTTATTTTAGTAAATATAAGAAATTAGGGTCACTCTGCACCTTATGGAACTAGTCTCACAGCTCCATTAGTCACGATTTAGGAGATAGTTTTTAATAGTATAATTTGGTCAGTACATAGGTAATTTTCAAGATTTCAGCATTCAACCTAAATCTTTTAGCATTTAAATTCTATAATTGAAACCCTAAACCCGAGGCCCTAAACCTAAACCCAAACCCTAAACCATGATCCCTAAACCCTAAAACATAAAACATAAACCTTAAACCATAAATATTAATCCCTAAACCCTAATCCTTAAATATTCAGCCCTTACCCATGAACCCTAAATCCTAAACCTTGAGCCTTAAGCCCTAAACCCTAAACCATAAACCATGAACCATGAGCCTTAAATGTTAAACCCTAAACCCTAAAAACTAAATCCTAAACCCTAAACCCTAAACATTAAATCCTAAACCCTAAAGCCTGAGCCCTAAGCCCTAAATCCTAAACATTAAACCCTAAACCATGAACCTTGAACTTTGTGACCTAAACCCTTAACCCTCAACCACGAGACCTAAACCCTAAACTATGAAACAAAAATAATAAATGTTAAACCCTGAACACTAAATCCTAAATCCTAAACCCTAAATTCTAGAACCTAGACCCTAGACCACGTACCCTAAGCCCTAAACCCTAAACACTAAATCCATAGCCTCAAGCTCTAACCCATAAACCTTAAACTAGTAACTCGAACCCAAAACCTTAAGCCATAAATCGTAAGCCATGAACGCTAAACCCTAATCCCTAATTCCTAAACCATAAACCCTAAACCTTAACCCTTGAACCCTAAACACTAAATCTAGAGCCCCGATATCTAACCCGTAAACATTAAACAAGTAACTCCAAACCCAAAACCTTGTTGGTTTGAAAATATTTCGAGATAGGCAGATTTTCGGAAACATGCCAACAATGTGCGGTGGCAAAATCCCTCTTTGAGATGGCAAAGCAAAGCTGGTTTATTGCTATTCTATAAAACATGAATCTATGCAAATATACACTATTCTAACTTTGGGTGTTTGGGATCTCATCCTAGTAGAGGTAGTTCTAACTACGAACATAAATATAGGAGGGAAGGAATGGAGGAAAGATAGATCTCGAAGGAAGAAAAGAAATGAATTCCAAAACAGAAAGGTTAGAGGGTTTACGCTTTGGGCTGGTACTAAACAAATCCTAGCTTACATGCATACACAATTAAAGAAATACTTGATGAACATATGATAAAATAAAGAATGAATCCAACATAATGATAACAAAGGTATACTGTTATCCAAAATTCACCCCCAAGGTAAATTTTGATAACATGCATCAAATTCTTTAGTCCCAAGCAATTATATTGATTCAAGGCAAAGCATCATGTTGCTGGGGTCCCCTCAGATTTTTTCTAACTCCCCTGGCCAAGAAAGAAAGAGCAAGCTCTGAAAAAATGTGAAAAGGTTGCAGAAGACAGGCTCGGGCCAGGAAAAATCACGAAAAATGGCTAAGTCTTAGTCTCCGGGACAGCCGGGACAAAAGTACGCGAGGGACGCGTGGGACGCGAAAGCGCGAATCGGCCGAAGGAAGAGTTTCTCGTCCGGGACAGCCGGGAAAAAAGTACGCGAGGGACGCGTGGGATGCGAAAGCGAATCGGCCGAAGGAAGAGTTTCTCGTCCGGGACAGTGGGACAAAAGTACGCGAGGGACGCGTGGGACGCGAAAGCGCGGATCGGCCGAAGGAAGAGTTTTTCATCTGGGACAGCCGGGACAAAAGTACGCGAGGGACGCGTGGGACGCGAAAGCGTGAAATGGCCGAAGACAGAAGAGGAAAAGTCAACGTTTGACCTGCGAAACTTCAAACGGCCATAACTTTTGACTCCGAGCTCCGATTTTCACAAAATTGGACTTTCTGGAACGAGCACGACGTCTTTCTTATTTTTAATGAGGGTAGATATATTTAATTAAGAGAAACATATTCGGCTCCAGTCAGTTAATGTTCATTCCCGTCAAATGACAGAAAACGCCTGCCAGACCCAAAATAGCTGCCCGCACTCAGAAGGCCATAACTTTTGCATTTCTCAACGAAATCGCACAAAATTGGTACCGTTGGAATCGTGGCTCTGAGCCCGACACAAAAAAATCAAGAAATTTCAGATTTGATGAGAGATTGATCGAGTTTTTTAACAAAACGTGGTCGGGTTCAGAACAATGTTTTATTTGGTAGCTGGGAGTGCAATTAAGAGGCATGGTCATCATTCTTTCTCTGCTGTAGCACATGGGACAGTATGGGGAGCCTTTTGCAAGTAATATAAAATCATTTCACTCAATTTAATGCTTCTTACAGGTGGTTGAAGGACAGATTTCGGGATTTCCATTTTCCCTTCTCTTCTCCTTCTCATTTTTTCTATAAATTGGAGTGTTGGGCTCATTGTAAGAGAGAGTTTTTTTTTTAGATAGCAAATCTCTGTAAAAATTGCTTTGTGAAGCCAATGTGCTGCAGGCCCTTGTAGTGGACTCCTTGCATGGTGATCTAGGCCCTTATCTTGTAATAGATTGAACTGTGCATATCATGAAGCAATAAAATATCAGTTTGTGGATGTATCTTCCCCTGCTGTGTTCTCTTGCATTCTTCTTGCCCCTTTAATCTTTCTACAAGAATATTGTGTCTTTTATTATGTTCTTGCAAGGATTCATTATCATTGTGTATGCTTGGGATATTGTTGTGAATGCATTTTGCTAGATTATGGAGAACTGTCATCCCCTCTTCTAGTGTGCATTTTGCCTCTGTATTTCACACATTTGGAGATTACTCTCACACCCTCCTTTTCTGGTGTATCACCACTTTAGTGTAGGCTTTCATTTCATGCATTCTCTCTCCTGGTCCCTTGGAGATTTAGATTAAAACAGTTAGCTTATCCTGCATTAGAGTAGATTGTGGCAGGTAGTTTAGGAGCAAGAACCAACTTTCTCTGGAGGTCTATCTCAAGTAGCAAGTCCCACAACTTGGAGATAGTACCCATGTTATCCAATCACACCGTGAGTTCAAGTATATCTCCAGGTGTCTGTGATTCAAGATAACAATACCATAAGAAAGATCAGATGCAAATAATACACATATGTAGCACAAATTCTGGATATGTATATTAATAATCGTTTTGTTACAAAAAAGTACAAAGTATTTCTCTCCTCTTTCTCTTTTTCATACAAAAATGCCCACCTAGAATACAAAAAGTATTATAGTATTTATAGAAGGAGAAGGAGGAAGAAGACAAAAGAAGACCAACTACTACTCACAAAATATCTACAAAATATCTAAAAAGTCAAAAGTTGACTTTGGGCAAGTTGTGGATGGCAACATCCCATGATGAAACATGCATGATGTCATCATAAATGCCAACATAATTTTTAGATAATTTTACAAAAAGATGAAAGCGTACACAAGAAGAGAAACTATTCGTCATCATCTCTTTGCTTGAATGGAGTGTCTTACTTCTTATCAGAGGAGGCGATGTGACACTGAGCTTGGTATTCCAAAAAATTGTTAATCATTGTCTGAAGTTGGATATGATCTCAAAATTTAAAATGGTCGCCAATAAATTCGGAAGTTTATTTTTCAGTCTTGAGCTTTTCAGTAGCCCGGTGTATTCATTGCGTGCTTCAATAATGTAGCCAATGAAATCACGGTAAGCCAAGAGGTTATTGATAGATTCTCGGTCAAAATTGACTTCTGGCACCATACCTTGGGTTGTGATAGCCTTAAAGAGCAGGATGGTGTCGCTTGCTTCCCTCAAGGTGAATGATTCACCGAGAATTCTGGAGACAACTTCGTGATGCTCGCTCCATGTTGTATTTTGCATCTAGGGCTTCATAATTGATTTTTTCTATTCTCTCCGTGGATATACTCCATTTGATCCACCTGGTAATCTAATGTGACGAGAGTTTTATTGTGTTCCCGTGGGTGATCGATGACGTCGATCTCTAATAGGTCATTGGATGAGTAGTTGACCATTGATTGAAATTTCTCATGCTTGCAACCTCGGCGTTGTCCAACTCCTCGAAGAGGGATGCAGCTATTGCTTGTAGCTTCTTGTTTGAATAATCTATACTCTGGTAGAGTCCTGTGAATTTCTTGATTATTTCCTCACTATCTCTGAGGATTCACTCTGTCTGTGGAAACCGCCACGCCTTGTTTGCCAATCTTGGCGTATTCATTTATCTTGTCCTGACTGAGAACTTCAATAGGCTCGGTGGCAGTCATAAGAGGAGCATTGCCCATTCTTTGTAAAGCTTGGAGGAGATGTTTGTTTTGCTCTTTGAGTATTCTCTTCTCCTCTTTTGCTTCTTGTAGCTTCTTACAGAGAGCATCTACTGTAGATAAGGCCTCTCCTTGTAGGCTCTCGGATGAGGTTCCCATCATGACTTGGGTCACTATAAATTCTGTAGGAGATAAATCTTTCTTTTCTTTGGTGGGATCAGGATATGCAATCTCCATGACCCTCTCTCCCGAAGAACTATTTGAAAACCGAGTTATCACTTTTTGTTTCTTTTGTCCCTTCTTCGAATGACAGAGAATTACATGGGTGTGATGGGGACCTTTCTTTTGAGTTAACCCAGATGGTCATAGATCCAGATTGGAGTTATGGGAGCGGGAGTAGAGGGAATGGAATAAGAAATGGGGGTGAAAGGGGAAAAACAAATGAAGAGGCCACGAGGAAAGAACATGGACATACTTGGTGGTGGCATCGACAAGGAGTCCAACGCACTCTTGCTCTATGGGCGGGAGTTACCATAGGAGAGGAGAAGGACATAGAGGCGGAAGGGATTTATAATTGGATGGAAGGAATACTAGGCGATAGATCCATGAGAGAGGAAAAGATGGATGAGGTGGGAGATGGAAGGGAGGAAGGAAGGGAGGAAGACACATCCATAGGTGCGGATGTTTGAATGATGGGAGGAGGATAAGGGAGAGAAGAGGGCACACTTGGTACCTCGGTGGTTGTAGCTATGACCACATCCTAAGTGGATGTATCCTTTGAAACCTCTGTGGTATCTCCTTCTTTATCTAGAGACACCGGGTCGACCATTTTCTTCTCTGAAGTAGAAGGAGGGCTTTCAGGATCTTCTGCTTGTTTACTTGGTTCTCCCTCCTTATATTTTCCTTTTCTCTTTGATACCTGGGCCACCCTTGGAGGTGCCATACCTGTGGGAGATGTAGTGATGTCCACCCCGAGGTAGGTGAGACCATTCTGTTTGCATTAATGTTCGGTGCGCTGCAGGGTGGGCTTGAATCTCTCCTAAATGGTCTTAGGAGCCTTGGCCCTGTCTATATCGGAAAATGGCCAACCATCCCCATCCGTGTCTAGATAAACTTGATCAATTTCTTGATCAGTTTCTTGGAATCCTTTTGGAATGATGGCCACGCCATAGTGCTTGATTTCTTCAAGGGCCAGCTAGGAGTGATCCTTTCTCCTGATCTCGATCTCATGTGTTAGATCGATCCAAATGTCTTCAATTTTAGAAACATGGATAGGATCGATTTTCTCCCTTGGAAGGCAGCTCCGACAATCAAAAGTCATTCTCGGAAGTTATGCTTTAGATTCAACAATTCCAGCTCGGCAAACATTTCTGAGCCTTGGCAAGTGTGGTACAGGTATACCGGCCAACTATAAGGGGGAATGGAGTTCCACCCTTCTTTCTCTTCATGCATTTCTCATGGTAGGTTATTAGTTGCCTTGAAAACTCCAAGAGAATCATCTTGGCCCCGCATACCTTGGTAGCCTTGTTGGTTCACCCTCAAAATTCACGACCCTAAGATATGTGAATGTGGGGAACTACGTGAACAACGCTCCCCATTTCATTGTGTCATCGATTATGCTCGAGATTTTCTGACCGTGTCTCATACTTGGCCTTAGTAGGCGAGATCACTTCATAGAAGAAGGCGTTATTGATTTTAGTGAATTGGGTGATGCTTTGGCTTCAAGCTTTATCTCGGGATAGAACTCATATATTTTGACACGGGCCATGGCCCATTTCATGCCAAGCCTTTGAAATCTCTCACCGATCTTTGTAGCGTGTACCACATATGAGTTCATGTAGAACATCCCGGTTGTCGTCGAATTGTTGAAGCTCTTTGGGAGATGGTATCGATGATTTCTCCCTAGCAAAAGCCTTTGCTTGGGCACATTATTTCTCATGGTTTCCAAATACCTTAGTATCCATTTATGGAAGTGATGGGCATTAGGAAGCCCAAACACTCTTCTTAGGAAGGTGATTGTATCACTCAATTCCTCATTGAAGTCACTCCGGTGGATGGTCTATGGACATCTGCTCACCGGCTTCTTGTTTTTAAGATATAGCTCATTCATCATTTGCAAACATTTGTCTTCATTTTTGTCCTATGCCTTCTTGTAGTCTTCTAGGGGGTAAGTGCACCAAGTTGGTGGACAATTCCGTGGACATAAATTCCCAAAAAAAAGGAACCGCGATCGCGGTTCCTGAATTCCAGTTCGGTAATTACCGAACCTAAAACCACGATTTCGGTTTAAAAAAATGAGTGTGGTTATAAACCACGATCATGGAACTCTGAGACAAAATTTAGCAGTCCCGCGACTCCTTATTTTCCTCATTTTTCATTTCAAACCGCGATTTTTCCTAAACATTTTTCACTCGCGCTTTGAATACCACCTCAAAATTGCTCATCGACTTCTGGATAGCGATAGATTCAACCATGCCGCCAAGACAAGGAGGTAAGTCCCCGATTGTAATCATTTTTTTGCATTTTAGGTTTTTTTTTGCATTTTAGGTTTTTTTTTTGCATTTTCATGGGTTTTTTGAAATGTTTGTTTATGTATACAATTTTCTTGTTTTATCAGTTGGTCGGCAAGCTCAAAATCATGCAAACCGTCAAAACATTCCTCAAAACCCACCGAACATTCCTCAAAACCCTCCGAACATTCCTCTAAACCCTCCTCCAAACATAGATCCACCTCCTGTGGCTCCTTCTGTCCCCACTAAGCCAACAGAATGCAAGATAATATCATTGGAAGAATCTGAGAAAATAAAATCGTCATTGAGAACCTAATTCAAACTATAAGACACAATCATGCTACAAATCCATTCCGCATGACTTTAGCCAATACATTGCAAACATTGATTGAAAAATTCGAGTCTCCAACATGAACCAAATAAATAGATGGAACACCTTTAGAAGTGACTGTAGGTGGTGGTATGTGGATAAACTATCCCATGCGGCCGTCAAAGACAAAAAAATTGGAAAATACATCATTTGTGCATTATTTTCCGACCCTAGAACCAATGCCCCCACAGTTACTTGCAAACGGTTCCCAATCCATTGGTGTCATGATGACGAGAATCAAAAGAAGTTTTGGGACTGATGGTGGATGGTTTTGATTATCCACCATGCAACAACAATGAGGTCCCTCTTTATTTTTTGAATAAATTATATTGTGAGTTCGTGCTCAATGAGGTCTTGAATTATTTTGAATTTTCTCGACTTTTCCTGGTCAAGGAGGTGGCTCTGCATGCAGCAGGACCGGTACACGCGTAGGTCAACCTAGGATCCCCCATGCCCCAAAACCCCCACTACCTTTAGTTATCCCTCCTACAGTGAAGGAGGTTGTGGAGATTGATACATTGCATGCATTAAGGGAGCTCACTAACACTCTCACCCAACATAGTGACCAGATTGCATCTGGTGATGTTGGTGGAGGTGCCAATTCTAGTGCACCACACCATTGTGGATCATGTGGTGTTGTATGCACTGGCAGCGAGACATCATTTGCTGGTTCATAGGATTTCTTTTCTATAGATGAGATGCTGGGGAATGTTTTTGGAACTGGTGCCACTGATATTGGTCTTTCACAGGTAAATTTCAAATAAATTTAAATTATATATATATATATATATATATACACACAATAGTTTAATTCACATGTTTGAGATATTAATATATATATATATATATATATATATATATATATATATATATATATATTTGATTGTACGTCATGTACATACATGTAAAAAACTAATTTTTATTTTGTTTTAAATAGCAAGAGCCAGTGAAGGAAACATCCGGCGTCGACATGCTAGCTAATGTGGCTGGGCATGTTTCAAACGTAAGTTTCAAGTTGTACAAACTTACATTTTTAATTTCATTTGATTGCACTAGATTATTATTATAATGTTTCACGTGTATGTTGTACATGTATTAATATTTTTCTTTTATACATAGGAGCCTGGCAGGTCATCATCTGCTCAGGGAACTGAGGCTACTGGCACACCTCACATGAGTTTTACATAGGTTAGTAAATCTCTTTACACTTTGTTTCGATTCTTTGGAAGTTCACGTGGATTACATGCTTTGGACCTTTGTCATGTGTAGATTTTAATATTAATTTGTACATGTTTTTGGTATAACTTATGACTCACTAGCAAGACTCCTCCATATATGTAGATTGTGGAGGCTCAGTAGATACGCCATAGCATCTGCAGATCCACTAACGAGGTACACTTTTTTAAATTTGTTAAATTTTAGAGGATCATTATTTCTTATTAAACTTAAATCTACAATATCAAATTTTGTATGTATATGTGAAATATTTAATTTGAAAATTAATTATTTGTATGTAGCTTACCCCTCGTGAGTCTATTGTTGTCCCTACGATGCATCAACAACAAATTGATAGGGATCATGACATTGCGGTAAGATTTCACATGCATTTTAACTAAATTGTACAAGTTTCTAAATTTTGAATGTATTTTAAAATTTTGGGTGTTAAAAACTTGTTTATGAATGTGCAGGTTAGGTTGCAGGCATGCTTAGAGACACCTAGGACCACACGGATGAAATCCGTAGTGGCATCTCCCTCCACTACATCCCTAGGTCGTGGACGTGCTACTTCTAGCAGGGAAAAGAGAGGGAAGATGTTTCATGAGTAGATTTATAGTCCACCTGGATGTACATATGTGGTCATGAGTAGATTCATAGTCCATTGTATATATATAGCCTTTTGCGACCGCATGTGGTCCCATATGTACATTATGACACACTTAGTTCGAGATGTACACATACATTATGAACTTATACATATATATTTTTAGAGACGTGCGTCTGGAGCACACTTTGTTTGATTCTTATATATATCCATGTGTGTTGGTTTTCATAACGATAAATCTGAACTATATATGTTTGATTTGATTTCATTGCATGTATGATATCCTTCTATTTATATCATTATAGAATAAATGGTTGGACATTGAAGAAAGATAATAAGAGTACTGTAAACTGAACAATTGATAAATAAAGAACATGATTCTAGAATAAATTGTGTTTTTGAGTACACATTAGTAACCAGATCAGAGGAAAGGAGCAAGGGCCACTCCTCTCCAATGTGAATGGAAGTTTTATTTATTTCTTGTTCAGCTATTCTAATGTTTTTACTTCTAGTATTAATGTGCTTGAATTATCTAGACAATATTTTCATTCATGTATGTTTATGTTTTCATGATCATAGAATTAGAAGTATTGTCCCTAGTTCTTACTATCTTAAATAAATTCAGAATAGATCCTTTAATCATGGAAGTTGTGTTATTTCCAGTTTGATTAAGTTTACATTCTTAATATGTTCCAAATCATCTCTTCATTGCAAATAGGCTTGGACACAACATTGATATTGACAAAGTATTAAATTATTAAAGCGTGAGTATGATCCAAAAAATAGATCTAGAAGTACCAAATTATATGTATTTACTTTTTGAAACTTGGAAAATATACCCTCAACATGTTCATCATTATGGAAAACATGGCGAAGTTAGGTTGATGATGATTCTTATTATATTTTGTGTATTGACTGTGTGGTGGTTACACAATTACCACGACGGTTGCGGAACCGCTTCTCTTCATAGAGTGGCCTAGCAAATCCAAAGGTGGCGAATCTGTTGTGAGCCAAGAAAAACATGATCAATCAATGGAAGCTATGCAAAATATCTCAAACCATGGGCTCAAATTAGTGTAGGTGGATCCGGGTATGAGGGATCAAAAATTTGTTAAAAATAGCCAAAAAATGCGAAAACGTCCAGACATCCGTCAACCCATAAAATTTGACATAGTCACCGAAACGTCTGAAGGGCCTTTCCCATAGGGGGAATGCCTTCGATGCAATAATGGTATTGTATTTTACCACAAAGGGGTATCATGTACCGATTAGAAAGTTATAATTAGTAATTGCACTCGAGTAGTGGAGGAGAAAAAACCCCTCGGTGAATAAGGGGAGATGAAGAAGTGGAGTTTGTTTCTCATGTTTATGTTATGGTTTTAGCAGAAAATGGTAAAGGTGTGAACTTCATCTAGAGTGTAGGACACATGAAAATTACATTATTGTGTGTTTTAATAAAGGGCAACACTAAATGACACTCGTATAAAGGGAATAGAATAATGCTTTGAGATGTAATCTCTTAAGACTAGCAATTGCATGTGAACTCGTGTGATAGGAATGCTGAAAGGGATCGAGTGGGGTATCTAACAACAACATGAAAAGAAATTAGGGAGGAAAATAGGGGTATTATGTGAAAAAGGGACCGGGGACGATTCGAGAGCACCCGAATAGTAGCATGTTAAAAAAGGGAACAAAAAAATATGATAATTATAGAATGTAAAAATTGAAATTCTTTGATTATATATACATGAAAGTACATAGAGAAAGAGCTATGGTTATGTAAAAGAAAGGAGGGAAAATCATGTTGAAGGGAGAAGGGGAGAGATGGAATGGATAATTGTGTATTAAAGAGGGACCTGCGATGCAAAGTGGACAAACATGATTCATCTTCCTTTATTTTGTTGAGAAGCAGGGAAAGGGACATCTTGGAGTAATGCTCATATGAAAAAAGGTGTAATGCGAAGGTCATGAAGGGAGGGGACCCTAGACATTATGGTGAATGTTAGGCCTAGTATTTCAGTGGTACCTATATCTATAGTTGCCTTTGGAAAAGTAAGGCCCTGGGAGTTGTGGATTGTTAGGGACCATCCCATTTTGAGAGGTAGTTGTTTGTGGTTGTCTTTGGAGATTGGTGGTATAGGAACATGAGTAGAGTTATTTAGATTCCAAGGAGGGCCAATGTATTTTTCAAATTTGAAGACAACAAAAAGTGGCATATTAGAGGAGAAGAAGAAGGATTGTAGGCAATGTCTACAACGGTTCCTATAGAACCATTAACAAGTCCTGGTTAAGAACCCATAAATTAGCGATAAGCATAAATTTTTGTTGTTTACATAGTAGTACTTTGTTCTTCAATTGTTCGTCATCTACATCCTCTGAATTGTTTATCCTGGTAATTTCTGTAGTTGAACGTGCCACTAGAATGTTGAGAGATTTCAACATGTTGAGGTTATGTTGGTCAACAAGTTCATTTCTAGCAAACAAATGTGGAGTTGTACGGAAATGAGTAATCTTAGACTCTATCATCGTTGCATCCGTGTGATTGAGAAGTGTTTGATAGTTGTCAACTAGGGGGATTCCATCTCTGATATTTAATAGAAGTTAACAAAAATAAATTTGAGCCTGATTTGAACCTTGTTAACGAAAGACTATCTTCATGTTACGAAATTGGTGAAGTTATTGCATATGTTTGTTCCATATGAGTGGCCAACATATAGTGGAACATCCTTGAAAAGGGAAAATGGAAAAAGTTTCCAACAAGAATGATGGATCTATTACAAAGTAGAAGATTTGAAGTGGGGGAAATCCTCACATAGGTGAAAGTCGATTTTGGAAAGGAGCTTTGGGCCTATGAAGCTCATCTCATTAATGAGAATGTAATGAATATGTTTGAGGGATTCTTGAAGAGAAGAGAGCGCATGTCCCTCGAGTGGCTTGATATCCTTTACAGGTATTCGCAATGAGGCATGTATAGTTGATGTCGAAATGTTGAATACGGCCACTACAGTTGGTGTAAGAATAAATATGGGAGACAGTTGTAAAGACGTTGCAGAAGAATTGTTGCTTGGATAATATTTATGAGGTATGATTTACTTGTGCATGTAGTACCCTGAATTATCTTTTTTAGTGGAGGGGTACTTCTTTGTGCATGTAGTGATGAAGAATCAAAATTTTGTTTTTATTCCAGCGAGAAAGGCATTTTGATGGATGTGGAGTTTTCCTACTTGAAAGGGATTTTTGTAGTGGTCTTATAGAATTCAATCAAAATGGACCAGGTTTCTTGCAAAACATTGTTCGAGCCCATTGTGATGCATGTCAAAATCTCGATGACCTAGCATGTCAAGGTTATCAAGGCCCATGTGATTTGTAGGATGGAGTTGGGATCAAATCTCTCATTTATCCTACAAATGAAAAGGTCCCAAGATTTCATCTTCATTTGTCAAAATTTCAGATGAAAATGAATCATTTGTTGCATATACACGCTTGACATGCCAATGTCGATAATTGTTTTAGAGAACTTCCCAATTATAAATGTTTTAATATGTTTGTGTTTCCTATGTTTGATGAAATGTTGTGAAAATGTTCATAAAGGAGGAGTTCACTCCAGCAAAAATCTCAAAAATAAGTGGAATCAATATCGGGATTTGATAAAATTTGGGGACACACGCATAATTACCGTTCTTGTTCGTTGCTTCCATTTATCCCTTACACATAACTTGTTGTAAGACTAAGATCTTGCACATTCAATAAGTGAAATATATTCCATATTTGTAGGGTGTTGCAAAGGGCATCGAAAAGGTTTGATGTTTCAACATTGTGTGCATCTATATCTAAGACATGTTACAATACCTTTTTCCCAACATTTAAGGAAATGAAAGAATGACTACAAATAACAAGACGTAACTTCGCAACATGTGACACATTTCTTGTGCACTCATTTTATGAGAAACAAAACTATCTATAAGCATAGATTTCAAAACACAACCTTGACCTTGGTTGCTCAAGATCAAAGGTGGAAGAAATCCTTGAGAGCATTTGATGGTATGAATCGAATGGTGCTCTGCCTTTAAAGCATATTTGCGATATATTTAAGAACTACACGTTGAGAAAACATAGGTTGAAAATCAACATTGGTTCTCCATATGGATAACATTACAGGGTTATGGATTCATTATCTTGTCATCATTTCTAAAGCAGACCTCTATATCATCAAGAACAAGTGTCGATTGTCCATGTATCTCCCAAGAAACTTTGTATCGACATTACAAAGCTAACAAATTTATTTTGTAGGAATGTTTGCTCGATTTAATACTTCACAATGTGGCTAGGTGAATGCTAGAGGAG
Organism: Taxus wallichiana var. yunnanensis; assembly: GCA_018340775.1. Lineage (NCBI taxonomy): Eukaryota > Viridiplantae > Streptophyta > Pinopsida > Cupressales > Taxaceae > Taxus > Taxus wallichiana. The sequence goes on along the minus strand of CM031244.1, from coordinate 368,741,021 downwards.
GTGGTGTTTCGGTGCGCGAAAGGGTCGTTGCTTCCGGCTACTTCGTTCGGGCGTAGTCCCTTAAGAGCCCTGAGACAAAAATATCATTCAACTTCGACGGGTGACTACTCGGACTCTGTGGCACCTAGAGAGGCCTCATCTAATCCGACACCTTGGCGTAGGGACCCTCTACAATATCCTCTCTCGGTTTTTTCCTTCTCATTTTGGTGCTCTCGCTGTCCTATTGTTTGTAAACGCGTGAAATAGTGCAGTTGGAGCCAGTGTAAGGTTGTCAAACACTATATTTTGCAAACGGTGGGTCATGGCACCAAACCAACTATGCTAGCATGTCCAGTGGCTAGGTGAATGCTAGAGGAGGTGGTGTTTTTGTGCACGAAGGGTCGTTGCTTCCGGCTACTTCATTCGGGCGTAGTCCCTTAAGAGTCCTGAGACCAAAATATCGTTCAACTTTGACGGGTGACTACTCGGACTCTGTGGCACCTAGAGATGCCTCGTCTAATCCAAAACCTTAGTGTAGGGACCCTCTACAATAGCCTCTCTCATTTTTTTCCTTCTCATTTTGGTTCTCTCGTTGTCTTATTGTTTGCAAGCGCATGAAACAAAGGTGCGATTGGAGCTAGTGTAAGGTTGTCAAACGCTATATTTTGAAAATGGTGGGTCATGGCATCTGAACCAATTGTGCTAGCATGTCTAGGTGGCCAGTGAATGCTAGAGGATGTGGTGTTTTGGTGCGTGAAATGGTCATTGCTTCGGTTACTTCGTTCGGCGTAGTTCCTTAAGAGCCCTAAGACCAAAATATCGTTCAACTTAGATGGGTGACTACTTAGACTCCGTGGCACCTAGGGAGGCCTCATCTGATCCGAAACCTCGGTGTAGGAACCCAATATAATAGCCTCTCTCGGTTTTTTCCTTCTTATTTCAAAGTGCTCTCGTTGTCCTATTGTTTGCAAATGCGTGAAATAGTGCAGTTGGAGCCAGTGTAAGGTTGTCAAACTGCTATATTTTGCAAACGGTGGGTCATGGCACTAAATTGACTGCACCGCATGTCTAGGTGGCTAGGTGAATGCTAGAGGAGGTAGTGTTTTGGTGTGCGAAAGGGTCGTTGCTTCCGGCTACTTCGTTCGGGCGTAGTCCCTTAAGAGCCCTGAGACCAAAATATCGTTCAACTTCGATGAGTGACTACTCGGACTCCGTGGAACCAAGAGATGCCTAATCTAATCTAGAACCTTAGTGTAGGGACCTTTGAAAACAGCCTCTCTCAGTTTTTTCCTTCTCATTTCGGTGCTCTCGCTGTCCTATTGTTTACAAACGCGTGAAATAGTGCAGTTGGAGCCAGTGTAAGGTTGTCAAATGCTATATTTTGCAAATGGTGGGTCGTGGCACCAAGTGACTGTGCTCACATGTCCAGTGGCTAGGTGAATTCTAGAGGAGGTGGTGTTTTGGTGCACGAAAGGGTCGTTGCTTCTGGGCTACTTCGTTCGGGCGTAGTCCCTTAAGAGCCCTGAGACCAAAATATCGTTCAACTTTGACGGGTGACTACTCAGACTCCGTGGCACCTAGAGAGGCCTCGTCTGATCCAAAACCTCGCATAGGGACCCTATACAATAGCCTCTCTTAGTTTTTTCCTTCTCATTTTGGTGCTCTCGTTGTCCTATTGTTTGCAAATGCATGAAATAGTGCAGTTGGAGCCAGTGTAAGGTTGTCAAACACTATATTTTGCAAACGGTGGGTCGTGGCACCGAATCGAATGCACCGACACATCTAGGTGGCTAGGTGAATACTAGAGGAGGTGGTTTTTGGTGCGTGAAAGGGTCGTTGCTTCCGGGATACTTCGTTCGGGCGTAGTCCCTTAAGAGCCTTGAGACCAAAATATCGTTCAACTTCGACGGGTGACTACTCGACTCCATGGCACCTAGAGAGGCCTCGTCTTGATCTAAAACCTTGATGTAGGGACCCTCTACAATAGCCTCTCTTGGTTTTTTCCTTCTCATTTCGGTGCTCTTGCTATCCTATTGTTTGCAAACACGCGAAATAGTGCAGTTGGAGCTAGTGTAAGGTTGTCAAACGCTATATTTTGCAAATGGTGGGTCGTGGCACCGAATCGATCGTGCCGACACATCTAGGTGGCAAGGTGAATGCTAGAGGAGGTGGTGTTTTTGTGCGTTAAAGGGTCATTCCTTCCGGCTACTTCGTTCGGGTGTAGTCCCTTAAGAGCCCTGAGACCAAAATATCGTTCAACTTTGACGGAGTTTCTACTGACTCCATGGCACCTAGAGATGCCTCATCCGATCCGGTACCTCAAAGATTGGGACCCTCTACAATATCCTCTCTCGCTTTTTTCCAACTCATTTCGGTGCACACGCGTAGATATGGTCTTATAAACACTTGGGAGAGAGTCGTTTTCAAAATTTACAACATTTTCAAAATTTACAATTTTTTCAAAATTTAAAACATTTTCAAAATTTACAACTTTTTTTAAAATTTACAACTTTTTCAAAATTTGTACAACTTTTTCAAAATTTACAAAATATTCAAAATTTACAACTTTTTCAAAATTTACAACATTTTCAAAATTTACAACATTTTCAAAATTTACAACTTTTTTAAACAAACAATGAAAGCTTCTCTTAGCTTTGAGAATTTAGAATTCTCTACTAACAGTGCCAACCACGTGAAGGTGGAAGCTTTTCTGGCACCCCTAACCTAAACATAAAAGTGTTAGTCAAAGAAATTTAAGTTTCAAATCAAAACCATATACTATCTATATATGTACAAAATACACAAATTTAAAATAAAATATATTCAAACTGAAATCTAGATCTTTAAACTAAAAATTTATATATATTGAAAAGAAATTATATATACTGGACATGAGAATTGTAAATTCATTCCAATGAACCATCGTGATCAGATCTACTCGAATAGCAGATGAGATTGCTTCATGATCTGAATCTCGAACCTTCCTAAGAATCTTGTTATTAGGCCTTCCTCGATATCTATACAGTTGAATATTTGTCGCTAGAACTAGATGTGAATATAAGAGTATTTTCCTGTGTGTCTCAAAGTCTTCAAACACCCAAACAGAGGAGTTTTTTAATGGATACCATCGAATCCAAGTTCCAGTAACTACCACTAACCTTGTAGGATACTCAATATCTTTGCCATCTATAATAGGAGAAGTCAACTTCTTTCTTTCCTCAATGCAACGACATAAGAAATAGTCTATTCCTTCTTCATTGTCTTCATCACAATTACTACAAACACATGTCCTACAAAAAAATAAAGGTTGAATAACTCAAATTTAAATTACATATTAAAATTTCAATGGACATAACTCAATACAAAAATTAAATAAATAACCATAAATTTACCTTATCACACAAAAATCAAAATTTCATCAAAGTCCTTGGATGTTGTAACTTCATTTGCAGAAACAAGTCGTAATGTTTGTGGAGGTTGATAACTAGGAAGCGGAGTTAGAGGCCTATAAATCCATCCTTCAACCCATTCTTGTGAATCACAATCAGAAGTGACAAATTCGATACAAGATGCAAAAAAACATGTCAACTTTCTCGTCCATACGGCCCACAAAGTAGCGTCTGAGCTACAAAATGAGTGCATATCACTGGACCCAGTGAGTGTCATATAATCCTCGTAGTTAGCAATATGTTGTTCCTCTATCAACCAAAAGTATCTCATGAATTGTGGAATTTTCTTGAGAACCTCGGGCCATGTTGTCAGTACACCATTCCACTATGCTCTTTGCATCTTTTAATTTAGCACCATCTTTGTACTTCAACTCTTCTCTTGCAAGATCTCTTTTCACACATGCCCCTGCACCGTCATGCTCTCCTTTTCCATGTCCACCTTTCGGTAAAACTTCTAATATGTTACACACCCATCTTGACGTGCATTTTTCTCATCCAATAAAACATTCATGCATTCTTAAACTGAGACATGTAATTATCTGACCATATATAATGTTGTTTGAAGTGGATGTCCCTATCGACAAAATTTCCATAAAATAACTGGAAACACCCTTGCACAAATTCAATAGAATGAGTACGATCATCACTGATATAAAAGTGGTACTCTCTTAAAAAAATTTGATCATTCTCTGTACTGTCAGGAGAATGTAGAAATGCTATATGCACAAAAATGGAAACTTGTACTAAGTTGTAATATTGTGATTGAACCTCCATTTGTGGTTGCAATGTGTAATTCTCTACAAAATCGACCACTGAAACAATAGTACCAATAGGAAATGTGTCTTTGCATAGCTTGAATTATTCATCCAACCATCGAGCTCTATGTGTATGCCTCGCATACTCATAAACAATTTCATCCTTAAATTTTCTCATAAATTGGAAAATGGGCATTTGTTCTGTAACTAGCTCACACCGTTTCGACTCTTTTCCATCTTTCAACTGGTATGCAACTGATTTATATTTATCAAACTCAACTAAATTATGTCCTATTGTACCTTCAATTTTCTCATGGATGCAACTTTCCAATTTAGGTAATCCACCACATGTACTACAACTTCCATCTAAACAATCCTGACTATAAAAAAATTGTCCAACTTTTTTCACAAAATATAGTAGGAATGAAATCCCTGGAAGATATTGGTGGAACTTGAACACCACATTCAGATAACATAGTTTCAGAATGAAAATTAGAATGAATACATAAAAATTTAGCATAATGCATCACAAATTCAACATGTTTCCTACGAAAAGTGGTCCGAGCATGGTTGATTTTCACATAGAATGGTTTCAAAAATGTTGACTAATTTTAATTTCCAGATTCTCTTGTTCAAACTTATGAAAAATTGAGTTTGAGTCATATCTAAGAAATGCTTTGGATTTGGTTCACGATTAGTAGAACCAACTGTCCATTTTATAACATCTCTTATATTAGGTGAAATTCTAGTGTTATCATGCCAAAATTTAATAACAACTTCTCTTATAGCTTCGAATTATTTTTGTCCTTATGCGGTGCTCTATTAGAAAATGCCCAAATATCGGAATTATTGAGTGATTGAAGGATATTACATCCTTCAATTGTTTTCATTAGAGTTTTTCGATTAACTTACAACATTCAACTTGTTTGCATAATCAAACGCGTTGTTTTTATTGATTCACTTACAACACTAGTAGCAAGTACACGATGCACAATATTACTATCCCTAGTGCATCTCTTGACACCAACAAAGGTAATATGCATCATGAAGGTTTTTAACAATTGTAGAGGTTTGACCATGTATATTAGATGTTGTCAATCCTAATGTGTTTAATGTAGGTCTCATTTTAATCAATTTCATCAAACTAACCAACAATCGACATCTTTGGAAATCATTTAAAATGTCAAAACGATTATCCCAAATTTCAAAGTGGCTTTTCTTCCGATTTTCATTCGAAAGTTTGTCGACATTGGTTTCAAAATGTTTTCATCAATTTCAATAAAAAAATTAGGTTTCTTACGTAAAATCCTAGGAGGTGTTTTTTTCAAATTTTGCTTGTCTACAGTTTCAACATGAATTTCCTTATTCACATTTTCATTGTCTCCTTCAATTTCAACATTTGCTACATCATGAGTATTTAATTCTTCTTCAACATTGACAGTAAAAACTTCTTCATCACGAGTATTTAATTCAACTTCAACATTGATAGTAGAAACATTACCTAGTTTTTCATTGCTTACAATAGTTGGGATTGAAGATGAACCTCTTCTAGATTCACGAAGTTTCCGCATTCGCTCAACATTTTGAATTTTGTTGGCTTCTAATTTGTTTGGTATTTTTTACTTAATGACTTCTGTTTTGACTTTTTTATTGTCTCTCGTGATGTTTTGCTTATGGTGATAAGAAAAACGTGCGAGAAAAGGTAAAATTTCTCGATAATTCACACGGTAAGGTCGAGAGTAAAAATCACATGGTAATTTGGACATTGGGATGTGTGTAAATATGATTTATAAACCACGAGCACACTTTATAAACTACGATCATGGTTTATAAAGCGCTCGCGGTTTATGTTGAAAACCATGATCGTGATTTATAAACCGCGATCGTGGATCTATCTCATTAACATAAGCCTTGGAAAATCTATGTTTTTCCCAAACCAAAGCTATGGAAGGTCATTATGAAGTGTAAAACGTCAAAAACCTCAAATTTTCTCTTCTAAAGACTTGAACCATGCTAAAAACTAAAAACATTTCACAAAAATGGTGCCATCACGTAGGGGAGACTCTTAAGATATTTTTTCCTGTGAATGTTCATGTCTACATTTAAGACTGTAACTTTTGTTTCGCTTATCAAAATATGATAAAAATTATACCATCCCAAGCATGGAAAAATTCTATACACGTTAAAAAAAAAAATATTTGATTTCAATATTTTTTGATATAGTTATGGCGGGCAAACGGAAAGCACTCCGTTTTCTAAATATTTTCAAACCACTTTCACGGAAAAAATCATAAAAAAAAAAATATTGCTAAAAAAAATACAAAATAAAATCCATCCCAAGATAGACAACTACATCTAACGTTTCACCAAAGGAAAAAAATAACAAGATTTGGTCATCCAAAATGCGGGCAAACGAACTACAATCTTATAAGTTTTTTCAAAAAAAAACTAAGTCATATAATTTTAAGTGTTTCATATAGCTAAAATTGTTCGTTTTAAATTTTTTTAGTATTTTAGAAACTATATTCAATTATATGATTCATATGTATATAAATTTTTATAATTTAGAGTGCGTGTATAGATAATAATCCCTACAAGTTGAGATTTTGCTTTTTTGCAATATGACATCCACGGATGACCCTATATTTGTCCATCAACTTCATGCACTTACCCTAGGCTTATGGTGACGTGTTTTCTCGTGATGAGGAATTCCTAGAGTTATCTTGAAATGCCAAGCGCTTAGGTCGATGACGGTATTTCCATCTTTTCTTTGACACATCTAGTGTCTTTGTTGTAGCACGCGCAACCAACATAATGATTTCATTATTCACAAGATCGATCGGCAGCAAATTTCACACTGCAAAGTGCAACCCATCGCCTACTAGTATTTTCATCCAGGGGCCACTAGTGACATCTTTGGTTCTGGCCCAAAAGTTTTCCATATCAATGTGCCCAAGCTCGGAGTCTTGGATATCAAGATCACTCTCTGCGTATGAGTCAGGCATCCTGAATTTCTGGTATTTATACTTCATCTCTTGTTCTGTCAACTTAGCTTTACCTTTAGACTTCGTTGGCTTTTTGCTTGACGAAGACATGTGTGAGTTTGAAGATAGCTGTTGTTTCTCTACAAGAAGAATCAAGGAGGTCCAACACAGAAGAGCCATGTCAATCATCATTTCATTCATAATGAAATCTTGCAGAAAGAAGAATGAGCAATTATAAGTCTTAGGGCGCAAGGCGCAAGTTCATAGCATGTTGCAGAGGCTTAAAAAGGCTGGGTGCACTTTTGGGGATGTCAACATGTAAAAAGGTGTGCCTATGTTGACAGGGTAGAAGCTGCGCCAAAGGAGTTATAAACGACACATTTGTTAGGAATTTTGCATGACTAAGGTGGCACCAAAGGATAAGGCGTGGCGCCGGTAAGCAATACACAACATATAGTGTTGGTGTTATAGAAATGGCGCCAACGCTTTTAGAAGAATGTTTTGGTGGGGCGCAAATAATTTTGGTGTTGCATAGCTTGTAAGTGTTCCCAAGGCACAATTTTGGAATATGTTGTAAAGCAATTGAATGTGCTAAAAGAGACTCTTGGCACAGATTTGAAGTACAAAACATCTCATGTTGATGTTGGTGAGATTGGGCATGCATCTTTACAAAATTTTACTAAGTGTTCTCTTTAGTTATATGGCCTTGGCACGAAAAAAGATGATGTTGCATGAGGGGACAGTGCACCATGGTGTGATCTGTGGGGACTGTAACATGTAAAAACAGTGCGCCAAGCTTTTTAGATGGTTTTTGCAATTTCTCAGATTTTATCTCTCTCTCTTTTTGGTTCTTTCAAATGGTAAAGAGAGGTTTTTGATAGATAACAAGTAGTGAAAAGGAGGCCTTAGGTTTTTTTTAGAGGTAGGGACCTTCCAGATTTGCAGATCTGGGAGGATAGGAAAAGGGGCTTCCAAATGGTTTGTGGATTGTTCATTTTAGATTTAACCTTTTATATCAACCCTAAATCCTAACAATAACCAAGAAACAAAAGCCAAAACAATAACAAGGATGATAAAAACCACTTACCCGGCTTAATAAAAGATGAAAGACGAAGTTGGGGTCCACAGGCTCGAAAACGCAGACGCTGGGATGATAAGGACAACTGATAGGCACAGAGGAAATATATTTTTCAATTTTCAAATTGTGAAAATGACAGGTGTCGAGCGCCTATTTATAAGAAAAATATGCATTTATTTCCCACCAAATTTCTTTGGTGCACCTTTAAGGGTGTTGACAAGGGTTAAAATGTGCCATTGGCAAGCAAATTTCAGGATGTCAACATGATATTTCTAGCGCCTTAGTGCACAAATTTTGGCGCATATTTTAATATGTCGACATGTAACTTTTAACTCCTTAGGGGTGCAACTTTTAGGATGTTGGTATGTCTTTTTCTATGCCAAAGGGAATTTAAAGTGGCGCACATTTCATGATGTCGACACAACATTTCTTGTGCCCAATTCAAAAAGGCTGAAAATGGCTAAGTTCTTAAAACTTGATTTTTGGAAGGGAGTTTTTAGACCATTCCAATGTTGTCGACTTCTTCAGGGACTAAAATAGAATTTTGGTATGGTTACCTATAAACTTGCCCTTGTCAATTTTGTAGGATAACATCTGGCTCTTTTTGGGGACTATCCTTAAGTGAAAATTAAGGGTAGAGAATCCTGATTTCACGTGCCTATCCATTGGGTTACATAGAGTTAAAAACAAGGGCGACCGAAGGGCGTAAAAGGGGAACACACGACAAACAAAAACAAACACATGAAAAAAGAAAACTGTACAAAGAAGAGAGAAATCTCTACTTCCTGAAGATTTTGTGATGTTACCCAATATAGGGAAGCAGGAGCTCGGTTCAGTCCAGCTTAGAGAGATAGAAACTATTCTCTCCATTGAGTTGATTGATCTTGTATGGTCCTCTCCAAAGAGAGTCAAACTTCCCATGCATGTCTTTTGGTTCTCTTTGCTTTTCCCACAGAAGGACAAGATCTCCCACTTGGAAATCTCTCTACTTAGCCTTCTTGTCGAACAACCTCTTTACTTGATTCTGATGTTCAGTGATATTTTCAACCACCTTTATTCACTTGTTTTAAAGTTCAGTTAGGTACATAATCCTCTTTACCAAAGAATTCTTAAAAGTTTCATCTTCAATTTCTTGAGCTAAGCGCAGAGCAGGAAGTTCCACAGAGATGGGGATTTCAGCATCAATCCCATACAACACCTGGAAAGGTGACATGCCAAGAGACCTCTTTCGAGTGATAAGGTCCGCCCATAAAGTGTCATATAATGACTTGTGCTAGGAGCATTGGTTCTCTTCAACCAGCTTCCGAATTATGGTTACTAAGTTCTTATTGCTGGATTCTGCCTGACGATTCCCTTGAGGATAATAATCAGAAGCATGATCCAAGGTTATTCCATATCCATAACAAAAATTGATCACTTCTCATGAAGAGAAGTTGGAAGCATTATCAACAATGATCTTGTGTGGAATGCCAAATATTACAATGATATTCTCTTTGATGAAGTTGCAAACAACTTCGAAGTGGTATGTTTAACAGTATGGCCTCCACCCATTTGGTGAAGTAATATGTTGCTTTGTTAGGACGTAACTATGTCTCGGCACTCGATTGAGGATTGAGTGCTCCAATGAAATTAATTCCCCATTACCTAAATGGTTCGTCAATAATGACGGGCCTGAGGGGAAACACAACCATCTTTGGTTTGCCAACGAACTGTTGGCAAAGTTCACATTTTGCTACCCAGGTAGTTGCATCCTAAAATAACATCGGCCAATAGTACCTGGCCCGAATGATCTTATGTGCTGTCACATATGAGGAGAAGTGACCACCGGACGCCAATCGTGAATTTTTTTTAACAATCTTATCTGTTGTGGCTTATCAACACATCGTAGAAAAACACCATCAATTCCGTGTTTGTACAATCTATCATCCCATATGACATATCTCGCTACTCTAAGATTTACCACTCACTTTTCCTTTGGGGTTAGGTGAGTTGGGAACTCACCATAGGTAAGAAAGAACGTGATGTCTGAATACCATTCGTCGTTGGTCGCGACAAATAGAACCATAGGTAAGGATTCTTCCTTTTTTAGCTCACCTTGCTCTCCGTTAATGTGCTCAACTTTCTCTTCAGGTATCTCTAAGTCCTTATTCTCAACCATTAGTTGACAAAGGCCTTTACCTCTTACCAACTTGGTTGGTCTTATGTCTAGATCATACTCCTGGACCTTTGTGATCCAATTCCTCGTAAGCTTCCCGACTCCTCTTGAGTCGATGGACTTAATCGCCATGTTCGGACTCGGCACTACTATATGAGAATTCAAAATGTAGTAGCAAAATTTTTCACTTCTTTCACCACAAAGAAAGGCATGATTTTCCAATTGCAACATCTTCGGTTCATGTGGCTTAAGAGGAGAACTCATGAAAGCAATCTAGGATTCAATATCCTCGAGTTCTTTTGCATTAATATGGCTGATACAGTATGCACAGATGCATAACTATACATGATGAAGTCTTTGCTGAAGTCTAAGCACACCAAAATAGGAGCATGAGCGACAGAGGCTTTTATGTCTTCAAATCCTTCCTCACTCCATCGGAATGTTTGGGATCCTTTCATCATATTAGATATATGACGATTCTTCTTAGCAAAATCAAGAACAAAGTGTCTAAGAAAATTTACCTTTCCAAAGAAAGAGTGAACACTGGTTTTGTTTGTGGGAAAGGTAAGGCTCTAAATAGCCTTGATTCTTTCGAAATCTATTTTAGTCCCTTCTTTGCTAACGACATGTCCTAGCAGAGCTTTCCTTCAAAGTGAACCCAAAAACTCGACCTCTTGGGATTTAGGTAAATCCCATGTTCTCGGCATCTAATTAATACTTGCTCCAAATGATCGCAGTGATCACTTCATTTTTGGAGAACATGGTCAGTCCTCTAGATAAACTAAAATGAATTTTCCCATCATACCTTTAAATGCAAAGTCCATTTCTTGTTGGAAGGTGGCATAGACATTGATTAAACCAAATGACATCCTATCTGTAAGCGAAGGTACCCCAAGGGGTGGTAAATTATGTTTTGAATTGGTCTTCAGTGAGACTTCAATTTGATTGTAACTTGAAAAATCAGTGAAACATGGATAGCATTTCTAAACATATGCCTATAGAACTTGATAGCATTTCTAAACATATGCCTATAGAACATGGATAGCATTTCTAAACATATGCATATAGAACATGGATAGCATTTCTAAACATGGATAGCTGTAGAACTTGATCCATTATCGGCAGTGGATAGTTATCCTTTTAGGATCACTGGTTTAAGTTGTGAAAATCTACGCATATGCATATCTCACCATTCTTCTTCCAGACAGGTACAATCCTTACAACCCAAGTACTATGATGAATTGGAAAAATAATTCTTGCATCCAACATTTTCTGAATTTTAGCCTGAATAGTACCTGAGATCTTGCGGTTGTAGTGCCTTTTCTTTTGATGGAAAGGCTTGACATCATCCTTGAGCGGATGTCGTGTTGAATGTCCTTTGATTTGAATGAATTCAGATCAGCATAAGACCATGCTAACACATCCATGTACTTTTTCAGCAACTTAACAATTTTTCTCTTTTCCTGGGCATACAACACTTCCCGATATTCATGGAACGAGGATGTTCCGTAGTACCTAGATTGACGGATTTAGTTTCCAGAGAAGAGGAAGGATCATCTTGTCACTTTTTCTTGACAAAACGGTCATGGTTATCAAATAATAGTTCCAAGGAAACCAAACCTTTTGGAATTTTATTTCCCTTGAGTTGTATCATTGTTTCATTCTTAGATTCATGTGCTTGACCGGTGAGGGACTCACGACACGGAGAAGTTGATCCTTCAAAATGAAGCTCCTTTAAATTGTCAGCTTTTTCTAGAAAAGTGATAAGCTAGTTGTCATCATTGAACACTTGCCAGTGTTGTGAATTATCTGGCACACTTGGGTGAAAAACCACTTCAATAATATATGTATCTATTTTTAACCCTGGGTGAGGGAGCATGAGAGATGCTCAAATGGCCAATGAATCAGCCATGTCATTTTGAGCTCATGGAACTGCTTTGATTGAGAAAGCATCAAAATATTCAATGATATCCCATACTGCATTGCGGTAATGCCTAAACTAGTAATTTTTTACTTGATATATCCCTTTTACCCGATTGACAATTAACTTAGTATCACCTTGTAATTTCAAATTTTGATTCCCTTCTCTTTTGTAGCTTGCATCCCAAGTAACAAGGATTCATACTCGGTGGTATTATTTGTATTGAAAAACTGCAACTTGAAAGGCAAAGGGAAAATCTCCTCCTCTAGATATATTAGAATGTACTCAAAGCCGCATCCACTTGTTGTGCAACTGCCATCAAACTGTAAAGTCCATACTTTGTTAAGGTCTTCCTCCTGGACGAGAAACTCCATTCTATCTGAGTCAGTGGATAGGAAGTAATTTCCCATCCTTGATGATTCAAAGAGATTCTGAGCTTTGGGGTCATCAAAATTGGTGACTAGATACTTCTTTTGTGATTCCAATTCTAATGTCTCGCATCACCCCTTTAATAGTAATCTTGGATTTAGACCAATCCATATGAATTTGTTTTCCAACTTCTTTACAAAATCTTCTCCCTAGCAATATTTCGTATGCTACTGGAATGTTAGCTACGAGAATAGTCATTTTTACTCTTTTCTTAGGAAATGTTGCAAATGTAAACTGTGCATCCTTGATCTGACCAATCAATGGTACCTGCTTGGTTTCCATGGAGTAACATCTACCAAAAGGTTTAGTAAGTTTGAGGCCCAAAGCATGAGTGACTTTTGCACAAGATAACATTGTAAGAAGCTCCAGAATCAATTATACAGTTACTTAGTTTATGACCATTGATCAGAGAGATAGGTAAAAAGGTTCAATTTTCCCCGATGCGTGAAGTTGAGGTGACGTTTACGTGAGACGCGTAGGAGGGTAGGAAGAATTTATTTTGGGGAACTAGGGAAATGGAAGCTTGGCTTTGGATATATTTGGTTAATCTTACAAGCTGCTCTGGGTTGGACTAAAGGTACTCACTTGCATATCCGGATCTTGGTCTTTTTGGCATGATCAATTATATCGAATCCGACCAATGGTTGTGGTAATGAAGGAATGAGTCCTTCGCTTTTCATTTGTGGAGGAGGGTTATTGGTCTTTATGGAACTAGAGGAGGTCTGATTTGGAGGAGAAACAAGGAAAATATTTCTTTACAACAGGTTTAACAAGAGGCCGAGTAGGAAGGGGATTACCTCTTTTAGTAATCGTTAGCGGTGGAATTACCACAACCTTTTCCTTTTGTTTTTCAACAAAGAGTAGCCTTTGCTTCTTTTCCTTGCAAGTGATTGAAAAATGCATATGATTGTCTTCTCGTGTATCCTTGGGTACCTTCCTCCTCATCATATTCTTCATCTTCAAATTCCATATACCGATAGTAGAGTCGCCAGTCGGTTCACCGACATCTTGATCATCTTCACCTTACGACAAAGGTTCTTCATAATTTGGCTCATCTTCTTCAATTTCAACCAAAGCATTAACTGGAGGGGCTTCAATGGCTAACCTTTGAGAAGCAGTAGGTAAACGCGGCCTTTGGGGGAATTGTTGGGAGTGAAGTTCCTCTGTGGGATATCTCGGTATGGAGTAGTAGATGATGTTTGAGCCAATTGCTTCTTTAATGAGAGCAAGTCATTCGCCATCTTTTGGAATGTTGGATCTGATGAAGTAGCCTGAGAAGAAGTTGAAGCCTTTGATTTTGATGGATCTCATCTTAACTCGCTAGATATAAGGAGATTATCCTCTATTTGAATGGCCGCTTGAGCAAGAACCAAGGTTGGTATTTGTTCTTGTAAAAGTAAGAAACTTACTCTTGAACTCATTACGTTCACAAAGAAACACTTTTGATTCTCCAATGTTGGCATCATGGCAAGTGGCACATGGTTGATGAGTGCATTGAATTTGGTGATAAAATTGTGCATGGTTTCATTGGCCTCCTACTTCATGTGAGTGATTTTGGACAGTAACACAAATGCGTCTTCTGAAGGCTTATACCTATCTTCAAATGTAGTCCGCAATGTGGCCCAATTGGTGATGGATCCAACTGTAAATGTTGGAACCACTCACCGCAGTGCCCTCGCAAGGTCTCCGAAAGAGACGTCGACACGTCCTCATGAGTCACGCCAAGAATGTCTTTGTATGACATAATAAATGCAAATATATGTGCATTCGTGCTTTGATTTATGCTCCCATCAAATTTTAGGAATTTTTGCAATTTCGTTGAGGAAGAGGGTGGACTGGATGTGGCAAAGCGTGCTAAAGGGTGCATGGCATTTCCCATGGTATAGGTAGATTTTATGCCATTTGAAAAGCTGAAAAAATAACATGTGCAGGGAGTGTGGTTCCACTTAGCAAAAGAGCACTGCAAGTCGATGTCGAGGCACCTTGTGAAATCTGGCTCTTTCATGGAGGCGAGGCACTTCTTGCTGATCGATCCACTAAACTTAGTGATGCGAATCATGCTAGAGTGATACTAAAATTGTGCCTTTGAAGTAGATCAAAGATTGGATCAACTTCTCCATGAGCTCTTCTACCACGAGTAAATTTTTCACCCGCCAAAGGTACATTGCTCGTATATGCAAATATTAGGAGTAGATTTACGGTAATCTTTTTGTTTGTACTTTGCTGATTTTCTGATTTTTCTAGAAAAATAAGCGAGTGTGTGTTATCCAAAATTCACCCCTCAGGGTAAATTTTGATAACATGCATCAGATCTTGGAGGCCAGGAAAAATAATGAAAATCGGCTAAAGGTACGCGAACCGGGCCGAAAGGTCGCCAGCAATTCAAGCGCAGCAATTGGGACATCTGGGCCGTAGGTACGCGCGGGACGCGAAATGCCCGAACCGGCCGAAAGTGGAAAAAGTCGTCAAGTTTTGTTTCGCGCGGTTTCGGGACAGCCAGGACAAAAGGGCACGAAGTACGCGAGGGACGCGCGGGACGCGAAAAGGTGAAAAAGGTGAAGTTCGGGACAGCCGGACAAAAGTACGCGGAGGACGCGAACCGCCGATTCGGCCGAAACAGGGAACTTTCACACTAAGTAGTTTGGGACATGTGGGACAAAGGTACGCGAACCGGCCGAATCAAAGAACCAAGAATTTGTCCCAAACACTGGGACATGTGGGACAAAGGGACGCGTGGGATGTGGATAGCCGAAGGAGCCGAAAGCCAATCAAGCAACGCCACGTGTCATCGGCCGAATGAGGGACGAGGAATCCCATTTGGGCGGATTGGAAAAAATTTGTCCTGTGCAGCTTTGGGACATCCGGGCCAAAAGTATGCAGGGACGCGAAAAGCCGGTTGGCCAAGGCGAGAGAAAAGTCAAACGCTTGACCCGTGAAACTTCAAACGCCATAACTTTTGACTCCGAGCTCCGATTTTCACAAAATTGACTTTCTCGAACGAGCACGATGTCCTCTATGCCTGCTAGTTAATGAGGGTAGATATATTTAAATAAAAGAAACATATTAGGCTCCAGCTAGTTAATGCTCATTCCGTCAAATGATAGAAAACGCCGCTGGACCCAAAATAGCTGCCCGCACTCGTAAGGGCATAACTTTTGCATTTCTCAACGAAATCACACAAAAATGGTACCGTTGGAATCATGGCTCTGAGTCTGATGCAAAGAAATCAAGAAATTATGGATTTTATAAGATTTTGATCGAGATTTTTAAGGAAACGTGGCTGGGTTTATAACAGTGTTATATTTGGTGGTTGAGAGTGCAATTAAGAGGCATGGTCATCATTCTTTCTCTGCTACAGCACCTGGGATAGTATGGGGAGCATTTTGCAAGTAATATATAATCATTTCACTCCATTTAATGCCTCTTACAGGTGGTTGAAGGACAGATTTCGGGATTTCCATTTTTCCCTCTCTCTCTATTCTCATCTTTTCTATAAATTGGAGTGTTGGGCTCATTGTAAGGGGGAGTTCCTTGTAGCAAATCTCTATCAAAATTGCTTTGTGAAGCCAATGTGCTATAGGCCCTTATAGTGGAATCCTTGCATGGTGATCCGTGCCCTTATCTTGTAATAGATTGAATTGTGCATATCATGAAGAAGCAATAAAATATCGGTTTGTGGATGTATCTTCTCCCATTGTGTTTTCTTACATTCTTCTTTCCCTTTAATATTTATACAAGAATATTGTGTCTATTATTATGTTCTTGCAGGGATTTATTATCATTGTGTATGCTTGGAATATTGTTGTGAATGCATTTTGCTATATTATGGAGAACTGTCATCACCTCTTCTAGTGTGCACTTTGCCTCTGTATTTCACACATTTGGAGACTACTCTCACACCCTCCTTTTCTGGTGTATCACCGCTTTAGTGTAGGATTTCATTTTATGCATTCTCTCTCCCTGGTCCCTTGGAAATTTAGATTAGAATAGTTAGTTTCCCCTGCATTAGAGTAGATTGTGGCAGGTAGTTTAGGAGCAAGAACCAGCTTTCTCTGGAGGTCTATCTCAAGTAGCAAGTCCCACAACTTGGAGATAGTACCCATGTTATCCAATCACACTGTGAGTTCAAGTATATGCACAGGGGTGCTGTGATTCGGTGATAACAAAGTGTGTACTTGTCTAACTTCGGGGTTTGTGATCTCATTTCAGAGAGGTAGTTCCAACTGCGAACATAAAGATAGGAGAGAAGGAATGGAGGAAAGATAGATCTCAAGGAAGAAAAGAAATGAATTCCAAAACAAAAAGGTCAAAGGGTTTACTCTTTGGGCTGGTAGTAAAAAAGCCTAGCTTACTTGCATAAATGATTAAAGCAATACTGATGAACATATGATAAAATAAAGAATGAATCCAACAAAATGATAATAAAGATCTAACATAAGAAAGATCAGATGCAAATAATACACATATCAAGAAAAATTACGGATATGTATATTAATAATCGTTCTGTTACAAAAAAGCACAATGTTTTTCTCTTCTCTTTCTCTTTTTCATACAAAAATGTCCACCTGGAATACAACAAGTATTCCAATATTTATAGAAGGAGAAGGAGGAAGAAGACGAAAGAAGACCAACCACTATTCACAAGATATCTACAAAATATCTAAAAAGTCAAAAGTTGACTTTGGGCAAGTTATGGATGGCAACATCCCATGATGCAACATGGATAATGTCATCAGTAAATTCCAACATAATTTTACAAAAATATCAAGCGTACATAAGAAGAGAAACTATTCGTCATCATCTCTTTGCTTGAATGGAGTGTCTTGCTTCTTATCAGGGGAGGCGATGTGACACTGAGCTCAGTATTCCATAAACTTGCTAATCATTGTCTGAAGTTGGCTATAATCTGGACCTTTGAAATGGTCACCAATAACTTCACAAGTTTCTTTTTCAGTCTTGAGCTTGTCGTAACCCAACGTATTCATCGCATGCTTCAATCAGTAGCCAATGATATCACAGCAAGCAAAGAGGTTATTGATAGATTCTCGGTCAAAAGTGACCTCTGGCACCATACCTTGGGTTACGATAGCCTTAAGAGTAGGATGGTGTTGCTTGCTTCCCTCAAGGTGAATGATTCACTGAGCATTCTTGAAGACATCTTCGTGACTGTCTACTCCATGTTGTATTTTGCATCCAGGGCTTCATCCTTGATTTTTTATACTCTCTCCACAATATACTCCATTTGATCCACCCTGTAATCTAATGCGACGAGAGATTTATGGTGTGCCCATAGGTGATCGATGACGCCGACCTCTAATAGGTCATCGGTTGAGCATTTTACCATTTATTGAAATGTCTCATGCTGTAACCTTGCATTGTCCAACACCTCAAAGAGGGATTTAGCTACACTAGCCTTGTAGCTCCTTGTTTGACCGATCTATACTCCGGTAGAGTCCTGTGAATTTCTTGATTATTTCCTCACTATCTCTGAGGATTCACTTTGTCCGTAGAAACCGCCGTGCCTTGTTTGCTAATCTTAGCATATTCATTTATCTTATCCCGACCGAGAATTTCAATAGGCTTGGCAAAGCACATAGGAGGAGCATTGCCCATTCTCTATAAATCTTGGAGGAGATGTTTATTTTTCTCTTTGAGTATTCTTCTTCTCCTCTTTGGCTTCTTGTAGCTTCTTACAGAGAGCATCTACTGCAGATAAGGCCCCTCCTTGTAGGCTCTCAGATGAGGTTCCCATCATGACTTGGGTCACTGTAAAGTCCGTAGTAAAATGTATCTTTCTTTTCTTTGTGGGATCGGGATATGCAATCTCCATGAAAAACTCTTTGAAAAGTGAGTTATCACTTTCTTTTTCTTTGTTCCCTTCTTTAGAATGATAGATAAGTCCATGGGTGCGATGGGGACCTTTCTCTTGAGTTGACCCGATGGTCGAGATCCACCTTGAAATTATGGGAGCGAGAGTTGAGCTAATGGAAGAAGAAATGAGGGTGAAAGGGGAAAAACTAAATAGGCTACAGGAAATAATGTGGACACACTTGGTGGTGGCATCGATAAGGAGTCCAATGCATTGTTGCTCTAGGGACCCGGAGTTACCACAGGAGAGGAGAAGGACATAGAGGAAGAAGGGATCTGTAATTGGATGGAAGGAATACTAGGCGATAGATCTGCACGAGAGGAAAAGATGGACAAGGTGGGAGATGGAAGGGAGGAAGGAAGGGGGGAAGACACATCCATAGGTGTGGATGTTTGAATGATGGGAGGAGGAGAAGGGAGAGAAGAGGGCACACTGGGTACCTCGGTGGTTGTAGTTGTGACCACATCCTGAGTGGATGTATCCTTTGAAACCTCTGTGGTATCTCCTTCTTTATCCAGAGACACCAGGTCGACCATTTACTTCTTTGAAGTAGAAGGAGGGATTTCAGGATCTTCTACCTATTTACTTGGTTCTCCCTCCTTATCTTTTCCTTTGCCCTTTGGTACCTGGGCCGGCCTTAGAGGTGCCCTACCTATGTGAGATGTAGTGAAGTACACCCCGAGGTAGGTGAGACCATTCTGTTTGCACCAATGTTCGGCAGTGTCTTTGCAAAGCATGGGCTTGACTCTCTCTCCTGAATGGTCTTAGGTGCCTTGGCCCTGTCTATATCGGCAAATGGCCAACCATCCCCATCCGTGTCTATATAAACTTGATCAATTTCTTGATCACTTTCTTAGAATCCTTTTGGATTGATGGCCATGCCATAGTGCTTGATTTCTTAAAGGGCTAGCCAGGAGTGATCCTTTCTCCTGATCTTGATCTCATGTGTTATATCGATCCAAATGTCTTTAATTTCAGGAACATGGATATGATTGATTTTTTCCTTGAAGGCAACTTTGGCAATCAAAATTCAGCCTCACGGGAAGTTATGATTTAGATTCAACAATTCCAGCTCGGTAAACATTTCATGAGCCTTGGCAAGTGTGGTACAGTATACTACCAACTAGCTATAAGGGTGAATGGAGTTCCACCCTTCTTTCTCTTCATGCATTTCTTGTGGTAGGTGATTAATTGCCTTGACAACTCCAAAATAATCAGCTTGGGCCCTGCAAACCTTGGTAGCTTGGTCAGTTCACCCTCAAAATTCACGGCCCTAAGATATGTCAATGTGGGGAACTATGTGAATAACGCTCCCCATTTCTTTGTGGCGTTGATTACGCTCGGGCTTATCCAACTGTGTCTCGTATTTTGCCTCATTAGGTAGATCACCTCATAGAACAAGGCATCATTGATTTTAGTGAATTGGGTGATGCTAGCTTCGAGCTTTATCTCAGGATAGAACTCATATATTTTGACTTGGGGCCATACCCCATTTCATGCCAAGCCTTTGAAATCTCTCACCGATACTGCAACATATACCACATAGGAGTTCATGTAGAACATCCCAGTTATCAGGACTTGTTGAAGCTGTACCGGGAGATGGTATCATTGATGATTTCTCTCCACCAAGCGTTGATTGGGTACATTCTTGCTCATGGTTTCCAAATACCTTAGCATCCATTTATGGAAGTGATGGGCATCAGGAAGCCCAAACACTCTGCTAAGGAAGGTGATTGTATCACTCAATTCCTCATTGAAGTCACTTTGGTGGATGGTCTGTGGCCATCTGCTCACTGGCTTCTTGTTCTTAAGATATAGCTCATTCATCATTTGCATACATTTGTCTTCATTTTCATCCCATGTATTCTTGCAAGATTCTAATCTTATGGCGACGTACTTCTGTGATGAGGAATGCCTAGAGTTATCTTAAAATGCCGAGCAGCAGCTTAGGTCGATGATGGTCTTTCCATATTTTTCTTCGACACATCTGGTGTCTTTGTTGTAGCACCGTGCAACCAACATAATGAATTCATTATTCACATCATCGATCGGCAGCCTAGTGCAGTGCAACCCACTTGCCTACTAGTTTGTATCCAGGGGGCCACTAGTGACATCTTTGGTTATGGCCCAAAATTTTTCCATATCAATGTGCCCAAGCTCATAGTCTCGTATATCAAGATCACTCTCTGCGTATGAGTCGCATCATAAATTTCTGTATTTATACTTCATCTCTTGTTCGCAAACTTAGCTTTAACTTTAGACTTCATTGGCTTTTTGCTTGATGAAGACATGTGAGTTTGAAGATAGCTGTTGTTGCTTTGTAAGAAGAATCAAGGAGGTCCAAAGACATAAGAGCCATGTCACTCATCATTTCATTTATAATGAAATCTTACGAAAGAATAATGAGAAATTATAAGTCTTAGGGCGCAAGGCGCAAGTTCACAAAGATGTTTGGAGAGGCTTAAAAGGTCTGGTGCACTTTTGGATATGTCAACATGTAAAAAGGTGCACCTATGTTGCCAGGGTAGAAGCTATGCCAAAGGCATTATAAAGGGTGCATTTTTTAGGAGTTTTGCATGATGGAAGGCGGCACCAAAGGATAAAGCATGGGGCACAGGTAAGCGATACACAACATATAGTGTTGGTGTTATAGAAATGGTGCCGAGATTTAAGAAGAATGTTTTGGTGGGGTGCAAATAAGTTTGGTGTTGCATAGCTTTTAAGTGTGCCCAAGGCACAATTTTGGAATATGTTGCAAAGGAATTCAATGCGCCAAAGGAGACTACTTGGTGCAGATTTGAAGTACACAACATCTCATGTTGATGTTGGTGAGATTGCGCCTATGCATTTAAATTTTTTTACTAAGTGTTCTCTTTAGTTATATGGCCTTGAAGCAAAAAAATATGATGTTGCATGAGGGGAAAGTGCGCCATGGCGTGACTGTGGGGACTGTAACATGTAAAAATAGTTCTCCAAGCTTTTTAGATAGTGTTTTGCAATTTCTTAGATTTTCTCTCTCTTTTGGTTCTTTCAAATGGTAAAAGAGGTTTTGATAGATAACAAGTAGTGAAAAGGAGGCCTTAGGTTTTTTTAGAGGCTAGGAAAAGGGACTTCCAAATGGTTTGTGGATTGTTCATTTTAGATATAACCTTTTATATCAACCCTAAATTCTAACAATAACTAAGAAACAAAAGCCAAAACAATAACGAGGATGATAGAAACCACTTACCCAACTTAATAAAAGATTAAAGACGAAGTTGGGGTCCACAGTGCTTGAAAACGACACGCAGGGATGACAAGGAAAACCGACAGTGCAAAGGAAATATCTTTTCAATTTTCAAATAGTGAAAATGACAAGTGTCGAGCACCTATTTATAAGAAAAATGTGCATTTATTTCCCACCAAATTTCTTTGGCACACCTTTATGGGTGTCGACATGGTTTAAAATGCACCATTAGCCCAACTTTCAAGATGTCAACACAATATTTCTAGCGCCTTAGCACACATATTTTGGTTCATATTTTAATATGTCGACATGTAACTTTTAGCGCTTAGGCGCAACTTTTAGATGTTGGTATGTCTTTTGCTATGCCAAAGGGAATTTAAAGTGGCGCACATTTCATGAATTCGACACAACTTTCTTCAGTGCCCAGTTCAAAAGGTTGAAAATGGCTAAGTTCTTAAAACTTGATTTCTGGAAGGGAATTTTAGGCCATTCTAATGTTTTTAGACTTCTTCAGTAACCAAAACTGAATTTTTGTATGGTTACTTGCAAAATTTCCCTTGTCAATTTTACAGGATAACAAACCTTAAGCCATAAACCATGAACCATGAACCCTAAACCCTAATCCCTAATCCTTAAACCATAAACCCTAAACCTTAAGCCTTGAACCCTAGACCCTAATCTTTGAGCCCTAAACCCTAAACCTTAAACCCTAAGCCCCGAGCCCTAAACCTTAAATCCAAAGCCCGAGATCTAAGTCAGAAACCTTAAACTTGTAACTCCAAACACGAACCATAAGCCGTATACCCTAAACCATGTACCCTAACCCCTAACCCCTAAACCCCGAGCCTTAAACCATAAACCATAAACGTTAAGCCCTAAATGTTGATGTGAAATTGATAGCTTATCTATTATAAATAAGCAACAATTACATTATATAATTGCACAAATCAATAAGAGACAATGTTGCGAAATGAAGATAATAACATAAGCACAAAATAAGAGCAAAAATATAATAAACACACTATATTATTGATTGAATAATATGGAGCAATTACATGATGAGAGAGCTTACAATATATAGCCTTTCCATTTCCTATAAACAAGGAGATGAGGCTTACCAATATTATCCCACTAATCTCTCCTAGAGAATCTCTCCTATGATCACTCACCACTATTCTCTCATATATCCCACCAATATCTCCACACACACATAATCTACATGAGTTGTTTATTCAACAAACTCACAACTAATACAATATC
Organism: Taxus wallichiana var. yunnanensis; assembly: GCA_018340775.1. Lineage (NCBI taxonomy): Eukaryota > Viridiplantae > Streptophyta > Pinopsida > Cupressales > Taxaceae > Taxus > Taxus wallichiana. The sequence continues at coordinate 368,717,916 of CM031244.1, read as the reverse complement.
CTATATTATTAATAATGAGTTGTTTTATGACTCATATTAATAATATTACAATCTTTATTTTTCTCACACTAATATATAATATATATTTGCACACACACAAATATATAAATATCTAATGTTCACAATATTATTCCTAACATTCACTCCCCTATTGTTAACATTCGATATTTCCACACATACACTCCCCTAATGTGAACAATGTAGAGAAAACATTCACACGTCTTCTACACAACCTTGCCCTCGCCTCGCATGCTCATGATCTTGGTATGCTCAACCTCTGTTTCAACAAATACGAACCCTGTTCGACAATAACGGACCTCTCGCTCCTTGTGCACGAGCCCCCGCTCATGAACCTCTGCTTCATCCTCTTCAAGAAAAACATGATGTCTTTGCTTTGTCTTGTGCTTTTATCTTTCTACTGTCACATATTTACATCGGAGGTTATAAAAGGAAATACAACTCGAACAGAATGTGACATCTGTTCTTATTACAAACAATGAAACACACAACTGAAATACTTGGCCACCAAATCAATACCACGGCCTCGTCGATGGTGCCCGACGAGAGGTCACCAATTGCCCTCCGCCCTCCGTTGCCTCACCTCCATCGTGATGATGCTAACTCAACTGAATTTATCTTTGAGGCTCATTTTACAATTCTATTAGGTGTCAGTTTCAACCGATAATGCACCCTTACAATAATAATCAGCTTTATATTTATCCAAAATAATAAAGCATATCAGATTTTAATTGCTAGAAATCACTATATTTTTTTTTTTTTTTTGGAATAATTAGAAACCGTCTCAATTGTTTCCACGATTTTTCGTAAAATACGAAATGGGTTTCGTAATTTTTGACAGAAGTTTTAAATAATACAAAGTAACAACCCCAAAAAATTTCAAAATTTCTTAATCTGGGTTTTTGAGAAAACATGAATTACCAGTCTTTTTTTTCGATCGAATTCCGAAATGGCAATGAAAGCTTCAAAACTCTCATATCTCGCATCTTAGAGGCTGCGGTTTTGTCCTATGCAATGAATCTCATAAATTTCCCTAACCTCGCTCCGATACCGATGATGTGAAATTGATAGCTTATCTATTATAAATAAGCAACAATTACATTATATAATTGCACAAATCAATAAGAGACAATGTTGCGAATGAAGATAATAACATAAGCACAAAATAAGAGCAAAAATATAATAAACACACTATATTATTGATTGAATAATATGGAGCAATTACATGATGAGAGAGCTTACAATATATAGCCTTTCCATTTCCTATAAACAAGGAGATGAGGCTTACCAATATTATCCCACTAATCTCTCCTAGAGAATCTCTCCTATGATCACTCACCACTATTCTCTCATATATCCCACCAATATCTCCACACACAATAATCTACATGATTTGTTTATTCAACAAACTCACAACTAATACAATATCCTATATTATTAATAATGAGTTGTTTTATGACTCATATTAATAATATTACAATCTTTTATTTTTCTCACACTAATATATAATATATATTTGCACACACACAAATATATAAATATCTAATGTTCACAATATTATTCCTAACATTCACTCCCCTATTGTTAACATTCGATATTTCCACACATACACTCCCCTAATGTGAACAATGTAGAGAAAAACATTCACACGTCTTCTACAGCTTGCCTGCCTCTGCATGCTCATGATCTTGGTATGTTGAACCTCTGTTCAACAAATACGAACCCCTGTTCGACAATAACGGACCTCTGTCCTAGGTACGAGCCCCTGCTCATGAACCTCTGTTCATCCTCTTCAAGAAAAACATGATGCTGCTTTTTCTTGTGCTTTTATCTTTCTACTATCACATATTTACATCAGGAGGTTATAAAAGGAAATACAATTCTGAACAGGAATGTGACATCTGTTCTTATTACAAACAATGAAACACACAACTGAAATACTTGGCCACCAAATCAATACCGCGGCCTCGTCGATGGTGCCTGACGAGAGGTCGCCAATTGCCCTCCTGCCTCCGTTGCCTCCAAATTCTCCATCGCGATGATGTTAACTCAACTGAATTTATCTTTGAGGCTCATTTTACAATTCTATTAGGTGTCGGTTTCAACTGATAATGCACCCTTACAATAATAATCAGCTTTATATTTATCCAAAATAATAAAGCATATCAGATTTTAATTGCTAGAAATCAGTCACTATTTTTTTTTTTTTTTTTTTTGCGAATAATTAGAAACCGTCTGAATTGTTCCATGATTTTTCGTAAAATACGAAATGGGTTTCTGTAATTTTTGACAGAAGTTTTAAATAATACAAAGTAACAACCCCAAAAATTTCAAAAATTTCGAATCTGGGTTTTGAGAAAACGTGAATTACCAGTCTTTTTTTTTTTCAGATTAGAATTCCGAAAATGGCAATGAAAGCTTCAAAACTCTCATATCTACATCTTAGAGGCTGCGGTTTTGTCCTGCAATGAATCTCATAAATTTCCTAGCCTGCTCGATACCGATGATGTGAAATTGATAGCTTATCTAATATAAATAAGCAACAATTACATTATATAATTGTACAAATCAATAAGAGACAATGTTGTGGAATGAAGATAATAACATAAACACAAAATAAGAGCACAAATATAATAAACACACTATATTATTGATTGAATAATTTTGGAGCAATTACATGGTGAGAGAGCTTACAATATATAGCCTTTCCATTTCCTATAAACAAGGAGATGAGGCTTACCAATATCATCCCACTAATCTCTCCTAGAGAATCTCTCCTATGATCACTCACCACTATTCTCTCATATATCCCACCAATATCTCCACACAATAATTTGTATGAGTTGTTTATTCGACAAACTCACAACTAATACAATATCCTATATTATTAATAATGAGTTGTTTTATGACTCATATTAATAATATTACAATCTTTTATTTTTCTCACACTAATATATAATATATATTTGCACACACACAAATATATAAATATCTAATGTTCACAATATCTAATATTCCTAACATTCACTCCCCTATTGTTAACATTCGATATTTCCACACATACACTCCCCTAATGTGAACAATGTAGAGAAAAACATTCACACGTCTTCTACAGCTTGCCTGCCTCTGCATGCTCATGATCTTGGTATGCTGAACCTCTGTTCAACAAATACGAACCCCTGTTCGACAATAACGAACCTCTGTCCTAGGTACGAGCCCCGCTCATGAACCTCTCTGTCATCCTTCAAGAAAACATGATGCTTTGCTTTGTCTTGTGCTTTTATCTTTCTATCACACATATTTACATCAGGAGGTTATAAAAGGAAATACAATTCTGAACAAGAATGTGACATCTGTTCTTATTACAAACAATGAAACACACAACTGAAATACTTGGCCACCAAATCAATACCGCGGCCTCGTCGATGGTGCCTGACGAGAGGTCACCGATTGCCCTCCTGCCTCCGTTGCCTCCAGCCTCCATCGCGATGATGTTAACTCAACTGAATTTATCTTTGAGGCTCATTTTACAATTCTATTAGGTGTCGGTTTCAACCGATAATGCACCCTTACAATAATAATCAGCTTTATATTTATCCAAAATAATAAAGCATATCAGATTTTAATTGCTAGAAATCAGTCACTATTTTTTTTTTTTTTTTTTTTTTTTTAATAATTAGAAACCGTCTGAATTGTTTCCATGATTTTTCGTAAAATACGAAATGGGTTTCTGTAATTTTTGACAGAAGTTTTAAATAATACAAAGTAACAACCCCAAAAATTTCAAAATTTCAATCTGGTTTTTGAGAAAACGTGAATTACTAGTCTTTTTTTTTTTCGATTAGAATTCAAAATGGCAATGAAAGCTTCAAAACTCTCATATCTCGCATCTTAGAGGCTGCGGTTTTGTCTCGCAATGAATCTCATAAATTTCCCTAGCCTGCTTCCGATACTGTGATGATGTGAAATTGATAGCTTATCTAATATAAATAAGCAACAATTACATTATATAATTGTACAAATCAATAAGAGACAATGTTGCAAAATGAAGATAATAACATAAACACAAAATAAGAGCAAAAATATAATAAACACACTATATTATTGATTGAATAATTTGGAGCAATTACATGATGAGAGAGCTTACAATATATAGCCTTTCCATTTCCTATAAACAAGGAGATGAGGCTTACCAATATTATCCCACTAATCTCTCCTAGAGAATCTCTCCTATGATCACTCACCACTATTCTCTCATATATCCCACCAATATCTCCACACACAATAATCTACATGAGTTGTTTATTCAACAAACTCACAACTAATACAATATCCTATATTATTAATAATGAGTTGTTTTATGACTCATATTAATAATATTACAATCTTTTATTTTTCTCACACTAATATATAATATATATTTGCACACACACAAATATATAAATATCTAATGTTCACAATATCTAATATTCCTAACAAATGTCAAATCCTACAGTCCCAAACCCTAAACCCCGAACCATGAACCATGAGCCCTAAATGTTAAACCCCTAAACCTCATATATTTCTAGTATGACCCATGAGTGAGTTCATCTTTTTGAATATCTTAGGACCATATTTCATAGTCTTGTGCCTAGAACCATCATTAAGTTTGCTTTTGTAACTACCTTGTTTATGAGAGATGGGCATTTCCTCCTTCAAAATATCAAGAGATGAAAGACAAATTTTTTATGAATCTCTTTGAATTTTTTTCCTACGAAGTCGATGAACCATTTTTAGTTGAATAATATTTATCAATACTAATAAGAATGGGTAAGACACAAAACATTACAATGAGTGAAATAGTTTGCATGTAATGGGAAGAAGAAGATAGCTCTGTATTGGGTAACATTTATTTGTACCAAATTGTTCTTGGATATCTGTAATTTCCCTCCTTTAAAATATCAGTAGATGAAAGGCATCAAATTGTGATGACTCCCTTGAATGTTCTACCTATGAAGTAGATGAACCCTTTTTAGTTGAATACTCTCTATCAATATTTATAAGAATGGGTAAGACATAGAACATTACAGTGAGTGAATGGGTGAGCCTAATCCATGAGCCTTAAACCATGAGCCCTAACCCCTAACCCCTAACCCCTAAACCCTAAACCCCAAGCCTTAAACCCTAAACCCTAAACCCTGACCTTTAAACCATAAACCCTAATTCCTAAACCCTAAATTGTAAACCCTAAAACCTAAACCTTAAACCCTGAGCCCTAAACCCTAAACCCTAAGTGTTAAACCCTAAACCCTATACCATAAACCCTAAGCCCTAAACCATAAAATATAAGCCCTAAATCCTAAACCCTAAACCCTAAAACATCAACCATAAAACAAATACCTAAACCCTAAACCCTAAACCCTAAACCTTGAGCCCTAAACCATAAACCCTAAGACCTGAACCCTATGTCCTAATCCCTAATCCTTAAGCCAAAACCCAAAACCCTGAACCCTCAAAAATAAACCCTCAACGCATACCCTAAAAACTAAACTCTGATCCCTAAACCCTCAACCCTCAACTCTCAACCCTAAACCCAATACCTCAACTATGATCCCTAAAACCTAAACCCCGAACCTTGAGCTATAAACCGTAAACCCTCAACCCTGATCCCTAAACCCTAAAATGTGAACCTTGAGCCCTAAACCCTAAACCCTAAATCTTAAACCCTCAACCCTTAACCCTGAGCCAAAAACCTAAAATCTAAACCATAAACCATAAACCCTAAACCATGAACCTTAAGCCCTAAGTCCTAAGTCCTAAACACTAAAATCGAACTACTAACCTTAAACACTAAACCTTAAACCATAAACTCTAAACCTTGAGTCCTAAAACCCGAGCCCTAAACCTTAAATCATGAACCCTAAACCCTAAACCCTAAGTCATAAACCCTCACCCAAAGGAAATTCCTAATAATATCATTCAACATGTTTCAGGTGTAGGGAATAGTGTCTAAGTTGATCGATCTTGTCATTTAGTTTTGATGAGAGACTACTTCCTCTAGAGGCCTAAAAGGCATTTTTGGCCATTCTCAGTGCAGCTGATTGAACACCCTTCGAACAAGCTAAAATGAGCCACCATGTCACCAAGGTATCAAATACCATCATGTGTGAAGTATTAAGGCATCGTTTGTCTCCATAAGAGACATATGAGCAAAGAAATGTATGAGAATCATGAATTTGATTCCATGAAAGGATTCTTTTAGAGATAGGAAAGGTGAGGGGATGATATTTATATGGAGCATCACATTTCTAAGAATGAGCAATCATTTGAGTTCACTTAATATAATTCACTTGGTACTATTCGTAAAAACTCATTCAACACCTAGTAGTGTTATCACACCTTAAGGAAGAGGCACATTACAATCACCTCATTTTTGTAATAAGAAAGAAATCCCATTCGGGAACAATCCTCTATATACAAAGTGAGCATTTCTTTTTAGTAAGAAATAGACAAGAATCATAGAGTTTATTCATGGTCACTAAAGTGAATTATGGAAAAAAATTAAAAATTGGTACAATTTCAAGTAGTGGTAGGGCCAAAATCCAATTTAGAAGGTCAAAAACCATAAAAATGACTATATGATTTCCCAAAACAAATACTGACTACAATATATATGCCCTAAAAGTTTTAGGTCCTCTGCTAAAATCCTGAAAATGAGTAAGTACTGACCAAATTAGATTTTGAAAAACTATCTTCTAGATTATAACTGTTAGAGCTATGGGACCACTTCCATCAGGTGTAGAGTGACCCTAATTTCTTATATTTACTAAAATAAATTTAAAGTATAAGAAATAATAAAAGAAATATTATAATTTTATTATTAAAAGTGCAAGTTTTTGGTTTTTCAAAATGCATATGCATTATAGGTTTGGTAATTACCAAACCAAAAAAATTAAAACACGTACGTGATTCATCAGTTTCTGGTTTTTTGTCCACTTTTCAGCCCCCCAACTTCGTGAACTTACCAAATTGCACTTGTTTACTTACCACATTTAATTTTGTCCTTGATAAACATGGTGTGCAAGTTGGAGTGTCATGTGGGCATGTCATAAGTCTTACATGTGCATTTAATTGCTTTGGGTTTGGTGTTTGACTTGTGTGTTGGAATGGAGGGATGATGAAGTGGCATCCTACATGGAGCCACCTCATCATCCTCACATCCCTTTTCTATTTATTGGATGAATTTGATGGATTTTGGGTTACTTGCCTTATTTTTATTTTCTTGCACTTTTGGAATTGGGGAGGTTTTTGGGAGTTACATTTGGATTGAGCTTGGTGTGAAGGATTCAAAGCTTATTGAGTAAAGAAATTGGAATCTTGATGGAGAGGTAGGATCTCCTCTTGTTGTCATTTTTGTATTAATGTATTTTGATGTAGAAATTGTGCTTGTTTACATATTGCATGAGTGTTGTGATTTTTTTATTGTGGTTGGGTAGTTTGCCTTAAGTTGGGTGTGGGAGATGGATTTATGGGACCATTGGGGAGGGAAAAGGGAGATGTGAGGAATGCATTGTGGAGGGAGTGTGAGTTTGAGTTCCACCTATGGGGAGTGAAAAGGATAACATGGATATATTTTGCATACTTGCAAGTGTATAAATAAGGATTTGATTATGTTTGAATTGTGCACATGGTGGATTTGGGTGGAAATCCTACATCACTTGGGAGAAAAAGAGATATTATTCCCATATTCCATTGTTCTTTGTTTGCTTCGTGTTTTCCTTGAACACAATGATGAATCCAATCTTTATTGGGATAACCTTTTTAATCCACTTCATCCTATTATTGAGGATTTTGACTAAGTCCCCATATCCAAATATTTCATATTTATAACTTATCATCCATAATATATTATATTGTTAGTTTTAATTTCATAATTGATTATTTTTAGCTTGATTACTTAAAAGTGAGATTGGTTTTTACTAAAGGAAGTCCTTTGGTTCTGGAATTGCTTTGCCAAGTAAATGACCTCATAATTATCTAATCTATCTCCCGTGAAGTTATCTACGTGTGTGTAGGTTTCCATTTCTTTGGAAGAGGAGTGTTGTGCACTTGTTTGGATTTTCCATCCTTCATTATCACCATCCACACATTTTTGTTAGACCCTTCCATTTCTAAGTTTTAGTGATTTAATTCATGAAGTAAAATTGAATCCTAAAAATTATCAAACAGAAAGAACCATCCACTCCATCACACACCAAACAAATAATAATCATTAAGTGATTCTCAAATCAAAGATAGGAACCATTTATTTCCTTGAGTAATGTAAAATCATATTAGATCATGGTCTGGTCACCCTTAAAAATTAAATGATAGTTGTTAGAGTTGATTTGATATGTTTTGGTCATTATTTTATTGAGAAAAAATATAGAAACACCTCTAAATTATATCACGAAGTTATCCTCCATCACTACACTATCTTCTCTCGAAACTAGTCTCGGACTAAATAGATGATCAAAACATTTCCAACGATTGACTATGTAGGTGAACAAGTGTTGCGGATCAAAATATATAAACATATGAAGAAGACCCAAAATTTTCCACAATACTCATATCTCAAAATAGAAGCAATATTTTTAACTTGATATTTAGGTCACAAGATACACTTTTTGGGACCCACAACCACTCCCATCGTGTTGTGCTCTTTACGATATTTACAATGGTGCTATTTTTTTATGATTTGGAGTAGCTGATTAAAATTTATGATCATTCAAATATTTCGGTGTCATTGGTGTAGATGACATCCATGGGGGCATCAATTTTAGGCTCTTGATCCCTCTTTCCATCATGTCACACTCTTAACGGTCGTCTATTCTCTTTTCCCACTTAGTGATGGTTGTCATGTTTCACATCGTGATTGGTTTATGATATGATACCCCTTTAATCCAAACATTTAGTCGTTCTTTATCTTGTGAACTCTTAGAACCCTGCGATCAACTTTTATGGTTGAGATAATGGAGGGACGACGTGAATTTGGATGTCACCACCCCGTGATCCCCAAAACACAATATTACGAGTAATTATTTCCTAAGTTAAACTATGTGACTCAAGATGATCTGTGGGAATAAATTTGGAGAATCGAGAAGACGCCCAAGCATTAACAACACTTTAATAATTAAGATCAAAGTCATTAAATGTTCAAATTGATCTTAATTGTCCAACATAAAGTGTGATCTCATTTTGGTCAACAAATCACTATGGAAGAAACTTAACTAAGATTTATTACTAAAACCAACATATCATTTATAGATAAACAGACAAACAAATGTTATGTATATAAACCCCGTTACTTGGAGTTTGGCAGGGGGATAAGCTAATAACATGGGATTTGGTACTAATACAAGTAGAATTAACATATAACAACTTTATCTTGATAGGAGCATCGGGAATATTCCATTCCAATGAGGATGAGGTAGTATCCTACGAAGAGTGGAAGAGTTGCAAATGTTAGTTGTGATAAATGAAAGAGCCCATTAATTTTTTTTTTTTGGAATGCATGAATAATTTACACCAAGTGTGTAAATACTTAAAAGGAAATTAATATATGATATAAACAATGCGCATATGTGAAGAGGTGGAAATTTAATTAGACAATCACAAGATATGTATATCAAAGTGGGGCATTATATACACACTTAATTTTTTATAAAGGACTTGATTATTGCTTTAGCTGGTGTATTTATGTTTTAAGTGATCATTCATTCAATTTAAGATCTTATTGGTATTTTTTCTTATGTTTTTAATTATTTTTGCATTATCCCCTTATACCATGCATGATTTTTGACCCTTGCTATCAGACTATCCCTTTCGACTCTATCATTTTCTTTTCAAGTAGATATGTTAATCTATGTTTGGAATTGTATACTTAAATTTCACTATGTATCTCGCTTCTTCTTGATAATATATGGAAACTCATTTTATACTTATCTTTTCCATTAAAAAATAATCGATCAACTCAAAACACATAAAAACCTACAAAATTACCATTTATTTTCTCTTATATGAAACATGAGGCTCTTAATAATTCAAAAGCATTGTTTTCCACCCTTTTGTTCATTATTATATTTTTATAATAATTTCACACCTACAAAAGTGGTCACATCTCTACAAAAGTGTTTGGTTTTTCAAGTCTTTTTATACTAAACTTGGTTTCCTTCACTTAGTGTCATTTCTATAAGCATGTCCTTCCTTTTATGCGTTAGCTTGCATGCTAGTATGGTCTTAATTTGAATTCAAGAAGGATATCAAAACACAAGTACATTAGTGCATTTAGGAAAAGGATTCAATCATAGAAAAGAAGTTGCGAATGTAATATTGAAGTTCAATGAGAAAAATGTATTTTATTTCTGAAACATTCATGTGCCAAAAAATTAATACAAGCATTTAGAGATTCATTCTAGCTTATATTATTTTTTTCAACGTTCAAAATATAAGTGTTAGGAAACGTACAAATATTGAATTAGTTATTGACTTGCATCGAATGTTACTTACAATTTTGTCAAATAATAAGGAGATTGAAAATTATAAAGAGATAAAACCAGGACCAAATCAAGGATTTTGAATGCCCTAGGTAGTACTTGGAGTGTATGCCTCCTCTCCCTCTCTAGTTTTTAAAAATTATAGTGTAATTTAAAAACACATACAATTAAAGGTAGAAAGGCTTCTTCCTTGTCTTTTCCATATAAAAACTAGAGATGACATCATCAATATTTTATCATCGTAATATGTCATATTTAATTGTCAAAATGGAAAGGCTATTTAATCTAATTTCACCTATTGTTGACCTTAAAATGTTTTTAATTCTTGTTAGAGTGAGAAATACTCTCTTAGAACTACAATTTTGAACAGGAAAAAAAAATTAGTATGACAACATCTACAAATTTGGGAACGTAGTGTCTAGGCAAAAATTTTCCAAATATTTTGACATTAACAATATGCTTGTCAAGGTTTCACGTCTTGCTAATTCTAGGAGGCCTCCAAGTCTATGTTATATATTTTTACTAAGAATTAGAGTAGTTGACTATTGTATCATTATCGAGATCTTTTAAATTGTTCAAAAAACCTAACCTATTATTTAAAAAACAATATATGCTTAATTTCTTATTGATAATTTCCTTATTAAGTTATCTATAATAACATCGAATGCCTCAACCTTCAAACTATCCCTCAAGGTCCCTCATATGATTAAATATTTTACCCTTGAAACAATCAAAAGCAATCTTTTAAAATAATAAAAAACAAATGATCCTTATGAATGTAGATCTTTTGAAAATGATAAATTAACATTCTAAGTATGAAAATACACACCTTGAAATTAGTGAGAATTGGAAACCATTATTCCATTATTGTAACACTTTACTTCAAGTTCTTAATAACAAAAAAACATTTTAAATTGATTTGTTTTTATCAAATTGTGAATTTTTTTGTCATTGATGTCAACCTTAGAAGTCTTCGGAAAATTGAAAAGACTCAATTCAATATGGGTTTTCTCTTAAATTTTTAGTAAGGAAGGCCGGAAAAAATGGAGATGTATGAATGCAATTTGTTGAATTATTATTCTCCTTGCATAAAGTTAAATAGTTGGTTTATTGATGAGCTAAAATTAGCGGGAACTTGAAAAGATCTTAACTTGTGCTCTAGGTGTTCGATTGGGTCCGTTTTCTTAAATCACTTGTTTTGACAAGACGAATGCACCGATCAACCCGCCCTCTTTGGTAGGACACGTTTGGCACATTTTCAAACATGAATTCCACCATCCGAGGGCCGAAAAATTAGGATTTAATTTATAATTTGGTTTTTTTCTATTTTAGGGCATTAGTGAATGTCGAGTCTCTTAGATGCATTGTTAGTTGGAAAGTTGGAAATTACTCTAATTTAGGCATGTAGAATATGTGTGGTAATTTTTGTTCTGTATGAATAAGCATGCAAACTTACTAATAATAGCAGGTTCTAGTAAAACTCGCTAAAAATAGTAATTTCGCCACCTAGAGTAGATTTAGTCAAACTTAGTTATATTTTGTTTAGAAAATTGAGTTGAGAGTTCTTTTCCTATTTAGGAAAAATTTTAATTCATGATTCAAGAATGAAGGAGATCTATTTTCTTTTGAGTTCTATTTATTTGCGGTATATATTGAGTGCATTTAGAATTTGGCTACATTATTTGGTATCGAGAGAAATCTCGGAAAAAATGGTAGGAAGAGGAAGAGGAAGATGATGAGGAGGTGGTATTACCCAAATGAATATAAATATGCAAGATCTGCAGAGAGGCAAGTTTTTACGCTTATTGCAATGATTACCTAGAGAGGAAATCAAGGTGGAGATGACACTGACGAAGAAGAAGTTTGTGAAGAGGAGGAAACACAAGATCTACCCTTAGATTTTAAAGAAAGGATGCTTTGAGCATTAGAAGGAAAGAATGATGGGATAAGAGTTGATGTTTCAGAGTATGGAGGTAGTCTAAAACTAGAGGAGCTGATAGACTGGTTGACTAGCATGGGAATTTTTTTGAGTGGAAGGCTATGTCAGAAGAAAAGAAGGTAAAATTTGCATGCATGAAATTAAAAGGTCATGTTATGTTATGGTGGGATCACCTACAAAAAGAGTGGTCAAGAAAGGGGAAAGAAAGGATTAGGACCTAGAGTAAGATGGAGAAGAAGCTAAAAGACAAATTTCTCCTTATGGATTATGCACAAACCCTTTTCAGGAGGTTTCAGAATCTCAGAAAGAACTTAAAAACCATGCAAGAATATAGAGATGATTTCTACAAGTTTTCCATCTGTGTAGAGCATGAAGAAACTGAGGAACATCTAGTGGCAAGGTATGTAAATGGATCAAAGTTTTCTATTCAAGATGAAATAAGCATACACAAGATTAAGAGCATGGAGGATGCCTATTAGCTAGCCTTTAAGGTCTAAGAAAATAAAATCCATCAAAGTTTTAGGAGATCACCTGGGATGAATAGGGGAGCCTCATCCTCCTTTCGGGGATGGGCTGGTTTTAGTCAAGGTAGGGTAGAATCACCTCATGGAGTGAAAAAGCAAGAAGAGATAAGACAAGATTTCCCAAATCAACAAAGAGGTAGAGGATTTCCTAGGGGTAGAGGATATGTTGGTGGTAGAGGATGGGAGGCTCCACAAAGACCATTTGTTTATTACAGATGTGGTGAAGAGGGGCATAGGGATTTTGAATGCCCACATTATTATACACATGACAAGAGACAAGTAGAATCTCCAAGGGTAAATCTTGTTGAAGCTGAACAAGAAGAAGATGAACAAGACCTAGAAATTCCACCAGATGTGGGAGAAAATTTAATGATCAAAAGGATGATGATTTCTCCAAGAAAGGATATCAAGGGGGATGCATGGCTACGTATAAATATCTTTAGAACAAGATGCAATTTGGTAGGAAAGGTATGTAATGTTATTATTGATGGTGGTAGTTATGAGAACATGGTTTCAAATGAGATGGTTAAGAAACTAGGTTTGCATTGTGAGAATAATCCTAACCCTTACCGTATTGCATGGTTTAAGAAGGGTAATGAAGTTACTTGTTGATAAGAGATGTTTACTAAGTTTTTATATTGGGATAAGTTATAAGGATGAGATTTGGTGTGATGTTATTGTTATCACCGAATCACAACACCCTTAGGTTTATACAAGTGCATAACTTGAACTCACGGTGTGATTGGATAACATGGGTACTATCTCCAAGTTGTGGGACTTGCTACTTGAGATAGACCTCCGTATAAAGTCGGTTCTTCCTCCTAAACTACCTGCCACAATCTACTCTAATGCAGGAGAAACTAACTATCCTAATCTAAATTTCTAAGGGACCAGGGAGAGAGAGTGCATAAAATGAAATCCTACACTAAAGCGGTGATACACCAGAAAAGGAGGGTGTGAGAGTAGTCTCCAAATGCGTGAAATACAAAAGCAAAGTGCACACTAGAAGAGGTGATGACAGTTCTCCATAATCTAGCAAAATGCATTCACAACGATATTCCAAGCATACACAATGATAATGGATCCCTGCAAGAACATAATAATAGACACAATATTCTTGTAGAAATATTAAAGGGGCAAGAAGAATGAAAGAAAACACAGCATGGGAAGATACATCCACAAACTGATATTTTATTGCTTCATGATATGCACAGTTCAATCTATTACAAGATAAGGGCCTAGATCACCATGCAAGGAGTCCACTACAAGGGCCTGCAACACATTGGCTTCACAAAGCAATTTTGATAGAGCTTTTCTATCTGAAAAATCTCCCTTTACAATGAGCCCAACACTCCAATTTATAGAAAAATGAGAAGAGAAAGAGAAGGGAAAATGAAAATCCCGAAATCTATCCTTCAACCACTTGTAAGAGGCATTAAATGGAGTAAAATGATTATATATTACTTGAAAAAGGCTCCCCATACTGTCCCATGTGCTGCAGCAGAGAAAGAATGATGACCATGCCTCTTAATTGCACTCCCAACTACCAAATAAAACACTGTTATGAACCCGGCCACGTTTTCCTAAAAAATCGATCAATATCTCATCAAATATGGAATTTATTGATTGTTGTGTGTTGGGCTCAAAGCCACGATTCCAACGGTACCAATTTTGTGTGATTTTGTTGAGAAATGCAAAAGTTATGGCCTTCTGAGTGCAGGCAAGCTATTTTGGGTCTGGCAGGCGTTTTCTGTCATTTGACGGGAATGAGCATTAACTGACTGGAGCCGAATATGTTTCTCTTAATTAAATATATATACCCTCATTAAAAAAATCAGAGCTCGGAGTCAAAAGTTATGGCCGTTTGAAAATTTTCATGGGTCAAATGTTGACTTTTCCTCTTTGTTTCACAGTCGCTGACTTTTTCTTTGCCTCGCGTCCGCTCGCGTCCCGCGCGTACCTTTGGCCTGGATGTCCCAAACGAAAATCTCCTGCTTCAGCCGATTCAGGCTTCCTTGTTCTTATTTTAGGTGAAGACACATGGTAAAATTCCATTCATTGGCAGCTCTTTCGGCTTTCCGCGTCCCACGCGTACTTTTGGCCCAAATGTCCCAGACGCATTTAAAGTCCCCTATTTCGGCCGAATCGGCCAGTTCGCATCCTCCACGTACTTTTGGCCTGGATGTCCCAAAATGTCTAGGACAAATCTCCGAACTGCCTGATATGGACTGCTCTTTCACTTTTGGCTGGTTCACGTCCGTCCCTGCGTACTTATTGCCCCGCATGTCCCAAACTGTGTGATAACAAAACTTGGCGATTTTTTCTATTTTCGGCCGGGGGCCTTTCGTGTCCTCGCGTACTTTTTGTCCGCTGCTCCAACTGCTGCGTGGACTGCCTAGTGGATTTTCAGCCGGTTCGCGCCCGACGTCCCAACTGTCCCAACTGCTGCGTGGACTAGGACTTAGCCGATTTTCTTCATTTTTCAGCCCCAAGCTTGGTTTTTTGCAAATTTTTCACATTTTTAAAACTTGTTGGGTTTTCTTCTTGGATAGGAGAGTTAGAAAGAACCCGAGGGGACCCAAAACATGATTTTTGCCTTGAATCAATATACTTTCTCGGGACTAAATAATTTGATGCATGTTATCAAAATTACCTTAAGGGGTGAATTTTGGATAACAATTTGGCAACTCAGTGGGGTTATCTGCCTGCCAGATGAAGAACGGCCAGCTGCTTGTAGCAATCCATTGGGTATGGAGTCTGTTTGATAATCTCTCAGCTGATCTGAAATTTGAAAGCTCGTATCTATGAGCCATTGAAACATTTGTTGAGCTGGTTCTCATGTGGCTGCAAATTCTTTTCCGAAGGCTCGATGAACTGCAAACATGCACATACTAGAAGCAATAGGACATGTGCACAAGACTTAGGGAAATAAAAACTATTCTAATAAGTAGTACAATGTGCATAAGCACTTAGAGGAATGGAAATTCTAAATTAATATTTACAAGGGTGAAAATCTATCTTTCTAGTAGCAACGTTTGAGATAGATCCCATTGACCGAAATCTGCAATTCTTCACCATCCAACTTAGCCAATGAAAGCATCATACCTTTGCATTCAATGATCATGTACGGGCCACTCCAATGGCATCAAACTTGGAATGCTTTCCTGCTTTGCACGATCCGCATCCCATTTCAACACTAGATCTCCAATTTGGAAATTTCTAGCCTTGGATTTTCTATCAAAAGTCTTCTTGATCAAGGCTTGCTCCTTCTCTATCGCCCGAGCCGCATGCTCTCTAATTTCTTGGAGCTCCATTAATTCTGCATATCTAACCTCCATGGGTTCAAACTCAGCCAGTTCCAATTGTTTCATGAGTTCCAATGCTGGAAACTCGAGTGATATAGGTAGAACTGCTTCTTTCCCATACACAAGCTTGTATGGAGAGCTTCCTGTAGACCTCTTGGGTGTGATCCTATCAGCCCATAGGGCTGATTTGAGCTTTGCATGCCAAGTCCTTTGATTTTCATCCAGAGTCCTTCTGATGATTCTTAGTAGGTTCTTGTTCGTAGACTCGGCTTGACCATTACCTTGAGGGTAATAGTTCGATGAAGTGCTGAGATACACACAATTCTTGACAGCCCATTCAGTGATTTTTGTGCCAAGGAATGCCAATGCATTGTCTGATATGATAGTGGCAGGGGCACCAAACCTCGTGACTATCCCTTCATAGAAATCTAAGATATTGGATTCATTTGCCTCTTTGAGTGCCACTGCCTCAGTCCACTTGGTGAAATAGTCTGTTGCTGTTAGAATCCACTTGTGGCCTTGACTTGAATTGGGATTGATGACTCCAATGAAGTCCAGTCCCCATTGCATGAATGGCTGATCTACTGAAATTGGATGAAGGGGCAGCGCTGCTAACCTTTCTTTCCCTGTGAAGAATGCACATTTCTTGCATTTCTTAACCCATGAGTAGCAATCATTGAACATAGTAGGCCAATAATAACCAGCTTTCATGATTTTGAGAGTCATACTCGTGGAGCAAAATGGCCTCCTACGCTTCCCATCATGGAACTCGTGTAAGATCTTCTCAACTTGACATGTTCCAATGCATCTTAATAGAACACCATGGATGTCTTTCTTGAACAAGATACCATTAATGAGTACATACGGGATAGCTTGTAATCTAAAGTATCTCCTCTTTTCCTTGCTCACTTCTGGAGGGCACAAGCCTATTTGGAGGTAATGCACCAAGTCTTGAGTCCAACATGGGATGAGTGCATCATCAGCTGGTTGTTCTTGATCATTCTGTAGTAGTAGGACAACATCCTCTTCACTTTTTGACCCGTCTGGTTGTTTGGAAGCGAGCTGCTCACACAAACCTTTGCCACGAACTAGCTTGGTCACTTTGATTTCAATATCATATTCCATCACCCGAGTGATCCAACCTGCTCTCTTCTCATTTAAATCCTTGTTTAGGAGGAAGTCCTTGACACCAGCATGAGACACCAGCAGTTGAATCTTATTGTTTGAGACCAAGTGTCTGAACTTCTTCAAGCTTCTGATGACGGCAAGGACATGCTTTTCGATGAAAGAATACTTTATTTCGTAATCTTCCAAGGTTTGACTGAAGAATGCTATGGGCTGTTCTGAACCTTCTCTATTCAGCTATGGCAAGATAGCTGAGATTGTATCTTGATCCTCCAAACGCATACAACATGAAGTCCTTTGAAAAGTCTGGGTTGATAAGAGTTGAGCTTGTGATATTGCATGCTTGATGTTTTCAAAACTCTCTTTTCCTTCTGCTGTCCATTTGAATGCCAAAATCTTCTTCAACATCATTGTTAAAGGCTTCACAAGAGTGGCAAAATTAGGCACAAATCTGCGACAAAGTTTATCCTTCCTAAGAAGCTTTGAAGAGATTTCTTGTGGTGTGGCAATGGAAGTGTTCGATGGCTTCAACCCTTTCAGATCAATTGTTAGCCCTTCCTAGAGACAATGTGACCCAACAATTTTCCCTCATGTGCCAAGAATATACACTTCTTTGGATTCAACGACACTCCAACCTTCTACACCTCTAAACACTTTTCTAAGGTGAAAGAGATGGTCTGCTGCATTCTTTGAGAAGACAAAGACATCATCTAGGTATACCAAAGACTATCTTGTTGATCAAGCCTTTGAACGCCATATCCATAGCTCACTGAATGTTGCTCGCATTTTTGACAGTCCAAATGGCATCTTCTTGTAAGCATACGTGCCCCATTTTGTAGTGAAGGCCGTCTTGAATTGATCTTCTTCCTTTACCATTATCTGATTATAGCCTGAATATCCATCTAGCAATGAAAACCTTTCTGAACCAGCTACAACCTGCAATATTTGTTCCATTGATGGAAGCGGATAATGATCTTTGAGTGATGCTCTATTTAGATCGCGAAAGTCCACACACAATCTTATTTCTCCATTTCTCTTTCTTACTGGCACCAAGTTTGCAACCCAACTTGAGTGTTTGATGGGGAAGATGATACTGGCCTCAATAAGCTTGCTTAACTCTTTTCTCATGAGAGGTTCGATATGAGGATTCAATGGCCTTTGCTTTTTCCTAACAGCTTGGATTCCGGATCCAGCTCAATAGTATGTTGTGCTAATTTTGGGTTGAAACCTCTTAAATCTTTGTAAGTCCAAGCAAAGACATCTGGGAACTCTTGACAAAGCTGAACAAAATCAGATTTCTCTTGTGGAGTACTTACTTTGCCAATTTGCAATGTCTTGCCTTCTTCCACTAAAATAGGCTCTGAATCTTCACCCTTTACTTGAATGTTCACTTTCTCCTTCCGGAACTGATCATTCGGGTCGAAGATTGACTCCAAGGTTATGAGGCCTTTTGGTAATTTGTTAGTTCTCAGCTGCACCACTTGGTCACCATACTGCTGCTCCAGCTTGTCTTGATTCCTCGTGAGAACTCAGCTTCTTCTTGTAGGAAATTAACAATTTGCTGATCATTCTCGAAGACTTGCCAACTTGTGTTGTTATCCGAATAGCTGGTCTCACAACCACTTTGATATGAGGTTGAGATTTTTCACTTTTGATATTTTCTACAACATCAAACGCAGCCCCAATTGCTGCCAGTTTGTCCGCTGCTTCATTCCTTTTTCTTGGGATGGAATTGATGCTAAAAGCTTCAAAATCTTCAATAAGATCCCATACCCGATTTTTGTAGTTCTTCAACAGATCATTTTTGGCAGCATTTTTTCCTTTGACTTGGTTTACGATCAGCTCACTATCACCAAATACTTGTAAATTCTTGATGCCTTTCTTCTTTTCCCAGTGCAATCCATGAATTAAGGCTTCATACTCAGCTGTGTTGTTTGAACAGGAAAACTGGAAATGGAAGGCTGAGTAATACCTTATACCTTGCGGTGAAATGAGCATAGCTCCTCCTCCTGCACCTTGTCTACTCCTTGACCCATCAAAGAACAATTGCCATACTTCATTCTTGTCCTTATGATCTGGCTTGGTGATGCTGGGGAGAGGTTGATTCTCTTCATGTAAACAATAAACTCCTAGCTCAGATTCTTCTATTTCTTGATAAGGATCAAAAGCATGCACCTTGCTTGCCCATTCATCAAGAGTCAAATCTGGGATGCTTCCAACCTTGGTGTCAGCTTCATCAGTGCTTGGATAATCTTCTTGATCAAATGCTGAACAATTGGTATTGATTTGGCTTGGAGTGTAAGGCTCAATGTGAAAGTTTGCAATAGGTTCAGACCTGATTGTGGCTTTGGTTCCATATCTTGTTCTGAACAACATGTGTGACCAATCACCAAAGATAGCCTCCAATTTTAGCAGTGAAGTCTCTTGACAAGCACAATGCAAAGAGTGGTGGCAGGTCTATGACTGACACATCTTGTAACACTATTACGTTGGGACATGCATGCAGTGTGAGGCTCAAACCTTTGATTACTCCAACCGTTGTCACTGCTGTCCCATCTAATTGCACTACACCCTTGGAGATGACTTCATATTGAAGCCCTAGCTGATCAGCTATTTGCTTGGGCATCACTGAGCTACTTGCCCCGGAATCAATCATGCAATTGTGCACCAATTGGTTTCCAATGATTAATGAGACATAAAAAGGAGGGGGCTTCAACATTTTACCTTGCTGTCCTCCATGATTTCCTTCAGGCTGGGCAGCATTTGTGAGTACCTTCTCTTGCATTTGGACCTGTTGATTTGAAGTTGACCAGTCCTTCATGGCAGCTTGTAGCAAATCTCTTTGTCCTGGGATAGATAGTGATTCCCACATTGATATGTTTACATTTGTCTTCTTCATCTGATCAATGATACTGAATGGAGATGAAGTATTCCTCTGTTGTCCCTTGTCCTGCACATTCATTCCTTGCACATGGGCAGAAGAAACTAGCATTTGGGTTGGCCTAGGGGTTGTTTTAGGCAATCCTCGCGTGCTTGGGATTGCATTTTGTTTGCCAATGGCTTGTGGAGTGGTAGAAGGTCAGGATTACTTGGAGCTAATGGTGTTCTTCACCCAAATTTCTCCTTTTGACCTTGTGTTGGCTGCAACACTTTGAGAGGGTATTTGATTCATACCACATAAATCTTCAGCCTACCAATTGACAAGAGTAGTTTCATTCGAGATGTTCCTTGCTGAGGTGCTTCTTCGCGCTGATCTCCTTCGTGGCTGGACTTCGCGACTCCACCAATGGTTTTGCACACCCATCGAGCTTGATTTAATGCACCGTTAAAGCACATTGATTGGTTATGTGGCTGATCGCATGGGAAACACCAATCATATTCTTGGGCCATGTTATTTTGGACTGACACTAATGCTTTAGAAGTAGATATGACATTGGGGTTATAGGGCTGAAATGGTCTATTAGCGGGAGGCCTTACTTGGCTTTGATTTTGATTTGCAACCTGAGTTGGTGACCTATTTTGTTGGTATGGGGGCCTAGCCTGGTACTGCGCTTGAGGTTGATACGGTCTAGCACTTTGAGCTTGCTGTCTTTTTATAGTAACCAGCTCATTTCCCAAATTTTGCAATTGTTTCATGACCTCTTGGAGTTCATTTGAAGCACTAGAGGATGAAGTAGAAGTCTCATTTGAACTTTGATTTCTAGGAGTGGGAATAGGAGCCAAAGTGGGTGCTTGACTAGTGCTTGGATTTTCTAAGTTTGGATACAAGGGCATGGGAGGTCTAGGGGCTAGTTTTCTGGCTTGGATCAAACAATTTTCAGCCCTAATGGCAATGCTATAAGCAATAGGTAAAGTTGTGCCTCCCATAGATTGAATTAACATAGAAATATCAGAATTCAAAGCCTTAAGATAGTATAGAAAAGCACCTTCTGCTGCTGGCCTTACTGCCACTGGAATCCTCTCCCAAGACCTTTGAAATCTGAAGTTGAAGTCAGTCAGCTGCTCGTTGGGAGCTCTCTTGATAGTTGTCAATTGTTCTAGTAGAGACAAATTGTCTCCCTTTTCCCCAAACTGCTCATGGAGAACTATGCATAACTGATTCCAATTTGTGATAGAACCAGCTCCAAGGCTCCTAAACCATTGCAATGCCTTCCCTTTGAACGAAGATGCCAACAATTTGACAGCCACATCCATTTCATTTATCTCATGGATTGCACAGACGTTAGCAATGTCTTTGACATGATCACCAGGAGTGGTATGATTTTCTCCAGTGAAAAATGGAATGTTCTTCAACGCTGCAATTGGAACTGGATTCTGTGCATTGAGGGCAAGTGGGCTGCTGCCAGTGAAGTTGACAAAGGGATTCGGTGGTTGCGCGCCATCGATTGGCCTCGAGAACCCTTGTTGATTGGATAAAAGGCCTACTGTGGAGGTGTTGACATGGTTCTATTAGGTGGAGATGGAGATCTTTGAGCTCTTCTTCCTCTTCTTTCTCTCGCTCGGAGATAGGTGCGATAAACAAACAATCCTTCCTCCCTAGTTCTTGACTGGTCTCGTATTCTTCTCATAAATTTTCCAGTGCTTGGATTGCTGAAACCAAAGGGATTATGCCTCTTTGAGTCGCAAGATGTGCGATTTTAAAGCTCCTTCAAAGCCGGAACTTACAACAAGTGCACATCGATCTTGTTGCAATGAAAGTAAGACCTCTAAGTCCCACCGGCATGCCGTAATCAAGTTATCACCGAATCACTACACCCTTAGGTTTATACAAGTGCATATACTTGAACTCACGGTGTGATTGGATAACATGGGTACTATCTCCAAGTCAGTGGACTTGCTACTTGAGATAGACCTCCGTGAGAAAGTCGGTTCTTGCTCCTAAACTACCCGCCACAATCTACTCTAATGCAGGGAAACTAACTATTCTAATCTAAATTTCCAAGGGACCAGGGAGAGAGAGTGCATAAAATGAAAGCCTACACTAAAGCGGTGATACACCGTAAAAGGAGGGTGTGAGAGTAGTTTCCAAATGCGTGAAATACAGTAAGCAAAGTGCACACTAGAAGAGGTGATGACAGCTTCTCCATAATCTAGCAAAATGCATTCACAACGATATTCCAAGCATACACAATGATAATGGATCCTCGTAAGAACATAATAATAGACACAATATTCTCAGTAGAAATATTAAAGGGGCAAGAAGAATGCAAGAAAACACAGCAGGGGAAGATACATCCACAAACTGATATTTTATTGCTTCATGATATGCACAGTTCAATCTATTACAAGATAAGGGCCTGGATCACTATGCAAGGAGTCCACTACAAGGGCCTACAAAGACATTGGCTTCACAAAGGAATTTTGATAGAGCTTTTCTATTGAAAATCTCCCTTTACAATGAGCCCAACACTCCAATTTATAGAAAAATGAGAAGAGAAAGAGAAGGGAAAATGAAAATCCCAAATCTATCCTTCAACCACTTGTAAGAGGCATTAAATGGAGTAAAATGATTATATATTACTTGCAAAAGGCTCCCCATACTGTCCCATGTGCTTTGTAGAGAGAAATAATGATGACCATGGCTCTTAATTGCACTCCCAACTACCAAATAAAACACCGTTATGAACCCGCCACGTTTTCCTAAAAATCTTGATCAATCTCTCATAAAATATGGAATTTCTTGATTGTTGTACGGTGGGCTTGGAGCCACATTCCAATGGTACCAATTTTGTGTCATTTTGTTAAGAAATGCAAAAGTTATGGCCTTCGAATGTAGGCAGCTATTTTGGGTCCGGGCAGTGTTTTCATGTCATTTAACGGGAATGAGCATTAATCGATCGAGCCGAATACATTTTCTTAGTTAAATATATCTACCCTCATTAAAAATAATAAATCTAGTTTTTTTGGCATAGAGGATGTTGTGCTCGTTGCGAAAAGTCCAATTTTATGAAAATCGGAGCTCGGAGTCAAAAGTCGGCCGAAGTTTCACGGGTCAAACGTTGACTTTACATCTTTGTTGTCGGCCGTTTCGCTTTTCGCGTCCTCGCGTCCCGCGCATACCTTTGGCCCAGATGTCCCAAATGAAAATCTCCTGCTTCGGCCGATTCGGGCTTCCTTGTTCCTATTTGAGGTGAAGACACGTGGCGAGATTCCATTCGTTGGTGGCTCTTTCGGCTTTTCACGTCCCTCGTGTAATTTTGGCCCAAATTTCCCAGACGAAAGTCCCCTGTTTTGGCCGAATCGGCCGGTTCGCGTCCTCTGCGTACTTTTGGCCCGGATGTCCCAAACTGTCTGGGAAAATCTCCGAACCACCCGATATGGACCGTCTTTCGGCTTTTCACCCGCTCGCATCCCGCGTGTACTTATGGCCGATGTGTCCCAAACAGTGCGATAACAAAACTTGGTGATTTTTTCCATTTTCAGCCGGTTCGGCCTTTTGCGTCCCGCATGTACTTTTGTCCCCGCTGCTCTAACTACTACGGGACCGCCCGGTTTTTTGGCCGTCGGTTTGCGCCTCGACATCCCAACCGTCCCAATCACTTGTGTGGACTAGGACTTAGCCGATTTTCTTCATTTTTCGGCCCCAAATTTGGTTTTTGCAATTTTTTCACATTTTAAAACTTACTTGCTGGGTTTTCTTCTTGACAGAGAGAGTTAGAAAGAACCCGAGGGGACTCTGAAACACTATTTTGACTTGAATCAATATACTTTCTGACTGAATAATTTGATGCATGTTATCAAAATTACCTTGAGGGGTGAATTTTGGATAATAGTTATTCCTATGGATGCATGACATATGTTGTAAGGAAGACCATGGAAATTTGATAGGAAAGTTATTTATGACGGGGGAAAGAATACTTATACTTTCTGGAAGGATTGCACAAAAATAGTTTTGATATCTCTTAAGGAAGAGGGGAAGGCTAAAAATATGCTTTCTGCAAAAGATTTTGTGAAGGAGGAAAAGGCAACTGGGTTTTGTTATGCACTAGTCGTAAATAAGGATGAACATGTAAGTGCATGAATACCAGTAGAGGTAGCATAATTAATAGAATAATTTTGTGATGTGATTCTTGATGAGATACTAGATGGATTACCACCCAAAAGATATATTCAACACCATATTGATTTGATCCTAGGGTCTTCACTCCCAAATCAAACAGCTTATAGGATGAGCCCAACATTGCATGCAAAATTGAATAAGCAAGTGGCAAAGCTCGTGAGAAAGGGGGTAGTAAGGGAGAGCATGAGTCTGTGTGTAACCCCAACTTTATTAACTCCAAAGAAGGATGGAACATGGAGAATGTGCATGGATAACAAAACAATCAATAAAATTACAATCAAGTATAGGTTCCCAATACCTTGCCTTGATGATATGATGGATGTGCTTGCTAGATCTAGGTATTTCAAAAGATTGATCTTCAAAGTGGCTACCATCAGATTCGGATCAGAGAAGGAGATGAGTGGAAAAAAACATTCAAGACAGGGAATGGATTATATGAGTGGATGGTGATGTCATTCAGGTTATCTAATGCACCTAGCACTTTTATGAGGTTGATGAACACTGTGTTGCGGGAGTACAATGGTAAGTTTTTTGTGGTTTATTTTGATGATATATTGATTTTTAGTAAAACTAAAGAAGAACATTTGAGGCATCTGAGGGTGATATTTGAAGTGTTAAGGAAAGAGAAGCTCTATGCAAATATGAAGAAGTGCATGTTTATGCAAGAGAGTTTGGTATTTTTGGGTTTTATTATTTCAGTAGATGGGGTATAGATGGACTCCAAGAAGATAAAGGAAATTATTGAATGACCTACTCCATGGATTATAATAGAGGTTAGAAGCTTTCATGGGTTAGCTAAATTTTACAGAAAGTTTATTAAAAATTTCAGCAGTATTGTAGCACCTATAACAAATTGCAAAAAAGGAAGGGATTTTTTGTGGATAAAAGCAGCCGAGGATAGATTTCAGTTCTTGAAGAAGAAGGTGACAGAGGGACATATTTTGGCACTATTAGATTTTGATAAAGTGTTTGAGGTTGGTTGTGATGCATCACATGTGGGTATTGGTACTATACTACGTCAAGGCGGAAAGCCAAGAAACTTTCTTTAGTGAGAAATGAATGAGGTAAGAAAGAACTACTATATTTATGATGTGGGATTTTATGCAATTTTACAAACATTGAGGCATTGGAGGCATTACTTAGTGCCTAAGGAGTTTGTGTTATTTACAGACCACATAGCCCTAAAATATGTGAATACACAAAAGAATTTGAATAGTAGGCATGCAAAGTGGGTATCATTTTTGCAGGGTTATACTTTTTCTCTAAAGCATAAATCAAGAAAACATAATCAAGTTGCAGATGCATTGAGTAGGCATGTGACTCTATTTACAACTATGGAAAATGAGGTGGTTGGTTTTGAAGCAATAAAGGATTTGTATTCTTCTAATCCTAATTTCAATAATATTGTTGAAAGGTTAAGTCATCCATTGTCAGAAAATGTAGGTGATGTCCAGGATGAGTACCTTTTATAGGATGATTATCTATTTAAGGGACGCCAACTATGTATTCCAGTTGGGTCTATGAGAGAGAATATAGTGAAAGAACTGCATAGAGAGGATTGGTCGGGCATTTTGGTAAGGATAAGAGATAGCCTTGGTTGTAGAAATACTACGATCCAATGCTAAAAAGATATGTGGTAAGATATGTGGAGAGACATCAAATTTTCCATGTCTCGAAAGGCCATGCAAAGAATACAGGTTGTATATGCCATTTCCTATTCCCAAAGGGTCATGGAAAAATTTGAGTATGGATTTTGTTTTGGATTACCAAAAACACAACTAGGTAATGACTCAATTTTTGTGGTTATTGATAGGTTTTATAAGATGGTTCATTTTATTTCCTGCAAGAAAACAAGTGATGTGACAGGAGTAATAGATTTGTTTTTTAGAGAAGTTATTCGTTTACATGGTATTCCAAAAACCATTACTTCAGATAGGGACACAAGGTTCTTAAGTCACTTCTGGATGACTTTATGGAAAAAATTGGGAACTAAACTGCATATTGTAGTTCAAGATCTTGCCTATCATCCTCAGATCAATGGGAAAACATAGGTGGTAAATAGGAGTTTGGGAAACTTGTTAAGGTGCATAATTGTGGAAAATCCAAAATAGTGGGACTTAGCATTACCACAAGCTGAGTTTTCTTATAACAGCTCCGTAAATAGATCCACATGAAAGTCTCCATTTTCTATTATGTACATGAGTAATCCAAATGGGGTGTTAAATTTAGTATAGCTACCAAGTTGATGGTAGAGTCGGTGATGATGTAGAAGCATTTTCTAAACATTTACACCAATTACAGGATGAAGTGCAAAAGAAGTTGCAGAATAGTAATGAGAAGTATAAAGAAATAATAGATGTGCATAGACAGAGAAAGGTATTTAAATTAGGTGAGTTGGTTATGGTATACATGGGGAAGGAAAGGTTTCTAAAATTAACCTATAACAATTGAAGTACAACAAGATTGGTCCCTATAAAATCATGAAAAAATCAATGATAATGCTTATGAGGTAGAATTGCTAGGGAACTTTAATATTTCTCTAGTGTTTAATGTTTTAGACTTATATTATTTTCATGTGGATGGTACAAAAGGGGATGTTATTGATGAATTAGTATATTGGAGGCAACAAGTTCTAGTGAAGAATAAAGAAGTGGATCGATTCTAGACAAAAAATAGTGTACACGCAACATGGGAAATACAACAAATATTTGGTACATTGGAAAGGATTGGAGCAAGAGGAGAACACAAGGGTCACAAAGTGGGAGATTAAGAAGATGGATGTGGGTAAATGGAAGAAATTTGAAGAAGACAACTTGCAGGAGCTACATTTTTTTCAAGCAGGGGTGATGTGCTAAAATTATCAGGAACTTTAAAAGGTCATAACTTGTGCTCCATGTGTCCGATTGGGTCCGTGTCTTTTAAAATTCATGTTTCGACAATACGAACACATTAGTTAACCCGATCTTCCATTTGGAGCATGCTTCAGCACATTTTTGGGCCCAAATTCCACCATCTTAGGGTTGAAAAATAAGATTTAATTTGTAATTCAATTTTTTCCTATTTTAGGGCATTAGTTAATGTTAGTCTCTTAGATGCATTGTGAGTTGGAAAGTTGGCAATTCCTCTAATTTAGGCATGTAGAATATGCGTGACAATTTTTGTGCCTGTACGAATAAGCATGCAAATTTACTAAGAATAGCATGCTCTAGTAAACTCGCTAAAAATATAAAGTTCCGCCACCTAGAGTAGATTTAGTCAAAGTTAGAGTTTGTTTGCAAACTTGAGTTGGGAGTTGTTTTCCTTTTTAGAAACAATTTAATTCATGATTCAAAAATGAAGAAAGAGATCTATTTTCTTTTGAGTTAAATTTATTTACGAGATATTGTGTGTGTTTAGAATTTGGCTACATTATTTACTAACAAAGATGACAAAGGTGCAAGAATAGACAATTGGCACAGAGCCAACATTATTTACAAAATACAAATAAAAGAGGATAAAAATAGATCAATGATGTTGGTGGTTTTGATTTTTACCGTCACCTTTTTCTTGTAAGTAAACATCATTTGTGATTGGCATTTCTATGTACAAAACTACACATTAAATATTTACTTGATGAACATAAAAAAATTGGTTAGCTATTAAGTTGTGGAGCCTATTTTCATGTGTGGAAGGGTCGAAGACTTTACACTAAAATTATTGTACACTCTCCATAG
This sequence comes from Taxus wallichiana var. yunnanensis, assembly GCA_018340775.1. Classification (NCBI taxonomy): domain Eukaryota; kingdom Viridiplantae; phylum Streptophyta; class Pinopsida; order Cupressales; family Taxaceae; genus Taxus; species Taxus wallichiana. The sequence continues at coordinate 368,689,718 of CM031244.1, read as the reverse complement.
TTTTCTCACCGGGATTTTTGGCCTCGAAAAATGCTCCCGATATTTCGGGAAATATGCTCTTCTCATATGGGTTGGATTTTTGACCCATTGATTTATAGGACAATTTTGGTCCATGGTTTTTAGTACCCACAAGATTGTAAAACTGCTTAAGCGCTTGCCTACTTATGTATTTTTTTGCATATGGTAGGGATTATGTAACATTGTAGATGTGTGTGAATTTAGGTGTGAATTCGGGAGAATTTTTTGAGCATAGCTCCAAACAAATCTGGTATTATATTAAGAGAAGTGGTGGCTTGTAATAAAAAATGAGCAAGTGATTCTTGGTGGACTCACCCAAATTGGGTGAGCCACGTTAAATAATGTCTCTTTGTGTTGTGTTCTTTTTATTCTACACTTTTATTTCAGATCTATAATATTTTTGCATATTAGTTTTCTACTATTGTGATTTTGTGTGGGATTGTTCCCCATTTTTATCCCTTATTTCCTAACATTAGCCTCACAAGTATAAACATCAACTAAAAGGGATTTCAAGGTGTGCGAGTGATGGTAACGTAAAACTCATGCGGTGGGCAACATCGGTAGAATACTCAATTATATTTGTTTAATAACCACCAAATGTTAATTTGGCCAAGGAAAAGGAGAATCTCATCACAAATAATGTGGAGGAGAATCTATGTACATCAAAGAGATTCATTTCCAAATGGTACATTAACACCAAAAAAATAATATTTACAAAACTACACGGTCAAGAAGAAGTTTGTAATTACATGGACACAATCCACAATCTATATCAATAAATTAAACTATATATACATGTAATCATTGGTATGGTCGACGCAATAGATCTTTTTTTCGACACCCCTACACATCATGTGCCCTAAGCAACTGCCTAGATTGCCTAAGGCATGAAACGCCCTAGATAACACAAGCTCATATTATCATCACTTTTTTAATGTTGTTTTTAGGGAGTTGAGTTTGGATTAAGGGTTGGATAAAAGAGCTCAATGATTTGCAATAGAGCTATTCAAATTGAAATAAATTGATGTATAATGGAGCTAAAAGAATGCATTCACATTGCCGAGATGCGAGATCTCAACCTAGAAAATTAATTTTTGCATGTCTTAATTTTCTCGCTAAAAATTTAGATCTCAAAAAAATTAGTTAGCTTCAACAATTTTACGATATAATTTTTCTACCAAAATTGTGTCTTTACTTATAAAATTGTTTTCTAGAAATGAACACATTTGAATATATTTATGTATAACCCATTCTCTTATATAATTTATTCATTTATAATAAAAAATCAATATTCTAAATAACATCATGTATACACTTAAATAAATATATAATAGTTTATATGTACTCTAACCCCTAAAACATTTTCCGCCTCTATACTATTAACCATTCCTTCCATTTATCATGATTATATATACATATGTATATATATATATATATGTGTGTGTGTGTGTGTGTGTGTGTGTGTGTGTGTGTATGCATACATATATATATGTGTATGTATGTATATATATATATATATATATATATATATATATATATATATATATATATATATATATATATATATATATATATATGCGTGTGTGTGTGTATATATATGTATGTATGTATGTATGTATGTATGTATGTATGTATGTATGTATATGTATATGTATGTATGTATATATATATGTATGTATGTATGTATGTATATATATATATATATATATATATATATATATATATATATATATATATATATATATATATATACATATATGTATGCATGTATGTATGTATGTATGTATATACATATATAAATAACTCTCCAAAAATATCATTGGTCGGAATACTTTAGTTTAGGGTGGAAATGGATGTTCACTTTTGTGTCAAGTCACTGAATAAAGAGGTCCATTTGCGTTGCTTTTCGATTCCACACAAAAATTCTCATTTCGAGAAAAGAAGAAGAGGTGGTTGTCGTTGTGTCTTCCTCTTTATGACTGTATTTTCATATTTTCGATGTACAAAAGAAGCTTTTTAATTTTCAATCGCATTAAACTAGACGCATCGATCGTGACAATTATGACAAATAGAGGCTTTTGGATAGACTGAATTATGCAACCAAAAATTTGGACGGATTACTTCCAAAACTACATTTGCAAGTAGAGTGGTGAATTTGAAGTGGTTAGAGGGCGGGCTATATCTGAATCATCAAGAATTAAATTCTAGTAATTGTACGTGAAATGTACAATGGGAATTTTGAAAGGGATCTTTTGAAGGATTCATATTGGAAGGAGAGAAACATTGTTAAAGGAAGAGGGGTGACGATGAACGCAATTATCAATTTTTTCTTAATAGGACAAGTTTAGTGTAGGAAATATAGGGTTTTGAGAGGTAGGCCAAATTTTAAATTTATTTTTAATGACATTCGGTATATATATTCATTAGATTAATAAGATTGTTGTTTAAAAATATGATATGAATTGTATAGCCTTAAAAGAATCATATCTTCATTTGTTTCTCCCTCTATTTAATAACAAAATAAAAGTTGAGCAGAAAAAATAAACCCATGTCAAACAAACCCACCAACAATGTGTTGGTGTCGAATCACAAATGAAGGCCGGCTCCTATTCCTCTCTGTTCGGATGCACCAATGAAACGCAGAGGTTTACCCAAAAACCTAATCTAACTACCAAGGAGACAGGGAGAGAGAAATGCATAAAAATAAACCTAAGCTAAGGAGGTGATGCACCGAGGAATGAAGAACATAAGTTTTGCAAAAATAAACACGCACTACATATAGATGCAATATCACACCATGCACAGTATAAACAAAATGCAAAGAGAGATCAAAATGACAACAATGAATACATGAGAGGATTTAGATTTAATCACGCATATATATATATATATGCTCAAAGGATCGATTCAATACATCAAATGGCCAAGAGGCAAAAACTAGCATTACAATCCATATGGGAGGCTTGAAAACTCCACAAATTCTCTTGCAAGGTGAGAGAAGGGAGGGTGCACAAAACAAAATGTCCAACCTTTAAAAACAGCCCCTCCTTACATTTTATATGGAGGAAAAGAGAGGGAGAAGAGAGGAATTTGAACCGCCCCAACCACCTCCAAAACTGCATTCAATTCTTCAACAACCATGGTGGCAGATGAGATCCCCAACGCCTGTCGGGTTCGGAACTCCCTCGTGCATTTGCATCGGGCTTGGAAACTGGCTCGACATGCTTCCTTTTCATGCTCTTCCGACGTGTTTTCCCGATTTGCTTTTGCGTCGGGTTTTGGCGACCCGAAAACATATTTTCTTGTGTCGGGTTCTTTAGAGCTCCCGACATGCTTTTTGACCATGCGAACCCGACTTGTTTTCCCGCCCCGGAAACCCGATTTCCTTGTGCGTCGGATTTTTTAACCCTTCCGGCATGTCCTTTGGTGTCGGGTTTTGGTGGGCTCCCGACATGCTCTTTCATCATGCGTTTCCGACCCGAAAACCCGATTTGCATGTGCGATTGCTTTGGCGCGGGATTTGGAGACCCGCATGCATATTTCTTCTTTGTTGGGTTTGGAAGAAACCCCCGACATGTCCCTTTTTTTTTTCGACTGTTTCCGCCCGGATCTGCTCGATCTTTTGCGGCCTTTGCGAATTTTCTCGCTTCCCCGCTCTTCCCGACTCCTTTCGCATTTCTTTGTGCGGGTTTTGCCCCGAAAACATATTTTCTTGTGTCGGGTTCTTTAGAGCTCCCGACATGCTTTTTGACCATGCGCAACCCGACTTGTTTTCCCGCCTTCGAAACCCGATTTCCTTGTCGTCGGATTTTTAACCTTCGCATGTCCTTTGGTGTCGGGTTTTGGTGGGCTCCCAACATGCTCTTTCATCATGCGTTTCCGACCCAAAACCCGATTTGCATGTGCGATTGCTTTGGTGCGCGGATTTGGAGACCCGCATGCCGCATTTCTTCTTTTTTAGGTTTGGAAGAAACCCCAACATGTCCCTTTGCCGTGTCTTTCCGCCTCTGGTTTCCACCGGATCTGCTCCAATTGGGTTTTCGGCAACATTTTTCATGTTCTCGCGCCATGATTTTCCGCTTCCGCCCGCTCTTCTCGACTCCTTCGCGCCGTGGTGTCGGGTTTACGAGCCCTTCCATCATGTCCCGCACCATGCTCCTCCCCCGCATTTTCCCTGGCATCGGGCCGGAGAGGGAAAATATACAACAATTTGGCGACTCAACGGGATTACCTGCCTGCTAGGTAGAAGATCAGTGGCCTTTCAGCAATCCATTGGGCATGGAGTCATAAGCAATAACCCGAACTAAACTGATATTTGAACTCCCTCTCCGAGAACACGCTGCACTGTAGAAAACCAAACCAGGAGCAACGAAACCTGTGCCAAAGCACTTAGGGAAACTGAAACCTAACTACAACAAGACAATGTGCATACGCACTTAGCGGAATTGAAATCTAAGCTAATATTTACAAGGGTAACCTTTTCTTTTCAGTAGCAATGTTTAAGATAGATTCCGTTAACCGGAATCGGGAGTTCTTCTCCATCCAATGTAGACAATTGGAAGGCATTGTTACTCTTACATCCCGTGACCATGTAGGGGCCACTCCAAATGGCATCAAACTTGGAATGCTTTCCTGGTTTTGCCCGATCTGCATCCCATTTCAGAACTAGGTCCCCTTCCTGGAAGGTCTTTGCTCTTGCTTTCTTATCAAACCATCTTTTCACCAAGGCCTGATCTTTCTCAATTGTTTGAACTGCAAGTTCTCTTATTTCTTCCAATTCCATCAACTCCGCATACCTGGCCTCCATTGGTTCGAACTCAGCTAACTCCAACTGCCTCATGAACTCCAATGCAGGCAGTTCTAATGATATGGGCAATACTGCCTCCTTCCCATAGACCAGCTTGTAGGGAGAATTCCCTGTAGACCTCTTTGGTGTTATTCTGTCAGCCCATAATGCTGATTTTAGCTTGGTATGCCATGTTCTTTGATTTTCATCTAGAGTCCTCCTGATGATTCTTAGCAAGTTTTTGTTCGTGGACTCTGCCTGCCCATTACCCTGTGGGTAATAATTGGAAGAGGTGCTCAAGTAGATTCCATTTTTGACAGCCCATTCTGTGATCTTGGAACCTACGAATGCCAATGCGTTGTCTGATATGATAGTGGCTGGCACACCGAACCTGGTTACTATCCCTTCATAAAAGTCTAGTATGTTGACTCGTTTGCCTCTTTGAGCGCTACCGCTTCGGTCCACTTGGTGAAATAGTCTGTTGCCGTGAGAATCCACTTGTGGCCTTGGCTTGAGTTTGGATTTATGACCCCAATGAAGTCCAATCCCCATTGCATAAATGGTTGGTCAACCAAAATCGGGTGCAATGGAAGTGCTGCTAGTCTTTCTTTGCCTGTGAAGAGTGCACATCTCTTACACTTTCTTATCCATGTATAACAGTCACTGAACACTGTGGGCCAATAATATCCTGCCTTCATTATCTTGAGAGCCGTTACTCGTGGGGCAAAATGTCCTCCAGAACTCCATCGTGAAAATCTCGTAACACCCTCTCAATTTGACTTATCCCAATGCACCTCAAAAACTCCATTGATGTCTTTCTTGAACAGAACACCATCAACAAGCACATATGGAATAGCTTGTAATCTGAAGTATCTCCTTTTTGCTTTGCTCATTCCTGGAGGGCATAGTCCTGTCTGTAGGAAGTGTATCATACTCTGAGTCCAACAAGGAGTGTGCACATCATCATTTTCCTGTTCCTGACTATCCTGTAGTACCAAGACAGTCTCTTTTTCATCACCTGCTTCAACTTGTTGACTCAAGGCTAGCTGCTCACATAGTCCCTTTCCACGTACTAGCTTAGTGACCTTAATTTCGATGTCATATTCCATGACACGAGTTATCCATCCTGCACGCTTCTCATTCAGATCCTTGTTTAGAAGGAAGTCCTTGACTCCCGCATGGGAGACCAACAATTGGATCTTGTTGTTCGAGACTAGGTGCTTGAATTTCTTTAAACTCCTGATCACTGCAAGTACATGCTTTTCAATGAAAGAGTACCTAGTTTCGAATTCCTCCAAGCCTTGACTGAAGAAAGCAACTGGTTGCTCTAATCCCTCTTTGTTTTGTTGTACCAAGATTGCAGAAATTGTGTCTCCGCCACCGAAGGCATATAGCACGAAGTCCTTGGAGAAGTCTGGATTGACGAGAGTCGAGCTTGAGATATAGCCTCTTTTATTGCCTCAAAACTTGCCTTGCCTTCAGATGTCCACCTAAATGCCATGCTCTTTTTTAACATCAGCGTTATTGGTTTCACGAGAGCTGCAAAGTTTGGAACAAACCTGCGGACAAAATTGATCCTTCCTAAGAAGCTTTGAAGAGCCTTCTTGTGACTTGGCAATGGCAATGCTCGAATTGCTTCAACTCTTTCTGGGTCAATCGCCAACCCTTCCTTTGAAACAATATGGCCTAGAAGTTTTCCCTCGTGAGCCAAAAATATGCATTTTTTGGGATTCAAAGATACCCCAAATCTTCTACACCTCTGGAATACTTGCCTCAAATGGCAGAGGTGATCCACTGCATTTTTTGAGAATACAGTGATGTCATCAAGATATATCAGAACTATTTTATTGATCAACCCCCTAAATGCCATATCCATTGCCCTTTGAAAGTGGCTCCAAAGATTTGATAGCCCAAATGGCATTTTCAGAGGCATAGGTTCCCCATTCGGTGGTGAAAGCCGCTTTGAATTGGTCATCTTCTTTCACCATCACCGATTATAACCCCGAGTAGCCATCTAGAGAGAGAATCTCTCCAACCGGATACTACTTGCAATATTTGTTCCATCAAAGGAAGTGGGTAATGGTCTTTGAGAGAGGCCCTATTGAGGTCTCGAAGTCTACACACAACCTGATTTCTCCGCTCTTCTTCCCGACTGAACCAAGTTTGCAACCCACCTTGAGTGCTTGATCGGGAATATAATGCTTGCCTCTATTAGCTTGTTAAGCTCTTTCTTCATCGTGAGGCTCAATGTGAGGGTTGATGTCTCTGCTTCTCGCCCGATGGGCTTAGCATCCGGATCCAATTCTATGGTATGTTGGCCAGCCTTTTGGATCGAATCCTCTCAAGTCTTCATAGCTCCAAGCAAGACATCTGGAAATTCTTGGCAAAGTCAGTATGAAATCTGATTTCTCTCGCTCAAAGGGCCACTTTACCAATTTGAAGTGTTTTGCCTTCCCCAACCGAATTGGCCCCGAATCTTCTCTCTTGACTCGTATGTTAGCCTTTTCCTTACGAAACTCGGTCGTTAGGGTCAAGATAGACTCCAATGTTACTAAACCCTTAGGAAGCTTGTTTGTCCGCAGCCGCACTACTTGATCCCCATACCGCCGCTCTAGTCTGCCCCGATTCCTAGCCGAGAATTCAGCCTCTTCTTGTAAGAAATCGACGATCCGTTGATCGCTCTCAAAAACACCGCCACCTTGTGTTATTATCTGGAACTGCTGGCCTCACAATCACGTGAATATGTGGTTGCGTTTTTCCCCTTCTGATGTTTTCAACCACATCAAACGTTGCTCCAACTGCTGCAAGCCTATCTGCGGCTTCATTCTTCTTCCTGGGTATGGACATGATGTCGAAAGCTTCAAATCCTCGATGAGGTCCCATACCCTATTCTTATAGCTCTTCAACAGTCGATTCTTCGTAGCATGTTGTCCTCTAACTTGGTTGACGATTAGCTCGCTATCTCCAAACACCTGCAAGTTCTTTATGCCCCTTTTCCTGGCCCAATGAAGTCCATGAATCAATGCCTCGTATTCAGCCGTGTTGTTTGAACAAGAAAACTGGAAACGAAAAGATGAATAATATTTGATGTCTTGTGGTGAAATCAACATTGCACCACCTCCAGCACCTTGCCTGCTTCTCGAACCATCGAAGAATAGTTGCCAAACTTCATTTTCATCCTTTTGTTCAGGCTGAATGATGTTGGGAATGGGTGAATTTTCTTCGTGTACACAATACACGCCCAATTCAGATTCTTCAATTTCCTTGTATGGGTCAAATTCATGACTCTTGTTCGCCCATTCATCCAAAGTTAAATCAGGAATTCCCTCGACCTTAGTACCTGTTTCTAGATCATTTGGACACTCCTCCTGATCAAAAACTGAGCAATTTGCATTGATAGGATTTGGTACATGAGGCTCAATATGGAAATTGGCAATTGGTTCTGACCTGATTGTTGCTTTGGCCCCATACCTTGTCCTAAAAATCATGTGTGACCAATCTGCAGATAAATATCCACCGATTTTTGCAGTGAAGTCTCTTGATAGACACAACGCAAAGAGTGGCGGGAGGTCAATCATGCATACATCTTGCAGTAACCGTAACATTAGGACAGAATGTAGTGTTAGGCTTAACCCCTCGATGACTCCAACAGCTTCCCACATTGCTCCATCTAGCCGCACTACTCCTTTCAAAGACTAGCTCTACTTCAAACCCAGTTGATCCGCTATTTGCTTCGGCATCACTGAACTACTTGCCCCTGAATCTATCATGCAGTTGTGTACCAAGTGGTTTCCAACAACCAATGACACATAGAACGGTGGAGGCTTCAAATTTTTGTTTGTCTGGCACCCATCCTGTTGCACTGCATTAGTGAGAACTTTCTCATGTCCCTGATTTGATACATTTGAGGCAGACCAATTAGCCATTGCAGCTTGCAATAAATCTCGTTGCCCTGGGATCGCCAGTGATTCCCACATGGAGATGTTCACGTGTGTCTTCTTCATTTGATCGATGATGTTGAAGGGGAATGAACTATCTTTTTGCTGCCCCTTACTTGGTGCAACCTTTTCTGGAAGCTTGAACAGGTGCATGTGTTGCTACAACAGGTACCTTGGGCTGATTTTGCACATTTGGAGCTGCGTTTGGTCTACCGACCCCTTGTTGTGTAGGAGTGGTCTGAGAAACAACTGGATTACACGGTTGTCCCTCTTCCATGATTCTCTTCAATGACCGTGTTTTGGTAGCCACGCCTTGAAAAGGTTGTTGGTTAACTCCACAGAAGTCTTCCGTTTGCCAATTTGCCAATGTGGTTTCTGTTGGAGGTCTCTCTTGTTGTGTTTCTTGCTGCTGATTCCCTTCTTGGCTTGGTTCTTGAGGCACACCAATGGTTTGCACCATCAAGGCCTGATTCAGTGCACCATTGAAACATGCTGACTGATCGTGAGGTAGATTGCAAGGGTAACACCAGTTGTACTCCTGTGCCATGTTATTTTGTGTTGGAACCAAGGCTCTTGAGGATGTCGTTGCATTTGGATCATACTGGTCGAAATGGCCTGGCAGCCTGAGGTTGTCCTTGGCTTTGGTTTTGATTCACAACCTGAGGTGGTGGTGGTCTATTTTGTTGGTACGGGGGCCTAGCCTGGTACTGCGCTTGAGGCTGATACGGCCTAGCACTTTGAGCTTGCTGTCTTTTGATAGTCACTAGCTCATTTCCAAGGTTCTCACTGTTTCATGACCTCTCGCAATTCCTTTGAAGTATTTGAAGATGTGGATGCCTCATTATTGCTTTGATTTCTAGGAGTTGGAATGGGATTCAACTCGTGCTTGATCGGGTTGTGGATTTCCCATATCCGGATAGAGAGGCATTGGCGGCTTGGTGCGAGCTTACTACTTGATCAAACAGCCTCCGCTTCCGATCGCCGTGTCATAGCTCCTCAGCGTTTGTCCCTCCCATCGATTGGATCATCATGGCTATGTCTCAATTTATGGCCTTTAAAAAATAAAGGAATGCTCCTTCGGCAATTGGCCTAACAGCTATTGGAATTCTGTCCCATGTCCGTTGGAACCTGAAGTTAAAATCTGCCATTTGCTCGTTAGGAGCCCTTTTGATTGTTGTCAGCTGTTCCAATAAAGACAAATTATCTGCCCTTTCCCCAAACTGGCTGCAAAGAGCTGAACAAAGTTGGTTCCAATTTGTAATAGACCCTGCTGTTAGGCTCCTAAACCATTGTAAGGCCTTGCCTTTGAAAGATGAAGCTAACAGCTTGACTGCAACATCCATTTGATTTATTTCGTGGATTGCACATACATTAGCAATATCCTGGATGTGATCAATAGGAGTAGTATGATTCTCACCCGTGAAGTAGGGGATATTCTTTAGTGCTGCAACTGGAATTTGATTCTGAGCATTTAGGGCAAGTGGACTACTGCCCGTGAAATTGACAAAGGGATTCGGTGGTAGATGCGCCATTATGATTGGCCTAAGAACCCTGGTTGATGCAAGAAAAGGCCTACCAGGTGGAGGTGTAGATAAAGTTCTGTTAGGTGGAGATGGCGATCTTTGTGATCTTCTTCCTCTCCTTCCCCAACCTGGTGAAAGTTGTAGATGGACGAATAACCCTTCTTCTCGAGTATAAGACCTTGTCCGAATCCTTCTCATGTGCCTGGGCAACTTGTGCTGCTACACCGCTGAATTCAATCCCTTCGGAGTCGCCAGATGTGTTGGAGAACAAGCCTCTAAAAGGCTGGATTTTGCCAAGTTACACACCAAACTTGACAATATTAAAAATGGAGTTTAAAACCTTGAAGGACCCAGAGGAGACAGACTTCAATTCGGAATTTAGACCTCACAGCAAACAAGCAGATTCCCGAAAAGCACAAATAACTCAGTCACGCGATGCAACTCACAAAACCCGAATTGCTATGTGTCTAACTGGAACATGTCCGACATCCCTCAAATCCCGATTTTTGATTTTTGATCCCGGATTAGGACCATGCAATGCATCTCCCAAACCCGAAATTGCTATCGCTTTCGCTGATGCTCGGGTCCCGAAACCCGAAATCACTAAAAACCCGAAATTTTGAAAATCAAAATCTCAAAAACTAAAGATACCCTTTTGAAGATTACCTCGATCTACTAACTCGGTGAAATTTTGACTTGTTTTGAGCAAGTTAAGCCCTTGAAAATGATTTCGAGTTCAGCTAGAGATGCAAAATTCAAATTTGTAAAAACTTGCAATTTTTAGTGCAAATTTCATGAAAACTCCTTCAAATTTTTTGATGGAATGACCTCTTGTCCCACCGGCGTGCAAAACCGTTGTGTCGAATCACAAAGACTTCGGGACTCGCAACGCGATCGCTTGAGACTCCCAAAGCAAGATTGCACAACATGGAGCTTTTCCCAAGTGTGGACCTCACAAATCGGAAAAGCTCTCCTGATGAAGGCCGGCTCCTATTCCTCCGTCTCGATGCACCAATAAACGCAGAGGTTTACCCAAAAACTAATCTAACTACCAAGGAGACAGGAGAGAGAAATGCATAAAAATAAACCTAAGCTAAGGAGGTGATGCACCGAGGAATGAAGAACATAAGCTTTGCAAAAATAAACACAGACCATATAGATGCAATATCACACCATGCACAGGCAGCCAAAATGCAAAGAGAGATCAAAATGACAACAATGAATACATGAGAGGATTTAGATTTAATCACAGACATATATATATATATATATATTTCAAAGGATCGATTCAATACATTGCAGTGGCCAGGAGGCAAAAAGTAGCATTACAATCCATATGGGAGGCTTGACAGCTCCACAAATTCTCTTGCAAGCAGGAGAGAAGGGAGGGGGTTGCAAAACAAAAATGTCCAACCTTTAAAAACAGCCCCCTCCTTACATTTTATATGGAGGAAAAGAGAGGGAGAAGAGAGGAATTCGAACTGCCCCAACCACCTCCAAAACTGCATTCAATTCTTCAACAACCATGGTGGCAGATGAGATCCCCAACGCCTGTCGGGTTCGGAACTCCCTCGTGCATTTGCATCGGGCTTGGAAACTGGCTCGACATGCTTCCTTTTCATGCTCTTCCGACGTGTTTTCCCGATTTGCTTTTGCGTCGGGTTTTGGCGACCCGAAAACATATTTTCTTGTGTCGGGTTCTTTAGAGCTCCCGACATGCTTTTTGACCATGCGAACCCGACTTGTTTTCCCGCCCCGGAAACCCGATTTCCTTGTGCGTCGGATTTTTAACCCTTCCGCATGTCCTTTGGTGTCGGGTTTTGGTGGGCCTCCCGACATGCTCTTTTATCATGCGTTTCGGACCAAAACTGATTTGCATGTGCGATTGCTTTGGCGTGGGATTTGGAGACCCGCATGCATATTTCTTCTTTGTCGGGTTTGGAAGAAACCCCGACATGTCCCTTTTCCGTGTTTTTCCGACTGGTTTCGCCGGATCTGCTCTAGTCGGGTTTTGCGGCCTTTGCAACATGTTCTCGCACCATGATTTTCCGCTTCCGCCCTGCTCTTCCCGACTCCTTTCGCGTTTGCTGTGGTGTCGGGTTTTGGCGACCCGAAAACATATTTTCTTGTGTCGGGTTCTTTAGAGCTCCCGACATGCTTTTTGACCATGCGAACCCGACTTGTTTTCCCGCCCCGGAAACCCGATTTCCTTGTGCGTCGGATTTTTTAACCCTTCCGGCATGTCCTTTGGTGTCGGGTTTTGGTGGGCTCCCGACATGCTCTTTCATCATGCGTTTCCGACCCGAAAACCCGATTTGCATGTGCGATTGCTTTGGCGCGGGATTTGGAGACCCGCATGCATATTTCTTCTTTGTCGGTTTGGAAGAAACCCCGACATGTCCCTTTGCCGTGTTTTTCCGACTTTGGTTTCCGCAGGATTTGCTCGATCGGGTTTTGCGGCCTTTGTAACATGTTCTCGCGCCATGATTTTCCGCTTCAGCCTGCTCTTCCCGACTCCTTTCGCGTTTCTTTGTGGTGTCGGGTTTTGCGACTTCAAAAAACATATTTTCTTGTGTCGGGTTCTTTAGAGCTCCCGACATGCTTTTTGACCATGCAAACCCGACTTGTTTTCCCGCCCGAAACCCGATTTCCTTGTGCGTCGGATTTTTAACCCTTCCGCATGTCCTTTGGTGTCGGGTTTTGGTGGGCTCCCGACATGCTCTTTCATCATGCGTTTCCGACCCGAAAACCCGATTTGCATGTGCGATTGCTTTGGCGCGGGATTTGGAGACCCGCATGCATATTTCTTCTTTGTCGGGTTTGGAAGAAACCCCGACATGTCCCTTTGCCGTGTTTTTCCGACTCTGGTTTCCGCCGGATCTGCTCCAGTCGGGTTTTGCGGCCTTTGCAACATGTTCTCGCGCCATGATTTTCCGCTTCCGCCCTGCTCTTCCCGACTCCTTTCGCGTTTTCTGTGGTGTCGGGTTTCTGAGCCCTTCCGTCATGTTCCCGCGCCATGCTCCTCCCCCCGCGTTTTCCCCCAGCATCGGGTCGGAGAGGGAAAATATACAACACAATGTTAAGCGCTCTTTAAAACCCAAAGCATAACATGCAGAGCAACACATCCTAAATGCCCTTTCACACTGTCATTTTCCTAGCATATCAATAAAAGCACTTTATTTGAGATCCAGATTCCTTAACCATGGAAACCCAAGTTAATGTTGTAAATTTAGCAACATTGGAATCTAATGCTTTTACAATGTAGAGAATAACTAAAATATTTGAAATGGAAAGTTATCCATGTTTGGGAACAAGGTAAAATGTGATGGGTGTGGTGAGTCTTCATAACAAAAACTCAATCGACATCCATCCAAAGATGAAATTTGGTGGAATCTAATAACGGTATATCAATTATTTTTGCTTTCATTGAGTCTTCTAAAGGATAGGAACACTTTGTTTGATTCAATAAAAGAATAAGGAGAAAGGTAACTTAGGCGGAGTCATATGTGGAATACAAAGAAATCATCAAGTGAAGAATGCTCTATTGAAGAATGGGTTGTTCGACTAAAAACATGATATATGTGAGTTTGAGTCAAATCCCATATAAGAGAGGCAAAAAAAAAAAAGAAATTAGACAATACAATATTGAACGATAAAAAACTATTTGTGGCATGTGAGGTCAACGGTAGAACCATTGCAAGTGGAGTGTTTTCTACTTGTCAAAGTGATTGCCAGAGAGTGTAGAATGTGCCTTCTTCAATATGAATTAATGATAATCGTGAGACATACATAGCTTATACAAACTTTCCTTTATGTGAAGATCCTGAAAAGGTACCAAATTAAAAGAGGTTGGGAGACAAAGACTTGTGAAAATCCTCATGAAGTTTTAATCATCTATATAATGATAAAACGATGTCCAATCTTAGAAATGAGACATGGTGACTATGGTGAAGGTGGAATAGGTAGGAGGGATACTGAAGCAAAATACAACTAAAGTGATTGTCTCTTATCAATAGTGCATTGAGTGAAATTGTTGTGTGTAGAAAGTCCACTTCATACACTTATCTTCTTCAATAAAGTACATCAAAAAATCAAATAAATAAACAAAATGAGAATAGTGCTAAATAGAGCTCTCGCTAAGTCCCATAAAACCACCAAATTAGAGGTACAAACGGAGATAAATCTGTAAATATTTATGTTGGGGGCTACTCTTAAAATTTTGACAAATATGGAGCATTCACCATCAAACACCCATGCTCTGTAGCGGTGCCTGCGCCGGATCTGTAGTGCAGTCCAGAAAGGATTCTATAAACACTAATTTAACACTCCTTACGTATTTATAAACCGAGGCTCCTCTTTCTAATGAATCACATAATTTAAAGAATAACATCTATAGACTGTTTTGCTTCCAGGTTACTCAAATCTTTCTTCAATCTTATCTTTGGATGACATAAATTTAAAAGGTCGTTTAACATACTAGTTAGAGCGTATCGAGCGGTTTCAAAGACATTCTCTTTTCACAGATTAGTATTTCAGCAGACCATTATCTTCTTATAAGATAATCCTACACGGGAGGAGAGAGGATCCTAAAATGAAAATGAAAAACATACGACGTCTTAATCCATGTCAAAAGGAAACCCAAATTCCAAACTCTTGACATCCAAAATTTTGACTCTTGTTAGTTGACAGTACAAATTCCCAAATGTCATAAGCTCATTGCTTATCGGAGGCTGGAGCTGATCAGCCTGCCAAAAATCCCACCAAAATCCAACCACAAACATAAAAGAAGATTCTAATAATCCAAACACAAGTGTAACTTTGAAAAATAAAAATCCTAAAACCTGTGAACTGCTACAAATACAAAAAGCCTAAAAAAACGAAAAAAAAAAGTAATGTTAAGCTAACAATTGCCACAAACATACAATGCAGAATCAAATACAGGCTTCCATTGGGTAGATAATCATAAACAAGAAGCTTCTCCTGTTTTACATAATTATAAGCTCTAATTCTTACTATATTGGGATGCCTGAGCTTCCCAATCATCTCCGTATGCTACTCAAACTCCTTTCTTGGCAGAGGGCTCACATCTTTCGATCTATTCAGGGCAACGACACACCCATCATCAAGCACGACCTTATAAGCAGTCCCAAAGCTCCCTTTCCCAACATTTTGGCAGAAGCCCTTAGCAAATCCTCCAGCTCAAACTGCTTCCTTATGTCAAATAACACCAATTTAGATCTCTCCATTTCAGGCGTTCACCCGCCGGAAAAATCCATCTTTTCGACGCTACTTTTCCTGTTAAGCCTCTCCTCGCGCGCATACTTTCTCCAGTAATAGACAACAAAAATGAGTGCTATTACAATCAGCACAGCTGTGTCGCCCACAAAAATAGCCACAGTAGCACCGATGCTTAAATTCCTGCTTCTTTTTATCGCGTCAGGAATCGAACCAGGGTTTGGGCGATAAGTATTGCAGAGCCCTCTCGAAACTCACGTGCACTGTAACTTTTGCAGAACCAAGGTAAACGGCTCAATCAACAATGTGACAGTTTGCAGCGGTTAGAAGCATTGGATTTCAACGCATATTCTCCAAACGAATATTACACCTTGATTTCCTGCAGCCTATCAGACTTAGCAGGGCTTGTCTCACTGAATACACGCCTTCAACGTAATAATATTGTAAAATTTTGGATATTAATTAAATGGGTTGTAGTTCAACAATGTGTATAATGGTATTGTCTATGTAGTCATCTACCAAAGTACAAAACCTAGGATATAATTATAAATAAGGGATGAAGTTAAGATTGTACCATGAATGATTTTGGTAGAATATATACCCTCACTCTTTTACATCATAACCCAAAAATTTAATACACCTTAGAATGTAATCACATTTTACATGGTGCACTCACATTTTACACCATGTTGTTGTGACATGGAAAGAAGCTCATTTGTAGAGAAAAGAAAAAAGAAGAAATGGGATAACTTGTATTTGTAATGTTCTAAATCAACCAATGACCATAAAAAGGATTTATTGGTCTAATCAAATGAACTTTCCACATAACAATCAATCTTAAGTCATTTATTTGTGGAATTTCTTGAATCATGTTTCCCTATAACACAAGCTCAAATTAGTCATGTGTAACAACATTTTTATTATTGTTCATGATGTCATTTTCAACTAGAGGATGGAAATATCATTACTAGCATATTTGTGGTGTTCAAGGACATCACCCAATTCGATGCCTTTGTCTCTTATATTGATCAAATCTTTCTATATGAACATTTACTAGACTATTGTAGGATATCACATTGAGATCTTAAACCACCCAAGGATATAAAGAAATAGAACAATCAAGAAAGTACGAAGTGTGTTTATGCACTCACATATATTTCAATTTCTAACTTTGGTAATTTATCACTTAATAATATCAATACTGACTTAATCCCTTTAACCATGACATTTGCACATATTTTAAGTTTAATTGATATATCCTAGTCCATCACTAGTACTATTTCAAGAATTTCTCTCGTGAATGCACTATTAAGCGACTTATAGAAATACTCACATCAAATGGATGATAAGTCAACTTATCTTAATTGTGATGGACAAAGTTTTACACCATTGTATCTCAATCCTAGACCAAATGGCCCAACATGACCAAACTATCCAATGGTTTTATCCTAGGAGAAAATTTGATTCATGACAACCTAATGGCCATTTTATCACTTAGTGTATCTTCTTATGGATCATCATCTCCACCATTAGTTGTCCTTGATGATTTTTTTTTTTTATATATGGCCCTACATAAGAAAACCTAATACACTCATTTTCTCACCTAACTAGACCTAACAATTACTAGTGCTCACCTTAAATAATCAAGTACAAATTATTCAAATAGAAATAAAATATCTCCCAAAATTATCTAAAGTAGCGATGAGACATTAGGATTAATCCCCACATATATATGAAGCACTCCAAACTAGGTTCAAGAGTCAAGCTTCCTAAATCAAAATCTCAATATAGAGCTAAGTCGAGAACAAACAAGAGAAGTCACTGTAAAACATGATCATGTGATCGGGTTATAAAATATAGTTACATCAATTCATATTATGTCTTATCTCTAGGTGGAGAATAACATGTGGTTTAAGGTCTTTTCAAATTATCACCAATGTAGGTAGTATGTGAATTGCACTTTGACCCAAACAAGAACCATCTTGCAAGGGTTTTACCCTTAGATTTTTATATTCGGTTAATTTGGTCTATATCATAGGGTTTAGTGCATTACCAACACCATATTTTTCATTGAGGCACATTTCATTCATGTAAAATGGTTTTGAGAGGTACAAACACCATATTTCCATACCAAACCACCAAGTATGAAGCTGAAATAGTTTGGTCTTAGAAAAATAGTTTCATTCTCATGTTTGGTCTTAGAATCTTAAATGAGGCATCTACATGATATTTCATTTCATCCCTTTATGGCACCTTTCAGCTTCTAGACTAGCCAAGGTGTTATGTTTTTTCATCTTCTTGTGTTTTTCTATATTTAGTATTTCCCTAATTAAACACGTTACTTATCCATACCATGTTATATGTATTATCATGCTTAAATGTCACATCATTTATTGATAAGTCTTATTACGAATTCATTTAACATGTATACAATATATTCTCTATAATCCTTATTAAAATTCAATCAACAAATCCAATTTGTCTTGAATAATTAATCATCAAATTCACATATGAGATGAAAACTATAAAATACTACATTCAAGATACATGAAGTATTGTATGGATAGATTGTAATGTCATTCAAGTTGAGTAATGACCCAAGCACATTTATGATGTTGATGAATTATGTAACAATAAATTTTATAGGAAAATTTGAAATTTATTTAGATGTCATCCCGATATTCAGCAGGTTGTGGGAATATTAATTGAAGAAAAAAAAACAAGTATTGCAATGATTGTAAGAAGACAATATGTTGATCAATTTTAAGAAGTCAAATTTCATGCAAGAAGATATTTTGTATGTACATGAGCTTTTTATTTCTCATGCAAGGCTAAAGATGGATCTTGAAAAGGTGTGAGTGATACTAGAGTGGCCTTCAACACATAATTCCTTTGAGGTATGAATATTTCATGGCTTGGTGAGTTTATATCCTAAGTTCATCAAAAAATTAAAATGAACATGTATGCATACCATAAAGGTTATAAGATGATCTATAGGAAATATTTTGTTTATAGTCCGACTGTAACAAAATTTCTAAGAGTTGAAGAAGATAATGACTAAGAAATAAATGTTAGTGTAGAATCACAAAGACCCCCAAATAGCCCAAGTGTGAAATGGGGAATTCAAGTGTGATTGCACAACATGGGACCATCTCTCAAGTTGTGGGACTTGAAAAACTTGAGATGGACCTCCAGAGAAAGTCGATTCTTGCTTCCTAATCTACCTGCCACAAGCTACTCCAAAGGCAGAAAAACCTATTCTATCCTAATCTAACAATTCCAAGGGGATAGAGAGAGAGAGGGTGAAAGAGCCTACACTAAGTGGTGATACACCAAAAAAGGAAGTGGTTGAATCACAGATCCGACCACCTGAAGTGGAGAGAGGTGAGCAGAGGAGAGGGTGAAAAAGATGCACCACAGACTAGAGATAGATTTCACACATAATACCACTTCAAAACCCATTAAACACAACTCCTGACCTGCAACAAACATCGAATATGCACAAGATACCTGGAACAACGAGACGCGAGGAGAGACAACAAAATAAGAAAAGGATGTATAGATGCATCACAAAACAGATTTTATTGCTCAAAAATTTCACACAATACATTGTTAGTATGCAAGAGGCAAGAGAATGCCATTACAGAGCCATGAAAGGAGGTTTAGACTCCGCATTCGATAGGCTGAGACGAGAAGATTTCATATATTGCTATAATCAAAAGATACAAAATGACGCCTTTATATAGGCCGATAGGAGACTGTGCGTGAGGGAGACGGTTATACAACCGATCAATAACAAATACTAACACAAATGTATTAGTTATCTAACATTCCCCCCCTTAATACATTGCTCTTACAAATGTACCCCCTAAATAAATCAAACTTCACCTTGCCGAGAGGCTTGGTGAGAATATCTGCAATCTGAGAATCAGTAGGGCAGTACTGGAGCTGAATTTGGTGGTTCAAGACCTGTTCACGAATGTAGTGACATTCGACCTCAATATGCTTTGTTCGTTCATGGAAAATAGGATTCTTCACAAGCTTCAACACACCTTGATTGTCGCAGTGAATGATGGGAGGTTTCTCTTCAGAATCCTTATATCCTGCAAGAATGCAACGTAACCAAATTGCTTCGCACACACTCCTCGGCAAATGTGATATTCAGCCTCGGGGATGAGAGAGCAACAACAGCTTTGCTTCTTGCTGATCCACGAGATAGGTCCAGATCCGAGATGAAAACATATCCTCAAGTGGATTTCTTTTCATCAACGGATCTTGCATAGTCCGAGTCTATATATCCTCGTAAGAAGAACTGAGTGTTCTTCCATCTCATACTCTAGACCAAAGTCAATCAGACTGACATATCTCAACACATGCTTTGCTGCTATCCAATGACATTTCTTCGGATCCTCATAAATCTAGCGAGATAGCTCACCGCAGCAAAGATCTGTCCGTATAAGTCATAAATGAGACTCTCACAAGTCACGCCTGTAGTGAGTTCCATCTACCCGTGGTGAATCCTAGAATCTAGATAGTAAACCTTTTCCATAGGTGTGGACATTGGTTTACAATCCGACATCCCATACTTTTCCAGAGTGTCTGGCATATTTCATCCGGGAGATGAAGATATGATTCTTCTTCTCCGCCATATCTCTAAGCCAAGACAGATAAAGTGAAGTAGCCCCAAATCAGTCATGTCGAAGGATTTCTTCGATCATTCTTTACATCATCTACAAGATTGTCGTAACTTCCCGTGATCACAAGATCATCTACGACAAAACCGAATGACAATCTCTGCTCCTACCTTCTTGATATACAAATTTGTATCCGAGGGGCTACAAGTGAATCCATGCTGCAATAGGTGATCATCTATTTTTATGTACCATGCCCTAGGTGCTTGTTTAAGTCCATAAAGAGACTTTATCGACGACATACCAGGTGTGTTGATGTTCATCTAAAACCCTTCAGTCAGCCATGTACACTTCTTCTTGCAGATCACCATTTAGAAAAGCACTTTTGACATCCATCTCGCTGAAGTTTCCATCCATTTTGTGCGCAAATACATACAACTCTGATGGTTTTGATCTTCATAGTGGGTGCAAAGGTCTCATCATAGTCAATTCCTTCTTGCTGAGCATAACCCTTTGCAACAAGTTGTGCTTTGTGTTTGTCGATTGAACCATCTACCTTATATTTTTGTTTTGAAAATCCATTTGCAGCCAATGGATTTCTTACCTGGAGGTAGATCGACAAGTTCCCACGTCCGATTCTGAAGTAGGGAATCATATTCAACATCCATAGCTTGTTTCCACTGTGGTTGGTCTAATGCCTCACGAATAGTGTCAGGTTCGGTGCTCTCAACAACTGAACTCATGAGTGCAAAATTTACCTCATGTCTAGCTTGACTTCGTGTTCTAACTCCTGTGAGAAGTACCAGTGAAGTGAGTTCAGTGTGCATCCTCGATAGATTTCTAGACCCATTTCAGACGCTCAGGCTTCGCTGATGTGAAGATGTGTTTTCCAAAGCAGCCAAGATCAACGAACAAATCTCCACTCAGCCTCTTCTTCTCTCTCTCGAGAAGAATCATCTTGCTCATCATCCTGGATGTGTGAGCAATCTATGTGACGAGGTCGATCGGATCTCCATTGTGTGGCAAGGAGTCAAAGGACGACTCATCACATACCACATCTCGACTCTCGAGATCTTCTTCGCCTCGTGATCCATGAGACGATATGCCTTTGAGGTAGTACTATACCCCAAGAAAAGACATGGCAAAGTGTCTTTGATCGATCTTCTTCCTTCTTTATCCTGGAACATGCATATATATGCAAAGACAACCAAAAACTCTTAAATGATGAATAGAAGGTTTATGACTAGTCCATACCTCTTCCGATGTCTTGTTCTGCAAGATCTTCGTGGGTGCCCTATTGAGTAAATACACTGCCTAGGATCGCCGCCTCAAAACTGATCCTCCAACTTGGCGGTCGAGAGCATACAACGAGCCATCTCCATGATAGTCCTGCTGGCGCTGGAAATCCCATTCACATTGGGGCGATAGGGAGCAATCAAATGTTGAATGCCATGCTGCTTCGTGTATGCTAAGAACTTCTTTGACATAAATTCCCCCTCGATCTCGAGCGAGGAGAAGAAGAGGCTTCCTGCATCGCCTGGGTGGCTTCACGGTAGAAGGTTTGGACATTTGCAAGTGCCTCACTCTTTCTTCCGAAGGAAATATACCCACATTTTCCGTGAGTAATCATCAATGATGAGCCGAAAGTACATAAAACCTTGAAAGCTAGGGCAGGGGTCCGCATGATCGGTGAACGACCAAGATGCTCTGTAGAATGATAAGAGCTCTGCTTGAATGGACCTCTATGTTGTTTGCCCGCAAGACATCCCGAGAAAACAGTAAGGAATGGGAGAGTGGAGGAAGCCCTCTTACCATTTCCTTCGCACCGAGAGTTGATGCAGAGCCCCGACAAAAAGATGACCATATCGAAAGTGCCAAAGTGCAGTGGACTCGCCGTTGATGCAGAGAGAGCAACACTAGATGAAGTGACCGCATCCAAAGGCAAATAGACGGCCCTTCGTAAATGCTTGAGCAATGACTCACCCTCCTGGGAAATGATGCAGACTTGACCCTTTTTCAACAAAGAATTCAACCTCGCATTCTATGGTTAAGAAGTTGACTTACTACAAAAGATTTGAAGTCAAACCTTGGAACATAGAGCACCTTTGTGCAGTGTACATCTTCGTGTTCCAAGAGGAATGATGACATCACCAATCCCTGCTGCAATATACTCTTTGTTGCCGCAATGGTGATCCGATCTCCATGGGCAATAATCACTCTGCAGTATGGAACAACTTCTTGTTGCTAATCATGTGTTCTTGCTTTGGCACTGAATCAATCAACCGACATCTTCTGGATGGCTGCAAGTCTCGTGAGACTAGAACAATGTCGAATGAGTCGTTCTCGTACCTCTTCATCGGAGGTGGCTTCTCGAGAGCAGCAATGTGGCCCTTCGCTTCCGATTACGAGCATGCCATCGGGATTTCTCGAATATCCTCGCCGTAAGTGCTCTCTTCGCCATTTCCATACTTCAATGATCGCTGTAATAACAGTCATAGCCGTGTAACGCGTATCCGTGGAGCAAATGTGGCACCACCGATCCGCCTTGTGATTATGCCAGCTTGGCCAGCTGGTGGCACCATTGTGAAGATGGCTGCTGAGCATGCTGCTTCTGATTTTGGGGGGCTGATTGCCCTTTCCGAGGCTTATGTTTTTGCCTCATGATAAGAGCCTTATCTTCAAAGGCTTCTTGTACATTTTGCATGGCTTCTTCCCCGCTGAGATAATTCACTTCCCGTTGAGTAATTGTCAACGTGGTGATCGGTGTCCAAACGTGATGGAAGAGCTCGCAGGTGAGCGGACAAGCAACTTGTCGCCCACACTCTCCAAGTGCGTAGAGTTCTCGCACGTAACTCAGCCTACACGCCGCAAGAAGGCTTCTACTGATTCGCCTTCATGCATACTCATCGTATGAAGCTTTGTCAAGTCGCAACTTTGTCGCTGATTCTTAGCTTCGTAGATGGTACACAATGTGCTCCATGCCCGAGAAGAAGCAATTGCTTCTCGAATGTATGGCTGCACCTCATCGTAAAGATCGAGGGTGATGAGCATGAGTGCTTTCGCATCGCCTTTTTTCATATTTTCCAACAGATCATCATCTCGCAGGAGGGGCGTATTTTCCAGAGACAATCCCCCAAAGATCTTCGAATTGAAGAATCGTCCACATTTTGGTTTTCCATGCGGCAAATTTGGCCTCGGATAGCAATAATATTTTTGAGCGACATTTTTCAAAAAACTCAAAAATGTATCTTTATTTATTTATTTATTTTTCAAAATGGCTACAATGCTTACTCAAGGAATCATGTCTCAAGATGGGCTCTATAGGCTCGTGCAAAGGTGAGGACGCCGACGCTCCTATGGGCGTTCTATTTCAACGCATCATTATCTCTGCATCATAACCACGCCTGTTCGCATTTAATCTGCGTCGGTTTGACATCGAATGTCGAACTGTATATTCCAACAAATTCGCGCATAATCTCATCAAAGAGAATGTTACCAGTGTTGTGTAGCTCATTGACCAAGGCAAAGAACAAATTTCAAAGGTGTCTTCGTTGTCATTCAATGCCTAAATATTTGCAAGCATTGCTCGATGCCATGCTTTGCATCGAAAACCGAGACATACGCACCCACACACAGATTTGCAATTTGCTGACTTTGCTTACACGTAGCAGTCACAAGCACGAATCTTGCTTAGCAATGTCTCCTTTCATGAGTAGAGGACTGGATACAATTGCTCCAAAGAATGAGTCTCTTCTCCGAATCTCCACGTACAGCACAACGGACAGGGCTTTCGGGCCACACTGCATTGACAATTGGGTGGTCTCGTCTCACAACAAAGAAATGGTGGTCTCGGCCTCCTCGCAAACGCGAGAGACAGTTCCTCCTTCACGCGGGGCATGTGCGCACTCCTCCTTCACGCAGGGACAGCCCTGGGCTTCCTCAAAGAAAAGAAAAGGTAACTCTTAACACCCTCTCCTCCTTCACGCAGGACAGCTTTCTCTCTCAAGAAAAGAAATGGCAATTCTTCCTTTCACGCAGGACAGTAACAGCTTCTCGCCGCTCACGCACAAAGAAATGAAAACGGGACAGGCAAGCAACAGTCTCCTCGCCTCTCCTTCTTCACGCACCAACGTACAGCGCACGCAGCAAAGAAACTTCTCAACTCGGGATGGAGACAGAGAGAAAACGCGGACAGCCCTCTCTTTTCACGGCGACAGTAACATTTTTCCTTCACGCACCTTCACGCGCACTTTACCGCTTCTTCCACGCACCACCGCTTCTTCTTTCATGCAAAGGCACTCTCATGATCGGCTCCTACTCATGATGCCAATGATAGGCAGATAGAGAAGATTTCATATATTGCTATTATCAAAAGATACAAAATGACGCCTTTATATAGGCCGATAGGGAGACTGTGCGTGAGGGAGACGGTTATACAACCGATCAATAACAAATACTAACACAAATGTATTAGTTATCTAACACATTCTACCATAAGGAAGAAAGAGAGAGGGGGCAGAAGAGGGAAGATCAACAACCAACCCTTTGAATATTCCCCTTCATTATAATATATAGGAAGAATAAGAGAGAGAAGAGGGAAGAATTAGAATCCTGCTTCAACCACCTAGAGATACGCATTGAATCCTACTTTGAAAGCTCAACCACTATCAATCAATGCCTTTCTCAAATCTTTCCCAAATTTGTCATGTCTGGTTCTCCGATGGATCAAATCAAATCAAATCTAGTAATTGGAGAAATCGATTTGTATTATTGTCCTGGAATATGTTTTCCCATTTTTCACCAACTAAAGCCTGTTAAGAATGATATTTTATGTTTTCATGGTGTAGAGGGTGTCGAGATGTTTCCAAAAAGTCTTCTCTCGCCCAAATCTGAGTCTCCAGTCAAAAGATATGGCCATTTGAATATTTGATCGTGAGCGCAATATTTTAAAGAGTTTGTCCATACAGGGTCCATGTGGTGGCCTTCGCGTGCTCCTTGGGCTTCTTTGTATTTCTCATGAGTCTCATTTGCTTGGCGGGGCCAAAAGTCTGACCTTGGACACGTGGAGGCCTGGTGCTTGTTTGGAAACTCCGCCCCAAATTTTACCTATGAAATAAAGTGCCGTGTCAACACTTGATCCTCTCGCCGCCCACCTCTCGCCTCGATTATTTAACCCCGCCTGTCCCTTTTTGGAATCTGATACATGTGGAAGGCCCGCGCTCATTTGAAAACCCGCTCAAGATTTTAACTTTGAAGGAGCATCGTGTTGACACTTAGCGCCTTCCGCCTCGCACTCTATACTTAGTCGCTTTGGGCCCACTCTCATTTTTGACCTCTATTGACCATTCACATGGGAGGTTTGGCACAAGTTTGAGTCTCCGGCCTGGATCCCACTTTTGAATGTGTGTTGTTAAGACACTCTGACACCCTCTCGCTAAGTCAAATAATTTTCAATGACCGATGTAACTTTTTGGGGCTCTGGACGCGTGGAATCTTGGCACTCGCTTGGGTCTCCCTTCGATTTAATTTTTAGAGGTGCGCCATTTGAACACTTGGCTCCCTCCACTGTCTCCTCCATACTTAGTCATTTTTGGGCCCATTATGAACCATTTGCAAAGCCCGAAGACTTCGAATCTTTGCTGTTTCTTTTCCTTTGAACCTCTGGTTCTTTTGACATTATTCGACCTCCTACTGTGACCTGTTATTCCATTTCCCAAGCCTCGTCTGTAATCTTTTTCTGGATTTGAAGCACGGGTTCACTCGACAGAGTCATTTCTTGAATTTCTTCTTACATGGGGTCGTTTGATCTTTCACAGGCCTTGCCACTATTAGAGTTCCTCTATTGCCTGATTGTAGGATTTGAACGTGAATTCTCTATATTCTTCTTGTGTGGGTTCGTGGCTAATCAATTTTACTGGGTGGAAAAATATGGATAACAATTTGGCGACTCGTAGGGGTATCTACCTGCTAGATGAGAGGACTAGTTGCCTTGAAGCATCCATTGGGCATGGAGTCATAATTAATGGCCTGGTACTAACCCTTCTTTCAAAATGGACTCTCTGATTACCCACTTTTAACTTTTCCTGACCCTAAGCTTGCTCGCACGTCCACACTCTCAATTTTCATAAGAGATTTTGAAACAAGGCTTCTGAGAGTAGAATTTTTTTGACTGAGATTTCATCCATCCTCGAATGGGCTGTCTTGAAAATGTTCTTTAGTTTCTCTGCATTTGTTTTATTTTGAAATTTTTAATTGTTACAGGAAACTATGAGTCTTCTACCATGAATAGTGAAGGGCTTGGCCTCAGTAGCTCTGGAGCAATATGAATAAAACTTATGTACAAATAAAAAATCATACATGCCTCAAATGAGACATGCAGAGTGTGCACAAGTACTTCTTATGCTGGAAACAAAGTCTACTCCTCCTAAACTAACCACAGAGAAAAGGGGATAAACAAAGCATGCTAAAGGTAGAGAGAAGTAGCTTCCCTTTCTCAAGAGAGGCAGCCATGCAAATGATTTGACACTAAATATGGCTTCCTGTATGAGTGAAAAACTGACTTTAAGCCTGTCTTCCACCCAAATCATCAAGGTATCAACATTAATGGAAAATACCTCATCAAGCTTACTTGCATTGACTCCTGGAGGTATTGATGGTCACCCTTGGTATTTTGATACTCATCCTCATACCCCGAAGTAGGTAGGCATGACTGGTTTTAGCTTCTCCTCGGCTCCAAAGAAGCCATGTATCCGATTGGGCATACAACTGGTCCTTTGGGTGTGCCCATTACTCTAAACTTGAACTCCAAAAATGGATTCTTCTTTAAGACCTTCTTGGGTGGGTGGTGTGAGAGAGATGATGAAATCTTCTTGTCTTTTCTCTTCCTTATCTTGTGAAGAAAGTGGAAGACTCATATCTTCCAACCTTGGTTCCAGAGGACTGTTATGAAGTGCAAGCTATTTTCCTTGAATATTCTCCTCCATAATAGCAGGCTCATATGCTTGGGAGATGGATGATAGAGGAGTAAATGATGTAATTTCCTCAGGATCCTCTCTATCAAAGTAATCCTCCAAGTCAGATAGATAATCTACCTCCTTGCTATCATGTTGCATGTGCTCTACCTCCTCCATGGTGTCCTCCTGATTTGCAACTAGCTCACCATGGTTCCCTTCATCCTCAAACATAAAGTTTGAAAGATCAAACTCTTCTTCAACATCAGCTTGAAGGGGATGAAGTGGGAGGAAGAAATGAATTTTCTTCTGTGGCTTACTCCACACTTGGAGCCTCTGAAACGTATGGTCCTCCTCCTCTACTACAAACTCAACCTCAACCACCACTGGTTCCTCAACTAGCTTTGCAATTATTTGTGGTGGGGAGGGAGGTGGAACTTCTTGTTTGTTTGGAGGGGATGACTGCTTGGGAAAGAAAAGGGGAGAAGAACTGAAATGGGGTGGAAGACTAGGGAATAGAGAAATGGAATCAACACTTGGGGTAAGAATCGGGAAGCTTGGAAACTGAGCTTGGGTTGAGATGGTGTTGCTTGAGAAAGAGAAAAAGAAAAGCTATGAGATGGTGGACTTACCCATTGACAAGGTTGTCTTGACTCCAACTCATAAGCCTCGATCTCCTCAGTCCATTGTGAAAGTTGGGGCAACATTTCAACCATGAAGTCTAGCTTCTCCTAAGGGCAGAATGTCTTGGAAAATGCCTCCCCATAGAAAAGGTGCCCTATAACCAGTCTTGAATGCCTTCATTTGTGTTATGGCCCTGGACTGCACTATGCTAGCCTCCATTTTTTGAATCTTCTCTAGCAGACCAACATCCTCTGTGTAGTTGTTACTATCAGATACACCCCTTGTTCTTGATAAGCTCTATGGCCAAACTGATTTTGACCTTGCTGATATGGGTAAGCATAATCATTTTGGATCTAATCATAATGCTGATTTGGAGGAGTTGGGAAATGCATTGGAGGTGGATTGCATTGTTGTTGTTGTACGTGTGAGTTCCATGAAGGGAATGAAGTCATGATTGCACAAATTCATGAAATGGGAGAAAATGAAAGAGATGGAAGAAGAAAATGGATGAAAATGAGTGGAAATTAATGGAAAAGTTCTACAACTCGTAGAGGATGGGTTATTGACCGAGATGGACACACCAGATGTGCTTACATGTGCCTCAAAAGGCTAAACCTTAACAGGAACACACCAACCTACTAAGATGAAGTGGTAAGGTGCTTTAGACCTGTCCCACCGGATGTTCCAAAACTTTTAGTGCGAATCACAAGCACCCCCAAATGTCCTAGGTGTGATTTCACAACATGGGACCATCTCTCAAGCTATAGGAATTACAAAACTTGAGATGGAACTCCGTGAGAAAGCTGGTTCTTGCTTCCTAATATACCCCGCTTACAAGCTACTATAGTGTAGGAAGAACCTATTCTATCCTAATCTAACCATTCCAAGGGGATAGAGAGAGAGAGAGAGGTGAAAGAGCCTATAATAAGCAATGATACACCGAAAAGGAAGTGGTTGAATCACGCCTAACCACATGAAGTGGAGAGAGGTGAGAAGAGGAGAGGGTGGACAAGATGCACCATAGACCAGAGATAGATTTCACACGAACACCACTTCAAAACCTATTAAACACATCTCTCGTGAACTGCAACAAACATTAGAATATGCATAGTATACCATGCAAAAAAGAGACACGACGAGAGATAATAAAATAAGAAAAATATGGACAGATGCATCACAAAATAGATTTTATTGCTCCAAAAGTTCACATAGTACATAGTTAGTGGGCAAGAGGCAAGAGAATGCCATTACATAGCCATGAAAGGAGGCTTAGACTCCGCATTCTACCCTAAGGAAGAAAGAGAGAGGGGGTAGAAGAGGGAAGATCAACAACTAACCATTTGAATATTCCCTTCATTACAATATATAGAAGAATAAGAGAGAGAGAGAGGGAAGAATTAGAATCTGCTTCAACCACCTAGAGATATGCATTGAATCCTGCTTTGAAAGCTCAACAACTATCAATCAATTCCTTTCTCAAATCCACCCAAAATCATCATGTCTGGTTCCTCGGCGGATCAAATCGAATCAAATCTGGTAGTTGGAGAAGTCAGGTTTTGTATTAATGGCTTGGAATATGTTTTCCCATTTTTCACCCACAAAATCCTGTTAAGAATGATATTTTATGTTTCTATGGTGTAGAGGGTGTCGAGATGTTTCCAAAAAGTCTTCTCTTTCCCAAATGTGAGTCTCCAATCAAAATATATGGCCATTTGAATATTTGGATTGTGTGTGTGGAATATTTTAAAGAGTTTGTTCCATACAGGGTCCATAGTGGCCTTTGCATGCTCCTTAGGCTTCTTTGTATTTTTCCCAAGTCTCTTTGCTTGGCGGGGCCAAAAGTTTGACCTTGGACATGTGGCAGCCTAGCACTTGTTTGGAAACCCACCCCAAATTTTACCTATGAAATAGCGCCATGTTGACATTTGGCTCCCTCTCTTGGCTCGCTCTACCTTGAATCTTCAACTCTCAAATCTATCCCTTTTTGGACTCTAAGACATGTGGAAGGCCCACGCTCAATTAAAAACACACTCAGGATCTTACCTTTGAAGGAGCATCGTGTTGACACTTGGTGCCTTCCGTCTACACTCTATACTTAGTCATTTTGGGCCTGCTCTACTTTTTGACCTCTCGACCATTTTCTATGTGGAGGGCTGGTGCAAGTTTGAGTCTCCGGTTTAGATCCCACTTTTGAATGTGTGTCGTTAAGACACTTGGCACCCTCCGCTAAGTCAAAGACTTTTCAACGGCCGGTGCAATTTTTGGGGCTCTGGATGCATGGAATCTTGGCGCTTGTTTGGGTCTACCCCTTTGGATTTAATCTTTGGAGGTGCGTCGTTTGGACACTTGGCTCCCTCTGTTGTCTCCTCCATACTTAGTCATTTTTGGGCCCATTATGAACCATTTACAAATCCTGAAGACTTCAAATCTTTTTTGTTTCTTTTCCTTTGAGCCTCTGGTTCTTTTGACACTACTCAGCCTCCTACCCCGACCCTGCTATTCCATTTCCGAGCCCGCCTGTAATCTATTTGCTAGATTTGAAGCACAGGTTCACTCGATAGAGCCATTTCTTGAATTTATTCTTGCAGGGTCATTTGATCTTTCACAAGCCTTGTCACTCCATTGTAGAGTTCCTCTATTGCTTGATTGTAGGATTTGAATGTGAATTCTCTGGCTTCTTCTTGTGTGGGGTCGTGGCTGATCAATTTTTTGGGGGCAAAATATGGATAACAATAAATTTTGGTGTTACTTGACTTTACAAATGTGTTCCAAGTATATTATTATGGTAATGTCATAACCATTGGTGCATGTGAAGTTAAAAGGGTATACGGGTAGCATATTACATTGAAAAGCTAAACAATACAAAGAGAAGTATAATGTGTATCATCAAAAGCTCTACACAATTTTGTAGGAACTCAATAAATGGAGGCATGCCCTATTGTCAAACTTGTTTGTTCTATCCACTAATCATCTAAAATTGTAATTTAAAAAAATCAAGGAAGTTTGAATTAAATGTTTATGAAGAGAGTGAAGTACCTATAAGGCTATAATTTTTCTTACAACATAGGAGTGAGAAATATAGCATGTTTTTTAATGGTCAACTAGATTCAATATTATATCACTATAAATTAGAAAATAGGTTTTGGGTTTTCAATCCATAAAAATGGTGTATAAAAGAGATGAATATTTTCATGAATAATATGAGGTGTTTAGGAACCAATTAGTATTGGTAGGACACCTTGGTTGGAATATTTTGTATAGGATTGCCTATTTACTCAAAGTTAAATAGTTATGCATCCAAAGAGGATCAATACGAGATAATATGGTGAAATAAAAACACAATGGAGGAATAGTAGTAAATTTTGGAATAGAGAATACTCTAACTCAACTCGTTGAGGATATTATTAGCTACAAATGAGCGTGTATATGTAAATTTTTGTGTAAGACTAATGGTATTTCAGTTGGTCAATAGAAGATCATATAATCAAATGTTGTATAAACCCTTACCTATCCTTAAGATGCTCTGAGATTGTACAAGCATGTATTTTGTCTTTGAATTACAGAGAGGACATAGGAAGGAGATGATTATGTCTATATTGTGGTGGATTGGATTTTGAATATGGAGAATTTTTATCTTTCAAAAAGACAAGTGATGCAATAAAAATTGTATGTCTTTTTGCAGAGTAGTGGTAAGGATATATGGGTTTCTATGACGTATTGTGTATTCTAGGGATACATAATTTATCATCTAGTTTTTATGGACACTATGGAAGAAGATAAAATAAAATTTCAATTCAACTCGGCACATCATCCCTAGGTAGATAGAAAAGAAAAGGTGGTGAATACTAGTTTGGTGGATTTACTTAGAGTTTGAAAGGGGATAAGCTAAGAAATTTTGATTTATTACTAGCAAAATTAGAATTCATATATAATAAATCCGTCAATAGGAGTAACAAGAAGATACTATTCTAGATTATACATAGTAGTATCGATACAAAGTGAAATAGTTTTGGAATGTCAACTATGAAAAGGAATGATTCCATCGATGAAGAATATGTGGAAGATATGCGGAATGTAGCAATATAAACAATGCACAAATTTTAAGAGAAGGGAAATGAATTTCAAGTTGGAAAATTTATTTTCTCTCATTTTATAAAGAGGTGATTACCTAGATGCACATATTAAAACTTAAAGTGGGAGAAAATACGGTCATGCAAAGTATTGAATAGGATTGTAATCAACACATATGATATTGAATATATAGAAGGGATAGATATCTCGAAATATTTAATGTAGCATACATATACCCATATCATGAAGGGAATAACGATGTAGACGACAAAGAAATTGGATAAAGGAAACAAATTTTAGAGAAGGTATGAAAATAATAAAAAAGGGGGATTGCTACCAAGGTCGAGAATACAAGCAACAAGAAATGCAATGAATATATTGTAAAATGGAAAGGGAGAAATAGGCGGAAAATGTAACTTGGATTAGCTTCTAAGAATCTACATGACAAAAAATTCATGAAGAAGAACATGCATGAGTAGGGGCTCATATTTTAAAATTCACCCAATGTTTATGATATAAAAGCATTTGGGTCCACAAAAAAATTGTTTCAACTAAAATGGTCTTATAGATTTTATGTTATATGAGATGCTTTGAAGGTTGCAATCATTGTAGAAGAATACAACAATGTTGTAGGGGTCTACCAAACTTGTGATGGTTTGTCAATGTCATAGAAGTATATGAAATCCATGAAGGTATATTGATTCCATGGATATCTTTCAAATTATTATTAATCTTCTCATGCCACACAATTATGTAGATGGAAGTATATGGCTTGTAGAAGTTTGGAAAAAAGTCAACCCAATTTGTATGGACTATTCGATACACATTATTTTTTTAATATGTTATGGTTTGGGAATCTTTATGGGTAGAATGTAGCTATATTGAGAATTAATTCATGTGGCTTGCATGCCAATATAATAAAACCCATGAATAGGTCTATAAGTAGGGAAGTAGAGCCAATGACAAGAGATAGACTTTAATTAAATTGGTTATCAAAAATTTGACTATGAAAATAATAATTTAAATGATATTTCATACTATGATTGCATCGATCTCTTAGGATATATTTTTAGGTTCTATCATTAGAGATAAGTCTATTTTTATGTGATGTTTCATGAATAAAAAAATAATTGTTGTGATCCTATGATTTTATATATCTATTGTTATTCCATCCGACTCGAGGGCTATGTGGATGAAGGATGATTGTAATTAGCTCCTTTTAACATGTATGTATTAGAATACATTGAATTTAAATTAATAGATAAATTATTATATTTAATCACTTGACATACATCAAGGGATAAAATTGGTAGATAAATCACATTTTGATAATGGTAATTCTCAAGATATTGTATTTGAAACAATAAATCTCGACATTTTAGATTCGTCGATAACATAAATTTTATTGGTCCTTTGGTAGAAAATACCTAGAAAATATTCTATACCACTTCAATGGCATATCAAACCATATACAATTCACAATGGAGATTGAAGTAGAAGGAGCCTTCCATTTTGGATGTGCTCATTTCTAGAAAAAAAGATGGTAATTTTGCACATTAGGTATATAGAAATAGGACACATGGATCTCTATCTAGATAATAACTCATATCACCACCTAGATAAAATAATGATATTTTAAAACACATTGGAAACAATGGTAGTAAGAGTTTTAGATGAGGACCTTTTATGATAGAAACTAGAATATTTAACTAAGATATTACATTGAATGGTTATAATGATAGACAAATAGAAAGGAAAATCAGCAACTCATCACCTTAGAAAGAAAAAGAACCATAATCAAACTCCCATATATATAATGCCTCATAGATAGAATTGCAAAATTCTAACAATGAAGGAGGGTCTAAAGGTAATTTTAATCCCTTAGAAACATTGATAAGCATCATTGATAGAAAAAAATATCCTCAAGACCCTAAATTATACAAAGTGGAGCTTACTTGATCCCACACTCATGCAAAAAGTAATACATTGGAGAAATAGGTAGAACAATGAAAAATCATATAAAGCAACACATTTCGGACATTCTTTATGAACAAGTCACCAAATCTGCTCTTTCATAACACTCCTCCAAATTCAAACATCACATTTTCCTATAACAAAAAAATTGATTCCAAAAGTAGACCACTTGAGATAATGTAGTATAGATGAGGCCATTGAAATAGAAAATGTTCCTGAGAATTTAAATAAGGATGATAGATTTATCTTAAGAAATACATGGAGGCCCTTATTACACTTAATAAACAATAAAGTTAAATAATAAGAAAGCTAAAACATACAAAATAACACTATATATTGTAATAAATTCTCTTTGTGGAAATAAAAAACTTTCTCTACATTGACGATGGGTCTCGTAGATGGACTCAAAATGTCAAGATTTATTGTTTCAAATGTAGTTTCTCTAGAATTACCATTATCAATTTATCCTCACCAACAAAACCTTCAACACTTTAACTCACATTATTATTATCATATTTTCCCTTTATATAAAAATTAAGTTAATGGATAGATAAGGTTGAATTCAATACTAAAAATATAATACTTAGATAAAAATACCAACTCGTCTATGTTGATTTCTTGAATTTGTTCAATGTGACACAAATTTTAATATTTACTCAAAAAAAATCCTCAATTTTTTTTTTTGGATTGGCATCACATTTTATTTGAATTTTCCTTGCAATTTTGCATAAGATTCATAGTGGTTGAAAACCATATAAGTTTTAAGTGTAATTCATATGTCATATAATAGTGAGGGATTATTTTGTTTTTCTAGGAAAGATGAACAAGGCTTTGTGATAAGGTATCCCAACTACTCCTTTTGATTTTCACACACACATGCATGCACGCACACACATGCACACACACACACACACATGCACACATACACACACACACACACACACACATCCCAGCCACACACGCACACACACATGCATGTGCACATGTGTCCATGCACATACACACACACACACACACATGCACACACAAACACACACACACACACACATGCACATTCACACACATACACACAAATGTATGCATGCGTGCACCCACTTGCGCTCACCCACACATGTGCGCATGCACACACACACACACAAAATGCTGACATATATTAATATTTGGCTAGAATATTATAACAAAAAAATTATAAGCTAGGTGCATGTTTATATTTACTTTGATACGCATTCACACACACATACACATCTCAAAATGGGTCATTATGTAGACACCTAATTTTTTTAAAGGACTAGATTATTGCCTTAGGTGGTTTATTTATGTTTTTAGTGATCATTAAATTAAATTAGGATCTTATTGGTGTGTATTCATTAAGTTCTTAATTTTTGACATTTTCCCCTTATATATTTGTGCATGATTTTTTTCCCTTACTACTTTGTATTGTTGTATTCAACGCTATTTTTTTTTTGTCAAATATTTGATAATCTATGTTTGACCTTGTATGCCTTCCATTTCACCCCAATTCTCACTTCTCTTTGGTGATTTATGAAAATCCATTTTATACTTATCTTGAGCCCTTGAAAATAAACCAATTAACTCAAAACACACAAAACAAGTATAACCTCACACAAAACAATGACATCTTATGACTCGGTAGGAACTTGTGACTTCTCAAAAGAAAATTCCTCCCTTTCCTCAATCATTTTCTCTTCTTTGAAAAACTTTCCATTCTTCATGTAGACCTTAGTCGAAGAGGAAGGAGTAGATTTCTCCGGCATCTCAACATCAAGTGTAGGTTATTCCTTCCTATGAAAGGGAGTTTCTTGTAAAGAATACCTAGCTCGGTTCATCTTGAAGTTCTACATTTTCATATCAAATCAAAGCTTGGTTCTTACTAAAACTAGATTGATCACCTCTTTCAAACCATCCTGCTCTTTTACAAACCAATCAATGGTTTCAAGAGGAGAGTGTTTGATGGTCTTATCATATTCAATAGATTGCAGAGTCTTCATCATCATCCTGGAGTTTTTTAGGTACTTTGTAGAGATTGAAATCTATAATTTGTTGAAGAGAAAGTCTACCAAAATACCTTCTCCTGGCCTCAAATTCATCTACACAATCAACCCAATAATCTTCAATATCAACAAAGTGAATGAAACCTAATATGAGATTCTTAGTAATATATCCCTTGATATCAAAGCAAGTTCGAGACTTGAAATGATGAAGAGTAAGAGGAACAATGGTTCTATCGATGTTCTGAGCATCAAGGGTTGTTTTTCATGTATAATTTCCCAAGGTGATAGGGAAACGAATTCCAACAATATTTTTATCTTTAAAATTCCAGTGAAGTTTGTCCAATTACCTACAAATTTCAACCAAGGCCATTTTATCATTCAAGAACATAGGAAGCTTTAGAGGGGAACTGTCAAAACTAGCTAGCCTAAGATATGAAAACTTTCTGAATTGAGTGAAGAAACTCCCATAGTCATATATCAAAGTCTTTACTTCCTCAGAAAACCTCTGAGTGATATTTCCTTCCAAGATCCTCACAATATACATGGTGAAGGCATCGTTGAATCTCCTGAAATGATGATTGTTGACTTTGAGAGTGAATTGGGGACAATACTCATATATAGGAGCATCCTTCTTATCCTCAACAAAAGAGAAGCCAAGCCATTCCCTAGATGCTGCAATAGTGTACATGAGATAAGAGGACATGTGGAAGGTCTTTGTTCTCTAAACGTTAACTAGCTGCTTATGTTAGGTTTTCACAGATTATCTCTCCCCAATTTAGATTCTGCTTCCCCTCACAAATGATGTTGATATAGGGACACATCCAAAAATGAAATTCATTTGTAGAAGGCATTCCCATGATCCTAGCTAGAAGAGTGATGATGTCTGAAATTTCTTCATTGATATAAACCCTGAACAATGATTTATAAAGTCTAGATGCTCCCTACTTAGGGTTCTTCAGACCATGACTTAGCTACCGTAGCCTCGTATCTTTCACTTTCATGATCGAACAATGTTTTTCTTGAGAAAGAGTGAGAGTATTAGCTCCTTCCACTATTGGGATGCACAAAGCAACATAGATAGCTTCAGAATTTAGTCACGCAACTACTTCACCATGTATTTTGATGATCTCTTTGGATTATGGATTGAAATAAGCCCCACAAGCAAGAATGGTGTCGACACACCGAATAGAGATAGGAAAACCACATGTGAATTCAATCCCACTTTTTTATCATTTGAGTGATGGGAGTAGGGTTATCACACCCAAGTTAGCTCCAAAATCATCAAAGTCTAGATGACAAGCTTCACTGTCACGATGTCGGTATAGAGGTTTCCAATGAGGAAAGATGTTCGTGCCCTTAATAATGTGTCTTCATCATGATAGAGGTAGAGAGAAGATAACCTTCAATGGAGTATCACCATGATCTCAAATAATCCCTACAAGATAAAATAGGAGCAAAGATGCGGGAAACGACTTGATTTACGTGAATGCGAGAAAGAGGAAATGAGAAAACACATGTAAAAATGAATGAAGGGTTACCTCTCTTTAAATAGCCATGAATTGAAATGAATGGAGAGAGAAAATAATGAATGCACAATAAATAACCCTACGCCGACTAAAAAAATTGATATGCGGGAAAGTTGGAAAAACTTGACCGAGATGGATCATATGACATGCGAGACGCACGAAACCGATATACCCGATACAAGACGAATACGGAAAAAGTTGGTTTAGAGAGCACAAATGGTCCAAGGGACATGTAGGAAATGTGGAGCCAATTTAGCCAATATACAAGGTAGTGTGAGAAAGTTTGAAAATCAGTGAACAGATGGCCGGCGGTACTTGGGACAAGTGGGGAAAAAATGTCTGACTTAGCTGATTTGAGAGGAGTGCGGTAAGTAAGTTGGTAAATCAGCAAACAGGAGGTCCGAAATTCCAAGGGACACGTGGGATGTGCGAGAGATTATTTAGTTAACAATTAAGTGATGCATATAAAGCAGTCCAGAGAGCACAGAGGATTCACGGGACTCTGGGACACGAAAGATGCGTAAACTTGAAAACCCGATATATAAGGTAATGCGAAGAAATTGAAAAATTGGTGAAATGGAGGCCCAGCGAATTTGGGACACATGGGACAAAAATATCTGATTTACCCTTAGAACACTCAAAATTACCCCAAAGAGTGAAATTTTATAACTTCTTGAATTTCTCCCTTTACCAGAACATTTCCAAAGGACACTGACTCAAAATTTTGGAAGTTTGTCTTTGAAAAGGAGGGAATTTTTAGGGTGACAACAAGGTGTGAAGACCAACACATATAAATTACAGGGACATTCCTTGCATGAATGGGTAAACTCCCCTAAAAGAAAATTAGGAACTAAATGGGCTATGGCTTGAGAATTAAGAAATAGGCATTTCATAGGGCTTGGTATCCGAAATCCAAAGTATGTCTTTGGTGTAATAGCCCATGATGACTTTATTCAAATAGGGTTTACTTACTGAAACATTTTCAAGAGTTTCCAAGTGATGATGAGCATACAAATTTTTTTATGCTTATATCATTCTCCTTTGTTAGCCAATCCATGTTTGAGAACACCATATACCAATATGTACATATTTTTTTGAGGGCAAGGGCCCTTGAAATAAACTCCTTTTTTAATCTATTCTTTGCTTTGAACGACCTTTCTATTTTAGAATTCATGTTATGCGTAAAAATATTTCAAACACGTATTGTAAATTTATTTTATTTTCCTACCAACACGAGAAACCATTCAAAATAGAAAATTTAGTCTAGTGGCTACATTTTACATGTTACTCACACTTTGCATAAAATTATGGCATAAAAATGTATGCACTCATTAGCTTGATTCCTCTCAGAGTCTAGGAAAATCTATGTTTCTTGAATTCTCCATGTTTCATCCATATGGTCGAGCTCATAAAAAGAACCCCGGACCATGTGATAACTATGCAAATGGAGAATTGGGCCCCTGGATCTAAGATGTTATCCACTTTATAAACCCGGTAAGTATCCCATCTTGGACATTAAGGTCAAATTGCTCCTTGTGTGCATTTCCGGTGTGACTGAAAATATGCAACATTGTTCGCTCTCGCTGTGGAAAATGTAATTTGGAGTAGAGTTCCTAGGATATTTTGAGGGTAATTTCATGTTGGCTCACACAACTTCCAAAGATAGTTTAATTTTCGGGCTTCAAGGAAACACTACACCATCCACACTATATTATAATTTTACAAAATGCACCCGAATTCTTGGCTCTGTCTTGAAAAGCAATGTATGTCGCAACTTAAATTATGCAATTTTTTAGGACTTTTATAGAATTGATAGGACCATGACACTCCTAACCATTCCTTAATTAAAGTATGTGCCCAAATATGGAAAATATAAGCCAAAACCAACCCTCATTCCATAATTTTCTAGGAAGAGGGTCCATTGAACAAGTTATTTTTTGAAAAATAGGACAAATATAAATGGATACCAACAGTTGATTTTGGACAACAACATATAAACTATCCCTTTATAAAAGGTTATCGAATGAATTTTTATCTCGTTGATTAAGACTTTAGCCCTTCGGTCCCATTCTATGAGATGAATTATATGAGGCATAATAAAATCTTTGACATGGGCTTCACAATCATAACCAATCAAGTTATCCAAATAAAATGATGTCAACTATTCACTATTTGTATCCAAAGAGGATGTTATTAATGGAGAGGTTGTGGGCCTTTCGGGTTGAGAAATGTTTGTTGTCTCTTTTTACCTCTGGGTGCCTTGATCCTATTTGTGATAAAATAAATTAATATTAAAATTGTATGTGATAAAATTAAAAATATATGAGAAATTGATATGTATCAATGTTAAATAAAGTACATCAAAATGGAAATATACCTACGGGCCTTGAATCATATCATGTGTGTTAAAAAAATATGTTGGGTCATTTCTATCAATGCCCAAATAATATTCATCTAAATTTATTTCATTTAAAATTGATTTTCCGATTGTGCTAGGAAAGCCACCGAAAGAGAGCTTCAAAAATTTAGAGGGAATCATCGAGTGTCCTACTAGGGGCCGAATCGACATGTGTTTACCAATGGTGTTTTTAACTAAACCTCTTTTAGACATTTTTAATCATAATGATTTTTTTGGTGGAGGACATGGTGGTCACATTGTTTAAATAGACAATGAAGGACTGTAATGCACCGTAAAGCCCAACCTATAAAGGATAAGAAATAAGTTATACCTTGTTGAGGGGCAACTTGTGTTTCACCAAGCGGTGATTGTGTAAGAGTTTGAATTGATTGTTTTAGAGCTCTTGGGTGATGCTTATCGAAAAGCATGTAGATATTCTAAAGTCCATGTAGCATCTACATAATAAATCAAAATGGTAAATGGTAAATAGTAAATACTAAACGGTAAATGTAAAAAATATATATTAAATGTTAATGGTATTACATCTTGGTTATTTAACTAATACAAACACTTGAGGGTTAGAAGATGAGTGACGTTCCATTTCAGATTGAGAATCTCCCAACGCCTCAACATGTTGTTGGCCTCTTCCTCTTAATGCTACTTTTTTCGTGGAAGGGCCTCCAAATATTTTCTCTGCATATAGTAAAGATGCAAATAGAAGTATATAATGTTAGTAGACAAGAATATTTGTAACAAAAGTGAAAAATCAAGACAATAACCTTACATCGAAATATAAACTAGTAACTTGTTGTTCTTTAATAGGAATTGACAATTGCTTCATTGCATTGCTCGTGCAAGTGGGAGTTGGTTAACCTTTCAAATTATAATACACCTCGTAATAAAGACCAAGGAGATAGTTGGTGGAATGAAAAACTATTTTTGTAAACTTCAACATTTGTAATCTCATATTTTATCTTATTAGACTAAAATGTGCACCAATCAAACATTTTCTTGAAAGGAATGATAACCAAATCGTACCAATCCAAGAGCACAGATGCTAATAAAACACCACAATCAATAAGATGAAAGCAATTCAACGGAATAACTTTACATAAAACCTTTGCAAAGAAATGAGCAAGTAATATCATATATTATTATGGAGCTCAATGCAATACATTGAGATTGGGCCTTGCTTAAATAGGCAAGGAATAACAATCTAAGAACCAATGAAGGTCATATATCAAGCCATAAAACAAGGAAATAACTAGTCATCAAAGAACTAGTCAAGACCATAGATTTAGGAGAGAACTAGACATAAAGTAACTAGTCAATACCATAGATCAAGGAAAGAACTAGTCAATACCATAGATCAAAGAAAGAACTATACCTAACAACTAGATAATATCTCCTAATATCTAAATAAGATAAAAGAAATATCCACACACATAAGTGGGTGAGGATAAATACAATAAAGGTAAATAAAGTACCTAGGTGAACATGAGCTAAGGTAAATACCTACTCTAACACCCCCCCTCAAGTGAAGCTAGGGGCCAAAATAGAAGTGGCATGTCCACAGTATGAGTCCCGGTAACTAGGCTTGATGAGGTACTCATGTACAATAATTGGGAAAAAAGGACACTGCAAGGTACCTAAAACCAGTAACAACAAAGTAAAGAGAGTAAAGACCTGCTCCAAGGCATCCCAAGAAGCTCATCTAAAAAAATCATACAATGATGAAGAATTTTGGTGTGCGCTATGGTGCAGATCCACTTCTTGATCACAAAACTCAAAAACAACTGACACTTGGTTTCACCAGAATAGCTCCATATAAGGAGACTGTCAATGGAGTGATGTTGAAAGTGTAAAAAAATACCAAACATAATTCGATCAACTACTGCAAATAGGTGTGCCACGATCCAAGAACAATAACCAAAGCAACAAGGTAAGGACATAAAATCTAGAGTGTCACAATCCAAGAAAAGCCAAGGTAACAAGGAAAGGACACAAAACCTGAAGAAGAGGGATCAACACCACACCCTCCCATAATGCTGAATGGGTGGAGTGACGCTAATATTTTGCTCTATTATTTATTTTGGTTGCCAATAAAATAAAATAAATTGTTGTTGCCTTCACCATATAAGAAAATTAAAGGGGTCTAAAGCAAAGATTTAAGCCCTCATATGACCATACCATATGACCAAGGGGTAAGCATAAGTGGGTGAGTATAAATACAATAAAGGTAAATAAAGTACCTAGTGGACATGAGCTAAGGTAAATACCTACTCTAACATTTCTTTCTTTTAACCCTGATGTAAGAATGTATTGCAATAATTCAATATGGGATATCATTTTTCTACTCTACAAAATAATTTTGGATTGAAGAAAAAATTCATGGTATGTTAAATTAACAACAATGTGAAATTCCTTTTGTATCTACTCCTCATCTTGATTTGTTGACATTAGTTATAAAAAACCATTGGATGTTAAATTAACAACAATTTATATCAAAATAACAATCTTAAAATGAATTTTGAAACATGTTACACATACCACCAATATGGAAACCATAAAAGATTCGAGATAAATTTTATTATCTTCGATAATTTGGGAATCTTTAAAACGAAGGCTGTCAATCAATGGATATCGGTTGGATCGATATTGAACATGAATGTATGACCATTAGGAAACGTAATGTGAATTGTCTATCTTCTATATTGAACAAGGAGAAGAGGTAGTTAAGAATATTATGATCTATCTCGAAATCATGGCATGTTAACCAGTCTATGAAATCACATGATTGTACCCAATCCTTATAATTTTCATTCATTTACAAAACAACATTAATGTGTACGAACATCAAGCTTCTATATTGAGTCTTGGGTAGGACTAGGGAGGTTTCTTGTTTAGTTTGACCTTCTATTTTATCTTGAGCTTGAGTAACCATGACAACGTGAGTTAAATATTCAAGACTTGGGGGTTGTATTGTGTTTGGTTATTTTGTGTTGACGTACTAGGAAAGGGAGTTACAAAACTTGTTACACCTATAGAACTGGGACAATGGAGAAAAATGTTGCAATCGAGAAGTGTGAACGTGAAAATGAGGGCCGAGGTGTTTTTATAGGTGGAAAATTAGGGTTTCAATGTTTTGATACATGACCGAAGGGCATTGGTGTCGCCTAACAGGAAGGATCACTAACACGGGATGGAAAACCTTATTTTTGTGTGACAACAAGGATTACTTGTCGTATGCGTTAGCAATCCTTACTGTTAGGTGATAACAAGAATTGTTGACACCCGTCAACAATAGATGGTGTCGGCGACAATAAATGTTTGACACCCGATAAAAAATTTTGATTTCATACATCAATGAGTGTTGTTGTTGACGCATGATAACAAACCTTTTTGTCGTATGACAATAAGGTTTTTTTGTGTAGTAACAATCGTCATTGATGCATGTTAATAAAAAATTGATGTTGGGCATGAACATATTTTTTTATCTCGACAAGATATCCTTTGTTGATGGGCATCAATAACATTTTTGTCACACATCATTTTTTTCCTTGTTGTGCATCACCATACATCACTTTCATGCGACAAACAACTTTATTGACGTATGCGCAACCATGCATTGACAAATATTATTTCATGTGTCAATAAAAATATGTTGTCGATTAAAAAACCATACCTCACGGCTCTCCCTAAAAAAATCATGCCAACATTTTTTCTAAAACACAGGAAAATTCACCTTTCTAGCAAAAGTGGTTCCAGGTATATTAAATCAAGGAATTTCCACCTCTAATTCACTAGATGTTTCTTAAAATGAACCCTGTCTATAAAAATCTCAAGGCATCGAGCGAAAATGCCTCAACTATACGACACCTAAAGTATCCTGCACATTTCACACAACTTATATTAGCCCCTACATATCTATCAATACTTATTCACTCCTCAATAAACCCTCCCAATCCATTATTACCACAAAAGTACCACTATACTCACATCTCGTGCTAATTTAAAACAAGTGTGCTATTTTACATAAAAGCATTATTTTACACAAATGTGCTAATCCATAACAAAGTTGTTAATACTAAACATATGCACCATATTATCACCCTCTTCTAACACATATGCACCATTTCCTTGGCTATTCTACCTATATTGACAAAAGTGTTATTCTATCTCACATATGCACTACATCATAATATATGCTCTAATAACTAAAAAATGCGCTAATCTAAAACATAAAATCTAAAACATAAGCGCTACTTTGCATCCCTTCCTAAACACAAAAGCGTCATTCTATTTTCCTCTCCTGTTCATTGGAAAACATGCTAAACCTAATCCCCCCATAAAAATGTGTTAAACCTAAATAAAATCGCTAATAAAACAAACATGTTAAACCTAATCCCCCTCTATACAAATGCACTAAACTAACTGTTAAAATTACACCCACAACACATAAGCACCACGATTGGCCCATATGTGTCATTTTTGCACATAGGCACTACTTCATGTGCATATGTGTTGATTGAAAAACTCTAGCGCCTACAAACTTTTCAAAAACCCCAAAACATCCAAAAACATCCAAAAACGTGCAAAAAAACAAATTATAATTAATAACAGGTACCTACCCCTACTCTACTAGTCATGGATCACTTGTATTACCTCACCGTGTCCTCCCTATGATCAACAATCTTCTCATACTCCATCGTGTCCTCAATAGTGCTCTTGTTTTCTATTATGTGCGGTGAAAATAACTCATCACGTGGTCCCCAAATCCCTTTTTATACCCATGCGATGCCCTTAAAACTTCTCGATTCATTTTCCTCGCCTCGGTTTGTCCGAATTTCCTCTTGTTTCTTCCTAGCTGGCCTAAATTTTCTCCTTTATCCAATAAAATCAAAAATATATTTTTAGAATAAAAAAATCCAAAAATTAACAAACTATTAAAAATATGATTGTATGTCTATTTCTATCTGTTTATTTTTTGTATCTCCATTTTGGGCCGATAATATGAGGCCTTTTTCTATTTCTTTTTTATTTTCATGGTCCAATGATATGAGGACTGGCCTTTTTATATTATTTCAACCAATAATACGATGTCACTTTTGAGGACAACAACATTTGAAATATTAGTCACCATGTTCTTT
Organism: Taxus wallichiana var. yunnanensis; assembly: GCA_018340775.1. Lineage (NCBI taxonomy): Eukaryota > Viridiplantae > Streptophyta > Pinopsida > Cupressales > Taxaceae > Taxus > Taxus wallichiana. Next base: position 368,644,882 of record CM031244.1, on the reverse strand, counting down.
ACACCCTAGTGCAATTTTCTCTATGCCACATAGGTTAACTACTAATGATGATTACGGTGGGTACTTTATGACAAAACACCCCTCCTATCATCATCCTACTCATTGATCGACTAACCATCCAATCTTTCAATCTAGCTCCTTGACTAGGGGAATCATATAAGCCTAAATTAACAAATCATGACCCCTTCACCGGGAAATCCTCTAATCCAACCATCCGAAATCTCCACCATCATTCACCAAGAAATCCTCTAAAGATCTCACAATCCTAATTCTTCCCACTCTAACTAGATCATATTTTATCCTAATTATCAATCTCTCCTATTCCTCTGAATCTTCATTCATTTCTTCCTCTTCTCTCAATATTCCAATCCTCCCTCTCTCTCTATCTCTATTCCTTTAAACCCCTTGATCTTATACTTCATTTCTTCACTCCTTTTTCTCTTCTCATCCTCTAAATTCCCCTCATTTTCCTTCCTCTATATTCATCTCACACTCTTTTCATCCTCCATGTCTACTACTTTGAGCCTTTCCTCCTTTCGAGTGGTAAACCAACTCATTTCCTCTTCGCCCCGAGCCCTCGAGGGGGCATCATCTCATCATATATCTCATCAATTATCTTCCTTTGGATGCTCATTTTTGTGCAATAACCATTCGAATAGGGGAAAATATAGACATGTAAAATTTTGACATGATCATCTACTAATTATATATCAATAATCCTTCCAATAATAATTAATCATGAGATTAATTATTATTATCCTTCCATCTGAATTATTTATATAATCTAATTTTTACCCTTATTTACATTAATACATTATTAATATTACCATTATCCCACTAATTAATATCTATTACTAATTTCTAAGAATTTAAAAATACTTACTCACCTAACACCTACCCTACACCTACCCCTATACCTAGCCTCTCCATCTAATCACCCTACTAAACATATTTAACTTCATATAACCCCAAATATACTCATCCTCCAAATCTAGATGCTTATATTTCTAAAATCCTCTCCTATTTTCCCTCTTCTATATTCAAAATTTCAAATATTTCTCCTCCTCCATTGAATTACAAATTCAATGGGCGGTTCTTTCAATTTCTATAATTTTCTAATTTTAGATCCTTCCTCATCCTCGTCTATTTTCAACCATTGATCTTCCTGCGACATGGTAAAATCCTAACCCTTGATTTATCCTTCCTCCAACTATAAATAATGGTGCCACCCTCCATGGAAAACACCTTGGAAATTTACAAGTGTATGCTGCTAAAATATCAAGCAAGAGATCAATCTCCATAGCCTTCTATCAAGCAAGATCATCACTTATCAAAGGGTAAGTGATACCAAATTTATCCCAAAATTTTTGAACCATCCATCTTCCATCCATAGAGAACATCCAACAAATCAAAGGAGGAGCGTTATGATCATGTAGATAAGTACAAGTATTATTATCTCATTCCTTTTTATCTATTTCTCTATCTGACGTAGTGATAGAGAGTGTGACATTAGGAATTCATCTATGTTTGTTTTCTAACTTGCATGTTGTACTAACACTTCATTTTAGTCTATACCATCCTTTTTTTTTTTCCTTTTCATAAATATATTGCTAGTTTTCTAGGTCTACGAAATTGGTCACATATTTGCAAAGGTAATTGTTTGATTTTTTAGTATAAACTTATTTTACTTGATTTTAGTGTTTTTTTTTATCATCCTTGCCTATTTTTTATGTGTTATCTTACATCCTAGTATGGTTTTAATTTAAATTAAAGAATTTTATAACTACACAAGTACATTAGTGCATTTAGTGCTTCAAATAAAAAGAATTGCAAAAGTGATATTTAATTTCTAAGGAAATATATATTATATTTTTGAAACATACATATGCCAAAAATTATATGAAATCATTTAGAGATTCATTCTAGCTTATATTAATTAATACTACCTTTAAACTATAAGGGTTGGGTCGAAACTTGCATACATTTGATTGGCTATTGATTTGTAGAATGTTTCTTATGATTTTTTCAAATTATAAGGGCTTGAAAACTATAGTCATAAAATATATGCACTTGGGTACATTTTTAGGTCCTAAATTATACAAATGTATATATGATTCCTAAGAAAGAAAATTAGTGGTTAACGACTTGTTTGGGTCCTTTTCCTTTATCTCTTACACTTTACTAGCCTTACTTATGTTACGGCCTGCAAGAACTTTACTGATTTATATTTTATGGCCTCAAACACTATCTCCCAATTAGTAAAGAAGCACCTAGGTGCTTTTGTCCCTTATAGGTTCCCATATCCTTATTTAAATTATTTTTACTCATTTGGATCTCTTTTACTTCTTTGTCACTGTTAGTACTTTGGTTCAACCTTTTAGTTATCAATTACGAAGTTCAAACAAGGGAATCATGTATATACTTAGTTAATTCTTCTAAATGAGGGTCCAAACACTATAAACATTATCTATCACCACCTAATCTTGCATCAAGGCACAATAACAATAAAAAAGCATACATCTAGAACAATCATATAAGGGACAAGGGCCACATTGATCTATATACACAACATAGGAGGGAAAGTTCATTCTATTCCATCATAAACATTTTTCATTGCTCAAGACAATCTAAATCTAGCATGTTATCATTGTGCAACTTGAAAAATGGTAACCTAGTGCATCGTTACACACACAAACATGAAGAACTACATGGTGTCTGAGATTTAGTGCAATGCTCAGTCATAAGTTCACTTTTAAGGTGATTTGTTGGGGTCAACGCAACTCCACATTATACATCTATTTTTATTATATTTGATGTGGTTTGTGGACATGTCCAATTAGAAAATAATTTTTTAATTTATAGGTACAATTGATGATCTAAGAGAAAAACAAGAATGACATAAGAAGATAAAAATGCAGCTCCTTCAGCCCAGAAAAGACCAAAACTTGAGCATTTGAGCGGACACAACTGCTCATATCAGTCACTAGCACAAGGGGAGCTGTTGTCCTCATGTGGTCACTCATATCATGTATATTCTTAGGGTTTTTAACCTTCATCGAGGCTTGATGATGTTTTCTATAGCTTGTTCTAACATATACTTAGTCGTGATCAACTCTAGATTCTACAAAATCAGCTAATTCATCTCCCTCTCTCATCTTTCTTAGGGTTTTACATTGTTGCATGTTTATTTCCTAGACATTACTCTATTTTATTACCCAAATATCATTAGTTATAATAAGTTACTCTGAAATCAAGGTTTAATTCAATTTAGATTAAAGCATTTGGTTAACCTATTCACTCGAACCCTACTTTAATTCAATGGATGAGACTTATGAACTCTTTACCGATGAATATAATCATCATCTTCAACATCTTACGTCTAAACACCCTCAAGAACTAGATATCTTATTATTCATTTCCCTTGATGAAGCCACATGGTTAGTTGAGCTCAACCTTCTGGTCTCTAATGCTACTTCTCTTCCTATTGTGACACTTCCTCCTAAATCCACCACCACTATTCCACCTACATCTATTGTTCCCATTTCCATACCTACTAAAAGTATATTTACCCTCCCTATTAATTCTCATACACAACATGACTCTGTTTAGGAACTCCCGACATAGACTCATTATACCAAGATTTATAAATCTAAATTCTCCAACTACAACAAGCCTCTTCATCCTTATCTCAATCTCTAGATTCCTCAGTCCTCTTTCTTAGCCCTTTTACAGCCATTATCTTCTCTTATCTATTACCTCTTAAATTTATTGTACATAATATTTCCACCTCAATGGCCATGGGGACCCTCACGAACACCTCCTCTACTTTCATGTTGCATGTCTTGAATATGTTGATGGCCTTACTTTATTGGCTAAATTTTTTCCTTGAAGCTCACAATAATATGTTAAGTTATAGTTCTATGATGTACATGTCCATTCAAGTAACATATTTTATAGGTCTATCAATGCATTCCTTGCTCATTTTTCTATCATTTTTCGGCACTAAGATATCATAAGCAAAATTATCTAAAATCAAATAAGGATCCAATGAACATCATATGGACTATGCATTGCGATTCTGAGACTATAATCCAAAACCTAGGAGATGTGGATTTAAAGAAAAAAATAAAAATTGTGCCGAGATGTAAATGGTAAAAATATATCTAAAAGGTGGTGTATATTTCTCAAAGACTCGAGTAAAATAGTTATCTTCTGCTAGGATATATATCTTTTTCCCTTACAGTTACATATGCTTATATACTATTTTTAGAAAGATAAGAGGAACCTAGGGAATTTGGAAGGTCACCAGTCTTGAGAGACATGAGGTGTTTAATATTATGAGAATTACATGTGCGGTAAATTTACAAATTTACCATTTTTAGAATTTACTAATCTTAGATAGTATTACAAAAATTGTAATTTGTGCCCTTAAGAAAAAAAAATTGGGGTTCAAAATTTTACAAACATAGTTCACACCTTTCCATCATATTCTAAATGTTCTAACCATTCCCTCTCATTTTTAACGGATTCAATTGGAGCTACAGTGTAAAATTTATGGTTCCTAGAAGTTGTGCTACTAGAATTGCTTCATGGGTTATTGTCCAGATCACCACTGCTCTTCCACCTACATCTATTGTTCTGATTTCCATGCCTACTATAAATATATTTACCCTCCCTATTACTTATCATACATGACATGCCTCTTCTTTAGGAACTCCTTAACTAGCCTCATTATACCAAGAATTACAAATCTAAATTCTCTAATTACAACAAGCCTCTTCATCCTTCTCTTTGTCTCTAGATTACTCACTCCTCTTTCATAGCCCTTTTGCACCCACCATCTCCTCTTATCCACTACTTGATAAATTTATTACACATAATATTTCCACCTTTAATGGCCATGGGAACCTCGAGAACACCTCCTCTCCTTTTATGACTCATTTCTTGAATATGTTGATGACCTTACTTTGTTGACTAAATTGTTTCCTTGAAGCTTACAAGACTATGTTATGTGATGGTTTAATGATCTACCTATCCATTCGGTAACATTTTCTACAAATCTAACTCGATGCATTCCTTGCTCATTTTAATATAATTTATTGGCACTAAGATATCCTATGCATAATTAAATAAAACTAAATAAGGACCCAATGAACATATTACAAACTATGTATTGTGCTACAAACATAACCTTGCCATAATGACAAATTTCCTAGTTGATTTAGAATTAAATATCTATTCATTCAAAGTCTTTTGTCTCCTCAATAAGATATTTTCATTTTTGAGACTTCTCCTTCCTTTGATAAATTATGCCATACCCTCAAATTATGCAAAATAAAACTAATATCTATGGGAAAATTGAGATATTATGATACCTCATCTACTTCCTTGTCTTCCAAAAATTTCAAGCTAAATTTACATTTAAACCTCTACCAAGGTTATTGACTCGAAATTTATTATCAACATTATTTCTCCACCATTCAAGCTAAAATTACAATCCATGAGACATAACTTTACTAACTTACATTGCGCTTCTCAATTGCTATTACCACAACTCACTACAAGAAATATAATTACTCTCCCTCCACCACTCAATTTCGATCCTTCTCGCCCACACGGTCCTAACGATGATGAAAATGCACACTGTGTGATTGCCACCAATGAAATGGACACTATACTAATCATTTTTTAAGCTCAAACATATCATTCAAGATCTTATCGATAATAATGCAATTGAGCCTCCTAATCCATCTACTGTAAAAATGATCAATGATAATTAAAAGTTCAAAATATTCAATAACCTATTACCAAAACATGACAAGTCACTCTACGATTCCTCTACAAACTATACATATCATGTTGTGCCTCTTCCTGTTAGGAATCTAGGCACTGGGGGGGTAAATTAGTGCTTATTAAAATTTTACAAACATTTCCATTTCTTCAATTTGTCAAATTAAACTATCTTTATGGTGACGAAGTATACCCATTCAATCATGAGAGAGAGAGAGAGAGAAAAGTAAACACACATGAACACACAAGGAGACAATATTTAATGTGGGAAACCTGTAAGGAAAAAAACCTAATGACATAAGAACTGAGTTTAAGACATAAATGTCTAGCAAATGTTACATGATTTCGTGGTTGAGATTCAACTCAACCTAGAGCTATAAATCTAAAATTGAACCAAACTGTTACTCAGTCTTTGACAAACTTCAACTTGTCTAGAAGCTTCAAGTACCAAATTTGGTATAGTAAAAATTGACCTTTAGTAAGATTCAACCTAAAAGGAGGATTCAACCCCATATAACTTTACCAAATATAATTGATCTTTTGTAAGCTACTATTTACAAGGAGGATTCAACCCCCTATATGTTAAGCTACAACTTAGACTTTTACAAAATTTTGATCACTTTACTATGTTGTCTTCCACAATTGATTATGACCACTTCTTCAGCTCACTTGTCTTCTCCTCTCCTTTCTTAATTTTCCATAGCCTTAACACATTGACACTCTTTTCACTTCTTAAACTCTAGCAATCAAATCTCCTCCATTCACTAATAACATAGAGATCTCTTCATTTTACAACAACACTCAAGCCAACAATAACGGATCTTCTATCAACAACACTTTTCACAAATTTGATATCTCAATATTCCAATGGTATGTTTTGATTCTTACGTATAGACCGTTATGGTTATCTTACATTACAAATGCCTCATTTTCTCAATCACGTATCATATTTTTACAAGTGTACAATTTGTTGGCATTTGAGTTCTTGAGTGTTTTCATTAATGTAAAATTTAATTAATGAAAAAATAGAATGTGATAGTGTGCCATGATGATGTCATAGGTGTGTGAGTAAGTATATGAAGATATGATCCAGTCAAGCATGGTGTGCATGAGTGGTAATGGTGCAAGTTTTTAGTCTAGTATGCTTAATCGTGAGGTATAGTCAGCTTAGATGATGGAATGAAGGAATGCTATAGATATATGAACATGTTCAAATCATTTATATCATGATGATTGTGTGTTGAAGCACTCATATAGGTTCAAAGGTTGAGTGCAAGGTGAAAGTAGTATTGGTAGTCTATTTTAGGCCTATTCATAGACCTATAACATGGAGTATGGTATGATGACATGAGAGATGGAGTAGGTAAGTCCTATCCAAGCATGGGAAATGTGTTATGATGTTTCTTATCATATTTATAACAATTTTCAGGTCACTACTAAGAGGTTTCATGATGTTTCATGGTCCTTTGGAAGTAAGAAGGTGAAGACTAGTCAAGAACACATAGGTAAGTCTTAATGGATAGAGATTTAAAATAATATTTGAGAAAGGAATGACTTAGGACGGTTACAGGAGGTTTTCAAGATGTTTAATGACAAGTTTTAGATTAGAATGAAGATATTTTCTCAAGATAAGATGTTTTTGGTAAAACTAAGTTCTAATGGAGGAAAAATCTAGCTTGAAGGGTAAATTATTTTTCTCACCCACTCACACACACTCTATATGGGAGAATGAGGATTTGGGGATGTTTTTCATGGATTATATAAGTTTTGGAAAAAATAATGAGTTTTTTGGACAACCCATCTTTATGTACAATCATTAGGAAGTCAAGTTGGTTTGAAACCCTAATTAAACCCTCCTTCCAGAGTGAGTGGGTAGATATGCATGGTATGCTATCTAAAATATATTGAAAATAAAATTTGATGCATTAGTGTTGTATAGGATTCATCATATATCATTTTGGTGGTGGTTTGGTGTTCCATATGTTTTAGGAAGTGAGAGAAAAACCTTAGTTTTGTTGAGATTTACAATTTTAGGGCTGATATGGAAGCTTCAGGATGAAAATTAAACTATTCCAGAGTCCTTGGGAGATGTGTTAGACATCCATGAAAATTTATGAGAAAGAACAATGGATATTATGGAAGATACATGTCCTCAAAGTAGCACTACTGCTTTTGGCCTAAAAGGGTTAAAATTTAGCCTTGAGGTTTGAGATAGTTTTGATTGTTTTGCATCTTGGAATAGTAATTATGGTCATGAAAAGTGTTTAGAAACCTTATATGACGTGTTATAGTATTTATTTTGATCATATGAATTGGTTTCATGTTGAAACCCTAGTGACCTAATAAGCCGTAGTTGACTTCTCAAGAAGGCTTGAAGGAACAAGTGTGTTGGATAAGATTTCTCCAAATGAGCTATACATGTTGGTGCTTTACGATTTTTTCCAAGTATCTCTTGATGTTTTCTATGATTTTTTGAGCTTGGAAGTGACTTTGAATATGTTTGGAGCTTGATTCCTCAAGACTAGTTCTTGAGTCTATAGATCTGAATGAGCAGTTCAAAAGATTGGTTTGTTTAGATATCTTAAGCCTTGAAGTGAATATTATAATAAGTTGAATCTGATAGTATACATCATAATGTTTTCATTGATATATGTTTTTTCCTTGGTGAGTTGTTTTAGTATTTGAACCAAATCATTTTTGAAGACCTTATTTTGTGCCCTTGAAGCCATCTTGAGCAATGTTAAAAAATAAGTCATTTTGGGGTATGTTTCCATGTTATGAAGAGTATAAAGAGTTTCATAAGTTATGTCCCATCAATACCTTATTTTTTATGTGTCACTTGTGTCATGATGACGAGTTTTTGTGGGCAAATTCATTCGGTCCTCTAAAGTGATTTTCGTGTTCTTTAGTATTTGTTGGTGTTGGTTGCATCTTAGCTTTCATGATGGTAGTGGTTGATGCATATGTTCCTTAGCATGTGAAATGTGTGTAGAGGTTTTCATTGGGTTGTGTGAATATTTTGGGGCCATTAAAAATTTGGTTTATTCCCTTAAAGATCAGATTTCATTTTCTAGGAGATGGAGAGCTTATTTTGGCCTTGTTTGAGTGTCTTGGTGGTTGATGGAGATGTATTGACCCTTATTGAAATACTTGGATCTATTGCTATGTTTCATAAGAGGGTAATAATGTGTTTTAGGTTTTTAGGACCAAATTTAATGGTATTATCTGACTTGATGTCACTTAAGGTGCATGTCAAGTATAAAAGTGCATTGCATGTGCTCTGTTTGAGTTAGTTGAGTCAATGGGGATGTGAGCGAGAAAAAGGAAGAAGAAGAGAAATGTAGAGGGGTCATGGGAAGAGCATAGAATAAATATTAATACCTAAGGAATATTCTGTATCAAATATGCAAGGGAAATAGACCTATTTTTCCTATGAAGATGAATACTTGAGCGGGTTGGGAGAGAGAAGTTTGAAGAGGGTTTGGTGTGTTTGGAGCCAAATTTGAATCACTATCATTTTTGGGAGAAACATATCATCAATGATCATCAATTTCCATGTGGTTGAGTTGGTTCTTGATCACCATGGGGGTTTGTAGACTCCTTATAGTGTTGGTTACTTACTAAACTAGGGATTGGTGATCCTTGCAGGGTTAGTACCTTACTAAAGAAATATTGCATGATGTGTACTATTATTACAACTCCTTTGTTATGAGTAATATTAAAAAAATTAAATGGTTTTTCTTACCCTTGAGGGTTTCCCACATATATATGGTGTCCTATTTTATCTCTCTTATTACATACAATTGTGAATTGTTAATGCACATCTAATAAGCTCACATGGTTATGGATGTTGAATGGTTAAATTGAATGATGAATCTAAGAAATGATAAATGAAGTTGAAATTTTTGTATGATTGATTCAACCCCCACCTATCATTCATTGTTCTTATAATAATTAGTATCAAAGTTAGGTCTTTGTGAATAAAGTTTAACAACTTGGAGGAGATTCTTAAAGCACAAGCAATGGGTAAGTCTTCTTAAGTAGTTCTAAGAAGGAAGTTTGAGATTGTTAAGTCCTTAGTCTATGGATTGCAAGAAAAATGAGTTTTTGGAAGTTGATCATGATGAAGTAATCAAAGGAATGGAATCCTTAGTCAAGGATGTGAAAGTAGTTTTATAAAACAAAGAAGAAGACTTTAATAAGTATGAAGATGAGTTGAATTCATTGAAATTAGATTTAGAGTGGGCATACAATAGATTGTAGACATATGAAAGTTTGGAGAAGAGTTTTATTGATAGCAAGGAAGGTCCAAGTACTTGTGAAGGAATAAAAGAGATCAAGAAGAAATATTTCAAGATGTTTTACCTTTTAAGACAACCATGTGTAATGAGGTACGATGCTTTTAATGGTTCTTGTTAATTTTTTAATGAATTTGGTCATAGGGCTAGAGAAAAAAAAATGTTCTTAAGGAATGACTATGCATGGAGTTATAAGAGTTATTTCAAATGATATTATTATGAATGTAATGATTATGGTCACAAGGTCATGGATTGTAGCTGGAATCTAAACTCATTTTAGTCAAGAGGAAAGAAGAACATTGTATGTTATAACTATCATCAACCGTGCCATGTAGAGACAATTTGTAGATTCAAGAAGTATGATAAGAGTAAGGATGTTCAAGGAAATAATATTTTTATCAAGAGGACAATCAAGGATGTTGAGAAATCAAATGAGGTGAAGGAATCGACTCTAAGCCCGATAAGAAAAGTATGAGTTCTGAAGAGGAAAATCATGATAAGAAGGAAGTATATGCGAGAATGTATAAGGGAGAAATAATAAGAGACAATCAAAGGAAATTCCATTTTAAATAAGATTCCAAAAGATGTTGATGGGGATAAAAAGGAAGAAATAAGGTTTTACAATCTTAATACAAGTCATGGAGGACTATTATCCCTAACTAAGGAATATAAGTTAAATGAGGAGTATCATGAGTGTATGACATGTCACCAATTAGAAGAAGAATGGTTTAGAGATGAACTTATCATCCCTAAAAGGTCATCCAAAAAGAGTGAAATGATCTCAAAGGCAGAGAGAGAGATGGGATAAATTATTTGGGATCATTTGATGATTATATATTGTTTTAGTGACCTAAAAATAAATTATGTGTCTTCTCTAGGATTATAGAAGACATTCATCGATGGAAGAAACATGGTTGTGAGCTACTACAAGTTGTCTCAGTCCTATTAAAGGTATGTGTAGTCTACCTTTTTCATGTTTATCATGTTTTGTTTTTTAAAATGGGATGGTCTTAGTCAAAATGTCTTCAAGTGTGAAGTGTCATGTTGAATCAAGTTAGAAGGATTGGTTTATGGTCTAGTTACCAATACAAAAAGCATGAATTATAGTATGTGTTATACATTGAAATTTGTCAAAGGTTTATGTTAGTATTGGTTGTGATTTTCATCATTCATGAAGTAATTTTAATAACATAAGTTGATTCATTGTTGATATGAGTATAAAGGAATATTCATCATTCTATATTCATTTAGAAGGAAACATTTCATCTTATGTCTAGTATAGTCTATTTAATCTCTTCTTAGTCTGTGTATCAAGCCTTTTTTAGAAGGACTATAGGGTTTAAACCTTAAGGAGTGATGTATTGTCATAATGACATAAAATAGGAAGGTTGTGAGAGTTTTATTTGTATATGTATTAGTGGTGAGGTTTTCATCCGGTGTAAATGGTAAAAACATTGTATTATGTGTCTCAAAAGTTTGTGTAGCATCAAAAGAGGTAGTCTTCATGAACAACTATTTGTCATCATGGTATGTTAGGATTCTTTTCTTACTATCATGTGTCTTGGATTCTAAGTTATACAATTAATCTAAAATAGTGAATTTTGAATTTATGAACACTTGTTCTGTGTTGGAGGTGTTTGAAGTTGATACCTCATTAAGGAATTTTATACATTTTGAGGATGTTATATGTATATTCAAAGGGGGTGTCAAATACCATGGTAATCAAGAAGATATGAAATTTCCATAACAACTTGAAGAGGATAATTTTTTTATCTTTGTTTTGTGATTTTGACAGTGTCATGACAATGGATCTTGGAGTCATGGTATGTGTTTATTATAAAAATGTGTTTAAAGGTTAAATGATCTTGTGGATAAATGAAGGATATCAATGTCGTATGACTCATTGAAGGAAGATTCAAGGTTAAGCAACGTGATTGTTTCATGAAAATGCTTTGTGATTATTGACCTAATTCCAAATAAGTATCTGTTCTTTGAAAAGAAAAATCTAAGTATCACTATTTGATTGGTGAAAATGGAGCAAGGTATGAGGTATGATGCTTTTGTGTTCTTGATTGAAGAATTTTGAGTTCAAAAAGTCTAGAATTAAGTCTGAATCATGACTATTTTTATAGTACTACTATAACAATCTTCAAGTATGTTGTAGCCTTGAGTATGTAGCTTGTGATAATCATCAAAAGGAATTGAACTAGGGTTTGGTTGTCAGTTTAAGAAAACATAAAGAATGCAGGTATATAGGAATAGAAGTTGTGAAAGAAAAAATATGTATATTTTGAGTATGTAGTGCATCATGAAGATAGGGTGATGAAGGATGAAGAAAATTCAAGGTTATAAGGGTTATATAATTCTATGTGAATGTTTCCATCTTGATGAAGAACTATAGAGCTTGTGCAATATCATCATGAACTAAGGTAAGTGTTGTAAAGGCCAAGTATATTTTTCCTCAACCTATACTTGGATATTTGTGATATTTTTATTGGTGCATAAAGTTGAGATTAAGCTAGAGTGATCATTTCCTTTGATAAGAGAATCCAAGAGTATTACAAGACTAGTATGAATGGATTAATGCATCATGGTAGGATTTAGTGCACTATGAAAGAGTATAGTTGATTTTGGAAAGGAGTAATAATGAATTACAAGTATATGACGACTTAGTGAAGTAGGGAAGTCAATATTTATATTATATTAGGAACATAAGGTGTTAAGGTGACTGGTCGAGATATATTTATTCATGTTTGCAGGTAAATTGACAAGGGGAACACTTCCTTTGATCAATGAATCTATAATAACATGTAAAGAAAGAAACAAATATTGACATATTACTTTAGGAAAAAGGTATTGTTGTTGTTCCATCTCATGGCATGACTACAAGGTATGTGGAATAATTTTTGCATAGACTATTAGATTGGGATGGTATGATCCCAAGGAAAACAAAAAGCAATTGTTTCATGTTGTTTATGAGATTCCTTAGCTAGCGTAAGTGGGAATTTTTTTGTCGAAGGTTTTCTTTAGGGATCTCATTCCTAAAACTTACTAAGTAACCAATGTATGGTAGAGATAAGTATTTTTATGGCTTCCTCGGCTAAGATAGGTCCAAGAAGGAGTCAAGAGTTATGTTTTTGATGATTCATGCTCAGATTGATTTTTGGCATGTGTGTGTGTGTTTGTTTGTACCCAAGGAGTTACAATGATCTTATCAAGCAAAAATAGGTTAAAAGAGACGATGGTAGATTTGTGTGCTAGTTTTATGTTTTTGTTGATGTTTCCAACTGAGAGGTTATCTGATTTGTAGATGAAGATGAAGAATGTATACTATAAGTATGTGATTTTTCATTAATATAAAAGGGGGAGAACAACTATCTTGTTTTCCATTAATGACAAAGGGGGGATTGTTTGCATATGGGTTCTTTAGTGTTTTCATTGATGTAAAAATTCCATTAATGAAAAAGGAGGATGTAATAGGGTGTCATGATGATTTCTTAGTTACATTAGTAGGTATATGATGATGTCATATAGTTAGAATGGTGTGCACAAGTGTGGATAAGTGGCAATGGTGCAATTCCCTTAGTTTAGTAGGCTTAATAATGAGGTCTAGTCAGCTTAGATGATGGAATGAAGGCATGAGGAAGATGGATGATCATAATAAAAGCATGGAGAGAATGAGGATAGTGTGTTGAAGCACTCATATAGGTAGGGAGGCTTATTTCAAGGTGAAATTAAGGTTCTCATGTCATTATAGGCCTATTCCTAGACCTAAAGCATGGAGTATGGTATGATGACATGAGATATGGAGTAGAGAAGTCCTATCTAAGCATGGTAAACGTATTATGATGTTTCTTAACGTATGTATGATGATTTTCAAGTCACTACTTAGAGGTTTCATGATGATTTTAGTCCTTGAGAAGAAAGAAGGTGAAGAATAGTCAAGAACACATAGGTAAGTCTTAGTGGCTGGAGAGTTTCAGGAATATTTGAGCAAGGAGGTGACTTGTGATAATTATAGGAGGTTTGCATGATGCTTCATGACAAATTTGAATTTAGAATGAAAATATTTTCTCAAGATATGATATTTTTGGTATAATTCATTTCAAAAGGAGGAAAAATCTAGCTCAAATGGTAACTTGTTTTCTCACCCACTCACACAAACGTTGTATGGGATCCTAAGGATTTGAGGGATGTTTTTCGTGGAGTCTAGAAGGTTTTGAAAAAATAATGAGTTTTTTTATGTCCCATCTTTATGAAAAATTGTTAAGAATTCAAGCTAGTTTGAAACCCTAGTCAAACTATCCTTCTAGAGTGATTGGTAAGATATTCATGGTATTATCTCTAAATTTTATTGGAAAGAAAAATTGATGCATAAATGTTATAAAGGATCCCTCATATCTCATTTTGGTGGTGGTTTGGTGTTCTATCTATTTCAGGAAGTGAGAGAAAAACCCTAGTTTTGTGGAAATTTATAGTTTAGGGCTAAGATGGAAGCTTTAGTATGAAAAGTAAACTATTCTAGAATCCTTTTAAAATTTTATAGACATCCACAAATTTTTTTTTCATGTATGGTAGATAAAATGGAAAATACAAGTCCTCAAATACGCATTACCGACTTTGGCCTAGAAGGGCTAAAAGCTAGTCTTGAGATTTGAGATGATCTTAATTGTTTTGCATCTTGGAGTAGTGGTTTTTGGTCATGAAAAGTTGTTATAAACCTAATGTGATGTTTTTAAGAATTTGGTATGATCGATGAATTGATTTCATGTCGAAACCCAAGTGGCCTAATAATCCCTAGTTGGCTTCTCAAGAAGGCTTGAAGGAACATGTGTGTTGGATAAAATTTCTCCACATGAGCTATACATGTTAGTGCTTGATTAGGTTTTCCTGGTCTCCTTTGGTGTGTTCCATGATTTTATTGAGCTTGGAAGTGACTTTAAAGATATTTGGAGCTTCATTCCTCAAGATTGGTTCTTGAATCCTTGGATTTTGAATGAGTAGTTCTAGAGATTAGTTTATTTGGATGTCTTAATACTTGAATTGAAGATTCTAATTATTTTTTCCAAATATTATACATAATAATATTTCCATTTACATATGGTTTGTGCCTTGATGAGGTGTTTTGGTATTTGAATCAACTCATATTTGAAGAACTTGTTTTGTGCCCTTGAATCTATCTTCAAAATTGTTAGAAAATAAGTCATTTTGGAGTCTTGTGACATGTTATGAAGAGAATAATGAATTTTCTGAGTTATGTGACATCAATAAATTCCTCTTGATGTGTTAATTTTTTCATGATGATGAGTTTTGGTGTGTCAAATCATTTGGTCTTGTGAGGTGATTTTCAAGTGCTTAAGTCTTTGTTGGTGTGGTTACTTATTGAAGTGTTTCTTGAAGATGGTGGCTAATGAATATGTTCCTGATCATGTGGAAGGTGTGTAGAGGTTTTCCTTGGGTTGTGTTAATCTTTTGGATCCATGAGAAAGTTTGTTTATTCCCTTGAAGATCAGATTGCATTCGCTAAGAGATGAAGAACTTACTTTGGCCTTGTTTGAGAGTCTTGGTGGTTGATGGATATGTATTCACTATTTTCAACATACTTGGGTCTCTTAGTGTGTTTGATATGAGTTCATTAATGTGTTTTATGTTTGGAATGACCAGCCTTAATGGTCCTATATGATATTTGGTCACTTTAGGTACATGTCAAGAACAAAAGTGCATTGTGTGTGCTCATTTTGAGTTAGTTGAGTCAATGGGGATGTGAATTGTTTAACCTTGGTCATTGGTGTTGTCATTGATGTCAAATGAAATTTAAGGATAAGTAATGAGTGGTGCAATGAGACTCATTCATAGGCATTAAGGCATCAAGAATGGTTTTAGAGCGTTACAAGCTCAAACCGTGAAGTGTTTGATCACTAAAGTAAGGTTAAAGGCTGGTTTTATGGTTTTAGATGATCTAAAAATCAGTAATGATGTTGTAAGCATGAGAAAGAGCTCTTATAGGGTGTATTAGGTCATTTGGTGAAAGTTGACGTTGGAACTGGCCCATTTAGGCTTGTTTCTGGAGCTTGATGAGGTGTGCAAAGTTGGTACATGTCATGTGAGCATGGGAGTAGTAAAGTAATAGTTTATATAGAATGTGTGATTAAAAAAGAAGGCTAATTTTAGCTCTTGGAGTCAAAATTCAAAAGTTCACAAAAATTGGCTTTGAGAAGTGACAGTGTAGGTTGAGGAAAATGAGATGTGATAGAAGAGTACATAAATAATTATGGGAAATGGGATTATTAATCATGTAGAGGGATGATTTTTGGTGCTCCAGGAAAATATTCATCAAGTCTTGAGAAGGTATGTGAAATTTATGCTAGTTTTTCTAAAATAATATTTTTGAAAATTACATAATAAGGTGTCTGGATTCTTAACACTCAAGATAAAATATAGTGCATCCTTAGGATAAATAATATACTAAATTTTTGTATAGGATTCTAATATTGAGGTATTGCAAAAAGTATTAGGTGAATTGGACATGTTTTAATAAAGTTATGAGCATTCTTTTGTCGATGTTTTCTCTCTCTCCAAGGCTTCTTCTTAAGTTAAGTTGCCAAATTTGAATTTTCCAACTCTAAATCACTAGTGAAAGCTAGATACATCTCTCAGAAGCATAATAGACCTCATATAATTCAAAATTATTATCCCATTACTTTTAAGGTGAACTATGCTATATAGGCATGCTTGTGTCGTGCGTGCAGGCTAGAGTGCTGGGGTAGTCATGTTATTAATCCTCCAAGCTTGAAATCCTTTAGCAAAATATTTTACAATGACCTTTTCAGGGTTCATGAAGTATATTTCTATTCTATGGGATCAAAATGGTATGTTGAGAGTCTCCAAGTACAATGGTGAAGAGTGAAGTATCTCCAAAAGTGCTTATGCCTAAGTTGGTTTACCAACGAAGTTGTATACAAAGGTATATTTGAAGATCTCTCACCTTGAAGTCTCTCTGAATCCATCTTGATTGTTTTAAAGTGTAGTTATAAATAGAGAGGTCTTAAATGTGGAGAATTTTTTTCAAATCTAAATAGTAGTTGGATTATGTAATGGATTGTAAGCAACAATTTCATATCTCAAACAGTCGAAGGGTGCCTTCAACACTGTCTTGGAGTAAGTGTTATAAAATATATTGAAAATGGTGGTTTACATGTAAATTACCTCTATGGTGTTGTAATTAAGTGTTCAAAATTCTTATATTGGTCTAAGATCTCAAACATTCTGTGTGAAGACCATATATGGATGTTGTGTCATATATAGTTTTGTACACTGTAATCTTGATGGTTTGTATATTTTTAGAGTAGATAATGTTTAATTTTTTTTTTGGAAAATATGGGAACTACCTCATCATAACCTTATGAATTCAAATTTTTATTTTTCATTAAAAAAATTAGACAAGAAATCACTTTTATATGGCCTCGGTATGCATAGTGGATCAACCCTATCCCTAGGGTTTCAAATAAGTTTTGATTGAATATTTCTATCCATCCAACCAAAAATATATTTTTTTATAGACATATTTTTCACCTATTATTCCCATGTTGAAAAAATTTCAAATGATTTCATTGAGTTTAGAAAGAAAAATTATTACTAGTCATTTTGCACATTTGGTTTTTTTATTGTCACACAAGCTTTTTATCACTCTCATGGTTTGAAAAGGGGTTGAATGATTTCTAAAGGGGTTGAATTATTGATAAAGATAAATTTCACATTTTAGAATTGTTTTGATTTGTGTAAGTGAACGTTTATTTCTCTTATAGTAGCCTATGTCGGTGTCCAACCGTAGAAGGTGAATTTGAAGACAACAAGTGAAATTGCTTTAGTAGTGAGTGTTATTAACCATCTTGCAAAGTGCAGGTAATCTAAAAAATGGTGAAGGGAGGTTTAAAGTAGGTAAGGTTATAATTGAGTGCATAAATAGTCCTTTCTCAAGACTAACTCAAGTAGTTTTCAAGCTTACTAAGTTCTTCACTTTTGTGAAAGTGAACAAAGTCAAAGGTCTAATCAATTTGAAATGAATGGATTTTTATTAGAATTTTCAGAGACTCGAACATGTATAACCTCATGAAATTATCTCAAAGCTCAATTGGGAAGGCATAAAGATAGTCTTGTCTTTTTCATACAAGGAGAAGTGTAAATATACTTTTGAGCTTTCAAAAGTAGATGAAGAGAAAATGTTGAACGCAAGAGTTTGAAGTTGAAAGAGTGGAAATTGAAAAGGAATTATGCAACAAAAAAAAAGGATTGGATAAAAAATTGAGATTAATTTTTGAGACCAAGGATGTGAGATGAGCTAGTGAAAAAAATAGTGATAGGAACAAACACATAAAAGTGAATTGGAGGAGATATAGAACATGATATAGAGCATGAATCATGTTAGTAGTAGATAAGGTCTAATATTGATATGAGTGAGAAGGAAATATAGGGAAAATAGTGAAAAGTGAATTGTGATTATGCCAAAAAGGGATCAAAGATGAGTTGCAGGTTGAGAAAGCTTGATTAGGAGCATGATATAATAGACCTAAGAAATTTGAGAAATATAGGACCAATTTTCAAACTGAGACAACATGGTTGTGGGATCTAAAAGAATAAGACAATAGATTTGAAGAGTCCAGAAGACTGAAATAAACAAGATACTCATCTTGTAGCCCAAGAAGGATAATGAGGTACCGTTAAGAGTGAGATAATAAGTGAACTGGAAGTGAATATTTGATGAAATTAAATGTGAATTATGAAAGGAAGGTTGCAAATTTAGGATCATAATAAAAATTTTATCATCCAAGATGAAGAGTGGTCAATTTTTGTATACAAAATCAGTTTTAGCTCAGTATAATTAGGGAGTTGGTGCTTCCTTTCGGTGGTGTCTTACATAAGGTCTTCGGCTGCTAAATAAATCACTTTAGGAGTTGTTTCTTATAACATCAAGTAGTTTCTTGAGTGTATTTTTGGGTTGTAGCCTAAAAATCTAAGTTTTAGCTCAACTTAAAATCATTGTAACACACAAGACAAATTGTCAAAAGCTACATCTTTGTTATTCGGTGGATTTTCTCCCTTTTGGGTTTCCCACCTAAATATTGTGTATCATCTCTCTTTCATGTGCTTGTGTATGGTTTCATATTCTTTTTCCTCACAAGTTTTTTGAAGTTGAAATATTTGAAAATTTTAAGTAGAAATTGATTCACCCCCTCTCAATGTCTAAATTTCCAACAATTGGTACCAGAGCCTAGTTCTCTAGAATCAAGTCTAATAGCTTGGAGTAGGTACTTCCTAAATCACAAACATAGCTATTTAAGTAATTCCTAGTAGTAGTTCAAGAGAAAAATATGTCAGTGAGGATGAATTCTCAGATGAAGAGGAAGTAAAGGTAAATCTTGAAGCAGAATTGATAAGTGCTTTGGATGAAATGAAATATCAAAGGAAAAAGAACAAGAAATTGAAGGCCAAGTTGAAAGAGTATGAATAGCAGATCAAGCTTCTTGAGGAGAGGAAAAAATAGAAAGATGAAGAGGGATTCAAAGATCTTGAGGCACAATTGGAGTTGGTTTTAGTATCTCTCAAAAAGAGGAAAACATATCAAAATTAGTACAGAGCTGAAATCTTAGGTTATAATAGTGACAATATCTCTACATGCCAAAGAATACACTTGCATGAGATATGAAGAAGAGATGATATATTTGAGAGCTGAATTAGAGGAAGCAACAGAGAGACTAAAAATGTATAGAAAGTTAGAAAAGAGCTCTAAAGATCTAAATGAAATGTTGGATAAGAAAAAGGTAGTAGATGAAAAAATGGGATTGGGTTTCATTAAGGACACTACGAAGAAGATTGAAGATAACATTGTTGGTTCAAGTGGATAGTCAATCATGAAGGAAACTAAGAGGAAAAATTCAAAAATGCCTAAACCTATTTGGAAACCTAATGCTTTCAAGTATGAAAGAAATTTTAATGGATATTGTTATTCATGTTATGGTTTGGACATATAGCTAAGAATTGCATAAATAAATTAGATGGATAATACCCATGGAGAAACTATAAAAATAAATATGAGAGGAATGTAGTGAGTTTCAATTGTCATTACTTAGAGGAACCAATTATTTAGTATTGGACAAAAGAAGACTCAAGGAGTAGGAACTATGTGGTATGTTTCAACATCATAAACAAGGTCATTTGGAAGACTCGCCATAAGTCTCCTAAATATAATAACAAGTGGCATGAATTCAAAATACAAGTTAATAAGACCCCAAGTATGAAGATCAGTCCTAGGAATGAGACTAAGTCAGCCATGGTTAAAAAAAATCCTGAAAAATAAGAAAACTAAATGGACATACAAGGTCAAGGAAGCAAACCCAAGAGTTAAGGAAGAAACAAACAATAAAATAGTGTGGGTAGATGATGCAAGCTCAAGAAATACATCAAGACTAGATGATTAGGAAAATAAGAGTCACATCAAGCCAAGAATCAATCATGAAGAATACTCACTCATAGTCAGGAAAAAATAAGGAAATGAAACACACCATAAATGTTTGACAAGAAGATAAGTATTATGAAATGAAGGTAGATCATCCAACAAGTACATCAAAAAGGAAATACAAGGCTTCACAGGAAAGAGAAGGAAATACTTGAGTCATAAATCCTCTTTGGTTACTTCCTATTGTTTTGAGAGAGTCTATGAAGAGTAGAGTGTGTTCTCTAGGATTCTAGAAGGCATACTCTCTTTGAAATAAGCATGGATGTGAACTAGAGAAGAATAATTACCAGTATGTGTTGATGGAAGACCCTCCATATTACAAATTTAATGAGTAGTAGAAGGTATGGTAGTTTACTCTCTTATATGAGTCTTGAGAATACACCACCTACGTGAATTACTTTGAAGAACATGTGTATTTTTCCAACCAATTGAAATATTATTCATATGTGTCATTTAGTCAATAAAATTTCCTTTCATCAAATTCAAACAATTTATCTTATCTAATCTAT
Source organism: Taxus wallichiana var. yunnanensis (assembly GCA_018340775.1). Lineage (NCBI taxonomy): Eukaryota > Viridiplantae > Streptophyta > Pinopsida > Cupressales > Taxaceae > Taxus > Taxus wallichiana. Next base: position 368,623,772 of record CM031244.1, on the reverse strand, counting down.
CAAATTTGGAGGATTTAAATGAGTCAAGAAAATATTTATATATCTCGTAACCTAGGTGGTAATTTTCCTATTAAGAGTGCTAGGATGAAAAAGTTGTAAGAATTGTGCAAATTATAATCTAGTGTATAATGGTTGTTTATGTTCAAAAATATGTCATGTGTCAATCAATAAAAACCAGGTCTTCATAGAATTTATTGTGTGCTAAGGATTGTCTCAAATGCTCCACAAAGATGAAAATTCAAATCCTCAAGAAAGAGAAAGTTCTTTCATATTTGATAAAATGGTACCAAGGGGATTTTTATCCAATCAAACCCAAGTAAATTATTTCATACTTTTCTATACATCAAGGATCTACCACCAAATGTGTTGACTCTTTAAACAATTAGTTTAGTCTTGATGTATCCTGTAAAATATCAAGACTGGTCTATGGCTTCAAGAGGACTCTTGTATTCCTTATATACAATGAAGTGTTTTTGATAAATGAAAAGTTTGTTCTTTCTGAGACCGTGTGAGCATGAAGTATTCAAAATTCTTGAAATCCCAAAGTAAAATGACTATAGGGTTACATGTTGGAAGTGCTCGTATTGAAAAATTGTCTAGCTATAGGTCTAAAATGTACAATTTATCCAAATCAGTTCATATTTGGGCCATTATATTTCTGCTTTGTAAGAATGATTAGGTTTTGAGAAAAGTGTCTTTCTGTAAAGGAATGTGTCGAGTGTCTCTCATTATTTATTTTTAAAAAGTTCCTCATAAAAGGCTTGTGTGAAAGTAAGTCATGTAAGTTCTAATTTTTCATAAGAAATTATGTATCCTCAACATCAAATTATACCTCCGTGATCGTTGAAAGGAGTCAAAAATGTGAAAGAATAAATCATAATGAATACAAAGGGATAGATGGTGATGATTTTTAGGATAAATGACATTTCTTGATCAAAAGAGTATCTTTGAACTCATAAATAGATGTACAGGTGGTATGTCCACTAATGAGATATGAAAACAAGTGAAAACTATAACGATAAGGTGCTACACACTACTAATTTATTAAGGTGTGTTTGTGTATGCTCTATGATTCTTGTTAAATTATGCCTTTAAAAGAGCTATGTCATGTGTAAGAAAATTCTTTAGATGAATAGGAAGTCTTAGTGATGTTAATTCATTAAGGTGAAAGAGAATTCAGACATTATCTTGCATATCAATAGTCAGATATGATGTTAAAATGGAATTGATAGTTTGAATGATGATCCTTGAGGTTATAGGAGGGTTTGATATTTCAAAACCTGATTAACAGTGAAAAAGTGACTTCAAGTGTGTACTCAAAGGGTTTAAAACATGTAAGTGCATCATTGTAAAGGAATGAAATCAATGTGAGTGGAAATGGATTGACCAACTCATTCAAATTCATCATGAACTAAGATAATGAGTTGTGAAGTTAATAAGGCATCTTGATGGTCTCAAAAGCATGCTACAAGAATAATAATGTCATCCTAGAGATATTAGGTGTAATCATTATGTTGTGATGGAAATTTTAGGTTTCTTGAAGTCATAATAGGCATATAAGGTCTTCAAAGTGTATAATAATGGTTTTCTAATTCATCATTGGTCATCATAGGTTGCCTTCAGTGAAAACATGGAGTGGTAGAAGGAATTTAGATGATCAAATATATGCTATAGAAAAATACTATGAGACAATAACCTATAGGTATAGAGGGTCTGAGAAAGGTTAAATCATGAGCAAGAAAGTCTGCTAATAAAATAAATTTACTAGATAAGTAAGATAAGGTCAGTGGATGTGTTCTCAAAGCATGGTTTGGTACTTCAAACCTTAGTACAAAGTTGTATCTAGTAAAATTGATTTGAAATGTGATTCAAATTTTTAGTCATGGATATTTTGTTTATACTTATCTTAGGATATTGTATCTAAATACTAGTGATTGTAAGAAATAATGAAATCTATCAAGGAAAGTGATATGATGTGGTGTGCTAGAATAAGAAGGTTTCATGACAAGGTAAACTTCATTTCAGGTAGGATAGTTATAGTATGTTCGGGAGGTTTAATGTAATATAAATATGTATAAATGAGATCAAAGACCAAGGTTAGTATGGTAGAGAGGTTTATAATGATTGGTTGGAAATTTTGAAGTTGTAAAGTCTTGGAGGAACTATTATAATTTTGTGTTAGGTGTCTAATGAATATTGATAGGATAAGAGGAGACAAGAGTAAAATACATAGGTTTAGGTATGTGAAGGTTGTATGTTCACAACTATAAGAAGGATGAAATCCATGTCAAATCTTCAAAGTATGAGATTTAAATACAAAATAGGTCTATATAAATGATTTGATGTAGGAGAAGCTTCGTTGAGCTCTCATGGAGGTAAACAAGGTAGGTACAAGCTTCAAGAGTCTGAGAAAGGTTTGTTGAAGGAACAATTTCTTGGTAAAACAATTCATTGACTGAATAATAAATTTAAAATACTGATATTATGTTTCAGGGACTATGAGAAAGTTCCTAAGCACCCACAATGTCATCCAAGCAAGGTATGTCCTAGATATTTTCTTTTTAAGTGAGATATGAGAAGTGTAAACCTAAGGGGAGTAGTTGGTACTTGTATTGTATGCTTGGTTGATGTTATGACCTTGGAAATTTTTCAAATAAGAACTAAAAATATTGTTCAGGTCCAATGGATCAGATTTGCTGATTGTTTAGAGTCAAAGAAGATGGAATACATGCCTAGTGGGAGCTTGTGGACAAGTGAGGTCATTTACTAATGCATATTTGTTGTTTAGTTTTCATTGGTTCATGTCAAGTGGCCAAGAACCCTTTGTCATAGATGTCAAAAGGGGAGAGGAGATGTTAGAAACCAAGAATGGTGGTTATGAAGCTTTTGGTATGTGCATTTTCCATCAAAGTTTCTGAGTATGTTTCCATCAATGAAAAAGGATTAGATTTTTAAAACTGGTCATTGGTGTTGTCATTGATGTCAAGTGGCATTGATGGAAAAGTAGTAAGTGTTTTATTGATGCTAAATCGGAGGCATGAAGGCGTGAAGGATGGTTTTAGATTGGTTTGAGTCAAGTTACAAGATCAAACTATGAGTTGGATGATCACTAAAGGTAGGTTACATGGTTGTTTTCTTGTTTTAAATGATCTATATGTCATTAATTATGTTGTAAGCATGGTAAATAATTCTTACAGGGTGTATCGTGTCATTTGGTTGAAGTTGCAGTTGAAACTGGACCATTTAGGCATGTTTCTAGAGTCTAATGAGGTGTGATAAGTTGGTACAGGACATGGAAAGGTCATGTGAGAATGGGAAAATCCTATGAATATGTATATAACATGTGTGAGCAAAAACAAGGCTCATTTTATCTCCTAGAGTCAAAATTCAAAAGTGGCCAAAAATTGGATTTGAGAACTAATATTGTACGATGAGGAAAATTAGATGGGGTATATTATTACATATATAGTTAAGGAAAATTGGCTTATGGATCATGTATAGGGGTGAGTTTTGGTGCTCCAAGAAAAATTTCATCAAGTTCTGAGAAGGTATGTGAAAGTTATGCTAGTTTTTCTAAAACATGATTTTTGAAAATTACATAATAAGGTGTCTAGATTCTTAACACTCAAGAAAAAATATAGTGCATCCTTCGGATAAATCATAGAAGTAATTTTTTTATAGGATTCCAAGATTGAGGTATTTAAAATATTATCAGGTGAAAATTGGACATGTTTTAAGAAAGTTATGAGTATTCTTTTATCTTTGTTTGTTCTCTCTCCAGGGCTTCTTCTTAAGTTGAGTTGCCAAATTTTAATTTTTCCAACTCTAAATCATTGGTGCAAGCTAGGTACATATATCGAAGCATATTAAACATCATATAATCCAAAATCATGATCCATTGCTTTTAAGGTGAACTATGCTATATAGGCATGCTTTTGTTGTGTAGGGCTAGGTTTAGGAAGCCATGTTTTTTAGCCTCCAAGATTGAAATTCTTTAGAAAAATATTGTGCAATGTGTAGACACCTAAATTCTGATTTTTCAATATTATTTCCAAATGCACAAAAACCACTCTCACTCTTTTCAATTCTATTATAATTAGTGATTTTCACTCATTAACTAATGTTTCTTACCACTTTGGCCGCTTAACACTACATTATCAATTTCCTAACTTCTTTCACATTCAGATGCCACTTTACGATGAATCGTAAGTCAAAACCCTCTTCAAAATAGACAATTAGCGATTATGTGCTAATTAAGCCTATTTTTCCCTTGTTTTGGTCAATATACCCCATTATTGAATCAAACCCCTCTTCCAACCACTCAAAATCACCCCACTTTCCTCCACAATGTCTCAAAGAAGATTCAAAAGCTTATACTAGCCTCCTAGTTTACCCTAAGAGGTTGATTAAGGCTCCCACATATTAATCACTTGTTAATTAACTAATTGTGATTAGTAATTCTAATTTAATTTTGGGATTTTTGTCCCACATGCACCAAAATACAAGTTTTCCTCAAAGTGAAAACTATAAAATACACTAAGTATTCACCCTAAAACTTTACACCATAATTTGATTTGCATTCTCATATAATAAATATGATTTATAGCCAAGTTCAATCCTTTCCTAAAACATTCAATAGGGTTAGTAGATGGATATTCTTAATGACTTCATAAGTCATTTGGAGATGCCATTTCACCTTGTTTGGAGTAGAACCATAACCATTTGATTTCTCTCTTAGTTCTATTTAGGATTATGTTAGGTAATTAAGCATATTATTAGGCATGATTAGTTAGATTTTGAATTGTATTCATGTTAGTTTATCTTTCCATTAAGCTTCTATCTTTAGTGTTGCATTCCTAGACTTAGAGCCTTGGCTATAGGTGGCAATGGTGTTAGCCTTCCTTGATTAGCCATGAAATTTGATTTGTAGATTTTAGGGTGTCATCATTTGACACGACCGGTGGGACAATACCCCATTGCATTAGATTTTTAATCTTTTTAACTTACTTTCAAAGTTTTACATTTCAATTTTTCTAGCTTAGTTTCAAGTTTCCTAGATTAATTTCAAGTTTTCTAGTTTAATTTCAATCTTTCTAGACTACTTTCAATATTTTTAGATTAGTTTCTCAATATTTTTAGATTAATTTCAAATGTTTAGAGTAATTTTCAAATTTTGTAGATAAATGTTTTAAGCTAGGTAGTTATTTCAACTAGATTAGTAGTAGAAGTTGTGTTTTTATGTTCTTTGTAAGATATAAGGAGGCGAAGCCTTGTCAAAATTTCCTCAAAATGCCAAAGTTTTGACCTTTTTCAAGAAATCCTCTTCAAAACTCATATTTTGAGCACCTACAAGAAAAAGTGTGCATGTGCATCAAAAAGTGTGCGTGTGCCTAAAAGAGTGCACTCTGTGCATCAAAAATGTGCCTACACATCAAAGAGGGTGTTTGTGCATCACTAGGTGTGCTTGTGCAACACTTGGATTTTCTCTCTCTCCCATGTAAATTGTACTTGTGCATAAAAATTGCACCTACGCCTCACCGGACGTGCCCATGCACAATCGATCGCAGAATTTGACAGAGGTATGCCTATGCACTACCGTGTGTGCCCCATCCTCTGCAGATTACACCATGCACTAAGGAGTGCACCATGTGCACCTATGAGTAAGTAGGAACAATCATCATTCATTTTTTTCTTAAGAGAATAAAACTTCATTTTTGACATGTACTTGATCTTTTAGTTTAAGATATTTTCACTTGATAAATAATCAAGGCTAAAATTTGTGTATGCTCTTCCCTTGCACCTAGTGTGATCTTGGGAACCAAAAGCAATTTTAGTCTTTCATTAAGAAGCACTTGGATTAATTGGGAATAAACCTTAATTTTCAATTTTTTATGGTAGTTAGTTGATTTACAAGCTTTGCATTTCTATTTAGTTGGATTATTTGTTGTGTATGCTCTTCTCTTGCACCTAGTGTGATCTTGAGAATAAAAACAACACTTAATCCTCTTTCTATGATATTGTGAACCTTTTTGAACTACTAATCATTTGTTTGAAGGACCTAATGCTAGTCAAAGAAAGGAGGACCTAAACAATTTTTCTAACTACACGTGTGATTGTAGGTTTCCAAAAGGAGTGCAACAAAAACCACGTTAAGTCTAAAAGATAAAAAACACACCAAAGTCATCACATTGTATTTACAGTTCGGTTAAGAGCTACAACTCATCCACTTAACTAGGAATTAACCCTTTGATATAAACCTTAAGCTACAACAATGGGGGTGGTCCTAGGAACCCTAAATTATTTCATGCAAGAGGGAACCTTGTGAACGAAACAAGAAAGTTCTCAAACTACCCAACTGATTAGTACGCCTTGGTGAGATTAGAGTCAAAGTTATTCCAATTGTGACCTCGGTGATAATACAACTAAATGCACTAGTTTCTCATTGTATTAGAAGGGGGTAAAGTAAAGTTTGGATACTCTTTGGAAAACCTTGGCAAACCGAGCTCACAAAAGTAAACTTGTGACACATAGAGAGAGAACCACCTAGGAATATTTTTGTCTTGGAGCCAATTTTTTTTGACATCGTAGTTTACATAGCTCTCACAAATTTTATACTTTTTAGATTCAAACTATTGTTTTTCGAACAAGGTAAATAATCTCTTAAATTTGGAGCTGTGTCATATTTCATCACAAAATTTATTTAGTGTTACTTTGACTTAGTTTTTCACTTGTCCTAAAACAAGGAAAAACTCTGCCAAAGTTACACCAAGTATTTTCACCACCACTTGGTTTGCATATTTTTTTTTTCTTTTTCCCATTTTGTGAAAAAAGGAAACAATATATGTGGATACCACTTGATCATATTACGTTTCTATCGCTTTTTTATTCTACTTGCATGACTAGGTTGTAATTCCGTAACATAAGTGTTGAAACTATGCATAGTATGTACTCACGATTTAGTAGACCCATTGTATCAAATACCCATATTTCGACATATTATCATCATAGTTAGGTGATTTCATCTATGCCTTTTTTTAGTTGTTACGCTGCCCACATTATAGCCATATAATTGAGATATTTACATTATGTTTCTCAGTAGACACCTAAAATTTCTACATGACTAATGAATGTTAATCATGTCCCGCATTTTAGTCTTATCACCATTTATCCACTAATAATCTATTTTAATCCATCATCAATCAACCATTTAATAATTAATTATTATTATTAATCCATTTTACCATCATTCATCATTCATCATTTATCATTAATCCTTTTATTTCATCTAATATCCCATTTTCATCCTTAATCCCTTTTATTTCATTATTATATCATATTATCCTATTTAATTCTTCATTAACATTTTATAGGAATTTAATATTCCTACATCTCACTTACCACCTACCCTACACATCCATACACTTAGCCTTTCCATAAAATATCATCATTAATTATCCTAATCACATCATTTAACCTAATCTAATCCTAATCATGTGCACATCCTCACCTCTAAATCTAGAGGCTTCTAAATCTAGAAGCTTCTCCATCTTTCCCTCTCATTTTTAAATATTCAAATATTCTACACTCTTCTATTAAATTAAAAATTTAATAAAATCTCCACACAAAATCTAGAACCCTCCACATCTAGAAATATCTACACAAATCCAATCTTCTCATCAAATTTCAACCATTGGATTCAATCCAACATGGATTAATCATTGCCATCTAATATGCCACTAACAAACTATTAATCAAGCACTCATCCTCCATGAGAGAACAACGAGGAAATCCATACGAAACCTTTTCCATTTTTTTCACTCAATCAATCCATCATTCATCCCCAATCTAACATCATTTATCCTTCATCATTCATTAATAAATCGTCAAGAAATCTAAAGAGAGGTGTTTCCCAAGTGTCTCCAAAAATATGAAGCAAGCAATCAAGTTCAATCCAAGAAATCCAAGAGCACATCCAAAGCATCAAGGGAGATCTTCATTTGGTAAGTGAAGGTATTGCATTTCTTTCTCCCTTCCATCTTGCTCTATCTGAGGTTTTGTTTGAATAGATTAGATTTAGGGATCAATTTCTTTGTTTTTGGTTTCTAATTTTTATCTAATATTTTTTTGCATTATATTTTGGCACTCACCATGGGGCTTACCCCCCTAAATTTTGATTTAAATTAGTAGTATTAGGTATTAATAACAAGCTACCAAAAATTTAGAAATTTTTCGTTATGATATACCCCTTTAAATCTTGAATTTTTGGGTTGTTCTTCCATATCAGCGCATTTTTCACATGTTTCAGTGCATACATCACAAAAAAACACATTTGTATTTTCCTTTTTCTAACTCTGTGCATGCAAGAAATCTTTCAAATAAAGCATTTATAACTTCCCATGGCACATTTAGCACATTTCAATGCATATATCTCCCGATTCAAAGCATATATCTTCCATCTTTTTGGCCTACTTTTTGTCATCATTTTAGCGCATTTGGCATATTCTAGCATGTTTATCTTCTATTTTAGCGCATTTATAAACTAACCTCTGTTTTGTAGATAACTATAGTTTAGAGCATTTAGAATCTAGTTTAGCGCATTTACCTCATGAAATAGTGCTCTTATGCCACAAACTTCATTCTTGCAGGTTTAGTGGTGTTTTAGCATGTATATCCTACAAAGCATGTTTATCACCTATTTTAGCACATTTTCCCTCTGTAGTAGCACATTTTTGAAAACTAACTTCTGCTTTTGCAAGTTTTGCACTTTGGCACATTTGGTTCCTATTTTAGTGTGTTTAGCCTCTTTACCAACGTTTTTATTTCAGAGAGCATTTCTCATTTTCATATTAAGTATCAACTTGAATATTTTTGGTTTTTGTAACATTTTTCTAGAATCTAACATTCAGTTTTGTAGGTTATCTCTCAATCGAAGCACAATCCATCAATTTAGCTTACAATTTTTGTGTTTATCCAAAACTACTAACCCCCTTTTGTTTTATAAAATAAGCACTTGTCCAAGATCTTTTGGGTTTATAGTCAAACTAATAATCATTTGTTTTGCAAGGCCTCCACTTGAAGGCCCCTTTTAATTTTTAATTATCATTTACAAAATAAATAAAAAATAAAAAATCTTTATTTTGTAAATATCTTATATCTTTTAAAATTTTGCATGATTGCTTGTTAAACCCGAAAGCCGATTTCTTGTATCCTCTCCTCTAATGTCCTTGGATATTTTAAATATCAAAAGCAGCCCACCTTTTTCTATTTTTATTTTTTGGGAAACGTGATGCATATTTCATCACCACACACTTGTCATAGTCCTAGGGGTCTCGTGACTGTGGGCTTCATCTCCACGCACGTAGACACACCCCGTGTTTTGGTGGGGTATATAAATTATTGGATATTTTTCATTATTGGCTAAGTGTCTACGTGTTTTAAATGTGATGTGAAGTGAGGGGATTCCATTTCCCGATACCTAGGCCTCAAATAACATACTTTCAACATGGATTCGAGCCTCACATACCGAAAAGTGTTAGGTTTTGGAGCCTATTTTCATGTGTGAAAGTGTTAAAATACTGTACAATAAGAGTACTTTGTACACTTTTCATGTATCCTCGTTAGGGTTCGGGCCTTAAAACGTGCCCGATATATCGGGAAATGTTATTTTCTCATATGGGTGGGATTTTGACCCATAGGTTTATGGGACGGTTTTTTTCCCATGGTTTTGATACCCATGGTTTTGTAAAACTACTTAAGTAGTTGTCTATTTATATGGTTTTATGCATATGATAGATGTATGAAAAACATTGCAGATGTGCTTTGAATTTGGGTGTGAATTCTATAGAGTTTGTTGAGCATAGCTCCAAATAGATCTTGGGTATTGTATTGAGAGAGTGGTGGCTTGTAATAAAATCTAAGCAAGTGATTCTTGGTGGACGTAGCCCAAATTGGGTGAACCACATTAAATATTGTCTCTTTGTGTTGTGTTATTTTATTCTACACTTTTATTTGAGATCTTTAATATTTTCTACATATTAGTCTCTATTGTTGCGATTTTGTGAGGGATTATTCCGCATATTTTATCCCTTATTTCCTAACAATTGGTATCAGAGCTGGTTTGGTTTGTTGAAGTGTTGAATCGTAGGGAAAGTTTTATCTTGAGTGGGAGCTATGGCAGATGATGGAAGATCTAGGGTTGATAAATTCAACGGGAAGAATTTTAGTCTTTGGAAGATGTAGATGGAAGATTACCTTTATCAGAAGGATCTTTATACTCCATTGTTTGAGAAGGTGAACAAACCCTCAAGCATGACAGATGTGGAATGGGATTTTCTGGATAGGAAGGCACTTGGGACAATCTGGCTGTGTCTTGCATCTTCGATATTATTTAATGTTTCAAAGGAAAAGACTACAAAAGAACTAATGGATGCATTAGGGAAGTTGTATGAAAAACCCTTTGCCTCTAATAAGATATTTTTAATGAAAAAGTTGTTTAATATGAATATGTATGAGAATGGTTTAGTAGCATATCATCTAAATGATTTTAATATAGTTGTAAATATGCTAGCTTCAGTTACAATAGAATTTGATGAAGAAGTTAGGGCTTTATTAGTTCTGTGATTTTTACCTGAGAGTGGGAATAGCTTGTAATGGCAATAAGCAACTCTATTCCTCGCTAACTCAAAGTTGAAGTTTGAGGATGTTATAGGGGTGATTCTAAGTGAGGAAATGTGAAGAAAAAGATCTAGTGAATCTTCTACTTCAAGGAATTCTTTGACAAGGAAACTAGAGGGAGACGAGAAGAATAGAGGAAACCATGGAAAATCAAAGGATCGAGCAAGGTCAAAATCCAAAAGCAAGATAGTATGTTGGCACTGTGGAAAGTATGGGCATGTAAAGAAGGACTGTTGGGAGCTTTGGGACAAGAAGAAAAAATAGGAAGAAAATAAGGAGACAAATGTGGCAATGGGTAATGTATGTCAGGATGCTTTGATTCTTTCTTTGCACAATATTACTGAATCTTGGGTTTTAGATTCGGGGCTTCTTTCCATGCTTCTCCACATAGGCATTATTTTGTTGATTATGTTCAAGGATATTTTGGGCATGTTTTTCTTGGTGATGATGAGCCTTGTAGCATAGTTGGAAAAGGTTTTGTTCAAGTTAAGATGCAGAATGGGAATACTTGGCTATTGAAGGATGTCAAACATGTGCCTACATTAAGATGAAATTTGATATCGGCAGGGCAATTGGGAAGTGATGGTTGTACTGTGATATTTACAACGGACTCTTGGAAGGTTACTAAGCGTGATCTTGTGGTGGCAAGAGGTAAGAAGGTTGGAACCTTGTATTTAACCACTTATAGCACTAATTTTTGTAATCTTGTGGCTTCAGAAGTAGATACAACATTTTCACTATAGGCTCGGTCATATGAGCCATAAGGGCATGGAGATCATAAAGAAGGATTTACCTGGATATATAGAAACAAGTTTGGAGTTTTGTGAGGACTGCATATATGGGGAAAAAGTGAGTAAGGTTTCTCAAGGTTGGACCTACAAAGAAAGAGAGTAAGTTAGACTTGGTGCATTCGTGTGTGGGGGCTTGCTCTGTATCATCTCTTGGGGTTCAAGTTATTATGTTACTTTTTTGATGATGCAACAAGGAAAGTTTGGGTTTATTGTATTAGAAACAAATCTGATGTATTTGACACTTTTGTTAAATGGAAAGCCTTGGTAGATAATGAAACAGGTCTTAAGCTAAAATGTCTCAGGTCAGATAATGGAGGGGAGTATTGTAGAAATGAATTTGATGATTATTGTTCTAAGAATGGAATTCACAAGAAAAATACTGTTCCAGAACTCTGCAGCAGAATGGGGTATCATAAAGGATGAACAGAATAATAATGGAACATTCTAGGAGCATGAGGTTACATGCAAGATTGCCTCTTTCTTTTTGGGTAGAAGTGGTGAGCATAACTATGTACTTGATAAATAGAGGACCCTCAAGTGCCTTGGATGGAGGCATACCTGAGGAGGCTTGGTATGGTAAGAAAGTTGATTATTCATTTCTTAGAGTCTTTGGATGTGAGGTGTTTGTTCATATAGACAAGGATGATAGGACCAAACTAGAGGCTAAGTCAAAAAATGTACTTTCATTGGTTATGGTGGTGATGACTTTGGATATAAATGTTGGAGTATTAAGGACAAGAAAATCATTCGATCTAGGGATGTGGTCTTTAATGAGAAAGTCATGTATAAGCAATAGTTGCAGGAAAATAGGGAAGAATCCAAGAAAGAATATGCAGCGGTAGAGGATCTTCCAGATGGAAAAGTGACACATGAATCAGTTCAGGAACCCCAAACTCCTATATTGAGGAGGTCTTCTAGGGTAAGAAGAGAACCTGAACATTTTTCTCCTTCTCTTTATTATTTATTACTCACTGATAGTGGAGAGCCAGAGAGATTTGATGAAGCAATGTAGGTAGATGCTAGGAAGAAGTGGGAGCAAGCCATGGATGAGGAGCATCAGGCTCTCATGGAGAACCAGACATGGGATTTGGTGAAGCTACCCGAAGGAAAAGAACATTACAAAATAAGTGGGTGTTCAGAGTCAAAGAGGAAGAAGGAGGAAAGAAAAGATACAAGGCCCAATTGGTGGTCAAGGGGTTTGCATAGAAAAAAGGTATAGATTTTGATGAGGATTTTTGTCTTGTATTAAAAATGACTTCTATTAGAATTGTTCTAGGAATAGTTGCAGTGAGATGACTTGCACTTAGAACAACTTGATGTAAAGACTAAATTTTTCATGGTGATTTGGAGAAGGAACTATATATGCAGCAACCAGAGGATTATGAGGTCAAAGGTAAAGAGGAGACGGTGTGCAAACTGAAGAAGAGCTTGTATGGCTTGGAACAAGCTCCACGACAATGGTATAAGAAATTTGATAGCTTCATGATGGAGCAAGGTTATATTAGATGTCATTCTGACCATTGTGTGTATACAAATAAATTTGAGGATGGCATTTATATTATCCTATGTCTGTATGTGGATGACATGTTGGTTGCAGGTAAAAACATGCAGGAAATAAAAGTACTCAAGAAGTAGCTAAGTGAATCCTTTGCTATGAAGGATTTGGGGTAGCCAAACAAATCCTTGGTATGAGGATATCTCGGGATAGGAAGGAACAGAAGCTAACTTTATCTCAGGAAGAGTACATTAAGAAAGTCTTGGAGAGGTTTAATATACATGATGCTAAACTGGTTGGGACTCCTTTGGCAAACCATTTCAAGTTATCAAAGGAGTAGTGTCCCAAGATAGTGCATGAGAGAAACCAAATGTCCAAGGTACCTTACTCATCAGTAGTTGGCAGTTTGATGTATGTCATGGTGTGTACCAGTGTGATATTTCCCATGTAGTGGGAGCGGTGAGTAGATTTATGAGTGATCTAGGTAGAGATCACTGGTAGGTAGTAAAGTGGATCCTTCGGTATTTGAGAGGGACCATGGGGATAGTTTTGTGCTACAGTGGATCAGACACCACTTTGTGTGGTTATGTAGATTCAGATATGGCTGGAGATGTAGATAGTAGGAGGAGCACGACAGGTTATGTTTACATTGTAGGTGGGACAAAAATGAGCTAGATTTCATGACTACAGAAGTTGGTGGCTTTATCAACCACAAAGGTTGAGTATGTTGCTACCATAGAGGAAAGAAAAGAAATGATTTGGTTACAACAATTTCTTGAGGAGTTGGGGCATAAGCAGGAGGAAGGAAAGCTACATAGTGATAGTTAAAGTGCTATACACCTAGCTAATAACTTTTCTTTCCACTCTAGGATGAAGCATATATAGTTAAGGTACCATTTCATCAGGACAACTTCGGAGGAAAAGAAGTTAAAGTTGAAGAAGATCCATACCAGTCAGAATCTTGCAAACATGATGACCAAGGTGGTCACAAGGAAAAAAATGAAGTTGTGTTCAGCTTTGGTTGGTCTTCACGAAAACTAGTGAAGGGTTGAGAAGTTTTCTCAGAGGAAAACTAGTCTCCAAGTGGGAGATTGTTAGGTTGTGGAGCCTATTTTCATGTGTGAAAGTGTTGAAGACTGTACACTAAGAGTAATGTACACTTTTCATGTATCGAGAAACATGATTTTATCATATGGGAAGGATTCTGACCCATAGGTTTATGGGATGGTTTTTGCCCATGGTTTTGATACCCACGGTTTTGTAAAACTGCTTAAGCAATTGTCTATTTATATGGTTTTATGCATATGATAGATGTATGAAAAACATTGCAGATGTGCTTTGAATTTGGGTGTGAATTATGTAGAGTTTGTTGAGCATAGCTCCAAATAGATTTGGGTATTGTATTGAGAGAGGGGTGGCTTGTAATAAAATCCGAGAGCAAGTGATTCTTGGTGGACGTAGCCCAAATTGGGTGAACCACATAAAATACCTGTCTCTTTGTGTTGTGTTATTTTATTCTGAACTTTTATTTGAGATCTTTAATATTTTTGCATATTAGTCTCTACGGTTGCGATTCTATGATGGATTATTCCACATATTTTATCCCTTATTTCCTAACAAAAGGTATATAAAGGACTCCCTTAGCAAGCCTTGTTTATCCTAGCATAGGTATCCTTCAGCCACAATCAAGCTATAGTGCAAGGGAAGGAACCACCGAATATTACTCGTTATCTGATCACACATCGATATAAAGGTGGGCCAACTCAGTGAGTGCCACTTGTTGTGTGTGGTATTGAAAGTAGGCTATATCTTGTGTTGCACACCTACTTGACTAGCTAGGTTGTGTGTTACATGTGTGTTGCTTGCTTACATATCATTTTTACCACACATTAATCAACCAATCAAACATTAATCAAAAAATAAAATTGACCCAATCCATCCATCTAATTACCCCAATCTTATCCCCTTTCCTAATCCATCCCATCCACATCTAATCCCTCCATCTTAATCATATCTTACCTACATCCTATCCATACCCAATCCTATTCCTAAATCTTATCTAAACCCCCATCCTCATCATGGCTCCCATCAAACTCAAATCTCCCACCCATCAACCTTTACCTTCCCACTTTGATCAAAACATCCCTATTACTATCCAATCTTTAAAAACCAAATTATGACACTCACATCCTCTATCCAACAATCTCCTAACCCATCCCAAGTTGATCCCACCATCCTCACAACCATCCAAAATCTTAACCAACAAATTCTTGACCTCCAATCACACCTTAGCCAAACATCTTCTCAACCATCCTCCCTCACATCCACTTATGATAGTGAGGACCTTATTGACATCAACCAAGATGATCCCCATCTACACAACCAATCACACCTAATCATAAATCCACATCATCCAACATCCCTAACCATCCTCCTTCCTCACACCCAACTAATTACATCAATTTTGATCAACTCCAATCATCCCCTTCCACCAATAAAGATCTCCTTTTCAAACTTTTCCAAACCTTAACCAACTATGATTCATCCACCACATCCACTTCCAAATCAAAATAAAAATCTAAATCAAAACCCAAACCTAAATATCCCAAATCACCACCATCTAACCTTCTTTTACAATTTTCTAACCTATTATCCAAGCCTAATCCTTCATCACTACTATCCACCCCTAAATCCCCCATCAACCAATCTAATCCCCAACTCCCTCCCATCAAAACATATCATAATGTACCTTATACATACCCATCCACATCCAATCAAGATCAAACCAAACCACAATCCTTATCCCCTACATCACACCTTAGTCCTAAATCCTCATCATCCCCATCATCCCAACCTCATCCCATGGAATTTCTCCTAGATAGTCCCAAGTCCCCTCCTCTAACATCTACTTTGGCTCCTAAGCCTCCATCACTTATATCTAACCCCATCCAATCAAGTGTGACTCCTAAGTCACCCACATCCTCTTCATCCCCTAATCCTACTTCATCCAACATGGCCCCCATGCCACCTTTATCCTCTCCATCCACATCTAATAAATCTACCAATCACCAATCCGATGTCAATCCATCCAATATAAATCCGAAGTTCCCCCATTTCTGAATCATATATCACCTAACATGACTCCTAAGTCACCTCAATATCCCAAATCTAATGTGGTTCCTACACCATACCCATCTAAAAATTCTCCTTTATCACCCA
The DNA here is from genome assembly GCA_018340775.1 of Taxus wallichiana var. yunnanensis. Lineage (NCBI taxonomy): Eukaryota > Viridiplantae > Streptophyta > Pinopsida > Cupressales > Taxaceae > Taxus > Taxus wallichiana. The sequence continues at coordinate 368,607,593 of CM031244.1, read as the reverse complement.
ACTCTAATTTGACCCCCATATCACAACCATTCCCTTCATCTAAATTTACCCATCCCCTTAATCTACATCTAATAATCCTAATTCAAATCCATCTACCTCAAAACCACATACTCAAACCAATCCAAAACCAAACCAACCTCCTAAAGCCCCCAAGGCTAATCCTCCATCCAAATCCCAACCATCTAATCCACATCCTAAACCTACATCCAAATCACATAAATCCAATCAATCCTCTCCTATCCTACCCACTCCTACACATATCCTACCTAACCCACCCTTATTACCCACACCATCTCTCTTACCAACCCCAATCACCTTTGCCTCCTTAGGTGAATCCTTGACTACCATCTTCCATCATCTAAAAACTTTCAACATGATTATCCATCCCCCAATCAAATCACGCAATCAAAACCTTCCCAAACCATCTTGGTATAGGGACCATTATTATTGTGACTTCCACCGCACCCATGGACATTCACTTAATCGATGTCTACAATTCCAATCTTACGTCCAAAACCTCTTTAACCAAAAAATTATTTTCCTTGTACCTCTTTATCCATCATCCTTTTATCCTCATCCTATACCTAACCATCCCCTATCAAAATCCCCATCCTCTCTTAAACCCCATCATCATAAACAATCCAAATTCAATCCATCCCAACCATCCAACAAATCTAAAACTCTCCCCCCACCTAAACATCCAAACAAATCCAAATCTAAACCCCCATCTTTTGATGGCCCCTTAGTGGATGAGAAAACAAACATCCCCCAATCTAATGGTGACAACATCACTTCACCCTCTTCCATATCCACTTCCTTCCATGTAGCTGAAAATATGCTTACCAACATCAAACATTGTGGTAAAATATTAGGAATCCATGAATAAGGCATCCTTACTCCCATCACCCATCCTCCCAACTCTGGACAATTAGGATTGGGCTATAAACCTCTCACTAACAATACCCAATCAAAACCGATCCTACCAATTCTCTTGATCATCCCATCAATCCATCTACCAATCCCCAATCCTCTAATCCCCTACACATCCCAAACACCTAAAATCAGATTGAGCATTTAGGTTTTCCTTTGCACATGGATGTTCTTTCCTCATCCCTCCATCCTCATTCCAATCCAATCCATCTTCAAAAGTACTTAATTGACTTAATCACACATGATGTAAGTCATTAGTACCTATTACACTTGTGTGACCTTGGTCTATCCTTACTATCAACATCCAAGAACAATCATATCTTAGAGATCCAATCACTTAATCACACATCTTAATTAACTTGTGGTGAATACCCTTGGGTGCATCTTATGACACTCTAGCCAATGTCGTCACTACACTCATCTCCATCCCCCCATCTAGCCACTTGTGATTCTTAACCCCTAGAGGTCTTAAGAGAGTGGATCATATATATATATATATATATATATATATATATATATATATATATAAAGTAAAAAATCATATCAAAAATAAAAAATATCCAATAAAATCCACCTCGAGACTCTCTATAGGGGTGTTTATAGAAACTCTACTTGGGCTATGGATTCTGGTGGAAGTTGATCAATGTTGTGATAGTAATCAGATGTATCTACGTCAGGTCTATGGATGACTGACTCTTGCTAGCGAAGCATGCATGGCTTAACCTTTCGGTCACCTTCCATTAGCTTACTTAATTTAATAACTCCATATGCACTGGCTAGTTTTTTTTTACATACTACCCATTAAGTCTTCACAACAAGCAATAATTAACCATCACAATCGCACACATGATGATCTCGAAGAGACATTGCACTTGTATGTTGCCAAGTATGGCTTAGACCTTGGTCACACTCTTGTTTTAGTCCTACTTTTATCTTACACCATGTGCTTTTAAGATCATCTTTTGTTCATCATCCATTACAAACCATCCATCCCTTGCATCCACATCCTTTTACATCCATCATCCATGGGCACTCGACAATCCTATTGCTTTATCCTATCCCCCTTTTTCTTCCTTTAACCCGTCATCATTATGACTGGGGAAAATTTATAATCTTAAGGGGCACCATCCCTTACTTTTTATTCTTCCTTACACTTGGGGGCACAAAAAACTAGACTATCATCCATCATCCCACCCTTTACTTGGGGGCCTATCTTATCCTCCTACCTTATCCGATCGACTAAGTCATCACCTAGTCCCATATCCTACCTTATCACATCCCTCATCCTATCAAACCTCCTTTATCTTATCCAACCAATCCCTTTTATCCCACATCCTTTATCCTATCCAAAATCATCCCTTTCTCCCACATCCTTTATCCTATCCACAATCATCCCTTTACCCTATCCATTATCCTATCCAACCAATCCCTTTATCCCACATCCCTTATCCTATCCCAAATCATCCCTTTATCCCTAATCCCTATCCACATCTACCTTGGGAATTATAGGAGAAAGTCACCTCCTTTCAACCCCATGCCTATCCCTATCACATCTTCATCCCACCACATCTAAACTATCTTAAAAATCCAAAAATCAAAAACATCTTTAAAATCCAACAAAATCAAAACATCTTAAAAATCCATAAAAATTGACAACACATATACAATCTAAAACACTTTTTATGCATTTGTGTGTGTATGCTTGTTCGCTTGTTTGTTTATCTTTTCTTGCATTTACATCATATTTTGGTCGATGATATGAGGCCATTTTTTATTTTAGCACTTGGCTGATGATATGAGGCCCCTTTTATTTCCTTTTTCTTTTTTGGTCTAATGATATGAGGACCATATTTTCTATATTAATATGTCCAATGATATGAGGACAAGGGCATTTGGCAACTCAGTCATCATGGTCTTTATGCCTTGATGCATATTGCTTTATGCCACATCTTAATAAACTTACTAATGATGATAATTGTGGGAACTTTACGATAGCACCACCCCTTTCAATCATCACTTAGCTTAATCATCATCACCTTATCCAACCAACCATTCATCAATCATCTAACATCCAATCATCAAATATTATTCATCCAATCAATATATCTAATATTTTCAATCAATCCTATCAATTCCTATCATCCAAACATCTTCACATCAACATCCAACATCCAACATCCAAAATCAAAATCCTCTCCCCTTGACTAGGGCATCCCAAATCCAAATAATAAAAATCCAACATCAACAACATCATCAATCCAAGATCCTATCTAATTCTTATCCCCGTGGTCGGGGCATCCAATAATCCAAAATCCTGTGATCCAACAACATCCAAACATCATGTGATCCAACAACATCCAAACATCCAAAATCTAGCAACATCCAATATCCAAACATCCAAAACATCAACCCCTTTACTAGGGCATCCAAAATCAAAACATCCTACACCCTTGTCATACATTGATGACCGGGGCCTCCTTAATATTCTTACTTGGGAATCTCCTCTCTTTTTGAGTGGCTACCCGCCTCATTCCTCCCGCCTACCCACTCGAGGGGGCATCATATTACCATCCTATCATCTTCTACTTCTTCTTTGAACGATCATTGCTACACAATAATCCTTCAAAGAGGGGAAAAATGTAGACACCTAAAATGTCTACATGACTAATTAACATTAATCATGTCCCGCATTTTAGTCTTATCACCATTTATCCGCTAACAATCTATTTTAATCCATCATTATAATCATCATTAATAAACCATATAATAATTAATCGTAAGATTAATTATTATTATTATTAATCCATTTTACCAAAGATTCATCATTCATCATTTATTATTAATCCTTTTATTTCATTATTATATCATATTATCCTATTTAAATCCTCATTAACATTTTATAGGAATTTAATATTCCTACATCTCACCTACCACCTACCCTACACATCCCTACACCTAGCCTTTCCATCAAATATCATCATTAATTATCCTAATCACATCATTTAACCTAATCTAATCCTAATCATGTGCACATCCTCACCTCTAAATCTAGAGGCTTCTAAATCTAGAAGCTTCTCCATCTTTCTCTCTCATTTTTACAAATTAAAATATTCTACACTCTTCTATTAAATTAAAAATTTAATAAAATCTCCACACAAAATCTAAAACTCTCCACATCTAGAAATCTCTACACAAATCCAATCTTCTCATGAAATTTCAACCATTGGATTCAATCCAACATGGATTAATCCTTGCCATTTAATTTTCCACTCACAAAATATAAATCAAGAACTCATCCTCCATGAGAGCACAACGGGTAAATCCATATCAAACATTTTCCATTTTTATCACTCAATAAATCCATCATTCATCTCCAATCTAGGATCATTTATCCTTCATCATTCTTCAAGAAATCATCGAGAAATCCAAGGAGAGGTGTTGCCCAAGTGTCTCAAAAATATGAAGTAAGCAATCAAGTTCAATCCAAGCAATCCAAGAGCACATCCAAATCATCAAGGGATCTCTTCATTTGGTAAGTGAAGGTATTGCATTTCTTTCTCCCTTCCATCTTGCTCTATCTAAGGTTTTGTTTAAATAGATTAGATTTAGGGATCAATTTCTTTGTTTTTGGTTTCTATTTTTATATAATTTTTTCTTGCATTACGCTTTCCATTGTGAAACTGGACCTAAATCTCTATATTGTATTGTTACACTACTCACACGCATAGCATAGACATTTATTGTATACTTATACATAGATTTTACATTCTAGATTTGTCTTAAGTTTTGTGAGTGTTTAGGATATATTGTTAGGATTGTGATAACATCATTTTGACACTAAAAATCTTATTTTCCGAAATCTTAGATCATGTGTCCGAATAGTGTTGTTACGTTGCTCACATTGCTATCATCCTGTTGTGTATATTTACCCCGGGTAAATATAGACACACAAAGCAAATCGGGTCTCGGAGGCGGAGAAGCATGGCGCAGAAGCATGTCGGAGGGTGGATAAACCCGACATCAAAAGACATGTCGGAAGGGTTGGAAAACCCGACACAAAGCAAATCGGGTCTCGGAGGCGGAGAAACACGGCGGGAAAACACGTCGGAAAACACGGATCGAAAGCATGTCGAGCCGGCTTCAAGCCCGATGCAAATGCACAAGGGAACCCCCGAACCCGGCGCGAAAATCCCGACGCGAAATGGACAGTTCGCCATTTTTTGAGTTTGTTGAGTTTTTACCTACTACCGCCATGGTTTTTGAAGTTAAGTGCAGTCTTGGAGGTGGTTGGGGAAGCTCTGAATTCTTCTCTTCTCCCTCATTTTCTTCCTATATATTGGCCGGGAGTGGCTCTTATCAAAGGTTGGACATTTTTATTTTGCATCCTCCCTTCTCTCCTTGCTTGCAAGAGAATTTGTGGAGCCTTCAAACCTCCCATATGGATTGTAATGCCATTTTTTGCCTCTTGGCCACTGCAATGTATTGTATCGATCCTTGAGCAATATATATATGTCTGTGATTGATTCTAAACCCTCTCATGTATTCATTGTTGTCATTTTTGATCTCTTATTGTAGTTTGGTTACCTGTGCATGGTGTTTGTATTGCATCTATGTGGTCTGTGTTAAATTTGCAAAATGAGTGTTTAACATTCCTCGGTGCATCACCTCCGTAGTTTAGGTTTTATTTTTATGCATTCTCTACCCTGTCTCCTTGGCAAGTTAGATTAGGTTTTTGGTAAACCCTCTGCATTTTATTCGTGCATCTGAATAGAGGAATAGGAGCCGGCCTTCATCCGGAGAGCTTTTCCGATTTCGCAAGGTCCCACACTTGGGAAAAGCTCCATGTTGTGCAATCACACTTTGATGCTTCTCAACCCATCAAATTAGAAGTCGATCGGCGTCCGGGGGATGCTATGTTTTGACACCAACAGTTTTGGCACGCCCGGTGGGACCAGAGGTCATTCCATAAAGATTTGAAGGAGTTTTCATGAAATTCGGACTGAGAAATTGCAAGTTTTAAAATTTCAGATTTTGCTCCGTCCAGTGAACTCCGAAATCAATTTTCAAGGGTTTATCTTGCTCAAAACAGGTCAAAATTTCAACAGTTGGTAGATCTGAAGGTAATCTTCAAAAGGGTATCTTTATTTTTTTGATATTTTGATTTCCAAAATTTTAGGTTTTTCAATTTCGGGTTTTCGGGGTCCGAGAACATCAAAGCAGCAATTCGGGTTTTGGGGGATGCATTCCATGGTCCTATTCCCGACAGCAGTGATTTCAGGTTTTGAGGGATGTCGGACATGTTCCAAGTTCCGACACATAGCAATTCGGGTTTTGTGAGTTGCATCGCATGACCTGAGTTCCGCCTGTACTTTTCGGGATCCGCACTTTTTGCAACAAGGGGCTGAATTCGGATTGAAGATTGTCTCCTCTGGGTCCTTCAAATTTTAAATTATATTTTCAATATTGTCAAGTTTGGTGTGTAACTTGGCAAAATCCAGCCTTTTAGAGGCTTGTTATCTAACACATCTGGCGACTCCGAAGGGATAGAGTTCAGTGGTGTAGCAGCACAAGTTGCCCAGGCACATGAGAAGAATTCGAACCAGGTCTAATACTCGAGAAGAGGGGCTATTTTTCCACTTGCAACTTTCACCAGGCAGAGGAAGGAGAGGAAGAAGACCACAAAGATCACCATCTCCACCTAACAGGACTTTGTCTACACCTCCACAGTAGACCTTTTCTCGCATCAACCAGGGTTCTTAGGCCAATCATAATGGCACATCTACCACCGAATCCCTTTGTCAATTTCACGGGTAGTAGTCCACTTGCCCTAAATGCTCATAATCAAATTCCAGTTGCAGCGCTAAAGAATATACCCTATTTCACAGGAGAAAATCATACTACTCCTATTGATCACATCCAGGATATTGCTAATGCATGTGCAATCCATGAAATAAATGAAATGGATGTTGCAGTCAAGTTGTTGGCTTCATCTTTCAAAGGTAAGGCCTTACAATGGTTTAGGAGCCTTACAGCAGGGTCTATTACGAATTGGAACCAACTTTGTTCAGCTCTTTGCAACCAATTTGGGGAGAGGGCGGATAATTTATCTTTATTGGAACAACTGACAACAATCAAAAGGGCTCCTAACGAACAAATGATAGATTTCAACTTCAGGTTCCAACGGACATGGGATAGGATTCCAATAGCTGTTAGACCAACCGCCGAAGGAGCATTCCTTTATTTCTTAAAGGCTATAAATTCAGACATAGCCATGATGATCCAATCAATGGGAGGGACAATGCTGCCAGGGGCCTATGACACAACGATTAGAGCAGAGAACTGTTTGATCCAAGCTGGAAAGCTTGCACCAAGGCCACCAATGCCTCTCTATCTAGATATGGGAAATCCTACAACCAGTCAAGCACCAGAGTTGAATCCCATTCCAACTCCTAGAAATCAAAGCAATAATGAGGCATCGACTTCTTCAAATACTTCAAAGGAATTGCAGGAGGTTATGAAACAACTACAGAACCTTGGAAATGAGCTAGTGACTATCAAAAGACAACAAGCTCAAAGTGCTAGACCATATCAGCCTCAAGCACAGTACCAAGCTAGGCCCTCATACCAACAAAATAGACCACCACCTCAGGCTGTAAATCAAAACCAAAACCAAGGACAACCTCAAGCTGCCAGGCCATTTTGGCCGTATGATCCAAATACAACGACATCCTCAAGAGCCTTGGTTCCAATACAAAACAACATGGCACAAGAGTACAACTGGTGTTACCCTTGCAATCTACCTCACAATCAGTCAGCATGTTTCAATGGTGCACTGAATCAGGCCTTGATGGTGCAAACCATTGGTGTTCCTCAAGAACCAAGCCAAGAAGGGAATCAACAGCAAGAAACGCAACAAGAAGGACCTCCAACGGAAACCACATTGGCCAATTGGCAAACGGAAGACTTCTGTGGAGTTAACCAACAGCCTTTTCAAGGCGTGGCTGCCAACACATGGTCAAAGAAGAGAAGCATAGTAGAGGGACAACCATCTAATCCAGTTGTTTCTCAACCCACTCTTACACAACAGGGGGTCGGCAGACCAAACATAGCTCCAAATGTGCAAAATCAGCCTAAGGTACCTGTTGTAGCAACACACGCACTTTTCAAGCTCGAAAAAGGTTGCACCAAGTAAGGGGCAGCAAAAGGACAATTCATCCCCTTTCAACATCATCGATCAAATGAAGAAGACACATGTGAACATTTCCATGTGGGAATCACTGGCGATCCCAGGGCAACGAGATTTATTGCAAGCTGCAATGGCTAATTAGTCTGCTCCAAATGTATCAAACCAGGGACATGAGAAAGTTCTCACTAATGTAGTGCAACATGATGGGGGCCAGACAAAAAAATTTGAAACCTCCACCATTCTATGTTTCATTGATTGTTGGAAACCACTTGGTACACAACTGCATGATAGATTCAGGGGCAAGTAGTTCAGTGATGCCGAAGCAAATAGCGGATCAACTTGGTTTGAGGTATGAGCCAGTGCTGAAAGGAGTAGTACAGCTAGATGGAACAGCAGTGGGAACAGTTGGGGTCATCAAGGGGTTAAGCCTAACACTACATTCATGTCCTAATGTTACAGTTATGCAAGATGTGTGCATGATTGACCTTCCACCACTCTTTGCGTTGTGTCTATCAAGAGACTTCACTTTGCAAAATCGGTGGATATTTATCTGCAGATTGGTCGCACATGATTTTCAGGACAAGGTATGGGGCTAAAGCAACAATCAGGTCAGAACCAATTGCCAATTTCCATATTGAGCCTCATGTATCAAGTCCTATCAATGCAAATTGCTCAGCTTTTGATCAGGAGGAGTGTTCAAGTGATCTAGAAATAGGTACTAAGGTCGAGGGAATTCCTGATTTAACTTTGGATGAATGGGCAAACAAGAGTCATGAATTTGACCCATACAAGGAAATTGAAGAATCTGAATTGGGCGTGTATTGTATACACGAAGAAAATTCACCCATTCCCGACATCATTCAGCCTGAACAAAAAGATGAAAACAAAGTTTGGAAATTATTCTTCGATGGTTCGAGAAGCAGACAAGGTGCTGGAGGTGGTGCAGTGTTGATTTCACCACAAGACATCAAATATTATTCAGCTTTTCATTTCCAGTTTTCTTGTTCAAACAACACGGCTGAATACGAGGCATTGATTCATGGACTTCATTGGGCCAGGAAAAGGGGCATAAAGAACTTGCAGGTGTTTGGAGATAGCGAGCTAATCGTCAACCAAGTCAGGGGACAACATGCTACAAAGAATGACCTGCTAAAGAGCTATAAGAATAGGGTATGGGACCTCATTGAGGATTTCAAAGCTTTCAGCATTGTGTCCATACCCAGGAAGAAAAATGAAGCCGCAGATAGGCTCGCAGCAGTTGGAGCAACGTTTGATGTGGTTGACAACATCAGAAGAGAAAAAACACAACCACATATCCATGTGATTATGAGGCCAGCAGTTCCAGATAATAACACAAGCTGGCAGGTGTTTGAGAATGATCAACAGATCGTCAATTTCTTACAAGAAGAAGCTGAATTCTCAGCTAGAAATCAGGATAGGCTAGAGCAGCAGTATGGGGATCAAGTAGTGCAGCTGCGGACAAACAAGCTTCCTAAAGGTTTAGTAACGTTGGAGTCTATCTTCAACCCTAACGACCAGTTTCGTAAGGAAAAGGCTAATATACAGGTCAAGAGAGAAGATTCAGAGCCAATTCTAGTTGGGAAAGCAAAACACTTCAAATTGGTAAAGTGGCCACTAAGCAGGAGAAATCAGATTTCATACAGCTTTGCCAAGAATTTCCAGATGTCTTCGCTTGGAGCTATGAAGACTTAAGAGGATTCGACCCAAATTTGGCACAACATACAATAGAATTGGATCCAGATGCTAAGCCCATCAGGCAGAAGCAGAGACCAGTCAACCCTCACATTGAGCCTCTAATGAAGAAAGAGTTAAACAAGCTAATAGAGGCAAGCATTATATTCCCGATCAAGCACTCAAGCTGGGTTGCAAACTTGGTTCCCGAGTCAAGGGAAAAGAGCGGAGAAATCAGGTTATGTGTGGACTTTCGAGACCTTAATAGGGCATCTCTCAAAGATCATTACCCACTTCCTTCAATGGAACAAATATTGCAAGTAGTATCCGGTTCAGAGAGATTCTCTCTCCTAGATGGCTACTCAGGGTATAATCAGGTGATGGTGAAAGAAGATGACCAATTCAAGATGGCTTTCACCACCAAATGGGGGACCTATGCCTACAAGAAGATGCCATTTGGGCTATCAAATGCTGGGGCCACTTTCCAAAGGGCAATGGATATGGCATTTAAGGGGTTGATCAATAAAATAGTTCTATATATCTTGGCGACATCACTTGTATTCTCAAAAGATGCACGGTGGATCACCTCTTACATTTGAGGCAAGTATTTCAGAGATGTAGAAGATTTGGGGTATCATTGAATCCCAAAAAATGCATATTCTTGGCTCACGAGGGAAAACTTCTAGGCCATATTGTTTCAAAGGAAGGATTGACGATTGACCCAGAAAGAGTTGAAGCAATTCAAGCATTGCCATTGCCAAGTCATAAGAAGGCTCTTGAAAGCTTCTTGGGAAGGATCAATTTTGTCCATGAGTTTGTTCCAAATTTTGCTACTCTCGTAAAGCCAATAACGCTGATGTTAAAAAAGAGCATGGCATTTAAGTGGACATCTGAAGGCAAGGCAAGTTTTGAGGCAATAAAAGAGGCTATATCTCAAGCTCCGACTCTCGTCAATCCAGACTTCTCCAAGGATTTCATGTTATATGCCTTTGGTGGTGGAGACACAATTTCTGCAATCCTGGCACAACAAAACAAAGGAGGATTAGAACAACCAGTTGCTTTCTTCAGTCAAGGCTTGGAGGAATATGAAACAAGATACTCTTTCATTGAAAAGCATGTCCTTGCAGTGATTAGGAGTTTAAAGAAATTCAAGCACCTAGTCTCAAACAACAAGATCCAATTATTGGTCTCTCATGCGGGAGTCAAGGACTTCCTTCTAAACAAGGATCTGAATGAGAAACGTGCAGGATGGATCACTCGTGTCATGGAATATGACATTGAGATCAAGGTCACCAAACTAGTACGTGGAAAGGGACTATGTGAGCAGCTAGCCTTGAGTCAACAAGTTGAAGCAGGTAATGAAAAAGAAGACTATCTTGGTACTACAGGATGGCCAAGAACATGAAAATGATGATGTGCCTACTCCTTGTTGGACTCAGAATATGATACACTTCCTACAGACAGGACTATGCCCTCCAGAAATGAGCAAAGCAAAGAGGAGATACTTTAGATTACAAGCCATTCCATATGTGCTTGTTGATGGTGTTTTGTTCAAGAAAGACATCAATGGGGTTCTATTGAGGTGCATTGGGACTAGTCAAATTAAGAGGGTGTTACGAGATTTTCACGATGGAGATTCTGGCGGACATTTTGCCCCACGAGTAACAGCTCTCAAGATAATGAAGGTAGGGTATTATTGGCCCACGGTGTTCAATGACTGCTATACATGGATAAGAAAGTGTAAGAAATGTGCACTCTTCACAGGCAAAGAAAGACTAGCAGCACTTCCATTGCACCCAATTTTGGTTGACCAACCATTTATGCAATGGGGATTGGACTTCGTCGGGGTCATCAATCCAAACTCAAGCCAAGGCCACAAGTGGATTCTCACGGCAACAGACTATTTCACCAAGTGGACTGAAGCAGTAGCGCTCAAAGAGGCAAACGAGTCTAATATACTAGAATTTTATGAAGGAATAGTGACCAGGTTTGGTGTGCGGCACTATCATATCAGATAATGCATTGGCATTCATAGGTTCCAAGATTACAGAATGGGCTGTCATCAAGAATGGAATCTATTTGAGCACCTCTTCAAATTATTACCCAGCGGGGGTAATGGACGAGAGAGTCCACGAACAAAAATTTGCTAAGAATCATCAGGAGGACTCTGGATGAAAATCAAAGAACATGGCATACCAAGCTAAAATCAGCATTATGGGCTGACAGAATAACACCAAAGAGGTCTACAGGTAATTCCCCTTACAAGTTGGTCTATGGAAAAGAGGCGTGTGCCTATATCATTAGAACTGCCTGCATTGGAGTTCATGAAGCAGTTGGAGTTAGTTGAGTTCGAACCAATGGAGGCCAGGTATGCAGAGTTGATGGAATTGGAAGAAATTAGAGAACATGCAGTTCAAACAATTGAGAAAGATCAGGCCTTAGTGAAAAGATGGTTTGATAAGAAAGCAAGAGCAAGGACCTTCCAGGAAGGGGACTTAGTTCTGAAATGGGATGCAGATCGGGCAAAACCGGAAGGCATTCCAAGTTTGATGCCATTTGGAGTGGCCCCTACATGGTCATGGAATGTAAGAATAGCAATGCCTTCCAATTGTCTACATTGGATGGAGAAGAACTCCCGATTCCGGTCAACGGAATCTATCTTAAACATTGCTACTGAAGAGAGAAAAGTTCTACCCTTGTAAATATTAGCCTAGATTTCAATTCCTCTAAGTGCGTATGCACATTGTCTTGTTGTAGTTAGGTTTCAGTTTCCCTAAGTGCTTTGGCACAGGTTTTGTTGCTCCTGGGTTGGTTTTCTACGGTTCAGCGTGTTCTCGGAGAAGGAGTTGCGGTATCAGGTCGGTTTCAGGTTATTGCTTATGACTCCATGCCCAATGGATCACTAAAAGGCCATTGATCTTCTACCTAGCAGGCAGGTAACCCCGTGAGTCACCAAATTGTTGTATATATTTACCCCAGGTAAATATAGACACACAAAGAAAATCGGGTCTCGGAGGCGGAGAAACATGGCGCAGAGGCATGTCGGAGGGGCGGATAAACCCACATCAAAAGACATGTCGGAAGGGTTGGAAAACCCGACACAAAGCAAATCAGGTCTCGGAGGTGGAGAAACACGGCAAGAAAACACGTCGGGAAAACACGGATCGAAAGCATGTCGAGCCAGCTTCCAAGCCCGATGCAAATGCACAAGGGAACCCCGAACCCGACAGGTGGAAAATCCCGACGCGGAAATGGACAGTTCGCCATTTTTCGAGTTTGTTGAGTTTTTACCTACCGCCATGGTTGTTGAAGTTAAGTGCAGTCTTGGAGGTAGTTGGGGAAGCTCCAAATTCTTCTCTTCTCCCTCATTTTCTTCCTATATATTGGCCAAGAGTGGCTCTTATCAAAGGTTGGACATTTTTGTTTTGCATCCTCCCTTCTCTCCTGCTTGCAAGAGAATTTGTGGAGCCTTCAAACCTCCCATATGGATTGTAATGCCATTTTTTGCCTCTTGCCACTACAATGATATCTTGTATCGATCCTTGAACAATATATATATATATTCGTGATTGATTCTAAACCCTCTCATGTATTCATTGCTTTGTCACTTTTGATCTCTTATTGCAGTTTGGTTACCTGTGCATGGTGTTTGTATTGCATCTATGTGGTTTGTGTTAAATTTGCAAAACGAGTGTTTAACATTCCTCGGTGCATCACCTCCGTAGTTTAGGTTTTATTTTTATGCATTCTCTACCCTGTCTCCTTGGCAAGTTAGATTAGGTTTTTGGTAAACCCTCTGCGTCTTATTCGTGCATCTGAATAGAGGAATAGGAGCCGGCCTTCATCCGGAGAGCTTTTCCGATTTCACAAGGTCCCACACTTGGGAAAAGCTCCATGTTGTGCAATCGCACTGGATGCTTCGAACGATCAAATTAGAAGTCTGATCAGCGTCCAAGGGTGCTGCGTTTCGACACCAACACATCCATTTTACAAGACTTAGAATTTATTAGTGTTTATAATATGGGTTTTAATATATCTTGTTAGAATATCATGTCAACATTCTCTTATCATTCACGTCTTTTCTGTTTCAAACTCGACCTAACCGGTGATTTTTGTTGTCACTATTTGGTTTCAAACCTATCTAGATAAATCTTAGGGATTAAATATTTGTTGTGACTAAATTTGGAGTATTACACATCATTTTATTGATCTAGAAAAAAATGTGTCATATATTACTTTGTTAGGGTAAGTCATTATTTATTCATTATCATTAGGTTCACATTGACCTATTAGATTTGTGACTATTTTATGGTTACCATTCTTTATGATGACTTAGCCTCGTTACACTTTGCAAAAATTTATCTAGGGTCCCTTTTTAAAACCTTAGTGGAAGTATTTCGTATTTGTACCTCTTATTTCGATTATGCCTACTACGAGAATGGGATCTCAAAAGTTACAATCTGATCTCTTTGGACTTGAAAACCCTCTATTAGAAGATAATCTCATGGTTGACCATAGTGGTGGAGAGGAGGATTCTCCTTATGCGGATATAGAACTTCATCCCGCCCATATTGACGAGTACTTATTTTAGAACAAACATGAGGTTCTTAAGTTGGTTATGGAATTAGGGGCTATGTTACCTTCCACAGTAGACCCTTCTCTCATTTCCACAATGGTTCATGGAGATGAAGAAGTAGAACCGCCTCGCCTTATTATTAATGAAATTATAAACCCGTGTCATGCCTCTACTTATGGATGATGGAATAATGAGGAAATACCATTTGAAAATGATGGAGACTATCGATACCTATTATTAGGTTACGTTGTGAAGAGGAATATGTTCATCATGGACGACACCCCCTAATAAAGATCGTAACAAAATAACCACTCGGGAGGTAACCTTAGAAGAACAAGTCTAATCCATCACTTGCTAATTGGCTAGTTTGGCTTCACATATATAAAAGGAACAACCAAAAGTTTGGAAACAAGCTATACTAAAGGTAAAACTTAAAGCTTCATTTCACGAGTTCCCAATAAACACTCCTTGATGGGAGAAAAAAGAGAGCCTTATGAAGAAATTATTGTAGAGAATAGGGGTGGGAATACACCTATATTTTATCCTAGATATAGACCTACGCCCCCACACAAGATCCACTCTTCAATCAAGAGTGGTCCACTATGAATAATTCCATTCTAGCATTACAAGAAGGAAAAACTGGTAACAACAAAAATACCAGTTTGATGAGTTGTGCCCTTATCTATTTGATGGAGCCATGTTGTAGGTACCTTTCCCACAACACTTTGATTGTCTGAATATTGAAAAGTATAAAGGAGAAAGGTGACCCTCATTACCATATCACATATTTCTATATTTTTTGTCAAGAGGTTTCATATAGCAACAACTACCTCATCCATCTCTTCCCACGAAGTTTTTTAGGACAAATGTTAGAGTGGTTTCTATACATCCCTAAGGGATCTTTATCTAGAAGGCTGGAACTATCGTAATATTTTATACGCCACTTTTCTTTTAATATAGAGAGTGACTTTGCCATGTTAGAGCTTTGTAGTTCCAAACAATGAAACAATTGAAACTTTATTGCGGTCTTACAAAGATGGAGAGGGTTAGCTAGCCATTTTCCTTGCTCCATACCTAAAAATATGTTAATAAGTATATTTGTTCCCAACCTCCATCCATACATTACGTTCCCACTTGCAAATGAATTATGGAAACACATTTGAAGAGCTAATTGAAAAAGGGAGTCAAATTGAAAAGGCATCGAGTAGCTAAGGGGACTTTAAAACCTTTCTCTTGTGATCAAAATGATTCTAAATCTAATGAAATAAAAACATTTATTCATAATAAGAAAAAAACATCATTACGATGGGATAGTAGACTCCAAGTGAGTACAAGACGTTCGTAATCATGAACCTTTTACACTTACAAAATGCAATCCACCTATGGAGTATAAATGTTGCAATTTCACCCTCTATATGAATCTATATCATCCATACTAAAATAGTTAGAGGACGTAAGCATGGTTGAATACCATGAAACACAACCCTATGGAGATGACACACCTAAACCATTATGGTTTAGGGACATTTAATTTTTGGATTTCACTATGGAAAGCGTCACAATATTGATAAGTGTTTAAGATTAAAATAGTACATTCAAGACCTGATTGATAAAGGTGATATAGAAGTATATTTTGTTGTTGCTACCAAGTCTCCAAACATAAAATTGGGGATTTTAAAAGAACATTTTCCCAACCAATCGAGACAATCGTCTCAAAATAATAATGTCAACTATGTTTCAAATAAATACCATTTTTATGCATTGATAGGTTGTGTTGATCCACTCATTGAAAAAATCAATAGTATTAGAATTAAAACAAGAGAGTACATCTTGGAAACATGATGATCTTTCTTGTTATCTCGAGCCTACTTCCTCTCTTCATCAAGAGAGACACTATGATGTGTTAGATCAACTAGAGAAGACTACAAATAAGATTTCAATATTAGAACTTATAAATATTTCTAATGTTCATAACGATATACTTTTTAAAACCTTACGGGAATCATTAGTATCTATTAATGTCAACCCAACACATTTATAGGACAAGGTAGTGAAAATCACTTCTTTAGAACATATAACCTTCAGTCATTCAAAATTTTTGTATAAAATCCATCTCATAACCAACCCTTACACATTGAAGTAATAATCAAGTGTAAGAAGGTCAAAAGAGTACGTATGGATGGTGGATAGGGTCTAAATATTTATACCCTTAAACTAGTTCGTAAACTAGGATGCACAGAAGCTAATTTGGAGACAAAGGTCATCACCATAAAGGTGTATGACAATGAAGAATGAAAATCATCTGGAATGATCACTTTCTCATTAGAATTTGGTCCCATAACATATGATACAAATTCCATGTCTTAGATCTGGAACTCTATTACAACATCTTGCTCAGCCTCCCATTGATTCATGTCATGAAAACTATGCCATTAACATATCATTAATGTTTAAATTTGCAACATGAAGGAAAGACACTTAATATACAAGGGGATCCCCAACCATTTTCTCATTGCAAAGTATTTTTAGGCTACTTTCCTACCATCTAGAGGTGCCCCTCTATGGAAATTGTTGTTCATGTTCAATTGGAGACCCTCATTTCACAATTGAATCTAAATACCTTGTCTACCAATGAAAATGGTGCTTCCACATCATAAAATACCTTTTCTTCATGGGAGATGAAGGTTATACCAAGAGGTTGTGGAGAGTATGATCTACAACATGCCCTTATGGTTCAAAAAATTTTCTATTAGCTCAAGTGCATGGTAGGCCATATTTCAAAATCCAAATATCAAGGCATACTTTCCCTTTTGATAATTTTACTTCTTGTGGGTTACTAAAAGATGAAAGGTTTCTTACAGATATTGTATTCCATCTTGATGAAAATGAAAAATGGCTATATCCTACAACTCACCCAAGTATCTTATTCCTAATCAAATAATTCTTACCATGAGGTATAAGGGACATGGTTGTGAATCACAAGAGAAAGGTTCCTTTAGAATATTTGTCAATACCTTATCGTATAATGGTTAAATTAGGTATTGGCATCCATTTATATGAGTCTCACTCTTTAGATGATGAGTACACTTATTTTGAGCATGAGTATAGTTTGTTTTAAAATTAAAGTGAAGAAGATTCTTGGTGTAGTCTTTACGAAGACCTTGCCACCATGAACCTATTCTCTAACATGTCTATCCTTACCATAACCCCAGTTACACCCACCATATCCCCTATAACTTAGACATTAGACCTCATCTACCCAAAGCACTTGTGAATTGGGATCAACAAAAACACATACCTATTTACGTGTTTCAAATTGATGAACATATTGGTGATTTCCTGGGAATCAAAGATAACATTCCAAGAAATGATCACAAGAAAGGATTATCCATTCAGCTCAACACATGCACATACTTTGGAGAGGAGGTAGAGTTATGTGGATATTTAAGTAAAAAAGTGAGCAAGGGAAAGATTCCTATAGAAAAGCCTTACAAAAATAAAAAGTCCAAGTCCTATAGTGAAAACCTCTTTGAGGAACCGGTGGAAAAACAAGCATAACAACCTATGGATAAGATGGTGTACCCACTTAAAGATGAGGATCTACCCTAATCACCTTTGGTAGAGGAGGATATCAATATCCCTCCTGATCCTACGCACATGGAAGATGAACCCAAGATACGAGTGGAGGAAAAAATAGATGTTAACATCAACACAGAGTTATCTATAATGGTTAAGTTGGGAGCTTCAATCTTAGCTCAAGAGAAAAAATCATTTACAAGAATTTTGAGAGAATATGAAGACATATTAATTTGATCTTACACATATATGCTAGGAATTGATCTTGCATGAGCATTGCATTATCTTGTTGTACACCTGAAGCAAAACCTATAAAGAAAAATATCTCTGCAAGATGCATCCTCACGTCGCCTTCTTTGGTAAAGGTAGAGCTATAAATTTTATTAGAATTAAGATTCATCGTCTATTGAATTCTCAAGGTGGATTTATATTATTGTACCATTTCCTAAAAATATAGTCGGTATTAGAGTGTGTACCAATTTTATAGATATTAATAAATCATGTCCCAAGGATGATTTCCCTCTTCCTAACATCGACATGATTTTAGATTCTATAACAAAAGTGAGGTTATGAGATGCTCTCACTTATGGATGGCTTCTCGGGTTATAATCAGATAGATATTTCGGAAGAAGATCAACAAAAAAAAAATTCAAAACCCCTTATGGGACATTCATCTACCAAGACATGCCCTTTGGCCTCAAGAATATAAGTGTTACAAATCAATCACCATGAATGTAATATTTCATGACATGATTAGTGATATCATGGAGGATTGCGTAGATGACATATTAGCAAAGTATAGAACTTGGGAAGATCACCTAGATATTTTACAATGCATATTTCAACTATTAAGAGACTACAAAGTTTGGCTTAACTCAAGAAATGCATCTTTGGTGTACTATCCGGAAAATTACTAGGATTCATTGTTTCAAGGAGAGGAATAGAAGTATACCCTGCAAAGGTTACATCTATCACAAAAATTCCTCCCTTGAAAAATATTACACAATCGCGTAGCTTACAAGGGAAAATCCATGCCATCGAAGGTTTATTTCATAGCTAGTAGAAAAGTGTCGTAAATTCACGCATATTCTCAAGAAAGATATTAATTTCACCTGGGGGCTAGAGTAACAACAAGCATTTGCTTTGTTAAAAGAGTACTTGGGTAAACCCCTCATTCTCACACAACCAAGGTAGGAGAAACCTTACTACTCTATATTTTTTCTACACACTTTGCAATTGGGGCACTATTAGCTTAGTATGATATAGAGAAGAAGGAAAAAGTTGTGTACTACATGATAAGGACAATAATAGCTTATGAGCTCAACTATCCACAAATCAAGAAATATTTTCTCGTTGTAGTTTTTTCCTTTAAGAAACTATGCCACTATATTCTCAAAAATAAAATCAAAGCTTATTTCAAAGGTGGTTCCACTAAAGTACTTATTGTCCAAGCCAACACTTATAAGAAAGATGGCTAATTGTATCATCTTGTTAAGAAAGTTTGACATTGAGTACATTTATCAAAATTCACTAAAGGGAAATGTTTTAGCAAATCAACTAGTAGAAGCTCTACTACTAGGTAATGAACCCTTGCATTTAGAACTACAAGATATATCCATAATGTATCTTGAAGATTCTATCATGTGGAAACTATACTTTGATGGCTCCTTTACCTTTCATGTTTAGGAGTCGGAGTTGTGTTAATCACTCCTACAGGAGACTTGATTCCATAAGCATTCTAATGTGGGTTCCCATGAATGAATAATATAGTGGAGTATGTGTCTCTCATCGCAGGGATGAAGCTAGCCATCAAAATGGATATTCAACAAATCAATTGCATTGGTGATTCAATGCTCATCATCAAACATGTCATAAATGAATATAAGGTAAAAGATGAGAAGTTGCTTCCATATAAAATAATGGTCGATTCTTTGAAAGATTTATTCAAGAAGATAACATTTGAGAAGATACCAAGAGCCCAAAATAGAGCAGTAGATACCATGGATACTATAGGATCCATGTTGAGCATTCCACCAGTGGAACAACGATATGTCATTATTTGTTAAACATTTAAGAACACTGACATATGACATACTAGAGTCATGTTTGGTGTGTGATGTTGTTGGTCCCTTTTCCCATGGTACACTAAATTTTTTAACTATCTCCATGATGGAACCTTCTTTACTAACATTTCCCATGCTGAAAAGTGCAACCTCATCCAACGTATAGCCCACTATACCCTACTTGGTAGCACCCTCTTCCATCGAGGATATGATAGGAATTTGTTGCAATATTTAAATTCAAATGAATCTATCCAAGTAATCAAGAATGTGTATGAAGGCATCTGTGGTGCTCATACTAATGGAATTGTCCTTGTTAAGAAAATACTAAGAGTAGGATACTATTGGCCTACTATGGAGCATGACTTCTATCAACATGTGAAGAAATGCGTGGATTATCAAAAGTACGGAAACTTGATACATGTGCCAACGTAATCCTTGTAACCAATCAGACACCCTATCCATTCTCAAAGTGGAGTCTCAATCTAATATGAAGAATTAACCCTATATCCTTGAATGGCCACAAGTTCATTATAACCACTACTAAGTACTTCACAAACCGGGTAGAGGTTGTTCCTCTTACCTATATAGAAGGTCCCTATACGTACCCAAAAATGTAGGTATTGTACTACCAAAAAGAGGTTACGAAACCCCAATGATGATTCAAATCTCTTCATGAAGGTGTTCAAAATCCAGAAAATCTTTCCAAGTATACATTTGCATCCTAGAAAGCCTTGTCTAGATTTTGCATGTTTTTTTCTAACCTCTGCCCCCTTTTCCTTACATTTTGTCTTTAAGTTACAAAACCGCTGCCCTGCTAGGCAGCGGTCCCATGAATGCCACCCAGGATAGGGTGGCGGTCCTCAGAATCTGCCTCCATGCATAAGGAGGTGGTCCTGTGTGCGTTTTCCAGAATGTTTTGATGATTTCGTCAAACATAAAAATTCAAATTTCACCCACATTTCTCAACCACTAAAGCTTGCATTTATTTTTTGGCCACCTGGTAAATAGTGATTTCTCTTTATTTATGATAGAGGAGTTCAATTCAAACTTGTCTTTTGATCATTGCAAATGCTATAAATAGCATGCTTGCACTTAGTAAAAGAGAGACACCAAGAAGAAGAAAAAGACTATGAAAGAGGAAAAAGACCAGATCTCTTTTCTTGTCTAAGAGCACCATTTTCTTGATCTAAAGACCCTTGGTCTGAATATTTATTTTCTTATCTCTCCCAGGTTTGTTTATGAATCACTTCATTATTACTTGCTGCATAGAATAAATCCCACTAGCCTGTATTTGAACCCTGCACATTTAGTTATGCCTCGTTGTATACCTACAACGATCCTGCTAGGAATCACATAGGCCAAGCTCAGTTCACTTGCACCATCCCTCTCCTACTTGTACTTCATTGTGTTTCTCCGAAGCTGCTATTGCTCATTGTTTGAGTACCTGCTATTTATCATTTTGTTTCATCATCGTTACAACAACCCTGCTAGGAATCACATAGGCCAAGCTCAGTTCACTTGCACCATCCTTCTCCTACTTGTGCTTCATGCCATTTTACCTTCAAAGTTATCATTGTCACACTAGTGCCTTCTCTTACCGATACTATTATACTCCTACTCTTTCTGGATTCACGTGAACATGTAAGAATGAAAAGATCACACTAAGGGGACAAGCTATAACACAATTGGATTTTCCTCTACTCAGTAAACTCCAGGTTTGAATCGTCAAAGTTATTATCAAATAGAGTAGTCAATCATTTTATTTCAGTTAAGCTCGCTTTCAATATTGCCAGGGAAGTTTTGGGGAATGATAGTTTCTGAGAAGCTATGATTTTTTCCTCACTTCTGAGGTAATATTGAAGGTTTTCAATTAAGTTAATTAGTTGTCTTTCATCTAGATTCACACATTTGCACAGGTGAATAACCACACCGGTTATCTCGCTTGTTTAGTTTTAGTATAAAAGTATTTTAAATAGTTGTTTGTAATTATAATGTTTCAATCGTGCATTTTGTTTATATTAGTTTCCCTTTCAGCAGTAGTATAAATTGTTATTTTCAGTTTAAGTTAATTCAGAGACTTCATTTTAGATTAATACTTAGATCCTAATTAGGAAGATAAACCACTAGGAATTTACATTATCCGCTCATAGCCTCTAAATCTCCCCTTTTTCATTTCAGTTACCAGGAGATCACACTACTAGATCTTAGTCACTGATCCTCCTACAGTTAGCCATAGGAAAGTTGCTTACCGATTCTCATCCTTGCTTGTAGCTTTTCTATCATGAAAAATTTCCATAATCCCGTTGTGACTTCATCTAAGTCACCCGCATTTCAAACCACTGGTTGTCTCGACACGACCTTAGGAGGTCGTGCGGGAAGGTCACTTTCCGATTATCATCCTCACATGTCCCTTTTATGTCGTAAAGTCCCCAAATCTCTAAGTTTATAATGAACCATATCATTTAGTGATACATTATCCCTTCTATTATTATCATTGATAATAGTAAGTCGTTTAAAAATAAAACCGTGAAAGCACTCTACAAATGCTTTCAAATATCCCTCAAGTTTTTGACCCCATATTACCCTCAAGGTAATGGGCATGTTGAAGCTTCCAATAAAACCCTAATTCATATTATGGAGAAGATGGTGAAAACCACAGGCTATAACTAGCATCTAAAGATTCACCCCCCTCTAGGAATTTAGAACTTATATTCACACTCCTACAAGTGAAACTCTATAATCTTTAGTATTTGGCATAGAAGTCATCCTACCCTTAGAGATTTTGATCCCTTCTTTGTGTATTGAGCTAAGGGATTACCAATGAAGAGGAAGACTACATAGTAACTTCACTGGAAGATTTTGAGTTATTGACGAGAAATTCCTTCATGTTCTCAATCACCTTACACTATATTAGATTGAGTGTGGAGAAGCTATAAAAAAATATTCATACCTTTTTAATTTGAGGTAGGGGACTTGGTGTTAAAAGAGAATTATAAGAACACCAATAAGGATTGAGAAAAGAAAGGGAAATTTGAACCAAATTGGCTATGACCATATGTTGTGGTTGCCAAGTTCGGTTCAGGTGCCTATAAGCTTGCCTATTTAGATGGCCAAGAGCTTCAAGAACCCATGAATGCAATGCATCTTAATAACTTATATGCTTAAGTATGGGGTCTCTAAAATATCAAGAAAATAAAAAAGTATAAAAATATAAAAAATAAAAAGAGAAATAAATAGGTGTGTCCAATAGTGAAAACCACGCAATGGTGGCACTTTGGACAAGTCCTTTGGTGAAAATTGGTCTCTCGGCACAAGGAGGGGTCCATTGTTCACAAGCATTTCAAGTTTAGGAGTACGAAAACTTTGTCCTAAGCTGGTCTTTACCTTCATCGAAGTCCCTTGTGAGCCTATCCCTATTTTCCCTTATCTGGATAATCCTACCTTTTGAATGTAGAGAATTTAACTTTGAATGAACCCATCTCATGCTAGGGAAATATCGCAGCGTCACTTCTAGTATATAATATGTGGAATTCTACCTGTGTACATCCCATTTAACATTGGGGAAACTTCCTAGTGTCACTTCGGCATATAACATGTGGTATTCTTCCTTGACATCCCATCTAATTTTGGGGTCATCCACGTTTCTTCATTTCCTTGTGCTTTCACTTCAAAAAACCATTTAGAAAACGTGAAAAATATTCATATAACTTTTGAAAACCCCTAAAACATGTAGATATGTCCATTAGAAAACTCAAAATATTAAAATAAATATCGTAGAAAACTCCAAAACAATATAAAATTGTCTTAGAGATAAATTTAACCAAAAACAACAAAAAAATGTCCCAAATCTATCCCATAAAAACAAAGTAGTGGTTTGTTTACTTGTAGTTTTTGGTTTGTATGGTTTTTAGTTACATTAATTTTTTTGTAGTGTGTGCTTTAAATTGAATTCACTTTCTTACTTAGATCAAATGTTACTTTCATTTTTAGTTCATTACATTGAGTTCATTTTATCCTACATACTTGTAGATAAATATGTTTCTTTGATTATATTTGTTTATTGTGTGCTTGTTAATTTTTACTTGTACATTATCTTATCAGTTCATCATCATATCACATATAACCATCACATCTACACATCAATATCAATAAATGCTAAGTCTACATCACTCATGTACAATAAAGATAATCGACAAATATCTTTGTATAACCAATGGGACAAGATGGGTTGTGCATGATCACAAATCTATCCCCCCACACCAATATCAAAAATAGAAACATGTTTTACTCAAAGTATCTCATCAACATGCAATATGACATCACCTAAATCTATCTCATAATCTAACATATGATATAAACATAAACATATAGATTAAACATGATATCTCATAAACAACATGTGATACATCACTAATCCATCTATCATCATACATCATAAAAAATATAAATGTCCATGTACAAAAAATATGTCTCAAAATTACATCCAATATAATGAGCCATCATGGGTGTCTATACAAAAAAGTTCCTTCATCACGAGGCATAGTAAAAAATAATATATAATGTACATTTTTTTACCAAAATGTGTCTTAATCATGAGGCATGATAAAAAATAATACATATAGATATTTTAAAAATTATGCCTTCATATCAAGTAGATACACCAAAAAATATATCTAGTACATCAATAAGAGAGTTAACCATAACTCTCACCATCGCCAGACTCGCCTAGTCCAGGTCCGCCGCTAGGTGGGGGCAATCGAGGTACTTGAATGTGTATAAGGCCCTGCACCATGCCGAGATGATCCATGTTGTTCAAGCCTATTTTCCTAAGGATCCTCGTATATATCACATTGATCGTGATGGCCTATAGGATCTAGCAGATCGTGACATACTACCTATTATCTAACTATACTCAAGAGCTCTCTCGCTCGATGGAATGATCGCGTGGTACTACATCCTGAAGTATGTATCCTTAGTTGCTAAAGAAACACTATGACTAATAAATATCTCAACCCCGAAGAAGTGCCTCCCTAATCAAGTGTATCACATTCCACTCTATCACTAGCTACCTCTATCCATAGTTGGGATATCTTTGCTATATCTTGATCCCTCTCTACTATAGCTTGATGCCTCTCTACCTACATATGTATACTATATTCTATCACCTAGTCTCACTATGTCGTGGTTTTTAATCTCTCTATCATGGCATGGTCTCACTCTACCATGATCTAATCCCCATCTACGATGGCCTAGTCTCTTTGTATAATAGCTTGATCTCTCTAAGGAATAGTTTGATCCCTCTCATCTACCATCTGGAGTTGTAGAGTTGTCACCTACTACAATTGTTGTTGCAAGGTAGCCACCGTCCACCAACATATATATCTTGAATATCCTCCTCCATATCCTCACCACCCATGTCATCTCCTCCACCTCCTGGTGGACTATGCCATGGAATCGTTTGAGGGATGATAAATGATCCGTAAACTTGGTAGAAATAAATAATTCCACTAACTAAAATTTTAACTAGATGACCCTAATCAGGTATGAAATCCGATTCAATGAAATCTGATTTAAGAATGAATATCATATCCACATCAGTTAACCCACTGAACCATTCAAGATCCCATTAACACTTGATTTTATAATAAGTGTCGTAACTGATTATTATGCAAAATTCTAATATAAAATATTGATTAATAATGCGAAAATGAAATCAGATCATAATCAAATCAGTGTAATAAAAATGACACCAAAACTTGATAATGAAGTTCGGCATGCAAACCTACGTCTCTGAAACCACAATAATGAATTGATCTATTATAAAAATCACTTAGAAGTACAATCACCCTTCCAAAATGAATAATAGATCCCAATTACCTACAACAAGATTTGATAATGGAACAAGGACTCTGACAAGATTCAAAACATGATCCCCAAATCCATCTGTGGCTCTACAAGTCTTCCCATGAGCATACTCTGTGAAAATGAGTTAGAAAAACTCCTACAATGGAAAAATTAAAAATTATTAAAGGGAAAATAAATATACTATACTGATTGTCTCGAATTCTAAGTAACTTTCTAGTTCTACTTGAAGGCTAGTTCGGCCTCTAACACTTCAAAAACTGGATTTCAAAGACTACTCCTTTGGAAATTCAACAAGAAGTGACTTTGAAAACATAAATTGATGTCACAGAATCTCCAAAACTGAAAATGAATTATACCACTATGAAGATTTTGTAATTTAGAACAATTCTCTAGTTTACACCAATACTTGGTTTTTCCTCTAAGGCATTCAAAACTTGAATTTGTACAAACAGGTCCAAACTACCTCATCACTGGTTGTCCGAGGCCCGCATAAGTGTCTCTTTAAATAGAGGCGAGCTGAGTTGTGTACACACCAAGCTCGTGTGGCATAATGGTTAAGGCATGTGTATTGGGGGTGGAGGTCACGTGTTTGACCCCCACCGCCCCTCATTGTTTTGTGTGGCCACGTTTACTTAATGGGGAATAAAATTCCACATTTCGAAAATATAATGCAATAATCGAATCCGGAGGCTAAGGCACCCCTCCGGGAAAAGAGTGTGCCGAACCTAGCTGAGGGCCCACAACCAGCAAATAGCGGGGCCCACCAAATTTTTACCAACCATCGAAGACCGCGTTTCAAAACCAAAATTCGTAAATGATCAATATTCAATTTTTCCAATATGCCAAGTGTCAACGCGTAACTCACCTGTTGACCCTGATTGACCAATTTTCACTTGAACTTTGACTTTCCATAACTTGAGCATATGAGGTCCATTTGTTTTTCATTCAAATAGTCAACATAAAGCTCTTTGAGCGAAATTCCACACTTGTAACAATTTAGGGAGAATTAGGGAAGGTCTGAAGCCTGAAATGATCCCCTAATCAATGGAGGTGCCTACAATGGTTACCATAATGGAACCTAAATGGGAATCCATGGTGCCAACACTTGTGGTTGCATCACTACTTGTTGTTGTACTAGAACTTTCTACTTGAATAACACCTGCCGCACTAGTATCCCTATATGCATCCTCCCTGTGGACTTGCATGTGCCTGTGGACCTTCCTATACCTATGCCTGTGCATGTACCTATGCTCTAGAATCTGGGCCCTATCCCCCTTACATTATTTCTTCCAATTCTTCATGTGGTATATTCAATCTGTGTGGAAGCATTGTCGCATACCATGCTACATAATCTTGGCTATTCCTTAGATTGACTATTTGTGCCCGATGTACCCAAGGATGTGGAACCACCTATAAAAATCTCGTGTGAGCTCGGCCCAACCTGGTTCGGGGCCCCATATAGAAGACCTCTCGTACTTTGTGTGTACAAAAATATCATCACCAAGAATCCCTTGGTTAAGACCAAACTGACGTTGGACCCTGTCCAGTTTGTACCACTCCAAGACATAGCTCCTGCTCCTAATGATGAAATGGTCCACTGTAGATGGACTCAACTCGATTGCATCTTAAGGCCAATGGTATAACCTGTATGGTTTCCATGTGATCATATGAGGTTGTACCTCATCAAACTCTCACTTGTAATAGTCTATGTCCCCCTATGGCAGTGAATTTCATCTTTGTCTGGAACCCAACCCATGATGGAAGGCTCTCTAACAACTCAATCCCTCAAAGCTCCTATAGGGCGGCTTATCGCAATATGATCCTAGGCCCAGATCTATAATAAAGTGGCATGACCCATTGACATGTGTCCATGATAATCTATCAAGTGTAAATCGAGTATAAATGAGCTATTATATACTGGCCCTAGTAGCACATCTCTCCTTGAAGCAGGGCATGAATCACTCCAATGAGACCTAGAGGGAATCGGGAACCAATCTTACTAGGCAACAACATGTTGGTGAAAAGAGCTAATAAATATTTTGGGACCCATCCTAGCCACGGATCAGCCATGCATCTCCTAATAAAGATTGTCATACCCCGGCGGGGTATATCTTTCACTCCAAATATCATGGCTATATAATTCTCAATACACTCCTAATGCCCATTATATGTAATCAAATGACCCTGAATAGGAACTTATATGATCTACTAAACATCCTCCACTGTAATACTCATCTCACCAGGAGATAGTCGAAAGGTCGTCTCTCTCTTTGCCATCTTTAAGCTAAGGTTGTGAACATGCCATGATCTAAGGTAATCATTGGCATGTGAGCCACGCAAGATAAACATGTCACCTCCAGGGTAATCTCAAATTAAATCTAGTGGCATTGGTTAAACATCACCTCGTAGGATCGAGTTGATCTTGACATTCCCACGTCACTAGCATCCAAGTCCACTGCGTAACCAATCGAGCCATTTATTATGATCTTGTTCTTCTATTCTACTATTTGATTTTTAGTATATCATCTAATTTTTGTATTCTATCACATTATTATTTTATTCTATAATTCATCTATTTCTTCCACATAGGGTTTTCTAACACCTACGTTTTCTTCTTAAAATGGCTTTTGTGCATAGCACACCCCTAAGTGCACCATCGCACTCCCTAGTGCATAGGTGCACTTAGCACGCTAACACACACTTCAGCGCATAGACACACACCTTAGCGCATAAGCGCATTTTATTCCTCTTCAAAATTAGTTCTTTGCATAGGCGCATATGTGCCCACACATACCCTAGCTATTAGCATATAGGTGCCGCCTCTTTTCACCGGCGTATGTGTACCCCCGTAAAACCCAAAAAATCAACAAATAAAATTCAAATAAATGCATAGGCACACTCGCCTATGCACTAGTGCATATGTGTCCATGAATGCACAATATATTAGGCGCACCCCATTTTTGCCCTATTTTAACCCTAAAAATTACATTTTAACAAAAAAATTGAATGCTATGATAAACGAGGGTAAAAATGGCATCAAAATTTTCCTACAAAAACATATTTCTAGGATCCTTAGCATGGTCTCATGTACCCATGTTTCTGCTATGAGCCTCATGTAGTCCCTCACGTGACATGTTTCTTGATCTCGGGAAGTGCCCTAATACTTCCATATTTCTTATAAAATTCTTCTAACACTTGCCACAATGATTATTTTTAATAAATAATTATTTTTAATAAATAATTATTTTTGGCATGTTTCTTACTATGTTTGGGACATATTTTTACTTCCCATGGCCTTTTCTACCACATTTGGGCATATTTTTACCTGATATAACAGTGACTTTGAGTGTTGTCACACGATTTCATTATTCTTTCTATAATATTTTATTCTATAAAAATTAAACAATTTAAAAACCCAAAAAAATTCAAAAAAATAGGTAAAATCATTAAAAATCCAAAAAATTGTAAAATTTTAAAATTTTGGAAAAAATGGTGAACAACATGCATGTAGTTGAAGCCTATAAAATGCATTATCCTTGAACATCAAAATTTTCCTACAAAAACATATTTCTAAGATCCTTGCTTGTTCAAAACCCTCGGTCTCAAACGAATTGTGGATCATTGTGATCTCGCCTCTTCCATTAACAAAAGCTCACTTCATGCATGTTATGTTGGTACTCTGTCTGCAACAATGAGTTTCAAGATACTATGTCATAGTGCACAACATCTTTTCCATGGGATTACTTGTGTCCTTTTTTTCCCCTCGCATGTATCCTTGCTTAGCGCACCATTTTTAACCCTTGTCATTACAACACGAACATTTAGGAATCAGTAGCTTTGATAACAAAAACATTGGTGCAAATAAATTGATATTGTATTCCGTGTTTTAAAACACTATTTGTTTGAGTATGTGTGATTGTACTAGTTTCTTTGTTACATTATCGGCTTACTTTCTCATATTACATTACATTATGTATGTTGCATTGAGTTAAGAATTGTTTTACTTTCTCGTATTGTATTGCATTGTATATGTTTCATGGAGTTGCGTACATAATGAACAAATGTTAGTAATTTATCTTTTCATGTTATCTTACACTTTTATTTATTTCAATAAAGGGGCATGATGTAGATCTAAGAGAAAAATGATATGACCAAAGTTGATTATTAAAAGGTTAGATGTAAATATTGGGCTTGTCCTATATTCTCCATTATCATTTCTTCTCCATTATCATTTATTATCTCTACTAATTTTTCTTCCAAATCACCGGGAAATAAACAACCACGTTTATGCCTATCCTTATTTCTTCTCAATAACCAAGGGTTTTGCATCCATTCTACCCTATTTCTTATATCCATTTCAATCATATTTTGATTGTCGATTTGATTTAATTTTTCTATCACCCCTTCGACACTTGAGAGGGGCATCCTTCATCCTACTAATTTTTCTTCAAAAATTCTTGTTTAATCTTTTTTTAACCTACTATATTTGAAGTGAATTCACTTACTTCACCTCAAATAGGGAAAATTTAGACACCCAAATTCTACTTTTACAATCTTATTGCAAAACGCACACAAATCAATCTCATTCTTGCCAATTATGTTATAATTAGTGACTTTTTCTAATTAACTAACATTTCTTACCACTTTGGACAATTAAAGCCACATTGTTGATTGCCTAACCTCTTTTTTCATTCAAGATGCCACTTTACGACAAATCGTAAGTCAAAACCCTCTTTAAAATAGACAATTACGCGATTATGAGCTAACTAAGCCCATTTTCCCCTTTTTTGGTCAATATACTCTAGTATTGACTCAACCCCCTCTTCAACCATTCAAAATCACCCCACTTTCCTCCGTTGTGATGTCTCAACAAGCTTCAAAAGCTTATCCTAGCCTCTTAGTTGACACTAAGCGGTTGATTAAGGCTCCACATCTTAATCATTTATTTATTCACTAATTTTTATTAGCAAATATTAATCATGATTAGAAATTCTAATCTAATTTGGGGCTTTTAATCCCACATGCACCAAAATGTAAGTTTTCCTCAAAGTTA
This sequence comes from Taxus wallichiana var. yunnanensis, assembly GCA_018340775.1. Taxonomy (NCBI): domain Eukaryota; kingdom Viridiplantae; phylum Streptophyta; class Pinopsida; order Cupressales; family Taxaceae; genus Taxus; species Taxus wallichiana. The sequence goes on along the minus strand of CM031244.1, from coordinate 368,576,652 downwards.
AAACTATAAAATAGGCTAAGTGTTCACACTAAAACTTTACACCATGCTTTGATTTGCATTCTCATATAATAAATATGATTTATAGCCAAGTTCAATCCTTGCCTAAAATCTTCAATGGGGTTAGTAGATGGATTTTCAAAATGACCTCATAAGTAATTTGGATGGTCCATTTCACCTTGTTTGGAGTACCAACCATGACCATTTGATTTCCCTCTTTGGTCTATTTATGCTTATGTTAGGTAACTGAGCATATTAGTAGGCATGATTAGTTATATTTTGAATTGTATTCATGTTAGCTATGCATTCCATTAAGCTTCTATCTTTTATGTTGCATTCCTAGAGTTAGAGCCTTGGATATAGGTGGCAATGGTGTTAGCCTAACTTGATTAGCCATGCAATTTACTTTGTAGAGTTTAGGGTGTCATCGAGAAAGACCTTGTTAGGGTTCATGAAGTGTTTTTCTCTTCTACATGAAAAAATGGTATGTTGAGAGTCTCTAAGTGTATTGGTGAAGAGTGAATTATCCTCTAAAAGTGCTTGTTCCTCTAAGTTGGCTTGCCAAGAAAGTTGTGCACAAAGGTATAATTGAAAATATCTCACCTTGAAGTCTCTCTAAATCCACATTGATTATTTTGAAGTGTAGTTAGCAATATATAGGTCTTAAATGTGGTTATTTTTATTCAAATGTAAAGATTAGTTGGATTATGCAATGGATTGCAAGCAAGAATTTTATGTCTCAAACATGTCGGGGTGCCTTCAATACTTTGTCATGTAGTAGATGTTAGAAAATCTCTTGCAAATGGTGGTTTACATGTCAATGACCTCTCGGTGTTGTAGGTAAGTGTTAAAAATTCTTATGTCACACTAAGATCTCAAACATTCTCGTGTGAAGACCATACGTGGATGCTCTGTCATACATTTTAGTGATTGTGCATTGCAATATTGATAGCTAGGAGATTTTTGGAGTAGCTCATGTTTAAAAATTATTTAGAAAATATGGTAATTACCTCCTCACAGCCTCAAGAATTTGAATTTTTCTTTTTCATTAAAAAATTAGACAAGAAATAACTTTTTATATGGCCTCGGTATGCATAGTGGTTCAACCGTGTCCCTAGGGTTTTAAAGAAGTTTTTGATCGAATCTTTCTATCCATCCAACCAAAAATTTAAATTTTTGTAGTTTTTTTCATGTACCTATTACACCCCTATTGTAAAAACTTTGCAAGTGATTTCATTGAGTGTCAAAAGAGAACTTCTTACCAGTCATTTTGCACAGTCAGGTTTGATTGTCACATAAGATTTTTCTCAATCTTAATGACAATCGAGATCCTTTTCTTGTTGAATCAAGATCCAATGGTGTTGAATGATTACTAAAGATAAATATGATGGTTTGAACAAGTTTTTTTGTGTAAGTTCAAGTTTATTTCTCTTATAGTAGCCTATGTTAGTGTTTAACTATGCAAAGGTGAATTTGAAGATAGCAAGTAAGATTACTTTAGTAGTTATTTTTCGTAACCATCTTGCAAAGTGCAAGTAATATCATAACTAGTGAAGGGAGATTTAATGTGGGTAAGGTTCTAATTGAGTTTATAAATAGTCCTTTCTTAAGGTCAGTAACTCAAGTAGTTATCAAGCTTGCTAAGTTCTTCACTTTTTGAAAGTGAATGGTATAAGGTCTATTCAATTTGAATTGAATGGATGTTTATTAGAATTTTAAAGACTCGAAGAGTTATAACCTCATGAAATGCTCTCAAATATTGATTAAGAAGGAAAAAAGACATTCTTGCCTTTTTCATATAAGGAGAAGTGTAAAGAGACCTTTGAGTTTTCAAAAGTAGATGAAGATAAAATTTTTGAATGCAATAGTTCTAATTTGAGAGATTGGAAGCTGAAAATTAAATGTGCAACAAACAAAAATATTGGAGATAAAATTTGAGTTTATTTTTTGAGACCAAGGATGTGAGATGAGCTAGTGAAAAAAATGGTGATAGAAACAAATAGACAAAAGTGAATTGGAGCAGAGATATAGAATTGTGATATAGAGCATGAATCATGTTGTTAGTGGATAAGGTCTCAAATTGATATGAGTGAGAATGCGGTTTAGGAAAACAAAGTGAAAATTGAATTGTGATTATGCCAAAAATGAGGATCAAATCTAAGTTAAAGGTTAAGAAAGCTTGATTAGGAGCATGCTATAACGCACCTCGAAAAGTTGAGAGATATAGAATTGACTTTCAAACTAAGAAAACAGGGTTGTGGGATCCAAAAGACCGAGATAATAGATTTGAAGATTCCAGAAGATTGAAATAAAATGGATACTCATCTTGTATCCCAAGAAGGATAATGGATTACTCCTAAGAGTGAGATATCACGTGAACTAGAATTGAAGATTTGATGAAATTGCATGTGAATTGTGAAAGGAAAGTTGAAAATTTAGGATCATAATCATATATTTAACATCCAAGATAAAGAGTGGTAAATTTTTGTATACAAACTAAGTTGTAGATCAGTATAATCAAGTATTTTTGTTTCCTTGCATGTGGTAGCTTGTAGAATGTCATTGGTTGTTGAATAAATCAATTTTGGAGTTGTTGCTTCCAACATCAAGTAGTTACTTGATTGTATTTTTGGTTGAAGCCTCAAAATTTGAGTTGCAACTCAACTTGAAATCATTGTAACACACATGACAAATTATCCAAAGCTAGTTCTTTGATTTTAATGGGTTTTCTCCCTTTTGAGTTTCCCACCTAAATTTTGTGTTCTATCTCTCTTTCATGTGCTTTTGTATGGTTTCATATTACTTTTCCTAACAAGTTTTGTGAATTTGAAATATCTAAAAATTTTAAGTAGACATTGATTCACCCCCTTCAAAGTTTCCAAATTTCTAACATGAGCAAGCCAAAGGAGGAAGAAGAGAAGTGTATAGGAGTCATGGAAATATCCTAGAATAATGATGAAGACTTGAGGAAGATTGAGGATCAATTATGCAAGGGAAATAGACACCTCAACCCATGAAGAATAATATTTGAGTGAGATAGGAGAGAGAAGTTTGCAGAGGGTGTTTTGTATTTGGAGCTAAATTTAGATCACTACTAGTTGTGGGAGAAACATATCATAAGTGATCATCCATTTCTAAGTGGTTGAGTTGGTTCTTGATTACCTTGGGGGTCGTAGCCTCCTTATAGGGTTGGTTCCTTGCTAAAGTAGGGGTTGCTTTACTTCACTAAATAAATCTTGCATGATATTTAATATTCTTACAATTCCTTTGTTATGAGTAATATTAGCAGAGGTTTCAGTGGGTTTTATTCCTCTTGAGGGTTTTCCACATATATCTAGCGTCTTGTGTTCTCTCTCTTTTTGCATGCACTTGTGAATATTTAATGCACACCTAATAAGCTCACATGGTTTATGGATGTTGAATGGTTAAATTCAATGGTGAATCTAAGTAAGGATAAATAAAGTTGAAATTTTTGTATGAATGATTCATCCCCGGTCGAGTGTGCTTCTAGCATAATCATCCATGCCACCGATCCGCTTTATACTTATTATTACCAATTCACAAAGGTTTTCAGCATTAGAGTTATCTATCATATTCTTAATAGCAAGTAAGTGAGGTTGGATCATATGAGTCTCAATAATATAAACATGCATATAAACCCAAAAAATATTTTCTATTATTATAACCTCATCAATAGACAAAGACATGTATCATGCATACTTAATTTTCTCTTTAAATTTTTCTTTCTCAACCATAACTACACATATTTCTGAATCCCAACCAATAATTTTAGACTACGAGATAGATAAAATTGTGGGACACAATGAAAAGATAAGATCTTATTATTTTTAAGGAAATCATGTTATAGGACGAACTCTTCTTAGAATGTGAAAAATAGTAGATATCTAAATTGTTTTACTTAAAATATTATTTTTAATGACCTTGTTAAATTGATATATAATTTTCACTCCATTCTGTAAAACTATTCTGTTAATTCTCTTCTACTCCTCAAATTATTTTTCATACCTAATATGTAAACAATCATCCATTGTTTTCCATCTCGGTGACATTCTTCACAACTCTATATATAGTTTACTTTTCATATACCTTTCCTACATCTTCTTAATAACATCCAATTTGAGCTTCATTTTCATTCTTTAAGAGGTTCAAATTTATTTTCATTTTCAAGAGGTTCAATAAATAAAAACTTGGAAACTCACTCTATTTTGAAACTCCTTCCCAAGTCCCATTTTCTTACCTTTATCATTTTACCGAAGAAATAAGTGTTCCCTGAGTATTTGGTGTGGTGGAATTTAAATTTTGTTGATTGCTAGAAGTTTCACCTCGAACATTCAATTTAATAGGTGACGACGTCCTAGTACTTAGGGTATAAATTAAAATCATCCAATGTTCCACCTTAAACTTTATTAATTGGGATGTCTTCAAGTGGAGGAAGTTCATTTTCATCATCATTTACAAGTGTTAGTTTTCAAATCATCAATGAAATCATTCGATTTTCATTTTCAACTCAATCATTATCCCTTGATAGTGTTGCATAAGGATAAGATTATGTAGATGGTGTAGACACTAAAATCAGGTCACACTCTCCTTTCGTACCTCGACCAATAAGCACCTTTTATTACATTTACCTAGCCATGACCCCCTTCACCCCACTAATATTAATTTAATTAATCTAATTAAATTAATTCATTATCCTCACTATATTTATTATTTAAATAATATCCACACACACAGTTCACTTAGACACCTCACCAAGCCAACTCAACCTAAGACCTATTCTTAGCAAGTTTCCATAACTAACTACGACTTACCCAAACCCTAAAAATCAAATGCCTACATTCCCTCTAACCACATCCCCACATGCTCACAAGAAGCTCCCAGTCTAATCTATGGGATAATGGCACGAGATCCAAGGAAATCAGGAGGATCTCACTAGTTTAGTAAACCTAGGAAATCCCACTTGACCGATGTCGGTTACCCCTAACCGTCACCAGCTAAGCCGGACCACCGTCGATTACCCCTTTTAACCCCAAAACAACATTATTCTCAAAGTTGGAAGCAAGTTGGTAAAAGGTTGGCAAAACATTGAGAGAGGGTTGATGAGCAAGAAAACATCTCAAAGAGATAACACATCTTCAGAGAGTAAATTCGAGTGAAAACCCGAATGCAAGGAAGGGGATTGAGCATCCTCTCCTCCACAGCCATCCCAACCATGATATGATCTATCCAAGTAAAGAGGAGTGTACATACAGCCCATGTAGAAGATTTCTTTCAGCTCGTGATCACTTGTAGCCTTCAAACCCCTCATCAACACCCCCATCCCTCACACATAGGAATTCAAGACCGAAATCCAAGAAAGTATAACATCATACTTTCTGGTTTATTTCATTTCATCATAATTTTATCATCCATTGTTTATATTGTTTAATTCCTTTTGGTGGTCTTGTTTTGCATTACAGGTAATTCCTCCTAGCCAAAAGGAATCTCTCATGATCAGCTATGGATTCAAAATTCATACACACACAACAACCCAACAACCAACATTTGAATAGGTATTCCTCCTACGCCCATTAACCTATTTGTTTTGTCAACACTTCAAAGAAACGATCTAAGAATCGGAGTGAAACATATGGTTTCTCAAAATAAGATACGATTTATTGTATGGAAATATTAGAAGGTGTTACATTTGATTTTTATGAGGATCCCTTTTTAGTTGTCATTTAAGGACAATTATTGAGTTGGTTACGTTGAGATGAAAATTGAGAAGGAATTGCGGTTTCATGTGACATTGAAAGAAAAGTGACACGATAATGATGCACATATACTAGCGATAACATAAAATATAAAATGGCATAATTTAATAGATTATAGAATTACTAACATCCTACCTCACAAAAGAATATAAATCAATGTGGCATGATAGAAAATAATTTTTAAATTAGATCAATACTAAATAAAATTGCCTACAATAAGTAATTGAAGGATGTAAAGTGCAATGTTTTAGCTAACAAGACCTTTTTTTTTTTTTTTAAAGCAACGTATTCAACATGTTGTTTTAAAAATAAATAAATAAATAAAGGTCTTGTTGGCTCTGACATTCACAATGCCAAAATAAAAATTCCCAAATAAAAAAATAAAAGAAATTATCTCGTGTGTGTGTGTGTGTGTGTGTGTTGTATGTGTTTGTGTGTGTATGTGTGTGTGTGTTTCGATCCTTTTTGCATACAATTAGAGACTGAAATAGATAAGGGTGTAGGAGGTTTACCTGTTGTTTGGTGATGGGTAGAAGGTGGAATGTGCATGTGTAGACTTCCGATCTCGGTCGATCGTGTGAACTCCTTTTTGGCTGGGAAGGACTACCCTGTAATAGAAAACAATACCACAAGAGAGAGTTAAACAGTATATGGCAGTGGACTGCCTAGCGTATGCTAGATCCAGAAGTGTGATACTTCCTAGAGGGTTGTCAATCCACTGTTTATAAATTAATATTAAATGACTGAAACATGTAAATAAAAGGAATCTAGTGCTATGCAGATAAAAAGGGTCTTCAAGTAAGGTCATGGGAAGTTTAGGTGGTATACAAGTCATAGACAAGGGTCCTGGTGGGGTTGGGTAGGGTGTTGTAGGTTGTTTGGTAAATAGGGTAGGTTGCTGGTCTATAATGTGTTAAAGACACGAGAGACCGATGTCGGTTGATCTAAACGATGCTTGGTTATAGGTGATCGTTATAGGTGATCGGTGGGTGGAAGTGACAGAGGTTTACTTAGGGGTATTTGGCTTCCACTCTATCTCAAAATAGAGGGATGGAAGGGTAAGGGTGAGGTCCGAGGTGAATGGTAGGTTTAGGGTCAGATTTTTGGGGTCTTTGGGGTGGTTACGGTATGTTTGGGTAGAAAGTGGGGAATTGATAGACAACGAGGAAACCTCTGGCGGTCGGGTTCAACCAACCATGGTTACGGTTAACCGGCCACAGTCACTGTGATTTGGCGAGTTTGATAGCGGAGGTTAGGGTGTTCTCTCATTATTTGGACCGAGAGTTACCAGGAGTGTTATGGGATGAAGAGGGGTCTTATGTGTGGAGATGGGTTGAATAGATGGGGTTTAAGGAGTAGGAGAGAGGTTTTACTCTGGGAGTAGGAAAATAGAGAAATAAAAGCACAAAAACACGAATGAAGGATGAAAGGATCCACTTACCCATAGTCCAATGCGTGTAGAATATTGAGCAGATGATGAAGAAGAGTGATGATTGTTGGTGAAGGCTAAGAGGTGGTTGGAGATCTCTCACTTAAGCTCTTCGACTTTAAGTTCCTTCATTGGTTGATCTCCACTTTTGGTCTCAGCTAGGAGTTATGTTGGCTTTATTATTTCAACAAGTTTCCAACGAGAATTCCAGTGCCGAATGCAAAATGCCAAACAACAACAAATGAACCAATGAATAGAAATCTCTGCCAACCCTTTAGAAAGAGCTTGAATTGGGCATTTACAGGTGACCGATGCTAGTCCCACCTGACTGACATCGGTCAGACTATGACCAACACCAGTTATGTCGGGGTTTGTTTTTTCAAAAGTGGGGAATATGCCTTCCCCACTTGATTTTGAGTGGCAGAGCACATGCGTCCCATGCCCTTAGAATAGGGAATAGGACAAAGAGGGGTCCTATGAGTGGGGTGGCCACTATTAGGGATTTTAGAAGGGTATGGGCTAGGTATGGGCAAGGTGGGGAGTGGAATGGTGAGGTGGAGGGGCAAGTGGGGTAGTGGAAGGGTGAGGTGGAGGGGCAAGTGGGGTAATGGAATGGTGAGGTGGTTGGGTGAGGTGGCTAGTCTAGTGGCAAGGTGAGGTGGCCTAATGAGTGGGTAAAGGGGGAATTTAATTAATTGATGTTAATTAAATCCTTGGGTGTGTGAATGAGGGTCATTATGGTGTGTGAAAGGGGTGTGAGTGACTGAATTAGGGTTGAATCGATCACCCATGTAGAATGTGGTTATTAGGTCATTTTGGAGGAGAATGATGAAAGGTGACGTGTTTTTGGTGTCTACATTTTGCCCCTTTTTGTTGGGCATCCTGTAGTTGTGGCGTATGACAAAACCAAGGCTAGTTTTGTTGCCCAGTGTGAATTTAGGGTGAGAAGGTGGATATTGGGTGTGCCAAATAGGGGCATGAGTGATCTCCCCCTCAATTCAGGCATTGACAATGAAGAATAGAGAGTCAAGGGGTGGTTTGAGAAAGTAGGGGTAGGTGTGAAGGAGATGAGGTTTGTGGGTATGGTGATTGTGAAAGGTAGGGTGGGTAGGTAGAGCATTCAAATGTATGCACATGTTGTAAAATGCAATGAGGTACAAGGGTTTCTCAACATAACAAATTTACGTCAGCTAAGGTCGCAAGGGTCATCCAAACAAGGGTTGTTGAGGTCCGGTATCCATGGTGAAGGATACGGTTTGGGCACTCAACAAGGTAAGATGAGGAATGCATAGGGTGGTTCTGGTACATCCAAAAAGGTCAAAAGGTCAAGGTTTTGTTTGGACAAGGGTCATGGCCATAGGCAAGGTAAGGTCATTAGGCTAAGAAAATTGGTACCATCATCACAAGATGTGACAAGTGAGGACATGAGAATATCCACATAATCAATGGTTAGGTAGGTAGGCGTGGGTAGGTAGGTGTGGGTAGTGTAGTGTCAATCAAGTGTATGCACATGCAGAGATTGTGACATGGTACCATGGTGAAGAGATTTCAAACTCTACATCATCCAGGGTCGATCGGGTTATCTAAACAAGGTTTGTTGAGGTCTGGTATCCATGGTGAAGGATACGGTCCGGAACTCAACGAGGTAAGATGCAGGAATGTGTAGGGTGGTTTTGGTACATCCAAAGGGTCAAGGTTTGTTTGGGTAAAGGTCACGGCTGTAGGCAAGGTAAGGTTGGTAGGCTAACAATGTGGTAACAACATCGCAAGGTAGAGTGAATGTGTAAGGTCAATGGTCACCCCAAGGGGGAAGGTGTGGGTAAAAGGTGTGGCATAGGTAAGGCCATGGGAGGGACAAAAATATGCCCCAACTGATGGTGAGGGTGGGTGATGAATGATGAGGTCTAGAGGATGAGGTGAAGGGTCAAGGTGAGCTTCAGGTGATAGGGTGAAATGGGCAGCAATGTGGTTAACAAGGGTAACCAACACCTATTAAGGTCAACCAATGCCAATCGAGGTAAACCGACCACGGTAGGCTAGTGCACATGATTGATGTCCATTGAGGTAAAACCGACATCGGTCGGTCGTGGTGGGTTTTAAAAGGAAATTTCTACTTTTTGTGGAATCATTTATATTTTTCCAAATAGAAGAAAATAATAGGAGAGAAAGAAAAGAGGGGAAAGTGACTGAGCAAAACAGAGAGCTGAGTTGGCGAGTCTCGTAGTGGGTGATCGACATTCGATAGGTGGGTCCCTGAGATCTTCTTGATCGATTTGGTTAGTTGAAGGTGAAGAGGTCAGTTGGGGATGGCATAGGTAGGAGAGGGATCGGGTGGAACACCGGTGCAATAGCCCAACATGCCACCATAGAGATGGCAACCCGATGAGGTCGATTTAATCCCTTTTCTTGTTTTGGGAGGTCGATTGGTATAGAGGTCGGGTAAGGAAAAACATGTTTTTGGGGGGAAAAGGGAATTTGAATTTGGGAGGGAAATTTGGGTAAAATAGGTATGAGGAGGGGTAGGGGAGGGTTTGAGGGGAGTTTTAGATAGGAATGGGTAGGTAGGAGAGTAAAAGGAGGGAGATTTTGAGAAAAAGGGGTTTGGGTTTTGCGGTTTTCGACACATGATAATGACCGACGTCGGTCAAGGGGTGGCCAACGTCGGTAGTGGCGAGCCGGTATCGGTCATGAATGAGGTGAATGATGCCAATTTATGGTAGAATGTAGTCGTTAGGGATAACCGATACCGGTAATCATGTGGAGAAAAAGGGCCCAAAGATCCCTAGGGTGGCTAGGTGAGATTGGGTATGGGTAAAAGAAGATGTTTTTGATGCAAAAATAACATGAGGAAGAAGTTGAAATAGGTATGGTTGGACGGTAGGTGGTTAGGGTTGGGAATGGGTAGATAGGATATGTGATAAGAAGGTAAGTTGTGAGGGAAAGCGAGGTAGGGTATTAAGTAAAGGTGAGTTGTCAATGGTGATTGTGGGTATGGTCAAGGTGGATTAATGTGATGTTTTGTTGGATGCGGGTGAGAGATTAGCATGGATGTGAAATAGGTGCCACCCCTACTTGTGATGGTTCGAGGAGGTGTGACAGCCAAGGATTGGTGCCATGTTAGAGAGGTTTTCTGATTAGGGTCGACGCCACTCGGAACATAGTCCTAAGCTAAGTTTAATGGTCACCCCGATCGATATATGGGACTTGGTGACCAACACATTCCATCTACCGACGGGTGAGATCAAAATCACCCTAGAGGATGTGTACAGGATCCTGCGGCTATCGATAGTGGGGATGTATGGTATATTAGATCTTCTTAGAGGCATCTGCAGAGTTGATGCTAACATTATTTGGCAAGGGGTTAGTAGAGATGAGGTTTCATAGTGCCAGCATGAGCTATGGAGAGATGTACTGTCCCATCTAGGAGGAGACTACGTTAGTAATGTTGTTGATGGAGGTAGTTTGCTATTTTACACTACCAGATGCAGAGGGTGGGAGATTCCCATGATCATTGATAGAAGTACTTGCATGATATGGTGGTGGACTAGACCCGTTTTACATGGGCACCAACATTCCTGGTGTAGTTATACATGGAGTTATGGGCATGTGGGTGGCTTCGGAGGTTCATCCTATGTTGTACTTTTCTACTACATTTACGGGCATATGAGCACATTGTGTGTGTGCGTCCAGTTGGTATGCCCCGAGTGGATGTATTTGAGTCGATTTGGTTTGGGTAGGTTACAAGTGATGGGTTCTTGATATTGAAGAGCGGTGAGCGGGCGGGGCTACACATGATGTTGCTTAATATAGGTGTTTACTTGAGGGTTTTCCAATGTGGACATCATTTGGAGACCATATGTGGGTTTTCGGTCATATGGGCGGATGGTCGAGGAGCTACATGATCAATAGTTTCTTAGATGGATAGAGGGGCATCATGCAAGAGAGCATGAGATGATACCTGTAGATAGGGTTAGATGGTAGTTTGGTGCGCTCAGGATATACCCCACCCTTCCCACATGCACAGAGAGGTGACATGAAGAGAATGTTATCTCTACCATAGTCGATGGTGCCTACAAGGTAGGAGGATTAGGTGAGAGATAGGAAGATTGATGATTCTAGGGTGAATGACAGGACATAGACATTGGTGGGTTGCTCATTTACAGTAGTACCACCGAGGCCGGGTTAACCAAATTTAGCCATTATCACTGTGTTCAAAGAGACACCCTACGGGGGCATGTGACTACTATGATTACATAGTTAGGGATGGTGTAGGGGTAGTTTTCAGATTTATAGGATGAGGTTGCCACTTTTCGGGCACAAGTGGCAAGTCTATAAGCTCGAGATGGCATAGGGCGAGCACCCGCACATGGTGAAGATGGTGATGGGGTACATGTAGCTGCCCTAAAGGCATAGGTTACAAGTTTGTAAGGGTAGTTGGCCACTACACAAATGCGAGGTTGTGGCCCTACATGCCTAGAGATACGAGCAAAGGGTCTGAGGCCAATGGTACCACTACAGGCACCAAGATAGGGTCCCAGTTTATAGGTAGGGGTGGGATAGGGTCCCACAGGATAGGTAAAGGTTTAGAGGCCAATGGGGCCACCACGAGATGGCACCCGTAGCCAGATTGTTGAATGCCCTAGGTGAGGCTAGGTATTACAGGATCAGCTAATGGTGGTACGGATAGATTTCCTATCTTATGGAAAATACGGGCACATCAAGCCTCAAGTTAGAGGACTAGACCACACACCCACGGTGTGGAGAGTACAGGGCCGCAAGCCTTGAGACAAAGTCGGGAAAGGCTATTATTTTATGGAGGCCAGCCCTAGGTGATGTACTAGCATAGACCCGGCTAGGACCCATGATGGGTGGTGAGATGTTAGCAGGCCGCTGTATAGGAGCCGAGGAGGAGGAGGAGACATGGGAGACAGATATGGAGGATATCCGGTGGGATGATGCCTAATGTATGTACCTCCATTTTGATGTAGTTGTTTATTTTTATATATATTGGCTTGTGTGCCGAAGAGAGTGAGGATTTTTATGAGAGTTGTGTTTATTTTTGGATCATATACCGGCCTATGTGCCAAAGATGGTGAGGTTGTAAATGAGAGTTTTGTCTATTTTGGGGTCATATACCAGCCTACATGCCAAAGATGGTGAGGTTGTATATGATTTGATATCGATGTCTATTATATAGAGACACAAATTTTTATGATGAGATGGATGATTTGTTGATGATGTATTTGTGTTGATAGAATTTGATCATTATGCACGAGATAGATGGGAACTAGGTGCGTTAGGCATGGTGGAGTCAGGTCATAGGCATGGTTGAGTTAGGTGGTATTAGGCATGATGGATTTAGGTTATAAACATGGTGGAGCTCAGGTCATCAGGCATGGTTGAGTCATGTTGGTGCTAGGCTGAATTGATTTCTCAAGTATTTGATATGATGAAAATGACTATCTTCCCCTCTAATGGTATAGAGGCATATGACATATCCATATGAACATTACCTCATACACTAGAAGAACACTTTATTGATATAAATATGTCCCATTTAGCAGGGAAATCCACTATAACTGTGTTCATGGTCAAATATTTGCTAAGGTAGGTAGAAATTTGTACTACTAAACTTATGACATACCCCACAATAGGTACGTCTCTTAAATCCATGAAATAGAAAGTCCCAACAGATGTTGTTATCTTGATGTCTAATTCATTCATGACCTCTAAAGGCATGACATTACATGAAGTTCTAAATCAAACATACAATTGTGAAGAAGTTGCACATTGACAATCAAAGTAGTAAAGAAAGGATCCACATCCAATTGGGATTCAACCAAGGATGTGCCTAAATATACTTTTGGGGGTTCCTTCATGTTCTTTGGTTCTTCCTTTATCTCAACTTCAGCAACACTTGGGGAGTTACTACATTATTTACATCCCTTTCCTTGATAACCATATCATCCTTCAACCCTAAGTATTTGAATGCTCTTCTTTTATGCTCTAGAATTCTAAGCAGCTCTACAATAGGGACTCTAATTTTTATCTGAATCATAATCTAATCCATATCACACACATTATACTTTGGTAGGGTTGTGTTAAAGGTAAGGGTAATGGTTATTTATGATGGGATGTTATATTTTATTTCGTAGGCAACATAGGTACTTGGTGTTGAAGTATTAACAGGACCTCTCTCGAGGCATGGTTTTGTTAGGAACATCTTTTGTGATGTAGGTCAAGATAGGCACTATTGGTTTACCAAAGACAAACCATTTGACCTATTTGTTACGAAGGTTATACTCCTTTTCTTGAGCAACTACAACATTCATTAATAGTTGCATATCTTCTTCAGAAGGGATTCCACCATCATACTTCTTAATCATTAAAGCTCTTAAGTATTCAAAGTCATGATTTGGAAGCTCAAATTACTGATCCATATCTATATCAGCATTAACAATAGAAGGGATGGAAAATACCTGATTTATGTAATCCCAAAATTCCTCCACAATTTTAGCATATAAGATATCAGTTGAAGTAGCTCCTGGCATTGAGTCTTTTGGACATTCCATCATGCATATGTCCTCAAAACCAGCTTCATCAACAACATCATCATCTCCAACAAGTGGATCACAAGGGGAGTGTGGCAATAAACATTTATCACACCATTTAATGATATGATCTTCCTCTACTAATGACACTCTTATTGTTAATGGATCTGGGACTCTTTGTTTTCTCTAGAGGTTTTTTGTTTAGTGCATGAACCCATAGGTCCTTTTCCTTTGTCATCAGCCCAGTGATCTTTGGGATTATTTCCAAATATATTTTTTTCCTTAGGCTTGGTGCTGAGCTTGAGGGTTTGAAGCCAACCCTTTATCTACTTTAACAAGCTTGTATGATATCTCATTAACTTCTCCAACAAAATTTCTAACCACTTCTTCTAAGTCAACTATCTTACTTGCCTAAGGCTTCTCTAGATTAATCAACTTGATACCTTCCCTCTTTAGAGGCTTCCCAACTGATTTAATATTATTATCAATTTGGAAAACCATAGAGAAAGTTTTCCTAAGAGTTCTAGGATTCTTATCCCTTAGATAATAATGTACTTTTTGTTCAAAGGCATCTGAGTACTTGATCAAGCAAGAATCATCACTAGGCCTTAGATTAATAAAAATATCGTTAAATTTTTATTAAACCTAGTGTTAAAGTCTTGCACACACTCATTTGGATTTTTCTTGATATTCTCAAACTCAATCAAGAGAAACCTAGGATTAGTTTTATCACCATATTGTAACTTGAAAGCATTTTTCATTTCTATCTAAGATTCAATTAAAATTCTATGTAGAAAATTATACCATTCCCTAGCATCTTCCTATAAAGTATGTATGAATAACTTGACATACACATCTTCATGCTCTATTTCATAGTCATCCATAATATTCTGAAAAATCTAAGATGTTGATCTCCACTTATGGCATTATTCCCTTGAAATTTAGACAATCTATTTCTGATTTCATGGGGTACTTCATTTGGATAGCCCACCATCCCATGGAACCTTATTAGACTTTAGTGGTGGTGTTGTAGAAGAAGGATTGAAATGGCGGGAAATTGCGGGTCTTTGAGGAAAAGGAGTATGATCCACAAAATATGAATCCTTTAAGGACTCAGTTTCACAAAATACCCTATTCTCAAGAGTTAACAAAGGAGGAAGATGAAGAATACCTTTATTACTTGTAGATGTTGGATCTTTTTGAAACAAAGTATGCAAATTTTTTTAGGGGATACCGATTTAGAATTTTCAAGATTGCTTTAGAATACTCTTCCACCAAAAATGCTCAAATCCAACGATTTGAAGAAGGATTAGGACAATCTTGCCTTATGACCTTTGATCATCCATTGGTTTCTAGATTTGTTTTCTTCTTGAATTTGTACCTTCCATTTTTGGAAGCAACCTTATGGTAGGGATCAGACTTGAAGAAGGATCTTCTTCCTTCCTAGGCTTTCGAAGAGTCAATCAACAAGGAGTAAATGATTTACACTAGTATATGCCACATTTTCTTTGAAATACAAAGCCGCCACTAAGGCCTTATACCTTAGATGTATAGATTAAATCAAACAGATCTTGAAATGATAGCTTCATAAAATGGAAGTAAAATATTTGTATATCTTTATGAATTTTACCACACTTTTCCCATTGGAGTCAGATTTAATGGAAAGCACCAACTATAATGAAAATTTTGGACATTGGTAGTCAAAGGATTTAATGGAAAGCTTTGGTATGTGTCTTTGTAACCAATAGGGTCTAAATATTATAATGAGAAATTTTTGACAACACCTTCAGAATGGTCTATATTTGCCTAATTTCAGCAAATCTCTATAAAGGTATGTATTTCAAGTCCCCTGTATGAACCTTTCCTGGCTTTAAATGTTCCCCAATCTAATGGTGCCACAAAGCGTGTTGGTCCTCAAATGTGCACCCCAAAGGTGGATTGATAAAAATTCTCTCTAAGGGGTTTTGCTTGAAATGGTGGTAGATATTTTAAATAAGTTGGTATGTGTCATTTTGTAACCAGACCCGCAGGGGTCTAAAATATTCCTTTCCGAGCAGATCAATTGATGGGATGATTGAGGGGCACATACAAAGTGTATGGCATATTCCTGTTACTTTTGGTCTTGCCTTGAACTAGGGTGAGAAGACCCACATGGTAACCTGAATGTAGAGGGGGAGATGGAGTCTTTGTTTCTTCAATTTCTTCAAATGATGGATCAATATGGGATAAACATGGCCATGGATATAACACTTCACTCTCATGAATTGTCACACAAAATTTTGTATATGCTTACTTCACTAGACATATGTTACTATAGATAGTAGAATTCAATTGCTCTTGCATTCTCCTGATAAAATTTGAAGGATACTTTCAATGATATTTAGAGACAAATAATAAAAGTTACGAATGGAAGTTGGTAGGATCACTTATGTAGTTTTAAAAGAGGGGGATTATATGATGACATACTCTTTGCAACATAGCATTTAACACTTAGAAATTTAGATTTACCTACAGTAATTTTGGAGAAGCACATAAAAATGGAACAAGAAATCACATTTTCTACAAAAGAAGATTTGCATTCATTGATACTCAATAGATTCAAAGTTCCAACTCAATCTCTAAAATACTAGACACAAAGGCTCATGCTAGTATTCTAATAAATCATTTATTGCTTCTTCCCTCATATGCCCAAGATTCACTCAAAGGCTAACAAAAATCTATCAACGCACAAAATGGTTATGGCAAGGATTTTACAATCAAGTCCAACATTGTAGAGGGAATTCTCACAACACAACATCAAACTTAACAACCAAATCACAAACATTAAGGATAGATCTAGTGTATGACAAAGAGAAAAATAAACACAAGACTGTAGCAGAAAAATATAACTCATGAATTAACAATTCAACATACAAAACCCAAAAGGTAGAATTCAAACTCAAAAGTGGACATATTTCATTTAGATCTCAAAAAATTCTTTAACAAGGAACATCAAATAAATGCTCTCAAAGCTTGTCAATGGTTGTACATTGCAACCACCTTAACACAAAAGTTTTGGAAACGAGATCAATACGCATTTCACAAAGGAAACATGCAGTATTTACAATTGAATCTTTCAATATTTTTTAGAAGTAGAAAAACTTAACCCCCTTTAGATATGAGGACAAGTCCTCGTATTTATACAAATTTGGTGTGTTCTTACAATTTAATTTTTCCTCCCCAAAAATTTACAAACCATCCCAAAAAATGCAACAAACAAGCTCCATTTTTGGAAAATATCTTGCAACTATAAAGATACCTTTTTCATTCCTTAATTTGATTTTGCTTCTAGTTGTTGACATGGATGTATGCTGTATTTTTACTTTTGTTTCTTAATCCCTTTTTGTCTTATCCATGTTGTCACCATCATTCATGTGCCCAATCACAAATCATTTATTCCCTTATGTTATTATTTTAACTGATTTGACACCTTCCCTTTTGGGAATATGCTTTGGGAAATAGATAATCATTGATAATCCCTCGTATTTGATGCTTCCTTTGTGTGAATTTCCACTTCAAGTTGAAAACTACCTTTTTGAAAGATATCAATTTGTTTCTCCTTTCTCTAGACATGTGCAAGTATTCAAAATTAATTTCACATTCAATCCTAAAATGATACCTCACACAATCACTCTAAAACTTCATTATTTTATAAATTCTCATTGTTTTCTCATAAGATAACATCTTCGTTCAACCATTCTAAGTGAAAAGAGAGTTTTTTTCATCCTTCTCGAGTAATAACATATGTTGACTTAGGAACCAATCTGAAGGATCTTTCTTCAGAAACATTACACACAATGTTCAACCTTTGTGGCCCAGATGAAGCTTTTTCAAGATGATATTTGAAATTTAAGATCAAGTGGATATTGAAGGAGCATTAACACCTCGTGTAGGTGGGTGGCATTGATACTAATTCTTATCAATATGAATCCTTTATTCTCTATTTTTCAAAATATGTATTATCACCTGTTCCATACAAAGAATCACAAAACTCCTGAGTTGTTGAAGAATTATTAGCTCCGTTGTAGGCACTCCATTAATGAGAACATCATCAACATATCCTTGATATTTTTCAATGAAGCATTAGTAGAGAAAGAAATTCCAGCCAATGTCTATGTAGTTTTGCCTGATGATGAGCATGTAGAAAACATATCTTCAATCTCCCACAAATAGTTGCAATAGAGAAAAGACTCACCCATCTTGATAAATCCTCAGTAAAATATTCTCTTGAGAGGGCCCTTGAAGTGTTGTTTCTTTCATTGAAGATATGCAAATAGGGCATATCCAATCCAACATGTGCAAACCATATAATTTTTTGGATGAACCTAGCGTACCTAAATCTTCCCCTGTGTGAAACTAGCTGATGTTCTCGGGCCATCTTCAACCTCAAAAACTGCTACCTAGTGGGGTACTAAGGCTTACCTTAAAATTAGGTCTAATCTCCTTGAGTGGGTCTCCTCTTATGGAATAAATTTTTATTTGATCAAGATCTTGGAAGGCCCCAAAGAAAACATTAAATAACTCATGGAGATAGGCATGTCTCACGACCTTGCAAGGATATCCAATATGTTTATGGGGCTCAAGACCACAAAGAATTTGAGTTTAAGAAGAAGTTATTGAATCAGATTCCCTCCTTTGCAAAGGAATTTGTAACCATCAATTGACATTGTACCTCTTTTACAAGAACCTCCCTTTTTGTATATGCATACTATAAGTTATGTGAATTTCAAGGGTTGGGGCCCCTATAGAATCCCCATTTTGTTCCTAGTATATACATATGCTTATCTTTATTTCATTTGTTAACTCAAAAATTAATTTTCATAACTGAATTTACCTTTGGATAACATAGAAATTATCTCTAATTCATATTGTATGATTTGGATACCCACGGTAAAGGTATTGATGAAATATTTTCCTTTTTCTAAGTGTCCCACAGCTTTCAAAATATGTGGAGTGTTAACCCTTTTGATAAACTATCCCATGGATTTTACTGTTATTCCTCTTTTACACACATCCTTTTAGTTATTTTTTATGTTCCACAGACCTTTGGTGGATTTCAGAGTGTCTCACAGCCTTTTGGAATCCATGGAGTGCTAACTTCCTTGACAAACCCAAAAACAATAAACTAGTGTGCCACATTTTTCGTTATACAACCACATTCCCTTATTTCTTGCAACCAGTCATCTGTGGCATCCTCTCTTTCTTTCATCTTGTGCGACAAGGTCAATTTGAATGATTATCAATCATTCTATAATTCTTCCTTGATCATGATATGATCTTTTACCCTTTCATAGTTTGGAGCAACCCGCGAACATTAAGTTCTTCATTCCATGGATTTCCAAGTTGATGCATTGTGGCTTCCTTAGAATTGAATAGTCATGTCCATCCTTTAATTTGTTGAATTTCATGGGAAGGGATGGTCATGGAGATTCAAAAATATCTAGTGACAAGCTGACATATGCAAATTTGGGTCCTTAGATGGTACGAGGTATTTCTTGGAAAACTCAACTAGGTTAAGAACATTGCACAAAAATGAGCAACAACATGTAGAATATAGATTGTTTCTTCAATCATGTAGGCATTTCAACTATGTGGCTAATTTCAAATAGTCATACTCAATCTCTCCACAAATATGGAGAAATATCCACATTCGATATTATTCATGCTTTTGTGAAGGCTTTATATCAATCCGAGGTGACATAAGTTTATAAGCTTCTCTAATATAAGGTTTTCGATTAAATTTATTATTTTTAACACAGTGCGTATTCTCCATCGACAAGGACCTTCGATGGCCTTTTTATACAACCTTTTTGAGATATTTTGATGACCTTCCATAGTTGATCATCATACCTTGGACAAACAAACTTTCATTTTGTTGAGAGGCCTACACATAGAAATAAAAAAAAACTTCATTGTATAATGTGAAACACACGTGTACGGGCACACACACACACATATGATCATTTTTCTTGAATTTAAACATATAATAAATACCCAAAGAACAACCATACTAGGAAAATTATGAATAGTCCAACATAAGATAACGTGGAAAGTGAACTTCCTATGATTAATGGGTTTTTAAAGGTCATACATTAGAATTTCATCCCATAATGCTTACAACTCATCAATTAAAGGTTCATGGTAGACATCCTTATTTTTTATTTGGTGCTTACTAGACACCAAAAATGACAATATTAAATTATCTTTACGAATCAACCATGGAGGAATATTATAGATTATCAACAATACTAGCTAGACAAAGTATCTAGTTGACATACCAGAAAAGGGTTTAACAACATCCATTTCAAAATTCAACCATACATTGTGTGACCTCTCTCTTAATGTTTCAAGCCACAACTACTCAATGTGCCTCATTGCATTTGATTCAGATAGAACATGCCAAAATCCATCATTGCTTTTATTCTTGTGATGTCATGACGTTAACTCTTTCATTAACTTACATGGAAATACGTAGGAGCCTATGAATTATTAGAAAATGTCTCAATATATTATCTAGAATGGTGATCCCTCTTATTCCTTATTAGAAATCGTGGTGCACTACAATTGGGATAACAAAATTCATTGTCATATTATTTCCTAAATAGATTTCAATTATTTATGTATGCATCATAGTTGACATGAACAACCCGTAAACTTGTACCCCATCGATATGATGAGGGAAGTGTGTTCTTATGAGGCAAAAAGTACTTTTAAGCAAGTTGTAATAAAAATAATGTAAAATATATCAAATGTAAAACATAGTTATGACATTGATATCTAACCTTAATAAAACATTCAAATTCATGTTTGATCAAACCCAATATTTCTTTCAAGTCCATCAATGCAAGTATATCACTCAACAATGATGTTCTAGACTCTCCATGCGTAAAAAAGGAGTTTGAGTAAGTTTCAAAATCATCATCTCTTGTTCCTGATCATACTCATCATCATCATCATCATCCTCATGATTATGACACACATGATCATGATCAAATAAATGGTGAACCATGTATTGAAGCTCGATGTCCTCTTCCATTGGAACATCTTCATTAAAATTACTAGGGAAAAGATGTTTGTTTTTCCCAACACCCCATCATTTCCTTTGAGTAAAGTCTTTTTAGATGAGCTTTATGATCCATTTTGATGTTGATAGGATGTGCTTTGTCATTGGGATGACATAATGGGAAGATGTACTTTGAATTTTCTTTGGTCGAACTTGTTCAACATCAAAGTCACTATTTGAATTTTTAGTCTCAGATATCTACATATTAAGTTAATATTAGTGCAATATCCATATAGACTACATTAATATTATGATGGTTTCATTTTAATGTAACATATTAAAAATTAGATTTACCTCAAAGAAATAACTATGTTCCATAATCACTCTACCCATATGCCCCCTCCTCTTCCACTTCTTTTATTTTGACCCTTACTCGACCAAAATTGTGATGACTCTCCCTATACATAAAATTAAATTAAATTAACTTATATTAACATAAAATTAAAATCACAAGAAATGGAAATAACTTATATTAACACAATTAAAATTTTCTATGCAAAATTACAACTATTTACCAGTTTATCCACAATATATGTACTCGTTGATGAAAAGTTATGTTCTAAATAAATAGATCTCAATATAAATGAAGGAATTAGATCTACCAAAGTAAACCTTTGTGTAGGTGGTGTGTATGCCTACTGAATGATGACATCAAATATGGAAAATAGTAAACCACTTATATAAATAATTATATGTTTACACAAAAATGCAACTTTGTGATAGAAAACACAAAATGAGTTTGCTAAAAACCCTTATTTCTCATTATGTAGTTAAAGATGCCTTAATTTTTCACGTAGGATTTTACAATAACAACAAAAAGGGATGTGCCATAATTTAATAATAAATGCAAATGTGAAAATTTCAAAAAAAAATTAAAGATATCTTTCAAGAATGGGGAGAACTCCAAACTCTATCTTCATGATTGTAAGTATTGTTTGGTTATAATGGGTGATGCATGAAAATATAATTGACCAAAATTTCCTATTGTTTGCATATTTTTCCAAAAGAACACCA
The DNA here is from genome assembly GCA_018340775.1 of Taxus wallichiana var. yunnanensis. NCBI lineage: Eukaryota > Viridiplantae > Streptophyta > Pinopsida > Cupressales > Taxaceae > Taxus > Taxus wallichiana. The sequence continues at coordinate 368,554,785 of CM031244.1, read as the reverse complement.
ATTTCATACATCATGAACCCAAAAAGAGTCACTTTTTGTAAAAATAATTCAATAATTTTAAATTTTTAGGCTCACTCTAGATAAAAAAATCGGAGGAACAAATTTTCTCATAGTTATAAACACACAAGGCTTTCATATTGTTGAAGTTATGTTGTATTTATCGAGACCATGCCATATTCTCATTAGTCTTGTCTTGTTGTCGCCAAATCACCGCACCCTCTCTAGTCCTATGCTAACATTTTCATGGGGTTTTAGGGAAAGAGTTTACTGAAATGAAACTATACTAGGGATGGTGATGCACCGAATAAAGGGTGTCTTCAGATTTAGGAAGGGTTAATTTGAAGAGGGTGTGTGCACCACGGTCAACTTCACCTCTGCAACTTAGAGAGGGTACAGGATACCACGAGGCTAAGAGACACGCGTTCCTTTTGTTAAACTTTATCGACCAGAAATATACCGGTTTCCCGGTGAAGAAGGATGAACTCAAGAAGGGTGAGCAGACACCACAACTCAAGCGCATGCAATACTTCACCACTCGATAAGCACGAGAACTCCAGAACTGCAGTAGAAACTTAAACTTGCACGGTGTACTGCAAGTATGAGAAAGGCACAAAGAAGCATAGAAGGATGAAAGGACCGAGATTAGTCACAAAACACACACTTTTATTGCTTGATAACATGCACAATGCATCATACATTCGAAGAGGCAATAGTTGCCATTACGGTCTTGAAGAGGAGGCTTGAAAGTTCTCTCAACACACAAGAACAACTTGCGAGAAGAGAGGACCCTTGAAAAGTATACACTCTTGCACGAGATATCTAAGCTGTCCAACTTATGCAGGCTATTGGAACCCTTTGAAATGAGCTTCAACTTACATTTATAGAAGAATATGTGAGAAAGAAGAGGAAATGGTCATAATTACATTCCTAAATTGAAGGCCCATGATGTATTTATTGCGATTAGTTGAACTACGAGAAGGTTCCATCATGGGTCATTAATTGCACGATGACCAAGTCTTCTCAATTAATTAAAAGAATATTTAAATAAAATATTTAAATAATAATAATAAATATTATTATTAAAATATTTAAATAAAAATATTAATTTAATTAACATAATGTTAGGACCCCCGTTGACCCGTTTGACTTGAAGAGGAGGGGGTCCATGTGGATAGAATCTGCACAAATCTCAACTTGGTGAGCTTGAATCCTCTAACTCGGTGTTGCGATCGATTTTGACCCCACACTAACTCTTTCCTTGCTTTGGTAATCGCGCTCTTTTGCATTGAGTCCTCCGAATGGTGGGCTATCAAACTTGATTCTTACCATTTTGCTCTGTTAACTCGAGGCCATTCTGAATTACCAAGCCACCTATATGCATCGTGAACATGAAGCTTTAAGCTCGAAATTGAAAGCCTCTATAAATACATTAAACTTCGACACCCGTGAGCTTATTCTTTATCTTGACTTGGTACCAACGTTTCCACAATATGAAAAGTTTGACTCTAAATCATACTTAGTGGATTTGACCCATGATACATTGCTTGTACTCTCACAGAGGTTAAACAATTTAATGAATTTAAATTATTTCACTCCTGCATGTTTTACCATTTAGAAATGATTTTCAAGCTATGAAAATTGTTAGGGATCACGTTACGTGGCCTGTCGACACTCAATCGATTGATTTCTCTTGTGATAACTCTAGTTTGTGAGATAGAGTTATTTCTTCTTGTTTTGGACCACATATTCACATGCATTCCACGTTGAAAACTCCATGAAACAACACCACGAGCTCTTGGTGATTCGACACTTTTGTATCTGCGGGAAATATTAAGATTTGTTCGATCATGTTCACATTTTCACGCCTCTAAGAATGGTTTTACCACAATGCTCACGGTTCTTCCTTATCATATAACACTTGTAGTAAGAATGTTTAGCTTTGCCATAATAAGCGCAATTGTACCCTCAAAACAATGAGAAAATGCCATTACCAATAAAGACCTAATCTTTGCCATGATGATGACACGAGGCTCATGCCCATAACATGTCGATAGACATCCTTGAGGCTGAATTTTGGCCAAAAAGAGCCCTTCGGTATTTTGGCGGTGCATTACTGCAATCTCGGCTCCAATCAATAATTATGCCACTATTGGGATCTATGGCATAGGTAGCCGTGAGCTACACAATATACTCATTTTTCCGAAACTAAAAAGATCCTTCATGTTACAATTTGCAACACATAAAAGAAGCCCTTGAAAAATACATTGAACAATGGGGCAGCAGAGAGGACCTTGGAAAAATGTACGAGTAACAACCATATGAATTCTTCCCTTAGTCGTGGATCAAAGCTAATAGAAATAAAGCTAGATAAAACTAGCTTGAAACTGCGATATAATCGTCCATTGTTTAAAAACAAGCTTCTCTGAACACAGGTAAAAGAATATTTTTATTATGCGATTGGGCGTACATAATGGAAGGGTATAAATATTGCCTCTGCTCTCGGATTTCTCAAGAGACCATTTACAGTAACAGGATGCGCATGCAAAACAGTAAATGGCCACCGGGTATTTTGAGTTGACCTTCACATTCAATTCGTTTCTAGGAGAAAAATCTTTGAGCAATATGAATCGTTTCATTACTGCACGTTTTAAACCTTCATCTCTGGTTCGGGCAAATTTTATGAAGCCTTGAATGTCGTGACTCAATCCATCATGACGGCGGTGAATGTTTGTTTCTGCGCTTTCTTGGCGCGTCATGAAAAGGCTTGTTGTGCACACCACGCTTTTTGTGCGTGAGTTTTCTCGCGACCATGAATGTTGAAAGAATGCTGGAGGATTGGAGAAGCATCTTTGCGCTTCAGCGTGAAGCACTTCTCTTTTTGCCATGTGCGTATTCTGCGAAATGCTGCAATTTTAAGATATCCTCTTTATAGGATTTTGTGTGATACGCGAGCAATGTCATGCCTCCTTGAAACAACCTTACATGATCGTTGAGATTGAGCCTGAAAGTGGATGGTATTGCCTTCATTGCATTGACAAATTCTGAAATAATGAACCCTTTGGCGGCATCCTCCGTGATGTGGTATCCGTCGCTCGTTATTCACTCCACATTGACCCATTTCACCAATCCTTTTTTATTAACCTCTTGTTGACCCGCACAAAGACTCGGATCCGTTTAAATCCTCTTCATGCGGAATTTTCATGATTTACCATTCCACGGTTTGCCATGACCCATTGATGACTACTTCGTAAATCTCTACTTGCGTTCTTTCTCGTGGAAATCTCCCCGCGGAGGTCATTTGCAATTTTCCACTTGGCCATCTTAATATTTCCTCCCGTAGCGATTTGGCATACCATCACTTTTTCCCATTGGCACGCCAGAATCTCATAACTTGGCCACACCAATCCACGGGCCCGACCTCGGCTTTGCCAGCGAGCAACTCGGCGAATTTGACCCGATTTCTCCACTCCACGGAAGTCGACCATGGCTTTCCATCCCAAAATTTCCCATTGGCATTGCTTGCATTATTTCCCACGTCCTTGGCAAGATGAAACTCGGGACCCCCTTTACGTGAAAACCTTGTGTTGTTGGCTTTCCGCTTGTCAAATTTTCCACCATGGAAATCGGGATGAAGATATCCTATGTGGGGAAATCTTGATTTGGCTTGCCATCATCAAATTTATGACCTTGCGATATCTGAAATATTTCCCATGTGGGAATCTTACAATGGCTTGCCATCATCAAAGTCGACCCGACAAAAGGGATGAAATTCTCCCAAGCCAATGCCTTAGCACGGATTGAACCCCAACTTTTCCTTCTCGACTTACAATCGATCGAACCAAACAAAACTCGGATGCTCACGACCTTGTCGGGCTCATTGAGTGAGCCAATCTACCACGTCACCGAGCTCCATCCTCAAATGATCGATTCTTTTCCATTGGCCGGCTATACACGAATGTTCGGGTGATCGGGGTGATCGGTGTTCGTTGCATTTCATGAAATAGTTTGAATGCATGTATAGGATGTCCATGCCTTACATGCTACTGATTACCATATTCCATGAGAAGAGATCTGGATCGGTCATGCGATTGAAGACTTTACGAGCATCCATCAAACTTTCACACTTGTCATACATGTAGATAAGTTTATTTGGTAATAGCGTGAGTCTTCCAAATGTGTGTCCCCTATTATTGATGTGAGAGTGGATTTGCTTGGCCTCATGAGGGCTTTCTTAGTGTCTGCAAGCTGTAGTAGATGAAGATATGTTAAAGAATTTACGATGGATTATGTGTTGTAAGAAGAACGTGTCTTGCCTCCTTGGCGACCCTCTCCATAGAGTGCTACGAGATTTTAATTGAGATGTATTTGGTTGCTTGGTTGCAAGCATTTTTCATTTCGAACACTACCGAGATGACCTCATCGTCATATCTGCATAATCTCATATCATCTTGGTCAAACAAGATAATTTTCCCAAGTGGTTGGTGAAACCTTTGTCTTAGTGGATTAAACCTGACATCATGTTGACTTTGACTCTCCCTGACTTGGCCTTCGGATCTTTTGCATCGATCTCCACCGGGATCCTTGTACAGTTCCTTTCATTCGTCAATTTTCAACGAGCTATATTTTGCATTAACAAGACCATCGTCGAGCTCTTACAATGAGAGTCTCTCTTGAGATGATTTCGAGATGATTATCAATTTGACACGGATTCTCTATCAACTCGACCCGAACTCTTCAGTTGAGTCGAGATCAGCCCAGGTGCCTTTCGATCTTTAGGTGATCTCTTCATATGCAATTTAGGAATTATTTTTAATTATTGCATTTCGATAATAACCGAAAGGTGGGTTCACAGGACTATTATTTTATTTTGAACGTGATAGGACCCGTTGTCCAATCTTGCCGGTGTGCAAAATTGGATAACATTTTTAGCGACCTCTCGGGGATGATTGCTGCTAAGCATGATTCCGTAGCCTTAAGTCATCCATTGGGCATGGAGTCTATGTTGGAATCTGAAAGTAGTATGATTTTCTTTGACACATCCCGAAATCTCCTTGAACATTTCGATATCCTGGGCCTCCTGGAATGCTAAGCATGAAGTATCTTGAATCATTGAATGCTTGACATCCATGGAACAACTTGCAAAAAATTTAATGAAGCGAGATTTTGAAACTCTTATGAAACCTTGAACCTTTCTTCTCCTTGACACCTTCCATGATGAAACAATGTGCGAAACAACAAAAACAACAACAAGGAAAGCAAAACAACAACACACAACAATGTGCATAAGCACTTGGAGGAAAACACCTAATTTAAGCTATACGGGGGTGGGCAGCTTCTCAAAAACAAGCTTTGAGATGTATCCCATTCACATGAATGGGCGAGTTCTTCTCCATTGAGCCTAGATAGATGAAATGAATTTGCCTCTTTGCACGACTTGTGATGATGTATGGTCCACTCCGAGAGCGTCAAACTTGGCATGCTTGCTGGTTTGGCCTGTCTTCATCCCATTTGAGAACTAAATCTCCCTCTTGAAAATGTCATCGGACGCCTTCTTGTCAAAATTTTCTTAACTTGGCACGATGCTTGCTCCAAAGTTTTCATAGCCTTATCTCATACTTCCTCTAACTCCATGAGTTCAGCAAACCTTCTTGTCGGAGGATCACTCTCTATAACTTCAAGTTGATGAGCTAACTCCAAAGAAGGTAACTCCAGTATGAGAGCGGGAGTTTTGCCTCTCTTCCATATCTGAAACGAAAGGAGAATTTCCAGTGGCCCTTTTAGGTGTGATTCGATCTGCCCATAAGGCAGTCTTAAGTTGTGTATGCCAAGTCCTCTTGTTAGTCTCCATTGTGCGCTTAATAATCCTTATGAGGTTTTGTTGCTAGACTCAGCCAATCCGTTTCCTTGCGGATAGTAATTGGATGAAGTTTTGAGGTATACCCCATTTTTAACAGCCCATTCACTCAATTTCATACCAAGAAAAGCCAGCGCATTGTTTGAAATGATTGTAAATGGAACACCAAACCTCGTCATTATACCCTCCAAAAAATCTAGAACTGCCTTTTCATTGCTCTCTTTTAATGCTACCGCCTCTGTCCATCGAGTAAAATAGTCTGTTGCGGTAAGGACCCACTTATGTCCGTCACTAGGATGGAGGATTAATCATTCCGATGAAGTCCAACCCCCATTGAACAAAGGGTTGATCCACTTGAATTGGATGCAGCGGAAGAGCTGCCAACTTCTGCTTACACGTGAAAAAGGCACATTCCTTACATTTCCTTACCCAGAGATGGGCATCCTTGAATAAATCCGGCCAATAGTAGCCGGCTCGCATGATCTTGGTAGCTGTTGTTCGTGCGGAATAATGTCCTCCAGATAGGCCATTATGAAATTCTTCTAGTATCTTACTTACCATTCGGTCCTATGCAGAAGGAGAGCGCCGTTCAAATCTTTTCGAAAGAGAACGCTATCTACCAAAACATATGGAATAGATTGAAGATGGAAAGTTCGTCTTTGGTTTTTATCCATGTCTGTCGGGTATGCTCCTGAGAAGATGAAATTCTTCATTTTGGATAACCGATCGACTTGATCAACATCCTCATCGGTATTTAGGAGTGTCACGTCCTCATTACCTTTTGATTCCATGTACGCAGCAAGTTGCTCACATAAACCCTTACCTCGACAAGTTTAGTGACTTTGATATGCACGTCATACTCCATTACCTTAAGTGATCCATCCAGCACGCTTTTCGTTCATTTCTTTGTTCAGCAAAAACTCCTTGACACCTGGATGAGACACCATCAGATGAATCTTGTTGTTGGACAACATGTGCTTGAATTTCTTCAAAGCTCGAATAACCGCATGAGACTTGCTTTTGATGAATGAGTATTTGAACTCGTAGTCTTTGAGGATTGGTGAAGAAAGCGATTGGTTGCTCCATCAGGTTGTCGTTTTGTTGGGTGAGGATCCCTGAAATGCTCTCTTGACCTGCAAAAGCATAAAGGATAAAATCTTTGTCAAACCTAGGGTTCACAAGCGTGGGAGCTTGGGAAATGGCTGTTTTGATGGCTTCGAAGCTTTCTCGTCCTTCCTTTGTCCATGAGAATGGCATGTTTTTCTTTAGCATGGTTGTCAGTGGTTTAGCCAATGTCGCGAATTGAGGATGAATCTCCGCACAAATTTATGGTTCCCAGGAAACTCTGGAGGCCCTTCTTGTGACTTGGGAGAGATAAGGACATAATCGAATGAATCCTGGCTGGATCGATTGATAATCCTTCCTGCTGAAACAACATGCCCCAACAATTTTCCCTCGTGCACTGCGAAAATACATTTCTTGGGGTTAAGTGAAACCCCAAATTCCCTACACCTTTGGAAAACTTTCCTTAGATGTGTGATGTGATCTTCTGCATGCTTAGAGTATACAATTATATCATCAAGGTAAACCAAAATAATATCGTTGATTAGTCCCTTAAATGCCATGTCCATGGCTCTTTGGAAAGTAGCCCGGCATTGGACAATCCGAATGGCATTTTATTGTAGGCATATGTGCCCCACTTGGTAGTGAAAGCCGTTTTGAATTGGTCAGATTCTTGGACTAGGATTTGATTGTAACCCGAATATCCATCGAGCAAAGAAAATCTTTGAGCTCCTGCCACCGTTTGAAGGATCTGCTCCATCGATGGAAGAGGATAATGGTCTTTTAATGACGCCTTGCGATTCAAATCCACTGAAATCTCGCATAACCGGGATCTCTCCGTTCTTCTTCCTTACGGGCACCAAATTGGCTACCCATGAGGAATGCTTGATGGGAAAAATTATACAGGCCTCGATGAGTTTGGTTAGCTCCTTTCTCATTAGTGGCTCAATTTTGGGATTAATTGGTCTTTGTTTACGACCAGGCGGCTTAGCATTAGGATCCGATTCGATGGTATGTTCTGCTTGAGACACGGATCAAAACCACGCGAGATCTTTATAGCTCCATGCAAAGATGTCATGATACTCTTGACAAAGTTTGATGAAAGCTTCTTTCTCCTCAGAAGTACACACTTTTCCGATCTTAAGAAATTTTTCATTTGATACTTGACTTCCTCAAAATATTCTTCTTTGACCACCATGTTAGGGCTTTGTCTTTTGGCTTGGTCATCTGAATTGAAAATGGATTCCAAAGTGACTAAACCTTTTGGTAACTTGTTGCTTTTCAATTGGATAATTTGTTCACCATATGACTCTTGCAACTTATTTTGATTTTTGCAGCAAACTCCGCCTCTTCTTGTAGGAAGAGGACAATTTGGTTGTCACTATCGAACACTTGCCAACTACTCACATTATCAGGGACTGCTGGTCGAACCACCATTTTAACAAATTGCTGCCCTTCTTTCATGATATCAACTGGTATGTTGTATTGTGAACCAATTGTAGCAAGCCTATCTGCATCTTGATTTTGACCTCTAGGATTGCATGGATCCCAAAAGCTTGAAATCTTGATCGGTCCCAGACTTCGGTTCTTGTATGATCTTAAAAGATCATTTTTGGATGCACTACGTGCTGAAACTTGATGAACAACTAACTCACTTTGTCTCCAAAAATTTAGGGCCTTGATTCCCTTCCTTTGGGCTAGTGAATTCCTTGCACAAGAGCCTCGTATTCACAACATTGTTAGTGCAAGTGAAGCTATGAACCGGAAAGATGAGAAGTACTTATCTCCCTCTGGAGAAATTAACATAACACCAGCACCGGATCCATTCTTACTTCTTGAGCCATCGAAGAACAATTTCCACAGTCCTTTAGAATCACTTGGTGTTTTGACAAGTTGTGGTATGATTGTATCTTCTTCATGGATACAGTAGGTACCTAATCCTGTTTCTTCCAAGACCAGCAAACCAGCTTCTTCTTCTGCCAATACATCAGCGTAGGGATCGTACTGATGATCTCTACTTACTTCATCTAGCAAAGTATCAGGGACTTCTTCAACAAGGGTGGTTGGTTCATGATCGGCATCTTCCTCTTCTGGATCACCGATGGTGTAATTTCCATTTATGGGACTAGAAGTGTAGGGTTCTACATGATTATGGCAGATTGGTTACTGCCTTATAGTTACTTTGGTTCCGTATCGAGTCCACGAGAATCATATGCGACCAATCGGGTGATAGGTAACCGCCCATCTTGGCGGTGAAATCCCGTGATAGGCGGATGGCAAGAGGGAGGAGATCGATGGCCGATATGTCTTGGGTGAATGACAAACTTGGGCATGCATGAATGGTAAGTTGAAGTCCTTTGATAACCCCAACTGATCTTAACAATTTGTGCCATCCGGCTGAACAACCCCTCTTGCAACTGGCGCATATTGTATGCCTAGTACATCTGCAATTTGTTTCGGCATGTCAGAGCTACTGGCACCAGAATCGATCATGCAATTATGTACCAAGTGGTCTCCAATGATCAGGGAAATGTAGAATGGCGGTGGTTTGTTTGCTGTAGGAATGATTTTCCCTTCCGGTTGACACAAATTTGTAGCATTTGTCACTCCATGGCTTGGTGATCCGTTGGTTGTACTAAAAGCTGTTGAGCTTCTCGACGAGTTTCTTTGGGAAGGGATCGAGTGTGCGTCCCACATGGTAGCGCTTTCAGTTGGTTTTCTTCATTTGTTCTACTATCTTTGAAGGAATCGCTCCAACTTTATTGACACTTTTTGGGCATTGGGGTCCTCCTTTGGAAAATGTTTGTTGGGTACCGTGATGCCTGGAGAACCATCTTTCCCTGCGGCGTGGCTAGCCGATGTTTCTGGTGATTTCTTTCCCGCATTTCTATCAACCGCCATTTGTAACCCATGTTGAGAAGTGGATGCTAGATCAGATTCGGGAGCTTGAGGCTCCATTGCTCTCTTCTTGGAGCAGTGTTTCTTGCCAGTGATGAAGAATCTATATTCAACCCACAAAAATCTTCTTCTTGCCAGTTTAGCAAAGTGGATTCTTCAGGTGCCTGTGGTTGATCTGCTGCTTCTTGTGTAGATGAATTGTTTGTTAACTCTGAAGGGGCAGATACACTTTGAACCATAAGGGCCTGGCTAAGAACCCCATTGGGACAAAGATTTTGATTGTGAGGTTGAGAGCAAGGATAGCACCATTCGTAGTCTTGAACTAGATTATTACGAGACAGTACTATAGCTCTAGATGAGCTAGGCTGCAGAGAGGTTCCGAAAGTTCAAGGGCGACATTTGCAACTTGACTCGTAGTTTGATTTTGAGGCTGATTGTTTCCTTGAAAGGGAGGACGGCTAGCCTGATACTGCTGATTTTGTGGCTGATACGGACGATTGTATTGAAATTGTTGCCTTTTGAGTGCAACGAGCTCATTTCCAAAATTTTGCAGTAGTGACTTGACTTCAAATAGGTCATTTGAAGAGCGGGGGAAGATTGAGATGGTTGCTTGGAGTCCACTGGAAGAGGAGCAATGATAGGTGATGATTCGTAAGATCGGAGAAAAGGGCATTGGTGGTCGTGGAGCTATCTTTCCGGCTGAATCAAAGAATTCTCTGCACTTATGGCAACTTCGTAAGCATCGGGAAGTGTAGTCCCTCCCATGGGCCGGATCATAAGCTGCTACATCGCTATTCAGGGCTCATGAAATAGTACAAGAATGCATTATGTGCGAGAAGGCTTTATGTGCCGGAATCCTATTCCAAGTCTGTGGAATCGGAAGTTGAAATCACTCATGTATTCTTGGGAGCTCTCTTTATGGTAGTAAGTTGTTCCAAAGTGATAGGTGATCACTTTTGTCTTCAAGTGTTTACATAGCTTTTCTCCCAACTCGTCCCAGTGGTTATAGTGCCAACACCTAACCCACGAAACCATTGAAGTGCTTTTCCCTTGAAAGAGGTAGCAAGTCTAAGCTAACATTGTCTTCGGTGATATTATGTCTGCATGTGAGATCTTTGGCTACATCAAAGATATGCTCCAGCTGGAGTAACGTGAGTTTCCCAGTGTAGAAGGGTAAACTTTTGAGTGCATGCAGGTATCGGATCACGTTGAGCCAACATAAGAGAGGCTTGCTTGCATTGAAAGGGGAAAAACTTGGTTCCTCGCCATAGCAGCGAAAGGTTGATTGTTCTGGGTGGAGAAATCTTCCGTAAGGAGGAGTTGAATGACCCCTAGTAGGTAAATCTGCAATGGGGGATGTGGAAATGCCTCTTCTTCTTCTCTCTTTGGAGGAGATAAGGAAAGTTCGGTATCTTTGATAATTTCCTTTCTTTGAAGAAGCTCTTGTCTGAATTCTTCGCATAAGTTATGCCATTCCGGAGATATGGAGTCGCCAGGGTACTTTGAAGTGAGAAGATTTGGAATCCGAGAGATATGGAGTCGTCGCGGTACTTTGACTTGTGTAAGTGAGAAGAGAAGTACCTAACTCTGTCCCACCAGTGCGTGCAAAAGCTGTTGTGTGTGGTCGCACGGTGGCTTATGATTTGTTGTTGTAATGAGACACCTTGAAAAGGTGGAAGATCTAACCTTAGTGTCCCACCGATGTCTGATTGGTGTGTGGTCGCACGGTGGCAAAAAGATGAAACTATTGTCGCCCACCGTCAAATCACCCACCCACCCTCAGAATGGCCGGGATGTGAATAGGACGTTCGGTGTGATTGGGACACATGGGATCACCTCTCAGGCTGTGGGACTTGGGCTCGAGGTGAACCTCAGGAGAAGGCCGGCTTCCTCTTCCTAAACTAAGTGTTGTACTACTCTAGTGTAACAAAAATGATTATCTAGTCCTATGCTAACATTTTCATGGGGTTTTAGGGAAAGAGTTTTACTGAGAAATGAAACTATACTAGGGATGGTGATGCACCGAATAAAGGGTGTCTTGATTTTTAGGAAGGGTTAATTTGAAGAGGGTGTGTGCACCACGAGTCAACTTCACCTCTGCTGACTTAGAGAGGTACATGATACCACGAGGCTAAGAGACACGCGTTCCTTTTGTTAAACTTTATCGAGGCCAGAAATATACCGGTTTCCCGGTGAAGAAGGATGAACTCAAGAAGGGTGAGCAGACACCACAACTCAAGCTGCATGCAATACTTCACCACTCGATAAGCACGGAACTCCAGAACCTGCATAGAAACTTAAACTTGCACGTGTACTGCAAGTATGAGAAAGGCACAAAGAAGCATAGAAGGATGAAAGGACCGAGATTAGTCACAAAACACACACTTTTATTGCTTGATAACATGCACATGCATCATACATTCGAAGAGGCAATAGTTGCCATTACGGTCTTGAAGAGGAGGCTTGAAAGTTCTCTCACACACACAGAACAACTTGCGAGAAGAGAGAGGACCCTTGAAAAGTATACACTCTTGCTGAGATATCTAAGCTGTCCACTTATGCAGAACTGTTTTGGAACCCTTTGAAATGAGCTTCCAACTTACATTTATAGAAGAATATGTGAGAAAGAAGAGGAAATGGTCATAATTACATTCCTAAATTGAAGGCCCATGATGTATTTATTGCGAGTTAGTTGAACTACGAGAAGGTTCCATCATGGGTCATTAATTGCACGATGACCAAGTCTTCTCAATTAATTAAAAGAATATTTAAATAAAATATTTAAATAATAATAATAAATATTATTATTAAAATATTTAAATAAAAATATTAATTTAATTAACATAATGTTAGGACCCCCGTTGACCCGTTTGACTTGAAGAGGAGGGGGTCCATGTGGATAGAATCTGCACAAATCTCAACTTGGTGAGCTTGAATCCGCTAACTTCGGTGTTGCATCGATTTTGACCCCACACTAACTCTTTCCTTGCTTTGGTAATCGCGCTCTTTTGCATTGAGTCCTCAGAATGGTGGGCTATCAAACTTGATTCTTACCATTTGCTCTGTTAACTCGAGGCCATTACGAATTACCAAGCCACCTATATGCATCGTGAACATGAAGCTTTAAGCTCGAAATTTGAAAGCCTCTATAAATACATTAAACTTCGACACCCGTGAGCTTATTCTTTATCTTGACTTGGTACCAATGTTTCCTGATATGAAAAGTTTGACTCTAAATCATACTTAGTGGATTTGACCCATGATACATTGCTTGTACTCACGAGAGGTTAAACAATTTAATGAATTTAAATTATTTCACTCTGCATGTTGCGCCATTTAGAAATGATTTTCAAGCTATGAAAATTGTTAGGGATCACGTTCGTGGCCTGTCGACACTCAATCGATTGATTTCTCTGTGATAACTCTAGTTTGTGAGATAGAGTTATTTCTTCTTGTTTTGGACCACATATTCACATGCATTCCACGTTCAAACTCCATGAAACAACACCACGAGCTCTTGGTTGATTCGACTGGCTTTGTATCTGCGGGAAATATTAAGATTTGTTCGATCATGTTCACATTTTCACGCCTCTAAGAATGGTTTTACCACAATGCTCACGGTTCTTCCTTATCATATAACACTTGTAGTAAGAATGTTTAGCTTTGCCATAATAAAGCGCAATTGTACCCTCAAACAATGAGAAAATGCCATTACAATAAAGACCTAATGCTTTGCCATGATGATGACACGGGCTCATGCCCATAACATGTCGATAGACATCCTTGAGAGCTGATTTTGGCCAAAGAGCCTTCGGTATTTTGGCGGTGCATTCTGCAATCTCGGCTCCAATCAATAATTATGCCACTATTGGGATTATGGCATAGGTAGGGTAGTGAGCTACACAATATACTCATTTTCCGAAAACTAAAAAGATCCTTCATGTTACAATTTGCAACACATAAAAAGCCCTTGAAAAATACATTGAACAAGCTGGGGCAGCCAAGAGGACCTTGGAAAAATGTACGAGTAACAACCATATGAATTCTCCCTTAGTCGTGGATCAAAGCTAATAGAAATAAAGCTAGATAAGATTAGCTTGAAACTGCAGTATAATCGTCCATTGTTTAAAAACAAGCTTCTCTGAACCTGGTAAAAGAATATTTTTATTGTCTGATTGGACGTACATAATGGAAGGGTATAAATATTGCGTCTGCGCTCGGAGTTTTCTCAAAGAGACCATTTACACGATAACAAGGATACAGCATGCAAAACGGCCGACCAGGTATTTTAGAGTTGACCTTCACATTCAATTCGTTTCTAGGAGAAGGAATGCTGAGCAATATGAATCGTTTCATTCTGCACCGTTTTAAACCTTCATCTCCTGGTTCGGGCAAATTTATGAAGCCTTGAAGGTCGTGACTCCAATCCATCGTACACGGCAGTGAATATTTGTTTCTACTGTTGCTTTGGAAGCGCTGCGTGGCACGCTTTTACTTTGCGTAAGCGATAAGCCTTTTGAAGCGTACGGAGGATGCGTTGCATCTTGTGAGCTTGCCTGCAGTTTTGTGAAACGATTCTGAAATGCGTCGCTGCCACCGAAGTTTAAGATATCTTATGAATTTATAGGGGTGTGTGCGCGAGCGTGCCTCCTTGCTTACCGCATATCATTTGATCATACTCTGTGAGATTGAGATGAACGGATGGATTCAACCATTTTGATCACGTGCGTTTTTCAAACCCTTTCCGCATCCTCGAGTGACCTTATGCTTTACGAACTTTATTAACTCTTATTCCACATTGAGCGGGTCTTTCGTTACATTGATCCCCGACGTTTGCCGAGCTTTACTTGGGTCACTTGACCTTTACCTGGAGTCCTCACTGCAAGCTTGGCGGACCATTTTCATGTGATTGCCATCCGGAAGATCTCATTTGGTATTCGCTAGAATTCTTCTCTTTGGATCACGGATTGCCATTGTCAAATCTCCACTTTGGCGGTGTTTTCTCCAATCTCCCCACGGAGTGAACGGCTTGGTTTGCCATCTTAATATTTCCCATTTGGCATACCAGGCCGAATTCCCATAACTTGGCCAGCACCAATCCACGGGCCCGGCCTCGGCTTTGCCGCAAACTTTTGACCCGATTTCTCCACTCCACGGAAGTCGACCATGGCTTTCCATCCCAAAAAATTTCCCATTGGCATTGCTTGCATTATTTCCCACGTCCTTGGCAAGATGAAACTCGGGACCCCCTTTACGTGAAAACCTGGTGTTGGCTTGGCTTTCCATTTGCAAATTTTCCACCATGGAAATCGGGATGAAGATATCCTATGTGGGAAATCTTGATTTGGCTTGCCATCATCAAATTTATGACCTTGGCAATATCTTGAAATATTTCCCATGTGGGAATCTTACAATGGCTTGCCATCATCAAAGTCGACCCGACAAAAGGGATGAAATTCTCCCAAGCCAATGCCTTAGCAGTTGAACCCCAAATTTTCCTTCTCGACTTACAATCGAACCAAACAAAACTCTGGATGCTCACGACCTTGTCGAGGCTCATTGGTAGTGAGCCAATCTTTACCACGTCGAGAGCTCCATCCTCAAGTGATCGATTCTTTTCCATTGGCCGGGCTATACACGAATGTTCGGGTGATCGGGGTGATCGGTGTTCGTTGCATTTCATGAAATAGTTTGAATGCATGTATAGGATGTCCATGCCTTATGCACATGGCTACATTACCATATTCCATGAGAAGAGATCTGGATCGAGTCATGCGGTTGAAGACTTTTACGAGCATCCATCAAACTTTCACACTTGTCATACATGTAGATAAGTTTATTTGGTAATAGCGTGAGTCTTCCAAATGTGTGTCCCCTATTATTGATGTGAGAGTGGATTTGCTTGGCCTCATGAGGGCTTTCTTAGTAATGCAAGCTGTAGTAGATGAAGATATGTTAAAGAATTTACTGAGATGGATTATGTGTTGTAAGAAGAACGTGTCTGCCTCCTTGGCGACCCTCTCCATAGAGTGCTTCTGAGATTTTAATTGAGATGTATTTGGTTGCTTGGTTGCAAACATTTTTTTCGTTCAAACACTACCGAGATGACCTCATCGTCATATCTGCATAATCTCATATCATCTTGGTCAAACAAGATAATTTTCCCAAGTGGTTGGTCGAAACCTTTGCCTTAGTGGATTAAACACGGCATCATGTTGACTTTGACTCTCCTTGACTCGGCCTTGGATCTTTTGCATCGATCTCCACCGGATCCTTATGCAGTTCCTTTCATTCGTCAATTTTCAACGAGCTATATTTTGCATTAACAAGACCATCGTCGAGCTCTTACAATGAGAGTCTCTCTTGAGATGATTTCGAGATGATGATATCAATTTGACACGGGTTCTTTATCGAGATCGACCCGAACTCTTCATATGCAATTTAGGAATTATTTTTAATCGAGATCAGGCTGGGTGCCTTTCGATCTTAGGTGATCTCTTCATATGCAATTTAGGAATTATTTTTAATTATTGCATTTAACGATAAAAATATTAGATGCGGAGCTATTTCCTAACACTAGCGGCTAGTTCTGTACACTAGTGCCCGAGCGGTCATGTCCTCATTTAGCGGTCTTTTAAAGAGGTTTTAGATTATAGTTTCTCATATAGATCTTACACTATCTAGATCCAACCTTCTCAGCTTGTTTTCAGAGCTTAAAATCAACCTAGATATCTAAATACAAGATTAAGTCATTCTTATCTCACTTATTGTTCATGCTTATTTGTTTCTTGCATGATAGATCTTGTTTGTTCTTTTATATTCATTTTATCTCAGTCCTCTAATAAATATTTAAATTTCGTTAAATCACACATATTTGTGTTGCAACTCAATAATCAAAAATTAAAAATGGCACGAATTTGACGTAATTCACGATGTTATTTGCACTATATATAATAGAGGATGATAATTATGTAAAAGGTAAACCATGAAGAGTTTCAAGCTCTATTTTTCATGGGGACATTATGTGACCATTTCTTATTTTCTTTTCATAAAATTGTTGCATCTATTTTTATCGATGACTACTCCAACCACACATGGGTTTAATTCTTAAAGAACAAAAGTTAGGCTATAAATCATAGGCCAACTAAACCCATTTCCTAAGACATACCTATATGGTGTGGCCTACTCAAGGTTTCGTTGTCGCCAAATCACTGCACCCTCCGAATGGCCAGGATGTGAATAGGACGTTCGGTGTGATTGGGACACATGGGATCACCTCTCAAGTCAGGGACTTGGGCTCGAGGTGAACCTCCGGAGAAGGCCGGCTTCCTCTTCCTAAACTAAGTGTTGTACTACTCCTAGTGTAACAAAAATGATTATCTAGTCCTATGCTAACATTTTCATGGGGTTTTAGGGAAAGAGATTTACAGAAATGAAACTATACTAGGGATGGTGATGCACCAAATAAAGGGTGTCTTCAGATTCAGGAAGGGTTAATTTGAAGAGGGTGTGTGCACCACAGTCAACTTCACCTCTTTGCAACTTAGAGAGGGTACAGGATACCACAGACTAAGAGACACGCGTTCCCTTTGTTAAACTTTATCAGACCGAGAAATATACCAGTTTCCCAATGAAGAAGGATGAACTCAAGAAGGGTGAATAGACACCACAACTCAACTGCATGCAATACTCCACCACTCGATAAGCACAAAACTCCAAGAACCTGCAATAGAAACTTAAACTTGCACAGTGTACCTGCAAGTACGAGAAAGGCACAAAGAAGCATAAAAGGATGAAAGGACCGAGATTAGTCACAAAACACACACTTTTATTGCTTCAATAACATGCACAATGCATCATACATTCAGAAGAGGCAATAGTTGCCATTATAGTCTTGAAGAGGAGGCTTGAAAGTTCTCTCAACACACAAGAACAACTTGCAGAAGAGAGGGAACTTGAAAAGTATACACTCGCCTGAGATATCTAACTGTCCAACTTGTCTGAACTATTGGAACCCTTTGAAATGAGCTTCCAACTTACATTTATAGAAGAATATGTGAGAAAGAAGAGGAAAGGTCATAATTACATTCCTAAATTGAAGGCCCATGATGTATTTATTACAGTTAGTTGAACCACTTGAGAAGGTTCCATCATGGGTCATTAATTACCTGATGACCTAGTCTTCTTAATGAATTAAAATAATATTTAAATAAAATATTTAAATAATAATAATAAATATTACTATTTAAAATATTTAAATAAAAATATTAAATTAATTAAATTATTAGTGGGCCCCATATTCACCGGATTTGAAGAAAAGAATAAAAATAAGTCCAACTCGGTGGTTGGCTCGCCGAGTTGGATCCGAGCTCCGTCATCCATCGCATCAACCAAGTTGAGAACTTTTAATCTCCTTTGATCCATCCTCCACTTTGACGCTCTCAACTTACGATCGAGCCAACATGCACTCGCATTCATCCTCACTCAATTATCAAGCTTCCTTTCTAGTTGAACCCACCTTGTCGATCAATCTTGAATTTCTCATTTGACATACTTTATTTTTCAATTGGCTTTTCAGAATGACTCTTCTTGATCCTTATCAGACTAGGCTATCCGCACTTCTACTACACTCTTAAAGAAGCTAAGCCTCATCGTTTTGGTGCTACCAGAAACAACTCGCCTATTCCTCATCGTTTCTCAAATCAGTACCATTTACTCCCGACAGGATGTGAGTCGACACTTCAAAACGCCAAGCCAGTATTTTCGAGTTGACCTTCACATTCAATTCACTTCTAGGAGAAGAATTGCTTTGAGCAATATGAATTGTTTCACTCGCACTAATAAAACTCCATATCGAGCTCCCTTTTATGAAGCCTCGAATAGCGTGACTCCAATCCATCGTACACGGCAGTGAATATTTGTTTCCTGCGCAGCTTGTTTGAAGCGCTCCAACGGCTTCTATTATATCGGCAACATGCCTACATGCATCGAATGCGTGGGAGCTTTGAGCGTAGAACTCAACGTATGTCCATACCCTGTTCCAAAGCTCTTATCGTGGCATGTCATTTCTAGAAGTATGCTTGCAAAGGCGAATCGACCTATCAGTCGACATCTTTTTGTTGCTTTCTGAAAAATTTACATCATGAACTCCTGAGAAAACATGTCCAATCATGGAAGCGCTCAAAAGAAGGCTTCTTCAGATCTTACTTCAACAAGGCTCTACTCGCCCGGGCGTGGGAGTTTCGCGACCACCGAATGCTATGCGTGGTAAGCGTAATGTGTAGAGCCTCCTTCACCCATCTCGTGTCATACTCGACTTTGGCCGCGCTGAACCTCATGACCACGTCCAATCCTATTAAAACACTTCTTGCGCCTCACTCCCACGTTCTCCGACTTAACTTCCGTGTGACTCGCACCAAGACTCCCCATCCTTTTCCACTCCAAGTCACGCGAGGTTTTGTTTACATGGCCCATGCAGAAGTCTCATGATGGATAGCCATCATCAAATCTCCACGCTTGCAATTCAACTGGATTTTCTCCCCTACATGAGTGAACAACATGGCTTTCCATCTTAAAATTTCCACTTGGCGGTGCTGCTCCAAATCTCCCCCGCGTGGAATTTCGGTCATGGTTTGCCAAACCAATATCTCCACGCCTGGCATAATAGCTCCAAATCTCCCCGTAACGGCTTGGCCAAATTAATCCATGGGCCAAACTCAACTTTGCCACGCAATCTTGGCAAGATAGTGAAATGTTTCCCATTCACGGGATTTTCATGACGGATAGCCATCATATTGTCTTCACTTGGTAATTTGACCCGATTTCTCCATTATTCCCACCATCGTAAACTCAGGTGGGATCTTTTCAACCCACATCGCATCATTTCCCTTGCGCGGAAACATTGTTCTCTTGCCATGATCATGCCTTCACTTGGCAATTTGAATTGGCTATACGCAACAGCTACAGGTAGAGAAGTAAACTTTATCTCAGAAATCAATCGCCTCCAGAGAGAGTTAATTGTGACAGCTGCCACAGGGTGATCCCAAGGAACCGTTGGTGTTGATCCTGATGTTCTAGTTGCATGCGACCACAGCCGTGATCAGTTGTTGTAAAATCTTGCCGCTGTAGTAGAAGAACGAGATAAAGTTTTAGTTGAGTTGTCTCGCCTTTTCATTTTGGAAATTCTCTTCCATGGAAGAAGCTCGACCAAATCTTGAGGTAGTTATTGTCTCCATCGAGTCATTAAAACTAAATTCATATTCCAACAAGGAAGCATCAATCTCTCCATGTTGAATTAAACCGAGTCGAGCTCGTCATTTCTCTGCCTCAATGAGCCAACCATCGAAACATCCTCCACTCCTATCGAGACTCTTTTATGACAAGCCAAAGTTGGACAACCGAACTTACATTTCCTACTCATGAACTCGTCTAAGGCTTGTGATCTGAGTTATGACCGAGTTAGGACAAGGCACGAACTCCTCTGATGACTCGTCTCTTTATTCCCGATTTGACACTGTTTTAGCTCGAACGAGCGAGATAAGCTTATCGAACTCCTCGATGGCTCGCATTCTTGGAAAAAATGAGCGATCTCACCTGATGACCAAGAAGTGGGTCCCTGGGACCAATGTCGTGATTTGATAGTAATAAGGCCTTGTTTTCCAATTTTTCCATGTGTGTAAAATTGGATAACATTTTTGGCGACCTCTCGGGGATGATTGCCTGCTAAGCATGATTCCAGTAGCCTTAAGTCATCCATTGGGCATGGAGTCTGTGTTGGAATCCTGAAAGTAGTATGATTTTCTTTGACACATCCCGAATCTCCTTGAGCATTGCCGATATCCTGGGCCTCCCTGGAATGCTAAGCATGAAGTATACTGGAATCTATTGAATGCTTGACATCCATGGAACACTGCAAAATTTCTAATGAAGTAGATTTTGAAACTCTTATGGAAACCTTGAACCTTCTCTCTTTGACACCTTCCAATGATGAAACAATGTGCAGAACAACACAAAACACAACAACAAGGAAAGCAAAACAACAACACGCAACAATGTGCATAAGCACTTGGAGGAAAACACCTAATTTAACTGTACAGGGGGTGGAACACTTCTCAAAAACAAGCTTTGAGATGTATCCCATTCACATGAATGGGCAGTTCTTCTCCATTGAGCCTAGATAGACGAAATGAATTTGCCTCTTTGCAACTTGTGATGATGTATGGCCCACTCCAGAGAGTGTCAAACTTGGCATGCTTTCCTGGTTTGGCCCTGTCTTCATCCCATTTGAGAACTAAATCTCCCTCTTGAAAATGCCTATCGGACGCCTTCTTGTCAAAAGATTTCTTAACTTGAGCCTGATGTTGCTCCAAAGTTTTCATAGCCTTGTCTCATACTTCCTCTAACTCCATGAGTTCAGCAAACCTTCTTGATCAGAGGATCACTCTCTATAACTTCAAGTTGATGAGCTAACTCCAAAGAAGGTAACTCCAATGAGAGTGGGAGTTTTGCCTCTCTTCCATATATAAGAACGAAAGGAGAATTTCCGATGGCCCTTTTAGGTGTGATCCGATCTACCCATAAGGCGGTCTTAAGCTGTGTATGCCAAGTCCTCTTGTTAGTCTCCATTGTGCGCTTAATAATCCTTATGAGGTTTTTGTTGCTAGACTCAGCCAATCCGTTTCCTTGAGGATAGTAATTGGATGAAGTTTTGAGGTATACCCCATTTTTAACAGCCCATTCACTCAATTTCATACCAAGAAAAGCCATTGCATTGTCTGAAATGACTGTAAACGGAACACCGAACCTCGTCATTATACCTCCAAAAATCTAGAACTACCTTTTCATTTCTCTCTTTTAATGCTACTGCCTCTATCCATCGAGTAAAATAGTCTGTTGCGGTAAGGACCCACTTATGTCCATCACTGGATGGAGGATTAATCATTCCGATGAAGTCCAACCCCCATTGAACAAAGGGTTGATCCACTTGAATTGGATGCAATGGAAGAGCTGCCAACTTCTGCTTACCTGTGAAAAAGGCACATTCCTTACATTTCCTTACCCAAAGATGGGCATCCTTGAATAAATCCGCCAATAGTAGCCGGCTCGCATGATCTTGGTAGCTTTGTTGTTCATGTGTAGAATAATGTCCTCCAGATAGGCCATTATGAAACTCTTCTAGTATCTTACTTACCTGTTCTGGTCCTATGCACCGAAGGAGAACGCCGTTCAAATCTTTTCGAAAGAGAATGCTATCTACCAAAACATATGGGATAGATTGAAGACGGAAAGTTCGTCTTTGGTTTTTATCCATGTTTGTCGGGTATGCTCCTGAGAAGATGAAATTCTTCATTTTGGATAACCAATCAGCTTGATCAACATCCTCATCAGTATTTAGGAGTGTCACGTCCTCATTACTTTTTGATTCCATGTCTGTTGCAAGTTGCTGACATAAACCCTTACCTCTGACAAGTTTAGTGACTTTGATGTGCACGTCATACTCCATTACCTTTGTGATCCATCCAGCACACTTTTCGTTCATTTCTTTGTTCAGCAAAAACTCCTTGACACCTGGATGAGACACCATCAGATGAATCTTGTTGTTGGACAACATGTGCTTGAATTTCTTCAAAGCTCGAATAACCACAAAGACTTGCTTTTCAATGAATGAGTATTTGAACTCGTAGTCTTTGAGGGATTGACTGAAGAAAGTGATTGGTTGCTCCATCAGGTTGTTGTTTTGTTGGGTGAGGATCCCTGAAATGCTCTCTTGACCTGCAAAAGCATAAAGGATAAAATCTTTGTCAAACCTAGGGTTCACAAGCGTGGGAGCTTGAGAAATGGCTGTTTTGATGGCTTCAAAGCTTTCTCGTCCTTCCTTTGTCCATGAGAATGGCATGTTTTTCTTTAGCATGGCTGTCAGTGGTTTAGCCAATGTCGCAAATTGAGGGATGAATCTCCGCACAAAATTTATGGTTCCCAGAAAACTCTGGAGGCCCTTCTTGTGACTTGGGAGAGATAAGGACATAATTGAATGAATCCTGGCTGGATCGATTGATAATCCTTCTGCTGAAACCACATGCCCCAACAATTTTCCCTCGTGCACTGCGAAAATACATTTCTTGGGGTTAAGTGAAACCCCAAATTCCCTACACCTTTGGAAAACTTTCCTTAGATGCGTGATGTGATCTTCTGCATGCTTAGAGTATACAGTTATATCATCAAGGTAAACTAAAATAATATCATTGATTAGTCCCTTAAATGCCATGTCCATGGCTCTTTGGAAAGTAGCCCCGGCATTGGACAATCCGAATGGCATTTTATTGTAGGCATACGTGCCCCACTTGGTAGTGAAAGCCGTTTTGAATTGGTCGATTCTTGGACTAGGATTTGATTGTAACCTGAATATCCATCGAGCAAATAAAATCTTTGAGCTCCTGCCACCGTTTGAAGGATCTGCTCCATCGATGGAAGAGGATAATGGTCTTTTAATGATGCACGATTCAAATCCCTGAAATCTACGCATAACCGGATCTCTCCGTTCTTCTTCCTCACGGGCACCAAATTGGCTACCCATGAGGAATGCTTGATGGGAAAAATTATACAGGCCTCAATGAGCTTGGTTAGCTCCTTTCTCATTAGTGGCTCAATTTTGGGATTAATTGGTCTCGCTTTTTTTAATGAATGCTTAGCATTAGGATCCAGTTCGATGGTATGTTGTGCTAGACCTAGATCAAAACCACGCAGATCTTTATAGCTCCATGCAAAGATGTCATGATACTCTTGACAAAGTTTGATGAAAGCTTCTTTCTCTCCAGAAGTACACACTTTTCCGATCTTAAGAAATTTTTCATTTGATACCTCAACTTCCTCAAAATATTCTTCTCTGACCACCATGTTAGGGCTTTGTCTTGTGGCTTGGTCATCTGAATTGAAAATGGATTCCAAAGTGACTAAACCTTTTGGTAACTTGTTGCTTTTCAATTGAATAATTTTCTCACCATATGACTCCTGCAACTTATCTTGATTCTTTGCAGCAAACTCCGCCTCTTCTTGTAGGAAGAGGACAATTTGTTTGTCACTATCAAACACTTGCCAACTACTCACATTATCAGGGACTGCTGGTCGAACCACCATTTTAACAAATTTCTGCCCTTCTTTCATGATATCAACTGGTATGTTGTATTGTGAACCAATTGTAGCAAGCCTATCTGCATCTTGATTTTGATTTCTAGGAATTGCATGGATTCCAAAAGCTTGAAATCTTCAATCAGGTCCCAGACTCGGTTCTTATATGATCTTAAAATATCATTTTTGGATGCACTACATGCTGAAACTTGATGAACAACTAACTCACTATCTCCAAAATAGTCAGGGCCTTGATTCCCTTCCTTTGGGCTAGCTTGAATTCCTTGCACAAGAGCCTCGTATTCAGCAACATTGTTAGTGCAACTGAACTGCAACCGGAAAGATGAGAAGTACTTATCTCCCTCTGGAGAAATTAACATAACACCAGCACCGGATCCATTCTTACTTCTTGAGCCATCGAAGAACAATTGCCACAGTCCTTTAGAATCACTTGGTGTTTTGACAAGTTGTGGTATGATCGTATCTTCTTCATGGATACAGTAAGTACCTAATCCTGTTTCTTCCAAAACCAGCAAACCAGCTTCTTCTTCTACCAATACATCAGCGTAGGGATCGTATTGATGATCTCTACTTACTTCATCCAGCAAAGTATCAGGAACTTCTTCAACAAGGGTGGTTGGTTCATGATCGGCATCTTCCTCTTCTGGATCGCCGATGGTGTAATTTCCATTTATGGGACTAGTAGTGTAGGGTTCTACATGATTATGGCAGATTGGTTCTGCCCTTATAGTTACTTTGGTTCCGTATCGAGTCCTGAGAATCATATGCGACCAATCGGCTGATAGGTAACCGCCCATCTTGGTAGTGAAATCCCGTGATAGGAAGATGGCAAAGAGAGGAGGGAGATCAATGACCGATATGTCTTGGGTGAATGACAAACTTGGGCATGCATGAATGGTAAGTTGAAGTCCTTTGATAACTCCACAGTCTTAATAATTTGTGCCATCTAGCTGAACAACCCCTCTTGTAACTGGCGCATATTGTATGCCTAGTACATCTGCAATTTGTTTCGGCATGACAGAGCTACTGGCACCAGAATCGATCATGCAATTATGTACCAGGTGGTCTGCCAATGATCAGGGAAATGTAGAATGGCGGTGGTTTGTTTTCCGTAGGAATGATTTTCCCTTCCGGTTGACACAAATTTGTAGCATTTTTCACTCCATGGCTTGGTGATCTGCTGGTTGTACTAAAACTATTCAGAGCTTCTCGCAACAGGTTTCTTTGGGAAGGGATCGAGAGTGCGTCCCACATGGTAACGCTCAGATTGGTTTTCTTCATTTGTTCTACTATGCTGAAGGGAATTGCTCCAACTTTGATGACACTTTTTTGGGCATTGGGGTCCTCCTTTGGAAAATGTTTGTTGGGTACCGTGATGCTTGGAGAACCATCTTTCCCTGCGGTGTGGCTAGCCGGTGTTTCTGGTGATTTCTTTCCCGCATTTTTATCAACTGCCATTTGTAACCCAGGTTGAGAAGTGGATGCTAGATCAGCTTCGAGAGGTTGAGGCTCCATTGCTCTCTTTTTGGAACAAGTGTTTGCTTGCCACTAATGAAGAATCTATATTTAATCCGCAAAAATCTTCTTCTTGCCAGTTTAGCAAAGCGGATTCTTCAGGTGCCTGTGGTTGATCTGCTGCTTCTTGCGTAGATGAATTGTTTGTTAACTCTGAAGGGGCAGATACACTTTGAACCATAAGGGCCTGGCTAAGAACTCCATTGGGACAAAGATTTTGATTGTGAGGTTGAGAGCAAGGATAACACCATTCGTAGTCTTGAACTAGATTATTTTGAACAGGTACTATAGCTCTAGATGAGCTAGCTGCAAGAGGGTTCTAAAAGTTCAATGGCCGACATTTGCAACTTGACTTGTAGTTTGATTTTGAGGCTGATTGTTCCCTTGAAAAGGAGAACGGTTAGCTTGATACTGCTGATTTTGTGGCTGATACGGATGATTGTATTGAAATTGTTGCCTTTTGAGTGCAACGAGCTCATTTCCAAAATTTTGCAGTAGTGACTTGACTTCAAATAGGTCATTTGAAGAGGTAGGAAGATTGAGATGGTTGCTTGGAGTCTACTGGAATAGGAGCAATGATAGGCTGATGATTCGTAAGATCTGGAGAAAAGGGCATTGGTGGTCGTGGAGCTATCTTTCCAGCCTGAATCAAAGAATTCTCTGCACTTATGGAAACTTCGTAAGCATCAGGAAGTGTAGTCCCTCCCATGGACTGGATCATAACTGCTACATCGCTATTCAAGGCTCGCAAATAGTACAAGAATGCATTATGTGCAGAAGGCTTTACGAGCGCCGGAATCCTATTCCAAGTCCTATGGAATCGGAAGTTGAAATCACTCATGTATTCTTGGGAAGCTCTCTTTATGGTAGTAAGTTGTTCCAAAAGTGATAGGTGATCACTTTTTTCTTTGAATTGTTTACATAGCTTTTCTCCCAACTCGTCCCAAGTGGTTATAGTGCCAACACCTAACCCACGAAACCATTGAAGTGCTTTTCCCTTGAAAGAGGTAGCAAGAAGTCTAACTGCAACGTTGTCTTCGGTGATATTATGTACTTGCGAGATGCTTGCTACATCAAAGATATGCTCCACTGGAGTAACGTGAGTTTCCCCCATGTAAAAGGGTAAACTTTTGAGTGCCGCAATAGGTATCGGGTCACGTTGAGCCAACATAAGAGGACTGCTTGCATTGAAAGGGGAAAAACTTGGTTCCTCGCCATAGCAATGAAAGGTTGATTGTTCCTGGGTGGAGGAAATCTTCCGTAAGGAGGAGTTGAATGACCCCTACTAGGTAAATCTGTAACTGGGGATGTGGAAATGCCTCTTTTCTTCTCTTTGGAGGAGACAAGGAAAGTTCGATATGCTGATACTTTCCTTTCTTTGAAGAAGCTCTTGTCTGAATTCTTCGCATAAGTTACTGCACTGAGATTTGGAATCCAGAGATATAGAGTCACAGTACTTTGACTTGTGTAAGTGAGAAGAGAAGTACCAACTCTATCCCACCAGGCGTGCCAAAAACTGTGTGTGGTCGCACGGTGGCTTAAGATTTCCTGTTTGATAATGAGACACCTCTAAAAGATGGAACTCTAACTTGTGATGTCCCACTGGCATGCTTAAAATTTTGGCACCAAATCCTCTCGTCCCACCGAGTGTGCCAAAATGTTGTCGAAATCATTGCACCCCCGAATGGCCGGGATGTGAATAGGAAGTTCGGTGTGATTGGGACACATGGGATCACCTCTCAAGCTGTGGGAATTGGGCTCGAGGTGAACCTCCGGAGAAGGCCGACTTCCTCTTCCTAAACTAAGTGTTTGTACTTACTCTAGTGTAACAAAAATGATTATCTAGTCCTACGCTAACATTTTCATGGGGTTTTAGGGAAAGAGATTTACGAAATGAAACTATACTAGGGATGGTGATGCACCGAATAAAGGGTGTCTTCAGATTCGGGAAGGGTTAATTTGAAGAGGGTGTGTGCACCACAGTCAACTTCACCTCTTTGCAACTTAGAGAGGGGCACAGATACCACGCAGACTAAGAGACTCGCGTTCCCTTTGTTAAACTTTATCGACCGAGAAATATACCAGTTTCCCGTGAAGAAGGATGAACTCAAGAAGGGTGAATAGACACCACAACTCAACCGCATGCAATACTCACCACTCGATAAGCACTGAAACTCCAAGAACCTGCAATAGAAACTTAAACTTGCACAATGTACCTGCAAGTACGAGAAGGCACAAAGAAGCATAAAAGGATGAAAGGACCGAGATTAGTCACAAAAAAACTTTTATTGCTTTCAATAACATGCACAATGCATCATACATTCGAAAGAGGCAATAGTTTCCATTACGAGTCTTAAAGAGGAGGCTTGAAAGTTCTCTCAACACACAAGAACAACTTGCAGAAGAGAGAGGACCCTTGAAAAGTATACACTCGCCTGAGATATCTAACTGTCCAACTTGTCTGAACTGTTGGAACCCTTTGAAATGAGATTCCAACTTACATTTATAGAAGAATATGTGAGAAAGAAGAGGAAAGGTCATAATTACATTCCTAAATTGAAGGCCCATGATGTATTTATTGCAAGTTAGTTGAACCACCTGAGAAGGTTCCATCATGGGTCATTAATTGCTTGTTGACTTAGTCTTCTTAATGAATTAAAATAATATTTAAATAATAATAATAAATATTACTATTTAAAATATTTAAATAAAAATATTAAATTAATTAAATTATTAGTGGGCCCCATATTCACCAGATTTGAAGAAAAGAATAAAAATAAGTCCAACTCGGTGGTTGGCTCGCCGAGCCAACTCACCAAGTTGGATCCGAGCTCCATCATCCATCGCATCAACCAAGTTGAGAACTTTTAATCTCCTTTGATCCGTCCTCCACCGACGCTCTCAACTCCGATCGAGCCGACATGCACTCGCATTCATCCTCAGCTCAGAATTATCAAGCTTCCTTTCTAAACTTGTCGATCAATCTTGAATTTCTCATTTGCATACTTTATTTTTCAATTGGCTCTGCAATGACTCTTCTTGATTCAGACTAGGCTATCCGCCTACTACACTCTTAAAGCAAGCTAAGCCTCATCGTTTTGGTGTTACTGCAGAACAACTCGTCTGTTCCTCATCGTTTCTCAAACAGACCATTTACAAGTGACAAGGATGTGAGTCGTGACATACAAAACGGCCGACCAGGTATTTTCAGAGTTGACCTTCGCATTCAATTCACTTCTAGGAGAAGAAGTGCTGAGCAATATGAATCGTTTCACTCTGCACGTAATAAAACTCCATCTCAGGCAAATTTTATGAAGCCTCGAACAGCGTGACTCCAATCCATCGTACACGGCAGTGAATATTTGTTTCCTGCAGTTGTTTGAAGCGCTAAAACTGGCTTCTATTATACGGCAACATGCCTGTGCATCGAATGCGTGGGAGCTTTGAGCGTAGAACTCAACGTATGTCCATACCCTGTTCCAAAGCTCTTATCGTGGCACAAAGCAGAGTATCTTTGGCAAAGGCGAATCGATAAGGTCGGACATCATTCGCTTGCTGCATTCGGTGAAACAGTATGAACGCCTCGTGAGGAAAATTGTGTCTGTTGGAAGCGCTCAAAAGAAGGCTTCTACTATATTACAACATGCCTGCCGCTCGGCGTGGGATTTTCTCACGACCACCGAATGCTTATGCGTGGTAAGTAGAATGTCATACTCAATCTTTGGCTGTGCTAGACAACCACGTCTAGTCCTATTAAACACTTCAACCGCCTCACTCCCATGTTCTCCGACTTACCTTCCGTGTGACTCGCACCAAGACCCGAACCACTCCAAGCTCGCGCATTTTGTTTACATGACCCATGCGAAGTGTCATGATGGATCAGTCCCGTGAAACTCCACGCTCTCAGACCATCACTCGCATTCATCCTCACTGATTATCAAGCTTCCTTATCACATAACACTCCAAATCTCCACGCTTGGCAGTTCAACCGGATTTCTCCCCTACGCGGAGTGAACAACATGGTTTTCCATCTTAAAATTTCCACTTGGCGGTGCTGCTCCAAATCTCCCCCGCGTGGAATTTCGGTCATGGTTTTCCAAACCAATATCTCCACGCCTGGCATAATAGCTCCAAATCTCCCCGTAACGGCTTGGCCAAATTAATCCACGGGCCCCGGCCTCAGCTTTGCCGCGCAATCTTGGCAAGATAGTGAAATGTTTCCCATTCGCGGGATTTTCATGACGGATAGCCATCATATTGTCTTCACTTGGCAATTTGACCCGATTTCTCCACTATTCCCACCAGCGCGCGGGATCTTTTCAACGGCTTGACATCACGTCATTTCCCTTGCATGGAAATATTGTTCTCTTGCCATGATCGTGCCTTCACTTGGCAATTTGAATTGGCTATACGCAATAGCCATAGGGGTAGAGAAGTAAACTTTATCTCGAAAATCAATCACCTCCAGAGAGAGTTAATTGTGACAGCTGCCACAGGGCGATCCCAAGGAACCGTTGGTGTTGATCCTGATGTTCTGGTTGCATGCGACCACAGCCGTGATCGTTTTGTAAAATCTTTCATTTGTAGTAGTAAAGAACGAGATAAAGTTTTAGTTGAGTTGTCTCGCCTTTTCATTTTGGAAATTCTCTTCCATGGAAGAAGCTCGACCAAATCTTGAGGCAGCTATTGTCTCCGTCGAGTCATTAAAACTGAATTCATATTCCAACAAGGAAGCATCAATCTCTCCATGTTGAATTAAACCGAGTCGAGCTCATCATTTCTCTGCCTCAATGAGCCAACCATCGAAACATCCTCCGCTCCTATCGAGACTCTTTTATGACAAGCCAAAGTTGGACAACCGAACTTACATTTCCTACTCATGAACTCGTCTAAGGCTTGTGATCTAAGTTATGACTGAGTTAGGACAAGGCACGAACTCCTCTGATGACTCGTCTCTTTATTCCCGATTTGACACTGTTTTAGCTCGACCAAGCGAGATAAGCTTATCGAACTCCTCGATGGCTCGCATTCTTGGAAAAAATGAGCGATCTCACCTGATGACCAGAAGTGGGTCCCTGGGACCAATGTCGTGATTTGATAGTAATAAGGCCTTGTTTTCCAATTTTTCCATGTGTGTAAAATTGGATAACAATTTCTTGATATGTTATAAATTCAATGTTGGTAAAAATCTAAATAAATTTTGTCAAAAGATGTATGTGAAAACCAATCTTATGATTGCTTATCAAATTATCATAATAAATACATTGTATACTACAATTGACTTGGAAATAAGATATATGCATGATGCTAACCTTTGATAGTGGCCCATTTTGTCAACACACTCCACTTGGCATATATCTCTAGCACATAATAAACATTCATGCCCTTTGTAATGGTAGCTCTAATATGACAAGTCTATCCTTTCGGAAAAGGTCTCTATAACTTAACTTTGTACTCTCCACCTCAAATTTTAAGATCGTAACAACTAGACCCCTAAAAAATTCTATACCATTTGCACATCCAACTATATACGAAACATCTCTACGATACCCTTAGAAGAATGGGTATGTAGGTGTGCTCTATCATGAGCCGATAATCCCCTCAATAAGTGAGACAACCACAAGACATCCACTAATCATCATAGTTAGATTTATATTTTAACATGCAAAACATCAAACAACCTTCACCTAACAAGTTTAAAAGAGAGAAAAAATTGATCAAATAATCAAAGCCTCAAAAATGTAAGTAAACACATCATTTTCTATTTCAACTGCAATGTGAAATTCCCCTATCTTAGCAATTTCATCGACCATTGAAAAGTACTTTATTTTAACTAATTGCATTGGCCATGCACAACAAAATTCCTTATTTAGTAGCCTTAATTGAATTGAATCAACCATATGTATGAGAAACTACACACACAACATGGAAAAATAACTACTCCCTACTACATTAACCATGTTATACATTTGCATCAACCATGTGGGAAATTTAAATTTACTTGGACTCTTTTGTGATTTTTTTGGCCAAAGCTGGCCAATGCATTTTTTATAAGAAAATGATTTGATCGAAACTATGAATTGGGGGGTTCTTGGGTCCCTCCCCTTACAACATATATAATATCAAAATTATGTATAACTAGGTGGTTTATATGAAAGAAACAATAAAATACCACCCGGAAGAAAAATTACAAAAACTATTATACTATTCGAGCTATAAAATTGTTCTTAAACTGAAACTTCAACCACCTCCTCCTTCATGCGCTTGTTGTCCATTACCTCACCGTAATCCATCTTTTTCTAAGACTGGAGCATCATACCACATCATCAGCCCTGATAGCCTTCATAAGAAAATCATAGGAGAATCTACCTTGACTTTTGAGTTGAGAAACCCTAGGGGGAACATAACCAATGGGCACATCGAGTTCTTCCAAATCAAGGGAGAAATGTAGGCCACCTCGGACCCCTTCGACCTGAATTTTTATCGTCTATCACCATGAATCGCCACATAATTCTATTACATTTCTCCAATTTTGTCACATATTCCTTCGCCACCATGCTCGAACCACTAACCTCTATTTCCTTTAGGGAGATAGATGGCATACGAATATTCCACACTACTTCCTCTAATCTAATCACATGCCAAGTGTAAATGAAGTGTCGAGCTATCGTAACATTATACGCCTTGTCTCCACCTATTAGTAGTAGATTTGACACAAAAATTGATGTAATATCCGCATTCACCCTTGGGTGCATCCATGACCCTGCAAATAGTTTTCCCCAATGATGCATTCAATTGCCTTACCCACGGACCGAACACAATTCTAAAAAAATCTTCAACCGAGTAGGGAGATGTGGTCATAAAAATCCATTTCCTAGGTCTTGCCTCTGAGATACAAACATGGGTAGGGCATAGAAGCCATTAAAACAAACAATGCAAACATCGAGAATTGAAATAGATAATGATAAAGGCATGAGAATAGAGGGCCTTAGATTTTAATAAAAAGAAACTCTCATGTGTCAACGCTTTAATTGATTACTCATTACTTGTATGGCTTCGCTTTCCAAAATAGTGGCCAATCTAGGCAATAAGGATTGATCATTATAAATTATGTCATCATTCACCAGTATCACCTCATGATTTTCGAGGTGATCCACTATTGTATTGGCCTCATGGTACACGTGTCCTATGTTCCATGTATCTAATTTGGCAAGCCAAAAGAGAGCATTTGATATATAGAAATCTAGATTCCAATTGGGCCTCACCTAAAATGAGAGCTTGAATTATTATCTGTGAGTCACCCTCAATGAGAAAATGGGTACATCCACATTCCATAACCCTTTTAATGCCAAAGAGAAGGGCTTGCGCCTTAACTTGATTACATGTACCTTCCTGAAGATGAAAATATCTCGCGCAGACAAGATTACCTGAATCATTTTGAATGACACACCCCACCCCCGAAAGCTCGGGGTTCCCTTTTGAGGCCCCATCAAGTTTAACTTACAAAACCAAGGGGGATGGAGACCATCTGATTTGAATTCTAAGGCTCCTATTTTCTGCTTCAAATTTACACTAGTTTCAAATAGAGCCCAGGGGAGGTAGCTTGATGAGAGGCCATGCCTTCCTTATCGAAGCATCCCAAAGCTAGAGAAGTTGGCCAAATTGTTGTAATTAGTACTCACATTTTCTGATATTGCCACTTCCATTTTTTGAATTACAAAATGAACCCCAGAAAAGGATTCCTCTGAATAAGGGCAGGTTCCTCTCCCACCAAGTGTGCTAGATAAGAAGGAAAGGACTACACACCCAAATGGATCTAAGGGAGTGATTTTTCTTTGAGACTGGCCAAGATTCTAAGACATTTTTAATTGTGGCCCCAAGCCAAATCCAATTTTGAACACAACTATGACCAACATTGATATGTGAATGGGAAATGAAGCATTAAATGATCTATGTCTTCTTCATATTTTTTGTAGAGGAGGCATCAGGAAGGGCCTTGATATCCCCACTTTCTTCTCCTGATCTTTGTAAGGATCTTCCTTTGAATAATAGCCAAGAAAATGCCTTTGTTTTGGCATGCATTTAGAATCCCAACAATTTGACCATTCGGAGGAACCTCTACTCCCCCAAAACAAAAAGAGAATCATACCCCGATTTTGCCGAGTACTACCCTAAATTGTTTATAATCCAAAGGACTTGGTGAGGGAGTTAGAGAGAAGTTGCCCCAATTATTGAGTATGATTTTGAAGAGATATTTGGAGGCTTGTGGCACATCAAGATCCTCTACCTCTTTCCAAGAGAAGGTGGGAGAACCATCTTCCATTTGATGACCATACTCGCAACCCGGTCACCCCAAGCATCTTTAGTAGCCATCTTGATTGGATCTAATTCTAGATGATTTGGGAGGGTTAGTTGACTGTTCCAAGAATCTTCCCAAAATTTATCCAGCTTATCCGCTCCCTATTTTCCATGAGGTGAAATATGAGAAGAATTGTATGCATGAGAAAATGAAGTTCTATATATAGGATCCCCTCAAAAGCTCTTGGCTTGTTATAATGCACTCTAGTCTAGCCGTAGGAAGATATTTCTGAAGCATATTTTTGTTTAGTAGGATGGATGGATTGGAAATCAGATTCCATATATGTTTTTCTCCCAAAGAAATGTTCTGAAGGCTAAGGTCCAATATGCTCCCTCCACCTATTTCTTTTGGAAGCTTGAATTCATCCTACTTTATCAAGTGAAACTTTCTCTTTGAACCCAAACCTTGCCAAAGGAATGTTCTCAGTATTTTCTCTATTTTTAAAAATACCATTTGTGGGATTCACAAGGCTAAGAACATGTAAATTGGGAGGGCACTGAGGATGGTTATCATGAGAAAAAGTTTACCTACAAAAGTGAGTCGTTTTCCTTTCCAAGAAGACAATTTTTTTTCCATGGCTTAAATTAAGTCATTCCAAAGGTAGATCTCCCATCCCTAATGAAAAGTGGGATGCCTGTATTTTTAGGGAGGGGAACCCCAAAGAAGTGTAGGATTTTTTTGATATGCCTTTGTTATCCTGGGAGAAGAATTAAAGAAGAATATTAGTGTCTAGACAAACTAATTACCTGTCACCGCTGAGAATGCTTCCTATCTCTCTGGCCTTGACGAAAAAATTTGTGCCAAAGAGGAAAGTGTCAACCGTGAATTGTTTTTGGGAGAGAGGTTTGATCTCATTTGATATGGCGAGACCCCCGAGACACACTTCTTGAATTGTTTTAGACATAGCTCTGCTAAGGGAGTCAGATACTAGGCGAAAAAAAAGGAAGATAGGGGATCACCCTGCCTGATCCCTCTATTTCCAAAAAAATTACCTTTGTAGAATCATGTTGACAAGAATTGAGAAGCTTGGGGATGAAATGCAATGAAGATTCAACTACATAAGGTTTCATTGAAATCTAACTTCAACATTACTTGAATGAGAAAGTGCCAGTTCAACCTATCATAAGCCTTGCTAAAATCTAGCTTGAGGAGCATGCCTCACAGGTGACGGTTCTTAGATAGGGAATGCATGAGCTCATGGGAAAGAATGATACTTTGAAATATTGATCTCCCGAAGAAATCTTTTATCTTTTCTCTTTATAAATGATGGAGTCTAGAAAAGGTATGATTCAGAGCTATAACTTTGGATATGATCTTGTAAGTAGTGTTACATAGAAAAATGAGGTGAAATTCATCCAAGAATTCAAGGTGAAAGTTTCTTGGGAACATATAAATGAAGGTGTGGTTTAGAGAACCTAGAAATTTTATAGTGGATTTGGATTCTTCTCGCCGCTCACACATCCAGCCCACAATTTCTAAAAATTCTTCAAAAAATGTAACGGGAAACCTTCAGACCGAGAGCTTTGTCTTGCTCCATGGAAAATACCACTACTTTGATTTCCTCTAGGGAGAAAGGTGTCATTAGTTTGGAGTTCTGCTTTATTGGCTAAATTCAAAATCGAGGACAAGAGAGAATTTTGAGAATCACCGTGAGAGAGGGTATCACCTACTAGAAATCTAAAAAGAAGGAAACTCATGCCTCCTTGATTCTTGGTTGGTCTGTGCTCCATTCCCCATTAGGATACTTCAACTTCGATATGTAATTAGAACTCCGTCTAGCCTTAAGGGAGGAATAGAATAACTTCAAGTTTCTATCCCCATTCTTTAACCATGATTCTCTAGAATTTTTCTTCCAGAATATTTCCTCTCTTAGAATAATTTCCCCAATTCTAAAAGCAAAGGTTTCTCTTTCAGGTATTCATCTTGGCCCATTCCATTTTTAAAGATAGACTCATTCAATTCTTTGATCTCTACTTCTACTCTAATTTTCTCCGCAAAGATGTGCTTGAAGTGACTTTATTCCATTCTAGCACTAATCCCTTAATCTTAGATAATTTCTCTCGGGAGAGGATGAAGACCTTTATACTTTTACCCGGGTGGAGGACCACCAATATTTGATCAATCCGAATATAAAGGGTCTCTCAACCACATCAATTCACATTTGAAGGGGGATTTCCCGTGGTGAATATCAAACTATATGTGAAGAGAGATAGGAAGTGATTTCACCTAAAACCGGAAGAACCGCACCTTCCAAAATGATGTTATGTTGAAGCCAATTTCTATTTGCTAGAAATCTATCCAATATTTTGATTATTCTCATCAAAACCAAATCTTCTATTCATCTAGGTAAACCACCTCGCCTTGGGTTCCAGATCTATCAAAGATGAATTCCAGATGAAAGAACAAAATTCATTATGTGATTGGTTGTTTCGGAAATACCACCGCTCTTATCTCTATTCAAAGTTATAGTGTTGAAATCTTCAACAAACAAAATCAAAGCATCATTGAAAGCCTCTATATCTCTCGTACAAGTTTAACGCCATAAATTCCTTTTGCTAAAAGGTTTTTGAAGCATAGGCATTACAAAGAAAAAAAAGAGACATCAGTATGAAGTACCTAAAATTGATACCATTATGCATGGCCACTATCCTTAATTGGAGAGATTGAAACTCTATAAGTCCTCCAAAATTCCCAATCCCCCGAGGCACCATCGAGCAACAAAGAGCCCCTACCAACCTTTTAATTTGGAGACACCACAACCTTTGATCTATGCTTGATCTCATCTTAGTTTCTTGTAAGAGGCAAATATCAACCTCCTACTCGAGAATACAACGCTTGACCAAGTGTTGTTTGTTAGGGTCTTGAGACCCCTAACATTCCATGAAATAATATTCATTTATCCTTTAGTAGGGGTGGGCCCACCCTACTTACTTTTGTGAAAAAAATCACTAATTTGAACCTACTTACCTTTTGCAATCTCTTTGTTGGTTTTGGCCTCGTTGTTGGGTCTCGCCAACCGGAGTAGAAGAACCTAAATTGGGGATTTTGGAGAGACCTAGAGTAACATCTAGGAGCATTCTAAAGCTGACCCAATCACCTGAAGAGGGCCTTCTTCGATTCCTGGAGGTATGACCAAAGGAGAGGCTTGGGGGGAATTTGGCATAACACCCTTCTCCTAAACCCATGTTTCTAGAGTCTCCAAAGATCTGCCATGGTCCGATTTAACCCCCTCATTCATAAAGTGGTAGATCCTAGTTGATTCCTCCATGATTACTTTGAATCCCTCATAATTGTTCGAGGGATGAGGACACTATCTAAAACAAGGGTCGATTCTTTGGGAGGAGGTTTCTTAGCTTGTTGACCCATCAAAGAAGACTTGGGAACCCATTTTGATTTGAATTTCTTCGAGGGTGATATACATTCCATCTAAAGGTGCCCAATATTTCCACACTTGAAACATTTTAGAGAGAAATTTTCATAATCCATGTACTGGATCCAAATTTGCCATGGGTCCTCGAATGGAAATTGACTCTAAAGAACGGTCCGGATGGGTCGAAAATGATGCATGCCCTAGAAAAAGTGGAAAGGGTTCCTTCTAGGGTCCTTGAATCGATCTCGATGACTTTTCCCAAGCTGCTATGGATTTTTGATAGAATATTTGGATTCTAATATTCAATAGGCAATGCATATATATGGATCCATACATGTTGTACTTCGGCTTCTACCTTGAATGGATCAAGGTTAGGGGTCCAGATCGGAGGAGGAGCTCCCATTTCGTGAGAAAAGAGGCTTTATTATTTAAGACTTCATACCTAGTTTGATTCACTCCTAAAAGGATAAAAAAGAATCCTCTCGCTAAAAACCAAACACACAATCCTTGACCCCAATGTTTTTCGGACCATGAAGTAATTTTTCCAGTGGAAATCCATTTACCAACGAATTTGGTGATGACCACTCTGCTTTTGAAAAGATTAATTTTCCCCTCTAATTCTTCCTCCTCTCCAAGTACTACCTTACCATCTTGAGCCAAAATTGTAGGTGTAAGTCCCCCAAAGCAGTGTTTTAGACCATCTCAAGTTTTTTCTCTCAAGTCGCTTGAATGCAAAGAGGAAGCTTAATCCGATTAGGTGTGGAGTTGATCATTCCCTTTCCAGAGGCTGCTATTTGTATAGTGATCAGGACAAAGGGCTTCTAAATTTGATATGTTATGATTATTCTATAGCCTAAGTGGGATGAGGGCTTTTAAAGGAGGAAGATCGAGCGCTATGTAACCTAGAATAGCGCTAGTGACAAAGTTGAATACCCTTGGCTTTTGCATGTATTCATTATGAAACCCCATCACATCCTCCCATACATCAATCAGATCTATACACATCTCCCATAGCATAGGATATAGTTTCTATTACTTATAAACTATAGTTTTTGTGATATCAAGTTGGCCAATTGCATTACTTTTCAATCATCCATCTCCAATCTTTGTGTGGAACCTCTTCCACCCCTCACCGACCATACACCTATCTATTTTAAGGTCCTACTCCCACTCTTGGGGCTACACATATCACCTCTTACACTTTTCAGTCTTCCACCCATATCTCCTTCGACCATGAGTTTGATGATATTTATACTGAAAACTTGACAACCAACCTCCAAGATATTAATTCTATCCATTGCCCAATGGCAAGAGCTGAATATCTTTCCAGAACAATTTGGAATACAATTCTCCAATCCTTTCCCCATTCCACTCGTAATCATCCCACCAATGTCCCTGTTGGTCATTGCCCTGCTGCCCGATTTGATAGTAGTTGCAGATCCCTCCACAAGCTTGTGACTCACATCATTCACGAACACCCTTATAGGAAGAAGTCAGTCCAAAAAATGTACCACCGACTCCTACGGAAAAAGAAGAGGTTATATATTCACAAGAAAGAAAGGGACACACTCAACATGTTGAGGTTTAAAGTGAAGTATTTTTGGAAAACCTTCCTCCCAAGGAAATCCTCATGTGTTATACAGGACAAAGATACATGGTTCAACTACGCATCCTCTCTCTACAAAATCCCGATCAAGTTTCAATTTTAGTAGAGAACAAAAAGGTGGGTAAAATTATCTTCACTGACTCATATGGTGTTATGGGCTATCTTCAAACTTCAGCAAGAAATCAAGTAGATATAGAGAACTTGAGAGCTGAATTTATTCACCACACCAAAACTCTTAAAGAATGCACATCGTTGATCTCTTTAATCTAGTGGCTTCTTATGGATTCCCACCAGCATGGACGTCTCACATCATCTGCCCCATATTTAAATCAGGGAATCAACAAGAGCCAAATAATTATAGAACCATCATGATTGGGCATACTTTGAGCAAGTTATTTGCTACAATGCTAGATGATTTGATTTCTAGATTTGTTGAATCCAAGAAACTCCATGCGAAAGGACAAGCAGGGTTCAGATGGGATCACCGAACAATAGACCATGTCTTAACTCTTAGAGCCATAATTGAAGAAGCAAGGGCCAACAAGCGTAAGGTTTATTGCTGTTTTGTTGACTTTCAAAAGGCATTTGATAC
This sequence comes from Taxus wallichiana var. yunnanensis, assembly GCA_018340775.1. Classification (NCBI taxonomy): domain Eukaryota; kingdom Viridiplantae; phylum Streptophyta; class Pinopsida; order Cupressales; family Taxaceae; genus Taxus; species Taxus wallichiana. Next base: position 368,515,384 of record CM031244.1, on the reverse strand, counting down.
CGTACCTAAACACCTTCTAATCCAATGGCTTTGTGACCTCCAAATTCCAAAGCATTTGGTTCTTCTTGTGATGACACTCTATGAAAGGTGTTTGGTCAAGTCTAAACTCCTACTAGTTATACAAGTGATATCAATAGCACCATTGGTGTTAAACAAGGCTGCCCACTTTCTCCTACTCTATTTGGTCTCTACATTGACGAACTAGAGCATATCATTGCAAATTCTGGTCTTAGAGACGATGGTTGTTCTCTATATGATATCATCATTTCTATTTTATTATTTGCGGATGATATCATTCTCATGTCACATACTGTTGTAGGCCTTCAACAACACCTTGACATCTTAAGTTCTTTTTGTGATACTCATGGCTTACAAGTGAACTTAAAGAAAACTAAGGTCATGGTATTTAATACAACCAAGAGGATTGCCCATGCAACTAACCTCATGTACAAAGGAAACTTGGTGGAAGTAGTCTCCTCTTACACCTATCTTGGAGTGACTTTCATGGGCCCTCCTTTGAACATGCTTCATGCAGCAGAAGAGAGATTATGTAAAGGTTATGCAGCCCTCAATACACTTGAGAGACAATGTTTCCAGCTTCAATTTCAAGATGCCAACACAAAATTGCGTATTTTCCAAACTCTAGTGACACCAATAGTGTTGTATGGTTGTGAGATTTGGGGCCCTGATCTTCGGCATAGTAGTTGGGCTCGTGTTGATAGAGTACTCGTCTCCATGCTATCCAGGACCCTCCAGGCAAAATGCTCAGTTCCACATGCAATCATCTTGGCTGAGTTTGGCACGCACCCTCTCCGAATCTCAACTATATTTCATCTTGTGATGCTACTCCATAGACTAAGATGTATGGCAGATACACCAATTGGGCAGAATAGATACCCCTTCAAGGCTCTCCAATCATCCATGAGGCTATGTGAATTGGGGATCCAAACCACTTGGTATGCACATTGTACAACCTTCCTCCAAAGCATTGGATTGGATATTAATCGCCTTCCTCCTCTCACATTCTCTATTAATTCTCCCCACATGCCTAGAAGGGAAATTCATAGAGGAATTAGAGAGGAGATCTACAAAGCTTACATTAGATCAACGTGGATTGAACCATTAGAACCATTGCCAACAAAAATGCACCACTATTTGGAGCATTATCTCCAAATTGAAGATGGACGTGTCATTCCCCCCAAATACATCAAGTTCCCACTGGGTTTGAGATTCCCCTTGGGTCAACTATGATTTTTCTCTCATCAGCTTCACATGGAGACAGAGCACTACATTCCTAGGGACCAACGCACTTGCACACTTTGCAACAATGAACCTGAATCAGAGGATCACTTTATATTTCGTTCTCTCCGTGTGCTATGAGATCCATGACAGGTACTATTGTCTCTTTCGAGAAACTCAAGGATCATTATGTGCCAATATTCATTATGAAGACCAGAGGTGTGTTTCTTTATTTATCAGGGAGATGACCCAACATAGATATGGCCTCCTCAAACATCATCATGGCAGCCTTGGGTTCCCAGAATATTGGTTCATTCCTTCAGCCTTCTACACAACACCGGAGGCATAAATGGGCACATGACTTCACACAACAGTCACGATCTACCAGGCGTAGAACCTCCTAAGCTTGGCACATAGACCTATTGCTTCTTGTGTCTTTCCTGTTGCTTCTCGTATTTTGTTTTGTATTTGTTTTTTTTTCCTTCATGCATTGTCTTGTTCTCTTTGCTCCTCTTGTAGTCCCTTTAACCTTTTTGGTTACTTCCGACATTAATTTTTAAATTAAATTAAATTAAATTAATACAATAGCCACACAAAATTTTTTAGATTAAATTTATCATTTCTAACATTGCAACATATAAATGCAAAAATACCTCAAACCCACCTAGTGTTTGATGAGAGCTATGTCTTAACGTAATGACTTGTAGGTTCATCCCGCAATTTTGTTTTCATTTTTAACCTTTCTAATTTAAAAAATGACTATTGTGGGATCCTTTGGTTCATATCCTTGTTTGTGTTTGTCACATCCACCTTAATAGTTTCATTATAACCTAGCCACTGTGTCTAATTTCACTAAAAGAAATTAACTAAGAACCCTAAAATTTTAACAACTCTAATAACAAAGTGACAAATTAATGCTTTAAATTCTATTTATAGATTTCAAACCAAATTTAAATTTTATTTATTAGGGAGATGACCCAACATAGATATGGCCTCCTCAAACATCATCATGGCAGCCTTGGGTTCCGGAATATTGGTGCATTCTTTCAGCCTTCTACACAACACCGAGGCATAAACGGGCACATGAATTCACACAACAATCACGATCTACCAGGTGTAGAACCTCCTAAGCTTGGCACATAGACCTATTGCTTCTTGTGTCTTTCCTGTTGCTTCTCGTATTTTGTTTTGTATTTTTTTTTCCTTCATGCATTGTCTTGTTCTCTTTTCTCCTCTTGTAGTCCCTTTAACATTTTTGGTTACTTCCGGACATTAATTTTTAAATTAAATTAAATTAAATTAAGACAATAGCCACACAAAATTTTTAGGATTAAATTTATCATTTCTAACATCAAGTAACATATAAATGCAAAAATACCTCAAACCCACCTAGTGTTTGATGAGAGCTATGTCTTAACGTAATGACTAACATCCCATGAATTTTGTTTTCATTTTTAACCTTTCTAATTTAAAAATGACTATTGGGATCCTTTGGTTCATATCCTTGTTTGTATTTGTCACATCCACCTTAATAGTTTCATTATAACCTAGCCACCGTGTCTAATTTCACTAAAAGAAATTAACTAAGAACCCTAAAATTTTAACAACTCTAATAACAAAGTGACAAATTAATGCTTTAAATTCTATTTATAGATTTCAAACCAAATATAAAACTTTCAGAAATTTTACACTCAAATTATGTAAAATCAACAAACTTTGCAAATCTGTAGGTCCTTGAGATAATTAATTAGATATATCAATTCCTCTTAATTTTTAGTGGGGATACATGCCACAATTAATTTTTATTCAAAAGGATTTACAATCCTTATAAGATGATTTTATGCTAGCATGTCAATGAGATTATGAAACATATAAGATCTCTAACTTCATTATGAATAAGTGCATACATGAAACCTTATATTAGTTTATGGAGTTTTTTATAAAACAAATAATCTCCATAACATAATGCTTCTCTAGGTTCTTTATAAACCTACAATAGGGTAATGTTTGCACAAAATCACATAGGGTGATATTTTACAATGCTTTTTACAATATATAAGCATACAAAAGAAAGATACAATAAAGCTATTAGGAGATGTCATTGTCATGCATACTCCCCCTTAATGTCATCTTTGAAAGGCCTAATAATGCTTTGAACTTGTAAAACTTCACATCACACAAAAACTTAGTGAAGATAACTATAACTTGATCTTTTTGTAGGATAAAATGAAGATCAATATCACCATTGAGGACTAATTCTTTGATAAATTGTATCTTTTCTTGAATTTTCTTTATCTGATTTTGTAATTTACAAAGATATAACTGAATTCCATTAATTAATGGACGTTTTCAGTATTGACAAGATGGGAGTCCCCAATTGTCATACAATAGGCATCCATTGATATTTTTCTCACACACACTTTGGTTTAGCTATATATCCATTTAATTTGTGTGTGTGCACGTGCACACACACACACACACACACACACACACACACACACACACACACACACACACACACACTTTGATGTGACTACATATCCATTTGGAATTTGCTCTCACCCGCTCACTTTGGTATAACTGGATCTCTTACACTTCTCGAAATAATGCATATAGCCTTTTGATTTTATTTGATGTTAAATTAGATATTTTACAGAGCTATACAACTATAAGTGTTGTATTTCAATGACACTCATGGATTGTTTCCAACATCATCTCATTTATATTGTTTCTTTTTGTGGACTTTAAATTTCTTCTATACTGGCTTTTGTAAATGAGATATAATCGTAGGTTGTTTTTTGTTACTCCACGTGATAACTCTCACACCAACCTTAAAAACATATTTAGTAGTAGATATCCTAACAACATCATCATCATGGCCAAGACAAAAATATTGTAAGAATAAAGATAATAATAAACTGTAATTTTAATATATTTGAGTTTGTTTTCCATTTTCAATGATCAAAAATGCATCCCGCATGTTTCTAAAATCATTAATTATAACCTAAGAAATATCACACGTAGTAATAGTTAGATACATTAAGCCACCAACAAAATGTGTGTAGGATTTGTCTTATCAAATGTGGATTTAAATCAAGTTTTATACCAACTTCAATAGAATATGAGACAAATTTATACCATTTTGTTAAATTTGTTGAGCAAATTATGAGCGTATTGAGATTGAGACACTACTATTGAGTTATTATCCCAAATATTACTATGCCAAATATGTGATGAAGCAAACCTAGATTAGACATCGCAAAATATTTTATAGTTTAGAATTAATATGATGAATTAAGCTACCTATACTAATGGTGTTATGAGAAGATCAAGCAACGTACAAAACAATATGAATATTCTAATTATCTTCTATTTTTACATCGAGATCATTAGAGAAACTATTAGAAAGATATAGAGATTTACAATAATGATTTTTTTGTATCAAGCTATATGATCTTATTATAGGCCATTTGAAGATTTTTTCAACCTTAAAACATAACATTTCTTACTAAGTTTCTCTAAATCCTTTAAAGAGAAATCATTTTGCTTGAATTTTGGTAGTGATCTAGATTTTGATATTGATCATGATTGCTATTTTTTTCTCTTTGTTATTTGATCCTTTCTTATTGTGGATAACAATTATTTTTGTGGCCAAATTTTTCATGTTTATTACAACTCTTATTGAATTTGACATTATACTTTTTTGTCAAAACTCTTTTAATAAAGCATTGTGGTTGTTGTGACTAGAAGAGGGTGTACAGTTTGATTTGAAATTAGGTTTAGATTTTTGATTTCCTTGAACTTTAGAAACAAAATTATTATGATTCTAAGAGAGGATCTTGAGTGGAATTCTTTTTTGAATCAAAATTTGTCATAACGCATTCTTCTTGGATAAGAAGAGAATATATGAAATCAAATTTAGAAATATCAATTTCATATTTAAAATTTTCATGGATATTCATTTAAATGATAAAGTACAACAATTGATTATGGATCAGGGTGCAATTGCAACCATCTAATTGAGATGTTATGCTTTTTTTTGCTAGGAAATTTACATCTTTTTTGGCTATTTTCATAGGAGTGGTCATCAGTTCTAGGACGAGTTTTATGATTTTAGAAAGTCTTGTTCATTTGTGTATGGGTTTTAGTTTCTTATATACATCACATAGGGATTATTGATTTCGACATGGAGTAGGAATTCATTTTTAACGTTTCAAAAATAATGGTCATGACTTATTGGAATTTTTGTTAGAAGACATTTACATAATTAGTAGTTGTTTGTCTACTAATTGGTTGTTTTCTAATTTTTTTACAAGGCATCAAATTTTATGAGCCATAAATTCAGCCTTAAGCCTAATTTTCTAGATGTTATAGTTAGATCTATTAAGAATTTGGGATTTGTCCAGCTTAAATTCCTTAAAAGAAGCCATTATTAATTTTTTCTATTTTTTCCAAAATAGTATAAGAAAAATGTAAGTCATTTGGGACTAGATAATTTTTTATAATTTAGAAATAAGTTTTCAATATGTTAAAAATATAAGAACTGAAAATTAAACTTTAGAAAAAAATTCGTAACTGGAAAAATTTGTTTTGGGACTCAACTTTTATAAAACCTAATTTTTTATTTTATTTTTCAAATTAAAACACTTTTTAGGACCTAAGAATTTAGAACTAAAATATTCTTTTTATATTAAAAGCTTAAAATATTTTTTTAGGGTTTTAAATAATTTTCTCAAGATTTAAGAATATTTTTTCAAAATTTAAAACAATTTTAAAACAAAAATTACTTTTTCAAGACCTAAAAATAATTATGTAGATCCTTAATTTATTTTTACGAGATTTAAATTAATTCTTTATCTCCAAACAATTATAAGATTATGTGTGTGTGTGTGAGCATATATATAAAAACCAAACTATTCAAGCTAGGTGCTTAAACAAATATGCATATGCCTAATTTTATATTTAAAGGCTTACCCGTGATATATATATATATATATATATATATATATATATATGTGTGTGTGTGTGTGTGTGTGTGTGTGTGTGTGTGTGTGTGTGTGTGTGATTTCCACTAATTGTTTTTTTTAAGTTCTTCAAGAAGGTGGTTAGGGGTTTTCAAACCTCCGAGTTGAATTTTTTAACAAAATATATAGAAAACCAAACCAAATGAGCACGAAGCTTAAACAAATATACATATACCTAATTACGCCAAGGCGTTACCCCTACGAGAAAGGTTTTTGAACATTCATGGGACTGTGTCAAATTTGACGGCTTAAATGATGGTTTTGCTATTTTTAACAATTTTGCTTTTGCTATTTTTAACAATTTTGCTTTTGCTATTTTTAACAACTTTGTTTTTCTGATTTTGCATGTTGCTTTGGCTTTACTATTTTTAAATTTTATTTTATAGCTTTTGCATGCATTAACCTTTAAATACTAGTCACTAACACTATAATTTCATTCTTCAAGCTCTCCAAGTTCCAGTCAATCCCCTGCGTTAAATTGAATTCTACAGGAATGCATTTAAATTCTATTTATACTTGTATGTAGCAGTAGAACTATATTTATTATCCTCCTCTTATGACAAGTTCTACAACTTTGGTTGACGGTTTTCTATTTTTAACAATTTTGCTTTTGTTATTTTAAACCATTTTTCTTTTGTTGTTTTTAACAACTTTGTTTTTTTAATTTTTCATGTTGCTTTGGCTTTACTATTTTTAAATTTTATTTTATAGCTTTTGCATGCATTAACCTTTAAATATTGGTCACTAACACTATAATTTCATTCTTTAGGCTCTCTAAAGTTCCAAATAATCCCCGCGTTAAATTGAATTCTACAGGTATGCATTTAAATTTTGTTTATACTTGTATGTAGCAGTAGAACTATATTTCTTAGCCTCCTCTTATGACCAGTTCTACAACTTTGGTTCTTGGTCAATGAGGTTCTGTTTTGTGTTGTGCTTGTTTAGCTTTTGAGCCGCATGAGGAGGTATTAACCGTAGACTTGTCCAAACTATCATCTGTTGTCACAAAAACTCATCTTCCAGAATTGCCAAAGGAAACTTGCTCATCCTTTGAAGGTTCATAGGCTGCCACATTTTCTAGAAAGGTGTGGATGGTTCTTCATTGATACTATTGTTGTCTAAAATTTTTCACCTATTTTAACTATTTCTCCATCAACCAGATCCTTTGTTGGATTACTCTCTTTACATGATGTTGATGATAGAGTTGTCTTGGATGTTTATGATGTTTTCTCAATTTCCTCACCCATTCCACTACGGTCTTCACTTGGAATACCAATAGATGATCTATCTCCATCCTCCCTTTTTGAGACCATTTTTAACTTCATTGCTCCGACATGGCTCGTTATTTACCTCTATGACAGTAATACCACAAGAAACATTAATCTTCTCTTTCTTTACTCATCGTGTATGATGTCCCATAGAATTCCATTTACCATGTAATCATAAAACAACAGGTTTCCAGGTGGAGAAAGTGAATATCCATGCAGACTCACAAGATTCCTATGTTTGATGCTTCCAACTGTTTCGATCTCAGTTCAAAATTCACACAAGCTTTGTGGGTAGTGACTGTAATCTCTTTATAAAATTTGATTACAATTATGTAGAACACATTTATAAACAATGCTTGTAACACCATAGCCAATTATATATTTCTCATTTATATTTTCTCTTATTCTCATTATGTCATCATACATGTGAAGATCCATGTCCATAAATCATTCCAACCAATGGTGCAAGGTTTAAGACCATAATTGTTCATTATGTTTCTTTTCTCTTGCGCAGAATCAAAGCTTCTTCAGAATCACACCTAAAGACATCTTTTTGGTCACACTATTCTAGAAGGAAATTATGCCGTTGACTACGGTGTATGGGGTGAAATATATGTATAGAGTGTAGTGTAGTGAGAATATGTCAAAGTCAATGAGAGGAGGTGTAGTTAGTTACAAAAGCAAGGTATTTGTTAGCAACCACCTTTGAAATAGGATATGCAAATGCATCAAAACATAATGAAAGAACATTTTTGATAGATAACATATTTTAAAATTCCATGGTAGCCCAAAAAATGCTTGACATCATTTCTCATTTCTCGATTTTTACATTCCTCCCTTTGAATTTGGGCACAACTTGATATAATTGTTTTTTGAAAGATGTACATTGAATATTCATGTGTATGGATCAACCATACAAATTGATCTGGTACAAATACAATTGGTTGTATAAATCTATCAACTTAACAACACACACCTCATAGTTTACCCACTTTTGTCAATCAAAAGGGGTTTTAGTAGGTGTTTCCTTCAATAATTTGTTTTCAAATTTGTATTATGTTTAGTTTCCTTTGAACATTTTTGGATAAGTGAATTAGATTGCTAAAGAAATAAATATTAATAATGAGCTTAAGTATCTATATAATGAAAAAATAATTATACCTTTTTTTTTGGTATGGAATGAATGAAAGAAAGATAAGATTTTAATAATATCTACAATCTAGAAAATTGTCCATGGAATCAAGGGCTTCCATGAAAATGATCTCACCAAGCATTTTGAAGATTCTCCTACTAAAACAAATCTTTTGATTTTCATAAAAACATGCAGAGCCGAATATGTAGATACACGCATTTGATAATATCCATTTCATCACTCAATTTTTATATCTACAATTATATACTCGATAGAAGAAACAACTACGTTATGTAAAACTTTAAAGGAGCAACAACTATGAACTAGTGTTAAATCAAGGTAGCTCAATATAAACATGACATTATTAAGGACCTTCACCTATCAAGCTCATATACAAATAGATATCAAGTGTACACAAATTTGTCTAAATCTTATTACTTGGTCACTTTTTCATATTCCCCCACCCCCATCACCTCTCTGTTGTCCCTGTTCCAAAACTTCACGGAGTTCATCTTCAAAGATGTACTAAATGTGCCCTTGTTTATGTTCTAGAAGTGTTTTGAATTGCATTACATATATAATTCATTTAAAATATTGTAAAATTACTCGATATTAATTTGTACCTTTGAAAATTGGTGCTCAACTATTCATTGATCAATTTATAATCTCATTGAAAATAGGGTTGTTTTTTATGTAACTAATTGAATATGTATAGATATATTTAGTTCTACTAACTTCTTTTTCTCTTTTTTGTAAGGTATTTTTGATTCTCATTCTCCCACAATAAATAAGAGAGTGTCGTCTCTAAAAACTTCATGTGAAATATTACGAGAGGACTTGGATCAAGACACTATTCGTATAAGTAATAAAATCTACTATTTAATAAGTTTTTTCCAAATTACATAGCTAATATTTATGCTATCTTGTCCCGCTGGTATGAATGGCAACATAGAGGCTCCGCACATGTCCATGGTTTATTATGGCTCGAAAATGCACCTAAAGTCGATGCACTTATGTGGGAGGATATTTATTTTTCTTATTGAGGCAACAAAACAATGCTCTAATAAGTTTGTGTCTTTATATGGAACCCTAGTCCCACTTGCAACCGCTTGGTTTTATTCAGATCACTCTAGATGACCCTTCTCTTGCTAAATACAACACAAATACTATCCTCCTCCCCACATCTTTGATGACTAGTTAAGAACTAATTAATCGTGTTCAATCTACAAAATGTTCAGACAAACATTCTTAGCATAGAAAGTAATCACATCTACAATGATTTAACGCACCATGGGCCACGTAACCTACTTCATCCCTACTCATTAAAGTGATGGAAAAATTAAGCTTTGGCCATGGCATGGTAAATGGGGTGTTACCGTCATGGTTGAGCAAGAATTGCCCATTCTTTTGTTTCGAATTGTGGGCTATTGGCATGAAAGATGATGAGTGTTCATACGTTTCATCGTGGTCAATGGAAGCATCAATACCATGAGTTATAGAGGCAGCTTTGCATTTGGTTTTTATTGTATATTGCAAAATATGCTTCAAAGCCAAGAAATGTTCATAAACATATCACCAAATGCTATCCATATTTTCAAGATATGTTGAAGGTTGTGGGATTCCACCGATCATTTTTTGTAAAAATGTGGTGAATCCTTAAAAATGTTTAGCTCTTGTTGAGTTAGGTGTGTGTCTATGCGAGACATTAAGAGTTCCCAATCCTCAATAAGAGGGGTTGAATCTTGCATGTGGAGCAGTAAATTCCGAATTAAACTTGTGCATTGGTTGTTCCTTGTTTCCAAAATATTGTTTGCAATGTAATGGAAGAATGGAATCCCTTCCAAAGGCTAGCTCCATAGGAATTACTTGCATAAAGAGGACTATCCAAAACCGGTGGTAATCGGTGTGGTCATCAGGAATAATGCCATGGGAAAATTAAGCTCGGGTATGGCATGGTAAATGGGGTGTTATCTTGTTGTGGTTGAGCAAGAATTGTTTGATTTCCTATTCTTTTGTTCCTGAATTGTGGGGTGTTGGCACGAAAGACAATGAGTGTTCATATGTTTCGTCGAGTCGGTGGAAGCATCAATACCATGAGTCAGTAGAGGTTTGCAATTGGTTTTGTTTTTATTGTATATTGTAAAATATGTTTCAAAATCCAAGAAACGTTTAGAAATATATCACCAAATGCTATCCAAATTTTCAAGAGATGCTTTGAAGGTTGTGGGAGTCCAACAGATCATTTTTTGCAAACAAATGTGGTGCATCCTTAAAAATGTTGAGCTCTTGCTGAGTTAGGTGTGTGTTTGTGTGAGACATTAAGAGTTACCGATCCTCAATAAGAGGGGTTGAATCTCACATGTGCGAGCAAGTAAATTCCATAATTAAACTTGTGTATTGGTTGTTCCTTATTTCCGAAATATTGTTTGCAATGTAATGGAAGAATGTAATCCCTTCCAAAGGGTGGCTCTATCGGAATTACTTGCTTAAAGAGGACTATCCAAAACTAGTGGTAATTGGCCAAGGTCGCTGAGGAGGATGGCTGACCTATTCCCAAATTTAGAAGTTCTTGAGTGTGGGAAAGCTTCACGTAGCCCTCTTGTCAATTTTTACTAGTAACTTTGTCTGATGAAACTCCTTTCATCAATAAGAACATATTCTATATGATTCAACTGACTCTTGAAAAGACGATAATGCACTTCCTTGAAGGGGTTTTAGTTATTTGTATCTGTTGAGTATTCATGATATAATTCTTCTCATGTTAAGTTCAAATAAAATAGTCCGCAAAATGATACCACTCGTGATATGAGCTTTGTAAATGTATATGTACAAATTTGTAACAAGTTTGAAATGAAGAGATGAAAACTTTAAATGAAGTGGTTCATCTATGTATCTACAATTACAAAATTTCACTTTTCAACATACATGTTCAATTTTTCCTTTTAATGTTGCTTGTTTCTTTATGTTAACCAACAACAACACATTTTTAATGTCTTCATCTACACACAAATACCTAGAAATTTAAAATTCCAAGAAAGGACAATGTAATTTATAGTTGTTTCCATCCAAAGCTTTGTACATTATATCACTTTTTTGCATTTTGAATAGTTTTAAGGGTTAGACCTCATGTTTGCACTTTTTAAATGAAGTGGCTCATTTATATTTCTACACATACAAAATCAATCACCCATAGTTTAAACAAACACAACTACAAAAGTAAAAACTATCCCTCTAACAAAATAACATATACCATTTTTTGTTTGCAAAATGCATCAAAGAAATGTGGTCTCATGGAATGTTATGATTGTAAGATATGCACAAAATAGGTCTAATAATGATGCATTCAAACTCGTTGAGGTAATAAATAAATTTGAAATGTGCCATAACCATTTCAGATTTGTTTATATATGATTGCATATTATATCTCATTTTAGTTTTATGGAGAGATAATATCTTAAAGAACTTAGTCATTCTTTCAATCTAATTTGAAAACAACACTTCACATTCACTACATTCTTGAGAGTGAGTATTAGCAAACTTACATGTCTCATTTGCATTTGTATTCAATTATTACACAACTAATTGTCATCTAGCATCCGTTCTAATTTATTTTAAAACATTTGTTTTGGCTTTAATAGAAAATCGTGATTGTCAATCACACCCCTTATCAACATCAATTATAAAATTAATAACTATATTTCTAAATCGAATAACATATACCATTTGGCATTCACATTGCATTGTACACATGTGATTGCTAGTTTTATATTTAAAGGCTTGCCCATGAAAGATAGGACCAAAAACACCTCGCCGAATTATTTGGTTGATGAGTTAGGGATACATGTAAGATTTTAGTTGAGTAATGATTTAGCTTTGGTTTGTCTATGATTTTGTTGATGTAGATATTTATCCTAATGCTCTATCGCCACTCTCTCAAGTATGTGATTTTTTTCACCACTTTTGTTTGTAAGGGTGACAACTCCAAGCTATTTGGAGGTGTATGGGAGCTTAAGTTTACCATAACTTATAGGAATAATATGTGGTGATGTTGAGTGAGCCAAGCCTTGCACAAGATAACTCTTAGGAAAGAGAATATCTAGTTATTTCCATTCTAGATTCAATGTGGAACGAGGGGAATGTTGTGGGATTTTGAGATAGTCTCTGCAAATGAAACAACTCAGTTATATATGCTTTTGGTGTGTATTGTTTTGGTGAGGCCCATAATAGGGCTGAAGATGGGATGGGATCATTTTATGAGCTTAGATGTTTGAGAGCTGGAATGGATTATTATGAATATATTATTATTTGTATTAAAGTTCACATAACACAATGTAACATGAGTACAATAGTGTTATGTAAATGATTAGTTATTGTGGACAAATCATCATATTTAAGGTATTTAAGAATGTTTTTGTGAGTGAGAGATCATAAGAGTTGATACATAATAAACAAGTTGTTATTAAACAACCTCCTTGTATTTAGAAGTCTCATATCCTATTTATACTTGATAATATTAATGAAGCATTATTGGATGTTTATTTTGTAAAATTTTGATCACATTTTACATTTGGTATCAAGAAGAGTCTAATAATTATTACTATGATGGAGATATAAGGTTTTTATACGAGAAACTATAATTATTTGTTGTCTTGTGAATGGGAGATTGCATTTATTCATATTTTCCGAGTTTTGGGTTCGATATTATATGGATTAATTTGAGTAGATCATATCTTTTCATAGGTATAGATCTCTGTTACGCTTTCATTCATGCTATTTTAACCATTTTCTCATGCGGTAAAATATTGGAGCATCTATAAGTCATTATTGGATTTGGTGGCATTGAAGATTAGTATTGAAGTATTTCCTTCACCCATGCTCAATTGTTCTTTAGAATCTTTTGTTTGACTATGTTGTTTGATGCTTCTATTCACTATGATAAAACCATTTATATTGTCAATGATATTCAAACATAGCATTTTAGCTCCTACAATAAAGACCTTATCAAAGCATCTACCGGGTTTGAAACTCCGTCTCAATTTTGCGTGCCTATAAGAAATCAGTGCCATACATTTCCATTCACCCACATCATTGAATACCAAAACAATCTTGTGGATCATCCTCAAATATCACAGAGACATGTGTAAGTCCAATGAATTAAAGAATGTGTAGTGCACACCAAAAGTGATATTGTAACTAAAGCATGTTTTAAGAGACATGTAAATCTGGTTTTAAGAGACTCGTACATATTTAATAAAGAGGGATAAATTATTTATATAAGTTCAACATGTGTAAAACTAGCAATCGTGACGTGAATGTACCATGGAAACACCTAAGGGGATGGGGCGAAGATTTGAAAATTGAGGATGCGAAAAGAGGGAGAGGATGAGGGGCGATTAAAAAGGGGGTTGAGGGAGGGGAAGGGCATTGTGGTTCACTATATCATCTATATCTTGAACGCATAATTCATATGAGTGTGAATTACATTTAAAGGGGACAAACTAAAAAATGGGGAAAATCCAAAATGTTTAGAAGTAAAAATAATTTATGAAAGGAATCCAACCAAATCTACAAGAACAAAACATCAACATTTTCATCACAAATTCAATACATAAAAATAGTGTCAAATGTATCTTAAAAATACAAAAAAAAAAAAAAAACTTTAAAAAACAATGAGAAACAATGTTTTTATAATTTGAAAAAACAATTCTTGAAATCAATTAAATATACTCACCTTATAGTTTTGAACCATGTTATTTAGGTATGTAGTCTATTGATGTCTGTTGGATCTATTGTTTATAAATAAATATTGTTATTCCTGAAATTGTGTGTGTGTGTGTGTGTGTGTGTGTGTGTGTGTGTGTGTGTGTGTGTGTGTGTGTGTGTGAAGATTTTTATGTAAATATATTCTTTGTTAAACTTGAAGTGTCTCATTTGTTTTATTTAATTGTGTGTTTAAAAATTTCATAATTATCGCAGCTCCTTGTGCTTAAATCTGTGTTCTTTTGATGTAGTCTCACATGTTGGCCGTTGTTTGTAGTCCTATGCGGCATTTTTTTGTTCACCCTCATGACTTGTTTCTGTCTATTCGCATGGTATTTGTTACTTTATCAACGCTGTGAACTTTGCCAGCCACCCCTTACTATGTAACACTTTGTATTATTTTGTCTATAATCTAATATAAAAGTGGTTCCAAAAATAAAACAAATGAATATAAAATGTTCCTCCCCATTAAAATTTAATTTAGAAAACACAAATAACATATATACTCATTATTGACAAAATAAACTGAAATAAAAATTAAGGGATCCTTATTAGTACCTGCCGCAGCAGGATACTATTGTTTTCAGCTACAGCTATTAATTTGCATGAGGTTGTGTATACAATACAGTTTAGGTAATGTTTTTGTTAATATTTGACCGACTATTGGTACTCCAAACGTGTATTATTTATTTCTGTGCTCGCTGATTCGCTGAATGTTATTCCCTCATTGCTGCACAGATACGCCCTGTTTTATTAAAGTTTTATTTGCCAATTAGCATTTGCCATGTGCTCTTGATCCAGGTATTTTTTGTCTACATGTTGTTGTTGCATGCTGGACACAGGTGGCTCGCTACATGCAATAGAGACAGGTGGTTTTTTTCATGGAGATGATATTTGGGCTTTCACCACACTCAATTCTTGTCTGCGACCAAGTTCCAGGCCTGCAAAATCACAAAGACAGTGTCTAGTTTCATGTGCAGACTATTCCATGTGTTTTATTATATTCAAAAATGAAGATTTCTTCCCGAAAACATCGCGCTCCATTCAAATTATTACCTTGTAGTGCATATTCCTTTATCAGCGCATGATTTTTGAAACCAATACAAGCTAACATGTTCAAAAAAAATTTCTTAATGGAGTTGGTCAATTCTAGTTCGTTGTACAAGTCACAACATAGACATGGAGACAACATCCTATGGTTTCTTGTGCAAGACATGGATGCAAAGGCAATCTGTAGCTTTACATGCAAAGTACAAACTATCAATCCAATGACATTCATGGGCCACATTTGTATATCCATAAACGTGACACATTTACAGAAAAAAATTGATAATTGCAGAATTCTGACTTCTGATTTGCACTGAACACACATAATACATTGAAGTATCCTTCTATGACCATCGTCTATTAAAGCCATTGAGACAATTCATGCAGATAAGTGAAGGTGCATACAACAGAAATAAATGTTGTCAAATATTGATAAGTTCGCTTATTTTCCTGTCTAATGTGGAATGAGGGGTTGCAGTTTTCATTTTAGCTTCCAACTTAAATGATTAGACAAATAATATCAGAAGTTTAGATGACCCCAACAATTTAGTTGACAATTGAAAATAAAAAAATTCAATTTCTTCTAATCTAATAGATTGTATGTATTCCAAAAGTAATGTTTCAGGGTTTCATTGTAGGCTAATTTTTCCATGCATGCATAGTGATAGCAATCTACGGGGAAGAACAAAAAAATAGAACAAAATTAAGCACCCTTCGTCTAAGTTGTATCAATCCATTTTCAAATCAAAAACAACATTTAATCAAGGCACTGATGTGAAAGGGAGACACCCATGGTCATGAATTTCACTGAAATCAATAAATTTCTCGCACAACCACTTATTCAGTCATGCAATGAGTAGTTTCAGCAGAAGTGATTCTTAAGGGATGTAACGTAATATGCTTTAGTTCAAGTAAGAGTGTGCTTGTAAAAAAAAAAGTGTATACAGACCCACAAGGCCATTTCTTCCACGTCGGAACCCCCTTCAATAAGCTGCTCTTGCATAACATTGGAACAAACTTTCCTAGGATTAATCTAGTTGCATTCCAATTTCATAAAACTTGTAGGTCATGCATATAGCCAATTGTCCATAGCAGAGAACTTAAAATATAACCATTAAAATTGAAAACAAAGGAAAAACAAAATCTTGAAATCTGTAGGCCTTTGCAGTATACCAAGCACACAAAAAAGCCAAAATCCTGCTGCCCTGGGTGACCGCTATCTGCACAAGTGTGCATGGAGGAATGCAAGTGGCCACTTCATGTGACAATGACAGACAAGGTTTTTAAAGCTTAATTGCACTATACATTGGACCATAGACAGTAGCTGCAGTAAAGGTTTATATCAATTTCTTGTAATGCGTTTAACACACTAAACATATATTAGTCATAGTTTGTTAAAAACTCTCTATTGTGGTTGTCTATGGATATAAGAATACATTTGTAGCTCTTGGTACATAAAAACCTTAAACCTTTATGTTTATAGTTCTCAGCTATGAAAGTTTCATGCACTTCCACGCTATAATTTACCATTTGCATTTTAATATTCCATGGTTTCCTCCATTTGCATGCCATGGATTATGCATGGAAAATTATATAGAATAGTCTCTGAATTGATGCATTGGGATCTTTTTGTTATTTTCTCCTAAGCATTTTATGAAACAATTCGTATGCAGTCCTCTATAGACTGGCCTCCAATTCTCAGAGACATTTTATCAAACAGTTACTATGCAATCTAATATACATTATCATAAATTGAAGCTTTGGAAGCCAAAACATTGGTTTTTTACATAATGTATATTGCTCTATATGCTGGGTTCTTTCCCAACAAAACTTCTTGAAAACTGGTTTTTTTAACAAAAATTGGCATTTTAGATCACATTGCATGATCCATGAGTATTTTTTTATTTCCTCTGACATTTTGTGAAAGAGTAAGTTATGCACTCTAAACTAGAGACACAACATTGAACTTTGCATAATTTACCCTTCTTTATGTGTTCCTTGAGACAATAAACAAGTTTATGTGCAATCTAACATTGAGTAATTTTCTTTGAGATGATTTGTTAAACAATCTATGGAATCTAATAAACTCTTTTGGTATCTACAATCTACAAATACGAATTCTATTTCCCATTTGCATTTGCACATAGCATTGATGGCATGTACTACTACTACAACGCAACCCTTATTTACTTTTGATAACAATGTCTTCTTCATATATGTGAACTTGATTTTCGATTCTCAAAAAAAAATTTAAAAATTCGAAAGAATTTTTGTTCGAAACTAAACTTTCAAAAATAAATTATTAATTTCAAACGCCCCTCTTGATTTCACAAGAATATCTTAATGGAAAACCCTAGGAAAATGTAATATTAAAAAAACAATTGAGGGATATCGAATCATCATTGCCTTCCATTGGCCAATCTAATGGCAGGATGACACATGGTGAAGGTAAACCTGTCTAGACCCATCCCGCAAAAATAATAAAAATTAACACACCTCGCGATCATGCCTGGAATTTCAAATTATCGGTGCTGTCGAATCCAAAATTTCTTCATGGCTTAACCCATTTCTGTAGTTTAATTCCAATATTTTTATAGAGTTTGTTCATATAAATACAAATAAGTCTTATATTGTTACACACACATATATATATATATAAAGAATTATATAAAAAAATATGTGGTTTTCTAAAATTTCAACATGTCATTGTCTACGGTTTCTTAAATTTTGTACCTATAAAATATGGTTTAAATCACAAAAACAGCCCGACACTCAATTTCGTGCCTGCTCACAATTAAAAGTAAAGAGGTAAGTAGTCAAACAAAATACTTACTAAAATAGTTGGGTCATGTGTAGGGCACATAAAGAGCCAAAAAAAGGTTATCCCGACAAATTACCGTGGGGAAGAGGGCTTCCTTTAAGTCGTGGGAATGACAGGTGATGGCACCGATGGGCCGTCTAGCTGGAATACAAAAGAGGCATTGTGTGGGGCCGGAAGAGGTGTTATAAGAATAAGATGTTGTCATGTGCACGTGTCATCAATCGAGTGAGATAATTGCACATTGATATAATCAATGGTGGAGATTGTTTTTATGAACGATTATAGGGTGATTCTCACATAGACAAAAGAGAATCTTTTAGATAGTGATGTAAAACCCTATAGAAGTGAAATTGTATTGAAATGTAGGAATGTATTTATTTTGCAATCATATTATTTCTCTTTATTTGTAAAGGATGTATTATCGAGTACGTGACATTCTAATTCAAGAATAAAAATGTAGGGACTATATCTTCTTTCCAAAATTACTATGTAGTTAAATTTCAAGATCATTTTTGTGAAGTAATCGATACAATTTTTTTGAGGACAAAGGAAACAAAGGAAGGAGGTTGAACAACCATCTCTTGTTAGCCACTAGTAATGAGGCCACTTTAGATATAGTAGCTTGTGTTTTTTCAGTTAAGTCTTTTCATGTTTTTGTAGTGTTGAATAAAACATTTTTTGCAACATTTGGAAAAGAGGTACATTCTGTAGAGGCCGAGAATCTTGGGGTAGGAGAAGGTTTAGAGGTAAACTCGAGAATAAATTGTTGTCCAAACAACTTGGGAGCTCTAGGAATCAAGAGTATTAAAAATTCGGAAGTTCGGGTAAAGGGGTTTTGGAGCCATCGTACATAAATTGGTTTGGGTGGTACACCTTTACGAGGTTACAAGACAACTTGATGGATTTGTACTTGGTCTAAACAATGTTTGTAGGATATGTTTCTTTTCTCCCATGTTCACACTAAGTGGGGAATGTTGAGAGTATTTTTTTATTTGTATTAGTTTTCACAGTCTAATGTAGTGTGAGTACAATAATGTTATGTAAATGATGAGTTGTTGTGGAAACTCAATCATATCTCAGGTAGTTAAGAATTTTGTTCTGAGTGAGAGATCATAAGAATTGATACATAAAAAATAAGTTGTTACTAAACAACATCCTTGTATTTAGAAGTCTCACATCCTATTTATTTTGATAAATATAAAGAATCGTTATTGAGTGTTTACTTTGTAAAAGCTCAACCAAAGTTTACATGAATGTTGTGCATGATTTACTGAGACCGATTCTATAATGGATGAGTTATTTACATATTGGTTGAAAAGGGTTGTATGTTAAGTTTTGTAATGTAAATTAAGTTCATGTAGGTGGAGCATGTGTCGAGATAGAGGTTGTTGTACACTTTGAGTTAGACAAAAAAATCAAGCATTGGGATCATGTTGAGGTCTATAGGGTCATCAAAGACACAAAGAGGAGGTCGAGGCTAAGTAATTTGAGTCTACGATGAATCAAGCACCATACACTTGAGTTAACATGACAACTCATCATGTTACATAAGGAGGAGTTCACCTTTTCCAAAGACTTCACAATGCAAAACAAGTCATGATGGTGTTTAGGATCGAGCTGAAAGGGAAAAATCTTGGATGAGGAGTTATAGAAGTTGGGTGAACTAGGTCACATCAACCATTCTCAAAATAGTACTTAATTTTATTGTAAATTTTGTAAATTTTTATGCAATTTTTTTTTATGTAAACAAAAATGTTTTAATTACCAACAAGACCTAAGACTTGCATTGTTTGTATTTTTTCTTTATAATATTATATTGTTTTAGATCTCTAAGATAGCAAAAAAAATATTAATTTACTACAACTAATTTTTATTTTAATATAGTTTTCTATGTAATTGCAAGTTTTTGGTAAATTACTACAATAATTTCTTTAGTAAAATTTGTTTCACTTTGTACGAAGTTTGTGGGGCCCATTACTTTAAATTATACTACACAAAAAGGTTGCAAATTAGTTTCCTTAATTCAACACACACAAAGAGTTAACCTACTCATAAAAACTCAGAGAACACCAAGCGTTGATTCCATATCATATTTCATAAAAATATCGAGATTATATGCTTTCTAAGTAGTTATGACCTACAAATAAGTTTCCTTAATTCAACACACAAAAAATTATTAACCTGCACATAAAAACTCATATAACACCGAGCTCTGATTTTATATCAGATATGAAGATCTCATAATTATATTCTTTCTAAGTAGTTATGACATGAATAAACTAAGTTTAATAAAAATTTGCGAATGTAAGTGTGCAGAATATGAAAAGTAAATATGAAATCAAACACAAGAATCAATAATTTGACATGGGAAAACCTTAACCTTACAATAAAAAACCCACAAATAAATGTATTATCTAATAATTCATAACTTACAATGTGTGTTTGACATTTTATACTTGCCTAACATTTAGAGTCTAAGAACAAAATGCAACACTCTTCCTTCTCACTTTCCCTTTCCTACATCTGAGAATCAACCTCAACATAAAATATTAATTATAAATTCACACTTCTCAATTACCAAAAATAAAATAACATTTATAAAGTGGGTGGCTGGTTATATCAAAAGGTTGTACAGAATCACTCTTTGATCCATAAACAACGATAAATTTTTCTAACCATCCACAAACTCCTATAGGCACTCGTATAATAACTCCATAAATTATCAATTTTAATGAAAATTTAATGTAAAGAAAACACACACACCGCACAAAAAATTTATAATGGATTTTAGCAAATGCCTATGTTTCTGGGATCAAATGTTGAACCGATTCATTACACTTTTGATTACAAACATGTACAATTTACAATGAAGCTATGAAGGTACAACCTGAACCAAATTTTACAAGTTGATTCCAAAGGGACTCCAATTGGCTTCTAGAAGAACTTATAACAATTGACTCCAATGGACTCTGAATTGATCCTTCTAAAGTATAAGTAATCTTCTTCATGAACAAATACCACTCTTTTAAATGGCCATGATGCCTTTTCGTAGAGCAAATATCTTAGATGAAAAATTTAGAAGAACATTTCTCTGGTTGATCTGTGATGACTCGAACCATAACATACGGTGATCATATAACCAGTTGATTCACACAAACCCCAAACCAGATAATAAAATGACCACATAATCAGTTAATTCAAGATGAATCTAAACTAGTAGATATAGAAAAATAATCCTATTTATGAACAATGTTACTCATTGCATGATCGTAAACAACCTCTACGCAAAGTGAAGAACTAAGATGAATAATGTGCGTAAGAATAATGTCTTGATTGATTTGAAATAGCTCCAAACCAAAATATAAAGGTGATCACACATACCCAATTGATTTGAATGAATCCGAACCAGATGATAAAATGACCTTAGATCCAATCCTCTTTATGAACAATTGTTACTCTGTTGTATGGTCATAAACAACCTCTATGCAAAGTGAAGAACTGAGATGAATAATGTGCGGAGAAGAATAATGTCTTGATTGATCCGCAATAGCTCGAGCCAAAACCTAAAGGTGATCACACATACCCAGTTGATTCAAATGAATCTTAACCAAATTACAGAAGATGATCATGTGCCAGTTGATTCACAATAAATCTAAATAGTGACACAAAATGATCAAGGGTCTAGTTGATTCAGAATGAATCTAAGATGGAAAGGTTGAATACAAATGATTTCCTTCATGTCCATTGAGAAATATACTTTTTTGTATGGCCCCAAGAAGACTCTACACTTGGAGATAGTATATCATATTACAATGACCTATGTAGAAAACCGATCTCCAATAGTATTCCTTCAAAGATGTGCATGCTTAACGAACGCTCCGGATAAAATCCAAGCACTCGAATGATGGTGTCAAA
The DNA here is from genome assembly GCA_018340775.1 of Taxus wallichiana var. yunnanensis. Taxonomy (NCBI): domain Eukaryota; kingdom Viridiplantae; phylum Streptophyta; class Pinopsida; order Cupressales; family Taxaceae; genus Taxus; species Taxus wallichiana. The sequence goes on along the minus strand of CM031244.1, from coordinate 368,493,178 downwards.
AAACTCAAAATCAGAAAAATAAAAAGTTTATGAGGAGTGTCTCGAGACTCTGGAAAACTTCCTAGTTTACACTTTGAGAGCCATAAATGCTTCAAGTGCCTCAAAATGCAAATTTACAAAAACTACCCGAATACACCTAAGCACAATAACATACCTTTTTCACAAACCTCTTACAAATATGTCAAAAATACCCAAAATAGGACAAAAATTTGTCCATTATAAGTGTCTCAAAATTATGAACAACTTTCCCGTTTAATCCAAGATCCAAAATTCCTCTAAGTGCTTCAAAAATGCATTTTGTACGTAAGTGCCTCTATATGCCTAGAGGGCAGGCACAAACCTGTCTTCCTACAAGACCCACCGAGCTCCGTTTTATACATGGTGAGGTCTTATGGCATGGTGGTGTGAAACAATTTTCACAAAAGAGTGGTTGGGGTTTGAATCTATCCAACCACATCCACTCGCTTGTATTATGTGGGGAGTAATATCCGACATTAATGAGATGAATGTTGGATGGTGGGTTTAAATGCAAAGTGACCACCCATTTAAAAAAATTTAAGGCCACATATCCCCATGTTTTCTACCACTTGTAAAAACACAGGTATGCCACGTGTCAACACATGATTTGTCCACTTCCACTGATTGACATGCCAATTGACCGGTCATAACTTTTGCATACGTACTCGAATTTGGTCCGTTCAAAATGCATAAAGGTCTTGACGAGATCTATGAAATGGTGTTGAATATATACGATTTCCAAATCATTAATTATTTCCATGTGTCATTGTTGTATTGGCTAGTTGACTTTGTTGAGTCTGAACTACAACCAAACTTTGACCGGCCATAAGCGAAATCCATTTTCCACGTTCCTGGTACACACAAAAGCTAGATGAATGATCTACCTCTTTTTCATGGTTTAGGTATATTTAGGTAACTCTCTAATCTACCAAAATTTCCTCCGATCACACCTCCCCAATGAGAAGGCTTTTTGTCCACAGAAAGCTTATGAACCTCGAACCATATTACTGAGAAGAGATCTACACATTATGCAACCTAATCTACAATCAACATATGAAAACTCGATCACTAGGAAATTTGGCATTTGTGCCACACTATTGAAACCACTTGGTAATCTTCATCCTGTTGCACAAAAATTACCTCTACACAGAACAAATTTTCTGCCAAATGAAGAAGACACTTTGCTCTACCCCCGTTGCATGGCCTTGAACTCGACACGATACAAGGAAGTGTCTGTGATGGTGACTTTACCCCACCGCATGAACTTTTCCTCTACACAATACAAGCCCCAATAATGATGACAATCGGTATCATCCTGCTCCATGACCTCAATGAGTCTCTACAAAAAAATGAAGATGCAACCCAATGCCAAGTCTATGATGATCAGCTACCATTCTCGTGCACGCGGCCTCAAGCCTCTTCACTGAATGAAGATCTCGAGCTAATGTTAGGTCATGATGAACAGTTTCACTCCATTGCATGGTCATAAACCCCTACACAAAATGAATAGTTTAATCGTAATGCCCCGTTCGGCGTGTACCCTAGTTCTTGTCTCTATGACCCTCTTGTGGAGCGTCGAACGGCTGTGTGTAATTCTGATGTCTTGGCTCCATGGTCGGTCTTTGCTTCTTGTTCGCCTTCGAACTTTAACATCTAGTTTATCCCCTTGGTTGTTTAGGCATGTTTCTTGTCGTTTCAATCATTTATATTATAATTAAAAGAAATTGTAATTTCACTCCACCGGCTTGTAAATCTTTTGGTCCATTTTCTCTGCTGCTTGGCGTGGCATGGTGGTAATCTTTTTCCCTTTATTTTATTGATCGTATGTGCAGGCTGAAACACATTTTTTTTTAATGCTTTGACCACTCTCTTCTGGGTCGCCATCTCTTGTTTTCTCGTGGATTCTTGTTGAATTTTGTTGTTATCTGGCAAAGTGGGTGCATGGGAATGAAGGCCACCTACTCCTTTAATTATTTCATTTATGCTTGGTTTGCCCCACGTGCTGTGAGTAAGAAATATCTCTTCCCTTTTGGTAGTGGGCCGCATACTTTAATTTTGGTTGTTCTTGCAAATCTTTCCCAGATTTCTTGTTGTTGCTGCATGGATTTTTGGTGAGTGTGCAAGACTTTTGGATGCCTTTTTACCTGCTGGCCGCACCACCTCCCATTTATTTATTATTTTTTTGATTTGCTATCTTCTTTGACCTTTGTGGTCTGCCTCCACCATCCTGCTTTGCTCATGTGAGATTCTCTGGTGAAAGATCCGCATTCGGGGTTGTTGGTAAAGGCTTTGAGCTTTCAGACAAAAACTTTGATGGTGGCGCCGGTGGTCATTTTTGCACCCATGTTTGGACAGGCTGCGCATTCTGGCAATGGTTATCTCTGTAGGCCATTTTTTTACTGGCCCTGCTGGGCATACCTTCAGTCGATGTTTCCTTGAGACCACTCCTCATTGAGGATTTTCTTTCTTTCCAACAATTTTTCCTGTCGTGTAGATTCTTCCAACCTTGCATACATGGGTGTTGAAGCACATGCTTCTATCTCTGAAAAATATGTGACCCATTTGTGCTTTGATGGATGTTATCACCCTGTACTAAACTAATTTTACACTCCCTTGTGTTCTGTCCTGTGTCTGTTGCTATTCCATGAGACCCCCAATCGATTTGTGGCATTTTTCATGTTTGGCACACTTCGTGGATTCACTCTCTCTTTGCATACGTTATTTTGGAGGCGTCTTCTCCTTCAAATTTCTATTATCCTTGTTCCTTGTGCTTGTTCGATGTCTCTGTCCTACTCTGGTGCCCCATCTTTAACGCAGGCATGTTGCAGAATAATAGAAGCTTTTTTTTTGGGCGCTTCCAACAAGCAGGTTGTCCAACTATGTTATTATCTGTTCAGTATCGACTGCATCCTCAAATTCGGGTCTCTCCTTCAAGATATTTTTTTATCCAAATCGACTATGTGACAGTGAGGGTCCTTGATCCGTGGTCGGCTGGACTTCAATTTTCAAAATCTGTCTGAACATTCTCAGAAGCGTCATACGGGACCACCGCCTGATGCTGTCACGTTTACTTGCATTTTTGTGGACTTTCTCTATCTCCACACACCTCTGATGGACTCTGCAATTTCATTTCAGTTTCCCAAATTTCTCACGGGCTTCGGACACGGATTTTTTTGGTAGAATACCAGGTTATATGGAACAACGTTTATGAACAAACTTGTTTCTGCATTGAAGATAGATAGCAGTAAAACCACATTGGTTATGACACAAATTTGAAGTGCTAATGTGGTCTTTGAGTAAAAAAAAAAGGGTTTTCAAAATCTGTGCCACATGCCAGGCAGGGTATATTGTGAAAGCTTTTGTTTTCAGTCAATTCGTTGAGAATGTTCTAGCTCCTGATAACTGCAAGTATAATTGTGCCTTACTAGCTGGAGCTTTGCAAAAATGGTTTAAGCTCCCAATATTCGCTGGAGGGCCGTTCCAGTAAGCATTTGAGATTTTGTTAACAAGGTTAAGTCCTGATAGAGATCAGCAAATTCTGTGTTGCATAGCCTCCATGGCACATGAATGCATCGGGAGAACTCCAAAATTGTTTCAAAAGAGCTCTCCTATTTCTACCCTTTTCCCCAAGAGCTTGGGTCAGAAAGCTTGCCGCAAAATACTTGGAGTCTGTACCAAGAGATTCTTTTTGGTTATAAAGCCACCTTCTTCTGCTTCGTCTCAGACTAGGGCTGCTCCTAATATGAGAGCACCAAGGTTAGGAGGTCCAAATCAGAAACAATCAGATGCATATGGAGATGGTGGAGGTGTTTGGATGAATGATGAAGGATCAAGTTCAATTGCCAAAAATGGGGCCTACAGAAGTTCTAGGGCTAATCTTGGAGTGGTGTTGGGAGGATGATGGCAAGTATTTTAGACCACCCACCCTGGCCGTGAACTCCTACCTATGCCAACGTGAAGATGTTCGATGTTTGGGCACCCAACGAGCTTGAAGAAAATGGAATTAGGCTTGGGTTGCTGTTGCAGGCCCTGTCCATCTTGTTATCGACTGCGGGAGCTTAATCAGGCACGATATTCTCTATACCATTGATTCTTATGTTGTTATTTAACTGATTCATTAAATAACTCTACTCTTCATATAAATGTCTCGTGTGATGGTATGCTGTTTGGTTTCCACTTCCCTTGCTCTTTTGTATTTTTTGGCGTTAGAAATGATTGCACTGGTTGAAGCCTTTTATATTGTTTTCTGGGTTTTAATAAATATTAGTTGGGTGAACTTTGTTCTTAAGACTAATAAAACAAAAGAGGTGGGGGTCCTGTAATGAAAATTCTGAGTTCTTTGTGTTGGTCTCACGATTTGAATGTTTTATCAAACATTGTCATTGGACTCAACTTTATAGTTCCTGTTTTGTTCTTATTCTTGTTTCGGTTCGAGATCTGTAGTTCTGGTTTATGTTGGGTATTTGCGAATTAGTGATTGAGTACTGCGAGTGCATTGTGTATAGGTGAATGATGTTATTCCTGTCTCTATCCTTTTCTTTTAGTTGTTTTAGGTTCTAGTAACCCTTCCCGGTTGGCTTGGTGTGTGCTTAGCTTGACTGATTTTTGAATTGAGCCAAGTTGATATTACTTTCAACTAGGTTAGTTGCTTTTGTTATTTGTTTTGAATCACTCGAAGAAATACTTTTATTCTTCGAGTGTCATGGTTGATCTTCATAATTTGATATCAATTCATGTTCACCGTTTGGAGATTGTTGTCTTTGGAATCACCTTCTCTCCTTGGTGATCACAGTATGTTTTGAGGAATGTAGCTGATCCTATGGAATGTCTTCTTTTGACGTTACTCACATTTCTTTTGGATAGCTTAAAATGTCAGAGGAAATACTCTTTTCTTACCTTGATTTTGTTTCACACATGTTGGAGGATACGAGATCTACTTGATCATTAGTGAGGAAGTTTTCAAATCTTAAAATTGGGATGTTGGTTTTATGCGTAAGAAATTACTCTACGTTTTGCTCCGTAAAGATGTTTATATTTCATTCTCCTGTGACTTAGAGGTTGGTGTATTTGGAAACTCATTGGTTGACTGGTTTTGGTGATGCTCGTTGTGATACAACCTCCTTGCTGTCATTTTAGTAGAATGGTTATGTGTTGACCAGAAAGGTGAAAGTCAACTTGTTGTTGACGACAGATCCTTTGGAAGCTATGTATCCTGTGTTGTGTTCATGTGAATGATTGAGTAAACCTCCTGTAAGATTTATAATGGTCATGTTTGGTCTTGCCAAGTTTGTCCTTTTTCTTAAGACATTCTCTTGATTAGAAGAAAGTTTAATAGAAGGATTGTTAGGATAGGATGTGGCCCATACGGGGTCATTTGTGCGTTTCATCCCTTTCCTTTTCAATTTATTTATTCTGTACTAGACATAAAATTAACTGTTTTAGGCACATCACCTTAATATGAATAAGTCATGTTGGTTTAGATATTCTCATGTCGATTGATTGTTTGGGATCTTCCAGTGGCATAGTGAATCCTTGGCTTGGTGAACTAACTTAAACAAATAGGGACAGATCACGTTTGAAATTAATTCTCTTCTTGTAATTGTTTTTGTTTCGAAATGTTATCTTGTTAAAATGACGGTCATTATTGTGATATGGGTGAAATTCACTATGATGTTTATTAACTGCTCCTATGAGAAAATGATAATTAAATAGAGTTAGTGCCGTCCCTTTTATTTAGACATTTTATGCTTTTGGACAACTCTTTAATTGCTCTTGTTTAGACTCTTGGATTATTGTTTTCTTCATCAACGGTGCTTTTCTTCCTTGAAACAGTTAGATAACAACATATTGTCTTAATGTTATAGCTTTTATCGTGCTCAGTTCTTGCGAACTGACATGTGCTAACAAATGTGCAGGAGGATTTCCTGAGTAGAAAAGGAAAAGAAACACGTGTAGAAAGGGGATTCCAGCCTTCTTAGGAACTACTGTTGTACGAATGTTTTTCTTTTGTTTTAAAACATTGGTACGGAAATTGTGGAGACTATTTAGAAGGCATTGCGTTATAATTTTGTATTGTTCTCATGTAGGTTGTTGTTATCATTTGAAAGTCAATTTGAGAAATATTATTGTCAATAAAATTAAATGAACTTGTTTTGACATGCGTACCCTTCGTTGAATTTTCACTGTTCAGAATATGATTTATCCTTGAATTTTCAAACCTAAATATAATTATCTAAACTTGAATCAACTTACATCGCTTTAGTTACCTTGGTCATGTGTCGTTTGGTAGAGGACTATGTTTTGAATCTAGCAAAAAAAAAAAGGAGAAACAAATATACCTGGTGACCCCACGTAAACTAATCAACAACCTCTTATTGTGGTGAATCCTTAGAACGGTCTTAAGGTGAAATCAATGATTAAATCTTGGAAGATAATGAAATTATACTAAATAGAAGGAACTTGATTAAGAAACTCTTCGATCTATCTTACCCGTTGAAAATGTAAACAGTATATTTATGTCTATCTCTTCAAGTGAAGCCCAAGTGAAACCTTTAATATTTCTGGTTAGACTCTTGACCCCAATGAAATCTTTATTAACAACTAATAAGATCTTAATGATGAATCCAAGATTTAGACAGTCATGTACTGAAATAAAATAAAATAAAATAAAAATGACCGCTTGAAAAGATAAAACATATATGTTTAAAAGCACAACGTTGAAAACAGTTTGATGAAGTTAAGAGCCTTGAGAAACTAACTGCCTCCTAACCAATGAATAAGTTAATCAAGTAAATGAAGCAACCTCTTACCATCCAATAATTGGTTTACACTGTATATTAACATTAACAAGGTAGGGGAAAATTCTTCAAAGGAGACATGAACTTCAGATTCTCCTATCATGATTCCTCTGGGAAAAGTAAAGAATGTAAAAGCACTTACAGCTAAAACATGATTCTAAAGAAACCTTCTGTGGGAAGACCTTGTTTTAAAATTGCATACTTTAGATGAACCATTGTGTCCTTAGTGTGTGCCTCATGTTTATCTGTAACCAGTGTGGGTCCGTGTTGTGGAAAGCATGTCTTTAGTTGGTTGTATTCCCTAGAGAACTTGTGTAGTGTCGTATTATCTTCAAGCAAGTCAAAAAAAATATCCTGTCTTTTACTGTGTTGTTCGTGTGTTGAATTGTTGGGGTGTTACATAAACCGACACCAATGAGGTCTTCTATCTGCACAAATGGTGACACGTCTCCAATCTTATATGAGTATCAAAACCGTAACATGAAATCAAAATATTATTAGAGATATGATGGATTAATTCAAATGTAAATCCAATAAAAATAATGAGTATCATAAACCTATCCCTTAGCCTATCTCACGATCTGGAATCCAAAAGCACAACCCGACACAAAAATTGTAAAATCAGCCTCTTTGAGATACCAACCTCGCTCAAAGATTAGTATGTTTTCCAAAGCAAGATCAACTAGCTCTAATACTCGACATGATCCATAAATAGGGGTAAATTTTCCTAACTTTCCATAGACCCTATAGGAACTTGTATAAGAACTCCATAAATTATCAATTTTAATGAAAATGCAATGTAAATAAAGTACACACTGCACGCAATAACGAAGTTCGGAAAAGGCCTACGTCTTCGAGTTCAAATGTTGAATTGATTCATTACACTTCGATTGCAAAAAACGTATAATTTACAATGAAGCTATGAAGGTACAACTTGAACCAAAATTTACCAGTTGATTCCACAAAAATTTGAATTGACTCCGAATAACTTATAACAATTAACTCCAATGGACTCCGAACTTATCCTTCTGAATTATAAGTAGTCTTCTCCATAAACAATTACGACTGATTAAACTAAAGTGGAATATAATGGAGATCTAAATTAGTTTAATATAAAATGCATAGTAGTAAATGACAACTAAATAAATAAAATAAATGACCCAAGCAACTAATTAGATGAAATATAAAACCTAATGTGCAAAGAAATGTTGGAAAGAGCTTAGCTGATTTGACAATTGTTTGAGACTATGTTGTAAAAACAATAGATGAATAGAATGTGGATGTGACCAAACAGGGGCTCCAGAAAGTATAGATCTGAGCTATCTAGCTAGATTAGGGGCTTGGAGAGGGATTGGGGTGCCTAGGGCACCCTATTCTAAGTTTTGGGCACCTTAGTCCCTACATGAGGTCCATAAACCAAACTTGCAGGTCACTTAGGTGAACCGAGGTCTTCATTGTCTGTCATGTGTATTTCACTGCATTGCACAAAATATCGCTTGTAATCAGTGATGAAGAAGAGATTTGTAAAGCCCCAAGCCAAGCATCAAAACCCTAAAAAAGAAACATGCAAATTAAGGTGTCAAATTTTCCTCAATGACCACAATGGTGGACTTACTAACTGAGCATTGCATTACATTTCAGACCCAAATGTAGTTCTAAGTGTGTTTGAGAATTGTGCCTTAGTTGCTCTTGTGTCAATCACACTTTGTGAAGTATCCAACAATAAGTATATATTAAAATGTAAATAAATGGTAGATTGAATAGAATAAACTTCCCCTATAATGTGTGATGCGATGAACAAGCCTTGTCCCTTGTGATGGATCTAGATGGATGCAAATGGAGCCTTGGATGGATGTAACCTTAAGTGGTGATAGTAGTGACTAGTGCTTGGTCCCTCATTATGGTCTCATAAATTTATATTTATATGGTTCTCTTGTTCTAATTTTGAGAGGCTGACCACCAAAAATAAAGAAAGCTCAAATGGCTAGAAAGTTCCCAAAAGATGTGTGTAAAGTGGAAAAAGGATCGGGGTTCCTCGACTAGGATCGGGACACTGGGCACCCCAAGATTAGCCTGGGCACCCCAATCAGGATAGAATAACAAGGAATGATAAAAATATACCTGGGAAAGTATATGTAGAAGGTCGGGAATGACGACAAAAAGTGAAGAAAAATTGTCAAATGACATGGGTTAATTAGTACTTTCTTCACTCAAAACCATATGAATAGTAGTATGAGACCAAGACTAAATAATACCCGAAGTGTGTGATTTAATATCTACAACCACTCTATTGCATGGCCATGATGACTCTACACGCAAAAAGATTCGAGCTAAACAAATACATAAGAATAATGCTCTGGTTGATCCGGATGGCTCCTAAACAGAACAAACAAGTGATCATATATCTAGTTGACTAACACAAACTCCAAACTAGATGATAAAATGGCCACATAATGAGTTGATTCAAGATTAATCCAAACTAGTAAATAGAGAACTATAATCCTCTTCACGAACACCTACTACTCTATTACATAGTTGTAAAAACCTCTACGCATGTTGAAGAATATAGTTGAATAATGTGTAAAAGAATAATGTCTACATTGATCCATAATAGCTCTAAACAAGAACATAAAGGCGATCACACATACCCGGTTGACTCAAATGAATCCAAACCAAATAATAAAATTACCATAGATATATTTGATTCAATATGAATCCAAACCAGATTAAAGGAGATGATCATGTATCGGTTAATTCACAATGATTCTAAACTGCAACACAAAATGATCAAGGGTTCAGTTGATTTAGAATGAATCAAAACTAGAAAATATGAAGATAAATGATCCCCTCCATGTCCACCAAGTAAGATACTTTGTTGCACGGCCCTAAGAATCCTTTAGGCAGGGGTGAATATCTCAAATTATAATGACCGATGTAGAAGACCAGATCTCCAATAGTAGAAACTAATTTGTAGAAAAATATCATAGATTTGAAATAAAAGTGCAGAAAATGAAAGAACAAAACACAAAGATAGTATTTAATGTGGTTCACCAAATTTGGGCTATGTCTACTAAGATCATTTACTCGGATTTTATTACAAAGCCACCTCTTTATCTCAATACAATACCCACATCTGTTTGGAGTTGTGCTTAAAAAACTCTCTTGAATTCACACTTAAACTTACACACATCTACAATGTTATGTCTCCCTACTATATGTACAAAAGAACATCAATAGGCAACTACTTAAGTAGTTTTACAATACTTTGGGTACCTAAACCATGGGAAAAAACCACCCCCCATAAACTTGTGGGTAAAAATACTACCCATATGAGAAGAGCACCTTTCTCGAGGTATCAAGCATGTTTTTTTAGTTCAAAAATTTTCTCGACAAAAAAATTCTTAGGGGCTATGCCCCAAACCCCTACTAGCAAGGACTGCCACCTCACATCCCCTCTGGGCTCGGCCCAACCCCAAACCTCGACCAGAGAACTGTGGAAAGTGTACAATACTTTTAGTGTATAGTCTTCAACACTTCTACACATGAAAATAGGCTCCACAACATAACAAAAAGAAAATCACATTTATAAAGTGGGTGGTTGGTTACAACCAAAAGGTTACACTGAATCGCTCTTCCCAACCATTTTATTTAGTTGGTTAAACTTTAAATTTAATATATAAAGTATATAACTTATGTCTATAAGTTATATTTATAAGTTTATTTAATAAACTATTAATATGAAGACATGTTTGTGATGGTGGGCCATAATATGCATGTCCGCAATAACATTACATGCTCTAACATTAACAATAATTATGGGGATAATATCTCTTGTTGATGAGGCTCCTCCACCACCACCCGTCGATGTACCTTAGTTTTTCCTCTATGGGTTTATAAGACACAAAATGTAGTTGGTTCTTTTTGTGGTGATGCAACCAATACTTAGCCTACTTGTTCAGATTTTCAAATGCTTGTTCTTACTTATATAGCTACTATGTTAGTCCTTGAATTTTTTTTTGGGTGAATTACACTTTAGAATGAGACTCAATGATGGAAAATGAGTATATTTATCTAATGAAGAAACATACTTGGGATTTGCTTCCTCTTTTACAAGGGTGAAAGTCAGTTTATTGTAAGTGGATATACTAAACCATATATATCGTGGATGGTAGCACAAAAAAATATATGGGAAACTTGTTTACAAAAGGTTATTCTGAAGTAAAAGGTATTACCTTTTCCCTAGTGGCAAAAGTGGGCTTCATTTGTATGGTAATTTATATTATTGGAACTCGTCATTAGATAAGGCTATAATGGATGTGAAGAGTGTTTTTTTTAAAGTGATCTTCATTTCCATGGACACCCAAGTAAAGAAAATAATGCAAAATAATATTTTAAAAACAAACCTAGACACTTGAAACTATGATTTCACATATTAATCATGCCAATTTTAGTAAAAGTTAAAATACACGCTAATACAACAAAGGTTCATTTCTAACATATTGTGGATAGGAAATTATAATAAAAACAAATGATATTAAGTAGCCCTATAAAATATAATTTCCCTTACACCCGATCAAACAATATCCGAGTGAATGGTTCCTTATCGTGCATGACTATGACACATACAAGATTACAAAGAAGGGTAAAGATCATTCCAATCCAATATTTACTAATAAAAAGACATGAAAAATTAAGATTGGCAATATGTTTCAATGTGCTCGTTTATAGAGAAACACAAGGATAGTTTTAGTGGTGAATATTTGTAATATGGCAAAAATTTCATTTTAAGAAAATTTGAAAAGGTGATTTTTTCAGAGCAGGTCAATGTCCTGTTCACCTAAAATTTACAGTATATTTATTTTTGGGGTCGTCTTTGCCTACATTTGAAAAAATATCCTATAAAAACCTATGTGATTCCCTGGGTAGTATACTACCACCAGACACCATACTACCACCAGTACTTACCAACACCGCAAACTTAGTAGTTTAGAGTCGGGCGACAAATGATATTTGTTGGCGCACGACAAAAATTTTTTTGAAGATGCACAACTCATTGAATTTTCTCGACACGCGACAAAGGGTTTTGTTGTTGACACGTGACAATAATATTTATTGATGCGTGGGTCATTGAGTTTGTTGACGCTTAACAAGGAGGTATTGCAGATGCGCGACTTAGTGAATTTGCTAACACTTTACTTAGTTTCTTGTAACGTGTGAATGTTTTTCATCCGACGCGTGACTCATTTTCCTCGATGTGTGACTCGGTTTCCTCCGACACACGATTTAGTGTTATACCCGATGCACGACACAATTTTATCTCGATGCACAACTTTCTTCTTTTGCTTTGACACACGACTCTATTTAGAATAATGGAAGGTGTTAGTCCTCGAACGCAAGACCCAAAAAGTAACTAAGAAATATAAAAAGTCCATGTTCAATTATTTTGGAACCTCTACTAATACGAGATAGTGCAACAACCAACAACCATATACCCGCCACTAGAAATATTAAGAATACCGACTTCAGTGTAGAAGGTACTATCGAGGTGGACATGCATTCTACACAGTATCAACCAAATGACACCTATGATGATACCATGCCAAATCTTGAAGATATACTTGTTGAGATGCCAGATCCTGAAGATATTCTTCCTATTGAGTGCAACCATGAGTGCATCAAGATATCACACATACAAATACTCAGAAAATGGAACACATAAATCAATTTCAAATTCTGGTTCACAAAAGAGGAAACTAGGTGATTGTGATATTGCTCAAAATTCTACTCAAAAAGTAAACCATTGAAGATGAACAAGAATATGTGGACCCTTGGGAGGGCATATAAGTTTGATTGGGCTGCAAAATTTCTATTTATCAATCCTAAATAACCATCTAATTCATAAGAGATCCCATTTGAATGTACATGTACAATATGTACGTGAAAATTGGGAAAGTAACAAAAAATGCAAATAAAGTTGGACACTATAGAAAAACACTGTGGAAAACAATATTTGACTATAACAGGGGTGGATGGCCGAAAATCAAAACACACAGTGGAAAACTGAAAAGAATGCATGCATGTTAAATACACATCGGATTATGAAGTGGAGCAAAAAAATGAAAACATCTCATGGAAAAGAGAGAAACGATCACATCGCAAATTGGTAAGATGAATCAAAAATCTACTTGCAAAAATTATATAGTTCTCTACCTTATTTCACATACTAAAGAAGGGAAGACCAATTTCATATTTCCTTGATTTCAAATTTTGTATCAATATAATGGAGTGCCCAACGTACCTCAGTCTCATTGGTCTGAAAGTAGTTCATGGGAAATGGAAAAATGCCTTTCGATGATAGAGAAGAAATATTTGAAAGAGGATGTGAAAAAATCAAAGTTTATCTCTCTTTTAATTTATGAAGTGACAACAGTCGACAACACTACATGGTATATATCCACGTCTATACTTTAGAAAGTCATATAAGGACACCTCATCAACTGGGTGTTATGAAAATGGTTGAAAATTGTAATGCCAAAACCTACATAAAATAATTTTTTCTCATTTGAAAGATATTGTTGGAATGACTAATTATGAAATTTCTATGAAGTTGGTATGCATCGGAGAAGATGGTGCATCAGTCATGCGGGTCACCGAATAGGGATATGTATTAGATTAAAAAAACAGTGGCCCCTTATATGCTATCAATTCACTGTATGGCTCACATAATGAATTTAGCGTATAAAATGGTAAGCAATTATGAAAATGTTGCTAAAGTAGAAGACCTTATAAGAGAACTTCATGCCTATATGAAAAGCAGCCCAAAGTGATTTCTTGAGTTTTAGAAATTCGCAATTGGAATTACATATGGAAATAAATTTATGAAGGATGTTGAGATGAGATGGATTTCTTTGTATGAACCTGCATGCAGATTTCATGAGGAGTATTCTTCATTGGTTGGTTTCATGCACAAATATTTTCATGAAGTTAATAGGGCGAGGTACTTGTTGTTCCATTTAATTGATTTGGAGACATTGTTTACATTGGTTGGTATTCTTCCAATGTTGCAAGATATCAATACACTGATGAAGCATGCACAAGGGAGATTAATCTATATTTTGGATTTTATACGGATGAGAAAAATGGTATGTGAAAGTCTTGATGTCTTGTATTGTTCCCAATAGTTTTCATACACATGTTTTTGAGAATTGGAAATATTTATTAGATCTTAAAAATCCCAGTAACTATTTGAGATTTAATATCCACAATCACCTCTGCATCAATGTCAATGGGAGGGACATACCATTGCACATTTTGCAAAAATGTCAAGCTATTACAGGATCGAAATGAGAATATGTTCCCGTGACACGTAATATCTTTGAGTCTATTATAGTTGAAACAAGAATAAAGCTTTAAAAAATTTAGAGTCCTTATCATCATAAATTAGAGAACGTTTCTCCAAAGATAAAATTATTTTAAGTAATGGGTGTGATGAATCCTAATTTTTGGAATACTGAAGGTGGTCATGCAGAATTTGTAAGAAAGCATTTCCATAAATCCATGGGTACAATAATGGAACATTTCACAAAGACTTCAGAGTTCAAGGGTATGGAAATTAAAGGTATATTGAATGCTGATTTATTAAATTTTCAATCAACAAAATTTGCAACAACAATGAGGAACCAATATAAAAATTTAGATGAACCTTCTACAAGTGGTGCTATTACAAGGCTATGGCAAGGAATCTATCAAAGTTATATCGCATGCTAAGACATCGAGTGAATATTTCAGATTATATGAGTTATGCAAAACAATGATTTCGGTCTCATGAGGATGAAATTTTTTCAATGCTTTCTCATTTATAAAATCAAAACTGAGAAATAGGTTGGATAAAAATCTGGAAAGTTACATGAGGTGTTATGTATCTCGCTACTCCATGGAAACCTTTCCTTTCGATAGAGCAATTGCGCATTGGAATTCCCTTTCCGAAAGAAGAGGTGTGAATAATACAACTACAAGTACAACTGTTCCCAAAGATGAGAGTGGAATTGACACATCGTCACACTCTACAGAAGAGAACATCGAGTTTGAAGAAGCTATTGATAATGGATTGTTTCAACTTTAAATAGGTATCTCCTTGACCTTACTTTTATTTTTGTCACCTTACATTTTAACTGTGGTTATTTATTCAATTTCACATTAACTCTACGGATGCAAATATTGACTAAGGCTTTTATGAAATTTTGTTTCAGATCTTGTTATCAGTAAAGATGTTTCATGTTACAGGTATATATATTTACATTTATTTAAATAGAATTATTTCATCTTTTTTTTTTTTAAACATGGGTTGACATCCATCCGAGGAAGCTCGCACTTCTCGAGACTGAAAATGTCAGGAAACTCACCCATCTATCTACTAATCCATTTCTTGTGTTGAGTTTTCTTAAATCAAATATCTAGCACACTACGAAGGATGATTTCTCATTTTCCTTCCATATGCTTTTTCACAACCATCTAAAACACAAGAGGTAACTTAAACCCTATCATATGACATTTCTTGATTTTTTACAATTATGTTTAATTTATTTTTATATTTGCAAAATGCTTTGATATATTGTTTAAACTTTGTGGGATAAAATCACACAATCAAATTTTACAAAGAGAGGAAGATTTTTCCATATTAAGATGTTTATTTCATAACACATTCCAAATTTTATACAATTCATCATCCACGATCCTTCTTGAAGCTAAATATATGTCCACATAAAATTCATCATTATCCATATATATTTTAATGTCATCATCCACATCTAATGTCATCATATCACTATCATAATCCTAACACTCCAATTATTATTAAAATAATTATTTATCTATTTTAAAAATCCTAACACATTCCAATTTTTTTAAAACAATTATCCATTATCATCATTCATCATCATCTATATCCATTCTAATTTCTCTATCATACTACATTCCAAATTTTATTAAAACAATTATCCATTATCATCATCCATATTTCATGATCATGCTTAAATTTAAATCTACATCCACATACAATTCATGATAGTCCATATCTATGATTTTATTCTAATGTCATCATCCATATCTAATGCAATCATCATTACAAGTAGAGAGAAGAAGATTTAACTCTTATTATTAAGATTCTAGTGTCATACCATATTCCAAATTTTCTTAAAACAAAGAATTAACCATTATCATAACACCATCGCATTCAAATGAAACATAAACACCATATACAATCTAGAAATTCTATACATAATATAAAGGAAGATATAAAATTAAAGATTATAAAGTATTTCAAGTTTCAAATTCCAAATCCAGATAATAAATTTCAAATGCCATGACCATCACATTCAATGTTCCAAATTTTCAAATATAGATTATAAAGTATTTCAAACCCTCAATCTTTCCACCCTCAATCATGAAATTTTTCAACCCTCAATTTTTTGTACCCCCTTCCCCAATGGCTTCCACTCATGTACTCCTTTCCCCAATGGCTTATCCGCAGTACCCCTTTCCCAATGGCTTGAATAATCCCATAATTAATGAGATCTTCCACAAAGACTGTCTAGATTCTTTACAATTCTTTGTTCTTCCTTTGTTGCATTTCCATGGGATAGCAAACTTGGATCTACAACTGCCTTGGTTTTGAATAAAATTTCAAGTTCGAATCCATGCTCTTTAATTATCCACTTCAGTATATTGTTTTGTTTGTTAACCAAAACAATATTTTCCTTCAAATTCTTGGCTGTGGATAAACTTTTCTTCATGGTTTCCAAGTGAGCTTGGAAAACCTTTTCTTGACTCTTCAAATTTTCATATTTCAACTACAAAAACAAGTGATATCAATTAAACATATTACTAAAATAAGAAAAGGTCAAATTGACAAAAAATATTGTTTCGAAGTGATGATACTTGCAACTGCTCTATCTCTTTTGGCATTTGCAATTGCTACCAAATCCTTATCCTTAGACCATTTGTTAAAATATGTATGGGCTTCAACACTAATATTTTCTAATTTTTTTAATGCTTTATCCAAAATTCCATCTTTATAGTTATTGTTATACGTGATAGACCCACTTCTTACTTGGGTAAGTAAGGAATCCATCTTCGCAGTTGATTAAGGGACTCGCATCGTATAAACTATCACTTTGTCAATAATTTTCAAAACGACTTATTATCTCATTGATTAGTAATTTTTCCCTTTTCTCTCATTCTATGAGCTGACCGATATGAGGTACAATAAAATCATCGGCATGGGATTGACAATCATAACCAATTAAGTTCTCTAAAGGAAATGGTAGCAATTGTTCACCATCTATATCTAAAGAAGATGATCTTATTGGAGAGGTATGGGGGCTTTCGGGTTGATCATCAATTGCTACTTGTTTCTACCTTTGTGTGGCCTGATCCTATTTGTGATAAAATAAATCAATATTCAAATAAATAAATCTAAAGTGAAATGTAATGAAAGTTGAATAAATTATGTTGAAATAGAAGTATACCTACTAGCCTTGAATCATCTCACATGTATTGAAAAATCCTATTGGGTCATTGCTATCAATGCCCAAGTAATCTTCATCTAAAGTTATATTATTTAAAACCAATATGCCCATTCATATTGGGCAAGCCACCGAGAGAGAGGGTTGGAATTCGAAATGAGGAGGCAATGTTTAGTGTCCCACTAGGGGCTGGAGGAATTGGCATGCGTTTACCAATGTTCTTTTTTCCTAATCCTCTGGTTGGCATTTTGAATATTATTGGAGGAGGAGGGGGTGGTGCCGCTATCTATACAGAAAGGAAAAGGACTGTAATGTGCTAAAAGTTCAAGAAAAATCATATGAAAAACTGTTAAACTATGCAAAAACTATGAAATTATATGAAGTACTATTCAAAACTTGTACTAAAGTAATAAAATAATACCTTGTTGTTGAGGGGTAGCTTGTCGCGGTGCTTGAGGTGGTCGTGTTGGAGTAGTAATTGGTGGTTTTTGAGCTGTCTATTGCTGGGATTGTTGAGGTGGTTGTTGAGAAGAGACAATTGCATGCGACTAACTGAAGTGAGTTGGTGAAGATGGTTGACTTTGACAAATGCACGCGTGTAGTCCAAAGTCCCCTGCAATGTCAAAGAACAATCAATTTTATGTCAATTCAATATGGTAAAATTTAAAGGTAAATTGAAAATACAAAAATGCAATTTGTAATAAATGTTAAGGTATTACTTATGGCGTTTAACAAATTCAAACAAGGCGGTTCGAAGATGAGTGAACTTCCATTTCAGATTGTGAATATACTGCCTCGCCTCAGCGTGTTGTTGGCCTCTTCCTCTTGATGCCACTTTTTTTTTTTTTCAGAAAGACCTACAAAAATCTTTTGTAAACAAGAAAATATTTAATCGATTCGATATGAGTATCCTATTAGTCTAATGTCAAAATACAAACTTTATAGTTTATACCTGTTGTTCTTGAAATGGAATTGACAAATTCATCAATGCCTCATCCGTGCAAGTAGGAATTGGTTTGTCTTTTAAATTTAGAAGATCCTTGTAATAAAGGCCAAGGAGATAGTTTGTGGGGTGAATAACTGGATTTTCTGAAGAGTTGCATTTGTAATGTCAGTTTTTATTTTTTGGGATAAAAACATGCACCAATCAAATTTTTGTTTTTCGATAGTTGCAAGAATGTATGCAATAGCCATGTTTGGCATATCCGTTTGGCGACCCTACAAAACTATTCTGGCTTGAAAGAAGGAAATCAAAGTGGTAAGAAAGTGGTGTGTAATTCCTTGCGTATCCACACCACGTCTGGATTTATTGACATGAGCTGTAAATGCCAAAAAACGTTGGAATTAATATCGATTTGAATTGTATCAAAATCAGAAATTGAATACCAAATGAAAATTATTAGGAAAATATATATTTTAGTGTAAAAATATCTACTTATGTGTGTAAATGAGTCGTTAATAACAACTCATATAGATCTAGAAGTTAGAATAAGTCTCTTAGAGAGATAAGTGGGATTGTGTGTGAGTTGTACATGATAAGCTTTGACTCCTAATCAATAGGATCAAGCTACTTGTATAAAGACATATCAAATATTGAATAAAGATGTCCCAAATGAAATACAATATCTTTGGTTTTATTATTTTACCGTGCAATGTTTTATTTTTTATTGATTAAATCATGCACGTTTTCTAGATTTGGTATCAGAGCAGGTTAGACTACAATGATTTCCTATAGGAGTTTGTGAGGTATTTTGATATGGAATTTTGTCGCGTCTCTCTCAGTGAATACGTAATTTTTGGGCATCTGGATGTGTTGACATCTCTCTCGGGTGAATCCACAGTTGTTTGGGCGTCTGTATGTGTTGACGTCTTTCTCAGGTGAATCTGCAGTCATCTGGGAATCTAGTTTCAGCTATATTCTATTTATTTCCATTTATGGACATACAAGAAAAAACACAAGTAAAAGAAATTTTCCATTTTTGGAAAGGGTCCGGAAAGAAGTTGAATTTAGAACTTGTAAGCGATAACTTTCAACTGATAACTCGGATTGAGGTATTGTTTTTTTTAAAATGTGTATTTTTCAAGTTCTACGCATTAATCCTATTCTTTTTGTTGCTAGACTAATAAAAAAAATCCATTTTTGGCAAAAAAATTATAAAATTTAAAATTTAAAATTTAAAAATTGTCTCACTTTTGTTTAGACACACTTTCACTTATACACAATGTCCATAGCAAGGGGTTCATTGTCAGGTTGAAGCCGAAACCTTAAAACCCTTGTAATAAGAGCACATTTTCGGTTAAAACCGACACTCTAAGGTATAATGGAAATTCCACTAGAAAAATTCAATGGATTGAACTTTCACACCTGGAAAGTCAAAATCCAAATGCAATTAATGCATAAGAATCTATGGAGGATTGTATCAGGAGATGAATCAAAACCCACAGATGTTGCAAAACTAATAGAGTGGGAAACAAGGGATGATAAGGCAAAAGCAATAATAGGACTTTCCCTATCAGATACTAAGCTACACTATGTGGATCTAGAAAAATCCTCAAAAAAATTTGGGATCTATTTGGCAAAACATTTGGCTCCAATGCAGTTAGTGCTAAATTTTCACTAAAACTACAACTATTCAAACTCAAGATGAATAAAAATGTGACAATGTCAAGCCACATTAATGAACTAAGATCACTCATAAGGAAACTTGCAGAAGTAAAAGCTGTAATAGAAGATGAAGATGCTAAAGCCATACTTCTAAACAGTCTTCCACCTAAGTACAGTAATGTTGTGTTTACTCTCGGATAGATGCCCACGCAATCACTTGAAGACATGATATCTGCACTTCTAAGTGAAGAGAAAAGAACAAAAGAAGATGTAAAAGAAGAAACTGCATTGTTTGTTAAAAAGAGATACAAAAATTCTCTAAAAACAAAGAAGAACCTGAATGCTTCTATTGTAAGAAAACATGACATACAATGTTGTACTGCAGGATTCGAGCTAAAGATCTACTCAATGGAAGTCTAAAAACAAATGAAGCAAATGTAGCGGTCAAAGAGGAATCAGAAAATGAAGAAGAAGAACAAGTGAAAGAAGACCCTGACTACAATTTAGATGACTTCCTGTTCTAAATGAAGGCATTGGAGGAAGGAGGCAAAGGAGGAGGAGGTTGATCAACATCTCTTGTTAGTCACCAACAAAGAGACTACTTCAAGTGTATTGGTGACCTCTTTTTTCAATTGTGTGTTTGCTTTCTACTGTAATAATGAACAGTGGATTATTCTTGTTCACGTTTGTAATAAATTTCCTATATGTAATCTCCTAAAATGGGAATATGATGAGGGCTAAAAATAAACTATAAACATCATGATCTACTTGGTTTGTGGTAAACCACTTTGAAAATCACTTCCTTGGTTTGTGGTAAACCACTTTGAAAACCACCCTTTTCTGGTTTATGGTGAACCACTTTGAAAACCCATTTCATTGGTTGATGATAAACCAATTTGAAAATCATCCAAGTCATGAGTCAACATCAAGCGACAAGTTACAATTCAAGATAATTTTTCCCCATGTTCACACTAAGGGGGTGATTGTTAGGAAAAATATATATTTTAGTGTGAACAATATCTAATTATGTGTGTAAATGAGTTGTTAGTAACAACTCATAGAGATCTAGAAGTTAGAATAAGTCTCTTAGAGAGATAAGTGGGATTGTGTGTGAGTTGTACATGATAAGCTTTGACTCCTAATCAATAGGATCAAGCTACTTGTATAAAGGCATATCAAATATTGAATAAAGATGTCCCAAATGAAATACAATATCTTTGGTTTTATTATTTTATTGTGCAATGTTTTATTTTTTTATTGATTAAATCATCCATGCAAGTAGGAATTGGTTTGTCTTTTAAATTTAGAAGAGCCTTGTAATAAAGGCCAAGGATATAGTTTGTGAAGTGAATGACTGGTTTATCTAAAAGCGTTGCATTTGTAATGTCAATTTTTATTTTTTTGGAAAAAAACATGCACTAATCAAATTTTTGCTTTTTGATAGTTGTAAGAATGTATGCAATAGCACAGTTTGGTATATCCATTTGGCGACCCTAAAAACTATTCTGGCTTAAAATAAGGAAATCATAATGGCAAGAAAGTGGTGTGCAATTCCTTGCGTATCCACACCACATTTGGATTTATTGACATGAGCTGCAAATGCCAAAAAACCATTGGAATTAATATTGATTTGAATTGTATCAAAATCAGAAATTGAATACCAAATGAAAATTGAAAATAATTTACACTTACAATCAACATGGAACCCAAAAGTTGATTCCAAGTACTTCTTATCATCTTCGATAAGTGTTTCCTTTGTTGTAATAATGGGTAAATTTTTGAATGGGATGCCTGTTAACCGATGAATATTAGCTGGGTTGACACAAAATTGAAACATTCGACCATCATCCACAATAACAGTAAACGAACGTCTCCGTATTGTACGAGGATAGAAGGTAGTTCATAATTTCATGGTCTATTTTGAAATGGGGCATCCTAACAAGCTCACCAAATTCACATGCATCGAGCATATCCTTGTATTCTAAATTCATTTGTACAACTTTCTAGATGTGGGGGCACAAAAGGTTCCTGTAGAGTATCTTGCCCTTGGATAGGGCTTGTGGGTTGACTGGATTTTTCTCTTTTTTTTTGTTTTGGGCTTGGGATGCACTTGTAGTCATCATTGTAGTTGTCCTTGAGCTTGATTGTACCTGACTTGGATTCCTGTAAACAAGAAAATTTGGGAGCCGAGAAAGTGTAAACATGAAAATGACTAGTGGCAGGGTATTTATAGGACAAAATTAGGGTTTCAAGCCTAAGACGCATGACAGAAACCTTCCTATCATTGGTTAATAAACTTTGTTGATGCGTGATAGGAAGGCTTCTGTCATGTGTCAATAAGATTTTTGAGGCATGACAGGAAACCTTCCTATCGTGCGTCAACAAAGTTTCTTGATGCATGACAGAAGGTTCCCTGTCTTACATCAACAAAGATTGTTGATGTGTGATAGAAACCTTTATGCCATGCGTCAACAAAGTTTCTTGACACACAACAGAAAGTTTTACTATCACACATCAACAATCTTTGTTGACGCATGACAAGAAACCTTCTTGTTGCACATTAGAAACTTTGTTGATGCGCGGAAGAAAGGTTTCCTATCGTGTGTCAACAATATTTGTTGACACATGACAAGAAACCTTCTTCTTACAAGTCAATAAACTTTATTGATGTGCGATAGGAAGGTTTCTTGTCACACGTCAACTATGCATCAGTGTCTGTAGTCTCCCTCAAAAAATAGCAGGTGAAAATTTAGTTCGAAAAAAATGGAAAATTCACCTTTTAGTGAAACTGTTCTGGGATATTCACCAGGTATTTTCCACCTTTGATTTCCAAGAGGTCTCTTAAAATGAACCCCGAAGAAAAACAAGGTATACATATACATATGCTCTCAAATCCTGCTAATGGTTGTACAATTGCAACCACCTTAGCATGAATCTTTGAATGAGCTACAATGGAAACAACTCTGTCTTAACAAAAACTATTTGTTGACAAGAAAACCCACAAACCCAATCTAGTGCCCAAAAGGGCCACCAAACTCTCTAACCAATTCCCATTTTTAATAATCAATCCTTTTCTTATATAAATTATTCCCTAGGGTAATATACTTAAATATCCTAAGGGGACCACCTTACTCATAGGTTGGAACAACCTCAAATTGTTTAAGGAACATAAAGAGTATTCTTTTAAACAAAATTTCTTTATCCCTTTGAGTTTAGTCATCATCATGTATGTGCCTTTTGGGAAAACTTTTTACCTATCACTATCACCGATTTGACCTCCCAAGTGTGTTAATTTATAATTCAATCCAAAAACATACTCTCCCGCAATCCATTTATCTCAATCATCGCTCACTCATGCTAAGCACATTAAAAAGACTTGCAAATTAAATGTGACATGATGGTTCACATAGGCCACCTTAGGGACAACCATCTTTTAAATTCCTTCCATCCTTTCCATGAATTGCAAGCTATCAAACATTATTACAAATAATAACCCTTTGAAAAATCTTATGTAAAGATTACTTTTGTATAATGGTGCCATCGGAAATGGTCGGAGATGGGGGTGATTTGATAAAATATGAATTAAATCTATTAGGGTATTGCAGAGTACTAGATGTAAACTATGATATAGAACTTCTAAGTGTAATATGAAAAAATAAAATAAGAAAATAAATATGAAACCCTAAGCAAGAGGTATAAAAAGAATAACTTAACTAATTTACGCTTGATCCTAAAGTGCTCTGGACTAAAAGAAACTTACAACCGAGCTAAACAAGAAGTGTTCTTGTGTGTGTAAAGAGTCATTACTGCTCATGCTAAAATATAGAATGCGTCAATAAGGCCGGAATGAGCATCACATGTGATTGGGACAAGAGTGCCTTGAGATAGTGCTAGTGACCACTTTTGGGTGCTGGTGACTACACAGGTGCTAAGAAACTACTTTCTGGATTATCACAAGGTCTTCATTGTTCCTCACTTTTAGTCACTTCTATGTCACACTTTAATCACTGAGGGTACCTGTAACATGTAAACTAGAAGTTCAATTGCACAATCCTACTAACCACATCAAACTTAAAAATAAATACGTAATATGGGGATTTAGATTAACCCATTTTATGACCGTTCTTGTAGATAAAAGGGGCCTTTACATCTGTTGAGATCCACCATGCAAGAGTCCACTACAAGGGCCTGCAACACACTCGGCTAATACATGACAAAGTAAACTTACAACCGAGCACTACACTACATCTCGGACTCCATGTAGTTCTTGTGTGTGTAGAAATGATGCCCTGAGATGCCCTAGTTTAAGTTACACCATGATAGTAGGCTAGATCTAAAAAATAAAACAATGTATAACATCTATGTAATGAATAGAATGAACTTCCCTTCCCAATGCAATGTATGTAGAAGTATGACAACCCTTATCCCTTGAGTGAATGCTAGATGTATGTCTTTTTGAGTTCTTTTGGTGCCTTTTGAATGCAATCTTAGGTGATAGTAGTAATTCCCTAGTGCTTGGTCCCTTATTTTGAACACACAACTATATATTTATATGATTTTCTTATTTGAATTCCTTGATTGAAAAGTAAAAGGCCAACACAAGGTAGTAAAAATAAATTAAGAAGCAAAGGGGTCAAAAAGGATAAGAAAAATGTAAAGAAGGATAGAAGCTCCTAGAGGATAGGAATGTATGGTTCTAGTGTCCCGACTTGGCGCTAGTGTCTCGAGGCCATAGAAAAATAAAATAGTCAAATGTTGACTAGAGTGAAAGATGTATAAAGCTAATAAGAGTGTAGAAGACAAATAAAAAGGCTAAAGGGAGTTTTCAATTACTAGTATTCTCACTTAGGTATCATGTAAATGCTAGTATGTATTTAGGACCTAGAAATGTACCCAAGTGCATGATTTTTTGTCTATAGGGGGTGGGTTTTTTGAGTTGTCATCTGAGGTTTTTAGAGCCACTTTCTACCTCTTTGGTCTTGACAAAGATTTCATCAAGATGATATTCCAAGTACCAGATGTTGGGGCATACCCACCTGAAGTTTCATCAAAAAATGTACTCTAATTATTCCTTATGCATTGGCTTGCAAAAATGTCTCCATCATTCGCTATTTTTCAGAATTTTATCTTCCACCTTATTCGTTTGTAATATCATTCTCATATTAAATAGTTAAATAAATTATGGCCATGACACCACCTCATAATTCAAGGTGGAAATATAACGGTGTCCAAGGCATATTTCTCTCAACCATTACTTAATGAAAAGCTTCAACACTATTGTAGTCACTAAATCATGCACTTTGGGTAATATTTAGTCTTGGTCTCATAATATTATGCATATGGTTTTTGAGTGAAGAAAGTACTAATTAACCCATGTCTCTTGGCCATTTTTATTTGCTTTATGTTGTCATTCCCGACCTTCACCCCACACTTTCGTAGGTTGTTTTTATCATCCCACATTATTATTTTCTTTAATAGGGTTCCTAGGCTAGTATTGGGGTGCCCTGGTCCCAGTCGAGGCATCTTGATCCTTTTCCCACTTAATCTCCATCTTTAAGGCACTTTTTAGTTGTTTGAAGCTTCCTATCTTTTTGATGGTTGGCATTTTTGGGGTTAATTATGAAATTAGAAGAAGAGAAACATATAAATTTAAATTTATAAGACCATAAAGAGGGACCAAGCATCTGTTTTCATACAAATGTGTGACAAGAAAATTCTTAATTTTCAAGCATGATAACTATACCCTACCCAAAATGTTTTGTTCAAAGGTCATTCTAAGCCCTCCTTCATATCACCCTAATCATCGAGTAAATACTATCATGTCTCTCTAAAGTAGTATGAAGTGTCATGTCAATGTTTCCATAGGTGATTTAGGGATACCCAGTCATTCCAAGTTCTTTTAAGGAAAGATCCATCAAGGCAAGCATTTTTAGCAAGCTTGGGAAAGTGCATGTTTTGATCTTCTTGAAGATAGTGCATACCCCCTGGAGTGGAACAAAGGGCATAAATTTATTAGGGAAGCACATAAAATATTTGGGAACATTTTACAATAATTTTTGGAAGATTCTGGGAGGTTATTGAAGTTTTGGATCAATTTCAACAATAGTGAGTCTTAGAGGCTTAGGTAGGGCACATAGTGTGAAAACAACCCCTGAGCTTCAAGAAGAATTTTGGGAGTTCCAGAAGGATTTTGGAGTCAAAATAAATATCATAGGAAAGGTATTTTAGATCCTTAGAATATGAAAAAATCAAATTCTTCACAACACCTAGGCATTATTTTCACAACTAATGTTTTGCATGTACAAACTTGAAGCCTAAGAAAAATACTAAATTCCGTGGTAAATGGTGAAATCAAGATCTAATAACCCAAAATTGGATTTGGAAGGCCATTTTAAGTAAATATCATATAAAATTTCATCAAAAACCCATTGAAAGCTCCAGATATGATCTCGACAAGCCACTCCCCAAGGTAAATCTCCAACAGTTAGTCAATTTTTGGGCTAGAAATCCAACCAATGGGAGAGTGGAATAATTTTTTGCACCACTTACACTAAGGATTTTGTGAAAATGGTACAATAAAATTATCTCCTACCTCATTTGAGCCCCTATACCCTCCACATGACCACATTTCAACTCTTTTCGCAAGGTCAAGCTCTTATGCACTGAAAACCCAACCCCCGCTCGTCCAACCAAATTCCACCTCTTGACCCAATGGGGATAGGGTGCACTTTTTTGAAAAAATGCACCAATCACTTGGTTTAATTGGTGCACAAAAGTGATACTCATTCCCAAGCTTCAAAATATGCAAGTTTTTTGTGATGTCGTGTTTCCCAACCTTCTTCTTCCTCACGCATGCACAAGTTTTCTCCAACTATCGGCAATTTGTTCAATCCTCCATTTCTATTGCTTCCAAACCTTCTTCAGAACTTCCATCATTCATTTATCATCTTTCAAAATTTCTACAACAAAGAAACAAATTATTTTCAAGTGAAACTCATGAGTGTGAGTCATGTTAGAAACCTTAGGCTCTAGAATGAGAAATTACTCATATCTCCCAAACCGTGCATCGGATCTCCATGAAATTTTGAGAAAATGTTCCTCATATAAATACCTTGAAGCTGAAAAAAACTAAAACTCTAAAGGAGTACTTGATTTTTAATTTCATCCATCTAAAATATTTTGTCATTAATCCGGGAAGCGGTTTGACTTGAAAATATGAATAAAGACTGAAGAGAAAAAACCCAAAAGGAATCTAATTTTTTTTTAATCAATATGATACCCAAAATTTCAGCTTCTAAAATAGAAAGTTCCATTACTTTTCACTTTCCATTTTTAGTAAGTTTCCAAAACGGAAAACTCCTTCAGAAGAACAAATACTAAAAATCATACATATCGAAAACTAGGGCACACAAGCCAAAAGGAAAAAAAGTGAAAAGAAAAAAGCAAAAAGGTAACTTTATAAAAATGGAAAGTGCTTCAAATTGACCCCCAAGTACCTGTGGTGAGCTTGGAACATGAAGGAAATACCTCGTTACAAACAACAAGGTGAAAAAGTTACACTACCCAAAATAGCAACTCCTAGATCCCGATGGCTAAAAATGGAAATTCCCAGTGTTGAATGCAAAAAGTTTTCATAGGCCTTGTTTTCAATGATATCACTTTTTTTTCATCCTCTCAATGTTTCAAGAATGTTTCACATCCCGAACAAGTCCAGTAAATTTGGCAAGCTAGAAGAACTGGGTATGTCTTCTCAAGGTGATCAAGAGCCGACCCCACATAAAGCTTATGTAAGCACTTCGGTGACTACACCGTAGTAACTCCCAAGGATCCATTTCCATGGATTTAAGAAATTCTAAATATTGTGCCAAGAACAATGCAACTCACTACCATTCCCAGTCTCGCAGAAACATTCGGAATGTTGAAGCCCAAGCGAAGAAATAAGGCCTAGATAGCTTCTCACTTCTTCAATGACACCTCAGGTAATTAGTATGTTGAGGTTGTTAGGCCTAAGAATGACAAGCCCATGGAGGAAATGACTCTATATGACTATGAGTTGACCCGCATCTCATTGGGTCAAGCTTCTCATGAAGGTGACATTCACCTGTTCAAATAAACCACCTCTCATCTTCTTGCTTGGACCAAAGAATACAAACAAACCATTGTGTAATTGGAGGAACATGTAAGAGCTCTCAATGCATACATTCAACCCTTCTCAGGGGCCAAATCAACATCTCCCCTTCCGATCGAAGATATCCCTCCAATCAGCAGTATCAACCCCAAGGAGATCAAGAAAGCACATGAATACATGACATGAGGGAAAGCATATGAAAAGTGGATTGAAGAAATCATCAAGCAAGGCAAGGCATTGTGTCTAGAAATCACTTCTCTCATCAAGTATGCTCATGAAACATTGTATGAAATGAAAAATATGAAAGAGAAGCTTGAAAATAGGTCAGCCATTTAGAGGAGATACTCCCATTGGTATCTGAAATGAGTTGTTTCGATTCTCACACCGTCATGAGAAGGGAATTTTTTTCATTAATTGTCGAAGACTTTTCCCAAGTTTGGATCCGCATCATGGATGCAGGGTATGCAATCCTTAAAAATTCCATATTTGAATTGGACTCCCATAGATGTCAGGTTTATGGAATATTAAATGAAGTCTACCATAGTGTTTAAAGGTTTGAGTTCCCCCTCTCACTAAAGAATCGTCATTAGTGGAACTTGTCATCACATTCTAGAAGATGGTCAAGAAGGAGGCAGTGACTCTATTTCCTTCAAAAAAACAATTTAGAGTCCCTAGCTGGTATCCAAATTTGCATTGCCTTAATTGCAATGGATCATGAATAATGGCTTCATCAATGTCAAAGAATCAGGTATGTTCTAGGCACATAGATCAAGGTGTTTGGTTGTGTTTGTAATCCAGGGGAAGAGAATTTGATAGCTGAAATAACTCACTTCAGCAAGAATTCAAGGAACATGTGCCCATTCCAGAGTACCCCCATCTAGAGGTTTAATTTTCAAAATTATTCGAGGATGCTACTTCATTACAAATATACTTCCCTTCTTCTCTACTCTCGTTCTGCCCCTCTCCTTTCTCTCTCCTTTCTAATTCTTTGTTGAGCATAATATTTGTATTTCGTCCTATTCACTTAAGTGACCTATTTTAAAATTTATAAAAGTATTTTCTCAAAATTGTAAGAGAAATATTTAATTCATGGAAAACAAAAGGTCACAGTGGAATATGGACATGAAGAGTCATATGAAGGAGGTTAAAGGATAATTTAGATTGTTATGAATTGGGATATCCTCTCCATTCTAAAGGGATTCCATATTTTTAAAGAACCATCACGTTGTAGAAATAGTGGATTGTAATATGTTTTTGGACTTTGTCTCATCCATATACATGAAATAAAGCTACATTTCTTCTACATGCTTTCTTCTTTTCCCTTGCTTTGTACAACTTGTGTAAATGTCAATCAAGGAATAGATTTTCTGCTTTCCAAGATGTATGAATGTGTGTAGCTTTGTATACATGGTTTCCTCTCATTGTTGATGAAATAAACATAGTTGTTATAAGAATCTTGTGTTTCTTCCACTTCCCTCTTTCATGCACTTTGCAAGTATAGTGATGCAAGAGCTTTGTATCTTTGATAGATGAATATGAGAACTTGGTGTCTCAAATTATCTATCTCACTAGATAGCTTCATTTTTCTTTCCTCTATATTGAACGTTGGACTACTCCAATTTATGGGTGTGAGCTCTACAATATACTCACAGAAATAATATTCCTTTCCTAATTTTTCTCCTCTCCCCTAATTGTTGTAATTTCCTCCCTTATACCTCGTACAAACACTTTGCCACAGGTTCAGTGGAGTGTCTATGTGTGATCCTCAGCTAATTTTACCACCCACAACATTTAGATAGGATTAATATTAGTTAGCTTTCAATAATGGGAGTTTCACCATTCAATGTTGGTGGAGACACCTAATTTGTCCACCCGACAAATTTTCTCACCAACAGCACCAAAGCATTACTACTCCACCTAAGGTTATATCCACTCCATAGGAATTTAAGAGCTCCATTACATTCATCTAGCTCCATCATAAGGGACAAGGTTGGTTCATCTACAACACACAAGCATATGATGAAATTCTATTCTATTCCATCCACCATTTATTATATTTTCTACACATAGTTATAGCTCGCTAGTTCACAAAGTGGGTATGGTACAACGAGAACCTAGGGCATGATTCACACACACACTCAAAACTAAATTTAGGTCTAAAATGTAGTGTAACACTCAGTTAGTAAATACACCATTGTGACCATTGTGGATAGTCCAACCTATTCATTTGCATTTTTTTTTTTAGGGTTTGATTCTTGTTTTGGGGTTTTACGTTATGTATTTCATCATTGATCATTGGTGACATCTGACATAGACTAGCGAGTTACATGCAACAGATAAAGTAAGGGATTTGAATCATCATTTGACCCTGCAAATATGGTTTTGGACCTCCCGCACTGAGACTAAGTCACCCGAAACTTAGACTAAGGTGACAAAAAACACCTTGATCCTCTCTCAGGCACCCCAATCCAGCCAAACAACTCAGATCTGTGTCTTCTAGAGCTCCTTTGTTGTCATATATACATTCTATTCATATGGTCATTCTCCACACACATTCCGATCATCCTCTGAATCAACTAAGTTGTTTCCTTACTTTTCTTAAACAATAGGGTTTATATTTTCATTAGTTTAGTTTCTTAGGTCACTTTCCATATTTACTCACTAATTTTATTTACCGTTATTTACTATTGTTCCTGGTTTAGATTAACTTAATAAATTTCAATTTTAGTTAATAATTTTGGTGAACTTGAACTTAGATCATCATACCTTTTAGGGTTTTCATTATCCTAGGATCCCTTCATTACTTGTCATCTTAGCATCATGAGTATCTCAATCACTAATTATTTGCTTTCCAATCCTAACCTTAGAGTTAGATTCCAACATCTTCTAGCTACTACTTACATTCATGATGACATACATCCTAATTCAGTTTATCAAACCTTTGTAGATACATTATCTCAACACATAACATTCAAGTCTCATCTACCTACTGATGTTAACACTTTTGACAATGATCCACCATTACATATCATGTGTCGTATTCAGAATGTAGGTTTCAAATGCACTTTAATTGATAATGGATCCGAACTTAATTTGTGTCCTATGTCATTCCTCAAAGTTTTAGGTCTTTCCTTGCGATATTAGTCCATCTTGTCTTTCATTGCATGTTAATGATGGTTCTATTCATCCATGTGTGGGTCACATTACATTACCAATCACTATAGAGCCAAAAACTATCAACATTATGTTTTTCGTCATTGATTTTCCCATCTCCTACAACTGTTTGCTAGTTAGGCCATGGCTTCATGCCATGCATGCCATCACCTTTATGCTACATCATTGTGTTAAGTTATTACATGAAGAAATTGAGCATATTGTTTTCAATGATTGTGATCCATTCCATTATTGTGATTGAGCTCCTAATACTAGTCTTTCCATTCCACACACTGATACTACAAATGATCCTTAACCTATGGAAAACCCACCTCACTTGCCACCACTCAAGGGTGCCATTTATATGATAGATGAAAATTCTTATACACCACTTTTTACTACTATTGTTATGATTCTTTATTAGGGGTTGTCCAATCTACGGACGTCGCTCTATCATCTACACCTTCACAAGCACCATCGCCATTAGCACACCCACCATTTACATGTACACTCTTTATGAATGACTCATTTTGGGAACATATACCATTTGATCCTACTTCACCTGAAACTATATGTACTCATGAGGGATTGACTCAATTAGGATTTTCTATTGATGACATCTATCCTCCACCATACGAACCTCATTTATATCATGGGTTTTTTCATGTTACTTTCTCTTATGGTCTTCAGTCTTTCATCTTACCATATTTCTTGTACATGTTCCTTCTACTTATTCACTCACCTTAGGAAAATCTTGGCTTGAATACATTAGGGGCACATTAGATCCTAATCATACAAACATTTCATTTCATATGCCTTTTGGACATGTTTTTGTATGCAATAGTTCTTTCTAGATACACACAAAATATCACTCCTTGGTACACATATGGTTTTCCACTTCCTCCATTCACTGATGAGGAGTATGTTATGGGTATGTACACCTTATGCCTTAATGGCTCATTATGTGATCAACCTAACACTATTTCTTACCAGGTCACTAATGCTTATCCATTCGATTATGACCCAGAGGATGACTTTACTTGATCTTCTTACACATACTTGGGGGGAATAACACTTACACATCCCCCTCATCATATTAGCATAATTGCATATCTTATCTTTGCATTTTCATCCATTCATAGGCATACTTATCACGCGCTTTCACATCATCACTACACAACAACAGACTCTTGTGTTATGGTTTACACTTGACTATTGAGGGCATACCACACATGAAATTCACACATTACACATAGGTACCGTACATCAAATCTTTTTCCATTTTGCATCTAGTCTACATTCACACATCCTACATATTCTACACACTATACCAGTCTCCATCATACATACATTTATACTTGGTTGTCTATGTACTATGAATTTCACCCTACGTATTACATTCATCACATGGCCATATTTATTCATCACTTATACTACATACATTGATTACCTTACACATACACATCACACACATTTAATACTATATACATATCTTGCATACTGCATCTTGCATTCACATTATTCATGTTTTGGCATTCACATATCTATAATACATACACATTCTATACACCATATTTATATTAATTACATGTTTATCACACTTTCATTGTTAGCATAGTATCCGTACTACGACACTACATAATACATTACATTCTATTTTTTATTTCCACACATTTCTTTGCATTCTACACATTACATATTTCCATGTTGATTATTCATCACATGGTCATTTATTTTTATCACATATCTTACGCGTTGTACTCCTTACCCTATGACACACTCTAGTTCCTCACCCATACTTGACGGCCAAGGGTTTACAAATCAAATGGACCTTATTCACATTCACACAATCACCATTCAAACTTCTATCAGTGACATTCCTATGTTAGTGACATATGTTTTAGGCTAAATGGTCACCTATTTCTTCTATCATCTTAGTGTTATAAAATTTAGGCTACATCACCACTTCCATTATCATCATCTATTCTACTCATCATGTCGTGATATACGCCATAGGATAAATCATCACTCTTGCACTCATTGTGTTGTGATATATTCTTAGGCTATAGGTTTCATGTACATACCATCTCTAGATTGCATATCATCGCCACTATAAAAACAAACTCATCACAATGCGTTAGACACAATACATATACTTCAACCATTTCCTGATGACGCACTCTCGTTTACGGTTCAATCTTGACTATTGAGGGAACAAACCAAATTAACCTCATTGCATACATTTCCATCCACTCATGGGGCACACAAAATCCTACCATCCATCTTGCATTGAATTCCATCCACCCATTGCATATTGCATTATCTTGGGGGCATTTACTCTTTCTTACTTGTGATTTTACATGTTCACTTTACTACACATGTTATATTGATTGCTCATATGTCATTATCATTACCATACGACATGCGTGTTCACATATTCTTCTAGTTGTGATCTCGATACAAGACTCTTACACACAACATAGATGTTTTCTTTCTACCACTCCTACAACATTCGTTGGGGGCATCTGCATTCATCTCATACATGTGTTATTGTTTCATTTCATACCTAGCACTTTCCATCACATGGTTATACACACTTTTAACTTATTCATTGTCTTTCTAACATGTTAATAGGTGTTTCATGTGTAGCACTTGTAGGATTATATGTTACCATGACTATTTATTTATCTCTTCTTTTTTGTACATGTTTGTTATGGTGTGTGGGCCTTACCCTATATTTTGTGTGCACACTTGTTTGTTTGTATACAACCAATATGGCCTTTGAGTGTCTTGCAACATCGTGAGCGGTGTCCCATGTTTGTGACCCGTGTTATGCAACCTACTTTGTCTTCTTGTGTTTTTACATTGCTCTCTTTCTTATACACTATTTGCGTAGTTTACACATTACTTTCTGAATGCATGCTTGTTTGTACTAACACTTATATTTGGCTAGGCACTTGTTTGTGTATGCCTTGGTTTCTACCAAGAACTTTCCAAGATAAAATTCATGTGTTGGTCCTCTCTTGGGGCCACATCTTCCTATCAACGATGTCACATGTACCCCCAAATACGGGGTGCATCATTTGGGGTTTATATACTACATAAAGCTTTATACCGGTTCAATTCAGGTTTAGTCTTATTCCCTTTGCATTGTGTGATTATACAACGAGTGGGTTCAAACAAGTCTAAAACCTCATACGTAAATAATTTTACAAGACATGGTGTCCTTAACATTATGGGGAGAAATTAGAGGATTGGAGGATACAATGGGAGTGCCTCCTACACTACTTCGATCCAAGTGGTGTCGGATCACCCAAAATACCAGATAGTACATACATCTCTTCATATTTTATTAGGAAATAGTTAAAGGATGGAGAATAACACAACTTTCTCCCTATACATCTTCAACCGGGGTGGTGTGAGATCACCCAAAAACTCATAGTACAGGATATCTTTCTACACTCTCTTTCTCGACATGGATCAGGTGCACATATTCCATTTTCATTTGTGTATTTTAAATTCACATGTTTGTACTATACACCTATGTCTTTAAATGCATTTTGAGATATATACATGCGTATTTGACTACTTGACCATTTTCTCCTTGCAGTTTGTCACCCGTATG
Source organism: Taxus wallichiana var. yunnanensis (assembly GCA_018340775.1). Taxonomy (NCBI): domain Eukaryota; kingdom Viridiplantae; phylum Streptophyta; class Pinopsida; order Cupressales; family Taxaceae; genus Taxus; species Taxus wallichiana. The sequence continues at coordinate 368,458,329 of CM031244.1, read as the reverse complement.
AGAAACAAGCATCAAAAACAACTACAATCACGGGGAAACAACAACAACACTTTTTGATAACACACTACATCACACACATCACATTTTCATGTAGGTACACTACATTATGTGGCATCTATACACACGTTTTCCACCCTAGGTTCACTCTCATCACTTTTTATAGTTTTTCATCTTTAGTTTCCACGTTCCACTATTTTCTCATTCCACGCTTTTTCTAGTCCTTTGACACATTTTCTACATCATTCTACATAGACATCATGTATGCATCTATATCTAATTTATGTTACCAAGCATTCCTCTCACCAATATAAAGTGGGGGAAAATGTAGTCACTAAATCACGCACTTCGGGTAATATTTAGTCTTGGTCTCATCCTACTATGCATATGGTTTTTGAGTGAAGAATTTACTAATTAACCCATGTCTCTTAGCCATTTTTATTTTTATCTGTCGTCATTCCCGACCTTCACCACGTGCTTTCCCAAGCTATTTTTTATCATCCCGCATTATTCTCCTTTTACTAGGGAACCCAGGGCTAGTATTGGGGTGCCCATGGGAACCCTTTTCCAAGTTGGGGCACCTAATCCTTTTCCCATTTTATCTCCATATTTTGGGCACTTTCTATTCGTTTGAGCTTATTATCTTTTTGGTGGTTGGCCTTTGGGGTTAATTACAAAATTAAAACAAGAGAACTATATACATATAAAGCTATGAGACATGATGAGGGACAAAACACAAAAGCATTGTTACTCCACCTAAGTGTTATGTTTGTGGAGCATATTTTCATGTTAGAGTGTGGTACACCTTCTATGTGTTACACTCGGGTATTTTTATGGTGGTCCCGCTCGCCAGTAAGTGGGTCAAGGGGATTTGGAGGGGTGAAGCCCCCCCGATCAATGGGGGTTCAAGGGCAAAGCCCCCGAAGCAAATTTTCATGGGTGGTTTATTAACCCATGGGTAATGGGTAACCATTATGGGCTATTTTTGGGCCCATGGTTTTTTCGGTACTAATTGTTTTGATAGGTCCACATTTTTTTTGCCCATGGTTTTGATACCCACAATTTTTGCCCATGGTTTTGATACCCACGGTTTTGTATCAAACTGCTTAAGCAATTGTCTATTTATATGGTCTTATGCATATGATACATATAAAAGAAAATGCATTGTAGATGTGCTTTGAATTTGGGTGTGAATTCTGTAGAGTTTGTTGAGCATAGCTCCAAATGGATCTGGGTATTTTATTGAGAGAGTGGAGGCTTGTAATAAAATCGAGCAAGTGATTCTTAGTGGACGTAGCCCAAATTGGGTGAACCACATTAAATATTGTCTCTATGTGTTGTGTTATTTATTCTGCACTTTTATTTGAGATCTGTAATATTTTCTGCATATTAGTTTCTACTATTACGATTCTATAAGGGATTATTCCACATATTTTATCTCTTATTTCCTATCACTAAGGTTGCATCCACTCTCTAGGCATTTAGGAGCTCCATTGCATTCATCTATCTCCATCACAAAGGACAAGGTTGGTTCATCTACATCACACAAACATAGGAAGGAAGTTTATTCTATTCTATTCCATCTACCATTTATTACATTTTCTACACATAGTTATAGCTCGCTATTTCTTCACAAAGTACGACTAGCAAGCAAAGAGAACCTAGGGCATGATTCTCACACACAAATGCATAACTACATTTGGGTCTAAAATGTAGTACAAATATGAGTTAGTAAGTCCAACATTGTGGCCTCTGAGGACAATCCAACCTATTCATTTGCATTTTTATTTTTTTAGGGTTTGATGCTTGTTTTGGGGTTTTGTAGGTATATATTTCATCATTGATCATTGATGACATCTATCACAAAGCATCAAGTTACATGTGACAGATAACAAGGGCTTCACATCATCATCTGACCCTACAAATTTGGTTTCTGGACCTCCTCCACAGACCATGGTGCCCATAACTTAGACTAGACACCCATAGGTGCCCTGATCCTCTCCCAGTGCCCTTGTCAACCAAAAAATTATATTTGTGCTTCTTGGGGCTCATGTGTGGTCGCATCTGCAATCTGTTCATATGGTTCATTTTGTGACACAATCCAGATTAGCCTTCGAATCAGCTAAGTTGTTTCCTTACTTTTCTTACACATTAGGGTTTCTATTTTCATTAGTTTAGTTGTTTGGGTCACTTTCTATATTTATTCACTACTTTTATTTATTGTTACTTACTTTTGTTCCTTGTTTATATTAACTTACTAAATTCCAATTTTAGTTAATCAACTATGCACTAGCGAGTGGGACTCAAAGAAATAGACCTACAATCACTCAACAACCTGGGTGAAGCAGAAAAGAGAACTTCTACTCATGAAGAATCTATGGCAAGGTATCATGCCAAGAAAACAATTGGAAAACTTCCACCTCAAAATAAACAAAAAATTACCCAAGACAATCCTTTTAAAGAACTCAAACCAGCTCCAACACCAAAATCTACAATACACCGTGAGACGAAGACCTGCCTCAAAGGAGGAGCCAATATCCTAGAATAGGTTACTTCTCTAGAGAAGAAATCAGAGTTGATCTAGATTCTTGAAGGGCCTAGAGTAGGAATAAAATAATTATTTGCTAGGTGATGTCACGAGGATTTGTTGGTGACATTTAATACATTTTTGGTGTAGTGGAGGACAAATAATTTTCAAGGACAAGCTCTTTGTCCCTCTCCCATTTTTAAAGGATAGTTTGTAAACATTGAAAATTACCCAGTATTATATGTATAGGGGTCCCCAACCGGCATTTAATTCTATGGGGGCCTATCTCCTATCCAATCGAGTATGTGCCCCTTCACTCCTTTTAACATATATTATCATGGACGAAGGCCCCTATAAAATCCCCATTTCGGTTTGTCATGAACAATAATTATTCTTTATGTTTGTCTCATGTTTTCATCTATTATGTGACTATGTTTCTTCCCTACAAACATTTTATTAGCAATATATCTCAAACTAATGCATCATTCTCCATGAAATTTACCTCCATGGAAATATTTTTGAAAGATGATTCGAACACCACTAAAATCATTAAATTTGGATCACATGGTAAGAAGTTATTGAAAAATGTGCAAAACCCATTTCAAGCCCTAATCTGGGAGAGTTGCATTATGTGTTGAAAAACTTGAGGATATGCCAAGTGTATAATAACTTGAGGACACCACCTTCCAGCGGGGAGGGATAGGTTTCCACCTTACATCTATGCGGCTAAAAAATCATACAAAAACTTTCCCCCACAAGATAATTAAGTATTTTAAAATAGGTACCTTCGAAATCACTTAGAAGAAGGTTGTTAACCTTTAGAGACCTTCATGAACTACAACCATGTTATTTTCTCCGAGATTCAAATAAGAACTCCCAAAACATGCCAAGATTCATGCTACATCTCTAAAATACATCATCGAGGGGGAATTTAAATGATGAGAAACACCTTGTAAACACTCGCACCTCCTTCATTCAAAAAAATAGCTTTTCAAAATCTTTTTTAGTAACAAAGGAAGAAAACGAGTATTAGCAATGAAGAACAATTCATGGTAACAAGGAAATAGATCAAGGCACAAGTGAGGTTTTGCAAAGGTTGTGCCAAAGATGTAGAGTGTTAAATTGGGCACCAAAACCCATGATGGACTCTAATTTCCCCATAGGCAAGGAAATATTTCCCACATCCTTGAACAAACTTGCCACATTCGCATCCAACTTGTAGAAACGGTCTTCTCCAATCTCATATACATCTTGTCTATGAGCCATGTCTCAAGATTTCTTGCTTCCACTTCTTGATGGAAATATCTTGTTTAAGAGGAATGAGGATACCTTCACCACTTTCAATTTCCTTCTCGGATAAGGGGAATCTAAATGAAACAAACGTCATCACAATTTATGTCATACAAAACTGAAATCTTAACTTCTTTGATACCAATATGATCCATAAACTACCTCTTTTAAATGATAAACAAATCTCATCCTAGTGAAAAATGAATAAAATATTGACTAAGTTCCTTTTAACCAATATAGTGTCCATGAATCAATCACAACTATATACTACGAATTGATAAAATGAAGAAAAAAGAGACACATAATTCATCATGGAGAAACCCAATGTGGGAAAAACTCTAGTGGGTAAGAAAATTCTTCCCTTTCACTATGTAATTCTCCAAAATAAAAAGCTACTACCAAAAATTGGCCTTCAAGAAGGATTTAATCATCCTTCTAATTGTATTTTCTTGCTTACAATCCTCAACAATGAAGAACTCACTCTCAATGAATAAAACAAGAAAGAACTCCAACTCCTCTTTGTTCACACTTGAATTCACTCAAAATCACTTGCTAGAATGAAGAATCAAACTTGTATTTATAGTTGCTGTCCTTGGAAGGAGAGAAATGTAAAAAAAACTATTTAGGAAGCCCAAACATTTGCAACTTTTGAGTTTCCTTATTCAGTGTCGTCGGGATAGAACTCCGATGTTCACATAGTGGTGATTTTGTAATCACCGGTCCCTATAGCTGCAAAATTGCAAGTGAACTATTTTTGTGGAGAGTGGAAATTACGTAACCGTTGGGGCGGTTTCAGAATTGTCACACATAAAAATCTTCAAACCGAACAACAATGACCTTCTTTAATCAAACAATTTATCGGGATCACCAACAATTTGACTAGACCACGTTTCCAACATCATAAACATACTAAGAATATGCACTGTAAGAATCAATTGTGGAGAATACATAGAATTAGGTATTTTATATCCATTTTTTTAGACAACAACTCACTAGCTTTATCCCTATAGACAAACTCTAATTACAAATGTGCATGAAATTTATGACATAGTGAAAGATGAACATACAATTCTTGTAGATAATGTATATGTAGAATTCAAGAATAAAAAATGTGTAAGTTTTTCTTGGAAGTATTTAATGACCACATATTTCATTATGAGACATATCAAAGTATGTTGCCTCAATGACCTGCACACCACACCCACTTTCCCCTTCATATGTTTAAAACAAATGAAACATGTTTCATATATATGTGGTCATAAGAAAGGATTTTTGCATAGGCTCCTTAACATTTTGAACACTCTTGGGCTTCTCATCCCTCAATCTCCTTTATCACTCTCTTCCTCCTCCCATGTTTATCTCCCTCAAGTTTAACTTATTTGACACATCTCCTTCAATGTTTCTATCGCACATTTCACATGTGATTACTAGTAATTATTCCTTGTTACATTTCATCATGAAAATAACTTTAGGTATTTATATATTACCCATATGACCTCTCCAAATGGATAATTGGTGGGAATACTTTTAGTGGTCCATTAACCACATGTTAAAAGAAGACCAAAGTACATTATTGCCATGTGAAAGTGGAAATGGATGTTCGGTTAGGTGTCGATCATCTCGCAAAGATGCTCATTTGCATTGCTTTACAACTTCCATGCATAAATTTTCATTCCGAGAAAAGGAAGGGAATATTTTGTCTTCCTATTTTACCAAGATACGGGTATACATTCGATACGTGGATACATTCATAAACACACACATACACACACACACACACACATACACATTTTACTCATTTTTCATTTTTTAGTCCATAAGAAATACAAAACTTGAAATATATAGTATGATTAATGTTCAAAACATTCAATACACTTTAGATTTTACATTTTCTATTATATAGGAATATTGTATTCCTTTTGTTTCATCCATTTCCTTTGAGATTAATTTTTTTGTTGCGATGGTGGCCATAGAAGATTTATATAGGGAGCTCCTAAAGGACCTATTTAATGATATTGACTCTAACTTCCCAATGATAACTAAAAAACTAGTCCAGTCCAATGGTTGGTTCTTGCATTCATATTATCCAAAATCACCTTCTAATCCTCCTTAAGGATGCGTAGAAAGAAGTCAATGTTGTGCCTTGGTAGTTTATGGGAAAGGATGCTCTTTGAAACTTTAAGCTATGCAATTTGCAATTCCAATTTTTTATATGAGTATTGAAGATCACCTAAGATTTGATCTCATAAATAACTTGTATAATGTTAAGATATATGTCCAAATTTCTATGAATAACTTCTTTCCTTGGCCAATTGCGATGATCCCAAATAATTACCTCAAACATTCATGATATCCTTTGAATATTTTCTATTCAATAAATTAGAGGTATTTTAAACAATCTTCAGGTTTCCTTGTGGTTTCCATGCCCTCGTAGTCCAGTCCTCGATAAAATTGAAGTTTGTGAGTTATTTTTTTAAAAAATTAGAGCCCCCTAATGCCCAACCCTGTGGGTATGTCCTAGGTACATCAAAACATACAGGACATACCCAGGTATGTACTTGGACATACCCAATATGTACTTGGACATACCGAGATGTATCATGCCGTACTTGGGACGTAATCATACTGGGTACACATCCATGTGGATACAAGAGGGTGGGGAACAAACCTTGGCAACAAAGGTGTCTTCCTCTTTGTGACTTTATTTTCATGAATAATATTTCAAAAGTACAAAGGAATGGTATGATAGCTAAAGGCTTTCACACAAAACTATGCATCATTTAATTTTTGCTTATTATTTAATTTTATAAAACACATTCACAAGTAATGTGAACGGATTGAAGTACTTGGAAGGTTGGATTTCCAAATATTAAAAAAATATATAATAGTTATAAATTTTTAAATAATCATCAAATAATATATATGATTATATTGTCTAATCTGATAGTAGGAGAGCAAATAATGATTATTCAATGTGTGTGCCAAACAAAAAAACAAAGCCAAATATATAGGCTACGGTTTGGCTGCAGGAGGAAGGTGACAATCAGAATCGTCAGTAATCTTGTCCATCAACAACAAATGTATTAAACTAATGCTAACATTCCCCCTTAATACATTGTTTCTACATATGTACCCCCTAAACAAATCAAACTTCACCTTACCGAGAGGCTTGGTGAGAATATCTGCAACCTGAAAATCAGTAGGGTAGTATTGGAGTTAAATTTGGTGGTTCAAGAACTGTTCACAAATGTAGTGACATTTGACATCAATATGATTTGTTCATTCATGAAAAACAAGATTCTTTACAAGCTTCAACACACCTTGATTGTCGCAGTGAATGATGGGAGGTTTCTCTTCAGAAATCCCTATATCAGTAAGAATGCGACGTAACCAAATTGCTTCACGCACAACTCCTCGTGTGGCACTGTATTCAGCCTCAGTGGATGAGAGAGAAATAATAGTTTTCTTCTTGCTAATCTACGAGATAGGTCCAGATCCGAGATGAAAAAGATACCCCGAAGTGGATTTCTGTCATCAAAGGATCCTACATAGTCTCGAGTCAGTATATACTGTAAGAAGAACTGAGTGTTCTTATGATACTCTAGACCAAAGTCAAATGTACCTTGGACGTATCTCAACACATGCTTTGCTACTATCTAATGACATTTCTTCAGCTCCTGCATAAATATGGTGAGATAGCTCATTGCAAAGCAAATATCTGGCCTGGTATAAGTCAAGTAAATGAGACTCCCCACAAGCTGCCTGTAGTGAGTGCCATCTACCTGTGGTGAATCCTGGAATCTAGATAATTGCAAACATTTTTCCATAGGTGTGGACATTGGTTTACAATCTGACATTCCATACTTCTCTAGGAGTGTCTTGTCATATTTCATCTGGGAGACAAAGATATGATTCTTCTTCTGCCATATCTCTAAGCCAAGACAGTAGTGAAGTAGCCCCAAATCGGTCATGTTGAAGGATTTATTCAGATCATTCTTTACATCATCCACAAGATTGTTAGAACTTCCTATGATCACAAGATCATCTACGTACAAAACTAGAATAACAATCTTTGTTCCTACCTTCTTGATATACAAATTTGTATCTGAGGGGCTACGAGTGAATCCATGCTGCAATAGGTGATCATCAATTTTTATATACCATGCCCTAGGTGCTTGTTTGAGTCCATAAAGTGACTTTATCAGATGACATACCTTGTGTGGTTGATGCTCCTCTACAAACCCTTAAAGTTGGGCCATGTATACTTCTTATTTTAGATCATCGTTCAGAAAATCACTCTTGACATCCATCTGCCAAAATTTCCATCCATTTTGTGCTACCAGTGGCACGCATAGACAACTCTGATGGCTTTTATCTTCGCAGTGGGTGCAAAGGTCTCTTCATAGTCAATTCCTTCTTGTTGAGCATAACCCTTTGCAACAAGTCATGTTTTTTGTTTGTCGATTGAACCATCTACCTTATATTTTGTTTTGAAAATCCATTTACAGCCAATGGATTTCTTACTTGAGGTAGATCGACAAGTTCCCATGTCTGATTCTGAAGTAGGGAATCATATTCAACATTCATAGCTTGTTTCCACTATGGTTGATCTAATGTCTCACAAATAGTGTCAGGTTCGGTGTTATCAACAACTGAAATCATGAGTGCAAAATTTACCTCATGTCTGACTTGACTTCATGTTCTGACTCCCATAGAAGTACCTGGAAGTGAGTTCAGGTGTGCATCCCAATAGTATTTTGGACCCATTTCAGACATTGGTGTTGTTGTTGCTGATGTGAAGATGTGTTTTCCAGTGTGCCTAGATCAACGAATAAGTCTCCACTCAGCTCTTCTTCTCTCTAAGAAGAATCATCTTTCCCATCATCTGGATGTGTGAGCAATCTATGTGATGAGGTCGGTATTGGATCTCCATTGTGTGGTAGGGAGTTAAAGGATGACTCATCACACACCACATCTCGACTCTCGTAGATCTTCTTCATCTTAGGATCCATGAGATGATATGCCTTTGAAGTAGTACTATACCCCAAGAAAAGACATGGCAGTGTCTTTGGATCGATCTTCTTCCTTTTCTCATCTGGAACATGCATATATGTAGTACAACCAAAAACTCTCAAATGATAGATAGAAGGTTTATGACCAGTCCATACCTCTTCCAGTGTCCTATTCTGCAAGATCTTTGTGGGTTCCCGGTTGAGTAGATGCACTCTTTATGTCTGGACTGCTTCTACCCAAAATTGATCCTCCAACTTGGCGGTGGAGAGCATACAACGAGCCATCTCCATGACAGTCCTGTTGTGTCAATCAGAAATCCCATTTTGTTGGGGAGTGTAGGGTGCAGTCAAATGTTATTGAATGCCATGCTACTTCAGGTATTCTAAGAACTTTTTCAATACAAATTCCCCCACCTCGATCTGAGTGGAGGAGAAGGAGAGGCTTCCCAGAGTTCCTGGTGGCTTGCTGGCAAAAGGTTTGGAAATTGGCAAACACCTCACTCTTCTTCCAAAGAAAATATACCCACATTTTCTATGAGTAATCATCAATGATGAGTTGGAAGTATTCAAAACCTTGGAAGCTAGCTGGTAGGGTCTGCACAGATCAGTGTGTACAACTTGAAGATGCTCCATAGAATGATAAGAGCTATGTTTGAACGGACCTCTATGATGTTTTCCTGCAAGACATCCCAAGCAAATAGGTAAGGAATGGGAGAGTGCAGGAAGCCCTCTTACCATTTCCTTGGCCTTGAGTTGATGCGAGAGCCTCGGCAGAAAGATGACCATATTGAAAGTGCCATAGTGCAGTGGACTCCACCATTAAAGCAGAGAGATAAATGTTAGATGAAGTGACTGCATCTAGTGCAAATAGACGGCCCTTCATAAATGCTCAAGAAATAACTGAGTCTCCCTGGGAAATGATGCAGGACTTGACCCTTTTTGAACAAAGAATTCGAACCGCATTCAATGATTAAGAATCGACTCATAATTAATAGATTTGAGGTGAAACCTAGAACATATAGCACCTTCGTGATTTTACATCTTCGTGTCCTAAGAGGAATGATGAAATCACCAATCCCCACCATAATATACTCCTGATTATCTGCGATGGTGATCTGATCTCTAGTGGGCCGGTCACTTAGGATATGGAACAACTTCTTATTATCAGTCATGTGTTTGTTGGCACCTAACCAATCAACTAGACACTTTCGATGTCATGTGAAGTCTGTGAGACTAGGAAAATGTCTGGATGAGTTTTGTTTGGAACCTCTTCATCGAGGAGGCATCTTTGAGCAGCAATATGACCCTTCTACCTCTGATTACGAGCACGCCATTGGGATTTCTTGGAATATCCTTGGCCCTTGCTCTCTTCGCGAAATTTTCATGCTTGTGACTGTTGTAATAACAGTTCACAGTCGTGTGTGTATTCGTGGAGAAAATGTGGCACCATCGATCCGCCTTGTTGTTCTACTACTTCTGGGGTGGCCGCTATGGTGGCCACTGAGAAGGTTGCTACTCTTGTGGATGCTTTGCTTCGATTACGGGGTTGACTACCCTTTCCGAGGGCTTGTTCTTTATGCTTTTTCCTCGTGATGAGAGCCTTGTCTTTGAAGGCTTCTTGAACATTCTGAATGGCTTCTTCCTGCTAGAGATAATTCACCGGTTTGACAAAGCACACCTCTTGTTGAGTGATGGTCAATGTGGTGATCAGTGTCCAAAACCGGAAAGGAAGAGCTCACAAGGTGAGTGAGACTAGCAACTTATCGTCCACCGGTTCACCGAGAGCGAGAAAATTTTGTGCGTAACTTGGCCACACGCCACAAGAAGGATTTGGCTGATTCACCATCATGTATACTCATTATGTGAAGCTTTGTCGAAATGCAGCATTGTCGCCGATTCTTGGCTTCATAGATGGTACACAACACGGCCCATGCTGTATGTAATGCCCCGTTCATCGTTGCTCCTTTGCTTCTGCGACGACCGTGCTTCTTAGAGCTGAACGTTGTTGCATTTCCTTTGAAACGTTAGTGTTTCGCCTTGTCGAGTTTAACTATTGGTTGCTAGTAATGATGATAATAATAATAATAATAATGACATTATGATTGTATTTTCGATCAACGATTGTATTTTATTATTATTTTCTTTATATCGATTGTTATCGATATCATCCTCTGTTATCGTTAAACTATCCTGTTGTTTTGCTTGTCGCTTCCGCTGGTCGAGCCTCGTTGCGCAAATGAGGAAGAGTATGATTTGTGGTGGCGCCACGGATTGGAGGTGGTTTTTAAATGGCGTTTGGACTCCTCCCAACCACCGAACTGCAAACAGTTATGGTATTTAATGTTTCTCCCTTGCGTGAGGGAGATGGGAGTCGGTGGAGTCCTGATTTTCTTCACCTTGATCTCTTTTGGATCCTTTTATTCAATGCGTATGGGTGGATGAGTGTTGGGCACGTTTTGTGGGAATGAAGGCCACCTACTTCTTTAATTATTTCATTTCTGCTTGGTTTATCCCACGTGCTGTGGGTAAGAATTATCTCTTCCCTTTTTGGTAGTGGGCCGCATACTTTAATTTTAGATGTTCCAGCAAATCTTTCCCAGATTTTCTTGTTGTTAGCTGCGTGGATGGTTGGTGATTGCGCAGGACTTTTTGTACTCCTTTTTACCTACTACAGCCTGCAATTATTTTCTCTGACGCTGGCCGCTTAGCTTTCAAATCAGATTTTATTATTGATCTTCCCTGTGTTTATCTTTTACCTGCTCTGGCTTTGTTGCTGGCCACGTGAGTTGTGTGGTGAAGGGACTTTGCTTGGCTGCATTTCCCCTTCCTTGCTATCCTGCCCTCACCTGTTGGGTTTGATATGGTGGTTTTAGATGAAGCTACAGGCTAGGGAAGTAGGCGTGTTACCTCCACTTTCATTGGGTGCTGCGAGGTGTGTTCTTGTCGGGATCCACAGCAACAACGACCTGCAACAGGGATTAGCCAGGCAGCGGAAGTAGGTTACAGTTTAGTAGAAGCCTTTTTGAGCGCTTCCAACAAGTAGGTTGTCCAACTATGTTGTTATCTGTTCAGTATAGAATGCTCTGCACCAAATCTGAAAGCTCTTCACGTGACTGGTTGATAATCTCAGGCTTCCTAACGTTTCCGTTAACCCTAATGTCGGGCCGCTCCTCTGCCATATTTCGCTGAAATGCCTTCTTCCTCTACTCTCTGCTTAACTCAGTTCAATCACAACATTCATTTGCTTGTGCAGATTCGAACCCTCGACCTGTGAATCCTTCGTTCAATTCATCTCCGTTTCTCTAGAAACCTTAGCTTTCTTGTGCTCATCATTTGACCTACTGTTAACCTGTTCCATATTTTTATGCCGTAACCAAGCCGTACTTTCACAAATTTGTTGCCGTAATTATCATTTATTTATTTATTTTTGGAGTTCATAAATTCCAGGGCGTTGACGAATGTTATGGAAGATACGTTGTTTGATTAATATTGATTGGAGTTTGCCTTCGGCGGGCTTTTAGATCCACAGCTTTTGGTCTGGCAATGTTCAGGAGAAAATGTCTTGGGAGATGAAGGTAGCAGGATATTTTTCAGATTCAAAACATGTACTGAGTGAACGGGAAAGTAGAAGTATTCCTCTTCCACCATAGTGAGAAGATGGCAATTGCATTTGGATTGTTAAGCCTTCCCCGTGGGACAACTCTCAGAGTTGTCAAGAACCTTAATGTATGTGTTGACTGCCACACTGCACCAAGTTTTGTCCAAGATTGTCACAAAGCAAATTGTTGTGAGAGATGCAAAGTGGTTCCATCACTTTAAAAAAGGAAAATGTTCTTGTAGAAATTATTGGTAATGCCAGGTGAAGCAATCTGCAGACATAGTCTGGCACTATAACAAGGCGCACTGTGCCAGGTCTGCAGTGATAAATAAGAGACCAGATTTTATTTCCAGCTTCTTAAATGGGCTCCAAAAGTGGATTTTCCATTGTGCTGGATGGATGTCCATGTTCCGCTGTAACTTTCCCTTTTGACACGCGTTGGGAGGATGTTGGCAAGTATTTTAGACCACCCACCCTGGCCGTGAACTCCTACCATGCCAACGTGAAGATGGTCGATGTTTGGGAGCCCAACGAGCTTAAAGAAAATGGATTAGGCTTGGATTGTTGTTGTTGTTCGGGTGGTGTCCATGAAACCTCACAATCTGGAGAAAAAGGCAAGATATTTCTACATTTTCTCTTTTATTATTCTATTTAAAATTATTGTGAAATCGAACCACTTTTTCCTTGCATTGATTTGTCATGATGGGAGATTTCCCTTTCTGCTTCTTTCTTCTTGTTTTAGCTTTTATCGTTATCGGTATGTTGGTCAAAAGGATGTGTGTGCCCTATCCTCTGGGTGTTATGTTTCTCTTGCTCGAGTGATAGACCTTCTTCTGTTTGTTTATGTATTTATTCTTCTCTGCGATTGAGTTGCTAGTTATTATGTTGATCGACTAGTATTTTCGATATCATGGAAGTAAGTTTACGATAACTATGAAACCCCTCCCTAGCACCCAAGTTTGTCTTTGACATTTTTTGTTAGCTCCTTCGCAAGTCCCTTTGATAACCTTTTGGCATCGAGAAAGGAAGGTTGTAGGATTAGTGTGATCAATGCTTGGGCTAGCCGGCTTAGAGTTTTGGTATTAAAACTTGTAGAATGAAAAGGTTTGTGTGCAATGTGTTTTTCGTCTCGTGTGTTTAGACTCTTATATTATCTTTCATCTTGTTTCTAGGCTTTTAAGGCCATCCTCAAGAAGTACCTTGACCATCCCTATCAACTTGAACCATAACTAGCTTTTCGGATCAGCTAAGCTCGAGGTTTCATTGTGCGAATCTAGTACCTCATTGACACTAGAATAGTTTTGGTCTAATCCCCCTCTCGGAATTGTTGTTGATGGCACTCTCCTATTTTTTTTCCTAACTTGCATTATTTCTCCTTTGTAGTGTTAACACTATTAATTAATATTGGTCAGTTTTTATGCACGTAATTACCTTAATATTTTGTGATGGAAATTTCTTTAAATGTGATCAATCTTCGAGAAAAAACTCATCTTTCATTTGATAGTCTTATGGATTCATAGCGGAAGGTTTTGTTTTGATAATGTCACTTAGAAATTATGTGTGTATCTATGTGTGACGGTTGACTGTGTTACCAAGGTTTGCCTTAAAATATTGTTGTTTTGGGAAATAGGTAATTTAGTTTAAATTATCCAAACATTAGAATTGTTGTGGAGGTTTTCAAATCTTTAGTGTTATAAAATTTGTTGATGACATTATTGTATACTCCTGTTTGATGGAACTCCCTTCTTCTCTCACGTGTTTCTTCTTAGCTTGTAAGACATTGGCCCTTCTTGAATGATTGGAAAAATCTTTGGAGTTAATGGTCAAAACTAGTATACTTTGCCTTCACTTCGAAACTTATGTTGTGTGTATACTCTATTTGATTTCCAGTTTGAAACTCATTTATACATGGCTTTATGTGTTAATTTTGGAAACCCGTGGTTTCCCTTTCTTGGGCCGATCAACTCTTGTTCTTTTAGAAATATATTATTTTAGCCTATGCGTTGGTACCTTTGATAAATTTCTAGATGGTTGGTCTATATATCAAATCTCAATCTTGTAATTATTATTTAATTACTTACTTGACGGAATTCTGTTTTTGCTAGATTGTTTATTTTTCTCCTTATAGGGCCAAGGGCCATTCTCATACGATTGCTATACTTTCGTTGTTTTTACTCCTAACTGAAGTACAAGGTTTTCTCCTTCTTTGATTGGCATGATGGAGACTTTATTATAACTTGATGTATTGATAGTGTTTAGAGGTTTGACCCAATTCTTGTAGTAAAGTGCTTCCTTTTGTGGTATTGTTAGATAATAGTTATGGTGGTTTTGTGTAGCCTTATCTTGCTCAGTTCTCACGAACTGACTCTTGTGGAAAAAATTTGTTGCAGATGGATTTTGCGAGTAGATGAGGGATAGACTTGTAGATTTTTACATCAACCTCAGTTGAGAAGTTATTTTGCATGAATCCTTTTTATATTGTTCAACTGTTGATAACATCTAGTGGAAAATTTAGAAGAGGATCAATGTCTTAGTTTATTGTATCGTGGATTATGTCATCTTAACTTTGGAACCTTGAATTGTCTGTCTATCTTGGAAAATATAAGAAAGTTGGATTACCACATGTAAAGTGACCTTAATGGATTATCGGTATTCTAAAAGTTGATGTAACCTTATTTTCATTTTCGTAAATGAGTATTGTTAAACTTTACCCCTACGATTAATTGTTGAGTTAAATCTTTCTAAGACTTAGTAATAGTGTGTTATAAGTAAAATAAAATGGGTTGTTTAATACTTATAGAAGTTAAAGTAAAATTTATATTGCAAACAAATTAGTGTAGAGGTGACCAAATTGAGAGCATGTAATTCCATAAGTGATCAAAGATGAAACTATCCTTTGTTAAGTAACATTATACAACTTGATATCCCTAGCTACACTAATGAACACTATCCCTTTCTTGGTGAAATTATTAAACGAACTTAAAGGAAATCTATGGTTAGTTACGGAAGATAATAAGATTTAATAAGTAGGAGAAAAAATTTAGAAACCACGTAATCTATCTCTCACCATTAGAAGGTAAGTTGTTTTATTTTTATAAAACTCATTTAGTAAAGCCTAAGTAAAATCTTTAATAATTCGGTTAAGTTCTCAAGTTTGAATTAAATCTTGGTAATAACAAAGGAGGTCTTGAAGATGATTTCAACTCAACCTACTCCCTCTAACCTTTTTCCAAGGTGCCTTGTCTTTCTTCTCTTAAGTATGTTTAACGCAAACCCATGTTGTCATATGGGCATGAACAAGTTCTAGTAGCGTAAGTGTAAATAGATGGCCTTGTGGAATTAAATTACCCCTTTCTCTAAATAAATGAATTAAGAAAATAAATGTCATAATAGAGAAGATTTAAAGATGATTACTCGGTGTAAAAATAAATAATAAACTTAGCTTGGTAAGATGAATCGTATGAATCATATCTTGAGCCTTCTTGAAAACGTAAGCTAAGAATTGCAAGATGTTTTTTTAAATAAATAACCCTCAAGAATATCTCTTGTGGTTGGCCCTAACTATAAGTGTGTTCTGTGATTGGAATTCTATGTTGTCATGTCAAAAAAAAAAAAAAAAGAAAAAAAAAGTGTATTATCCTTTTGGGTGTGAACGTTTCCGTGCTGACCTTGTGGTCATCCCCATAACAAGTGGTTCCTAGAGTTGGTTGTAACTTTGTGACGACATGTTGTGTCGTGTTATGTGTCGAAGCAAGTCAAAAAAAATTATTCTGTCTTTTACTGTGTTGTTCGTGTGTGTGATTTTTGGGTCGTTACACCATGAGGAAGTGGTTGCTTCCCAAATGTGAGTTTGAACCTAATCATAAAGGCTCATAGTGATAAGCATTAATGCTTTTGCATCATCCTTTCCATACTTAGCCAATAGATCGATTAATCGTGGGAGGGGTGTTCATGCTAGAAACGATTCCCCAAAGATCTTCAAACTGAATAATCGTTCGCATCTTGGTTTTCCATGTGGTGAAATTTGGCCCTTTTAGCAACTGGGCATCCAACAACAAAATGTGAGGTGCAGACATTTCCAAAAACTCAAAATTGTATTTTATTTATTGATTGTTCAAAAATGGTTACAAATGCTTACTGAAGGAACCTATCATGAAGATGGGCTCTATAAGCTCGTGCAGTGAGATGCGGATGCTCCTGTGGGCGTTCTACTTCGCGTTCATCATCTACATCATAGTCGCGCTCTAATTCTTTGTGGATTCAGTGTACTTGACAACACACGTCAAACCAGAAATAGTCGAAAAATCCTTGACACACCAATTCATCAAATAATACGTTGCCGGTATTCAACAATTCATTGAGCAAGGAAAAATAGATGTCGGTGGTGTCCTCTTGGGCTCTCAGAGGTGACCTAGTGGAAGGGTTGCTCGTAACACTCTCGGCATTAGAAATGTGCGACATGTACGTGGCGAGGTTATCTAGATTAGCCTCTCTCACCAAGCTCTTCATGCTGCAAGTTTCACATGGTCTCCAGCCTCCTCATTGCTTTCACGCAATGTTGGTTTTGCAGGCTGTGGTCGCCCTTACTACGTAATAGGTGTGCAGGCTTGGTATTGACGGCTTATCAACCCAAAACTACACGCAAGCTTGGTGTTGGTTGCTCCTTCCTTGGCGGCACTTCCTTCTCATATCCTTCCACGTGTTGATTTCACCAGATTTCAACATGTCCTCTCCTCTAGACAGGGAACAGGTCCATTTTCTATGCTACAAGGAAATTACTACGCCGATGAATAGAAAAATCTAAAGGAAATACGAACAGCAAAAATGCCACATTTCAGGACTAATCTTGGTCACTGCTCCTTTTGTCTGAATTGGAAGCTCCACGTAGGTCATGCCATTTACTACAATATTTGATCAGGAAAACTCCAAATAAATCTACACGCAAGGTCTCCCAAAATCCCAATCAAAGCACTCTTGACCATGAGCAAAGACTGAACTCCAATCTTCCACGCAGCAAAGATAAGATACTCTTTAATGCCAAAATAGAATTTCTACAGTCACTTTATTCTCCACATAGGTAGAGGAATGGAGAGAGATATGATACCAATGATAGCAGGAGAGCAAATAATGATTATTCAATGTGTGTGCCAAACAAAAAAACAAAGCCAAATATATAGGTTTCGGTTTGGTTGCATGGAGGAAGGTGATAGTTAGTGCATGTAATATAGCTTGTCCATCAAAAAAAATGTATTAAACTAATGCTAACATAATCATCTATAAAAATATAAATCCCAAAATATAATAAAAAATAAAAATAAGAATAAAACTATACTCCAAATAATTTTGGTGGGACACATACCTCCCATAATTAACAAAATTAAAAAGTATGTATACTTGGAATTTAATGAGTTTTTTCCCACTTTAATAATGTCTTGGGACCGAGACATAGAAAAATGCTCATTAGGAGAGAAAAACAAAAAGGAAAAGATGGTATAAATTTTATTTGTAATCTTCCAAATCAAATGATGCCCATAAATAGATTTTTATCTAATAAAAAAAATTCACCGTGAAACGATTCATCCATGGGTGACCACCCTATTTTTGGACAATCAATATGTTGTATTAGAAGAGTTCATGGAAAACTAATAATAAACAAAATGCACTGAAATTAATAGATATACATAGAAAAATATTAGTTTGATGTGCATGGATGAAAAAACAACATGTCGAATGAAACCCATTACTCAATAAAGCAACTATTTATTTATGGTCAATAACAACACTATATATTAAAAATGTAAGACGTATGGGTGAAAACCATTTTTTTAGACAATCACTATGTTGTATTAGAAGAGTTCATGGAAAATAGATGCATAAAAAAATGCACTAAAATAAATGAATAAAAACTATTAAAAAAATAGTTCAATACGCATGGTTGAAAAACAACAGTCAAAATGAAACCCTTAACTCAATAATTTAACATTGTATGGTCAATAACAAAATGTATTTTAAAATTGTAAGATGCATGAGTGAAAAACCCTTTTTTTTTTTTATCTAAGGGCCCTTGGTTTATTGGTGATGTTGTTAGGATTTTAATGAGCCCACCAACCCGACATAGAGAGTCAAAACGGTTGAGGCCAAGATCATGCTCTAGGTGACTTTGACGATGTGGATGCCCCTTATTCGTAGTTGTTTAGGCTGAAGGTGATCACTAATTTAGCCATATACTTACTCATAATTGTAAATCATTATATGCTTCCTCCAAAGCATGAGTAAATATCTTAAAATTCATGTAATCTAGTGCCCAATGAGTGTGCACTACTCATTAAAAAATCCCTATTTTTTGGATAATCACTACGATGTATTAGAAGAGTTCATGGAGAACAAATGAATAAACAAAATGCACTAAAATAAATGAATATACATTGAAAAACAATAGTTCAACAAACATCGATGAAAAACATCGGTCGAACGAGACACATTACTCAATAACAACGTTGTATTTTGAAACTGTAAGATGCATTGGTGAAAAACTTATTTTTTGGACAATCACTACATTGTATTAGAAGAGTTTGCGATGAACAAATGCATAAACAAATGCACTAAAAATAAATGAATATACATTAAAAATAATAGTTCGGTGTGCATGGTTGAAAAAACAACAAGTCAAAACAAAACCCATTACTCAATAACAACAATGTATGGTTGATAACAACATTATATTTTGAAACTATAAGACACATGGGTGAAAAACACTATTTTTGGACAATTACTACATTGTATTAGAAGAATTTGTGGTGAACAAAGGAATAAACAAAATGAACTAAAATAAATGAATATATAATGAAAAACAATAGTTCATCGTGCATGGATTAAAAAAATGTAAAAAAAAAACCCATTAAACAAGAACATAACACCAGTGTAGAAATGTGTACAAAAGGCCGAAATATGATGAATCAATAGAGTTTGTGCCGAACGAAATATTAAACAAGAACATGCATAGAAACAACTCAATAATGAATGAATATATGTTTGTAAAACTGGTAATGCTTGATTAAACAAGAACATGCACAAAAATAACTCAATATAGAACAAATATACGATTGTAAAATTGGTATTGCTTGTGAATGCACTTGATTGCATAAAATCTAAAATGGGCTCACCTTGTCTTCGGCGTTGCAGGGCATAAAGGGTGTTTGACTCTGCACAGGGTGTTCGGCTTTGTCGCATGGTTGGAAGGGGAGGGAATGCTCACTATTCATGCAAATTAATTTTTTAAAATATGTTTTATATAATAGGCCCGACAAGTAACATTTAATGTGGCACGAGTAATTTCCTCACTTTTTCAAAGTCTCCACAAAGTCTTCACGTATAGAAAAAATGTAGGTAGAGCCCCTCCTCATCATGAATTTTGTCGGGACATCGTTGAACTTCAAGTACTCAATGACTTACGCCTTTAACCTCGTGCAAGTACCTTTAAACATAACACCCAAGTTGCAAGAAAAATTGTGCCAACTTTGCAATAAAAATATATCAGTATTATTATGAGTCACGGTCAAATGGTACGAGACTCGTATTTTGGGTTTATAAAGCGAGTCTAATGATCAAATTTGAAGGGCTAGTCCCAATTTCATTGTGAAGGGAAAATATTGGACCAACCCTTCAACGATGAAAAGTAGTATAATCATTTCACACTTCATATGAAAAGAGTAAATCAATCATACATGTCACAAAAATTGAACACTTTTTACAAAGAGAGATTTTTTTTTTAAATGGGTGATTTTACAAATTAAAAATGTCAATGTATCATATCTAATAAGAGTGTCTCCACTTAAAATATAATAAATTCCATTTCATAAATAATGTAATGAATAAGTTATATTGTGAGATCCAATAAAAAATTTAAAATTAAACTCTCTAATCGACATTGGAATTATGAAGTGACAAACTAAAATTTTAACACTCATGATAAGCCTAAAAATTCATATTCCTTACCTCTTCACGCTCGGTGAACTACTCCTCATCAAAGCATCCACTCCCTCAAAGTTCAATGTTCAACACCAAATAAGTTTTCTGTCCATTTTCAGACAATATATTATGAAAGCACAATTGAGTAGGACTTATAATAAACAAATAAAAATAAACTTCTTTCACAAAAATAAAAACAACAATAAAAACCTCTTGCAGAGATGTTAAAGCAAAGACAATTTTGAAGTGGCAAATAATTCTGCCACTTATTTGTTTTCCAAAAGTGCAATTGAATGTTAAATGCAATAGCATACTCCTAAATTTTTACTTTCATCAATCACATAATACAAAACCAAAAAATCATTCAATAGCTACAAGAATATTTAATTTTAAGATGGAGAAGTGCTTACTCAATTCTTTCAGTAATGAAAATATAAACTGTGCAGAGTTTATTCTATTTCTCAATATAAGGTGACTCACAAGTGTGCTTGCTTCAACATCTGAAGCAAGATGAAGGCAAGGCCCCAACTGGTCCCTTTGATTCTGTACCTTAATTTGCATGAAGCAGTTTGCCCCTCAGCCCTGAATAGAAATCTGAAAATGATGAAATAGTTATTTTCCTTGCAAAGATTAACTCATACAATGTCCAGCACAATCCAAGCCCTCTCCACAATCCAAATGTGATTTTTAATGTGTAGCCGTATGTATTACTGTTTTAAACTCAAATCAAATTAATGTGGAGTTTGAGTCTACACCCGATTTTTGTGAAACAGTTGTCAAAAGAATAATCAATACTGGTCTTTTAGCAAAATTCATTGAGGCTCAAGTGCCCTATCAATCATCTATTTGTTTTTATTTACTATGCAGTACGCACAATGTGGCTGCAAGCTACAATTTGCCAAATTGCCACTTGAGTGAGCGTTTAAACTCCTTTATTGGCATTCAATAAAGTCTGCGCTGAATGTCCAATTAAAACCATTTTTTATGCATTTGCACATTGGATACTCATACAGTTAATGTTTATGTGAACCATGGATAGTGGGAGACTGGGAGTCGTGGGAGTGGGATATTTTGGAATGATGCATTGAAAAGTCTTTCATGTAACATGCAAATTAAAGATTTTACACTTGTAACCCAAGGCAATGCAATCCAGACTGTTTCCCTGGATATTTTTATTATTATGCACATTAGAAAGTCAAAAATCAAAGCATTAAATCAATATCTAGTTCAGGCGTGCAGATTTTTTTAAAGATGGCTATATATTCTTAGCAGAAATATTAACTTGGAAAGTTGGATGATCTTTCAAAGATATCTGTCTGCGCAAAAAATAATAAGATATCTGTTTTTATTAATATTAGAGGTCTGCTAATATGACGGTTATGGGCCATTGGGTTGAGGCTCCACTTTGATTACTGCCAGACTGTCTGTGTCAGCCCCCTATTTCACGGTTCACCCACAGTCCACTACCAATAAATAAATAAATTTCTACAATATATTTCACCCACAGGCCACTACCAGATAAGGCGCCGAAAGATATGATTACAATTTAATATGATGCAAGTTTTTCTGTAACTTTTTTGCAGAGTCAGCTGACTGGCACTTTTTATATGTTTCCCTTCATATGACAATTTTAAATAAACGTGGACCTTCTTTATTGTCAAAGAGTTTTTACATTTTGATTATTTTTTACCGGTAAATTCTTGCTTGCACTTTTCTGACGTGCTGGACGGGCTGTGAAGGGCGCAATTTTGAACAGCGAGGTCCAGCTTTACAGCTTGCACCCATAAAATATATAAGAGCGATGGGACAGAAATATATTTTGCCGTCCTCTCATATTTCAAACAGTTTTTAATGATGGTGTAAAATCGTATTCCTCTTCCATGATTCCATGACCATCTAATGCTTTCACACGGACGTAAATATTTACCCTCCGGTCATTGAAATGTACAGTGTCATCCAAATAAATGCTGGCCACGACAGTATTTCAATCTCACTTTCGTCAAGCAATTGCCTACCCCATTTGCCCACTGAAGAACATCATCTCAATTTCTGGAATCCCATTTCGCAAAGCACAAGCTCTACTCAGTCATGGGTAACAACATTTCTTGCTGTTGTTCATGCTGCTCTTTCCAACCAGATCAGGATGGAAACCTCATTAATCGTATGTCTCTAGTGTTCGTGGACATGAACATGACCCAAATTGATGATTTCATCTCTTACATTGATGAAATCTTAATTGTCATTGACCAGGTAACAATAAATTCAATTTTCCCCCTCTAAAATTCATTTTTCTCATTGCATAACTTATATCAGCAGTAAATCATGGGAAGAATATATTTTGCAGGGAGGAAATGTTGCTAAGCGGCCAATCGAGTACAGTCCAGTATAAATTCTAGCGGTAATATAGTGGAGGAGGTATGGAAGCGTGCCAACAGATATATACATGCAAGGTATCCAGCCAAGCTCATTTCTACCTTTGTTTCTTTAAGATTAATCAATTATTCCATTTATTCCCTTTTTCAAAAATCTTCATCATTCATATTTTTAAAGCGTTTTAAAATATTTGAGATCCATGTTTTGGCTGCAGATGGAGTTTATGCCGAAGCTCAATCGAGAAACTCGCAAATTATTCGTTGACATAGCTAAAGAAGGAGCGAAGATACAATGGTTGGGGATTGCGTTATCAGTTGTAGCTTTTGTATTGGATCGGATTGAGCAAGTCTCTTCAAATAGAGAGGAATGTGTTGAACTCCTGAAATACATGTGCAACCTCGCAAAATACGTGAAGCAGCTGGATAACCAGCTCGGTGATTGGGGTCAACAAAAGCTGAATGAGGTGCTTCAATTCATTGCGAAAGTGTCACTTTTGTGCGTTTCCCAAATGAAGTCTCACCGACCTTCAAGGTAACTCCACTTCATTACATTGTGAGTCATAAATCGCAGTCATTTATTCGTACTAAGTTTTCACTCTATTTATAATATGCGAATAGATTGTTTTCTGCTCCCGTGGATGCTGAATATTTGGTTAAGTATAGATCATATTTGGGCCTCAAGTATTCAGAAGTAGAACTGATAATGGAAACGCTGATGAGGAGAATGCCCCGAAGCAGGTACTGGGTGTGTTATTTGGTCATTTTTTTATGTTAAATCTTAGAGCTTCCTTTGATTATCCTGTCCTCTCATGATTACCGTAAAATTAGTAATGTTTATAAGGTGTCTATAGGCGTGGACTCCTTTACTTGAAATGTGTGTTTACTTCGCATCCAAACATTCGAAGTCTCCAATATAAGTTTCCGTCAAGTTTCATTTTGAATTTTATATTTAAATTTATGAACCAATATCCTCTCATTGATATTTATATGTTATCGTATCGGGCCAGAAAAGTTTAATCGACGTTAACATAATTAACAAATTCTTTTTAAAATTATATATATTTCAAATTCCCTAAAACATTTCCACATTATTATCACTTTTGAAGTTCATTATCTTATATTTTCAAACCAAAAAAATATATTCAAAATTTTCATATATATATTAAAAGTTATAGTCTTTGTACTTCAGTAAATATATACCCACGATTCTCCCTAACACTATCACAAAGATGAAAATATTTGATACATCTTATTAATGTAACCTCTAGGAAGTAAGATATACCAAAATGAACCAAATCCACAATACCATGTCTTATTAGCATTAAATCAATTTTTACTCTTCTATCATATATCTAGTTTTCCTTTACTTATAGTTTGATTTAGTTAGTTTTCCAAAAGTTTTCATGGTTCAATCTTAATATCTTCCGATTTTTTAATCTAACAATTTTTTAAAACAGAAATGAATTTTTTAAAAAGAATTCTAATGTAATTAAATTTCATCCCCATCCTTTCAAGGTGTTAAATTGCTTATATAAGATATTCATAAGTCGTCCAACGTTCGCGAAACCTCATTGTAACTTGCAATCATGAAAGCCTACCTAATCTTTCTTATGACTTTATTATCCTCAACTTCCTATCATCTCATGCCATGCACGTGAAATCATGTTACTTTGTTTGTTATGACTTGTAACACACTCTCCACTAAATGCACTCTACTCACATCGTTGTTGTACCTTGGTGCATTGTATCTCAAAGTTCCACGTACTCCACATCTTCTACCGAATACCACCTAACTTCACACAATACCTCACTTCACATCACTTCACAACCTCATAACACTTTGGATTTTTGCACCTCACTTCATAACTCGTGTGTGTGTGTGTGTGTGTGTGTGTGTGTGTGTGTGTGTGTGTGTGTGTGTGTGTGTGTGTGTGTGTGTGTGCGTGTGTGTGTGTGTCTACACACACACTTCTAAATTCATATGCAAGACTTCCAAATTCAATAGTCACAAGTCAACCTTCCACTACCATGCGATACACTAGGAAACACTCTCCATGTTTGTACCATGTCATGGAGTATATGTTATCATTTAGAGTGAGAAAATTTAATTGTGCATGTGCATACACGCATGTGTGTGTGTGTGTGTGTGTGGGTGTGTGTGTGTGTCTGTAAATTGACAAGATAATAGAGAATACTTGACTACCCATGCTAATTGGCTTATTTTGTATCTCTCATACTCTTTTGGCTTTTGGTGTAATTTAAGAAAATCATCCAAAGGAAGTGTTTCCCCTTTTCAATCCTAGGAATCCACTTTTTTATCCTTACTAAAATTTTCACACCCTTTTAATAGCCCTTTTGTTATATTTCAATAAGTTGTATTACTCTCAAGCAATTCATTGACATTTAAATATGTTTGGTTTATTATTGTTTAAAACTCTTTGTAGAAATTATATAACCCATAATTTTCCTCCAAGCATAAGCTTTTCCTTGAGAACAACATCCTCAACCTTATGGTAAATCATTGGTATGCAGAGAAAGATATTTCATATTCTTTTAAACATGTGCAAAATAATAAAAAGATGCTTTATTGCTTCTATTTCACACCACCTAAAAAAATTTGTAGAAGAGAAATACGCATGCTTCCTAGAAACAACCTAAGGAAAACATGAACATCTAAAATCTCATTTAGGATTCCCTTAATAAATAGTGCATAAAATTATTTAGCTAATTCAATGAGCTCAAGATGCATCTCAAACTGACAATATTTCATTATTTTTAGCAAAAAGTCCTTTTAAATGTTCACGTCAATCTCGATATGTTAGTGTTTATAGGAAAATTTATGATTTGATACTTAATATGGATTTGGTAACTTGAGTCATGATATGGAGGATATTCATGTTTCATTTGTTCCCTATACTTACCGAAACTAGTTGTATAGAAGAGCTTATCGCGAAATTTTCAACACCTTTTGAACGAGGTAAAATGGATACCGTATGTTGAAGATACATTCCATTGAATTTTCTCTCCAAGAGGAAAAATTAAAGTGTAGGTTGCATAACGTTGATATGTCATGTGGAGAACACAAGTGGATGAATGTGAGTGCAAAAATGATAGATTTTTATTGAGCAAAAAGATAGTTTTCAAAGGTTGAGGTGGGTGCCACATAATATGCTTTGAATGGGGCCTAATGACCGATGGGGTCCCCTATTTTTCGAGAGGGGGACACTTCTGCCTATTTTGTGTTACATAAAACAATATTTTCTTATCAATATTAGCAAGCACCAAATTGTTATGCATGTGGGATAATTCCCATGAGTTTGTTAAATGTTCGCAACCAACTTGCTGAGTTGGAGGGCAAGTTGGTTAAGCCACATTAGCCAACTCAGTGGTAGAACCACCTCATCACATTACCACAAAGATTAATGCATAATAGCTCATGAGTGAAGGACTAACCAACATTCCAAGTATAACCAAATTGAATGTGCCAGCTCAATGCATTACAACCATACCAAGTTGCATGCCAAGCTGAAGCAATCTTAATAGTCAACATTGCTAGCACATAAATCAACATAACTCATTCGGACGAGAAGGAGGCAAGTTCAAGTAGCGAGCTGCATATTGAGTGAGTTCTAACCAACAAATCACAAAAATTGACTCGGTCAACATCAACAAGGACTAAGCTATACCCCAAGCCAAGAGGGTTTTCCAAGCAAAATGTGTCTAAAATTGGTTTCAACCACATAAGACAAACAACCAACCTAGCCATTTTTAAGGCTCTAACTTGTTGACTTCCGATACATGTGGGATTTACATCCCAAATATGCAATGAAAAAACAAACAAACCCCAAGAGGTGGAGAAGGAGGCTTGAACCCGGGTGAACTAGGTTAGAAGAATAAAGACCCGAGCATTACTCCATGACCTTATAAATAATATAAAAGGTGGTAATTTACGTTTGAAGGGTAATTTCTTTGTTCAAGACCTATTAGAGACTTGGAGAGACCTTGTAAAAGAATAACAATTACAAATGTCATTTTTTGTGTAGAGATCTTGTTTAAATTGGAACCAAAACATCCCTAGAGACATTATAGAGTTATTATCTCTATATTTTAGGAGATTTTTAGACGTTTTGGGTAGAGAAAATAGCCTCGTGGAGAGAGAAAGTTTGTTTTGGAGAGAAAAGAGATGATACTCATTTAATTTTTGTAAGAAGAAGCCATTAAAAATTTCCTAAAGACTGAGATAGATGTACTTTCCACTCCCACTTTCCATTTCGTAGAATTGGATCTAGAATTTGTATTATTTTTGCATCTTTAATAGGATTGATTCATTGTATGTGTAAACTCAAAGACATAGTCCCTCATGAAAAATTCCATTATCAATCTTGGAGTATTTTATCTCTAATTTTATTCCTATTTATAGTTTTTAATTCATTCATTATCTAAATTTTAAGTTTTAAAACTACTTTAATCATTTACAAGAAATTGAGATAGCTTCGTAACATGCCCGAAACTAATAAAATGGTTAAGCAAGGCATTTGGAATGTTATCTATGGTTAACCTCATAATTCAGATTTCATACTACCTTAGATTTACATCAGATTAAACCAATTTTATGTTTTTGTAAGTAATACGGGAAAATTGTGAACTAGTGAATATGGATGTAGAAGGGTGAATGCTTTAGATTTGTTGTTTTCAAATTAATTTTATAATTTTAATATGCCAAAATCTAATTGTAATAGCATAGTCTAAACTCAAATTTACTAGATGAAATAAAGACCATTATACCTCGTTCAAGACAGGGTTTAAGGCAACTTGTAAAGGATGGTCGATCTGATTATCTTTGTTTCATGTTTAGGCACTCCAAACTCCAACAAGGATCTAGATATTGCAAATCAAAGACACTAAACAAAAATATATTAGATGGTGGTTATGCTAAAATGTAAATAAGATCCTAATTTGATTGTTATTGCAACATTAAATGAATAACAATGAAGTACAAAAATTACGCCCAAGGAACTAAGTAATAAATTATGAAACCTTAATTACAAAAATAGGGTAAGAAGCATTAGTTTATTCACAAATATCCTGAAGGTGTACAAAGCTAGAAAATTGGAAAATACGAAGCACTGACTATTGCATTGGTGCTCGAAAAAATGTAGATCCGGAAGAAAAGGTTGGGTCAGGGGCGCTTGGAGAGGAACATGGGCAGCCCGTGGGCACCCTAGACCTATTTCTTGGCACTTGATTTGCTTAAATGATCAGGAACCTCCTCTAGATGGTCACAATTTGTTCACCTTTTGTTGCTCTTAGATTGCACTAGATTTTTAAGGACGCTAGAAACTTGCAATGAAGTGTAGCTTTTCGGTTGTTAGGATGTAACAAGGAAGGTTGTCGAGATGTCATTTCAAACTTCACTGAGAAATATCTTCGTTTCACAATTGATTCATCTTACCAAACCATAGGGGATGGGCGGTATATATAGGGTCATTAGCGATTAAGGGAATCACTAACGATTCGGCAAATTTTGGGGAACTCACATGGAAGATATTTCAACCACATCCAAATGGGGTCGATATTGGATAACCTATGCAAGACTAGCTATGGGACGTGGCTTCAAAGATAAGTGGATGAAACTAGCTAGCCAATTTAGAATTTATGATAGGTTGGAGGTAACTAAATGGTTAAGGAAGATTTTATAGGGATGAACTAATGAGTAACGAGGGATAAAAAATAATAAGAGACTTAAAACTTTGGATAGGGTTTAATTAAATATTAAATTAAAAGGATCATAAGGAATGATAGTCCATCAAATGGTGTCACACCAAGGGGTTCATAAATGGGTGTTTATACTAACGTATAATGTGGATTTGAGAACACATTAACAAGTATCCACAAAAATGGGAAATTGAGTTAGTTTTGTTTAACGATTTTCAAATCAAGGCCTACTTCTCTATAAAACTATTTGATGATGAAGATAATATCATCATTGTAGTTTATATAGCTAGATTTCCATTTAGTTTTCTATTTAGTTGGAAACTTGTAACACACAATGCAGAAATATTTTGCATGGTGATTCAAACTTCGAGATATTTTTTTGAACGTTTTGCAAAACAATATTTACCCCCTTATATACTAGAGGGTGATAACATGAAGTTTAAATAGTTTTAATAATGTACTTGGAGAAGTTGGTGGAAGACTACACCATTGATTTTTACTACTAAATTTTATGCATATTCAAGGAATCTAAGGACAAATATGAGGTGTTAAAGTACATTAGTGGAATATCAATTTTCATTCATGAAAATATGGAATTATTGAATTATAATGAGGAAAGAATATGGAAATTCCACCAGTATTGAATCCAAGAAAAATATGAAGCTATCATTCTTCTCTTCATCTAGTGTTGTGTAAAAACTTTAACTTGCAGACAATGCATCATTGCATCCCCTTTCATAGATTTAGAATACATCTCATAAGGGAGAGAAACCTAAGAAGGTCCAACAATGTAGAAAGGATATGATGCCTTAAACATCAAACAATAACAAGAAGGTCTAAGATGAGAACTTGTGTCATGACACCATACTAACCCCATGAAAATCGTGATTGTTGCATGTGAATCAATCATTAATTATGTAATCTATAACAAGTAACGTGACAATAGAAAACATTCATCTATATATTTGTTATTTGATCATTAACACCTTTTCTATTAATATTTTGGATATGCCCAAAAACTCTTCCACAAGATTTTTTTGTTAAAGGTCATCTTATATATATGGAAGGGATAGATTACTATGTAAAAATAAGATCTTACGCCATAAAGAGTTGATGAAACCCTAAAATAATATCAAGATGAAGGATTTGAAAGGATAACCATTAACTTGCATGATGAAATAAAATGCAAAACCTTCCTTTATTGAGTAGATGTTATTTTGATTTATGGATGCTTGCAAACCGGTTGTGCAAGATAATGGTAGCGGTTGGAAAGAGGGATTGAAAATGCAAGGAGTCTTTCTAAATTAGAATAACAATCCATCTTTGGCAACCTCTTACATCAACAAGTGATTCCAAAATTAACAAGTTTTTAAGAATAGAAATCTCAAGTCATATTTTTTGGTACTTTGTCCCAGTGTCGGACCCTTTTTTCCAAGGAGCTATTCTAGTTTAGGAAAATTTATAGAGATTTTGAATTGGAGAGATTGGTTAATCTTGGTGATTATGGGATAATGGATATGTAGTATTCAAATCTTGTCAATTAGGATTATAATAAATTAAGTAGGATTAATTGTGTGTTGGTTGTGATGGGAATTATATGTGAATAAGGGAATTTAATTATTCCTTCGAGAGATGATTAATATGAGCTAATTTTGTGTTAGAGATTATTTAAAGGTGGATTAGAAGTGATTTAAGTGTGCTAGATTTGAGGTGTCTACATTTTCCCTCTTTGAGAGGGTATTATGGTAAGCGCCATCCTTTCAAGAAAGTAGTAAAAAATTTATTGGAATAATAAATTAATTTTTATAGTGTAAAGCTTACTCGAGAGACCATGTAATGATGGAAGAAGTAGAGGGATATATATAAAGCTTGAAGATAGGTCAATTTAGAATAATAGGGTGAAAGGATATGATCCTACCGACATGGATGGTGGGAATAGATAAAGACTTAGAAATGTTGATTGCCGAAATGCCTCAACAATTTTAGTGAAGGGATTGATAGGATGATTTTGGAAGACAAATAACTCTTAGAAATTTTATTTAATGGGACACTTTAGGAGCTTTTGTGAAGATATTGATGAACTAATTTAGAAAGATAAATGGTTATTTAAAAATATTTCCCTTAGGAGGGATGGTTTATACTTTAGGATAGAAGAATATGATGAAATCTAGAATGGTAGTTAGATTATAGAGGAATATTAGAAATAATATGGATGAGGAAAATGGCATAAAATTGATAGATGATAGGAAAATGTGATGTATATTTTGCATATCTTGCATAGATTGAATGACTTGAGAAACCTTTAGCTGATACATCATAATATAAACGATATTATGATATTAAAAATCATAATGGAAATGGTAGTAGTATACCATAGGACCAAAACAAAAGTAAATAAAAATGCAATGCAACACGATTAATAAAACAAACAAACAAGACTATGGAAACCCACTTACAAATAATTTGAATGTATTTTGTTTTTTCTTGTCTTAGTATGAAAGTGACGTAAGAATGTGATAAGGGTAATGATGTTTCCCGAAGCGAGGATATATGCGAAAAGGATTGGATGGGGGACTAATATGTCCTTAGAGAATATGGTGTTAGACATGCTTTGCTTCAAGAAACGATATATGTTGGGGATACTTATATTACAAACATTGGACCTCACTAGTTTAGTGTGAATCATGATGTTTTACCTATCATTAACTGTTTCATTACATATCAAGTAGGATTTATTTTGGATTATTATATGATGTTTAGAATTTTTTAGGATTATTTAGAATGTTTTGGGGTTTTTCATTTTTTTGGATGTTTTAATATTTTTGATCTTTGTAAAATAATTTTTCGTAAGTGCAAATTAGTGGTTTTCACCAACGATCACGGGACTAGGCCCCTCCTTTTGGGAATGGGGAGGATCCTATTAATGAAATACAAGAAAAGTAAAATCTATGGTGGCCGGTAAGTCGAGGATCACACAAGAATACTCCACTAAACTTGCAACAAATCCCTTGTATAGAATACAAGAGAGGAATTTGATTTGAGAGAGGGGAAGGGGAGTTAATAATATAGGGAGAGATGTGTTAAGGTAGTGAGTAGGAACTTACAAACTTCACTGACATTAACCATAGTAGGTCCACCTAATAGGAAGAACTGATTGTGTAAGCAATATCAAGATAAACAAAGTAAAGACACAAAGTTCATTTTATTTATTCCTCAAAGATAAAAATTTGTTTCTTAGTTATTCAAGATTAAAATGGTTGCAAATTTTAAAGTAGGATGTAGAACATAGACGAGAAAACATAAGAAATAGATTTTTGTTTATAGTAAGAGAACAAAATCTATCAACCTCTTGGAACAAAGTATCCATCTCAATATATAATTTTACAATATGTCTCTTCATATCCCCCCACATGAATTTTCACATTACTACCACTTGTGACCTTTGATATTCCTATAAGAATAAAAATAAGCCCCATTTTTAGTAATGAAAATATTTTTTACAATTCCAAATTAAAATCTCATTTAAGTGAATAAGATGAAAAGCCAAAAAGTACAATCCCAACGAAGAATTAGAATGTAGAGAGATGGAAGAAGAGAGAGAAGAAGAGAGTGATCAAGCTGAGGATGAATAAGCTTTCAATGAAGAAATAGATCTTGGAGAACTCTGAGGAAATACTCCTAGAATGAACTCCTTGCATTTGACTTTCTTGCTAAAATGAGTTATTGCAAGTGTCACCTTCTTTGCCCGTGGAATGAAAACAAAACATAACCCAAAGCACCGATCCATGTCCCGAATACCATCAATTACTTGCACTATGTGAACCAAACTTTGTGATCTCTTGTAGTATTAGAGATTGAGCCTCTGATTTCTATGAGGGATTCCATAGTATCTTGATTGAAAGAGATAGGATCTCCCACCTCTTTCTAGACCAATTCTTGGAAATACTTTAGGATCTCTTCTTAGGATGATTATTCACTAAGCTGAGGTGATACTAGCTTCTGCATATTATTATTGATATCTTCCAAGATTTAAATGCATGTTCTCCATAAGACTCAAGTGTTGAGATAACACCATTTATCATATCACACCCAACACTCATTATGCATGACTACATGAGAGATAGGTTATTCGAGATAGATGTGAATACATTCTTTCCCACTAAGGAGTGAGAATAAAGACAACTCACATCGACGCCACTGAGAACACATTATCCCAATGAGCCTTTTCTTTCTCAATATATTCCTTGGTCATCTTTACCTTAGATATAGTGGCAAAGTAAAAATTTAAATAAAGAGATAACCTCGGACGATAATACCTTTCTTTTTTCCAAAATATTCTCCACATATTTGTCATTAGCTCTCTCTTACATGGTGTACCCTTGAGCTCTTTTGATCACTTGAGGATTAAAACTATTAATGGAAGAGATAACCTCTTTAAGAGGAAGTGGTGCTACATTGGGTTCTAGGAATGATTGTACATAGGTGATTAGGGGTCTCAAACGCTCTTCTAGTTACTCCACATTTTGTTTATTTTATTCTTTTCTTATAAGAAATCATTCTAGAGATTATTTGAATAGATGCACATCTCCCTCGTGTGTATCCTATCTCAAGGAAATCCTAGTTAGCTCATGATTATCATGTCTCATTTCTCCCATAGGTTTAACAAATTTTGGACATGCAATTTCCACATACTGAGATCTAGAAGCCTCAAAAAAAATGAGTTGTCTTGTTTTCTTGGTATGCTTGGTTTTGATGTACTTTTATATGGCCTCAAAGTTAGGTGTCATGACTTACTTACCTTTCTTGATTCTCCTCTAAGCAAATCCTATACCCATGGGAAGGTCTCACTAGGTTTAGACACAAAATCAGGCATAGAGAAACTCTTAGGCACTTGATAAGGAACTAAATCTTGATCGAGATGAGATGATTTAGTTTTTGTGGAGGAAACACTTGGATTGTGGGGATGATGAGGAGATGTTGATGGATCAATTTCCCCTAATTCAAGTGGCTCAACAGGATCTTATATGACCTTTTCCTTCTTGTGAATCCTCTTAGGGGAGAAACTTTAGTGAACTTAATTCTCACAAGATTTCTATCAGAGGACCCTTTTTAATGAGAATATTTCATGGCCTTTTCAGGTGCCTTGAGAGAAGTGAGAGATACTTTCTTGGGTGGAGACTACAGACCACCAGATTCAATGAATAGGTCCTCTTCCACTTGAACCAATATTTTGACCTTTGAATCACTATCATGGTTCTTTCTTTGATGTCACCAGACTCTCAAATTTCCTATGGGGTGGGAGGAAGAGGATATGATTGCACTTTGCTTGATATTCAGGATCAAATAGGTCTGATCCATCATCCTTCATTCCTTCTATAAACTAGTCAAACTTGAAGTCCCTCATTTGATCCACTATCATTCTCATGTAGTCTCATTTCTTGACCTCAAATTCATAAGTGCAATTAGCCTAATAGTCCTCAATATGTGGAATGTGATGAAAACATGACAAGAGGAAAGTCTCAAGATTCTTCATAGTATCATAATCTGGATGAGATATGGAGAAATACAAATTGAGAGTTGCAAAAGAGGTCTTAATGTCTGATGCATTTGTGATAGTTTTACATGAGTTGATTCTTAGGAAATAAGAAAAGGATACACCTTTCTTCTTTGCACTCTTACATCTGGTATGCAAATGGAATAGTTTCTCACATAACTCAAACATTATGATCTTGTAACTCAGGTACCTAGGCAATCTGAGAGGGACCAAATCAAATCCTTGACCCTGATATAGGTGAAGGTGAGGAAATGAATGAAGTTACTTCCATATTTCTCTATCAACCCAATTGCTTGAGATGATATTCTTTGTTTAAAATTGCCTTTGACCTTATGACATGCATGATGAATGCATCATTCAGCCTAGAGAATTGTGAGTTACTTTCCTAATATTTGAGTTGTGGGTATTTTTTGTAGGATGGTGACTTCTATGGCACATTATGTGCAGTGGAGATACCTTAGAAATTTCT
Organism: Taxus wallichiana var. yunnanensis; assembly: GCA_018340775.1. Classification (NCBI taxonomy): domain Eukaryota; kingdom Viridiplantae; phylum Streptophyta; class Pinopsida; order Cupressales; family Taxaceae; genus Taxus; species Taxus wallichiana. Next base: position 368,423,827 of record CM031244.1, on the reverse strand, counting down.
TGTGTATGTGAGGGATTACATTATACAAGAAGTCATGGTGAACTTCTTGGAGGTAGGAAACTGCAACAACTGCTAATGAATGCTATTCATTATGATTTTCCCAAATCAATCATTTGATCTCCTTCTGTGACCACCATAATGAACTAATCCATCCAATTTGAGAAATACTTTGTGGTTTCTTCTCCCATCACTCTATTCATTATAATAATTACATTCGATTATGCTTCCTGAAATTCACTTCAGGATCAAGTCTTATGGATCTAAGAATGCTTCCTCCCTATTTAAGCCACAAACCAATTGTCAAGCCCTGTAATTATGAGTCTATTCTTGTTCATTTATGTGAGGAAAAATCTTGAGTGATCATTACTATGTTATTTCGTGTAGGAAGTTGTAGGAATTTTGAGAAACACCTTTTAGGTTATTTACATTTTTAAATTTGCATTTGGTAATTTTGAAGAGTCGATGAAGAAACATTTTGCCTAAAATTTCGATGGGATTTACTTTTGTGGGTAAGCTTTGCCAATGTTTAAAATAAATTTCATACTTATGAATGTATATTGTCACTTCCTTGAAACACCAATTGACTATGTTTGTCAATATATACTAATAAAAATCTAAGCATCTATGAAATTCTAATTCTATTAGACTATTGCATAAAAGATGATCAAGGGAAGAGTTCAACCACATAGTCGAGGTGCCTGATTGTATGCTCCAAACACATGATAACATAGTCTAGACACGTGATTGCGATGCAAAAATTCCCTAACATCAAATTCCATATGCCCAAATGCAAATTTTAGACTCGCATCCTTATAATCCAGATGCATGAATGCGTATGCATATGTAACCGAGCATCTTCATATGCAAATTCCTAACTGCGTATGCACTCATGTGTCTGCATATGCAGACACCAGTCTATGTATGCAATCAAACAACTACATATGTAGATGCCCGATTGCATATGTAGACCGGCGTTTGATATGTAGATGCCTAGTTGCATGTGTAACTAGGTGTCTACATATGCAAGTGCTAGGTTGCATATGCAATCAAGTGTATGTTAATGCAAGCATATGCCATTTGTGTTTCCATAAAGATGATATGTCTATGCATATAGACACCTGCTTAGCTCTTTCATACAATTAACTTGTTTATTGTTTGTTTTACACTTGCACCCTATAAACATTATCGATGCGCCTTTTCCTAGATATATTATTCACCTACATCACTATATGAATTTTTCTCATATTCCCATCAACACAAAATCCATTTTTGTAAATTCGCCAAAAAAATCCAAGTCGGATTTTGGTAAGTGTCTCAAAATTTTCCTTGGGGATTACAAGAATGGAATTATCATCTATTAGGATTGTCCTTGAATCTAGATCATAATGTTGTGCACAATCTAGGATTAGTTCGATGCTTTGAATAGATAAAGTATGACCACTTGATCTAAATAGCTCACTTGAAGATATTTTTCTTCACATGTTCACGAGGTTCACTTAACATCCTTGCTTTTAGATCTTTTAGGTCCATGCGTGTTATATCATCACCCACATTGGGATATTCAGTGTTCAATGTGGAAATTGGTTCTAGACCCGAATATTTGACCTTCATGATGGTGGGAAGTAGTGAAAAAATGGGGAATGAGTGGATATGAATGGTTTGAGCCAAATATCGACACTTTATATTTTTAGTAGGTCCTATCTTGGATGGATATTTTAGTAAGTTTCTCAATTTTTCACTTTTTTAGTGTTTTTGACTTGAAAGGAGTGACGGTGATACTGAAATTTTTCCATAACATACTATTTTTTAGATTGTGAGGACACAATCATAACTTATTATTTTTAGAGGGTTTACCTCAAGATGTTGGAATGGAATGAAATTAGTCACAAAAGTTGAGGTTTTACCCTATGATACTTTACTCCAATTTTCAGAGGTTTTCAATCTCTATATTTTTGAAGATCTAAAAGGCAAGTGCAATGGCTGAATACTTTATCTAGATGTAGAAAATAATTCAAAACATCAATGGGGATGAGCTTATACTCAATGCAAAGGCATATTCAAGAGAATATTGGTAAAGTTTAATGGAAAATGGATCACTATTTTGTAGTTATGAGAAAAAGTTTATTTTTAGGCGTGGGGTTTCTTGGAAACTTCATGTTTGTACTTAGTGGAGTTTTGGGGGTAAGAAACAAATCATTTAAAATTACTAAGTGTTGAGATCTAAAGTATTTTATTCCTTTCACACTTTTTAACTCACCTTTTAACCCACCGAGCTTAACCCAAGTCAATCGGGGTTAGAGGGTGAGTTACACTCACAAAAGTAGGGGACACAAGAGGAGAGAGGGTAGATGTTAAACCTAACCGCACTTTGCACATGATCATGACAAGTGGCACAATGTGGTAACATGTGAGAAAGATGGAGGGGTTGAAAATAAGCTCTTGGGAGACAAACTAGAGTTTTACATGTGATTGAGGATAACTCCATAAAGGGGCACATTATTATGTCCTTGATGTCTCCTTGGATGTTGGGACAAGGAAAAGGGATAATGAGCATAGAAAAATGTGCCATGGGTTAAGTCATCATGAGGAGGGAGGCTATGGTTGACCAAAACACTCATTTGCAACATTCCTAACAACATAGGTTGTCACTTAAGTGAAAAACACATTCATGCATAAGGGATCACGCTTTAGTGTCCTCAGTATACAAAAAAACTACATAATAAAAGAAATAAAGAAAATAAAAGAAAACCATCTCCTTTGTATCTCCTTGCAACCTCAGAAGAGATCATTGAAGATTGGAATGAAGCATCGAGCTTGTTGAATCTCTTGATCAAATTTGTTTTTGGATGCTCCAAAGGTGTTTTGAATGGAAGTAGATTTCAGCTATGATAAAAACATTTTAATGATTGATTTGATAGTAAATTCGTGATCATTTGAACAACATAACAATATGTGAGATTAAATGATAATCCAACACAATGATGATGTAATTCTCAAAGCTTCCAAAGATGATAATTGGAGAAGAATGAGTGATATTTTATAGATGAAGGAATGAGAATTCCAAATATAGGATTTGTATAATTATCTTGTCTGATATGAAGTTAATTGAAGAAAGATTGCATTGTTTATTTGAGTTTCCAATCTATTTGAGGATAAAATCTTGTTTGAGCTTTTTATGAATGAGTTATTCTTGAGCTTGACAAACGTGGCACATGTTTTTGCACATTTTTAATCACATATTGATTCTTTGAATTTTGTTTTATTCATCTAAAAAGTGTGTGTGAATTTTAGCCTTTTGCATTGATTTGATTTATTTATATAAGTTCATGCTTTATGAGATGTCTTAGTTAAGTCAAATGCATGTTTGATTTATTCTAATTTTGTCCTTTTGCACATGGATTTAATTGATTTAACCTTTAATTAATTTGTTTTTCTCTAGCTAACTTGAGATGTTAATTAGGGAAATAATATTAATTAATTTGATAAGAGGATGAGATGTATATGGATAATGTAAGATATTTAGTTATTTTGATATGAAATATTAGCTAATGAATTAACTAATAGGATAGGGATGAATAATAATAATGATAATAGTGATAAATTGGATTAATTAATTAATCCTAGAAATGGGATATGAATGTAACAAATTCCATAGTGAAAATATTAAATAATTTGAGACCATGTGCGAGAGAAAGGTTTGAATAGGAATGTCATGGGAATGATATGAATTAATTCTTGGGATAATGTCGTAGAATGTCATTAAAAGTCGTAAAATAGCGGAATTTTATGAAATTGGTTGTAAATGGTCGAAAGTGGCCTAAAGTGGTTGTAATGTTTCGTGAAGTAATTATAGGATAATTTCAAGGTTTAGAAGGCGTAATGCGATATTTTAGGGTGTTTACAGTCCTTGTTGTCCCCTTGCACTAATGGACAAGGAAAAGGGAAAAACATCCTCAAACAAAGCAGTGTGCAAGGGTGAAGGGGTCATGGTTTTTAGTTGTGCACATTGATTTAAGTAAAATTAAATCTAATGTAAGGACACTACTCATCAAATAGATAAAACAATAAATATGCAAGATCAAGCAAAGGAGATGCAAACACGGGTGATAGATAGGGTTTGGATAATGACTCACCTTGTAACAAAATAAATTGAAAGGAAAACCATTAACATACATAAATAGTTCATAGGCAAAACCTCCCTTCATTGAGTAGAGATGTTCTTCTAATCAGATGTTCATAAACCATTTGCATAAGATAATGGTAGTGTGGTCATTAAGATGGATTAAAGATGCAAGGAGTAATTATAAATTGTATGTGATATCCATATTTTGAAACCTCTTACATCAACAAGGATTTATCAAACTAACAAACTTTCCAATAATAGAAATATATTATGAGAATAAAGTGTCAAGGTGTGTTTTGGTATTGTTTGGTGGTTTCTTATATAGATTTTGGATTGGGTATATTGTTCAATCTTGATGGATTTGGGATAATGGAGATGTGGGATTATAATTTTGTTAGTTTAGATTAGGAACAATTAAGTAGGATTAATTGTCTATGGGATATGATGGGAATTGGATGTAAAGAAGAAAATTAAATTAATCATTCAAGAAATGATTAATAAGAGATAATTCAGTGTTAGATATGATTTAAGAGTTGAATAGAAGTGATTTTAACATGGTAGAATTGGGTTTTCTACACAATACATGTCATCATTGACAATAGAAATCAAAAATATCATTTTACAAGATGTATCCTACTACCTAGGTCTAAGCACTAAAGCACATCCTTAACCATACTCTCTTGATGGATCTAATAAGCAAAAGATGTACAAATACGGAAAAATTATACTTTCAAGTATAACTTTGAGCCTATGGAGGACATAGTCACTTATGATGTAGTGTCACTAGAGGTTTCTGACATTTTTTTGGAAGGTGATATGTTTCGATCTTTTGGACAATTGTACTCTCCAACAAAATGTAGAAAAATGTAGAATTGTCGAGAGTACTCTCCAACAATCAAACTAAATTTTTCTATACTAAACAATGTTGTAAGATCATCTCATAGGAAAAAGTTCTTGTTTTTCATGGTCCATACATAAGCACTTACATTGGAGAATAAGAAAATATTATTAAAGCAACAAGATGGGAAAACATTTTGTAAAATAACTTGATAAGTTAGTGCAATGGTATGATGACATAATCACATAATTGAATGGCCTTCCAACACATTTTTTAGTTAGGTGTTGAATAAATTTGGTTCCTATATCTTCTCTTCCAAATAGTCCTTATGGGTAAGTACACCAAGTTGGGGGAAGTGGGTCTTAAGTGGACACATTTTTCTAAAAATAGAAAATTTCAACTTGTGCAAGTTTTTAGAAATAGTTACACTCAAAATTGGAAGATGTTGTAGAAATATGAATCGTATAATTTTGAGTCTAGTTTCTAAGCTACTAAATTTTATTGGAAACGGATAAGTTTAAGTGGGTCAAAAAAATAAAATGCCAACAGGTGGTCCTAGTTTTGTTAAAAAACATAATAGAGTGACTTTCATGCCCCTAACCATTTTTTGAGCACCATTGAGTAGTTTTGAAAACCCTTTGATAGAAAGATAACTAGGAGCATCTAGTTTGTGTTAGAGTTTTTTTAGATTTTTTTAATGAGTATTCTTTTATTTATGATTTTTCTAGTACATAAATTTTATGTTTTGAAAAATAACGGAGCTTTGACCATGCCCCCCTTAACTACCTCAAAAAACATTGAAAATTAGATTTTTTTGAATATGTATAGAATTATGCCTAGTTTTTGCTAGTATAATTTTTTTCAATTTTGATGACCCAAAAAAAAGATACATGATGAAATATATACATATTTAAACTTAAAAAAATAGCTATAAAAAGGCATAGTTAGAAAATAAATAATATGGAAACCTTATATTAGTCAAAAAATTTGAAAAATTATATTTTTAGAAAGAAGAAACTCTGATCTACGTTGTGGTATAATTTTTTAAATGGATCGATTGTTTTATTTTGATTTATCATATAGAGGAAGTGGCGAGTTTACATTTTCCTACAAAAACATGTTGTTTGTTGTGTTTGTGCAGGTCCATGCCTCAGGTTTGGGGATCCAAACCGATCCCAAGCCTTGAGGCATGTGCTGGAAAAGGTAAAAAGCATAACACGTACATGTTATAATGCATATGCATTATAACACGTATGCATTATGCTTTGTTTATATATTGTGGCCCCCATTGTTCTTTTATTTATAACAGACATAACGCAGTATGCGTTATGCTTTGGTAAATCCCAAACCTAAGAATTTAAAATGTGATCACATTATAATAGAACGTGTATGCATTTTGCTTTTTTCATGTTTTTGTCCACTTTTTGGCCCCCAAATTCGTGCACTTACCCTTATATCATAGATCAATTTTACATAAAGGTGAAGTTTAATTTAAAATATGAGAGACTCTTAATCAAGGAAAAATAAGGCCTAGTTACTTCCTCTTGTGAAACCTAATAGTTCTCACACTTATGAAATATGTAACTTGGTGTTTATACAATGACCACCATACCATTAACAAAATAAAGATGAGAAATTAGTACCTACTACTTCAGTATACTGATAACCTCTTGGATTATCCTTGAGATGAAAACTATTTCACCATGAGCATATTAAAGTAAGGTCATCATCAAATACCACTCCATCATGAATTTGTATATAATTAAAATTTCAAGAAGAATGAAGGATTATACAAGTGGTTGGTTATGCCCTTTGCACCAACAAGATTCATGTGGCTAATGTATAAAATAATTTGGTTGTGAACCTCATCATTTACTACATATCTGATATCTTCATCTACATCATGACTTAGGATGAGAGTCTAAAACACATATCGCACATCCTAGACACATTACACATGAACAAATTAAAATGTAACTAAGATACATCGGTATTGAGTATTTCAAAATCATAAATAATTAAAAATGTATCTATGTTGATCTAGAGAAGATCAAGGTTATTAAAGATTATCCTACTCTATGAAATTCACAAAATTAAGGAGTTCTCTTCGCCTTGTTAATTTATAGAAAAATTTCATCCCAACTCTTACATATATCATAGCCTTAAGGCCAAATCATATACATCAAAATAACCTTCAATTATACTTTTGCACAATAATGTGCCTTCGATAAGTTCAAAAATGCCTTCGTATAAATAATTATTTTTTGCATGGCCAAAAACTTTTCAACTTTTTGAGATCCAACCTGATTGATTTGACAATTTAATCAATACAAGACTCACGTAGCATGTGATTTAACAAAAATATAAACTATGTAATATAAATGTTAAATACTAATTACGAGTTGTAGCAAAATATTAAAGAAATGAAATACTAATTTGACCTAAGTAATAAGAAATTTAAATTTAAAACCTTAAGTGCAAAAGAGAGGGTAAGATACTTAGCTAATTCACAATAATTCTAAGGTTGTGTCGAGCTGGAAAACTGATGAAACATGAAAGTAAAATGTTGACAACTAGCCCAAAAAAATGTACAATTGTAAAAATTCTTGGAGTAGGGGGCCTAGAGTAGGTTAGGGGTGGTGCAGGGTGTCTTTGCACTCCTTTGGGAGCTTGTGGACTGTTGAAAACCTTAGAAATTGAATTTTTAGGGTTGTGAGGTATTCGATGGATGTTATCTTTAGTCACCTATACTTCACTTTTGATCACCAAATTCACCTGAAACCTGCAAAGAGAAAGAGCACTGTAAAACCCCAAAACACATCAAATCCTAAAAAGAAAAAGATGCAGATAGGAGTTAGACTGACTCCATGTAGTTCTACATGTGTGTGTAGAATTGTGCCCTAGGTGGCTCTTGTGCTAGACACACTTGAATAATGAGCAATAGCTAGATGTAGAAGATGTAGATAGATGTGTGCATGGAAAAATGAACTTCCCCTCCTATGAAGTGTATGTAGAATAATGTAGTATATTGCCCTTGATTAGATGCTAGATGGATGCTTTGATGCTCTTGTTATGGCCTTTAGATGTAACCTTAGGTGATAGTAGTATATGCTTAGTTCTTAGTCTCTTATTATGATTACATAACTTCATATTTATATGATTCCCTTCATTGAATTTCATAATTAAACCACTAAACGACCGAACACCAAGAAAATAAGTTGTTTAATTACTAGAAAAAACCCAAGAAGATACGAGCAAGATACAAAGATGTTGGGGGTGCCTAGAGGGGGATGTGGGCACCTGGGTGCTAGTGTCCAGACTTAGGAAAACTAAAGTATCAAAATTCAGACTGGGAAAGGTGCATAATACCATGAAGAAAACTAGATAACATAAGAGATGTGTACCTGATAACCATGTAGATCTATGGCCAAAAGCATGCTTTGAGAGACAAGAAAAAGTGTGGAGTGATAAAAATATGAAGTGTGGATGCTAAAGAAGAGAAAGAAAAAAAAGTGATGATGATGATGAATTTAGGGAAAGAGTGTATGTGTAGATGTCGTGATTATACCTTTTATTGATTTCAATGTTGATGTGTTGTTGATGTGATGATGTGACTATCATTTCTGTAAGGACGGACTGTAAAAAGAAGAATGAACAAGTAGTCAAATATGTGTGTATACGATCAAAACACTTAACAAGTGTGTAAACTTATGTAAAAATGAAAAAATACCATGAGCATCTCATCTATGATGAGTAAAGAGTGTAGAAAGGATCCTAAAAATGATGTCTAAAAATGAGTTTTTTGGGCGATCTCACGCCAAGACATGGAAGAAGTGTAGGGAGGATATTATAGTACCATCCTCTAACCTTTAGGACAATTCCAAGACTATAGATGGTGTGTAAAAATATGATCTTTTTGAACAATTCCAATCCAACACGAAAGTAGAAAATTTTGTGAATTGCATGTGTGTCGAGTGTTAAGGACTATATGCCCTATAAAATCCATTGTGTGAAGTGTTGAGAAATGTGCTAAACTTACAAATGCTTGGGTAACTTCCCCTTGGCCATAGGTTTCTAAGAATGGCTAGGGGCACCCACGCGCTAATGTCCAGTTTGGGCGCTAGTGTCTATGTTGTGGTAAGGACCCAAGTCAAGATCTAGGCCGTTTCCATGACTGATGACTATGTTGTACTCTTGAAATACTTGTGATGTGTTTAAATGTGATTGTAGACTATTTTATAGGGTGACTGGTTCACCCAAATGATGCCCCCTCATTTGGGGTGCATGTGATGCCATTGAGGAGTATGTGGCGTAAGGAGGACCAATCGTTGTGCTGAAATTGTGCCCTGCAGGGGGAGGGAGTGTGTTTGGTAGAAACCAAGGAACACACAAACAAAATGGCTAGGAGACAAGTGTTAGTACAAGCAAGATAAACATGCATGTAAAATATAGTGTGTAAGGTAAGTAGAGAATGTCTAAGCTAAGATGCAAGAAGCCAAAGTAAAGGAGCGATGATGCAAACAAAGTAGACCGTGAAAAGTGGGTGTCAAACATGGGACATCACTCACGATGCTACAAGACACGCAATGCCAATATAGCCAAAAGTAGATAATGCGGCCCAAAGGAGGACCAATATTTGTGATGAAATTGTTCCCTACGGGGGGAGGGAGTGAATTTGGTAGAAACCAAGGAACACAAACAAAATGGCTAGGAGACTAGTGTTAGTACAATTAAGATAAACATGCATGTAAAATATAGTGTGTAAGCTAAGTGGAGAATGTGCAAGGCTAAGACACAAGAGGCCAAAGTAGACCATGAAAAGTGGGTTTCAAACATGGGATTTCACTCATGATGTCACAAGACACGCAATTCGATATAGCCAAAAGTAGATAATGTATACACAAGACAAAGGGAAAAGCCCGTAAACAATGGGAAAAAATGACAAACAATTACATATAATAACAAGTAATATAACATACAACCATGGAAGAAAATAGACACAGTAAGACAAATTCCACACATGAAGCACTTGTTAACATGTTAGAAAGATAAAATGTATGTCAAAGTGTGAATAATACGATATGGTAGTGTGCTATGAAAAATGAAACAATAACACTTGTAATGTATGAAAGTGGATGCCCCCAAGAGCCGTTGTGGGGCTGGTATGAGGTACTACACCAAACATCCATGGTACATGTATCAATCTATAGAATTTGTGATCACAAATAGAAAGCAAGTGAACGAGCATGTGTAAATGGAAAATATAATGACATACAATATATTTAGCAAACATAGTAAGCAAGATGTATCATTCAAGTATAAGTAAGCAAGAGTAAATGCGACCAAGATATGTAATATGTCGTGGATGAGATAGAATGCGATGCATTATGAGTGTGATAGGAGCTACATGCCCCTTGAGTGAATATGAATGAGTGTGTATGAGATGAGGTTTATTTATACATGCCCCCTCAACAGTTAAGAATGAATTGTAGAAAAGAGTATAGGCGAGGTTCATTTATACATGCCCCCTCGGTAGTCGAGTATACACTGTGGAACTAAATTTCATCGTAGGGTAACGAGTGTAGCACATAAAAGTGGATGTAAGAAATATGTAATGTGAACACGTATAGTGAGTAATACACCTAGTGTGTGATAGAAGCTGCGAGTGGAAGAAGTTGTGCATGTTAAACGCGTGATGTGTGCAATGTGTAATGTCTAGTGTGACTAAGCAATGCTAGAAAGATGTTTTGTAGATGTGTAGAATGCATAGTGTGTGTAAGTAATGAGGAGGATACATTGTAAATGTGTCAAGAGTGTGAGAATGTGTATTGTATTGTGTGTATGATGTGTAATGTGTAGTATGCGAGGTTCATATCTTTAGTATGCCCCTCAACAATCAAGTGTGAACCAAGGCACCAAGTGTGTCATCGGGTAATGATGATAAAAATAGTCTATCAAAGTGTGCAAGATGAATGTTTGGAGATGTGAAGTAGGAATCTTGAAGTGTGACAATAGAAGTGATAGAAACCTAATGATGTATGACAGGGGGAAGATAAGCATGATGCCCCTTAAGTGTATGAGAAAGAGTAAGATCGTGTAACATCATCGAGGAGGTCATCATTTCCATCGTCAAAGATAAATGGAGAATATTCAGAGACTTGGTAAGCAATATGATCATGAGACAATTAAGTAAATATCCGTTGAGGTATAAATTATACATGCCCATAACATATTCTTCATCGGTGAAAGGAGGTAATGGAAAACCATGTGCATACCATCGAGTAAGATTTTGTGAATAGACAAGAAATGAATTATTGCAAATAAAAACACAACCAAATGGCATAGGAAATGAAATATTTGTATGATCAGGGTCTAAAGTTCCCCTAATGTAGTCAAGACAAGACTTCCCCTCAACAAATCAAGTGTGAACCAAGGCACGAGAGTGTGTCATCGGGTAATGAAGATACAAATAGTGTATCAAAGTGTGCAAGATGAATGTTTGGAGATGTGAAGTAGGAAGCTTGAAGTGTGACAATAGAAGTGATAGACACCTAATCATGTATGACAGGGGGAAGATAAACATGATGTCCCCCAAGTGTATGAGGAAGAGTAAGATCGTGTAACATCATCGAGGAGGTCATCATTTCCATCGTCAAAGCTAAATGGAGAATCATCGAGAGACTTGGTAAGAAATATGATCAAGCCAATTGAGTAAAGAGCCATTGAGGTGTAAATTGTACATGCCCATAACATATTATTCATCAGTGAAAGGAGGTAATGGAAAACCATGTGCATACCATCGAGTAAGATTTTGTGAATAGCCAAGAAATGAATCATTGCAAATGAAAACACAACCAAAGGGCATAGGAAATGAAATATTTGTATGATCAGGGTCTAAAGTGCCCCTAATGTAGTCAAGACAAGACTTCCCAAGTGTGAGTGGAGAAGTACGAGGAGTGCGTGCAAGAAATACTGTGAGGTGAAAGACACGAAGACCATAAGCAATGGTATTGCGGATGAATCCATGATAAAGATGAGGATCATGAGATGTAGGGAAAATATCATCTATTGTAAATCCTAGCTGAGTCAATCCATCATGTATACATATAGTATCGGAGAAAGTAGGATCAAATGGAATGCATTCCTAATAAAATTCATTCATTGAAAGTGTACATGTGAAAGATAGATGTGCTAATGGTGAAGATGAAGTAGGTGGACCAACGTCCGATGTTTAAACAAGAACCCGATAAAACACCATATCATTTATAGAAGCAGGAGGGGGTAATTATGCGGGTGGGATAACATGTAACATGCAAATAACACCTTCAAGTGGTAGCAAGTGAGTCGGATAATCCATGGGTTGTGGATCATTAGTAGTAACTGATGTTGGAGTAGGGATGGTAGTGGTTGAATCATAGTTGCAATGCCTGAATGGTTCACAATCACCAAGGATAGTATATTCTATACCCTCATGTAATAATTTACCACATCGATATATTGTGGAAGGTACTGCTTGCATGGCATAAAGCCATCACCTACCAAGTAAACAATTATATTGAATTGGGAAGTCAATGACAAAGAAAACCGTTGGAAATATTTTTGGGTTGACAATGATAGGTAAAGTGATATGCCCCATGCATGGACAAATTGAACCATCATATGCATGAAAAAAAAATGATTAAGGACTCACATTAGCAATGTAAATCTTGGTAGCTTCAATGAATGATAAAGGGCACAAATTAAGCTCGTAGCCATTATCGTTTGTATGTAATGGAAAGTTGCAAAATCTATGGAATGAGGCTAAAGAACCTCAAAGCTTTGCTAACTCAACTATGCACCATAAGATTAGAGCTAAACAAGAAACTATCTATGCATGCATAAATTTGAAACAAACATTCAAACCCTAGCATATATACTACTCTCTACTCCATGAAAGCTTAATGAAAGTGAACCTAGTTAGATTCTAAGCAATCAAATTGTGTGTTGTTTACTCCCAAACATAGTGAAGAGATATCTCCAAGTTGGCTACATGGCAAAGCTTTAGATCTTCCCTTACTAACTATATTTGGAATGGATGGATGGAAGATGGAGGATCTCTCGAACAATGGAGTATGACCAAGATCTAAATGTTCTATAGCTTAAATCTATCAAAAATGATTTCTAATGCCTTTCCAAAGTGCTTGAGAGAGAAGGACCATTTGAAAGGAAAGCCTTAGGCTTGTATTTATAGTTTCTAGTTTGGAAGAGTTTGGAATTTGTGTGAATGTGGGACTAAATATTTTGGATTAGATTAGGATAAACATGCTTTAGGATTAGTTAAGCTTGGTTTAGGCTAGTTAACTAGGGTATAGGCTAGTTAAACTTGATTAGCAAGTGATTAGAGACTCATTGAGAGTTGGGAGAGGTATGGTTAATCAATTGCGACTGATAGATAGCCTCTGACAAAGCCAATAGAAGTGGTCTAGAGAGAAGTAGGGAGGTTATGAATTGTTGAAAGGAGGAATTTTTAGCTAATAAGAGAGATATTAGCCAAATAAGTTGATTATAGGAGGAATGTGACTGAAAGCATGTCGTGAATGGGCATCCGAGAATGGAAGCGAAGATGGGTTGAGTAATGAAGTGTCATTAATTAAGCGGATTGGATCAAATGCTAAGTGTAAGCATATTTTAGGTGTCTACATCGAAAATAGTTCATCTAACATCCACATTTTGGATGTGAATCATGATGTATGAGGTGGATCATTTTCAAAAATAACAAGATCGATAAAGGTGATTGGATGGAAAAATGATGTGCTAAGAAAACGCATCTATGAATGTGTTATAGACTACATCTAGATGAAATTGAAATATCCATGATGAGAGGATTGTAGAAGAATGAGAATAAATGGAAGCATGTGGACCCTAGGATTTTTTTGAGCGATAGGTTCACCAAATGATTAAGCAAATATTGAAATAAATATATACCTAATACTAATTGCAATGTAGCAATAAATGAATAAGTAATCAAGTACAAAATAGACCCAAGAAAATAAGAAATTAAGATTTTAAAGCCTAAGTTCAGATGAGAAGGTAAAATGACTTAGCTAATTTGCAATGATGCTAACATTATGTAGAGCTAGAAAATTGTTGGAATAGGAACTCGAGTATCGTACACAAACCTAGAAAAATGGAGAAGTGCTAGAATATGTTGGACTGGGCACCTATAGAGGGTCATTGGTGCTTTACATGTTGTAGACCTATTGTAGGAACCCATGATTACTCAAAAGGTGCAAATCCCTATTTTATAGAGTTGTGAGATGTTTGCTTGTTGTCATCTTTGATTGTGTGTACTCTGCTAAACTTCGATGATGTTCACTTACAACCTAAAGTGAAGAGATGACTTACAAAACCCTCAAAATTACATCACATCCCATTAAGAAAAGAATGTAAATGAGGGGTTAGACTATCCTCAGCTTTCAAACAAGTGATCTTATGACTAAGCATTGCACTACATCTCAGACCCAATGTAGTTCTATGTGTGTGTGTGTGTGTGAAAGAGATTATGGCCTAGGTGACTCTTGTGTGTGTCACACTTGGTACCGAGAAATATCTCGATGTAAAAAATACATATGGATGTGTGCATAAAAGAATGAACTTCCCCTCCTATGAATTGTTTGCAAAATAATGCAGTCCCTTGCTCTTGTGTGGATGCTAGATGGATGCTTGAATTCTCTTGATAATGCCTTTGGATGCAACCTTAGATGGTGATAGCTAGTGTTTGGTGCTTGGTCCTTTAATACTACCACATAACTTTATATTTATATGATTACCTTTCTTGAATTTCGTAATTAACCCTGAAAAGGTCAACTACCAAAAATATAAGATGCCCAAATGGCTAGAAAGGACCCAAAAGATGTGAACAAAGTACAAAGAGTTCGGGGTGCCTAACATCGGTGTCCTAGTTGGGCGTTGATGTTTAGGATGATAAATGTCAAAGTGTGAAAAGATAGACTGGTAAATCATGAGTGTAAGAACAAAAGGAAGACCGAAAGCAAGAAAAGTTGGCCAAAGAAATGGGTCAATTAGTACCTTTCTTACTTAGGAATCATTTGAATAGTAGTATGTGATCAGGACTAAATAGATATCCAAAGTGTGTGATTTTGTGTCTATAGATACAAAGAGGGTGGTGGAACTTGGACGTTGGTGTCCAGACTTAGAAAAATTGAAGTATCGAAAGTCAGTCTAGGCAAGAAGGTGCATAAGACCAAGAAGAAAACTCGAAAGCAAGCAAAGAAGCCAAAGACAATGGTCAATTAGTAATTTTCTCACTTAGGAATCATATGAATAGTGGTATGTGATTAGGACCTAGAAATATACCCAAAGTGTGTGATTTAGTGTCTACATTTTCCCTCACTTTATGTTATTGAGAGAATGCTTGATAACATAAAGTAGATAAGAGATGTGTACCTAATAACCATGTAGATCGATGACAAAAGCGTGCTGAGGAGACAATAAAAAGCGTGGAGTGATAAAATTGAAGCGTGGAAGCTAGAGAAGAGGAAGTGAAAATGACCCTAGGGGTGAAGGTATATGTGAGATGTTGTGTTGTACCTTTTATTGATGTCGCTTGATGCTTGATGCTTGATGCTTGATGATGTGACTGTTACTTCCCATGAGGATGTACCTACAAAAGAGAAGAGAAAAAGAGTAGTCAAAGTTATGCATGTGAAAAAATCGATCAAGATGCGTAAAAGTTTGCAAAATGTATGTAAAAATGCAAAAAGGAACATATGCACATGATCTGTGATGAGTGAAAATAGTAGAATTGATCATAAAAATGCTGAAGAAATATTTTTTTGGGCAATCTCATGCTTGTTGCGCTAAGTGCAAGTTTTTTGGGTGATTTCACGCTAAGTGCGGAAGAAGTGTAGGGAGAAATTCTAGCATTATTCTCCAACCTTTAACTACTTCCCGACATGTAAACACCACTATAGATGGTGTGTTCAAATTTGATCCATTTCAATCTAGTTCAATCAACGCAAAAATAGAAAAGAGGATAAAGCATGCATCTTTGAGTCTTGAAGGACCGTCCTGTTGTGTAAAACATGTTGTGTAAACCGTTGGTACCCAAATTGATTCTCCCTCAAAAGTGGAGTAGAATCACGAGTCCGGCAATAATTTTAGAGGGAAGCGAGAGCATGTAATTTGTTGTTTTGTAGTCTGGGGTGAAATGCAACTCACTCTTTGTCACTCAGATGTGGAGAAATGGGTAGCACCCTCAAGAGGATTTTACCTATCCTCACTACTTTATGGTTGTGCCTTTCAACCAGGGTGAGAGGACCCTTTTATAGTCTATTGTTTATGGAGGAGATGTAGATGTCCTTACTTGTGAAGTGTTATGAATACCTTGAAGAAAATATGATCAATGCAACAAAACCTAACTCTCACGAGTTGTCACTCTAGATAATGGAGATATTTTCTAAGCAAGGTTAAGGACCACTAAAGATAATGAAAACCTTATTATTTCTGCATGTTTTAGTAGTAAGAATTATGCATTTTTATACATACATGAAAAACATGGGTAGTATGGGTATGATTAATTTTTTTGAATGAATTTTTGTGGAAGGTGAAGCATGATAAAGTTGGTTATACCAAATCTTTGAGAAATTTTACAAAAAATGGAAAGATCAAACAACAGAATGCTTTCAGAGTAGCTAGGGTGTTCCTTTAACTAGAATATGTGCTCCAATGGAGGCCCAGATCAGCACTTTTCACACAAAATTCAAGGATCCAAAATGAAGGCTCAAATTGGAAAACTTAACTGAACATTATCAATCTCTATTTCATCATGCCTAAGATACCCTCAAAGGCTAACAAACAATCTTATAGTCATGCTAGGAGTCATAGTGATTTTAAATTTGTTTATTTCACTATAAAATGAAAGCTCTTTTGATAAATGAAATTACAAATGCCACCAAACTATCACAAGGATAAGATCTTGTGTGATTCACAAATATTTTCAATGTAAGAATGCAACAGGAACAAGAAAAACTACTTGCAGACATTTAGAAAAGAATCAAACATAAATTTTACCTAGGAATAACATAGATTAACTCAAATTTGGTTAAATTTATCAGCAGGGGAAAGTTTCTCAAACAATCTCAAATCTTGCCAATGGTTGTACACTCATAACCACCTTGACATGATCAAATGTAACACAAAGGAGATAAACATGCTTCTTTAGATAGTTTCTCAGAAATATGGGCTCTATTAAAATTTTCTTTTAGGAAATCAGTTTCTGACTCCTAACACTTCTACTTCACAAACTCCCAACCCTTTTTTACAAAAAATCATGCCTATTTATATCATTTTACAACAGGGCCTTTTCCCCCAAAACTAGAGACATTGAGTGTACCATGTGCTCGCCATGATCTCGATCGTGATTCCCAGAATCAAATCTGTAAAAATTTGTCAGGTGCTCAGGGGGCAGATCTCTTCAAACATCTCCCACATTCAACTCCTTCCTCTGGTAGATCACTTTTCCCTTTACTCGCCAACCACTTCCGCCCCTATTATGTCCAATCTGGTTCTTTATGTGCCCAAGAAGAAGAAATGGAAGATCAACTAGATCTCAAAGGTCACGTCTCATCTTAATGGTAAAAGACATCCCCAGATTTTTCTCACCAAACCCAGATATCAAAAGGTATTTCACGTGCCAAGGAAAGAAAAATTGGGATGCATCCAACAGTCAAACTGCATATTAATGGTGAGAGACATTTACAGACCTTCCCTACCAAACCAAGATACCAAATTATTGTTCCTCTTTATTTGGCATGTAGGAGACTCCAAGAAATGATAAAAAAACCATAAGAATACGCATCCCCAGGAGCTCTGAGTGAAAATGGCACAAAAATCAGATATAGATGCACAACTGTTGATTTATATTTTGAATTTGGACCGTCCACGTGGGAGATCTAATTTAGAGCAGGGCTTGTGGGTTCCTTTTTTCCTTTTACAACTTTTGAAAAAGTGTAAATTTTTCACATTTTACTCCACACCTCTGCCCTTGAGAAATGAGCTTGACACGTGTCCTAAGGTGGATCCCAAAGGAATCGCGGCCAAATTTTGCCATTTCACCTCTTTTTTTGGAAAAGGAAAATTTTCCAAATTTTCCCGTAGCTCCGCACCTCCACTTCTAGTCTCTGATGTGGGTCCCAATGGAACCATGCTTCCCTTTTTACTTTTAACTCACTTCTCCACAAAAGGAAAATTTTCCAAATTTCCCTAGAAGTCTGCACCTCCACCATTGTCTGGGGAAATTTTTTGACTATTCTCTGATTGGGTCTATGGGCCATTTTGATGTTTTAATCCTTTTGGTAACAAGAGGCAAAAAATCCAAGTTGCCTCTAATGGTCTACTTCCACTCCCTTTGAATTTTCAAACTACCACGCATCACAATGGTGCATCTTGATATGGTCCCCAAAAGTTGAGATATTTAATGAGCACGGGCTCACCACGTGTCCTGGCTTGGCAAAATTTGTTTGAAGGCTTAAGGCTCAGTGGAAGGCACCATGTGTTAGGGTCCGAGGCAATCTCCTTTGGCCATTGATAAGTCCAAGAAAAATGCAAAGTGAGCGGAGGCCTCCAAGTGTCCTCCTATCACTTATTTAAAAATGAATTTCAAGGGCCAGTCCTCAAACATGCGTGGTCCCTCCACATGTCCCAGGCCTCTCAAAACCTTTTGAAAAATACTAAGTATGGGAAACCTCAACAAGGCCTCCACGCTTCTTCATGGCACAATTTCAACATAGAGACCTAAAGTGAAAATCATGAATGAGCACGGGCTCACCACGTGTCACTGTTTCACCAAAAGTACCAATTATATAAAAAAATTTCTAAGTCTAGGAAAAGTAGCGAAACCTCCACGTGTCCTCTTGGCGCAACTCCAAGGCCAAACCAAAAAGAAAATCTTCAAATGAGCATCGTTCCTCCATGTGGACAAGTTTTGGGTTAAAAATTTCCACAAATTTTAGGAGTGCCCATGCTTGTTGCCGCATCAAATCAAAAATGAACACGTGGACACCCTCGGGGTGAAAATAAGAAATTTTCCCCACCACTTAAATTTGCTTTAATCAGAGCTTGGAGGGGGCCACGGGGTGAGTTCAAACATTTTTCCAAAGTATCCAAAAGGAACAAGTTTAAAAACAAACCTATCATGCCCCATCCAATTAGAAGAAGCCACGTAAGCACCAAAAGAACCAATTAGAATTGAGCGGAGCCACGGGACCAAATTTTCCTTTTTGCCAAAAAAGAAAAAAGTGATAAGTTAAATCATTTTCTTGTCATCCCCTGACCAACCAAAGGAATCCATTTGACCACTGAATGCTGAGGAATAATTTTGACAGGAAGAGGACACCCATCAGACCGTCAAAAACATAGAAATTCACCATTCATACCCAAAACCTAATTTTTTCGCTAAGGATGAATTTTTTTGAAACAAAACCAAGTGAATCATGGTTTTGAGCATATTTTTAACCATGGGTTTGGATTTTCAAAGGCATAAAAATGTAAATTGATCATTCTCGAGCTTCCATGGTCAGGGAAAGATAGGGAAAATGACAAATCCCACAGATTTTGAAGAAATTAGGGCAAAAACAGGGGAAAACTCAAAGACTCCTTCAAGGAGGGACATGAAAATGGATTCTGCAAATAATTCAAGCATTTCAAATGGAGGTAGAAGATTTCATAACACCCACATCGAGAGACAAAATGTTTCAGAACACGTAGATCAAAGGAAAATAATGGAAAATGGGGCAAAACAAATATGAGCACCAACATCGGCTCCGACTCGGGGATGGGCACTCCCTGCGAGTGCCACAAGAACAAAGGTAGACCAAGTGCCAAAATATCCATTAGAAAAATGAGTCAGCTTGTAGAGCATAAAACCAGGACCGTCCCCCAAAATCAAATAGAGAAACAAACAAAAACAAGCCACTAGGGGCCAGAACGAACAAGAACACAAAAGACAGAAAACAAACCAACAAACTATACACTTATACAGATGATGTTCACCTTGGTTCTGGGAATCAATCCAATAAATGCTTCAAATTCTTTCCATTAATAGGAAATTTGAGCAATTCTCCATCCAAATCCTTCAAGAAGAAGGTATGCTCACCAATCCAAATATCTATGGAGTAAGGGCCCATCCACAGTGCATCAAATTTACCATTTTTCCCTTATCTTTGTGTCTACTATCCCATAGTAGCATGAGATATCCAACATTGAAAGCTCTTGGGTTGACCTTCTTGTCGAACAAATTCTTCAGCTTCTCTTTGAACTTTACATGCCTTTGGTGGGATGCCCTCCTTTATTCATCAAGTTCAACAATCTGTTAATGGCGGGCATCATATGGACTTACTTCTTGATCTTTCAATTGTTGAATGAACTCATATGAGGATAATTGCATATGCAGGGGAAGCAGGGCCTGAGCTCCATACACCAACTCAAATGGGCTCTTTCCAATGGCTCTTTTAACAAGAATGTGGTCCCAGGACAACAAACTTCAATCTGCTCACCCCATTTTCATTTGTTTAGCTCCAAGGTGATCTTTAGCAAATTTTTATTACTATACTCAGCTTCTCCATTTCCTTTGGGATTGTAATTAGATGCATATGTCAAGCTGATCCCATATTATTTACACATTTCCACAAAAGGTTTAGCTCTAAAGCTCATGGAATTATCAGCAACAATCTTGACTGGCACCCAATCCTACAGATGATATGATTCAACAGAAAATCCATGAAAATTTTGTGTGTTGCTCTTTTGGTGGGGATTTCCTCCACCCATTTGGTGAATTAATCGGTGGCTACAAGAATCCACTTATGGCCGCACTTGAAGGGTCTGAAATCTCACCAATGAAATCCATCCCCCATTTCTTAAATGGGGCTTCAATTGATATAGGCTGCAAAGGAAGGGAGCTTGAAGCTTTCAATCTTCTAGAGAAGCGCTGAAACTCTCACATCTTCTAACCAAAAGAGTTGTATCCTTGAAGAGGGTTGGCCACTAATAACCAGCCCTCAAGATCTTGTGTGTTGTGACTCTTCTAGCAAAGTGCCCCCACAAAATCCTCCATGAAGATCAATAATTATCTTGGGGGCTTCATCTTCAGTAATGCACCTTAAGAGAACTCCCTCAAGGTTCTTCCAAGCTAACCCATAATCAGTAATGACATATTTCTAGGAAGCCAACTTAAGGGCTCTTTTCTGGTTCTTACTTAAATACTCAGGGCAATTTAGATGTCTAAGATAAAAAATTACATCTTTGTACCACTCAGAACTCATCAATTTTTCAAAAACATCTACCCTACCTTCTTCTACCTCATTTACCTCAATAGTTTGCAAGTTTCTCTCATCCATAAGCTTAGCCAAGCCCAAACCTCTCACCAACTTTGTGGTTTGGATATCCATGTCATATTCTTGCAACTTTTCACCCATATGCATCTTTTTCTTGATACTTCCATCTTTGATAAGATGTCTTTCACCATGGTATGGGGAACATAAGCAACAATCTTAGAACTCAAAATGTAAGGCCTGAAAACATTTGTTGCTTTTACTAAGGAAAATGCTTGTTTCTCCATAATAGTGTATTTTAGCTCAGCCCCCTGTAATGCCTTATTGAAAAAGACAATTGGCCTCTCATCCCCTTCATCATTTTTCTGCAACAGGACATATGCAATAGTGTTCTCTGAAGTAAAAGAGAATAGTTGAAAGGGCTTCTTATAATCTAGAGCTTCTAGAACATGTGCATGCTTTAGTGCCTCTTTAATCCCATTGAAATCTTGAATGGCATCCTCCTCCCACTTGATGACCTGGTCCTTCTTTAACATGGAAGTGATTGGAATGGTCAACTCAACAAAGTTTGATATAAATATTTTGATGAAGTTTATCTGCCCAAAGAAGGACTGAATTCCTTTCTTGGTTCTTGGGATTGGAACCTTGTTGATGGCCTCTACCCTTTCTGATCAATCATCACCCCTTCTTGTGACACAATGTGACCAAGAAATTTTTCCTTCTACACTCCAAAATGGCACTTCTTTGGATTGAGTGAAATGTCATATTCTCTACATCTTATCAACATCTTTTCCAAGTGTAACAACTAATCAACTCTCTTTCTAGAGAACACAATTACATCATCTTGGTAGACAACAATAAAATCATTGATGTAACCAACAAAAGTAACATCCATTTCTCTTTGAAAAGTTTCTCCAGCATTCATCGACCAAAGGGAATCCTGACATATACATAGGTTCCCCAATGGGTGGTAAAGGTTGTTTTAATCCTCTCTGATTCCTTCACCACAACTTGGTTATAACCAGAGAAACCATCCAGGGTAGAAAGTAGCTCAAAACCAATCACTAGTTGTAGCATGTTTTCCATGTTTGGTAAAGGATAATTATCCTTCATTGATGCTCTGTTCAAATTCTGAAATCCACACATAGCCTGATGTCACCATTCTTCTTTCTAACTGGTACTAGGTTTGTAACCCAAGAAGAATACCTTGTGGGCTGAATAATCCCTCCATCCCTCAGTTTCTTCAGTTCCTCTTGCATCTTAAGAGATAGGAGTGGATTGATTGGCCTCTATTTCTTCCTAAATGGTTTTGCATTGGATTCCAAGGGAATCTCATGTCAAAATAGATCCTCTTTGTATGCCTTCATATTAAAATAAGTCTAAGCCATGCAATCTTGATACCTTTTAAGCAATTAGATGTAGGAATTGCTTCTCCTCCTTGCTGAGATTACTACCTAACCAAATCTTCCTTGGTTTCTCCTTTGTGCCAAGGTCATGCTCCTCAATATCCCTTGAGGCTGCCATGCATCTATTAATAATGTGATCAACATTATCAAAATTGGACTCAAGAGAAACCAGCCCTCTGGGAATGGTATTAGTCTTTAGTTGGATGATTCCTTTGCCAAAAAGGTTTCTTTACCCTCTGCTACACACCATTGGCTCCCAATCAATATTCTAATCAGAAAACTCCTCCTTGTTTTGTAAAATATTCGACCTAAGCATCATAAAACTTGTCAATGCTTAATATTGTCAGGTATAGATGGCCTAGTTAGCACTTCAACATCATACTCGCAATATGGGGACATTGCACAATTATCAAACCAAGATCCTAGTAATGTAAGTTTTCTACCAAATCATTGAATTTCCTATCATGATGCACAATGTTGAATGAAACAAACATCTCAATGAAATCCCAAACTACATGCTTGTATTGTTTCATTCGCTGATTTTTGTGGCATATAGTTTTCTAACTTGCTTTACAATTAATTCTAAATCTCCCTTGACAATGATGTCTTTAACACCATATTTCCAAGCAATCCTCAGACCTAACAACAATGCCTCATACTCAACAATGTTATTAGTGCACTTGAATTTGAGTTTGAAAGAAAAGACAAACTCTTCCTGTCCTAGGGAGATCATAACCACACCAGCACCATTTCCAAACTTGGAGCAAGCTCCATCAAACAATAAAGTCCAAGGAGAGCCTTCCTGTTCAAGACATTTGCATTCTTCAATCTTGTGCTCTTTTCCATCAGCAAATCCTACAAATTTATCAACATCAACACTTGTGTACAATACTTCATAAGATGCATTGTTGGGATCTTCAATAAGGTGCAACATCTTCTTTTCCCCATACAACTTGACAAGGCTGCCCTCAATTGGGATGGTGGCATAGGACATATCCATTTGAACACTCCCACCAACACTTACAACCCATTTTCTAGATAACAACATACCCCACTTGGTTGGGAAATCAACAATAACTACATCAAGCTTCAAATTCCTACCTGGATAGGCTGCAAGTTGTACCACTAGACCCTTCACACATCCCACCACTAGCACCTCTCTGGAATCCATAGCAGTACACTTCCCATATGTTGTTGTTACCTTGATGTTCAGTTCATTCATAACTTCCAGAGGCATAACATTGCATGATGCCCCGAATCAAACATACAATTGTGTAACAATCTGTCCTTAATGATCAGAGTGGTGAAGAATGGATCCACATTTAGCTGAGAATATACCAAGGATGTTCCCAAATAAACCTCAGGTGGTTCATCTAGCTCTTCTGATGTTGGTGGTGCTTTTAGTTCTTCAATGATTGGAGGAGTCTCCACAATATTTACATTTCTGCCTAGGAACTCTTCTCCTCTTTCAGCCCCAAATATTCAAGAGCCCTTTTTTGTGCTCAGGAATCCTAATCAACTCAACAATTGGAACTGAGATCTTGATCTGACTCAAGACTTGGGCAATATCATAAGGGATAGAATTTGGCAAGGCATCATTAGAAGGAAGGTTAACACACTCATTAGATGGCACAATATTTTTGACATCCAAGGCATGAGGAGGGGTATGATTTTTTTTTGGGACAACAAGGCCCTTGGCAGATGCATCTTTCTTAGGAGCCTCTTTAGGAACATTTGAAAGCAATGGAGTTTTTAGCTTGGCCTGAGACCATGTCCCTTTGACAATGCTACTTATTGTGTTGTGTTCCTTTTCTTGAGCCACAACAAGCATTCATCAACAACTGCATGTCCTCCTTAGATGGGATGCCTCCATCATACTTCTTTATCATTAAAGCCTTAGATATTCAAATTCATTATTGGGAAATTCAAAATCTTGTACAATATCTACTTCTAAAGTATGAGAGGGAGGAAGAATAGGTACCCGGTGGATGCAATCCCAAAAATCAGCAGCAGTTCTAGCACTTATTACCTCAGTTGAAGTTTCCCCTTGTTGTGAGCTTGTGGAGCAACCCATCATGCAAACATCATCATCATTATCATCACCAACTTCTTCTTATTGTTGTTGATCTTCCTCACATGGAGCATGGGGCATGAAACATCTGTCACACCAATCAATGACATTTGTCTCCTCCACAACAACAACTCTGGTAGCCAAAGGATCAGGTACCATTTTGTTTTCCCTAGCTTGGGACTACCTATTTCCAAATCCAACAAGTCCCTTGCCTCTATCATCAGATCTTTGGTGATTTGTAAACTTGTCTTAGCCTGTTGCTTGTGTTAACCTTGTGAGCTTTGCCCAATCCCTTTTTCCCCGGGATAATTTTTATGATATTTCTTTAACATGCCCTTCCAAATTTTGTACAAATTCCTCCAAATCAGCAGCCATATTGTTTGAGGATTTTCATCTTGATTAGTTTTACACCCTCCCTTTTTGGAGGCTTTCCAATTGCCTTGATGTTATTCTCTATTTGCGAGCTATGGTGAAGGCTTGCCTCAAATTAGCAAAGTTCTTGTCCCTCAAGTATTAAGTCACCTTTTTATCAAATGCATCTGAATATTTGATCAAACATGATTCATCACATGGCCTTATCCTAAGGGAAATATTCTCAAGGTATTATTAAACCTTATGTTGAAATCATGTATTGACTCACTAGGATTCTTCTTGAAGTTTTCAAATGGTGATAGAAGAAACCTAGGGTCAGTTGTATCTACATATTTCAATCTAAATGCATTATTCATCAAGGTCTAGGAATCAATGGAATTATCTGGCAATGCTTTATAGCAGTCCCTTGTATCCTCTTGCAAAGTATGGATAAAAATTTTTATATATATGTCTTCATGTTCAATCTCAAAGTCTTCCATCATATTGATAAAAAGATTTAGATGTTGATAACCAATTATAGTTTTGTTTCCTTGGAACTTTGGTAATCTACTCCTCACATCCTAGGGAACTGCATTTGGAAAACCATCCATCCTGTAAAATTTATAGGACCAAATGTGTTTACAACAAAAGGGGGTCTGGGTGGGGGTAGGGCCATGTCATTTTGAGGAGGTGACCCTGGAGAGGTGAAAATTTGATAAGGGGTAGAGGGTCTTTGGAAAACAAGAGTATAACTTTCAAAATGGATATCCCCTAAAGGCCTTGTTTCTTGGAAATACCTATCAACTTCTTAAAATATAGGTGTAGAATGAGAAGTAAAATTTTCAAAATCAAATGAAGGCCCCTCTCCAGTTGGAGAATTCAATTCCACAAAGAGGCTACCTGATTTAGAAGCACTTGAATTGCAGTCTTCAATAATAGGCCGATCACTTTCATCAATGGAGATCCCTTTTCTTGTCTGTTGATCTCCAACAACTCTCCAGGCTTTTCTTCCTTCTAATTTTGCTTTTCCTAGCTCTGGAAATAATGTCCTAGTAGGATCCCTAGCAAAGAAAGACCTTCTTCCTTCTAGCTTTGCAAAGGTTAGTAACAAATCTCACTTGACAGAGGTTAAGACACTGGTATTCATTAAGAATCAGATCAATGGGGAGTCGTCACTAAGGATTTACACCGTAGTTGTGAAAATGCACTAAATATGATCCATCAAATGTTTATCAACACTAGAAACTGGAAATGGAAAGATTTTGACTTTTCTTTACCTAGATTATCAATGAAAGCTAGTGCACTAGGTGTGAAAACTGAAAGAATTACATACAACACTTAGAGCATATAAGAGGTGTTTTACGAGTGGTCCGAAAATGAATTGTAACCACTATGTCTCTAGTAACGGCACCGGTAAGGTGTTGGTACCCAAATTGATTCTCCCTCGGAAGGCGAGCGAAGATCACGTGTTTGCGGAATTTTAGAGGCAAGTAGAGCATGTAATGTGTCGTTTTGTAGCCGAGGATGAAATGCAACTTGCTCTTTGTCACTCAGATGTGGAGAAATGGGTAGCACCCTCAAGAGGATTTTACCTATCCTCACTACTTTATGGTTGTTCCTTTGACCGGGGTGAGAGGACCCTTTTGTAGCTTGTTTTTTATGGAGGAGATGGAGATGTCCTTCCTTATGAAGTGTTAAGAAGACCTTGAAGAAAATATGATCATTGGAACAAAACCTAACTCTTGCGAGTTGTCACTCTAAATAATGGAGATATTTTCTAGGAAAGGTTCAGGCCACTAAAGATAATGAAAACATGAAATCTTGTTTCTGCATGTTTTGGTAGTAAGAATTATGCATTTTTATACATACATGACAAACAGGGCTAGTATGGGTATGATTAATTGTTTTTGAATGAATTTTGTGGGAGGTGAAGTATGATAAAGTTGATTATACCAAATCCTTGAGAAATTTTACAAAAAAATGAAAGATTGAACAACCAAATGCTTTCAAAGTAGCTAGGGTGTTCCTTTAACCAAAATATGTGCTCTAATGGAGGCCCAGATCAGCACTTTTCACACAAACTTCAAGGATCTGTCATCACCAATCCGGCACTATGATAATTCTCAACCAGGAACTCCTCATGCTATGATTATTTAATAATGCACAACTTTTAGTTTGGTGGATGTAATCTGAAAACACAACAACAAACATAACACAAGAATACCGTAGACTATGATGTGAAGAAATGATGACAAATCTGAAATATAAGTGTAAATTATAATATCAACATGAAATTGTTACAATCTCACCCATGAGGTACTTCAAGTGTTACTAACTTCACTTTCCTTCCAACAATAACTATGGGAGAAACTTCACAATTACACCTCTTAATGGCTTCTTTAACACACTTACTCATACAATATTTTTCACTACTTCCTTCTATGCTAAATGAGGGGGTGGCCTCTCTATTTATAGAACTTTCAGGCTTATCCACCTTATCTCTAAGATAGGATAAGAAATATACTCTGACGAATCATATTCCATACCTTAACTCTTATCTTTACATGTAAGCTTATCTTTTAAGATAAGATAAACCTTATCATTTCACATGGGTTCCACATTTTTAGACTTTTTACAAATAAAATACACAAAATATTTATGACCTCACTCCTTATCCTTATTACCAATATAATATTTCTAATTCCTAATCATGTAGACCCTACTTCTCTACTTACCCTAACTTTGACATTTTAACATTACCGAACCACTTATGACAAATATTTACTTTTTACCACAACATTCCTATTGTACTTTGACTATTACCATACTATACATTATTGGCGGCGTGTGTACATGCGTCGTTATCTTCTATCGGACATTACTACTAGTTATACTTAACAACATCCTATTCCTAATACATACATTAATGAAATAGAAATTACGGAGGAAAATTTTAGTGTCAACATCTTCCCCCTTCCTAGCTTCTACTTTGTCCTCGGAGTAGACTATTATGGTGCTTAGAACATATTTAACTTGTCATCGTTGACCCATTTCGTAATGGGAGTGCCATCCAATTCCTCCAATTGATATGTACCATTTTCATACACAACTGCTATTTTGTAGGGCCCCATCCATTTGGGAAGAAATTTTCTCTACCTTCTTTTTTTTGTATCTGGAATCATATACTAGAACCAAGTCATTCACATGAAATGGAGACCAACAGATCTTTTGATCAAAGTATTCCTTCTACTTCATTTTCTTCTTATAGCTTGTATCCTTCGCTATTTCCCTCATTTCCTCTAGTAAATGAAGATGTACCAACCTTTCTTTTACTGAATCACTTTCATCCATCCTTTCATTTTTCATAACTCTCACAGTGGGAATATCAAACTCAATAGGAAGAACTGGATCAATGCCATAAGCCAAATGAAATGGGGAGTATCATGTTGCTTTGAATTTGATGTTTCCTATATGCCCACAATGCTGCATGAATCCTTTTATCCCACTTATGTACCTGCAAGGCTGCATCTTTTGCTAGAATTTGACACAACACAAAAAAATTTTGTTCCACCTATCCATTTGTGCTTGGCTTATATGTTGTTGCCTTCTTGTGCTTAATAGAAAACTTGTTGACTAGGGATTCTACCACCTCATTAATGAAGTGGCTTCCTTGATCTATTACAATTTCTAATGGACAACCAAATCTAGTGATAATGCATTCATATATGAACCTTGCCACTTCATCCATTGAAGTTGTTTTCAATGGCCTAGCTTCAACCCACTTGGTTAAATAATATGTGGCAACTACAATATACTTATTTTGGAATGAGGTAGTTAGAAGTGGACCTACAATATATATTCCCCACTTTTCAAATGGACCAAGTGGAAGAATAGGGCATAATGGAGTTGATGAAGTCTTACGATTACCATGTGTTTGACAAATATCACATGTCTTACAATAATTATATCAATCTCTAAAAAGAGTGGGCTAGTGATAACCTGCATCTAAGATCCTTCTTACTGTAAGTTGTCTAGAGAAGTTTCCTCCACATGTACCATTGTGGAATTCTTCTATTAGCTCCTTCCCTTGATCACATCCAACTGCCCTCTTATACTTTCCATCAGGTTGTATTCAAAATAATACTCTATGTAGAATAGAATATGGAGGACTGGCTTGAGTAATCTTCCTCTTAGTCTTTGTATTGGCACCATTAGAAAACTTGAATTCATTCAGATAATTCTAAATATCTATGTATTCACTAGGGATTGTGTCAAGGGATAACAATGTTGCATTTGGGAAATCATCATCATCACAAGATGAACCTAAACCATCATAGGCTCGAGAGAGTGCATCTGCATTGATATGCTTCTTTCCTGGCCTATCTATAATATCAAATTCAAATTCTTGTAGAAAAATTATCCATCTTGCTATCCTCCTTGATGGGTTAGGCTTATTTACAATATATTTTAGAGCCTGATGATCTGTTACAACTATAAATTTCTGCCCTAGAAAGTAATTTCTAAACTTCTTTACAACAAAATGATAGCTAGAGCATCTTTTCAGCTACAATATAATTTACCTCAAGATCTTTGCTCATTTTTCCGCTGCTCCCAAAGTAAACTTGATGATCATTCTCATTTTCATCCTTTTGGCTCAGAGTACTTCATAGTGCTACATCTGAGGCATCAGTATACACAATGAATGGCTTGCTTTAATCTAGATTCTTTAAAATGGGTGAAGACACCAAAGCTTCCTTCAGTTGTTCAAAAGCTTCATGCACCTTATTTCTTGGTTCATAAGTAACATCCTTCTTCAAGAACTGGGTTAGTGGTTGTGCAATCTTTGAGAAATTATTTATGAACCTTCTATAGTAACCCACATGGCCTAAAATTGATCTCAACCTACTTCTATTCATAGGAAATGATAACTCTTTGATTTTTGAAACTTTATCGGGATCGCACCAATACCATCTCTCGATACAACATGTCCTAACAAAACACCTTTAGAACATCCAAAGACATAATTTTTAGGGTTTAGTGAGGCTTGTGCTTCATCTAACCTTTGAAATGTTGTCTCCATCTGGTGTAGGTGGTCCATCTTGCTCCCATAGATGTAAAAATCATCCAGAAATACTCTGATGAAGTTCCCAATGTAGGGTTCAAACACCCTATTCATCAAACGTTGGAACATTTCCGGAGCATTACACAACCCAAAAGGCATAAATCTATAAGCAAACATTCCCCAAGGAGTGGTGAACATGGTCTTCAGCTGATCTTTCTCTGCTATACGAACTTGGTTGTATCCACTATATCCATCAACAAAACTATAACACTCCTGGCCAGCTACTTCATCCAAGATCTGATCTGAGAATGGAAGAGGGTAATGATCCTTCTTTGTTTCCTTATTGAGCTTCCTATAATCAACACAAATGCATAGCTTCCCATTCTTTTTTATTGAGATCACAATGGGAGAAACCCATTATGAATTCTCCATAACAAATATGAATCCTACATCAAGCAACTTATCTATTTCTTCTTTTACAGTCTTGGAAAAATTAGGATTCATTTTATATGGCATTTGATTTATGGGCTTAGCACCATCTACCAGCTCAATAGAATGTTCTACCCAACTTACTTGATGGAGTTCCTTGTAATCAAAAGTGAATAAGTGTATGTACCTTTGAAAGAGCTGGAGGTAGGATTCCTTCTCACTCTCCATCACAACATCACCAATCTTTATTTGTTGGAGATGGTCATCAATTTATTCTTCAAATAATTTTATGGGTTCATGATTCGGTGTGACTGAAGGATATCCATTACCGAAACATCAACCTCACTTTCTTCATCTTTTGTGTCCACTTCACTAGTACTAGAGTAATCAGAGGATGTCCAATCATCAGTTTCATCACTTGAATCCATAGGTTCTACCTTATGATGCCGAGGGATCACATTTATCTTCACCCTCTCTCTACCACGTCCAAGTGTCATGAATCCTTCATTCTAGTAGTTTCTCACATGAACTCTCCTTAGCCATGGCCTTCCCAACAACATTGGGTACGCAACAGTACCATTTTTCATCACCTGAAAATATACCACACATACAACACCCATAACAGATATTGCCACATTTGAAACAACACCTTCTAGTTTAGTTTTTCCCTTATTTATTGACCTTAACATAAGTGTTGAGGGGAAATCAATTTTTAAACCCAACATATTCATTATAGACTCGGTTATTACATTAACTGCAGCACCTCCATCAACTAAGACATCATGAATTGAAATACCATTACATAATACCTCACCTTGTGGAGGGTAGGATCCACCTCTACCTCAAAAATAGGGACCTCAACCTCCTTCCTTCGTCGAGCATTGAGTCCACTTCGCAGCTCCCTCCTCATCTCGAAAGACATAGACAAAAGTTGACCATATGTAATATTTGTTGGCGTTTTGAGACAGATCTTCTAAGATAGAGTATGGTCCTTGTCCCTGTGAAATTATAAAATCATGCACACCCAACTTTCTTCTCCTATGTTTCTTACTAGTTTCTCCTTTCATCTTCTTAGGATCATTTCCATCTTGGTTATCTTTTTCTTTCTTTCTTTCTTTTATAAACACATCTACTTCATTATTTATGCTCCTATCTACTACATAAAAAGAATTCACAGTGATTTTCCTTTATCATTATCTCTTGTACCAAATGTAGAAGCTCTATCTGACAATTATACTTATAATGACCCTTTTTATGACAACCATAACATACAACTTCAGAAATATTTCTTTTTGGACCTCTATCTCCTCCCTGAGAACTAAATTCTTTTCCTTGAAGAAGATTAATAGTTAATTGGCCCATCTTCCTGAGTAGATCTTCATACTCAGTAGATGTACTAGGATAAATATTTGTGCTCACCAAGAGTGGTTGTGGATTTTGGACCAAAGGTGTTAGTGTAGGCTCTACCTTAGCAAACAATTTCTTGGGGCTCTTATTTCATGCTTTCTTTTTACCTTTTTGCAATCTCCTTTTCTTGTTCAAGGGTTGTTGGGTGGTCATACTTCACTCATTTTCTGATCTCTGGCTTCATCCCAAGAATGAAGTGCTTACAGAGGAGATTATCCATGCCATTCATCAACCCATCCGCTAATCCTTCCTTCTGGATCTGGCATCGAGCTTCCTCCTTAGCTCTAGAACACGAGCATGATAATCCCTTATCTTATCCTTCTCTCCTTGGGATAGATTTGTGATATCGATCATGAGATCTGCATATTTTTGTTGTTCACCAAATTCTTCAAGAAAACTTTCAGTTAATAAATCCCATGAGTTTTTCACATTATCACCTAGTGTTTCAAACCACCTAAGGGTTAAACCATCCAAAAAGGTAGGAAAAAATTCAGTCCATTGTTCCCTTCTTATAAGGCCATTACAAATACAAGATCGTTTAAACTCTTGAATGAAAGAGGAAGCATCTTCATTAGATTGGGCTGAAAAATAGGAATCTTCCCCATTTTCAAAAGTAACCACAGTGAAATACTAACCCACAAGTACAATCAACAAGACTTATGTGCACAAATAATTGGAATCACTATAATAGAAAGTGACTTTACACCTTTCTACGGTAAAATAGGAATGACCACGGTAAACTATGGTAAAAATTGACTTACTATGGTAAAAAATGACTTTACTGTGGTAAACACTATTCACGATAAAAAGTGAAGTTACTGTGTTAAATACTATTCACAGGTAAAAGTAAAAGTTATTGTGGTAAATACTATTCATGGTAAAAGTGACTTTACCATGGTAACTACTATGCACAGTAAAAACAAGGTTACCCTTCAAATGATTTCTGACTAAGTGGGAATATCTCTCTAGAAAATCCACCAATGAGGAATGGTCCCGAAACGGAACCAAAATGTCATCACCAATCCGACACTATGATAATTCTCCACCGGGAACTCCTTGTGCTATGATTATTTACTAATGCACATCTTTTAGTTTGGTGGATGTAATTTGGAAACACAACAACAAACATAACACAAGAATACCATAGACTATGATACGAAGGAATGATGACAAATCTGAAATATAAGTGTAAATTATAATATCAACATGAAATTGTTACAATCTCACCCATGAGGTACTTCAAACATTACTAACTTCACTTTCCTTCCAACAATAACTATGGGAGATAATTCACAATTACACCTCTTAATGGCTTCTTTAACACACTTACTCATACAATATTTCTCACTACTTCCTTCTATGCTAAATGAGGGGGGTGGCCTCTCTATTTATAGAACTTTCAGGCTTATCCACCTTATCTCTAAGATAGGATAAGAAATCTACTCTGACGAATCATATTCCATACCTTAACTCTTATCTTTACATGTAAGCTTATCTTTTAAGATAAGATAAACCTTATCATCTCACATGGTTTCCACATTTTTAGACTTTTTACAAATAAAATACACAAAATATTTATGACCTCACTCCTTGTCCTTATTACCAATATAATATTTCTAATTCCTAATCATGTAGACCCTACTTCTCTACTTACCCTAAATTTGACATTTTAACATTACCGAACCACTTACGACAAATATTTAATTTTTACCACAACATTCCTATTGTACTTTGACTGTTACCGTACTATACATTATTGGCGGCGTCGTCGGCGTGTTGTTATCTTCTATTAGATGCTACTACTAATTATACTTAACAACATCCTATTCCTAATACATACATTAATGAAATAGAAATCGCGGAGTAAAATTTTAGTGTCGGATCCAAAATGAAGGCTCAAATTGGAAAACATAATCAACATTATCAATCTTTGTTTCATCACACCTAAGATACCCTCAAAGGCTAACAAACAATCTTATAGTCATGTTAGGACTCATAGTGATTTCAATTTTTTTATTTCACTATCAAATGAAAGCTCTTCTCGATAAACAAAATTACAAATGCCACCAAACTATCAAAAGGATAAGATCTTATGTGATTCACATAGATTTTAATGTAAGAATGCAACAGAACAAGAAAAACTACTTGCAGACATTCAAGAAAGAAGCAAACACAAATTTTACCCAAGTATAACACATATTAACTCAAGTTTGGTTAACTTTATTAGCAGGGGAAAGTTTCTTGAACAATCTCAAAGCTCATCAATGGTTATACACTCATAACCACCTTGACATGATCAAATGTGACACAAAGGAGATAAATAGGATTCTTCAAACATTTTCTCGAAAAGATAGAATCTTGTCATCAAACTTTTCTTTTAGGAAATCAGGTTTATGGATCCTAAAACTTCTTCCTTCACAAACTCCCAACCCTTTTCACAAAAAAATCATGCCTATTTATATCATTTTACAACAGGGTCTTTTCCCCAAAACTAGAGACATTGAGTATGCCGGTGCTCAATGATCTCGATTATGATTCCCAGAATCAGATCTGTAAAAATTTGTCAGGTGCTTAGGGGAAGATCTCTTTGAACATCTCTTGCATTCAACTCCTTCCTCTGTTAGATCACTTTTCCCTTTACTCTCCAACCACTTCTACCCCTATTCTATCCAATCTGGTTCTTTATGTGCCCAAGAAGAAGAAATGGAAGATCAGTTTGAGGTCAAAGGTCAGGTCTCATCTTAATGGTAAAATATGTCCCCATATTTTTCTCACTACAACTCGAGATATCAACAGTCTTTCATGTGCCAGGAAAGAAAAATCGGGTTGAATCCGATAGTGATCTTGCATATTAATGGTGAGAGAGATTTACTGGACCTTCCCCACCAAACTAGGATGCCAAATTAATGTTCCTCTTCATTTGGCATGTAGGAGACTCCAAGAAATGATAAAAAAACATAAGAATATGCATATCCCTAGGAGCTCTGGAGTGAAAATGGCAGAAAAATTAGATACAGATGCACAACTACCATTGATTTCTATTTTGAATTTGGACCATCCACGTGGGAGATCTAATTTAGAAAGCGGACCTGTGGGTTCCTTTTTTCCTTTTACAAATTTTGGAAAAATGTAAAATTTTCACATTTTGCTCCACACCTCCACCCTTGAGAAATGAGCCTAACATGTGTCCTAAGGTGGGTCCCAAAGGAACCGCGGCCAAATTCTACCATTTCACCTCTTTTTTGGAAAAGGAAAAAATTTTCAAATTTTCCCCGCAGCTCTATCCCTCTCGCTTCTAGTCTTTGATGTGGGTCCCAACAGAACCACGCTTCCCTTTTACTTTTAACTCCCTTCTCCACAAAAATAAATTTTTCTAAATTTCCCTGAAGTCCGCACCTCCGCCATTGACTAGGGCAAATTTTTGACTATTCTCATTGGGTCTATGGGCCATTTTGATGTTTTAATCCTTTTGGTAACAAGAGGTAAAAAATCCAAGTTACCTCCGATGGTCCGCTTCCCCGCCCTTTGAATTTTCAAACTACCATGCATCACAATGGCGCATCTTGAGATGGTCCCCAAAAGTTGAGATCTTGAATGAGCGTGGGCTCACCACGTGTCCTGCCTGGAAAAATTTGTTTGAAGGCTTAAAGCTCAGCGGAAGGCACCATGTGTCAGGGTCCAAGGCAATCTCTTTGGCCATTGAAAATTCCAAGCAAAATGCAAAGTGAGCAGAGGCCTCCAAGTGTCCTCTTGTCACTTATTTAAAAATGAATTTCAAGCGCCAATCCTCGAACATGTGCAGTCCCTCCACATGTCCCAGGCCTCTCAAAACTTTTTGAAAAATACTAAGTATGGGAAACCCCGGTGGAGACCTCCACATGTCTTCATGGCACAATTTCAACATAGAAACCCAAAGCGGAAATCCTAAACAAGCGGGCTCACCATGTGTCCCTATTTTGCCAAACTGTACCAGCTACATAAAAATTTCTCTAAGTCCGAGCAAAGCAACGAAAACATCCACGTGTCCTTTCGGCACAACTCCAAGGCCAAACTAAAAATCAAATCTTCAAATGCACATCGTTCCTCCATGTGGAAAAGTTTTGGGTTAAAACTTTCCACAAATTTTAGGAGTTCCCACCGAGCCACATCAAATCAAAAATGAACACGTGGACACCCTCGGGGTGAAAATAAGAAATTTTCCCGCCACTTAAATTTTCTTTAATCGAGCTCTGACGAGGTTGCGGGGCGAGTTCAAAATTTTGCCAAAGTAGCCAAAAGGAAAAAGTTCAAAAATAAACCCATCGTGCCATCTAATTAGAAGAAGCCACGTAAGCACCAAAAGAACCAATCAAAATTGAGCAGAGCCATGGGACCAAATTTTCCTTTTTCCAAAAAAGCAAAAAGTGATAAGTTAAAGCATTTGCTCGCCATCCCCAACCAACCAAAAGAATCCACGTGACCGCTGAATGCTGAGGAATAATTTTGATAGGAAAAGGACACCCGCTGCATGACAAAAACACAGAAATTCACCATTCATGCCCAGAACCCGATTTTTTTGCTAAGGATGAAATTTTTTGAAACAAAACCAAGTGAATCATGGTTTCGAGCATCTTTCGACCATGGGTTTGGATTTTCAAAGGCATACAAATGTAAATTGATCATTCTCAAGCTTCCATGGTCGGGGAAAGATAGGGAAAATAGCCCATGAGCCATTGAAACCATGGTCGTGGGGAATGGTAGGGGAAATATTTCAAAAAGGGACATGAAAATGGATTCTACAAACAATTCGAAGCATTTCAAATGGAGGTAGAAGCTTTTAGAACACCCACATCGAGAGAAAAAATGTTTCAAAACACACAGATCAGAGAAAATAATGGCAAATGGGGCAAAACAAATCTGAGCACCAACATAAACTCATCGGGTGCCCAGACACTACCGTATGTATGTGTATGGGTGCTTTGGCATTTATGTTTTCTTTGAGCACCCAAGCTAGGTTTTGGGCCAATTCTAAGACTGTAGAATATGCTAACTCTTTGTTTTACTATGAATGTAAATTATTGTATGGGGTTACTTGATTCACTTGAATGATGTTCCCCTCATTCGGGTGCTTACGACCTCGAGAAGGAGTATGCATCTAAAAGAGGACCAAACATTGTGCTTTGAAACTGATGCCCTACAGGGGGGAGGAGGGAATGTGCTTGGTAGAAACCAAGGCACATGTAAACAAAGTGGCTAGGAAAACATGTGTTAGTGCAAACAAGACAAAGACGCATATAGAAGACAATATGTAAGCTAGCAAGAAGAAAACAATATAGACCATGAAAATTGAGTTGCAAACATGGGATATAACTCATGATGTTACAAGAAAATTAGGGCCAAAGTGGCCAAAGGAATACAAACAATGAACAAGTGAGACATAGGGAAAAGCTCATAAACAATGTCATGTGATGGAAAATAGTAGCAAAAAAGTAATGTGATAACCATGATGGAAAATAGTTTTAGAAAAAATGTTGCTCATGAAGCACCCGTTAGCATGTCAGAAAGATAAAGAGTATGTCAAAGTGTATATGATCTGATATAGTAGAGTGCTAGTAAAAATAGGAAGTATTATAAATCAAAACAATAGCACCTACGATGCGTACAAAAGTTAATGCCCTAGGATTTGTCATGGCACTAGCAAAGGATATTGCACTAGGAATTATTGCTGCGTGTGTAAGAGATCTATGTAAATTCTACATTCACAACTAGAAGGAAAGTGAATGTGCATGTGTATATAGAAAATATAGAGACATACAATGTATCTGTCTAAGATAGTAAGTAAAGCGTAACATGGGAGTATAAGCTAACAAGAAACAATGTGAAACCAATATATGCAATATGTTGTGAATGTGTGAGATGGAATGAAATGAAAAGTGAATGTGATATGGGTAGTGTGCTGCTCGAAGTGATTGTGAATGAGTATGCATGAGATGAGGTTCATTTATAAAAGATCCCTCAATAGTCAAGAATGAACCATAGAACAAGAGTGTGTCATCGGGAATTGGTTTGAGGTGTGTGCTAGAAAGATGTGATCGGTAAAGCATATAGTGTAGAGAGTGAGTGAGTGTGGTGAGATTCATTTTATATTTGAGACCCTAAGTATTCGAGTATGAACCATGGAACTAGAGTGCATCATCGGGAAGTGTGTCGTGTAAATGCGATAGAGAGATATGTCATGATTGTGTGAAGTATGGAATGTCCATTGTGTGAGTTTCATGTATGAAGTATGCCCTCAACATTCAAGTGTGAACCATAACATGAGAGTGCATCATTGGGTAATGACAATATAAGAGTTTATCAAGATGTGTAATATGTGTGAGGAAGACTAGATATGTAGCATGATGTGAGATGGTATAGATGCGAGACAACTGATAATGCTAGAAGGGGATAGTAAGCATGATGCCCCCAAGTATATGATGATGATGAGAATAATCAAGTGATGTCATCTAAGAGATAATCATTGTCATGGTTAAAACCGAATGGAGATGCATCATAGACTTGGTAAGCAATAGTATATGGTTGATCAAGTAAGGAGCCATTATAGTGTAGATTGTACATGCCCATTGCGTATTCTTCATCGGTAAAGGTTTTGGTGGACATCCTTATGCATACCACCGACTAAGATTTGGTGAATAGCTGAGGAATGAGTCATTGTAAATAAAGACATGACCGAAGGACATGGGGAATGAAATGTCAATATGGTTAGGATCCAAAGTGCTGCCCACCAATGTAGTCAAGCCACGACTGCCCAAGTGTGAGTGGAGAAGCGCGAGGAGTGCACACAACAAACAATGATAAATGGAAGACACGAAGACTCGATGTAACAATGATTCAAAGAAACCCATGATAGAGATGAGGAGAATGAATTGGTGGAGGTAGATCATCAAGTGTAAATCCAAACCGAGCTAAACCATCATATGTGCAAATAGTGTCGGGAAAGTGGGATCAAATGGAATGTGTGGACAATAAGAATCATTCATGAAAAGAGCACATGTGAAAGGATGAAACACAAATATAGAATGCTCATAAAGATGAGGAAGGTGATATTACGTCTAATGTATGGATAGGCCTATGATGAAGTACCATAGCATTATTTGGAGGGGGTGAGCTTGAAGTGGATGGAACAACATCTAATGTCCAAACAATTCCTTTGAGTGGAGGCAAGTTGTCTTGGAAATGCGTAGGTCACGAGATCAACATCCGTATGTACAGTAACAAAAGTAAGAAGAGGTACTGCAGTAGTTTGGATCTAGGTGACAATATTGGAATGGATTACTATTAGTGGGAATGACATGTTCAAATCCATCATGCAAGAATTTGACACATTGGTGAATTGTAGAAGAAATTGCTTGCATTCTATGAAGCCATGGCTAACCAAGTAAGAAATTATATGGAACTAGGATATCAATGACAAATAATACTTAGGAATTGTTTTTGGGCCAACCATCATAGGAAAAGTGACAGTGCCTATGCACGGAAGCCTAGTGGAATCATATGCTCACACAAAAATAGATATTGGGGTAAGATTACAGAAAGGCCTATAACCTCAATGAATGATAAAGGACAAATTAAGCTCAGATATGTTATCAATAAAGCTCACTTAGTACCCAATTTATTGATGCATACTCGTATATATAGAGGAGGATCATTTTCATAAATAGAAATATCGTATCTATAGTAGATGGAAAAGTAACATGTTTAGAAAATGCATCTACAAATGTCTTATAAACAACATCCAAATGAGAAGTAGAAGGAATATGAGTAGTAGCCTATAAAGTAATGATTTTAGCATGACATTCAGGATTGGCTAGAAAGAAATCATGAATATAAATATCCATGATTAGAGGATCCTAAGATAAATGAGAGAAGTGATGAAATGAGGACCCAAAAGCATTCAAATGTGATGGGTTCACCAAATGATTTAACAAATATAGAAACTATGTAATATAAATTTTAAATACTAATTATAAATTTACACCAAAATGATAAAGCAATGAAATACTTATTTGACCTAGGCAATAAGCAATTTAAATTTAAAACCCTAAGTGCAAGAGAGAGGGTAAGATACTTTGCTGATTTGCAATAATTCTAAGGTTGTGCCGAGCTAGAAAACTAATGAAACAAGAAAGAAGAGTGTCGCAACCGAGCCTAAAAAATGTAAAACTATTGGAAATGTCGGGACTAGGGTGCTTAGACAAGGTCACGGGTGTTTGGGGTGCTGCAAACCTCCTCTGGATGCCTGTGACTACTCAAAAACTCAGAAACTCAATTTTACGGGGTTGTGAGATGTTCGTTGGATGTCGCCTTTAGTCACTTGTACTTCTTTGCTTGATCACCGAATTCACCTAAAACCTACAAAGAGAAAGAGCACCTGTAAAACCCCAAAACACATCAAATCCTAAAAAGAAAAAGATGCAAATGGGGAGTCGATTGACCTCGGTGGTCACTCGACTAAGTGAAATTACAATATGTGCTCTTTACTACATTTCATATTTCATTAGTTTTACGTCTGTGTGCAGAATCATGCCCTAGGTGGCTCTTGTGCCAGTTGGATTTGAATAACGAGCAATAACTAGATGTAGAAGATGTAGATAGATGTGTGTATGGAAAAATAAACTTCCCTCCTATGAAGTGTATGCAAAATAATGTGGTCCCTTTCCCTTGAATGGATGCTTTGATGCTCTTGTAATGGCCTTTGGATGCAACCTTAGGTGATAATAGTAGATGCTTAGTGCTTGGTCCCTTATTATGATCACATAGCTTTGTATTTATATGATTCCTTTGGTTGAATTTTGTAATTAACCACTAAAAGGCCGACCACCTAGAAAATAAGTTTTCCAATGGCTAGAAAAGACCAAAAGATG
Organism: Taxus wallichiana var. yunnanensis; assembly: GCA_018340775.1. Classification (NCBI taxonomy): domain Eukaryota; kingdom Viridiplantae; phylum Streptophyta; class Pinopsida; order Cupressales; family Taxaceae; genus Taxus; species Taxus wallichiana. The sequence goes on along the minus strand of CM031244.1, from coordinate 368,382,909 downwards.
CGAGCAAGATAGAAAGAAGTCAAGTGCACCTGGGTACTGGCGTCCTGCCTAGGCGCTAGTGTCCAGACTCATAAAAACTCAAGTATCAAAAGTCAGACTAGGCAAGAAGGTGCATAAGACCAAGAAGAAAACTAGAAAGCAAACAAAGAGTCCAAAGACAGTGGTCAATTAGTACTTTTCTCGCTTAGGAATCATATGAATAGTGGTATGTGATCATGAGCTAGAAATATACCCAAAGTGCGTGATTTAGTATCTACAGCATGGACATACCATTATGCACCACTCAAAGTTATTTAGTGGCATGGTTCCATGGTAATTTACCTAGGAAAATTAATTATACACCATGATGTAAGAATTCAAGTAATGATACCTCTACAAATTGGGTAAGGAGATAATCATCCATTTGAGCATAAAATGGTCCATTCCCTATATATGCATGTAGCAAGATGGAAACTATGTGTCACATGAACTAGATGATCTACTTGAAATAGTTCGTTTTTTGATTAGGCACAAAAAAGGAAGAGGAAACAATTAAGTTGCAAGAATCATTATTATGCTTGACATGCATGGTCACAACTTACTAAACCATGCATCTCTCAACTTAGCTTCTAAGGACTTTATAGAATCCTATATTACTCTTGCAAAAAGTAAACAAGATTTCAAAATTCACATGTATGAAAAAATTCTCTATATGCGTATTATATATAATTTTGTTCTTTACGATGAATCTCACCAACAAATCATCTAGGGGATGTAATATAGAAAATTCACATGACACTTGTGCATTACCAAAACACTAATGTAGTGCCTCAAAAAAATTTTAATGGCCTCACATGTGCATAGACATCGAGTGACACATCATGTCTTGCATTCCTTATTACATAGTAAAGCCCATAGATAAGAACATGAAACTTAACCTATGTTTTCTAGTTCCATCTAGGCCCTGGGAATATATTAGGATGAATTTGACATTGGGTTACCCATGATGAAGCACTCCAATGAATTTTTCATTTGTTTTAGTGGATAGGTTTTAGAAGATGAGCATCATGTTTTTTTTTCCAAAGTAGAGCATAAAAGGTAAGGAAAAGATGAATTCATTCTTTGACATATTTGGGTGCACTTTCAACTCCGAAAATTCATTATGTTTGATTATGACCCACATTTTGTAATTCATTTTTGGAAATCATTGTGATAGATGATATGTAAATAATTAGATAAGTGATTCAAATTTCATCCATAAAATGGTGGACAAAATATTCTTTTAACAAAACAATTGTTTATTTGTTATGAATATACAAGAATACACATCCACACTTTTGGGGTGATAATATTATATGCATCCAACATGCCTACAATAGAGATATTAGTTCTACGGGGTATAGTTCATTCTAGACATTTCTTGGGTTCCAACCAATATTAACCATAAACATATGTTATAGTGTACAATTAGATACTTCCATGAGTTACATCACACACCCCATGAGTTCAAGGTTGGTGATAAATCTAGAAACATTCAAGGGTCCATACTAAATGATAAGTCCTTTGCATCATGGTCCTTTCATCATTTTGTACATTGTTAGTGAAAATACCTTTGTTCTTGATCTGCCACCATACTTGGGTCTTCATCTAGTGTTCAATATGAAACTCCTTAAGCCATCTTTGCACCACTACTTCAGCAATCAACATGTTATATGCATCTTAAATAATATAAGTGTGTGAACTCATATGCACCAACCTACAAATTTGGTTATCCCTCTACTATGATGGGCCTTAAATGATTAACACGCCTTAAAGAATTTCATTCAAGTGTAAATTGGCATATTGTTTAATATTGTAGTAATAAGATAATGAATCTAATGTCCACATGGGAAATGGAAAGTACAATGTAATTTAAGGAATAGGAATGTAATAACTATATAAAACCAAAAAGGTAAAAAAAAAAACTAAAAGGGGCATGCACCCAAATAGAGAAGTGAAAAAATTGTATCCTTTCATGTATCACATATCACCTTGTATTTATAATATTTTTAAGAGCTCACTTCTACTCAATCTTGAAGAAGAAATAAGGTAAATGAAAGAAGAAATCCTCAATGTGTAGATTATTAAGGAAGGAAACTTTTTTCCAATACATTGGAAAGATGAAAGATCTATCGAAGGAAAAGAGCCAAGAATTTCCTATCCTTGCAATCGATGAAGGTATGGAGCATTTTACATGATTCTTTGAAGCAGTGAACCCACCTCCAATCTCATAGTATGGAGAATATATAAAAATATTCAATGAACCTCAATTTTATGCTCCATGATATAAATTTAACAAAACAATGCACCTAAGTAATATGGAGATCTCCTTTTATGTTGAGGTGGTGTGGAAAAATTCTAAATTGTGTCCATCAAACTCTTAAACTATGAGATAATCAAAGCTTGGTATGATTTGGAAGTTGAACAAGGCCATTGCTAATGTAAAAATAAAGTATAGTTTTGAAAAAATGAATTCTCAAGGATCTTATCGTTTGGACTGTAAGTAGGCTCTAATATCAATCTCATCTCTGGTACTCTTAACTATCTTCCTATTAGATAGAATATTTGATGCATCAATTAAAACTTGTGAGGGAAATTTATTTTCATGTCAATATTTACAAAGCTTAGCAAATTGGAATCCTTGGCACACCAACAAGATTTTAGATGCCACAATCTATCAATTGCATAAATAATTTGAATGCTTAATATATATGTTTTTGAAGAGATCAACTAAAGGAGTAAGCACCTATCGATGCCTGTGTATCATAGTCACCTCTTGAAATATCACAACAACAATGAGATGTGCTCAGTTGAATTAAGAAAGAATGATGTCTTTAGGAATTAATCATATAACATGGAGGTTTTCACTCTTTGAATCGAACGTCAATCAATTTTTTGAAGATGAGACCCCATGGTTCAGCTTTATATGGAACAATAGGTGTAGCGATTTTGAGATGAAGCATTGTCTAGATATCCTGATATTGAATTTGGAAGAGTTGTTATTCAGGACTTGTGAAACTTGCAACATACCTTGTTATTAGTTTAGAGTCAATATGGGGTACCAAACTAGAGTTGACATTTGAAAAAGTACATTTAGATGTAGATATATGTGAAGATATCTCTTGATCATCTCAACCCTTTAATCTCCATCTTAAATAAATTGTTCTACGTAGACTTTGATGTGTAAAATATCACACCTTGTATTTTATCAAGATTTTCTTTTTTAGTTAGGTTACATAGGGAGAAGGCCCTAGCCCATTATGGCATCACTAGCCCAAATTGGCCATGGAGCCATCTAACGATGGAATATTTAAGCTCTCGGCTGGCCCACGGATTAAACCACATTATCATGGTTCTCTATCAACAAGTTATCTAAAACCAAATTATCATGGTGCTCTATCAATAGGGTATCCAAACAGTCGACAATAAGTTGTATTAACATGGAACCAAGATTTGAACCTTGGACCAATAGACCCAAAGAACTGTTACACCACTACCCATTGGATATTTTATCAAGATTTATTAAAGACAATAAATATATCACAAAAAAATGACAAAATATGTATTTATCAAAACCTTCATTTAAACAAAACATATATATATATATATATATATATATATATATATATATAATATATATATATATATATATATATAATTGATATTGTACAAAAGAACCATACATGCCCAACCAATTTGATATGATTTCCTCAAACTCATATAAATAGAGCAAATAAGAATTATTACAAACAATATGGTTGAAATCCTTGCCATCCAATATGCTTTGAAGGAAGCAACCAGAAATGGGGTGGACCAGAGTTATTATTGAATTTAACTCTCAAGTGATTATTCGACTGCTTAATAAACAAGGCAAGATTCACTCCTCTAATTGGCGTATTTCACTATTCAAGAAAATATTTGTATTTTGGCTCAACTTTCCAGATGATTTTTATGTTCATACTCCTCGAGAGAGTAATAAAGTGGCGGATGCTTTGGCCAACTGGGCTTTGGATCAGAAAATGTTCATGGAATAGGTCATATTCCTATAGAGTGGTCCATGGAGAAAAGACAAGCAATTCACCGAATTTTTCATTTGGATGAATCACATGGATGACTTCTTCTTGTTGTACTATGCTTTAAGTTGCTACCATGGTATCTCTAAGGATGTTTCCTAGTATATTAGTTACAATGCTTGACACTGTACCCATTTGTAACATGTTTCTTGATAATTAATGGAAGTAATATTATTCCTTAAAATAAAAATAAAAATTATAGCATAACATGTAGAAAAATAGTTTCGTATAATGTTAATATATGTAATGAGCTGGAAATAAGTGTAATGAGTCGGGTTTGTCTTTAGCGTAAACATGCCCCGCAAAATGTTGTCTAGTTTTAAAATATGATTTGGCAGCTTTGTTTACTAAGACATTTGTGTTTACATAATTTTGTTTGTATGCCCAAGAAATACATTATAGAAATGAAACTTTAGAGTTTTTGTTCTCTTAATAAGAAGCATGGTTTCTAACGCAATTTGTATTCGGTTTGCAGTTGGCATTGAGTTAGCTAGAGATCATGTGAAAGGACTTCTAGATATGGAAAATAAATCCAAGAGAATTGTGGTTATTTATGGGAAAGGAGGAATCGGAAAGACAACATTGGCCACTGCCGTGTTCAGCACAAATATGGCAGAATTGATATGCAACAAAATTGTTCCGAGGGAGATATTAAGCTACTACAGCAGCAAATTTTAAGAGACATTTTTAGTAGTAATATTGACTTGAGGAGTTTGGAAGAAGGTCGGCGAGAAATGACAAAGCGTTTTAAAGAAGCCACTCACCCTGTTTTCGTGTTTGTGGACAACGCATTAAAACACAATGACCTTGAAAAGCTTGTACCTGTTGATGAACTAACACTATTACCAGAAGGGAGTAGAATACTTTTAACTACAAGAAATCTTAATGAACTTAAACTATTGCCGGAAGGGAGTAGAATACTTTTAACTACAAGAAATCTTAATGAAACTATCAATCTTTTACAAGCAGGTTTTGAACGCTATTCATATCAGGTAGATGCCCTTCCAAAAGCAGAGGCAATGAAACTCTTGTGTGAGTATGCATTGGGCAGTAGCGAGAAAACTTTTGACAGTACTGTAGATATTGAGGGCCTCCTCAGAATATGCAGCGGCATTCCTTTGGTTCTCATAATGGCTGGATCTAAATTACGTGAATATGCTCGAAGCGTGGCTTCTTGTAAGGAGGCAGTTGATCATATTAAGGAAGGGTTGTTGGAAGGAGGCAGTGAGTTGAGCGAGCGTATGGTGGACTTTGTATATAATCGCTTGCAATGGTCGTGTAAAGAAGCATTTTTTGATGTAGTCTTCTTCTTGAATTACTGGACTCGGTTGGAGAGATAGAACTTCAAGAGCTAGAGAGGGCGGCGCTAGTAAATTTATGGAAAACCGGCACATGGGAAAAAGGTTGTTTGAATGTTCATGATATAGTGAGTGCACGAGGGAGAACCTTATCAAATGGATATAGAATCACCGATGAAGAATCATTGAATGATGTTCTCCAAGATGACCAGGTGTACTCTTACTAGAATGCAATGCATATTTTATAAACTTCCCTCTTACTAGAATTGTAGTTTTTACAATGTATTTATAAACATCACTCTAATTTTCCATATTTGGTAGAAAAATACATAATCAGTTTCAAGTACAGAAAAACAATTAATCCCTTTCTCACGTTTGAATAACTTCAAAACAGCTGACCGGTTTTCAATATATTTGAGCTATAAATCTTTTTGCAGAAGATTAAGGAGACAAAGGGTATTTTTCTTTCCCACACATCCAAATTCGAACTTGAAGGAAAGCATCTGAATTTGATGAGCAAATCTTTAAGAGTTTTGTACTTGACGGGATCAAATAACATTATAAAAGGAGAATGCAGGGAAATCTTTGAAAATCTAAGATGTCTCGGCCTTGAGCACCATAATTATTTACAGATGGACCTGAGTAAACTTCCCAGATTAAGAGCGTTCCATTGCCACTTCGACGGAGGACAAAAAATTTACGAGGCATAGTCTCTACATTTTTTTAATCAGAACTCTTTCTGGTCAATTTTTTTTATTCCTACGTTGATGAAGCTAATTTCAAATAGTAAACACGTTTGCAGTTATCCAGCGACGTCCCTTCATTGAAAGAGATGTATTTAAAAGGTGCCACAATCGACAATCTTACCACCACCCTTTGCCGACTCAAGTCTTTGAGTTCTCTCACATTGCACGACTCTGGAGGGTTTACTAACATACCTGAAACCATTTGGGAACTGACCGATTTGGAAAGGGTAGAACTACCTAAATGTGACAGTTTAGTGAACCTTCCAAATAACTTTGGTAATCTTTCTATCTTGAAAAAAATGATTTTGAGTGAATGTCCGGAAGTGATCAACCTTCCAGACGACTTTGACAATCTATGTGCTTTGATAGAGCTTGATTTACATGATTGCTCCAGCTTGGTGAGCCTTCCAGACAGCTTTGGCAATCTATCTGCTTTGATAGAGCTTAATTTGAAAAATTGCTCCAGCTTGGTGAGCCTTCCAGACAACTTTGGCAATCTATCTGCTTTGATAGAGCTTAATTTGAAAGATTGATCCAGCTTGGTGAGCCTTCTAGACAGCTTTGACAATCTATCTGCTTTGAAGCTTAATTTGAAAAATTGATCCAGCTTGGTGAGCCTTCTAGACAGCTTTGGCAATCTATCTTTGACAAATCTTAAAATACATCATTGCTCTAGCTTGGTGAGCCTTCCAGACAGCTTTGACAATCTATCTTCTTTGACAGAGCTTGATTTAAGTTATTGCTCCAGCTTGGTGAGCCTTCTAGATAGCTTTGGCAATCTATCTTCTTTGACAGAACTTGATTTAAGTAATTGCTCTAGCTTGGTGAGCCTTCCAGACAGCTTTGGTAATCTATCTTTGACAAAGCTTAACATACATGATTGCTCCAGCTTGGTGAGCCTTCCAGACAACTTTGACAATCTATCTTCTTTGATAGAGCTTGATTTAAGTTATTGATCCAGCTTGGTGAGCCTTCCAAACAGCTTTGGCAATCTATCTTCTTTGACAAAGCTTGATTTAAGTTATTGCTCCAACTTGGTGAGCCTTCCATACTACTTTGGCAATCTATCTTCTTTGATAGAGCTTGATTAAAGTTATTGCTCCACTTGGTGAGCCTTCTAGACAACTTTCACAATCTATCTTTGACAAGCTTGCTTTACATGATTTCTCCACTTGGTGAGCCTTCTAGACAACTATCTTTGACAATCTATCTTCTTTGACAAGCATTCCGCTTGATTTAAGTTATTTAAGCTCCAACTTGGTGAGCCTTCCGAAACTTTGGCAATCTATCTTTGAAAAGCTTTAAAATACATGATTGCTCCAGCTTGGTGAGCCTTACGAGCATTCTTTGACAATCTATCTTCTTTGTGAGAGATTGATTTAAGTTATTGCTCCAAGACTCTATCTTCTTTGGCAATCTATTGATTTAAGTTATTGTCACTCCAACCTTGTGAGCCTTCCGAGAGCTTCTTTGACAATCTATCTTCTTTGCAGAGCTTTATTTAAGTTTTCTAATCAATCTTCCATCTTTGACAAAGTTTAAAATACATGATTGTTCCAGCTTGGTGAGCCTTACAGACAACTTTGACAATCTATCTTCTTTGACAGAGCTTGATTTAAGTTATTGCTCCAGCTTGGTGAGCCTTCCAGACAGCTTTGGCAATCTATCTTTGACAAAGTTTAAAATACATGATTGCTCCAGCTTGGTGAGCCTTCCAGATAGCTTTGACAATCTATCTTCTTTGGCAGAGCTTGATTTAAGTTATTCTTCAAGCTTGGTGAGCCTTCCGAGACAGCTTTGGCAATCTATCTTTGACAAAGTTTAAAATACATGTGATTGTTCCAACTTGGTGAGCCTTCCAGACAACTTTGATAGAGCTTGATTTAAGTTATTGCTCAAGCTTGGTGAGCCTTCTAGATAGCTTTGGAAATCTATCTTTGACAAAGCTTAAATTACATGATTGCTCCAACTTGTTGAGCCTTCCAGACAACTTTGGCAAGCTATCTGCTTTAAGGGGAAACTTGGATTTCAGTGGTTGTTCTAACTTGGAGAGCATTCCTGTAACATCCCAAAATTTCTTGCAAGTTAAATTAACTACGGTTATGTCTAAACAGGATTAGACAAGATCATCATCATTGGATATAAAACTCATTTGGTTCGTCATATCATGACCCATAGCTTCTGTTGTGGGGCATGACATTGTGGTACAAATAACCCATGAGGCCGAACCCACCGTGATGATCCTTCCTAAAACATGATTAGGCCTTAATCATAGGTAAAACGATTCATTAATGATAAGTGAATCTTTCGGTTATTTATTCTGGTTATTTTATTTTAATCGATTTAGTTGTCTTATGTTTTATTCGAATTTTGCAGTGACCGTGATGAATACTGCCTCTGTTTTATCTAAAATGCTATATCAAATCAGGTTTATGAGAATATTCAAGTTATTATTATTTACGAACTTGGTGATTTGTTGTTTGAATATTTTATATGGAACATGGGAATTCAAATAATTATTACGATAATATATTGTTGGCAATATGTGGACTTATATTATGATGATTAATTTTACCATTAAAGTTAGGTATCAATTAAAATAAAAATTAAAAAATGCATTATTAATTTGTGAAATTATATATTTAAATCTTAAAAGGATTTGGCATGTAAATCAAAAGTTAAAAAGTATAATAATAATGATATTTTAATATTTAAAATTTGAGAGTTTTAAAAGGGACACGCCTTCATCTGACACCAAGTATGTGGTATCACGGCATGCATTGACACATGAAGCAACATTTGGAAGCCCAAAAATTCTCCATTATAGTATAGTTTCTTCATTATATTTTCTTTTATTTCTCCTTTGTTTGTTTTCATTCTTCTCTTCTAGAATACTGTGAGTTTTGGAGGAAGGAATGATTCAACTTGTTGGAGCGGGAAGAGTAGAAGGTTGCCGATTTTGGATTTACTTCAAGCATGAATATATTCTCCCTTCTTTGTAGCATTATTTGTAAATAATGAGGAAATACACATTATATTTTAAATGGCTATTAAATGAATTTGTGGATGCGACTTCGATTTAATTTCTTGGAAATGAAATCTAAAAGGAAATTGATGGATTATGTATTATCTTTTTTCTTTGTGTGGCTTTAGCTAAACCTAAAAAACGTAGATGGGTGTTCCTAATCAATTTTTATTTTATTTTATTTTCTATTTAAATTTGATTTTTAGAAACCCAAATTGATTTCTACCTCTGGGTTTTATTACAGACAAAAAATAATTTATTTGTATAGGCAAAGAGATTTACGGGTAGTGTGAAAAATGTTTTTACCAAGTATTTCATCATTTTGTCTGATATATTCACTTCCAGATTCTAATAATTTTTAAATAGAAAAGAAATTAATTTTGGAATGAACTGATTTGGATATGTACAAGTTGATTTGCTTGTAGGTGTAATTTTATTACCTAAGTGAATAATAAATTAGTGTTAATAGTCTATGTAAGATGACTTAGTTTTTCTTAAAGGATTTCATTCTTATAAGTGTTAGAAATGTATTGTTGTTATTCTATGTAAACAAAATTCAAAATTATCATCTTGTGGTATGTGGGTCAATTTATTTTGTTGATCTATCGGTTACCTGAAAGAACATGTTAAAATGATTTAATAGAGGTGTTTTTATATTGTTTAGTTGAATTGTTCCTATGTGTGTGTGTATTGTGATTGTTTGGTGTAAATTTATTGTGCGTTTTTGGAATAAAGTTAGCTTTTACTGAGTTGCTCATTACCTAGAGGGAATATGTCTAATTGGTATTTGGAAATGATGATTTCAGACTGTTTTGTTAAGTTGTTTGTTGATTGGAAGGTAAGAAAAATAATAGTTGAATCTATACCATGTGAAGCATGATTTGCTTGTGGTTTAATCAGAATTCGGATGTTGAATGATTATGGTTTGATTATGTCTTGATCCTTGTGATTAGAGTGAAACATGATTGCTAAAATAGAAATTGGTTGTTCTATTTGTGTACATTCATAGTTGTATCTTGATGAAAAACATGTAATAATACATCCTCCGTTGTATTACCATACGTTTGTTGATAAAATAACTTGTATATCATTTCATATTTTATTAAATAATTGCATCATAAATTGGAGTTAATATTCATGCTAGTTCATTTTGAACTGACAACATACCACTACTCCAGTCTTGCAGGACAATTAGCCGTCACGTTCGGATATGCGGAAACTCATGTCTTGTGAAGTTTAATCGTAGCATGGATCTAAATGAGATACTTGGATTTCAATTTGTAGAAGGATGATATCCCAAAATTTTGACTAAATTTATTGGGATCTTGGACCCATTGTTAATATTCAAACCTCACTATGTGAGAGTTACCATAATAGTTATATATTTCGCCTTAACGGCATATGTAATTTATGATTTTAATAAAGAGATGATTACCTTGTATGAAAGAATATCTTAATATGAGTAAATGATAAATATTAGAAGTGAGAAATCTTACTTATCATAAATTGATATATTTATTTATTTGATATTTGTCAATGTATGAAGCCGATAGTTGGGCAATTATTGTAACAATCAATTGTCTTTAATTTCTAAATTAAATAAGCTATTTAGTGGCATAGCTAATCGAAGGAATAATTAAATATACATGTTTATATATATATATATATATATATATATATATATATATATATATATATATATATATATATATATATATATATATATATATATATATATATAATTGGCCTTCGTAAACTTGGTATTAATATGATAAGATTGTAAATCCTATTGTATAGAGAATGGAAGAGTATCGTTGTAAAAGGTAATTTAAGGTTAAAAAAACAAGCATCATGAAAAGAGAGACTAAATGGGATGGTAAATAGATGAAAAGATCCATTAGACTTATCCCATGATGATCCTAGTTGGCCTTTGGCATTTATCTCGATATAAACTCTTGCAAGATAGGTTAAATTGGAAATAAAGTAAATACAAACTATAAGATCTAGATAACTGTGAAAGGGATAGTTGTGAGGTGGTGGAAGACTTAAACTCATAAGACTAGTGTGTTATCTTGAGTTTAGCTGTAACCTGCACGGCGGAAAACTTTGGCCAAAGTAATGCATTGATGGCTATGCATTTTCTGATCACCTAGACCTCCAATTAAATTAAAATTGCCAATAACCTGATCATGGGAAATTGAACACTGAACATGAGGCAGGCAATGGTCGGATACTGGATTACGAAGTCGGAAAAGTAACTTCGTGGTAGACCCAAGGACTTTCACATGGTTCCCATGACCTGAAAAAGGTTGAGCCAAAATGCTAGTAAGCATTGTCACTCGAAGTAGTGGCAAAGGGAGATCATGGAGATCTGGATACACCCTTCTCAGCCACACATGGCTTACACGGAAGTTATTAGATAGATCAAAATAACAAATTTGATTTAAAGAATTTGATTAAATAAATCTGTATGAATGCAACTGCGTAATCTATTTTTATGTATGTTTAAAAAAAATATCCCCATTTTCCAGTTCTAGTAATTTTGAGCGTTACAATTCTAAACAGTTTTGCCAATTTGTTTGGCTTGGAAAGACTGAAACTAACATCTTGTTCCAGATTGCTGTCCCTTCCGGAGAGCTTAAACCATCTTAGTTCTTTATCCTTTGTGGATTTATATGGTTGTAGACAGCTATCTGTGTTGCCACAAAGCTTTGGAAACATTTTTAATTTGGAATTGTTGAATATGGGAGAGTGTGAAAAGGTCTCATATCTATCTCAAAATATTGGTCAGCTTAGGTTGTTGAAATATGTGAGCATACATGGGTGCAAGAGCCTACACAGCCTTCCTAGTGATTTTGGAAGCTTGAGTTCCCTGGTTGCAATGAAGGCATCAGACTGCCCTCAACTGGCCGAGGAAAAAGCAATGGACATCTTAGCGGAGGTAAAGAGCTTAATGTTTGCGGATATAGAAGGAAGCCCCATGCTGATAAAGCGGTGGGAACAAGTGAAGGAGCAGTTAGCCAGGTAATCGCTACCGATGTTGATTAAGAATCTTTACTGTTTATCATTTGTTCTTACATGTGGTAGCCGTTGCAATATTGCAGGAAACGGAAACACGTGCCAGGCACATACTTCCCCATTTGCCTCCGGGAGCCACTGCTTGGATTAAGAATCTTTACTGTTTATCATTTGTTCTTACATGTGGTAGCCGTTGCAAGGGAAACGGAAACACGTGCCAGGCACATACTGCTCCTGCTTGGATTGCTCCTCACGATAAGGCGAGGAGACTATTTTGTTATTCTATATATTGCTTTAATATGAACCCGTTGATATATGTTGACAGTTTTATGGCCACCGCATCCTTTTGTGTGGATAAAGAGGGAAGAAATATAAGACTGGAGAGCTTAGAGCTAATATTCCCCAAGCGAAACCAAGATGATTTTGAAGCATTGGAAGCAGATCAATGGTTTGGAAGACTAATGCTACCTGTTGGAGACGGCCACGAATTTCTCATGGATGCTGAGAATTTTTCAACAGACTTTTTGATTCTTAAACTTTATATTAGCGAAAGCATTTGCATACCCATTCTTTTATGAACTTTATTCATTGAAAAATCATTGTATTATTGTAATGTCGACTCCTATACAAGTTTCAGGACGTCATAACTTTTAATCAAAATATTATGTCATGTAATTATGGGCGTCGTGAACACTTCTAGTTTGTCATTTGTTGAATCAACTCTCTTTTAATAATAAGCTATTGTTTTCATCAATATTTTATGAATAAGTATTATATTTTAATTTATTAGGAAAATATAAACATGTTAATGTTGATAATAATGTTTTAGAACTTTTATGCAAGGGGAAAAAGGTGATCCAAGTATAATTTATTTTGTTTTTACTAGTTATTATCCATTACAATTTATTTTGTTTTTAATTAATAATTATGCATTACAATTTATTTAAAAAATTAAAATGACCATTTTTTCTTATAGTAGTGAGTATTAGCCTAATAAAAATAATATTTTTATGAATGTTAAATTTTCAAAGATGAGAGAAATGTATTTGGATAAAAATTGTGTGATTTTTATACTTAATGTCTTCTTTCATGCTTCGTATCTTATGATTTTGTCATCTTTTGAAATGTCAAATCTGCAATCTTTTTTCTAGTTTCATTCGAGTAACTTCCAAGAAGATTATTCTTTTGGGATGATTTTCTCCCATAAAAGCCATCAATAAGAGATATTATGTTTGTACAATCCATAAAATTTATGAAAAATACTTCTAAATAAAATATATGATTTTTTTGACTCAACATCTTAGATTATACTCCAAAATGGTTAATCATCATGCATTATAATTTGTTTTGAGAAATCAAAACCATGAAAAACTTCTCTTATAAAAGAGATGTTCATCACCCCCAATACAAAATAATTTCATGCAAATGGTAAAACTTATAAGTCTCGTGGAATGGCTGAAGAATACCTTACAATAAATAGAAAAACCAACTACAAACATTTAGTGAAGGTTTGTTTCTAAAAATATCTTGCTTACAACTCTTCCCGCTTAAAAAATAAAATGTTAATCCTATTTTTTTTTCACCAATTATAACCAATGTATTCATTCTACTATGTAAAATCCTATATATTATTCAAGATTTCAAAATAGGTTTTGGGTCATTTAGTTTAATGCATGTTCAAACTTAGTACATGAAAATCCCATGTTAATTTATCCACTAAGATAGAAGTAAAATATTAATTCAAAATATATGTCATTTTTGTTAACTACGAAAGATGGTGTGTATATACTTTGTTTTTCACTTACTAATGATTTTTCTTTCCAAGTTATCGGCATGTAAATTCCTTGTGTGCATGCCTTACAAAATTGTAATTTGAAAGGGTTAGGGTAAAATTGTATCACCTCGTGGAATGTTTTATTAGCACTTTCCTTTCTTGTTACTACCATATTGCCACTTTATTCTTCTATACTACCTCACAACATCTTCATGTCTTCTTTCCATCTTTTCCAAGTGTCATCATTACCCTTTCTTCCCTTTCCTCTCCCTTCACGTTTTATCGGATTGATTGCAGCCAATGTCATCAACCCAATCAATGATATTTGATAGAAATCCTCTTCATCCAACTTCATTGGATTGGATGATGGTATCGATTAAGTTGAGATGGTGAATTTAGGTTTTGTTTCCTTTTTTATATACAAATTTGTTAGCTATTAAAAATATGATCATTCAATAGTCAACTTTGTCTACCCTCACATATCCACCCTTAAAATTTAATAGATTTTAGGGTTTATTAGAGAGTACACATGAAGGTCGTCATTAGAACATCGATTTACTAGGAGAATCAAGAATAGGAATTGATCTAACAATGTCTACTTTAATTTTTCATTACAACATTCGGAGTGAATAGTTTCACATATAAAAGAAAAATCAATTTCATTTTTGTGTCAAATAGTTAGAATTTTTGAAAAATTTAGGAAAAGAATCACGTCTAAATTTGTAAATAGTAACATCATGCGACATATGATTGTCATGTTATTTTACATCATTAGTGTTTTCTTTTGAAGCAAATGATCTAACGTCATCCTAATGTCAAGCTAATATCGAAACAATGTCACAATATCCTCCCTATATATAGGGAGACATTAAGATGACATTAACATACCTTTAAGTCTTTTTAGTTTTTCGACTATAATGTGACACTTTGATTTTGGTCCTATAACTATTATATCTCATTTTAAACATGAATATTCTTCTATTGTAATGTCAACTTCAAATTTTGACTCTAACACATGACTTTAGGGCTCAATAATAGCCTAATTATAAGTTAACTTAATAAATTCAACTCTATATGTTGACATTATATGCAAACGATAACCCACCTTTAGAACCAAATTCAACATGAAATAATTTATCAACTATAGTCTAACTCTAGAATTTAACTCTAATACGTTTACAACATTTGACTATATGTTAATTATAATATTTGACTCTAGGTCGATTACTGATACTAGAATATAGATCAATTCTAGTTATACTATAGCAATCAACTATATTTTGACCTTATTTGTGAGATTTTTTTCAAAATAATAGTTCTTTGTGTTGGTGCGAACGGATTTACATTGAAAACTAACACACAATAATAATTCTCCAATTCATTTTCATGCGGAGCAGGTTACACATATATAGGAATATGTATTCCTAAAAACAAGGAGGTTGTTCAACAACACTCCCACAAATCTCTCTACAAACTACTATGTACGTGAGTTGTTAAAACAACTCACAACAATAATATTCTCCAGATATTATTTTCCACCTGTCACAAATAAACTTAATGGAGCACTAATATTATAATTTCCTAACATTCCCCCCCTTAGTGCGAACATGGGGAAAACCTGCCTTATACTTGCACCTGCTCATGATCTGGTGATTTTCACAGGATGATCACAAACCTCATGGATGGTTTTGCAAATGGTTGACCAAAACCGAGAATGGTGGTTTTGCAATTGGTTTACCACAAACCACAAAGTGATGGTTTTGCAAATGGATTACCAACAACCAAGAATGGTGGTTTTGCTATTGGTTTACCACAAACCACAAATGAAGGTTTTCAAGTGGTTTACCTACAACCACATCATGATATGCCAAGTACTATTCTCAGCCCTCATCACATCTCACTGCAGGGAATAACATAGGAAATTCTGCTGACATCTGTTGCTCATACATACATAGAAAAAGCTGACATACTGGAAATGGAACATTGGAATGATGTTCCCCCCCTCAATGTGAAATTTCCACTTATTGAAAACAAGATTACTGCAAACTGAGGCACACCACACTGGAAGCACTAAAATCAAACTACACACACACCTGTCACCAAAGCTGATATGCGGCCCCGTCGTTGCGGATTTGAGAGGTCACCGAATGACCTCTAACCTCGATGCCTCCCCGCCTCCGGTTTCATGCTCAAAACAAGAAGTCTTCAGAACCACTGTCTTCATTTACTTGTTCTTCCTCATTCTCTGATCTTTCTTCAGTAATAAAGTTGGCCTCAATTCCTTTGAGTTTTCCACTAAGTATATCTTGAGCTCGAGCTCTACAAAATGAAGTTGTATGCCCCTTTAATAATTTGCTCAGATTATCCCAGATGTCCTTCAAGTTTTTATCTAGATCAACATAATGTAATTCAGAGTCCGAAAGGGCAAGGCCAATAATGGCTTTGGCTTTATCATCCCGTGTTTTCGATTCTACCAATCTGGTCGGATCTGAAGGTGCTGGTTCTTTTCCATCTACTATCCTCCAAAGATTTTTATTCATCAATTACATCTGGATCTTGAATTTCCATGTGTGAAAATTGAGACCATTGAATTTTTCTATTGGAATGTCCATTATATCTTAGAGTGTCGGTTTCAACCGAAAATGCACTCTTTGAACTATTTACAATTTTTTCAATGACTCCACAAGACAAAAAATACAGATACAAGTTTCCTAAAATAACATATTTGAGACACTTCGATGAACACAAAAATTCACTATTTTGACATATATACAATAATTAGACTAATTGACACTTAACATGACTTTAATACATTATACTTTATCAATTAAACAAAAGACTATAAAGTCTAAAATAACATTAAATGACAATCACACTTCGACAACCTAGACTCTATTTAGGAGGAAAATAGACATAAATTAATATGACTTTTTATCTTGATGGATATACATGACACATTATAAAATAACAAAAAGTATTCAGTTATGACACTTTACAAACATAGAGTGACAATGAAATAAAAGACAAATTACATATGGACTAGAATTAAACACAAATATGAAAATTAACCAAAACACAATACCTAAAAATTGTGAGAGTCGATGCGTGAATGAGGTGAGAAGGTAAAACGGTCCTTAATAGCTCTGTCCACCAAATCATATGTAAAAATTTGTTTATCAGATCTATGCAGGTCGAATGATCAGTGATGTTACTGTTAACCACTGCATTTTCTCCTTAGATTCTAGTGCCGCGAACAACATTACTTTCTCATCAACTACCTAGGATGAATTGATAAGTGTCGATCCTCAAAGACCTCAGAGATCGTTTGTAATCTATAGTTTTCCTTTTCCAATACCTCAACAGATGCTCACCGGCGTTGAAATTGCAGGTTTGAAGTAGACAAATCAGACCAATTTTCGTTGGATATGCGATGAAGCAGAAGAGGGCGAGTAATACTTAATTCAAGAGCTCCACCAGAATGAAGAGCTCCATAATTTTTTTAAATGATCAGTATTGCAAGAGACCTTACATCTAAACAATAGACACCGGATTAGTGAGACAGTACAGGCGAAAGTGACGTTGGAGCAAGCCCAGTGAATAGCTCATAGAATCATAGCCAATTTATTGTCAACCTTCAACATGAGGAGGATCAAGTACGCCCAGTCGAGCTATGGTCGAATCCGTTTCGAAACTCGGGAAATGTATCCGTCAAGCCGGCCTCACAATCAAAATTATTTACTATTACTTACATTAAAGGTCTTTCTCCTTTTAAGTTCCACTTGTCCAAACCATGATTAAATAGCATCACTTTAACACAGAAGCATACAAATTCTTGAAGGAACTCTCATTTTATCCTCGCTCTGAAACCAAATGTTGGTGCAGCAACAGATTTACATTGAAAACTAACACACAATAATAATTCTCCAATCCATTTTCATGTGGAGCAGGTTACACATATATAGGAATATGTATTCCTAAAAACAAGGAGGTTGTTCAACAACACTCCCACAAATCTCTCTACAAACTACTATGTACGTGAGTTGTTAAAACAACTCACAACAATAATATTCTCCAGATATTATTTTCCACTTGTCACAAATAAACTTAATGGAGCACTAATATTATAATTTCCTAACACTTTGTTTATCGAAATTGAATATTATTATAATTTAATATATGATTCTAATTCAAATATAATGTTATTTGTAATGTGGATGTTGGATATAAATCAAATTCAAGCGTGTTGTGAACCTTTAATGGACATGAAAATAACCCTACTTGAAGCGATTGTGATGCGGTGCAAAGATATGAATAAAATGTTTGCTCCACATCATAAATTCTTGCTAAACTAAGTCAATGCTAGGTCCATGTTAAACAACATTGAATAAATTTAAATAATAAAATATAAATAAATTTAAACTCAACAATTTTAAACAAAAGACCATAGTTGTAAATCAATATAATAAAATAGTATTTGTACAATTGCTATCACATAAATATTTGTAAAAGGCATAAAAATTGTCATAAAATAAGGGTGTTATCAATGTCAATATTATTGCTCGCTCAACATAATTAAAATCTACCGAAGCACCAATATTCGTAGTTGTTTTCCCAAACCTCCTACAACATAGTCCCCCTACATCACCAACCCTACCATTATGAACCCCATCATCACCATATGTAACATTAAAACTCCCACATTCACCCCAATAGTAGTCTCCATCCGGTCATGTATAATTTGACGCAACATTCCACTCTGAAGTAGGTTCCATCTTGTCTTTTCTACAAAAAAATAAAAAACACCATTACAAAGTTTATTAAAATAAATCATAATTAAATATATATTTTATAGTACAAATTGAAATAGTTTACCATTTTTTGTTTGTGCATCATTTTATTACCATTTCCCTTTGTATATAAACATATAAAAAATAATGGATGTGCTCCTTATTCCAAGGTTGGATATTTTATTCGTAATCTTCCTCCTATTTCAAAATAAAAATTCAATATTTAACTAGCAATCGCACACGAGGTGTGTTGATGTTAACACCAAAACATAAATATTGGTGAGCGGAAAAGGAAATTGAAACAGAGAACAAAGCACCTGTTTGGTTCGAAATTGACGAAGAGAAAGCATAAATTTTTGGTTGACGTAGAGAAAAATGTAATGTTGCAAATGATCTATAATCAGCCTATCAAGAATCAAAATGGTCGGTTGCTCTTGAAAAAAACTTGTCATTTATCTTGCTTAATGCACAAGCTCTAGAGTTCATTCCTAGTGTAATCACCCTAACCAAATCAAATGATTACACCCGCTTAGAGGACTGTGTTTGTGGAAATCACGATGTTGCTTTACCATAAGCTGTGGCCATCGCCACGCGAGTCCTTGCCGCTCCAACTCGAACATCTTCTTTTTCATTTTTCTTTCCACAATAAGTGCATGCTCGGGTTTGAAGTGGTTTTGGAACATCTAAAAATTGAACGACTAGAGCCCTCCCTTAAACAAGGCTTGGATGAGACAATGCTCGGGTAATTTGCTTAGTTTCTCGCTCTTCATTCTCTTGAGCAAATGAATTTTCAGCCGAGGTCAATACGACTAAGGAGAATGGTTATGTCCCCACGTGACCGAGGATGCCTCATCCTCTCGTTCAAAACAAATTGAGTTATTGTCATGAATTCTGTGTGCTGCATCTGCGAAATGGTTAATCTTTTCTTTAACAAAACCTCCACCATGTTTGCTTTTTCCCAAACGCAACAACTTTCTTATTTTTCAAGCGTTATTCCTTGACCTAATCTATGCAATTGGATTGACACGTGTCAACCTCTAGCAACATACGGACGAAGATATTTTTTATAGGATAATATTATCGTCGTCCGGTGCATTCTCTCCAATCCACATGTCAACATGAGCACGAGTCTTTAGGGGGACATTGGATAACGAGTTAATAAATGTGTTGTTAATAATAGGAATGTTGATTACGCACATTATCATGCCTTTATTTTAATGCCACATGTAAGGTTCTTTTTATTCATAAGTCGTCAACCAATTCATCTCGGTCATCCACAATATTTGTCAGTTTCTCCTAGTGCTAACACCTTTTAGCATAATAACGGTTGGTAATTCCACCACTTATTTTATCGGCCGCAACAAAGGAATATTAAATATTATTTTCTCGAAATAATAACAATTGGCCATTCCATCGCTTATTGTAAACAAACAAACCTCCATACAAATCGACATTTTGAATCTACTTTTGAATATATCCACATCGCGTATAATTTGATGGACGTATTGAAAAATAAAAATTCTCATAATTTTTTTAACATTTTATTTTCCATGTATTTAAAAATACAAATACCCATAAAAATATAAAAAACTATATATTGCATTGATGAGCCGACTCACGGTGAGGAAAAGTCTCCAACCGTGTGCACCCCATGTACGGTAGGTGATAATTCATACGTTGTCACCAAAAATAAAAAATGCTAATGTCTTGTCTACGTCGAATAGGAGAAAGGGGTTCCCATAATGAAAACACCTTTTCCGTAATGAATGCCTATCCCCATAAAAATTTAAAAAAACAAGGCCATGATATGGCAAATCCTGTCGAAGATGAAGTTTTGTGGTGTAGGGAAGAAACAAATAGATGTTTTTTGAAGTGTAGTGTTATTTAAGATTTTATAAAAAACACAGTAGCATGGGAACAAAAATTTGTTTGTAATCAAATAAGCCCTTCGTCATGTTTGTGATTGAATCTTTGAATAAAGTTTCATAGAAATTTTTTAATCTTTTGTAATAGCCAAATGAAGTTCATGTTTAGAGTTGGAGACACATGTCAAGTAGCTTGATGTTGGAAGACTATAAAACAAAAAACGTTGAGATATTCCTGTAAATTCAATCATGCATAAGTGAAGTAAACCAAACTAAATCAGACATGAATACTAAATGCGAAAAAATGAAAATAAAAAAATTAGGAAGTCATTGTAAAAATATACTCGATTCAAAATGCCAATATTATTAGTGAGAACCATCTGATTTCTCAAATTTTCAAAATTGTAGCTCTTAAAATGGCGAGATACACAATTTAAATTTGAAGTTAGTGTTGTGTGCTTGTGAACTTATGAGAGGATGATGACATTTAAGTCACATACAAGCAAAGGAGGTAACTCAATGAATTTTCTTGCCAAGTAAACCTTATATCGAAAAAAATTTAATGGAAAATTAAATTTCTTTGTCTTCAATCTTTGTAAAATGTCAAGTCATGAGTCATAATAGACCTCGTACATGCACATGCCAACAAAAGGAGCCCAAATAATTCCAAAATTGTTAACATCTTAAATTTTAAGAGACACTAACTTTCCCTCAATATGATGAAGAGATAAAAATTTAGCCAACATCAACCAATAAGTATTACATGCAAAAGTTTCTTTGGATACCAAATGAATGTCTATTTTATCGTTGTATTGGGAGATTACATCAAAATAAAATATCCACCATAGTTACATTACTGAATCTGCCTCTTGACCTAAAAATTGTATAATAACATATCTAAGTTTCTAGGGTTCCAACTAAAGCAATAACAAAATTAAAAACGTCCATTAAAATGTATTGGGTTTTCAATGTGGGCTAAAAAAAACTATTTTAAAATAACATGGTACTTATTAGGATCCCAATTCTCGGGATTTACTTGTATGTGTCATGACGAGAGAATCTCTTACTACAACTTGGGGAATCTTCCCATCTTGAACATGTGGCGATGACTTTGTGGATGTTTTGGGAATCGAAATTGTGATATTAGGGGAGAGGACCCCATAATTGTGCAGGTACCAAAATATGTACATTGATTTTCACCATTAGTTGTTAAAAACATGACTAATAGTTGTTCACTATTTGATTAATGACACTTTTTAAGAGCCAATGACAATGTGACACATAGGGCGCTTGGTCATTGGTACCTCTTTCAAATGCTTTATATTATTTTTTTCATTTTAAATCAATTCAAAAACTACTTTTCCCTCCAAATAAACACACAAAAAAAAAATGTTGATGTGGCATTACGATACGGTACACGATGATATTATTTTTTAATGTTGACTAGACCACTACATATATGTACTTGCCCCTAAAGTTAGGGTGAATGGTTATGGGGTCCTCTCCCCTAGTTGCCTTGCATAAAACATGATCCATATTTTCTCTGGATTCGAGAAAACACCGTCTCATATTTCATTCACGGTTTCAAAAGTAACATGATCCCATTGGGATGATATTTGCACACCCCTCATTGCAACCACTGCAAACTGCTAAATAATGCTACAACAACAACAAAAAAATATATAAGTAGGAGTAAACTATAAAAATGCTCTAAAGCATTCTCTTCCACAAGGTCGAACTATTGGCTATCTTTCAACACGTTTTATTTATGAAGCAATTTTTTTGTCCTGACAATAAATGTTAGCATTTAATGAGTTTCCTACTAGTTGCGATTGGATGATGAAGACTGAAAGTAGTGCAAATCTAGCAAAAGTGACGAGATTGTCATCCAATCTAGTTTAAGAAAATGGCAAAATCAGACATGTGAAAAAAACTTACGGTTGAGAAAAAGTATACTGCTCTTTAACCTCCTGCCAGGTGGCATCTTACCTTGTCTGAGTAATTGAATTTATGCGATCAAACCTTTTGCAAATAATTCATTTTGATGTAAAGAGTGATCAAAGTTGGTGACTGCCTCCCTTCCATTGCATTTTATTGCAGCCTTATCGTAGACCTTAAAAAACCATCACCTTTTCTTCATTTAATACTCTCTCTTAAACAATTAACATTTCAAATAAAACTAACATTTCAAGATAGAAAATTTCACCTTGCCTTTACTTCACCATCAAATAAACCGAGTAAATACATCTACATCTTATAATAAAATAAGTTCATTTGTTTAAGTCGAAACATCCATTAAATTTCATCTACGGAATGAAAACCATAACCCATTCTTTGTATAGAAATGAAGAGACCTAAATCTATAAAGCAATTTCGACAAGAACTTCAAACATTGAAATATCTAAAAAAATAATTTACAAACCGAAAGGAGCCTTTCTTTTTCCAAGTTAATGTCCCATCCCGGCTTCCCATTCACCACATTTGTGCAAAGCAACACCTCTGAATTCTGAACTTCCTCTACAGAAACCAGTGCTTTGGCGCCTCAGAATGTGTATAATTTCTTCCTTTCAAAAATGGCTCATCTGCAAAAAAACACAAATGGTCATGCGAGTGAGATATACATTCAACCACAGTTGGAATAACAAATATCACATGGTTTCCAAAATAAATTGAAGATTTATTGTTTCGTATCATCTTCATAGTTGTCTTTCAGTCACTGAATGACATATTAAATGTCACAAGCCTAGTAGTCACATCTATCTTTTTGGCAGATCATAATTTATTTTGAGCCCCGTGCTCAATAGTTTTCAAATGAATTTTTATTTTTTTGAAACCATAGTTTGAGGAGAAATTTTATGTTTCCTCGAACTTAGCAAACAAATAAAGGGACCAAGTCAACAACCCAATAAAATCCTAGATAAATATCAGTTTTCAATAAAATAATACATATATATTTTTAAAAGTATGGAGAAAATACTAGAACATAAAAATACTGCCATGTGATTGGTCTTAGCAAATGAAATTAATAAGAGAGGTGGAGACAATATCCTTGCCTTCACGGCGGGATAATAAAAACTTTTAACATACATAACATGTACTAGTCTCAAATACAATACCATGAGACAAGGTCGTAAGCTTGGAAAGCTATAGGCAATGAATAAAAATTATTAAATAATGACATTTTTCAATAAAGTATTTTATAATAATATTTTTTATTGAAATCAAGACAGACTGTTCTTCACATCAAACTTACGAGATTGTCAATTTCATCAGTAATACCAACTAATACCAACAAATATAACATAATATCAAGTAATATCAATGAGTAGTATTCAGAAAAATTTAATAACAAATTTGGAATCTAGATATGATATAAATTTCTAAACAAAATATAATTTTGATGTGTAATAATAATCTCACCTAGTATTATAGGAAAAATCAATGCTCTCATGATGAGATATTGTATATTATCTAAGGGCGAAATCAATATTTTTATGATGAAATTTTCAATTTTGATATATTTTCCAAATTTTTGAGTTATTAGGTGTCCTGTTCATCCTTACAAATTACCAAAAAAAAACAATATTATACACTACCCAATAGGGAAATCAATACTTTTAGACATGAATTTTAATAAATTTATAATTATCTAGATGCTACAACAAATCCATAATTATCAAGATTGAATGCCCAGATTGGAAAATTCGACAAATTTTAAGTTCCTCATTCATTTACACATTTTATGTACAGTGCAAAATACCATAATATGGGTATGGAAGTTTAGAGTCAAACTTGAAAATTGAAGCAAAGATCAAATACATAAATATTTAAAACCCAAATTTGTTGTTTCAATTAGGATGTTTCTTACCACTAATCTAAGTTAAGCAGAGCCTTTCTCCCTTTGGAAAGTCCTCAAAATTTCATCTTGTTAATCTGGGAATATTAGGATCCTGAATTTTAGGATTTCTGCTGGCTCCAAAAGATGATGATGATGATGGCACTGGAGCTACTTTTGTCTTCACTATGATTTCCACTGCAGCAGGATGAAGATGACCATGATGTTGTTGTGGGTTCTTCTTGTTATAAGAAGACCAACAACCACCTTCAGATCTTCCCCACTTCTCCTCATCTTGAGAGTGAAATGAGTAACTCCTTAGATCAGAGTGAGTTCTTGTTACATTTTGACAGGTCAAACATGCCAAACTCATGGTTGCAGAGTATATGAGATGGTTCACCAAAGATTGTACCTTCAAATTTTGCAAAGCAAAAGACATGTACAAATCTTAATGGCATTAAGACAAGTGAATAGGAACAAATCACCATTACAAATAGTTATTCAACCATACCAGTAAATGAGAACAAAGAACATCTTTTGTGATGCCAACAAAATTGATGTGATCACCTATAAAATGACTCGGAACAGAGCATCTCCTCCATTATATTCCTAGAAACTTTTCTCCGAATGAGGCCAACATTATAGATCCAAGATGTATAAAATCTTGGTAATAGAAACTGGGTTTTAAAGAACAATATTTCAAACATTACCCATACATAAATGTAGTACATATTGACTTTGTAATAGATCAATACTACCTCTACAATACATCAAATAAATCTAAAACAAACTTCACATATGCATCTGGAATTTCAATAAATTCGTTCACTATATTTTTCCTCTGAAACATATCACAAACTCCAAAACAAAATTTACCTATGCATCTAGAATTTTAATACATACATTAAGTATATACTTGCCTCTGTAACACATCAAAAGGTCTAAAACAAACTTTACCTATGCATTAAGAATTTCATTGCATACATGCAAGATATACTATCTCTGCAACCCATAAAAAACTGTAAAACAATAGTACTCACGCATCTAGAATTTCAATATTTACATGTAGTATATGTTCCCCAAACACACCAAAAACTCTTAACCTCTGCAACACACCCAAAACTCTATACCAGAGACTCCTTTTGTCTAGAACACTATTATAATCTATGATCAATTTCTTTTTGCTAAACTCTATACCAGAGACTCCCTTTCATCTATAACACTATTATAATCTATGATCAATTTCTTTTTGCTAATTTTATCTATATGCAACATATTTCAAAGAGCTTACAAACCCAATAAATAAAAATTCTAATTAAGTTTCATTTTTTTTTCTGATTAAGTTTCATATACACAACCAGATCACCAAAGAAAAGCATGTCCTATCAATTTCATGACCTTCTCACAAGATTTTGCACATGGACTCACCTAAGATCTAGTTCTTCTTTTTGCATGCCCATGAGCTAAACAAGATCATTGAGCATTTCCTGTGAACATGCCATGAATTAGGGGCATTGTAAAATATGAACTGATGTAAACAAGATTAAATAATATAATTAACACATAATTAACCATAGATGCTGACCATGGGATAACAAGCTTGATGGTATGCTACTTCAAATATGCCACAATCTGGTTGTTCGTCACAGTCTCCTCACATGAAAGCTACTCTATATCTATAAATATGGGGTGTAAAGATACAAAAATACATGTTTTTCTTGAGATAGGGTTATGAAAATACATAAGTATGGACAGATCTAGATAAAACACAAGATAACCATGAAAAAAGGCAAATTAATTCAATCTCCACTATTTTTACCATTTTCCCGTCGTTATCTTCTGATGATCATAAATTTCTCTTGAATGGCCCTTTAAATTCACAATGAAATGACTATTCTACTTTTAAATTTTTGCAATAAACTGAAATCGTGCAATTTAAATTGCCTGCCGTGTAAAACAAATCCTAAAATCAATCTTCCAAGTAAGGAAAACTCATAAAATCACTACAGTTACCAAAAATTACTTCGATCTCAATTTTAATTTTTTTGTTAATATCCTCTAATTTCAACGTATTTACCTTTATGTTACATTGGAACTATGTAACGACCCAAAAATCACACACACGATCAACACAGTAAAAGACAGGATATATATATATTTTTTTGACTTGCTTGACACATAACATGATGCAACATGTCGTCACCAAGGATACAACTAACTCTGTGAACAACTCGATACAAGGATGGCCATAAAAGTAGCACGGAAATGTTCACACCTATCAAGGACAATATATATTTTTTTTTTTTTGACAAAACAACATGGAAGCCCAACCACATGACACTCTCACAGCTAGGGCAAGCCACAGTAAGAAATGATTGGAGGTTATTTATTTTGATAAGACACCCTTTAGCTCATGACTTAAGTTTTCAGAAGGATTCAATATATGATTCACACAAATTCATCTTACCAACTGAGTTATGTTCATATACACTGTAGAGTAGTTCACTTAAAGTCTTCTCCTTTATAACCATTATTTGTTTTATATATTTATTTGATAAAGATGGTAATTTAATTCCTTAAGGCCATCTATTCACACTTACGTTACTAGAACTCGTTCATGCCCTTATGACAACATCGGTTCACGTTCAACAACTTAAGAGAAAATTACAAGGTACCTTGGATAAAGTTAAAGGAAGAAGGTCAATTGAGTTCATCCTTGAGACATCATTAGTTCTTACTGAGGTTTAATTGGAGCTTGAGGTTTTATATGTAATTATTAATGCTCTTACTTAGGCTTCACCGAAAGAGCTTATCAAGAGGAAGCTACTTACTTTTAAATAGGCTGAGAGATAAATTGAGTGGTTTCTAAATTTTCTTCTCTTACTTGTTAAATCTTATTAGAAACTAACCATTGTTTTCCTTTAAGCTTGTTTTAAGCATTCACCAAAAAGAGTAGTTTTTACTAGTTCAGTTAGGAATAACACGCTATATAAAATCACTTTGCAAGGATAGTCTCACTCTTGATTACTTAAGGCATTGTTTGTTTTCAAGGGGATCTAAACCACAACATATTTCTTTGAACAAAACTTTTAGGTAACTTCTGTAAGGAAAAGCCACCCCATTAAAGCTTACATATAACACATCAATAAAAAGTCTTAGAAAGATTTAAATTAACACTTAATTCTCAAGATCAAAGTTTTACAATGCTTATGCCAGTGAAAATATTGAATAATATTTCTCACTAAGAAGAGTTACCAGCCAAATTACTAAAAAAGACAAAACAACTTCTTCACGAATTTTCCGAACAATTCCAGGCAAGAGGTCATATAAACTCTTTGCAAGCAATGTTACACAATTTACAACACATAACACTTTTACAAAGAACTTCATAAGTTGCACCGGATGAAACCTTTACAACTCTTTCCTTTAATCTACTCGCATAATCCATTTGCACAAATACTAGCTAGAATCAATTCGCGAGAACCGAGGCATGTTAAGGCTACACATTGCAACATAGCTAACATTTAACAATATCAAGAAAGGAAAGTTCTAATTCTAAAATGGATTAAAACACAACCCAAACTCCAAAATTATTCGCATGAGAAAGAAATCTAAACCATCCAAAGAAGGAGAAAGTCAAAATACCAAGGTAGAACAAAATCACATAAATCAAGGCAAGACCTTATGGGTTAGGAACAAGAAGGTCAAGAGTGTTGATATCTCTTTCATGTAATCCTATGGATTACGTGATTGGAATCCAAAACTTACTCCATCCAACTAAAGGGGTCCAAGAGAAGACAAAACTTTTGGTGTGTGTGACTATCCAGTCATCGTCCACATCACCTAGGTGAGTCATCTCACCTTGCGAGAGTCATAGGTCTTAGGAAGTCAAATGACAAGTGTCAGATTCTATCATAGAATCTGACATTGTCATTTACGTCAATGCGTCATAGGAGTTACATTCCTTATTTGGAATTGTAACTCCTCTTCTAGTGGCATCATATGCGTCAGTCAACGTCATATGCGTCAGTGGCGTCATTGATTTCTTTCCATGTTTAGGCATGGGGGTTACACAGCACCCCTATTTGTACTTCCTATTTTTTGATCTATGAGTATGAGTAGACCCATTCTTCTTACTTGCAATCTTCTTTCCATTGTTTCGAATCTTGCATATTGCGTTGGCTTGAGGTTACCATCGGAGTGCAACTTCGTTGTGGTGCATCACTTTTCGACATCGGTTCTCGCGAATCCCTCTTTCATGGTATCAGAGCTGGTTTCGGTAAACGTGCACTCTTCGTTTCTCAGTTGTTTATTACTTCTGGTTTCTTCTTATTTCCTCGTGTGCAAGTTTTTTTTCGATTATCATTTTGGAATTATTGCTCACCTCATATTGAGGTTTCAGCAGTTGCAAGTTAAGGTATTTGGCTGGTTTGCTTATCAGCTAAGATCGTATTTTGGATACTTCTAGATCTTTGTGGCTGTCGTTTCTGGGTTGTTTGTGTTTCTTGCTGGTTGTGTTCAGATTCAGCTGCAGGGTAAAAGAAGAGCTCGTTGTTTGGCGTGGCTTGCTTACATTGCTTTGAGTACAACCGTGGCTTTGGTTCTCTTCCTCGTTTCACCTTGCACTTGGACTGTTCGTGGTTTGCAAGCTCTTCATCCTCTTCATCCTCATTTTTTTCCTTTGTGTGGGATCTAAACGTGGTGTTTTTTTTTTTTTTGTGCTCGTGGGCATTTTCCTGAGATCGTGGGCATTTTCCTTGTGCTCGTGGGCATTTTTTTCCCCTGTGGCCATTTTCCCTGTGCTCGTGGGCATTTTCCTACCCTTTGGACGTCTTCCCTGAGCTAGCAGGCATTTTTCACTACCTACAGGCATTTTTTCTATCCAGCAGGCATTTTTCTCCTCCTTCAGGTGTTTCTCTCCTCTGTCGGCGTTTTTTTTCTCTACCTACAGGCATTTTTTCTGTCCAAAGGGTTTTTTCTCCTCCTTCAGGCATTTCTCTCCTCTGTCAGGCATTTTTCTCTACTCTCAGGCATTTTTTTCATCCCAGCAGGTGTTTTCTCCTCCTTCGGTGCGTTTTTCTATCACTGCTGCATTTTCAACTTCTGGTTTTTTTAACTTGTCCTAAGGCATTTTTTCTCCTTTCCTATGTTTTTGCACGTTGTCTTGGCATTTTTGGGTGTTAAGGCATTTTTTTGGGTCAGGCGTTTTTGCATGTTACTTATGCATTTTCGCACTGCTTTGGTGTTTTTCCTACAAAGTGGACAGTCACTAAATTATCTCTTTTTACCTGCCTTTCATCCCCACGTGGCTTTCTCAGTCCGCTGCCAGGTAATATCTCTCTTAAAATACGTTTTTTATTCACTTTTCTTAAAAAAAAAGTGGTTTCATTCTTTTTATCTTATCACTCTTCTAAAAAACGTGTTGTTTCATTATTTTTAAAAGGTATAAGGTAAAAACATTACATTTTATTGGCATTGTAAGTTTTTTGGCTTGTTTTATTAACCTTCCGTCGAGTGCCGAAGACGAAGGGTGAGGTCCGGGATTGGCAGGTGGCTAATCCCCCCTCGCAATACAAACAAACCCTACCTCAAATTCCATGCCATTTCCAACGAGCATACATACGACACCCTTTGCATGTGTTTAGGGCACTTTTTAATCCGTTTGCAGGCTTATTGGCTTTTTCCTCATCAGTTGCGGGAATTGGTTTTTGCTATAACTTTTGACTCGTTGCTTGTTTTGAGCACTTCTTTAGTCAAAGTTGCATGTTTTTTCACACTCTAGATGATGGGATCATTAGTTTTGTAAACGCACTAATTTTATAAAGTGCCGCATTCTGGGGGGTGTCTTTGTATTGCTTAATTCAGCTCATTTTTTCTTGAGCTTTGTTCTATTCCTTTTTTGTGGACTTGTGAGCGTTTCGCCACGCCTTTAAAATAAAGGGATTCTTTTGTGCGATGTGAGATACTGTTTCTCACAAATCTCTTTCTTCCCCTCTTTGCTTCTCTCTTTCTGTGCTTGCTTGCAGTGTCGATCTGTTGTGCCCTACGAACCTTGATTGTTGTCTCCACCATTGCGCGTTATTACGCTAATTGTAAGGTGAGTGAAAAACTGGTTCTTGGAACACAGTCGCATCTAGTTGTAATCAACACACTGAATTATAAATTGCCAAAAGGGGGGGTTAATCTTGTGTTCCTTGGAGGCTCCTCTCGTCATGGACATTGAATTTCATCGCTCTGTTGTTCAACTAGGACCAGGAAACTACCTACAATGGAAGAGTGGGATACTCGATCATTGTATTATGTACAATTTCTGTTACCACATCTTCTTGGGTTGGCACCTGAACCTATTGACCGCATTCGTCACCAAAATTGGTTGAACGAGAATGATATGACATATGGGCTTCTTTGTCTTACTATACGGAGGACCTTCAACGTCGTTTAGAATTCACCGAGTCTGCGCACAGAGCTTGGATCTTCATTCGAAATTTTCATGGAGATTTTGATCCTCCTTCATCTGGTTATGGATCTTCTGATGATCTTGCATCCATGGAGGAAAGTGAGTTCACTGATACTTTTTCTTATGAAGGGCAGCCCACACATATTTCTGTGCATGCTCCTTCAGAACTTAGTATTGCTCCTATCATAGTTTCTAGTGACTCTCCTCCACAAGACTCTTTGGTTGAATTCTCTCCTGTGCACCATACTACCTTGGATCTCAGGTTTTCCCCATCACGAGCATCCACTGATTCTAGTTGATTCTAGCCTAGAGATTCTGCCATCCCCTGTTGCTTCTAGAGACTTTGAGATTGCTTCCTCAAAGGGTTCTTATAATCCTCCACAACAGGACATTGATTTCTTTGACTCAGACTTGGATGATATGCTCGAGGATACCGACATCACAGTGCAGCATCTTCTTCAACCTACTGCCTCTTCCGAGATCAGAGTTGCCATCCCACCAGCTTCCACTGACTCTCCACTGCAGCAGGTTCATTTGCCCCTTCAGGGCTCTCTTGATGATATATCTATATTTGCAGACTCTCACCTTATGGAGATTGACAGGATTGTCACCGCTTCTCTTGATATATTATCTCCTTCTCATATTGGGCCACCTTCCGGCACTCTCCATGTTCCTCCTCCTTCTGATCACCGACCTTTGGTTCCTTCAGATTCATTAGGAGTCCATCAAAAATCATCTTCCGGGGGAGCTGGATAGTGCTCCTTTTTTTCTCTCTCTTCTCCTCTTCTTCTTTCTAGAAAGATGTTGTTTGTACATGGGCACCTTATCAGGCCTTTAGTTGTCGGGGCCCATTGACACATCTTTCTTAGTTGTCTAGGGGAGTCTTCTTTTTCTGTTCTGGCTTACCTTGACCTCTTCCTCGGCTTCGATGAAGGGGGGGTGTTGGTGTGTGTGACTGTCCAGTCATCGTCCACATCACCTAGGTGAGTCATCTCACCTTGCGAGAGTCATAGGTCTTAGGAAGTCAAATGACAAGTGTCAGATTCTGTCATAGAATCTGACATTGTCATTTGCGTCAATGCGTCATAGGAGTTACATTCCTTATTTGGAATTGTAACTCCTCTTCTAGTGGCGTCATATGCGTCAGTCAACGTCATATGCGTCAGTGGCGTCATTGATTTCTTTCCATGTTTAGGCATGGGGTTACATAGCACCCCTATTTGTACTTCCTATTTTTTGATCTATGAGTATGAGTAGACCCATTCTTCTTACTTGCAATCTTCTTTCCATTGTTTTGAATCTTGCATATTGCGTTGGCTTGAGGTTACCATCGGAGTGCAACTTCATTGTGGTGCATCACTTTTCGACATCGGTTCTCACGAATCCCTCTTTCAAAAACATACTAATTATGATCGTAGGTGCGAAGAAAACGACGTTATCCAATTCTCCCAAGGGAATGCTTCATAGTAATATGGGTTCGACGCCCTAAAAGAAAATAACTATAGTTTCAGTTTTAACCAAGGAGTTTACCACCACCTCCTTATAGGATTTCTTAAATGTAGTACTAGTTAACAACAAATCCACTCTTCCAAAAGCATACAAATGAGACACAAAAGGGGCCATTATTCTACCAACAAACCTTATCCTAATTGTAAACTTATCTACATAATATAAGGGATGGCTAAACCCAAAAGTCGTTAATAATTTTTATATATTTCCGACAATGTCAATAAGTATTTTAAAATAAAAAAATAAAAATTGATTTCCTTAACAAAGCCACAAAATGGGAC
This sequence comes from Taxus wallichiana var. yunnanensis, assembly GCA_018340775.1. NCBI lineage: Eukaryota > Viridiplantae > Streptophyta > Pinopsida > Cupressales > Taxaceae > Taxus > Taxus wallichiana. The sequence goes on along the minus strand of CM031244.1, from coordinate 368,350,223 downwards.
TTTTAGTAACCAAGTTCGAAGAATAAGATATTCGAGTTCGAAAACAAAGGGATTCGATACACGGTGGGTAATACACCAGCGATGCCCTAGACTCAAAAGACCTTACCACGAGTACAAGCACAAAATAAGAACCAACGCACATATCCATCAGGAAGGTTACGCAAAGGTGCGATCGGGCTAGAAGTTCTATGAACTCCTTGCCAATGGTATAGAAGATGGAAATTTTACCCGATCCATGTGGGCTTATCAAGGAAAAGTCTAGCAAATATCAAACAGATAAATATAACAACAGCACCTATTATATTATCACTTGAAATCATTGTCATCTAACAGAAACGAGTTCACGAGTCCAATACCATGGATTCACCTACAACTTTTGTTTCATCCAAATATTAATAGTTTGCTTGCACCCTTAATAAAATTTACAGAGATTTCATTCAATAAAACTTACAATGTTTCCCCCTTACTTTAATCAAACAAGAGTTTGAACCAGGAAGTAGGTATAGTAATTCCCTCAACACGTAGAGGCCAAAATAGATGTCAGGTTATTCATCCTCTAGAACTGGGTACGACAGTCAACCATGTACAGTTCTAAAACAAAACCCAAATGCCATTTTCTAATCAAACAAAAAGTAAGGAATGCCCACAGGCTTAAACAAGTTTTAGAACACAATGTCACTATTAATGTACCTTTTAGCAAAACAGGAGAGCCCTAAACAAGAAATACGTATTTATTCAACCAAATAGAGATATGAAGGCTTAACCTTCCATATAGTAAGCCTTCTATTATAAATACCATCACAAAATTCTTTTAAAAGAGAGTCATATAAGCAAACGAAATTCTAAAATGTTTCCTTCCCTACGAACTAGATTGCATCACTCAAAATTGCAGTAGCCCACTTAGACAAATATAAATAGAGTAAGCTATAAGAGAGGAAAGAACATTCCAAGAAAAACCAACGAAATTGGAACGAGATTTAAAGGAACAACCAACACAATCAGGCAGCGATATAAACAACCACGAAAACATTTTGTCTAGGCGCCATTCAAGAGGAAAGAATATTCATTTCAAGATACTGAAAGAAAGTAGAAAACTATTACAAGGAGTAGATTTAACATGCCTGATTATAATTCTTCCAACCAACAAGCACGTCGACTGTGGCTCGAGCAACAAAGAACACAACTCCGCGCAAATTCTCTTCCTCGGCCTTTGAAGGTCCAAACTCTGTTAACGGTCATGCTTGGCATAGGAAAGGGGTGGTTGAAACATGCCTTCTTGGAATCCTCGGGAGAAACTCCAGGAAGATAGAAGCACTCTGTTCTGAAGAGCATCACAACCACCATAGAAAACCCACACAACCAATGCACTAAACTTAATACAGCCATACCCACATCCCTCAGAAATACTCCACACAGGTGTAGAATTAGAACTAGAATCATATATAGCCAAGTTTCCATCTGACTGAAGGTGCAGAAAACACAGCTGGTCTACATCTCCTGTAGTATTACTGTGCCACAACATTCGGCTGTACTGTGTATCAGTCAATACAAGATTACAACCTCTTTCCATTTCCAGCCTTATTCTCTTGTCCGGAGATGTGAGATACTCACCTGGTGCAAGACCATTCCAAACACCATTGTCATGACTGAGCAGAAGAAATGGCCACAGAGGGCAATCCACAAACCCGGTTTTCTCCATTGGGGTTTCAAAATTAGAATGAGAACACCGCTTCCTGGTCTCAATCAGTCCATGATCCGAAGCCATCACATCAAGAAAATCAACATGAGAAGAATTGTTATAATTATCCGTGACATAGTAATCAAGAAAAGCATAGGCGTTGGATACAGAAGCCCATGAATAGCCCTGCAGAGCATATGGTCTGAGATAGGGGATTGTGGCTTTGAAATCACGGAGCAGCCATTGTCCTGGCACAGATTCATATGTTCCCACTGTGCAATACTCTATCCAAATGGCAGACATATCTGGTGATGACCACATTGGGTGTGGTTAATTTGTGAACTTCTGCAAATGCAAGGCCACTTATAATAGTGTTTGGAGGTGCTGATCTTGTTAGGTGTCATCGATTCTTGAGAGTGCAACATCAAACTCTCGGTGCAAACATTTCAGCTGTAGCTTGTAAGGTGTGATAATTCCAACAGAAACCTTTATGCCTGCCAACTTAGTGATTCACTAAAGAAGCTCATATAGTTGCAAGGAAAATTGTGCTTCATGAATATTCTGATATGATACAGATCCACGCCTATGAGATTCTCTTCCATGAGTTACATCGAAAAACAAGTAAAGTCTCAAAAGAGAATCCTTGCAATAATTTTCATCAGGTCTCCTGGTAACACTCTCACTGTCACATAGTCGATTTTGACAGAAATATCTTGAAGGAGAATCCCGAATCAGAGGATGCATTGATATTGCACAGAAAACAACATATTTGGTCAACCTGCTTTGTTGGAGGTGCTCAAAAGGCTTCTACTTTCTGTAACGTGCCTGCAACCTGGCTAAAAATTGTTGCGAGCACCGCCGTGTGGATCCCCGACAAGAACACACCTCACAAAGACCCAGGAAAGAGGAGGTAAGACGTCTACTTCACTAGCTTGTTGCTTCATCTAGCCACCGTATCAGACCCATTACTGCGCTCCACTATAATCTTTTCTCGAACTTTGCGAGCGGGGAGGAAGGGAGCAGGAGGCTGCAAACCAGATCCCATGGGCACGAAGTGAAACAGCTAAGATCATTGGACAGGCTGAACAAAGCCATGGCAAAGACTCCACCCAACGCAAGCTTCACACCACTGATCTAGCAACTGAAACCTTCCTGTAAACACCAATCTCCATGCCTCCATACTTGTGCTAACAGTAAAACTCCTCTGTCCGCTTTCACAGCACATAAAGAACACAAAGTAATAGAACACACCACGTAGCACTCAAGAAGGTGGAGGTAACACGCCTACTCCACTAGCTATCACATCCATTCAGACTGCGTCCAATGCTTTGAAGGAGGAAATCAAAATAAGATCCTGGTGCAGGAAGTCAAGACTCCACCGACTCCCACTGCCTCACGCCAAATAGGAAAATATAGGTTCATTTAAGAAGTGACAAGAAATGCCACCCATCCACCAGCTAACCAGGGAGAAAGGAAAATGTGCTTCAACCACTACCAAAAGAATAATAATAAAAAATACAGTCTATATCTCCTCATGTCTAGCCTGTCACATCTATAAACCAACGTGGGAGGAAAGCAATGGAAGAAACAATAAGTTCACCTCAAAATTTAGCATTGCAACGAGGCACTACATTCTCCTCCCCTTAAGAAAAGCATCGTCCTCGATGCGACATAACACAACGGAAAAGAAATGGTTCGCAACCAAGAACAGGTAAAGGAGAAAGTACACTTTATGGTTTAAAATTTTAGTTGATTAAAGCACGGCCACAAGGTAGCCTTAGGGACATTTGGTAGAAATTTTAACTTTCAATGTTCTGTGAAGATTGGCAGTTCCCTCTTGTTTGTTATTTCATTAGTTCCTTTTCATTAGCATTATTCTTAGTTTAATTGCTTTTAAAGTTTCATCATTGAAGAGTTTTGGTTTATTCCTTATTGTGGGTGCCCAAAATGAACTGCTAACACAACACCCTATCAGGTTCACAAGACCCTACAGATTCATAAGCACACAAGTATATACTTCATGATTGTATTACACCACAAAAAGGTTACTCAAATACGGAATGGAATAGGCACAGTCCACATAACATAGTACTCGACACACATCCATGACTGACATACAAAATACTCAAACAAAAGAGTACTACAATCCACCAGACATTTCCTCAATTCCACGTATGAGGATTTTCCATGACTCATAAAAACTACATGTACATAGTGTCCACAAGGGAATCAATGACATAACCACAACATCACACACATATCCATCTGACATGAGAAACACATACATCAAAAGACCACTACCAAACATCACAATAACTCAACATATATCCTGAAACATCAACCATACACACAAGTATCATATGCCTCCCTCAAGTCTCTTATGCCTCCTCAAACTCTTATGCCTCCCTCAAGTCTCTTATGCCTCCCTCAAGTCTTATGCCTCCCTCAAGTCTCTTATGCCTCCTCAAACTCTTATGCCTCCCTCAAGTCTCTTATGCCTCCTCAAACTCTTATGCCTCCCTCAAGGAGGCCGGTTGACCCTATGGTCCAAGACACATAGAGTTCAAACACTCCTAACCCAAGTGACATAATAACGCGTGGTTCAACAACCCGCTAGTTATCTGTAACTCCTTGGGCGTACCCCCATACAATGAAGCGGGTCCATAGGTCCAACCATTTCATGGTGCATCCCATGACCCTATTCCACACATCACGACAATAGAACCAGCACAACAATCCAATCAAAGTGCCAAGTGGCAAAGTACAAGCCTTGGGCAAGGTGGTAAAAATTCCAAATTTAAAAGAAGACCCAAAATCAAGAAAAAATAAATGGCCAAATAGCCATAGTTAGTATCAAAATCCCCATGTTAGTGCCACAAACCAAGGAAATGCCCAAAATTGTAAAGCATGGCAATCAAGAAAAGCTGCTGGTCCTTACAAAATAAAGTAAAAGTTCAATTTACTAATAAAATCAACTTATAATAATGTCACATTACGATAACTATGTGGCCTTATCTAGCCACCAAAGGGGTACTCAACGAGTTGCTAGCACTCGGAACATCGAGCCTCACTCGTAAAATACATATCAATAATACAACTATCATCACCTCCATCTGAATCATCCCGCCACCACTTTGACAAGGCTAAACATAGTCATATTTGCACTTAGGTTGCATACATACAACCTCATAGGGAGAGAGGAAAGAATCACGGTTGTTATCTACTAAACCAATTTCGGCTCAAGTTATTGACCCATGGTACACCATTCCTCACTCTCAACATACACTTCTACCGATTACCCTCAGGGTCGGTTAGCGTAAGGTTCACAACATAACATACAACAACATCACTAACATAACGGTGGCACACACATAACTACCATAACGTCTTACATATGGTACATATACAGGGTAGATCACAATCATACATTCACTGAGTGTAACACATCACTTTACCACTTTCTGCACCCAAAGTGCAATCACCATACGATAGGGTTCATACACTCACCGTATGACCCAAAATCACAACATGAAGCATTACATATTTGCACAATCATACATACGATGAACATAGTACATCACAACATAACATCCATTGCAACATAGCAAGGTGGTACACACATTTCTTCAAAACATGGTAAAAACATCATGATACAACTCATTTCTTTTAACATCAAACTAGTCATACAACACATTGATACACCCACATATCACAATATGCCACAATGCTCCAACACTACGTCATCCACATTATAATTCTTTTCACACATCACAAACAGTAATTCACAAGTGAACTCTTCCTAGAATCCACAAGAAGGAGAGAGAATACTCCCATCCCCAACATATCAACATGATGACAAACACGCACTAAGTGACATACACATCACGTGCGTTCACAATATCACAATTACGACAATAATCACATCATGTTTAAAGCACATTACTCTTCCAATATCTACCACCATCATGCAACATCATCATCATCATCATGCAGTATCATCATGTAACACCACCACCACCATGTAACATCATCATATAACACCAATCCGGCCCATAGGTTCGAGAGCATGAACCTATGCTCTGATACCAAGTGTAACGACCCAAAAATCACACACACGAACAACACAGTAAAAGACAGGATATTTTTTTTTTTGACTTGCTTGACACATAACATGATGCAACATGTCGTCACCAAGGATACAACTAACTCTATGAACAACTCGATACAAGGATGGCCATAAAAGCAGCACGGAAACGTTCACACCTATCAAGGACAATATACTTTTTTTTTTTTTTTATTTATAGAACAACATAGAAGCCCAACCACATGACACTCTCACAGCTAGGGCAAGCCACAATAAGAAATGATTGGAGGTTATTTATTTTGATAAGACACCCTTTAGCTCATGACTTAAGTTTTCAGAAGGATTCAATATATGATTCGCACAAATTCATCTTACCAACTGAGTTATGTTCATATACACTATAGAGTAGTTCACTTAAAGTCTTCTCCTTTATAACCATTATTTGTTTTATATATTTATTTGATAAAGATGGTAATTTAATTCCTTAAGGCCATCTATTCACACTTACGTTACTAGAACTCGTTCATGCCCTTATGACAACATCGGTTCACGTTCAACAACTTAAGAGAAAATTACAAGGTACCTTGGATAAAGTTAAAGGAAGAAGGTCAATTGAGTTCATCCTTGAGACATCATTAGTTCTTACTGAGGTTTAATTGGAGCTTGAGGTTTTATACGTAATTATTAACGCTCTTACTTAGGCTTCACCGAAAGAGCTTATCAAGAGGAAGCTACTTACTTTTAAATAGGCTGAGAGATAAATTGAGTGGTTTCTAAATTTTCTTCTCTTACTTGTTAAATCTTATTAGAAACTAACCATTGTTTTCCTTTAAGCTTGTTTTAAGCGTTCACCAAAAAGAGTAGTTTTTACTAGTTCAGTTAGGGATAACACGCTATATAAAATCACTTTGCAAGGATAGTCTCACTCTTGATTACTTAAGGCATTGTTTGTTTTCAAGGGGATCTAAACCACAACATATTTCTTTGAACAAAACTTTTAGGTAACTTCTGTAAGGAAAAGCCACCCCATTAAAGCTTACATATAACACATCAATACAAAGTCTTAGAAAGATTTAAATTAACACTTAATTCTCAAGATCAAAGTTTTACAATGCTTATGCCAGTGAAAAGATTGAATAATATTTCTCACTAAGAAGAGTTACCAGCCAAATTACAAAAAAAAGACAAAACAACTTCTTCACGAATTTTCCGAACAATTCCAGGCAAGAGGTCATATAAACTCTTTGCAAGCAATGTTACACAATTTACAACACATAGAACACTTTTACAAAGAACTTCATAAGTTGCACTGATGAAACCTTTACAACTCTTTCCTTTAATCTACTCGCATAATCCATCTGCACAAATACTAGCTAGAATCAGTTCGCGAGAACTGAGCATGTTAAGGCTACACATTGCAACAGTAAGCTAACATTTAACAATATCAAGAAAGGAAAGTTCTAATTCAAAAATGGATTAAAACACAACCCACAACTCCAAAATTATTCGCATGAGAAAGAAATCTAAACCATCCAGCAAGGAGAAAGTCAAAATACCAGTAAGAACAAAATCACATAAATCAAGGCAAGACCTTATGGGTTAGGAACAAGAAGGTCAAGAGTGTTGATATCTCCTTCATGTAATCCTATGGATTACGTGATTGGAATCCAAAACTTACTCCATCCAACTAAAGGGGTCCAAGAGAAGACAAAACATACTAATTATGATCGTAGGCGCGAAGCAAAACGATGTTATCCAATTCTCCCAAGGGAAGGCTTCATAGTAATATGGGTTCGACGCCCTTAAAAGAAAACAACTATAGTTTCAGTTTTAACCAAGGAGTTTACCACTACCTCCTTATAGGATTTCTTAAACGTAGTACTAGTTAACAACAAATCCACTCTTCCAAAAGCATACAAATGAGACACAAAAGGGGCCATTATTCTACCAACAAACCTTATCCTAATCGTAAACTTCTCTACATAATATAAGGGATGGCTAAACCCAAAATTCGTTAATAATTTTTATATATTTCCGACAATGTCAATAAGTATTTTAAAATAAAAAAATAAAAATTGATTTCCTTAACAAAGCCACAAAATGGGACTTTTAGTAACCAAGTTCGAAGAATAAGATATTCGAGTTCGAAAACAAAGGGATTCGATACACGGTGGGTAATACACCAGCGATGCCCCAGACTCAAAAGACCTTACCACGAGTACAAGCACAAAATAAGAACCAACGCACATATCCATCAGGAAGGTTACGCAGGTGCGTCAGGCCTAGAAGTTCTATGAACTCCTTGCCAATGGTATAGAAGATGGAAATTTTACCCGATCCATGTGGGCTTATCAAGGAAAAGTCTAGCAAATATCAAACAGATAAATATAACAGCCACCTATTATATTATCACTGAAATCAGCTGTCATCTAACAGGAAACGAGTTCACGAGTCCAATACCATGGATTCACCTACAACTTTTGTTTCAGTCCAGCTATTAATAGTTTGCTTGCGACCCTTAATAAAAATTGCAGAGATTTCATTCAATAAAACTTACAATGTTTCCCCCTTACTTTAATCAAACAAGAGTTTGAACCAGGAAGTAGGTATAGTAATTCCCTCAACACGTAGAGGCCAAAATAGATGTCAGGTTATTCATCCTCTAGAACTGGGTACGACAGTCAACCATGTACAGTTCTAAAACAAAACCCAAATGCCATTTTCTAATCAAACAAAAAGTAAGGAATGCCCACAGGCTTAAACAAGTTTTAGAACACAATGTCACTATTAATGTACCTTTTAGCAAAACAGGAGAGCCCTAAACAGGAAATACGTATTTATTCAACCAAATAGAGATATGAAGGCTTAACCTTCCATATAGTAAGCCTTCTATTATAAATACCATCACAAAATTCTTTTAAAAGAGAGTCATATAAGCAAACGAAATTCTAAAATGTTTCCTTCCCTACGAACTAGATTGCATCACTCAAAATTGCAGTAGCCCACTTAGACAAATATAAATAGAGTAAGCTATAAGAGAGGAAAGAACATTCCAAGCAAAACCAATGAAATTGGAACGAGATTTAAAGGAACAACCAACACAATCAGGTAAAGTGATATAAACAACCACGAAAACATTTTGTCTAGGCGCCATTCAAGAGGAAAGAATATTCATTTCAAGATACTGAAAGAAAGTAGAAAACTATTACAAGGAGTAGATTTAACATGCCTGATTATAGTTCTTCCAACCAACAAGCACGTCGACCAAGGCTCGAGCAACAGCAACACAACCTGCGCAACTTCTCTTCCTCAGCCTGCTGAAGGTCCAAACTCTGTTAACGGCCATGCTTGGCATAGGAAAGGGGTGGTTGAAACATGCCTTCTTGGAATCCTCGGGAGCAACTCCGGGAAGATAGAAGCACTCTGTTCTGAAGAGCATCACAACCACCATAGAAAACCCACACAACCAATGCACTAAACTTAATACATCCATACCCACATCCCTCATAAATACTCCACATAGGTGTAGAATTAGAACTAGAATCATATATAGCCAAGTTTCCATCTGACTGAAGGCGCAGAAAACACAGCTGGTCTACATCTCCTGTAGTATTACTGTGCCATAGCATTCGGCTGTACTGTGTATCAGTCAATACAAGATTACAACCTCTTTCCATTTCCAGCCTTATTCTCTTGTCCGGAGATGTGAGATACTCACCTGGTGCAAGACCATTCCAAACACCATTGTCATGACTGAGTAGAAGAAATGGCCACAGTGGGCAATCCACAAACCCAGATTTTCTCCATTGGGGTTTCAAAATTGGAATGAGAACACCGCTTCCTGGTCTCAATCAGTCCATGATCCGAAGCCATCACATCAAGAAAAATCAACATGAGAAGAATTGTTATAATTATCCGTGACATAGTAATCAAGAAAAGCATAGGCGTTGGATACAGAAGCCCATGAATAGCCCTGCAGAGCATATGGTCTGAGATAGGGGATTGTGGCTTTGAAATCACGAGCAGCCATTGTCCTGGCACAGATTCATATGTTCCCACTGTGCAATACTCTGTCCAGCGGACATATCTGGTGATGACCACATTGGGTGTGGTTAATTTGTGAACTTCTGCAAATGCAAGGCCGCTGTAATAGTGTTTGGAGGTGCTGATCTTGTTAGGTGTCATCAGATTGCTGAGTGCAACATCAAACTCTCGGTGCAAACATTTCAGCTGTAGCTTGCAAGGTGTGATAATTCCAACAGAAACCTTTATGCCTGCCAACTTAGTGATTCGCTGAAGAAGCTCATATAGTTGCAAGGCAAATTGTGCTTCATGAATATTCTGATATGATACAAATCCACGCCTATGAGATTCTCTTCCATGAGTTACATCGAAAAACAAGTAAAGTCTCAAAAGAGAATCCTTGCAATAATTTTCATCAGGTCTCCTAGTAACACTCTCACTATCACATAGTCGATTTTGATAGAAATATCTTGAAGGAGAATCCCGAATCAGAGGATGCATTGATATTGCACATAAAACAACATAGTTGGACAACCTGCTTGTTGGAGGCACTCAAAAGGCTTCTACTTTCAGTAACGTGCCTGCAGCCTGGCTAAAAAATTGTTGCAGGCACTGCTGTGGATCCTCGACAAGAACACACCTCGCAGCGCCCAAGGAAAGAGGAGGTAAGACATCTACTTCACTAGCTTGTTGCTTCATCTAGCCACCGTATCAGACCCATTACTGCGCTCCACTATAATCTTTTCTCTGAACTTCGCGAGCGGGAGGAAGGGAGCAGGAGGCTGCAAACCAGATCCCATGGGCACAAAGTGAAACAGCTGAGATCATTGGACAGGCTAAACAAAGCCACGGCAGAGACTCCACCCTACAACTCTCTGCTCTCCAACACAAGCTTCACACCACTGATCTAGCAACCGAAACCTTCCTATAAACACCAATCTCCATGCCTCCATACTTGTACTAATAAAGAAAAACTCCTCTCGTCCGCTTTTCACAAAGACATAAAGAACACAAAGTAATAGAACACACCACGCAACACTCAAGAAGGTGGAGGTAACACGCCTACTCCACTAGCTATCACGTCCATTCAGACTGCGTCCAATGCATTGAAGGAGGAAATCAAAATAAGATCCTGGTGCAGGAAGTCAAGACTCCACCGACTCCCACTGCCTCACGCCAAACAGGAAAATACAAGTTCATTTAAGAAGTGACAAGAAATGCCACCCATCCGCCAGCTAACCAGGGAGAAAGGAAAATGCGCTTCAACCACTACCAAAAAGAATAATAAAAAAATACAGTCTATATCTCCTCGTCTAGCTTCACACATCTATAAACCAACGTGGGAGGAAAGCAATGGAAGTAACAATAAGTTCACCTCGAATTTAGCATTGCAATGAGGAACTACAAACTAAATCGCTTCCACAACTAAATAAAACTACCTGGGCCTTTTGATTTCCACAAAAATATGCATTTCCTCAAATTTTCCAAACCCATGACCGGAACTTCTCAATTCCACACAGAACACACACTCCCTTGTATTCAACACATAAACTCAATCTCTCAATTTCCAGCACAAAATGCACTTGTCTGTGATCGAAAAAGAATGGACAAAATAAAATAAGGAAAACTATAGTTGGCTACATACTAGAGACGTGGTGGAGAGGCCCGTCATGTGCCAAAACATCTTTGCAAAGCAACCTGACAGTGAACCCGCAGAAATCCGTGACTAAAACCCCGAAAACAATCGATATTCCCACACTCTTTTCATGATCTACTGATCCAAATGCAAAATAACCATAGATTTGTTCATTCAATGGCTTTCCACAATGAGGTTGTGCTTTCGAACCCCATTATGTGTTAAATCAGACCTGTAAACGGAGTTAAATTTGTAACCTAATAAACTACCATTCACGATTTTTTTCCCAAAATGTCATGACGGTCGTCAAATTTAATATATGTCACCGAAAAATATTGGAAGGGCCTTTCCTATAGAAACACCTTCCACATAATGACATTCAAGCATTAAATAATTCAACCTAGAACATTTATTAATATTAAATAATTAAAAGTATTAAAATTTTAAATTATGCATGTTCCCCTTAAAATCACATGGCCCACATAGGATTGGTGACGACCTTCTTTTGGAATTGGGCTTGTGAGATTTTTGGCTAGGACATTTGACCCCATGATCAAGTGCATCCCAATACTCAATTAGATTTATTTATGCTTCAAACTTATAACAAGCAGCCCTGAAAATAGTAAAAAAATGACAAGTAATGTGTTTTAAATAAATTAAAGACATAATTCTATAGTATAAAATATTTTGAAAAAAATCAATTGCTTAGTACAATAAATTGTGTCTACTAACAATTGCGGTTGTTTGTAATTTGTCATTCATTTTGTAATCGAGAAATAGATGTAACTTAATTAGTTTGGTTTTAGATTTAGAAATTCAAATTAGGATTCTTTAACTTACTGGTCATTTTGGATATATAAATAAAAACACATGGTTTTTAGGAAAGGAGGAGATTTTTTGGAATTTAAAAAATAATGAAATTTTGTGACATTCCATTATAGTTGTTTCTAATGCTGCAAGGTGAGCCTCCCATTACCTTGGGCCATATAACCTTGAGTGTATCAAGTGGTATTAGAGGTAGAGAATGCTCTTTGGGGTAAAGATAAATAATTCATGATGGTTTTTTATAATTTTATAGCATCTAGAGCACAACATAAGAAGGTTTCATATGTTGATAGTGAAAAATAAGGTAAGTGAATTTGTGAAAATCTTGTTAAATCATGTTTGAAGTTGTAAAGTCTTGTTGTTAAAATGAAATAAGAAGATGAAAAATATTTTTGAATTTAGTGGGATGTTTTGAAGTCCTAGAATGTCAATAAAAAAATGAAAGTGTTTCGAAAAATTTGTAACTCATAGAGGATTATTGCATGTTGGAGGAGCCTTAAAAGTGTTAAAAACATTAGTAATCATTGTGGAATTACTTAAACTAGTATTGAGTATTGAGAAATATATTAAAGAGGTGCATGGGATCATTAAATATCATGAGATTCCCATACTTATATGCAAGAAGAGTCTTGTTATTGATAAAAAGCATTAAAGAAGTATGAGACTTTATTTTGAGTCCAAAAATAATTTTTGAAAGAGAAACATGAGATGTGAAAGCTATGAAAGAGAATTATGTAGAGAAAGTGAGTGAAAATAGGTTTCAAAATATCAAGTGTGGAAGAGAACATGTGAATGAGATAGAAGGAGAAAATTTATGATGTGAAAATAAATTCTAAAAAATTAAATACAAGTTATGAAAGAGGATCTTGCTTGGTATGAATAAAGGAGAGATAAAATTGTCACTAAGAGAAATGTTTTCATTTAAATAATAATTTAAGTAAGAGATTCTTTGAGAGAGCCCAAAAAGTGAAAAATAAAATAAGAAATTCATGGAAATAATTTACTATCATGAATGAGTGTCAATTATTCAAAAGGAGTTTTCTAAAAAGAATAAGAGTTTTCCATGAGAGGAAATACATGAAGAAGAGAAGTGACACTTAGATATATTCACAAAAAATATGAAATATAATCACACTTAGGTTGTTATAATCTACTCACGATAGAGATAGAGGAACTCAAAAAGAGATTGAGAAGATGCAATTAATTATTTTAGTGTATGGAAGGAGAAAATGAAGATTTGGAAGGTGTGGGAGAGGATGTTTACCTATTGAATGAGGATGAAGAAAAAATATTGAGATAGGTTAATGAAGAGATGATTCATGAATATGAAGAAGGAATCATTTTTAAATAGATTGTAGATGAAGATGAATACTACATGCATGTATAAGTGAAATAAAAAGGGGTCTCGTTTAAGAAGCACTTAGTTTGAAATAGAAAATAGAGTCATGTTAACTTGAGAGAAGGAATAAATAGAGAATCAAGGTTCTATATTTCATAAAGAGGGAGGAGAATAAGATAACCTCTTTTTGGAGGAATATTTAAGAGTGATTTGATGTGGAATTAAATTATAAAGTTACATCATGTATAGTGTTTTGGAGTGTAATTCAATTTGAAATTTACGTAACCAAGATAAAATCCATCTTGGGAAAGGCATGACTATGCCAAGAAAACTTTAAAAACTTATCGAGAGAGGTTATTTAATATGCCAAAAAATTAGGAAATTATTTTCTAAGCACTTTGTTTGGTGTTTAGGCATAGAATTACATTGACAAATTACTTCACCCGAGATCAAATCACATTCGAGAAGGGCATGTATACGCCATGTAAGATTACACCTCCAATTGAGAGACACACATGATTTATCACTTACTATGATGTATGGAGATGAATTGTAAGATATTATAGTGACATGGGTAGGCAAAGTAAGTACCCCCAAAGGATTCTCCTTGGGTCACGAGGACAAAAAAATGATGGAAACATATCTCTCATGTACCTAGAACCTAATTTAGGGAGAAAATAATTCTTGAGAGAATATATATAATATGTCAAAAACTAGTAATTATTTCCCAAGAACTTTTTTTGGTGTTAAGGTGTGGAATTACATTTACGATTTACTTCACTCTAGATCAAATAACATTTGAGAAGGGTGCACTTATGTCAAGTAACCTTACACCTCCACTTGAGACACAAAAATTATTTCTCACTAACGAGGATGTATGGATATGAATGGTAATATCTTATATTTACATGTGTATGTGATCTAAGTTTTCCCAAGAGGATTCAATTTAGGTTGTGAGGAACAAAAATGATGAAAACATTTTTTCACACCCAAAACCCTATTTAGGGAGAAAAAAATTAGTAGAGGAAAACTTTGATTTGACATCCCAATTTAAAAAAATTTAAAATATGTACCCATAGGTATAAAAATTCAATAAATACCTTCCTATGGTCCCAAAATGCTCCCAAATGATGCATCTTGCACACATCTAGAAGTGGTTCCTAAGAGAAGCATTCAACTCTTAAAATAAATATAAACATGGAATTTGACACGTGACTTATCGCCAACTGATATATTTGGAGGTGAACCATAAGATCATAAAATTTCATGTGTAACTTGTATCCTAAGCACCACACAAAGGATTATCATTAGGTGATGATGATGGGAAAATGGAGGCAAGTTTTATCTTATACCCAAAATGTGATTTAGGGAGAAAATTTTGTCATTATAGGGAGGATATTTTGATAGCACCAAATCAAAGAAATAAATTAGTAAAAAATAATTTTGGGGCCATAATAATTAAAAAAACTTCTTCTAGTCCCATAATTCTCCTAAATGATGCATCCTCCATGCATTCATAAGTGGTTCCTAAGAGAAACATTTTGGTTCCAAGACAAAATTAACATGAGCTTCAACATGTGATTTTTCAATAAATGTGATGATGAAGGAAAAATTTTAATATATTATAGTTAAATTTGGAGGTACACTAAGCATACCTCAAAGGATTATTTTCAAATTTTGATGAT
Organism: Taxus wallichiana var. yunnanensis; assembly: GCA_018340775.1. Taxonomy (NCBI): domain Eukaryota; kingdom Viridiplantae; phylum Streptophyta; class Pinopsida; order Cupressales; family Taxaceae; genus Taxus; species Taxus wallichiana. Next base: position 368,334,953 of record CM031244.1, on the reverse strand, counting down.
AAATATATAGTGGTCTCACTCACACCCAAAACATGTTATAGGAGAAAAAGTTCCTCAAAAGTGTGAAAGAATTATGATCTAAGTGCCCAATAAAAAAATTTACACTCATGTTTGTAGGGGATTATATTCAATAAACATCTTCCTATGATCTTGAAACACCTCTAAAAGATGCAACCTACATACATTTGGAAGTGATTCCTTAGAGACACATTTTGGTCCTAAGACAAAAATCAACACAAAATTTGACACATGATTTTTTGCTAACTAACACGTGTGGAAGAAATAATTTAGATCTTAAATTTATACATGTAGGTCCTCAAAGGATCCTTTGGATGATTCTCATTGGTTCATGACGTTGGAAAAATTATGGAATTTTTTTCTCTTACTCCCAAAATGTGTTTTAGGGAACAAAAATTGCTTAGTAAAAAAAATAACTTTTGATCCGAGTGCCTAATGGAAGAATGGACTTCACAACCTAGTCTATATGGACATAAAAACAAAATATCCACCTTCCTTTAGTCCCACCATACCCCTAAACAACATAGTATTTATGCATGTAGAAGTAGATCCTAAGAGAAATGTTTCCTTCTTAAGACAAAAATACCTATGAAATTCAACATGTGTTTTTTTCTATCCAAAATACGTGGAGGAAATATATAAGACCATTAAGTTTTGCATGCAAGTCCCTTAATTTTTCATTTGAGGATATTTTTATGGTCATGCTAAGGGAAAATGAAATTAACTTTTCTATCACACCTAAAACATGCTTCAAAGATAAAATGTTTCTCAGTAGAGTAATTACATTTTGATCCAAGCACCTAATCAATTAATGGAATTCAATAAATGCATGAAAGGCCTAAAAATGTAATAAAAAAATTCTTAAAATATTTTAATTCCTTTGAACAATGTATCTTTCATGCATCTAGAACTAGTTCCTAAGAGAAATGTTCCAATCTTAAGACAAAATGCCACATGAATTTTGTTATGTGAGTTTTTGCTAATTGGGGGGAATGGAGGAAAATTTTTACATCCTAAAGTTACATGTGTGGGTCCCCTAATCATTCCTTAAAGTATTTTCATCAATTTGAGATGATGGAAAATCGGCATTAACTTTTCTCTCATACCCAAAACATGCTTTAAAGAACATATGTTGCTCAAAAGAGCAAGAAAGTTTATATCTCGAGCTCCCAATTAACAAATGAAATTTACAAACACATTTTTAGGGCTTGAAAACAAAATAAACACATTCCTATTTTCCCTCAATATCACCAAACAAAGAAACGTACATGCATCTTTAAGTAGTTCCTTAGAGAAACATTATAGTCCTATGATAAAAATGTGTGTGAACTTTGACACATGATTTTTTTCTAATTGAGATGTTTAAAGGAAATCTATAACATCTTATAGTTATTCATGTAGGTATGGTAATGATCACTTAAAGGATTATTTTTGGGTCATGATGATAGAATATTAGGGAAACTTTTCTCTTGCATCCAAAACATGCTTTAAGGAGCTAAATTTACTCAATAAAGAAATAATTTTTGTATATGAACACCCAATCAATAAATGGAGTTTGTAGATGAATTGATATGGGCCTAAAACACAATAACAACCTTCTTATAGTCATGTAATACCCTTAAATGATGATTTTTTCATGCATATGGAGTTAGTTCCTATTCAAAAATGTATCCTTAAGACAAAAACCCATATGAATTTTGACATTTGGTTTTTTCTCTACATAAACCCTATAACTATGTGTATGTATCACCTAAGAATTTCTTAGGGGATTATTTTTAGGTCATGATGGAATAAAATTAGTAGCAAGTTTTCTCTCACACCTAAAACATTCTTTTGGGAAAAAACGTTTCTTAATAACGAGAAAATTTTAGCCCAAGTTCCCAATTCATAATTTTTTTGCAAACACATCCACATAGGCCTAAAAATGTAAGACCCACCTTCTTCCAGTCTTGTATCACCAAAGAAAATTCTAGTGGAGAATATTAGGAATTAGGTAAATAGTAGAAATTTTGGAATATGCATTTGGCTATATGGTTGACTATATCACTACCCTCATTTTGCCAAAAACATTAACCAATAGTAGTTTGTCGCATGTGAATATCAAACATATCTCTAATACCAACATTTATTTTTTAATGGATCATTGAGTAATTGACGGGTTGGGATTTCATAACATTCTTAGATTGTTAAGAATTTTATGGACCCTTTGGTCACAATTATCAACATTTTAGAGAGAAAATTTAAAATTTGATTAAATTCACCATTTAAAACACACACACACACCATTTAAACACACACACACACACAACACACACAGATCTATTTAGTATTTACTCTAAAGAAAATGATTTTATTAATTTTTTTATTTGAGAATTTTCAATTTTGGCATTGTTTGAAATAGTAGAAAAGGATTCAACATATTTCTTTACAAAATAAATAAATAAAGGTCTTGTCGAGCTACAACATTGCACTTTACATCATACAAGTACTTATTATAGGCAATTCTATTTAGTATTGATCCAATTTAAAACTTGTTTTATATCATGCCACATTGATTTATATTCTTTTGTAAGTTAGGATGTTAGCTATGCTATATTCTATTAAATTATGCTATTTTATATTTTATAGTATCACTAGTATATGTGCATAATTATGAGTTTCATTTTTCTTTCCATGTTACACGAAACTGTAATTCCTTGCCATTTTTCATCTCAACGCAACCAACTCAAAAAATTTCCTTAAATGACAACTAAAAAGGGAACCTCATAAAAAGTAAATGTAACATCTCCTAGTATTGGCATACGATAAATCATATCTTATTTTGAGAAACCATCTACATAATTTTATCCTTCTACAACACTATCAAGGGTTAATGATTGAGTTTAAAATGAAAATCAGAATGATTTCATTGATGATTTGATAACTAACACTGTCAATGATGAAAAAATGAAATTCCTCCCCTTGAATACATCCCAATGAATAAAGTTGAAACTACACCACTAGATAATTTTAATTTCTACTCTAGTACTAGGACGTTGTCACCTGTTGAATTTAATGTTGGAGGTGAAACTTATAGTAGTCAACAAAATTTAAATTCCACCATGCCAAATACTCATGGGACACTTATTTATGGTAGAAAGAGATAGGTAAGAAAATGGGAATTGGGAAGGAGTTTCATGTTAGAGTGGGTTTCCAAGTTTCTCTTTATTGAACCCGTTGAAAATGAAAATAAATTTGAACCTCTTAAAGAATGAAAATGAAGCTCAAATTGGATATTTTTGAGAAGTTGTAGGAAAGATATATGAAAAGTAAACTATATACAAAGTTTTGAAGAATGTTACTAGATGGAAAACTACGAATGATTGTTTACATATTAGGTATGAAAAATAATTTGAGGAGTAGAAGAGAATTAAAATAATAGTTTTAGAGAATGGAGGGAAAATTACATATCAATTTAACAAGGTCATTAAAAATAATCTTTTAAGTAAAATAATCTAGATAGCTACTATTTTTCACATTCTAAGAAGAGTTTGTCCTATAACAGATTTTCTTGATTAAAAGAAGATCTTGTCTTTTCTATGTGTCCCACAATTTTATCATTCTCACTAGTCTAAATGTATTGATTGGGATTCATAAACATGTGTAGTTATGGTTGAGAAAGAAGACTTGAAAGAGAAACTTAAGTATGCATGATACATGTCTTTGTCTATTGATGAGGTTATAATAATAGAAAATATTTTTGTGTGTCTATATACATGTTTATATTATTGAGAGTCATGTGATCCAACCTCACCGACTTGCTATTAAGAAGATGAGAGATAAATCCAATGTTAAAAACCTTTGTGAATTGGTAATAATAAGTTTAAAGGAGATCAGTGGCATGGATGATTATGTTAGAAGCACACTTGACCAGAGGGGTGAATCATTCATACAAAAATTTCAACTTCATTTATCATTGCTTAGATTCATCATTAAATTTAACCATTAAACATCCATAAACAATGTGAGATTAATAGGTTTGCATTAAATATTCACAAGTGCATGCAAAAAGAGAGAACACAAGACACTAGATATATGTGGGAAACCTCAAGAGGAATAAAAACCACTAAAACCTCTATTAATATTACTCATAATAAAGGAATTGTAATAATATTACACATCATGAAATATTTATTTAGTGAAGCACCAAACCCTATTTTAGTAAGGAAATAGCCCTATAAGGAGGCTACGACCCCCCAAGGTAATCAAACACCAACTTAACCACTTAGAAATGGATGATCAATGATGATATGTTACTCCCACAACTAATAGTGATCTAAATTTAGATCCAAACACAAAACACCCTCTTTAAACTTATCTCTACTATCTCTCTTAGTTATTATTCTTCATGGGTTAAAGGGTTTATTTCCCTTACATAACTAATCCTCAATATTCCTCAAGTCTTCGTCATTATTCTAGGATCCTTCCATGACCCCTATACACTTTTATTATTCCTTCTTTGGCTCGCTCATGTTAGAAATTTGGAAACTTAGAGGGGGTGAATCAATGTCTACTTAAAATTTTTGAATATTCAACTTTGCAATTTGTTTTAGGAAAAATAATATGAAACCATACACAAGCACATGAAAGAGAAATAGTACACAATATTTAGGTGGGAAACTCAAAAGGGAGAAAACCCATTGAAATCAAAGAACTAGCTTTCGAAAATTTGTCTTATGTCTTACAATGATTTCAAGTTGAGCTACAACTCAAATGTTTAAGGCTACAACCCCAAAATACAATCAAGTAACTACTTGATGTTGGAAGAAACAACTCCAAAATTGATTTATTCAAAAACCACAGACCTTCTGCAAGCTACCACTGCAAGAAAGAAACAACTCCCTAATTATACTGAGCTACAACTTAGTTTGTATAAAAAAATTTACCACTCTTCATCTTGGATGCTAAACATCTTATTATGATCCTAAATTTACAACCCGCCTTTAACAATTCACCTGCAATTTCATCAAATCTTCCATTCTAGTTCACCTGCTATCTCACTCTTAGCAGTACTCCATTATCCTTCTTGGGATACAAGATGAGTATCCTGTTTATTTTAGTATTTTAATCTTATAGAATCTTAAAAGCTATTGTCTCATTCTTTTGGATCCCACAACCATGTTGTCTTAGTTTTAAAATCAGTCCTATATCTCTCAACTTTCTTAGGTTTGGTATATCATGCTCCTAATCAAGCTTTCTTAACCTGCAACTCAGATTTGATCCTTGTTTTTGGCATAATGACAATTCACTTTTCATTATTTTCCCTATATTGCATTCTCACTCATATCAATTTGATACCTTATCTACTACCAAAATGATTCATACTCTATATCACAATTCTATATCTTCTCCATTTCACTTTTGTCTGTTTGTTTCTATCACTATTATTTTCACTATCTCATCTCACATCCTTGGTCTCAAAAATCAAACTCAATTTTGTTCTCCAATCCTTTTGTTTGTTGCACATTTACTTTTCAACTTCCACTCTATCAAATTAGAACTCTTGCATTCAACATTTTTATCTTCATCTACTTTTGAAAGCTCAAAAGTCTCTTTACACTTCTCCTTGTATGAAAAAGACAAGACTATATTTTTTCCTTACTAATCGATATTTGAGAGAATTTCATGAGGTTATAACTCTTTGAGTCTGTTAAAATTATAATAAACATCCATTAAATTCAAATTTAATAGACCTTGTACCATTCACTTTCAAAAAAGTGAAGAACTTAGCAAGCTTGACAGCCACCTGAGTTACAACCTTGAGAAAGGACTATTTATAAACTTAATTCAAATGTTACCCACATTAAATATCCCTTCACCATTTATGATATTACCTTCACTTTACAAGATGGTTAATAATACTCACTACTGAAGAAATTTCACTTGTTTTCAAATTCTCCTTTTGCATAGTTAAACACTAACATATAATATTATAAGAGAAATAAAATTGAACTTACACAAAAAAAAACTTGTTCAAACCATGACATTTATCTTTAGCTATCATTCAACACCATTGGATCTTGATTCAACAAGAAAAGGATCACATATTATCATTGAGATTGAGAAAAATCTTGTGTGATAATTAGACCCGACTATGCAAAACAACTAGTAAGAAGTTCTCTTTTGACACTCAATTAAATCACTTGAATTTTTTTGCAAAAAGGGTGTAATAGGTGCAAAAAAATATACAAAAAAATTCAATTTATGGTTGGATGGATAGAAATATTCGAACAAAAACTTATTTGAAACCCTAGGGACACTATTGAGTTACTATGCATACTCGAGGCCATATAAAAATTTATTTCTTGTCCAATTGTTTAATAAAAAATAAAAATTCAAATTCTTGAGGTTATGATGAGGTAATTTCCATATTTTCTAAACAATTTTTAAACATGAGCTACTCCAAAAATATCCCAACTATCAATATTGCAATACACAGTTACTAAAATGTATGACAAAGCATCCATATATGGTCTTCACACATAATGTTTGAGATCTTAGTGCAATATAAGAAGTTTTAAAACTTACCTACAACACCAAGAGGTCATTGACATATAAACCACCATTTTAAGAGAGTTTCTAACACCTATTACATAATAGTGTTGAAGGCACCCCTATCCTGTTTGAGACATGAACTTCTTGCTTGCAATCCATTACACACTCCAACTAATATTTACATTTGAAAAAAAGATCCACATTTGAGACCTATATATTGCTAACTACACTTCAAAATAATCAAGATGGATTCAGAGAGACTTCAAGGTGAGATATCTTCAAATATACCTTTGTGTACAGCTTCCTTGGCAAACCAACTCAAGCACAACACTTTTTAAGATACTTCTCTCTTCACCAATGCACTTGGAGACTCTCAACATACCATTTTCCTCATGTAGAAGAGAAAGAAACTTCATGAACCCTGACAAGGTCATTGTGATGACACTCTAAACTCTACAAAGCAAATTGCATGGATAATCAAGGAAGGCTAACACCATTGCCACCTATATCCAAGGCTCTTAGTCTAGGAATGCAACACTAAATATAGAATCTTAATAGAATGCTTAACTAACATGAATACAATTCAAAATCTAACTAACCATGCCTACTAATATGCTCAGTTACCTTGCATACACCTAAATAGACCTAAGAGGGAAATCAAATGGTTATGGTTGCTACTCCAAACAAGGTGAAATGGCCTCTCCAAATGACTTATGAAGTCATTTGAAAATCCATCTACTAACCCCATTGAAGGTTTTAGGAAAGGATTGAGCTTGACTATAAATCATATTTATTATATGAGATGCAAATCAAAGCATGGTGTAAAGTTTTAGTGTGAATAACTAGTCTATTTTATAGTTTTCACTTTGAGGAAAAATTGAATTTTGGTGCATGTGGGATTAAAAGCCCCAAATTAGATTAGAATTGGTAATCATGATTAAGCTTTTCTAATCACAATTAGTGAATAAATAAGTGATTAAGATGTGGGAGCCTTAATCAACCACTTAGGTCAACTAGGAGGCTAGGATAAGCTTCTGAAGCTTGCTGAGATGTTGTGGAGGAAAGTGGGGTGATTTTGAGTGGTTAGAAGAGGGGTTTGAGTCAATACTAGGGTATATTGACCAAAACAAGGGGAAAATAGGCTTAATTAGCTAATAATCACTAATTATCTATTTTGAAGAGGGTTTTGACTTATGATTTATCATAAATTGGCATCTTGAATGTGAAAGAGGTTTGGCAATCAAAAATGTTGTGTTAATTGGCCAAAGTGGTAAGAAACATTACTTAATTAGTGAAAATCACTAATTATAATAGAATTGGAAAGAATGAGAGTGATTTGTGTGCGTTTGGCAATAAGATTGCAAAAATGAAATTTTGGTGTTTACATTTTCCCCTGTTTGAGGTGAAGTAAGTGACTTCACTTCAAATATAGTAGACAAGCATAAATAGGTAAATTTTTGAAGAAACATTAGTAGGATGAAGGATGCCCCCTCAAGTGTCGATGGGGTGATAGAAAAAATCAATCAACGATTGAAAATATGATTGAAATGGATAGAATAAATTGGATAGAATGGGCACGAACCCCTTGGTTATTGAGAAGAAATAAGGATATGGATAAACATGGTTGTTTATTGCCCCAAGTGATTTGGAAGAAAAATTAGTAGTGATAATAAATGATAATGGAGAATATAGGATAAGCCCAATCTTTGTATCCAACCTTTCAATAAACAACATGGTTATATCATTTGGCTCCTAGATCTACATCATTAGCCTTTATTTAAATAAACAAAAGTGTAAGATAACATGAAAATCTAAATTACTAACATTTGTTCATTGACTATGTAACTCCATGCAACATACACAATGCAATATAATACGAGAAAGTAAAATGATGCTTAACTCAATGCAACATACATAATGTAATGCAATATGAGAAATTAAACCAAGCTAACCTAATAGAGAAACTAGTACAATCACACATACTCAAACAAACAACGTTCAAGATAATTGCACCAATGTTTTTGTTATCAAGCTACAGATTCCCAAATGTTTGTGTTGTAACGAAAAGGGTTAAAAATGGTGCCCCAAGAAAGGATACATGCAAGGGGAAAAACAAGGACACAAGTAGTCCCATGGAAAATATTTCATGCACTATGACACAGTCTCTAACAACTCATTGTTGCATGGGAGTACCGACATAACATGCAACCGAGCTTTTGTTAATGGAGGTAGATCACGATGATCCGCAAGTCATTTGAGACCAGAACAAGCAAGAACCTTAGAAATATGTTTTTGTAGGACAAATTTTGATGTTCGAGGATAATGCATTTGATACAAGATTCAGCTACATGCATGTTGTTTACCAAATTTTGCAAAATTTTAAATTTTTACAATTTTTTGAATTTTAGTGATTTTACAAAAAAAAATTGAAATTTTTTGGGTTTTTCAATTTTTTAAATTTTTATAGTATAGAAAGAATAACGAAATCGTATAACAACATTAAAAATCACCATAAGGAAAATATATTCCCCAGGTAGTATAAAAGGCCGACAAGAAGCAAAAATATGCCCCAGTGTAGCGAAAACATGTCGAAAATAATTATTTATTAAAAATAATCATCGTGGCAAGTGTTAGAAGAATTTTAGAAGAAATAAGGTGGTCTCGGGGAACTTGCGAGTCAAGAAATACGTCGCATGAAGGTAAAAATGGGTATATAAGCCATTGTGGCAAGTTTATTTACCACATTCACTTACCATTTTACTATTGATTTGAGCTCGACCTACGAGAAAAATAACGAGGGTACCAAACTAGAGACACCATGCGGACAACATGAGGGACTACATGAAGCTCCCAGTGGATGGACCACAAGTACAAAAAGCTGCCCTTTTTACCCTCATTTGTTAAAGCATTTAATTTTTTTGTTAAAATGCAATTTTTAGAGTAAAAATAGGGCAAAAATGAGGGGGTGCCTATGTTGCACATGCATGGGGATGCGATATTTCTTTGGTGTATAAATGAGTCTACCTATGCATTTATTTGAATTCATTTGTTGATTTTTTGGGTTTTGTGGGGGCACACGTACGCCAAAGGTCAAAGAGAGGGAACTTATATGCTATTGGATAATGGTTTTCATGGGCATATGCCTATACCAATAGAAGTGTCTATTCAAAGCACTATTTTTGAAGAGGAAGAAAATGCACCTATGCGCTAAGGAGTGCGTCTATGGGCTGAAGTGCATGCTGATGCACTGAGTGTGCCTATGCACTGTGGGGTGCGTTGATGCACTCGGGGTGCACCTATGCACAAAAGCCATTTTTCGAATGTTTTTAGAAGAAAACGTAGGTGTTAGAAAACCCTAGGTGGAAGAAATAGATGAATTATAGAATAATTTAATGATAGAATAGAAGAATAATGTGATAGAATAGAAAAATTAGATGATAGACTAAAAATTAAATGGTAGAATAGAAGAACAAGATCATAATAAATGACTTGATTGGTTCCACAGGAGGACATGATGTGTTAGTGATGCGGAGTGACATGCTCGACTCTAGGCCTACGAGGTGAAGTTAAGTCAACGCCACTAGATTTACTTGGAGATTACCCTAGAGGTGACAGTTTATCTTACATGGCTCACATGCCACGGATTACCTTAGATCATGGCCTACTCACAACCTTAGCTGAGAGATGGTGAAGTGAGAGTCAAACCTTTTGACTACCTACTGGTGAGATGAGTATTACATTGGAGGATGTTTGGTGGATCCTATGAAGTTCATATGCGGGGTTGTTTGATTACATTCAATGTTCATCAGGACCATATTGAGTGCTATATAACCATGATATCTAGAGTGAAACATATACCCCGTCGAGGTATGACAATCTTTATTAGGAGGTGCATAGCCAATCCATGGCTAGGATGGGTTCCAAAATATTTATTAGCTCTTGGCACCAGCATGTTGCTTCCTGAAAAGATTGGTGCACGATTCCCTCTAGGCCTCATTGGAGTGATTCATGGCTTGCTTCAGGGAGAGATGTACTGCTTGGGTAAGTGTATATTGGCTCATTTATACTCTGATTTACACTTGATAACTTATCATGGATAGAGGTCAATCGGTCCTTCCACTTTATATAGATTTGGGTCTGGGATCATATTGCGATAAATTTCCCTATAGGAGCTTTGAGGGCTTGATTTTTTGAGATCCTTCCATCATGGGGTGGGTTCCAGAAAGGAGATGACATTCACTAGGGGGACACAGAACTATTACAGGTGAGAGTTTGATGAGGTACAACCCCATATGATCACATGGCGGCCATACAGGTTATACCATTGGCCTCAAGATGCAGTCGAGTTGAGTACAACTACAATGGACCATTTCATCATTGGGAGCAAGAGCTATGTCATGGAGTGGTAAAAAGTGGAAAAGGTCTAGCATTAGTTTGGTCTCATCCAGGGATTCCTAGTGATGATATTTGGTACGTGTATAGGTATAGAGAGTCATCCATATAGGGCCCTAATTAGGCTGGGCCGAGCTCACACGAGATTTTTACAGGTGGTTCCACAGTCTTTGGTATAGCAGGCGCAGATAGTGGATCCAGGGACTACCCAAGATTATGTAACATGGTATGCAATAGTGCTACCATGCAGATTGACTATACCAAAAGAGGTACTGGATACAACAATGCAAGGGGGAAAATCCTAGATCCCAAGCATAGTCACAAACACATGCATAAGCACATGTAGTTCCATAGGAGGACCATATAGGGGTACCAATGTAACACATGTTTATTCTAAAAGTAGTTTCTAGTACAACAACAAAAAGTGATAATGCAACCACAGCATAGGTGTTGGCACCATGGATGCCCCTTCAAGTTCCATTACGGGCACCATTGCAGGCACCTCGATCACCCCCTCAAGTGATTCCACAACATAATCCACTAGGAGATGGAAGAGATGATGGGGGTGGTGAGGATATGGAGGATGATATTCAAGATATACAAAGTGTGGTGGGCAAGTGGTTGCCTTTGCAGCAATAGTTACACGTGGGTGACAACTCTACAGCTGCTGAGATGACAAATAAGAGGGATTAGGCCATTTCTCATAGAGATCAGGCTATTATACAGAGATACTAAGCCATCATAGATGGGGATCATCTCGTGGTAGAGTGAGACTAGGCCAGGACAGAGAGATTACAAACCCTGACAGAGAGAGAGTAGGCGATAGCATATATTATACATCTATAGGTAGAGATGGATTAGGCTATAGCTGAGAGGGATTAGGGTATAGTAGAGAGGGCCTAGTTTTGATAGAGCTAGCTAGTGTGAAAGTGGCATGTGATACACTTCAGCAGGTAGGAACTTCTTTAGGGGTTCAATTATTGATTAGTCATAGTGCCTCTTTAGTAACCGAGACTACATACTACAAGATGCATTACCATAGGGCATTTCCAACTGAGTAGAGAGATCTTAAGTATAGTCAGATAGCAGGTAGTATGTCATGGTTTTCTAGATCTTGTAGGCCATAGTGATCAACGTGATCTGTAGAGGGTCCTTCAAGACAACAGGCTTCAGAGTAACATGTGTTAGCTTAGCATGGCATAGGGTCCTCTACATGTCCAACACCTTATATGCCCCTGCCTAGTGGCAGACTTGGACCAGGAAGTCCTGGCGAGGGTGAGAGTCATGGTTGACTCTCTTATTGATGTACTAGATGTATTTTTTGGTGTATCTCCTTGATATGAAGGCATACTTTTGTATAGCTATATATGCATTATTTTTATCATGCCTCGTGATGAAGGCACATTTTTGTACAGATGTACGTTATATATTGTTTTTTATTATGCCTCATGATGAAGGCACATTTTTGTATAAATTCCCATGATGGATCATTATATTGGATGTACTTTTGAGACATATTGTTTTGTACATGGAAATTTATATTTTTGATGATGTATGATGATAGATGGATTATTGATGTATCACATGTTGTTTATGAGATATCATGTTTAATCTATGTTTATGTTTATATCACATATTAGATTATGAGATAGCCTTAGCTGATGTCATATTGCATGTTGATGAGATACTTTGAGTAAAACATGTTTTTATTTTTGATATTGGTGTGGGGGGATAGATTTTTGATCATGCGCAACCCTCTTGCCCCATTGGTTATATAGTTTTTGACGATTAGATTTAGTGTACATGTGTGATGAAGACTTAGCATTTATTGATATATTATGTATATATGTGATGATTATATGTGATATGATGATGAAGTGATAACACAATGTACAAGTGAAAATTAACAAGCACACGTTAAACAAATCTAATCAAAGCAACACATTTATCTACAAGTATGCAAGATAAAATGAACTCAATGCAATGCACTACAAATGAAAGTAAAATTTGGTCTAAGTAAGCAAGTAAATTTAATGTAAAGCACACACTACAAAAAATAAATGTAACTAAAAACCATACAAACCAACAACTAAAAGTAAGAAAACTACTACTTTGTTTTTGTGGGATAGTTTTGGGACATTTTTTCATTGTTTTTGGTTTTATTTATCTCTAAGACAATTTTCTATTGTTTTGGAGTTTTCTATGAAACATATTTGAATGTTTTGATTTTTCCAAGGGACATATCTACATGTTTTGGGGTTTTTCAAAAGGTATACGAATGTTTTTTATGTTTTCTAAACAATTTTATGAAGTGAACATGCAAGGAAATGAAGAAATGTGGATGCCCCCAATGTTAGATGGGATGTATAAGGGTAGAATACCACATGTTATATGTCCAAAGTGACACTACAAAGTTTCCCCTAGCATTATATGGGATGTACACAGTTAGAATGCCACGTGTTATATGCTAGAAGTGACACTGCAAAGTTTCCCCCAGCTTGAGATGAGTTCATTTAATATAAATTCTCCGCATTCAAAAGGTAGGATTATCCGGATCAGGGAAAAGAGGAATAGGCTCACAAGGGACTCAGATGAAAGTAAATACCAGCTTAGGAAAAAGTTTTCATACTCCTAAACTTTAAATTCTTGTGAACAATGGACCCTCCCTTGGCATCTGCTAGAAACCATTTTTCACCAAAGGACTTGTCTAAAGTGCCACCATTGCATGGTTTTCACTATTGGACACACATGTTTATTCCTCTTTTTATTTTTTTCTATTTTTATACTTTTGTTATTTTCTTGATATTTTAGAGACCCAATACTTAAGCATAGAAGTGCTTGATATAAATTACGTTCATGAGTTCTCAAAGCTCCTGGCCATCTAAATAGACAAGCTTATAGGCACCTGAACTAAACTTGACAACCACAACATATAGTCCTAGCCAATTAGGTTCAAATTTCCCTTTCTTTTCTCAATCCTTATTGGTGTTCTTCTGATTCTCTTTTAACACCAAGTCCCCTACCTCAAATTATGAGGTATGATTTTTTTATTGTAGCTTCACCACACTCGATCCTAATACACTTTAAGGTGATTGAGGTCACGAAGGCATTTCTCTTCCAATAGCTCTAACTCTGTCAGTCGAGCTACTCTGTAGTCTTCCTCTTCATTTAGGTAATCCCTTAGCTCGATACACAAATAAGGGATCACAATATCTAAGGGTAGGATGAATTCTATGCTGAATAATAAAGAGTATGGAGTTGTACCTGTAGGGGTGTGGATAGAAGTTCTGAATGCCCAGAGGGTAGGGTGAATTTGTAGGTGCTAATTACGGCTTGTGTTTTCACCATCTTCTCCATAATGTGAATCAAGGTTTTATTAGAAGCTTTAGCCTACCCATTACCTTGAGGCTAATACAGAGTCAAAAAAATTGAGGGATATTTGAAAGTATCTTGCAGAGCTTTCACATTTTATTCTTAAATGATTTACCATTATCGGTGATAATAAAGAAGGGATACTATATCAAAAATGATATGGTTCATTATAAAATTAGATATTTGGGGACCTTCATATAGGTAAGAGGAACAACTTCTACCTAGTTTTGTAAAGTACTCGGTAGTGGTTATAATGAACTTGTGGCCATCCGAGGATACAGGGTTAAGTTTTCCTATTAGATCGAGACCCCACTTTGAGAATAGACAGGGTGTCTTGATTGGTTACAAGGATTACGCATGTATCAAGTTTCATACTTTTGACAATCTACACATTTCTTCACATGTTGACACCAATCATGCTCCATGGTAGGCCAATAATAGCCTATTATGAGTATTTTCTTGGCAAGGATGATTCCATTACTATGAGTGCCACAAATTCCTTCGTGCACCTCCTTGATTTCTTGGATAGATTTGTCTAAATTTAAATATTACAAAATATTCATGTCATAGCCTCGATGGAAGAGGGTCCCCCAAGTAGGGTATAGTGGGCTATACGCTAGATGAGGTTGCACTTTTTAGCATGGGAAATTTTAGTAGGGAAGGTTCCATCATGGAGATAGTTAAAATTTTCAGCATACCACGGGAAAAGGGGACCAACAACATTGCACACCAAACAGACTCTGGTATGTAATATGTCAGTGTTCTTAAATGTTCAACAAAGAATGGCATATCGTTGTTCCCTAGTGGAATTCTCAACATGGATCCTACCATAGCCATGGTATCTATTGCTATGTTTTGGGCTCTTTGTATCTACTCAAATGTTATCTTATCAAAGAACTCTTTCAAGGAATCACCATTATTTGATATGGAAGAAACTTCTTGTCTTTTACCTTGTATTCATCTGTGACCTATTTGATGATGAGCATTGAATCACTAAATGCAATTGACTCGTCGAATATCCCATTTGATGACCAGATTTATTCCTACGACGAGAACCTCATACTCCTCTATATTATTTGTTCATGGGAACCCAAGTTGGAATGCCTGTGGAATCAAGTCTCCCATAGGAGTGATTAACACAACTCTGACTCCTGAACCATGAAAGGTAAAGGGACCATTAAATTATAGTTTCCACATGATAGATTCTTCAAGATACATTATGCATTCATCTGGTAGTTCTAGACTCAAGGTTTCATTACCTGGTAGTGGAGTTTCTGCTATTTGATCTACTAACACTTTTCCTTTTACTGACTTTTGTGAACGTACTCAATGTAAGACTCACTTAATAAGATGATCCAATTAGCCATATTTCCTATAAGTGCTTGTTTGGACAATAAGTACTTTAGTGGATCCACCTTTGAAATAAGCTTGATTTTATTGTTGAACATATAGTGGCGTAGTTTCGGAAGGAAAAACTACAACGAGACAATCTTTCTCGATTTGTGGATAATTTAACTCATAAGCTATCAATGTCCTTCTCAAGTAATACACAATTTTTTCCTTTTTCTCTTTATCATACTGGCTAAAAGTGCCCCAATTACAAAATGTGTAGTAAAAATATAGAGTAACAAGGATTCTCCTTCCTGGATGGCGAGAATGTGGGGTTTAGCCAAGTACTCTTTTAACAAAGTGAACGCTTGTTGTTGATCTGAAATTAACATCTTTCTTGAGAAGATGTGTGAATGTATGACACTTGTCTACTAGCTGTGAAATAAACCTTCTGATGGCCTTTAATTTTCTCTTGTAAGCTACACAATTGTCTAATATTTTTTGAGGAGGAATTTTTGTGATAGATGTCACCTTTGCAGGGTCCACTTCTATTCCTCTCCTTGAAACAATGAATCCTAGTAATTTTCTAGATAACACACCGAAGACACATTTATTTGGGTTAAACTAGAATTTGTAGTCTCTTAATCCTTGAAAGATGCATCGTAAAATCTCTGGGTGATCTTCCCAAGTTCTAGAATTTGATAATATTTCATTTACGTAATCCTCCATGATATCACTAATCATGTCATGAAAGATTACAATCATGGCCCTTTGATATGTAGTGCCTGTATTCTTGAGGCCAAAGGGCATGACTTTGTAGACGAATGTCCCCATGGGGTTGTGAAACTCATTTTGTATTGATCTTCTTCTCAATCTCTATCTAATTATAACCTGAGAAGCCATCCATGAGTGAGAGCATCTCATAACCTTTATAGAATCGATAATCATGTCAATGTTTGGAAGAGGAAAATCATCCTTGGGACATGCTTTATTAATATCTCTTAAATCGGTACACACTTTAATACCATCTGGATTTTTTTGAACTAGTACAACAATATAAATCCACTCTGAAGTAGTCAATAGGCTTGATGAAGCCTAATTTTAATAACCTTTCTAGCTCAGCCTTTACTAAGCAAGGCAACGCGAGGATGCATCTTGCGGAGATTTTTCTTTAAAGGCTTGGTGTCTAGGTGTACAAAAATACTATACACCACTAATGCAGGATCAAGTCATGGCATGTCTACATAAGACCAAGTGAAGATGTCTGCATATTCTCTCAAAATTCCCATAAATGATTTTTTCTCTTAAGCTGAGAGTGAAGCTCCTAACTTAACCATTCTAGGAAGTTCCCCTATGTTGATGTTAACATCTATTATTTCCTCCACTACTAGCTTGAATTCATCTTCCATGCATGTAGGATCGGCGAGGGAGATTGATATCCTCCTCTACCACATGTGGTTATGGTATATCCTCATCTTTAAGTGGGTACAACATCTTGTCCATAGCTTATTCTTCTTTTTTTTCCACCAGCGTCTCAAAGAGGTTTTCATTGTAAGACTTGGAATTTTTCTTTCCGTAAGGATTTTCTATAGGAATCTTTCCCTTGATCACTTTTTTACTTAAATTTCCACACAACTCTACCTCCTCTCCAAAGTACATGCATGCGTTGAGTGAATGAAGAATGCTTTCTTGTGATCATTTCTTGGAATGTTATCTCTGATGCCCAGAAACTCACCAATAGTCTTATTATTTTGAAACATGTCAATAGGTACGTGTTTTTGTTGATCCCAATTCATAAGTTATGGGTAGATGAGGTCCAATGTCTAAGTTATAGGGGATAAGCTAGGTAACCCGGGGGTTATGGTAAGGATAGCCATGTTAGAGAATAGGTTCATGGTGGCAAGGTCTTCGTAAAGACAACACAACATGAATTTGTTTTGATTTCATTTTCAAACAAACTATCCTCATGCTCAGAATAAGTGTACTCATCATTTAAGAGTGAGACTCATATGAATGGACACCAATACCTAATTTACCCATTATACGACAAGGTATCGACATAGCTTCTAAAGGACCTTTCTCTTGATGGTTGGAACCACGCTATTTATACCTCATGGTAAGAATTATTAAATTAGGAATAGGATACAACAATTTCATCTTCATCGAGAATAAAATATAATATATTTAAGAAACCTTTCACCTTTTAGTAAGCCACCAAAAGTAAAATTTTCAAAAGGGAAAGTCTCACTTGATCTTTAGATTTTGAAACATGACCTACCATACACTTGAGCTGATAGAAAAATGTTTTGAACCATAAGGGCTTGTTGTAGATTATACTCTCCAAAACCTCTTGGTCTGACCTTCATCTCCCATGTAGCAAAGGGATTTTCTGATGTGGAAGCACCATTGTCATTGGTAGACAAGGTATGTGGATCCACTTGTGAAGCGAGGGCCTCTGATTGAACATGAACAACAATCTCCATAGAGGAGAACTCATAGATGGTAGGAAAGTAGGCCGAAAATCTCTACAATGAGAAAATGGTTGGGGATCCCCTTGTATAGTAAGTGTCTGTCCTTCATGTTGTAACTTTAAACATTGATGATATGTTGATGGCATGACTTGCATGGCATGAATCCATGGGTGACCGAGCAAGATGTTGTAAGGGAGTTCTAGGTACAAGACATGGAACTTCGTATCATGTGTTATGGGACCAAATTCCAATGAGAAAGTGATCATTCCAACTGATTTTCATTCTTCATTGTCATACACCTTTATGGTGATGAACTTTGTCTCCAAA
Organism: Taxus wallichiana var. yunnanensis; assembly: GCA_018340775.1. Classification (NCBI taxonomy): domain Eukaryota; kingdom Viridiplantae; phylum Streptophyta; class Pinopsida; order Cupressales; family Taxaceae; genus Taxus; species Taxus wallichiana. The sequence continues at coordinate 368,316,510 of CM031244.1, read as the reverse complement.
TCAGCTTCTGTGCATCCTAGTTTACAAACTAGTTTAAGAGTATAAATATTTAGACCCGATCCACCATCCACAAGTACTCTCTTGACCTTCTTACACTTGATTATTACTTTAATGTGAAAGGGCAGGTTATGGGATGTGATTTATACAAAATATTCTTGAATGGATGAAGGTTATATGTTCTAAAGGAGTGATTTGATCTACCATGGCATGTAAATGTATTGGATCGACATCAATAGATACTCCTTATCCTTGTAAGGTTTTGCAAAAGTATATCCTTATGAACATTAGAAATATTTATAAGGTCTAAGATTGAAATTTTAGTTGTAGTCTTCTCTAGTTGATCTAACACATCATAGTGACTCTCTTGAGGAGGAGAGGGAGTAGGATTTGAGATAACAAGGTGATCTTATCACATTGCCATGTCGCACTCTCTTGTTTTAATTCTAATCATATTGATTTTTTTAATGAGTGGATCAACACAACCTATCAAGGCATCAAAATGATATTTATTTGACACATAGTTGGCATTATTATTTTGAGATGATTGTCCATGATCTATTGGGAAAAGGTTATTTTAAAATCCCCAATTTTATGTTTGGAGACTTGGCAGCAATGGTAGAATCTACTTATATATCACCATTTTTTATCAGGTCTTGTAGTGTTTTAATCTTAAACACTTGTCATTTTTGTGACCCTTTACATGGTGAAATCCACAAAATTCATTATCCCTAAACCATGATGGTTTAGGTGCATCGTCCCCATAGGGTTGTGTTTCAGGGTATTTAACCATGTTTACGACCTCTAACTATTTTAGTAGGGATGATATAGATTCAGATAAAGGGGTGAAATTACAGAATTTATACTTCATAGGTGGATTTCCTTTTACAAGCATCGAGGTGTGTGATTCTAATCGGATTATACTCACTTAGAGTGTACTATCCCATCACCAATGATGTTTTTTTCTTATTATGAAAAAACTTTGGTTTTTCATTAGATTTATAATCATTTTGATCGTGGGAGAAAGGTTTTAGAGTCCCCTGGCTAAAAACACCTTTTCAATTTGACTCCCTTTTTCAATTACCTCTTCAAATGTATTGCCATAATGAATTTTCAAGTGGAATGTAATGTATAGATGGAGGTTGGGAAAAAATATACTTATTATTAACATCTTTTCGGTATGGAGCAAGGAAAATGGATAGTTAAACCTCTCTAGCTTTGTAAGAACGCAATGAAGTTTTCGTTGTTTCGTTGTTTGGCTTTGTAGAGATCTAGCATGGTAACGTCACTCTATATTAAAATAAAAGTGCCATATAAAATGTTTCGCTAGTTCTGCCTTGTAGATAAAGATCCCTTAGGGATGTGTAAAACCAATCTAACGCTTGTCCTCCCAAACTTTGTTGGAAGATATGGATGAGGTATTTGTCACTATATGTGACCTCTTGACATGCCATATAGAAATATTTATCATGGTCACGAGGGTCACCTTTCCCTTATACTTGTTAAAATTTAGACAATTAAATTTTCATTGGAAAGGTACTTGCATAAGTGTGGCTCCATCAAATGGATAAGGGCACATGTCATCAAACTAGTATTTCTTGTTGTTACCCATTTTTTCCTCTTGTAATGTTAGAAGAGAATTCTTCATAAGTGGAACACTCTTTATTGAAGATTGGATCTTGTATGGGTGGCATAATTATACATATAGGATCAAATCTAGGTGTATTCCCACCCCTATTCTATACGATAATTTCTTCATGAGGCTCTCTCTTTTTCCCGTCGAGGAGTTTTTATTGGGAACTCAGAAACAAAGATTCTGTTTTACCTTTGGTATAGCTTGTTTCAAAACTTTTGGTTGTTCCTTTTGTTTATGTGAAACCAAACTATCCAATTGGCGAGTGAGGGCTTGGACTTGTTCTTCAAAGGTTACCTATCAGTGGGTATTTCATTACGGTCTTTGTTAGGGAGAGGTTGTGCATGATGAACATGTTCCTCTATATATTCACAATGTACCCTAATAATAGGTATCCGATAGTATCCTTCATTTTCAAAAGGTATCTCCTCATTATTCTCTCGTCCATAAGTAAAGGCATGACCTGGGTTTAGAATTTCATTAACAGTAGGACGAGGTCGGTCTACTTCATCTCCATGAACCATTGCATAAATTAGAGAAGGGTGTACTATGGGAGGTAACCTAGCCCCTAATTCCATAACACGCATAATAATATCATGTTTTTTTTTAAATAAGTATTCGTCAATATGGGAAAGATGAATTTCTATATCCCCACGAGGAGAATTTTCCTCTCCACCACTATGGTCAACCATGAGATTATCTTATAATAGAGGGTTTTCACTTCCAAAGAGATCAAATTCTAACTTCTAAGATCCCATTCTCATAGTAGGAATACTCGAAATAAGAGGTAAAAATAATAAATACTTCCACCAAGGTTTCAAAAAGGGACCCTAGACAAATTTTTGCATCGTAATGACACTAAGTCGTAATGAATAATGGTGACTATAAAATAGCCACAAATCTAGTAGGTCAATGTGAACATAAGGATAATAAATAAAGAATGACTTTCCCTAACAAGGTAATATATGACATGAGTTTTTATAGAACAATACAATTATGTGTAATTCTCAAAATTCGGTCACAACAAACGATTTACTCCTAAAATTTATCTAGATAGGTTTGAAACCAAATAGTGACAACACAATATCACTTTGTTAGGTCAATTTTGAAACAAAAAATATTTGAATAATAAGAGAATGTTGATGTGGTTTTCTAAAAAGATATACTAAAACCCAGATTCTAAACACTAACAAAGTCTAAATCTTGTAAAATAGATGATAGAAATGTGAGTAGGGTAACATCACTATTTGGACACGTGAACCAAGATTTCGGGAAAACAAGATTTTTAGTGTCAAAATGATGTTATCGCAATGCTAACAATGTATCCTCAACACTCACAAAACTCAAGACAAAGCTAGGATGTAAAAACTATGTCTAAGTATAACAAGAAATTTCTATGTGTGCGAGTAGCGTAACGATACAATATAGAGATTTAGGTCCAATTTCACAATGGAAAAAAATGTAAATATATCAATTATATGGGTATAATGCGGGAAACGTAAAAAATCAAAAGAAGGAAAAGATGAAATCACCTAACTATGATGATAATAAGTCTCAAATATGGGTCTTTGAGACAAGGGGGTCTACTAAATTGTGAGTATGTACTACACACACTTTCAACACTTACGCTCCAAATTTCAACCTAGTCACACAAGTAGAATAAAAAAGTGGTAGAAACGTAATACATGATCAAGAGGTATCTATGTATATTGTTTCCTTTTGTCCCAAAATATGTAACAAGAAAAAAAGGTACAAACCAAGTGGTGGTGAAAAATACTTAGCACAACTTTGGCCGAGTTTCGCCTTGTTATAGGACAAGTGAAAAACTAAGTCAAAGTAACACTAAATAAATTTCGTGATGAAATATCACGTGACTCAAACTTTAAGAGATTCTTTCCCTTGTTTAAAAAAATAGAATTTGAATCTAACAAAGTATAAATTTTTGAGAGATATGTAAACTACGATGTCAAAAACAAATGGCTCCAAGACAAAAAGCTTCCTAAGTGGTTTTGTCTCTATATGTCACACGTTTACTTCGTGAGCTCAATTTACCAAGGTTTTCCAAGGATTAACCGGAATTACGTTACCCCCTTCTAATACAATGAGCAACTAGTGTGTTCAGTTGTATTATTACTAAGGTCACAATTGGAATAACTTTGACTCCAATCTCACCAAGGCACACTAATCAGGTTGGGTAGTTGGAACACTTTCTGTTTCATTTACAAGGTTCCCTCTTATGTGAACTACTTTAGGGTTCCTAGGACCACCCCCATTTTTGTATCTTAAGGATTATGCCAAAGGGGTTATGTCCTAGTTAATCGGACTAGTTATAGCTCTTAACCGAACTTCTAAATACAATGTGATGATTATGGTGTGTTTTTATCTTTTAGAATTAATGTGGTTTTGTCGCACTCCTTTTGGAAACCTACAATCACATGTGTAGTTAGAAAAATTGTTTAGGTCCTCCTTTATTTGACTAGCATTAGGTCTTTCACGCAAATGATTAGTAATTCAAAAAGATTCACAATATCATAGAAAGAGGATTAAGTGTTGCTTTTGATTCTCAAGATCACACTAGGTGTAAGGGAAAAGCATAGACAAAAAATAATCCAACTAAATAGAAATGTAAAGCTTGTAAATCAACTCACTACCATAAAAATTTGAAAATTAAGGTTTATTTCCAATTAATTCAAGTGCTTCTTAATGAAAGACTAAAATTGCTTTTGGTTCCCAATATCACCCTAGGTGTAAGGGAAGAGCATACACAAATTTTAACCTTGATTATTTATCAAGTGAAAAATATATTAAACTAAAAGATAAAGTACATGTCAAAAATGAAGGTTTATTCTCTTAAGCACAAAATGAATGATGATTGTTCCTAGTTACTTAGAAGAAGCAAAAATGGTTTAGAGGTGTTGTTGGTTCTCAATATCACACTAGGTACAAGAGAAGATCATACAAACCCTACTCAAAACTCAAAAAATTATGAAAACATAATCACTCATCAAACCCTAACCCAATTTAATCAAAAATCCCTTATCAAACCCTAAGGAAATTTTGTTAGGAATATTTCTCTAAAATCAATAAATTGACAAAAACAACATCTAAAAACCCTTAAAAATGATAGTAATCCTAAAAACATAGAAATTGAAAATTTGAAGTTTGAGAAAATTTTACCTTAGTGCACATGGGAACTCCTTAGTGCATGGTGTACTCTGTAGAGCATGGGTGCACATAGTAGTGAATAAGCACACATCTATCAAATTTTACATAGTCAATTGTGCATGGGAGCATCTAGTGAGGCGTAAGTTCACTTTTTGATCCATAGGGATCTAAAATAACTCTAATTCATCAAAGAAAGTTAGCACAAATAAGAAAAACAATAAACGAAGGTTCTGTCTTGTAAGTAACAGGACCGCCACCTAGCCAGTGGCCGGTCCTGGGACCACCATCTACATAGGGTAGCTGTCATGGCCATTACAGACATAAAACAAAACTCTAAATGAATAGCCTCTTAATTTGAAAAAATGTTCATTTCTCTTCTCTTCATGACCTTTCCCATTCTCCAGTTCACGGGAGGACATGAGAAAGGCTATAAATACATGATTATAGAAGTGTAGAAGATCATCGAAGCATGAGAGCAAGTGAGCAAGAAGTATTAGTGCTGGGAATTGTATTTTTATAGAAGAAAGGAGTGTTGAGACAGAAAGCAAGCAAGTAATAGGAAGGAAGTGTTGAGATATTATCTACTTCCCTTTCATACTTATTGTAAATTCTATACTTGTTAATTTTAATTAGCCAATAGAAGTGGGAAGAAAGAGAAATTTCCCTTCTCGATTGGTTTTTCCTCCATTGGAGGTTTTCCAGGATAAAATTGTTGGTGTTATGAGCTTATATTCTTTCCTTTACTACCATTGTTGATTCTAAGCACAATAATAATTCATTCACTAGCTATCTCTGTTATTTTCTAATAGAAAGTAAACAACAACAATTAATTGTGATTTTGTGAATAATTCCAAAGTTGAAGAGTTTACAGATCATTTTGGTATCAGAGCTAACAAGTATCCAGAATGTGGTATTTCATTCTTGAATTTGTATGACAGTGACAAGATCTAAAGGTGAAGAAACCTTACCTTGCGATCCAGATATTTCTACAAAGAAGTGGAAACAGAGAATTCAAGGAGAAATGGAGGAAGAGAACTTGGTCCGTAGAATCGAGATGTTGGAGACCATGATGGATAAGATGTTTAGAAGGAAAGAGGAACTTGTAGATTTGTAGAAGACAGCTTCCGTTAAGAAAGAATCCATGGACTTGGTGGTTTGAGGCTTAGCCGAAATGTTTGGTATAGGAAAGAGCCACCATGAGGAAGATTATGGAAAAGAGCATGAAGAAGAGACTTCGACACAAGAGAAAAGGTAAAATTTGAACATGCTCCTTTTAAAGTTGAGACTAAAGTTGAAATCAAAAGCTTTGAAGGAAAAGTATATACAGAGTTACTTGATAAATGGTTAAAATAGTTAGAAGTCTATTTTAGCGTCCATAACGTCACTAAGGCACAAAGAATCACCTTTGCATGGCAAAAAATGGACGGACATGCTCTAGTTTGGTGGGAAAATCATCTAACTACTTGTGAAAAGAAGAAGCATCCTATTGTGAAGTCTTGGCAAGAATTTAAGGAATTACTTAGAGCTAACTTCTATCCTATTGGCCATAAAACTGACCAAATGATTAAATGGCAATATTTTAGACAAGGCAGTGGTCAAAGTGTGTAGGACTATAGCATAGAGTTTTGGAGGTAAGCCATGTTGCTAAACATGGATTTGGAGGATGAGGATATTCTGACCAAGTACTTGGGAGGACTTCACACTCACCTTCGAAGAAAATTCATCTCCACAAAGCCCAAGGATCTCAATGAAGCATGTGTGCAGGCATACTACATAGATGATGAGAAAAAGAAAGGAGAAGCAAAGATGAGGGTAAAGTAGTCGAAAAATCAGCAGAAAAAGGATTATGGGCAAACAAGTAACAAGAGTAAGTGGAAAGGAAAAGGTAAACAAGCTGCCACTACTTTAAATACTTGTAAAGATCCCAAGAATTTTTGTAAGAATTGTGATATCAATGGTCATACTGATGCTACATGTTAGAAGTTAAATTTGGAGTTACATTCAAGAACCAAACCAAGGACTCCAAGAATTCCATGACAGCTGTAAAGACAAAAGGGGAGGTGGAAATCAAAGATGACTCTGATGTAGATGAAAGGATTGGATGCACGGCCACCAACATGGACAACAAAGAGGAGATGAGAAGACTATTCCGTATTAAAATATAGATCAAGAGAACCAAGGTAAATGCTTTGGTTGATACCGGTTATCAATCTAACTTGATTTTGAGGCAGTTGTAAAGAAGCTTGGTCTTGAGACTTATGAGCATCCACACCCTTATCCTTTGGGTTGGGTAAAGAAGGGTGTTGAAATTCAAGTAACAAGAATATGTAAGGTCAAGTTTGGGATAAATTCCCATTATATAGATGTTTTTGAAGCTAAAGTTATTCCACTTGATGCTTTTGATGTTGTATTCAGAGTCCTTACTTGTATGTTAGTGATGTTATATTTATGAAAATGGAAAACCGATACAAATGGGTAAAGGATGGGATCAGCTATAACATCCGAGAACACCAAAGCATAAGACACGGGTTACTACAGTAAGTGCTAACCAAGCAAAATGACTTATTCAGGAAAATCATAATCAGTTTTGTTTACTTTTGTTAAAGGATAAACAAGATGGGGTAGAAGTTTCAGATATTTCTAACCAAGGAAAATAATATTTGGATAGTATTATTCAGTCTTTTCAGGAAGTATTTCACTTTCCTAGTGGGTTACCACCAAAATGAGAAGTAGAGCATGAGATTCAGCTATTTCCAGAGTCACCTCTACCGAACATCGGGTTGTATAGGCAATCCTTGCTTGAGAGTACTAAAGTAAAGAAAAAACTCCAGGAACTAATAGACCAAGGGGTGATATGTCCGAGCACCTCACCATGTGGTTCTCCTATTGTGATGGTGCCAAAGAAGGATGGTTCTTAGAGAATGTGCATCGACTATTGTGCTTTGAACAAGATCACCATAAAGAATAGATATCCACTTCCCCGCATAGATGATCTCTTGGACCAACTTCAGCATGCCAAATTTTTCATGAAGTTGGATCTCAAGTTAGGTTATCACCAAGTCAGGATGAAGGAAAAGATATATGGAAGACTTCCTTCAAGACAAAATAGGGTTTGTATGAATGGTTTGTACTTCCTTTTGGATTATGTAATGCACCCGCTACATTTATGATATTGATGAATGATGTATTGCGGGATTTCATAGATTCATGTGTCATTGTATATCTAGATGATAGCTTTATTTTTAGTGCCACATGGGAAGAACATCTAACACATTTGCAGTAGCAAGTCTTGCAAGTTCTCGGGAGAAACAACTTCTTTGTAATATCAAGAAATGTGAATTTTCCAAACGAGTCACTTGTCTATCTTGGGCACATGGTTGAGGAGGAGAGCTACGAATGGATCCAAAGAAGGTGGAAGCCATCACAAATTGGCCAACATGAACAGGAGCCATAGAGACTAGATGTTTTGTTGGAGCAGTATAGTACATGCAAAAATTCATTCCAGGTTTCTCATGATTGCAGCACCTCTACTCACAATGGCTACAAATAGTAAGGGTTTTGACTCGGGTTAGGAAAAAGACAAATCCTTTGAGTTATTGAAATACAAGATTAGTCATGCTCCAAAGACTTGATCTTCCTAGTTTTCAATAGCCTTTTGAAGTAGAGACAGATGCCAGTGATTATGCTATGGGCACAATGTTGCTCCAAGGAGGTAAACCCATATGTTATCATTCTAAAACCTTCACTTCAGCGAGCTTAAATGATATTAAGTATACAATAAAGAAATGTATGCACTAGTTCAGGAAATTAAAAAATAGAAACATTATTTGTTGGGTAAAGAAACTATTGTGCACACTAACCAAAAACCTCTCTAGTATTTGTAAGCATAATCTAAATTGTAGTAGGCAAGGCACTACAAATGGATGGGGTTTCTTTAGCAGTTCCACCTAGTGATCAATACAAGAAGGGTAGTACAAATTTGGTGGTAGACATGTTGTCTAGTCCACCCACACATGAAAAGTTCTCCTCTTTGGCGACTATCTCTCAGATTGAGCCCTTCATAAAGGAAGAGTACAGAGAGACATATGGCCAAGACAAAGACTTTGGGGTGAAATTTCATAAGTTGCAGTCCCAAGGGGCTGAAAAGACGGGGATTGAAGATTGTTATCTCAAGAACAGGATTCTCTACCGATGGGGGAAAATTTGTGTGCCTAAAGAAGAGAGACTTCTATTGATGAGGGAAGCACATACCTCGAAATTAGTAGGAAATTTTGGTGTTGGTAAGACCCTAGCCCACTTGCAAAGGTTGGCCCAACATGCAAGAAGAAGTATCAAAATTTATTCATCGATGTAAACTTTGTTGTACTAGCAAGCCTAAAACTAGGAAGGAAGGTTTTTGTATTCCTTTAGTAGCACCTACTCATCTATGGGAGGACATTTCTATGGATTTTTAGGAGGATTACCTATGTATAAACATGGCCATGACTATCTCTATGTTGTTGTTGATAGATTCAGTAAAATGTGTATTCTTATGGCATGTAAAAAGACAATAAAAGCACATGAGGTGGAAGATCTTTTCTTTGCTAATGTATGGGTGTATTTTGTTTTCCAAAGTCTATTGTCTCTTATAGGGATTCCAGGTTCTTGGGGAAGTTTTGGACTACTTTGTGGGACAAGATGGATACCAGTTACAGAGGAGCACAACTTTCCATCCACAGACATATGGACAAACAGAGGTGGTAAACAGGACTTTGGTACAATTGATTAGAGGATATAATAGTAAGTACCCAAGGACTTGGGATGAGTCCTTAGCCTACATTCAACATTCCTATAACCAAGCAGTACACACATCCACTATGAAGTCACCATTTGAAGCATGCTTGGGATATCTACCTACAAATCCGCTAGACATAGCAGTTGGACAACAGGATGAGGAGGATACATGAGACACAGAGGTGACTAGAGCCAACAAGTTCATTGAGAGGATCCGGCAAATCCATCTCAAGGTCAAAGAACAACTAGAGAAGTCTCAAGCAAAGTACAAAGCTAGGCACAATCAGCATAGGAGGGAACACAAGCTTCATGTTGGAGATAAATTTTGGCTTTACTTGAGCAAGGAGAGACTACAAGGTCAAGCACGAAGCTCAAGCCACTGATATGGACCCTTCACCATATTGGAGTAGGTTGGAGAAAATGCTTTTTGACTTGATTTGTCATCATTCATGAGGATGTACTCTGTAGTAAACTGCGAGAACTTGCACCTATATGAGCCATCCATGCTAGATGAAGATGAAGAACTACAGTTGCTACCTTCCATTGAGGATTACGTCTTAGAATCACGAGGAGAATTAGAGGAGGATGTAGTGCTATAGAAGAAGGTCAGAGAGACTAGAAGAGGTCCGCAGGAGTCTTGGCAGATTGGACTGAAAGGAAAGACACCAAGGTAGGCTCGGTGGTACTTGAAGGAGCAAGCAAGGGAATTATTTCCTCATCTACTCCCCCACTAATATTTTGTGGGACCAAAAGCCTCCTAAGAAGGGGAGGTGTGATCCATAGGGATCCAAAATAACTCTACTTCATCAAAAACAGTCAACACAAAGAAGAAAAAAAATAAATGGAGGTTTTGTCTTGTAAGTAACAGACCGCCAAAATGTGTAGGGCGGTAGTCCTAGGACCTCTTAGTCTGCATAGGGTGGTGGTCCTGGCCATTACGGATAGAAAACAAAATTTGAAATGAACAACCTCTGAATTTGAAAGGATGTTTGTTTCTCTTCTCCTTCATGACCTTTCCCATTCTCCAATGCATGAGAGGACATGATAAAGGCTATAAATACATGATTGTAGAAGATCATCGAAACATGAGAGCAAGTGAGAAAGAAGTCTTAGTGTTGGGAATAGTATTTTTGTAGAAGAAAGGAGTATTGAGACAGAGAAATCAAGTAATAGGGAAGGAAGTGTTGAGATATTATCTACTTCCCTTTCATACTTATTGTAAATTCTGTACTTGTTGATTTAAATTGGCCAATAGAAGTGGGAAGAAAGATCAATTTCCCTTCCCGACTGGTTTTTCCTCAATGGGAGGTTTTTCGGATAGAATTGTTGGTGTTATGAGCTTAAATTCTTTCCTTTACTACCATTTTTTATTCTTAGCACAATAATAATTCATTCACTAGCTATCTCTGATATTTTCTAATCGAAAGTAAACAACAATGATTAATTTTCATTTTGTGAATAATTCCAAAGTTGAAGAGTTTACAGATCACTTTCCAATGCATATGTGTAGTTTACACACACAGAGAAAAAAATCCAATGTTGCACGACACACCCAATGATGCAAAAACACACTCTTTGATGTGTAGGTGCACTTTTGATGCACATGTGCACTCCTTTATGCACAGTGCAATTTTTGATGCACAAACGCACTTTTTCCCGTAGGTTCTCAAAATATGAGTTTTGAAGAGGAGTTCTTAAAAAGGTCAAAACTTTGGCATTTTGAGGAAATTTTGACAAGGCTTTGCCTCCCTATATCCTACAATGAATAAGAAAACATAACTTCTACCACTAATCTAGTTGAAACAACTACTTGGCTTAAAAAGTTGATTTACAAAACTTTGAAAATTACTTTAAATCTTTGAAATTAATCTAAAATATTTAGAAACTAATGTAAAAATATTGAAAGTAGTCTAGAAAGATTGAAATTAAACTAGAAAACTTGAAATTAATTATTTTGTGAAATATTTTTCTACACATTGCACAATATTTTGCTAAAGAATTTAAATCTTGGAGGCTTAAGAGCATACTTCTTTAGACCTATCCCTACACAACACAAACATGCCTATATAGAATAGTTCACTTGAAAAGTAATGGAATCATGATTTTGACTTATATGAGGTCTATTATGATTCTGATAGATGTAGCTAGCTTTCACCAATGATTTAGATTTGAAAAAATCAAATTTGGCAGCTCAACTTAAGAAGAAGCCCTAGAGAGAGAGAAAAAATGACAGAAGAATGCTCATAACTTTCTTAAAACATGTCCAATTCACTGATAATTTTTGAAATACATCAATCTTGTAATCAAGTATAAAAAATTACTTCTATGATTTATCCGAAGGATGCACTATATTTTTTCTTGAGTGTTAAGAATCTAGACACCTTATAATGTAATTTTCAAAATTCATGTTTTAAAAAAACTAGCATAACTTTCAACATACCTTCTCAGAACTTGATGATTTTTTCCTCGAGAACCAAAAATCACCCCTATACATTATCCATAAGCCCATTTTACTTAATTATGTATGTAATATTCTATCCCATCTCATTTTCCTTAGTCTACAATGTTAGTTCCAAAGCCAATTTCTATCCACTTTTGAATTTTGACTCTAAGAGATAAAATGAGCCTTGTTTTTGCTCTCACATTTTATATACACTATTTCTAGGATTTTCCCATGATCACATGACCTTTCCATGGAATTTACCAACTTTTCACACCTCATTAGGCTCTAGAAACATGCCTAAATGGTCCAGTTTCAACTCCAACTTCCACCAAATAATTTGATACACCTTGTAAGAGTTATTTCCCATTGTTACAACATAATTAGTGACCTATAGATCATCTAAAACAAGAAAACCAACCTATACCCTACCTTTAGTGATCAGCCACCTCACAATTTGAGCTTGTAACATCGTGAAACCAATCAAACTATCCTTCATGCCTCGACTTAACATCACTACACCACTTACTAATTTACCATAAATTCCATTGGACATCAATGAAAACACCAATGACCAGGGTTTAACACTCTCCCCTTTGTCATTAATGGAAACTTACTCGAAACTTGATGGAAAATGCACATACCAACAACTTCATAACCACCATTCCTAGTTTCTAGATAGCTCCTCTCCCCCTTTGACATCTATGACAAAGGGTTCTTACAAACACTTGACATGAACCAATGAAAACTAAACAAAAAAGATGCATTATTAAATGAACTTACTTGTCCAAAATATCCCCCTAGGCATGTGTTCCATCTTCTTTGACTCTAAATAATCAATAAATTTGATCCATTGGACTTGAAAATATTTTTAGTTCTTATTTGACAAACTTTCCAAGGTCATAACATCAGCCAAGCATACAATACAAGTACCAACTGCTCCCCTTCGGTTTACACTGCTCATATCTCACTAAAAAAGAAAATATCTAGCACATACCTTGCTTGGATGACATTGTAGGTGCTAAGGAACGTTTTCACAGTCCCCTGAAACATAATCTCATTATTTTCAATTTCTTCTTTAGTCAATGAATTGCTTTACCAATAAATTGATCCTTCAACAACCCTTTCTCAGCCTCTTGAACCTTATACCTACCTTGTTTTCCTCCATGAGAGCTCAACTAAGCTCCCCGTACATCAGATCACTTATACAAACCTTATTATATTAAAATATCATACTTTGAATACTTGATATGGATTTCATCCTTCTTATAGTTGTGAACATACAGCCTTCACATACCTAGACCTATACATTTTACTCTTATGTCCTCTTATCATGTCAATATTCATTAGACACCAAACAAAAACTTATAATATTTTCTCCAAGACTTCATAGCTTCAAAATTTCTAAACCATCATTACAAACCTCTCTACCATACTAACCTTGGTCTTTGATCTCCTTTATAAATATTTATATTGCATGAAGCCTCCTGAATATACTATAATTGGCCTTCCTGAAATGAAGTTTACCTTGTCATGACACCTTCTTGTTGAAGTACACCACATCATCTCACTTGCCTTGATAGATTTCATTGTTTCTTACAATCACTACTATTTAGACACGGTATTATGAGATGAGCATAAAAAAATCTTTATTACTAAAAGTTTGAAGCACATTTCAAATAGATTTTATTAGATACAACTTTGTACTAAGGTTTGAAGCACCAAACCATGCTTTGAGAACACATCCATTGACCTTATCTTACTTATCTAGTAAATTTGTTTGATTAGCAAAATTTCTTTCTCGTGATTTAACCTTTCTCAGACCTTGTATACCTATAGGTTACTATCTCATAGTATTGGTCTATATCATATATATTTGATCATCTAAATCCCTTCTACCACTCCATGTTTTATTGAAGGCAACCTTTGATGACCGATGATGAACTAGACAACCATTCTTAGACACTTTGAAGACCTTATATGCCTATTATGACTTCAAGAAACCTGAAATTGCCATGCACAACATAATGATTACATCTCATATCTCTAGGATGAAATTCTTATGCCTGTATCATGCTTTTGAGACCATCAAGATGCTTTCTTGAATTCACAACCTATTATCTTAGTCCATGATTAATTTGAATGAGTTTGTCAACCCATTTCCACTCACATTGATTTCACACCTTTACATTAATGCACTTACATGTTTTAAACCCTTAAAGTACACACTTGAAGCCACTCTTTCATTGTGAATCATGTTTTGAGATATTAAATCCTCATGTAGCCTCAAGGATCATCATTCAAACTATAAATCTACGTTTAACATCACATCTAACTATTGAGATACAAGACAATGTCCTGAATTTTCTTTCAACTTTATGAATTAACATCACTAAGAATTCTAATTCATCTAGAGAATTTTCTTACACATGACATTAATCTTTTGGAGGAATAATTTAACAAGACTTGGAGAGCATACACAAACACACCTTAAGCACTTAGTAGTGCGTAGCACAATGTTACAGTTTTCACTTGTTTTGATAGCTCATTAGTGGGCATACCACCCTACACATCTATATATCAGTTCAAAGACACTATTTTGATGAAGAAAGGCCATTTCTCCTACAAAATCATCACCATCCCTCCTCGGTATTCATTATGACTTATTATTTCACATTTTGGACTCATTTTAACAATCATGGAGGTATAATTTGATGTTGAGGATACATAATTTCTCATGATAGATCAGAACTTACACAACTTTACTTTCACACTAGCATTTAATGAGGAAAATTTTCAAAATAAATAATAGAGACACTCTGACACATTCTTTACACAAAGAGACTTTTCTCAAAACCTAATCATTCTTGCAAGTAGAAATATAATGACCTAAATATGGACTAATTTGGATAAATTGTACATTTCATACCTATATCTACACAATTTTTCAATATGAGCACTTCATATATGTAACCCTCTAGTCCTTTTAGCTTGGGATTTCAAGAATTTTGAACACTTCATGCTCATTGTCTCACATAGAACAAACTTTTCATTTTTCAAAAACACTTCACTGTATATAGGGACTCTAAGAATCCTCTTGAAGCCACAGACCACTCTTGAGCTTTTGTAGGACACATCAAGACTAAACTACTTGTTTGAAGATTCAACACATTTGGTGGCAAATCCTTGATGTCTAGAAAAGTAAGACAAACTTTGTTTGGGTCTGATTGGACAATCAATACCCTTGGCACCTTTTTCTCAAAACTGCAAGAACTTTCTCTTTCTTAAGGAGTTGAATTTTCATCTTTGTGGGGCATTTGAGACACTCCTTAACACACAACAACTTCTATGAAGACTGGTTTTTATTAATTGACACATGACATATTTCTTTAACATAGACAACCATTATACACTAGATCAGAATTTTCACAGCTTCTTACAACTTTCTTAGCCTAGGAATCCTAATAGGAACATTACTACCTAGGTTACGGACATATACATATTTTCTTGACTCATTTAAATCCTCTAATTTTGATTATAAATCAAATAAGATAGAAATGGTTTGAATTTTATGAAAAAAACATTAAATGACTAAATGACACATATGAATAATATTTCAATTGATTGGAAAAATACACATGTTCTTCAAAGTAATTCACATAAGTAGTGTATGCTCAAGACTCATATAAGAGAGTAAACAACCATACCTTTTACTACTCATTCAAGTTTTAACGTGGAAGGTCTCCCATCAACACCTACTAATAATGATTCTTCTCAGGTTCACATCTATGCTTCTTTCAAAGAGAGTATGCCTTCTAGAAGCCTAGAGAAGGCACTCTATTCTTGATAGATTCTCTCAAAACAATAGGAAGTCACCAAAGAGGCTTGATGACTCACTCTTTCTTCTCTTTCTTGTGAAGCCTTGTATTTCCTTTTTGATGTACTATTGGATAATATAACTTCATTTCATAAGACTTATAGTCTTGTCAAACATGTATGGTATGTTTCATTTCCTTATCTTTTCCTAACTATGAGTGAGTGTTCTTCATGACTAATTCTTGGCTTAATTTCACTCTTCTTTTCCTAATCATCTAATCTTGATGTATTTCTTGAGCTTGCATAATCTACCCACACTATTTTCTTGTCCTTATTTTCTTCCTCAAATCTTGGGTTTTCTTCCTTGACCTTGTATATCCATTTAGTTTTCTTCTTTTTAGGAGTTGTTTTAACCATGGCTGACTTAGTCTCATTTCTAGGATTGATATTCATACTTGGAGTCTTATTAACTTGTATTTTTAATTCATGCCACTTATTATTATATTTGGGAGACTTATGGCAGTGTCTTGCAAAATGACCTTGTTTATGACAATTGAAACATACAACATAGTTCCTGCTCCTTGAGTCTTCTTCTTTCCAATACTGAATAATTGGTTCCTCTAAGAAATGTCTTGCTACATGCCCTTTTTCTTGACAATTGAAACACACTACATTCCTCTCATATTCAGTTTTATAGTTTCTCCATGGGTATTCTCTATCAAATTTATTTATGCAATTCTTAGCTCTATGTCCAAAACCATAACATGAATAACAATATCCATTAAAATTTATTTCATACCTGAAAACATTAGGTTTCCTAATAGGTTTAGGCCTTCTTGAATTTTTCCTCTTAGTTGTCTTCATGTTTGATTGTCCACTTGAACTAGCATTGTTATCTTCATTCTTCTTTGTAGTCTCTTTAATGAAACCCAATCCAATTTTTTTCATCTACTACCTTTTTCTTATCCAACATTTCATTTAGAGCTTGAAAGCTCTTTTCTAACTTGCTATACATATTTAGTATCTCTTTTTCTTCCTCTAATTTAGCTCTCAAATATATCATCTCTTCTTCATATCTCATGTAGGTGTCTTCTTTGGCATGTAGATATTTTATCACTGTTTTAACATGAGGTTTCAGCTCTCATACTAATTTTGATATGTTTGTCCTCTTTTTCTTTGAGAGATGTTGAAACCAAATCCAATTGTGCCTTCAAGATATTTGACTCCCTCTTCATATTTCTATCTTTTCCTCTCTCAAGAAGCTTGATATGTTATTCATACTCTTTCAACTTGGACTTCAATTTCTTGTTCTTTTTCTTTTGATATTTCAGTTCATCAAAGCACTTATCAATTCTGCTTCAATATTTACCTCAACTTCCTCTTCATCTGATATTTCATCCTCACTAAAATATTTGTCTCTTGAACTGATGTTAGGAATTACTTTAATAACTATGTTTGTGATTTAGGAATTACCTACTCCAAGCTATTAGACTTTATTCCAAAGAACCGGACTACGGTACCAATTGTTAGAAATTTAGACATTGAGAGTGGGGTGAATCAATGTCTACTTAAACCTTTCAAATATTTCAAATTCATAAAACTTGTTAGGAAAAATAATATGAAACCATACATAATAACATGAAAGAGAGATAGTACACAATATTTAGGTGGGAAACCCAAAAGGGAGAAAACCCACTGAAATCAAAGATCAAACTTTGGACAATTTGTCCTGTGTGTTATAAAGATTTTAAGTTGAGCTAAAAAATCAATTTTTGAGGCTATAACCCCAAAATACACTCAAGAAACTACTTTATGTTAGAAGAAACAAATCCCAAAGTGATTTATTTAGCAACCACCACCTTTTGCAAGATACCACCTACAAGGAAGCACCAATTCCTTGATTATACTAAGTCAAACTTAGTTTGTATACAAAAATTTACCACTCTTCATATTAGATGCTAAACATCTGATTATGATCCTAAATTTACAACCTACATTTCATAATACACATTTACATTCATCAAATATTCAATTCTAGTTCACCTATATCTCACTCTTAGCAATAATCCATTATCCTTCTTAGGCTACAAGATGAGTATTTTTTTTATTTCAGTCTTCTGAACTCTTCAAAGCTACTGTCTTAGTATTTTGGATCCCACAACCATGTTTTCTCAGTTTTAAAAGTGGTTCTATATCTCTCAACTTTCTTAGGTCTATTATATAATGCTCCTAATCAAGCTTTCTCAACCCGCAACTCATATTTGATCCCTTTTTGGAATAATCACAGTTCACTTTTCACTATTTTCTCTATACTTCCTTCTCACTCATATTAGTATTAGACCTTATCCACTACCAACATGATTTATGCTCTATATCATATTTCTATATCTCTTCCAATTCAATTTTGTGTGTTTGTTCCTATCACTATTTTTTCACTAGCTCATCTCACATCCTTGGTCTCAAAAATTAATCTCAATTTTGTTCTCCAATCCTTTTGTTTGTTGCACATTTCCTTTTCAACTTCCACTCTCTCAACTTTGAACTCTTGCATTCAACATTTTTCTATTCATATACTTTTGAAAGCTCAAAAGTATCTTTACACTTCTCATTGTATGAAAAAGACAAGACCATTTTTCTACCTTCCCAATTGAGCTTTGAGATAATTTCATGAGGTTATATGTATTTGAGTCTCTTAAAATTCTAATAAACATCCATTCAATTTGAATTGAATAGACCTTACACCATTCACTTTCACAAAATTGAAGAGCTTAGTAAGCTTTACAACTACCTGAGTTATAGTCTTGATAAAAGACTATTTGTACACTCAATTATAACCTTACCCATGTTGAACCTCCCTTCACCATTTTGAGATTACCTACACTTTGTAAGATGGTTAATAACACTCACTACTAAATCAATTTGACTTGTCTTCAAATTCACCTTTTGCATAGTTAGCTACTGACATAGGCTACTATAAGATAAATAAACTTGCACTTACACAAAACAAAACATTTTAAAACCGTGACATTGATATTTAGCAATCATTCAACCCCTTATTAAATGGTGAGATTGAGAATAAGGTTGTGTGATAGTCAAACCCGACTCATGCAAAATGACTAGTAAGAGTTTATTTTTCTAAACTCAATGAAATCACTTGAAATTTTTTTCAATAGGGGAATAATAGGTGAAAAAATATGTCTACAAAAAATTCTATTTTTGGTGGAATGGATAGAAATATTCAATCAAAAAATTCTTTGAAACCCTAGGGTGAGCTTGATCCACTATGCATACTTGAGGCCATATAAAAAGTGATTTCTTGTCCAAATTTTTAATAAAAAATAAAAATTTGAATTCCTGAGGTTATGAGGAGGTAATTCCCATATTTTCCAAACAATTTTTTAACATGAGCTACTCCAAAATATCCTATCCATCAGGTTGCGCTCTACTGACCATTGAAATGTATGACACAACATCAATATATGGTCTTCACATAGAATGTTTAATATCTTAGACCAATATAATTTTTTTGAAAAATTACTTACAACACCACTGAGGTAATTGAAATGTAAACCACCATTTGCAATATATTTTCTAACACTTACTACTCCATGACAGTGTTGAAGGAACCCATGACCTATTTGAGATATGAACTTCTTGCTTACAATCCATTACATACTCCAAATACTATTTACATTTGAAAAAAATATCCACATTTGAGACCTCTTTGTTTCTAACTAAACTTCAAAATAATCAAGATGGATTTAAGGAAAATTCAAGGTGAGATATATTCAAATATACCTTTGTGTACAACTTCGTTGGTAAACCAACTTAGGCATAAGCACTTTTGGAGATACTTCACTCTTCACCAATGCATTAGAGGCTCTCAACATACCATTTTGATCTCATAGAATAGAAAGACACTTCATGAACCTTAAAAGGTAATTGCACAACATTTTTCTAAAGGATTTCAAGCTTGGAGGCTTAAGAACATGAATACCCCAAACTTAGGCTCAGCACAAAGACAAACATGCCTATATAGCATAGTTCACCTTGAAAGTAATGGGATCATCATTTTGAATTATATGAGGTCTGTTATTATTCTAGATATGTACCTAGCTTGCACCAATGATTTAGATTTGGAAAATTCAAATTTGGCAACTCAACTTAAGAAGAAGCCTTGGAGAGAGCAAACACCGACATAAGAATGCTCATAACTTTCTTAAAACATGTCCAATTCACCTGAGAAATTTTGCAATACCTAAATCTTGTAATACTATACAAAAATTAATTCTATTATTTATCCTAAGGATGCACCATATTTTATCTTGAGTGTTATGAAGCCCGACACCTTATTATGTAATTTTCAAAATCCTATTTTAGAAAAACTAGCATAAATTTCACATAACTTCTCGAAACTTGATGAATATTTTCCTGGAGCACAAAAACTCACCCCTATACATGATCCATAAGTCCATTTTGGATATTTATTCATGTAATCTTCTATCCCATCTTATTTTCCTCGGTCTACATTTCTCTTCTCAAAGCCAATTTCTATGCACTTTTGAATTTTGACTCCAGGAGCTAAAATGAGCCTTTTTTTTATCACACATGCTATAGAAACTATTACTAGGCTACTCCCATGATCACATGACCTTTCCATAACCTATACCAAATTCTCACACCTCATCAGGCTCTAGAAAACAAGCCTAAATGGGCCAGTTTCAACTGCAACTTCCACCAGATGACCTAATACACCCTATAAGAGATATTTCCCATGCTTACAACATCATTACTGATTTATAGATCATATGAAATTAGAAAAATAACATGTACCCTTCCTTTAGTGATCAACCACTTCATAGTTTGAGCTTGTAGCACCACCCGAAACCAATATGAAACAATCCTTCATCGATTCATGCCTATGACCGAGTCTCACCGCAGCAATCAATAATTATCCATCAATTTCACTTGACATCCATGACATAACACCAATGACTAGGGTTCAATAATTCACATCCCCATTGACTCACCTAACTCAAAATGAGCACACACAATGCACTTTTGTACTTAACATGCACCTTAAGTGACCAAAAATTAGATTAGACCATTAAGGTTGGTCATTACAAACATAAAACACATTTAGAACCTCGTATAAAACAAAATAAGAGACCCAAGTATGTTGGAAAGGATCAACACATATCCATCAACCACCAAGACTCTCAAATAATGCCAAAGTAAGTTCTTCATCTCTTAGTGAATGCAATCTGATCTTCAAGGGAATAAACCAACTTTTTCATGGATCCAAATGATTAACACCACCCAAGGACAACCTCTAAAACCTTCCACATGCTCAAGAACATCTACATTAGCCACCATAATCAAGAAACATTCTAAGAAGCAACCATACCAATAAAGACATAAGCACTTGAAAATCACTTCACAAGACTAAATGATTTGGCACACCAAAACTCATCATCATGACAAAATTAACACATCAACATGAAGGTATTGAAAGAGTTTGCAAGAATCCTATTGAAAATGGTGCACCACGATGAAGTTGCACTCCAAAGGAATCATAATAGCTCCAAAGGTGTAATCACGAGGAGGAATCAATCAATCAATGGAAGAACTTGTATAACAGAAAAAGCTTTGCAAATATAGAGAAAGACAATGGAGTGTCTTGGAATTCTCATAAATTAGAAATGAAATGGTACATATAGGGTGTTGAGTAACCCTAGTACATGAAACACAAGAAAACCCTAAACCTAAACCTAAACCTAAACCTAACCTAACCCATGTGAGATGACCCTCCATATGTAAGTGGAGGACACATAGAATCCCACACACCAACACCCCCTTCATCGAAGCCGGGGTAGTGGCTATGAAGAGCTAGACGGAGAACAAGAAGACACTCCTAAATAAGTATGAAATATGTGTCAATGGGGCCCGGTAAATAAAGGCCTGATAAGGTGCCCATGTACAAAAACATCTTCGTAGAAGAAGAAGTATAAGAGAAGGACTATATTACCTAAAGAAGATGAGAAACCGCATAAGACCTCACCCCAAGAAAATACGCAAGTGAAGAAACTTCACCTCAGTGAAGGGCTTGGTGAATATATGCAATCTGATCACTGTCTTAATGTACTGAATGTCGATGATACCATCATGAATAAGCTCTCGTATGAAGTGCATATGGATCTCAATGTGCTTCATCCGTTGATGCTGAACTAGATTTTTGTAAATTGAGATAGTGCTTGTGTTATCACAATAGATAATGGTAGGCTACCAAAAGTGAATGCCAAACTCGCTGTAATATCCTCGTAGCCAAATAACCTCTGTGGCAGTGTTAACTACTCCTCTATATTCTACCTCTGTAGAAGATATCGTAATTGCATTTTTCTTCTTACTAGACCAACTAATAGGACCCGAACCAAGAGAGAAACTATAGCCAGAGGTATATTTCTAATTATCTAAGTCACCAGCCCAATCAGAACATGTGAACCCAATCAATTCAATATCCACCCCTCTATAATAGTGAATTCCATTAGTATAGGTGCCACGGACATAATGAAGGATACGCTTAGCTTCTTTCCAATCCATCTCATGTGGATCCTACATGAATATGGTCATGATCCCAATAGTATAAGAGAAATTTGGTAGAGTGTGAGTCAAGTACATCAAGCTCCCCAACAAATGTCAATAAAGGGTAACATTAACCAAGGGAGTAGAGAAATTAGAAACCAACTTAACCCTGGAAAGAAAAGGAGTAGGAGAAGACTTGTAATCAGACATCTGAAAACAAGCAAGCAAGTCAAGAGCATACTTAGGTTATAAAATCAAAATTCCCAATTCAGATTGTGAAATTTGGATCCCAAGTAAGTAATGAAGTAGACCTAAGTCAATCATGGAAAATCTATTGGCCAAGGTGATCTTCATAGAATCAATGATAAAGGAAGAGTTTCCTATGATCAGCAAGTCATAAACATAGAGAACAAGAATGAGTATGGAGTCATCTTGCTATAGAATATAAACATTTGGATCAGAGTGACACCTAGTAAACCCTGATGTAAGTAAAAATGAGTCCATCTTGGTATACCAAGCCCGAGGGGCTCGTTTAAGGCCATAAAGAGACTTATTTAACTTATAAACGAGGGAGGGATCATGGACATAACCCGGAGGTTATTCCATGTAGATAAATTCCTCTAGGTCACCATGAAGGAAGGCACTCTTAATGTCCATTTTATGGACTTTCCATCCATTTACTGTGGTAATGGCAAGGGTCAGTCGAATAGAAGTCATCTTCACAACCGAAGCAAAGGTTTCAGTATAATCAACCCTAGCTATCTGGGAGAAACCCTTAGTTACCAATCACGCTTTAAAATTTTTGATGTCTCCATCTACTCCATACATTGTTCAAACACCCACTTACATCGAATGATTTTCTTCCTTTCGGAAGAGGGCTGAGATCCCAAGTATCATTCTTCATGAGAGAGGAATACTCCTCGTCTATGGCAAAATCCCACTCAGAAATACTAGAAGCCTCCTGGAAAGACTTTGGATCAGAAGTAGAGGTGAAGAAAGAGTGGGGTCCAATAAAATCTAAGTGAGTGTGTCTCATATCCAAAGTATCTCCAACTAAATCTCTAGCACTTTGTAAAGTTTTCCTAGCCTAAAGAGGACCAGGAGGATCAGGCTCTAAGTTGGAAGATTCGTCACTCAAGTGAGAAGGGACATAGTCCTCATCATCACTATTGTCAGAATCGGAAGACTCAAAGGTCTAATGGTTAGGAGGATCAGGAAGAGGAGCACGCTCAACAACATCATCATCTGATGAGTCAGAATCAATTAGCAAGTTGAAGAACCTCGATAGGTAGAGAAGTAGAAGTTGAAGAAGACTCATCAAACTTAACACTTCTCTCAATATAAAGCTCATGAGAAGTAGGATTCAACAATCGATATCCCTTCACACCATCAGGATACCCTACAAGATACAAGGTTTGGATTATGGTTCTAATGCCTTACATTTCTTCTTGGGAATTTGAGCCATAGCCTTGGATCCAAAGACTTGAAAGTGCTCAACATCAGGCTTGCATCCAAACCAAGATTCAAAGGGTGTCATCCCTCTTACTACCTTGTGTGGAACATGGTTCTGAATGTAATTAGCAAAATTCACTGCTTCAACCCAATACTGCAGAGGAAGATACTTTGAGTGAATCATACAAGTGGCCATCTCCTTAAGAGTATGGTTATTTCTTTCTGCTACTCCATTCTGTGAAGGGCTATAAGCAATTGTATGCTGCAAGGAGATCCCTTTAGAAGTACAAAAATCCATGAACCTATTATTTACATATTCACCTTCGTTATCGGTTGGAAGAATCTTAATAAACCATTCCACCTATTTTTCAGCAAGAGCCTTAAAGTCCTGAAAATGTTCAAAGACTTGGACTTAAGTCAAGAAAATATACCCAAGTATATCACGAATAGTCATCAATGAAGGTGAGCACATAAAGCGTTCTAGTAATAGAAGGAGACGAAATGGACTAGAAATATCACTATGAACAAGATCCAAAGGACAAGTATCTCTCTAGGATTTTCCTTTGTCAAATTTCTTTTCGTGGATGCTTTCCAAGGGTACAACCTCACAAAGACCCTTAGAATACTTGATGTGGGGTAACCCATCGTCCATTTCATTTTGTTTCAATTGTTCAAGGTAGTGATAATTTAGATGTCTGAAACGCTCATGTCATAGCTTACTAACATAATTTTCATGAGTGAGCAAGGCGGTGGACATAGAATCGAAGTAAAGTAGGAAAATGTATACAACTATGAATGGTGATCCACCTTTCCCTCACCACACTGTAGTGTCATCATTCAGCTCACGTATAATCACCGAGTTAGGAAAAATTCCACTCACATTTCTTCACCAAGGTGAGTAATTTGGTAAACTGATAGGAGATTAGTAGAGAGATCATAAACACTCAACACTTGGATGAATGTTCCCCATCCATCTCTATTAATCCACTACCGAAAATCCGACACGGTCATGTCATTACACATCATGATTTGGGACATACCACAAGGCTCGATGTTGGAGAACTCAACATGTGAAGAAGCCATGTGGTGCGAGGCACCAGAATCTATAATCCATGTCGATGAAGGAGCAACTTTGGATACAAGGTCCTTTCCTTTCTTCTTATCTGATTTAGAACCTTTTGTAGTAGAATACTTGGCCTTGAGCAGCATTTTTTTATAGACTCGAAACACCTATTTGATTTTTCTCAAGTAAATGAGTAAGGTGATAAAAAAAATTCTCATACATAGATGCTCTTTATGACCAGGCTTCTTGCAATAGGAACAAAAATACTTGTCTTTCTGTGCTCTAGGCTCAGAAGTCGAATCGTTCATGTTAAATTTAGTTTTGGTCTTGGTTTCCTTCTTAGGTTGATCCTTTTTTCTTTCTTCTTTTCAGTCTTCTTTTCCTTACTAGTACTTGCTATAAGGGCATGTGACTTAGACTTGAGATACCCCATTTGAATGATTTTTTCCTATTCTCGAATGAGTTGGGACAAAAACAGTCAAAGGAGGGCATATTCCAATCCTTTCCCAAGGCAGCTTTTGTAGCATAAAAAGTTGACACAAAGACAATATTTAGGACCTAACTTAGAGAGAATTGACAAGATCAGTTGAGAATATTTCTTCTCTACTTGACATTCCTTTAACAACAATCTAGTGTGGACAAACTTAGAGAATAATGCTTGAAGGTTTTCAAAATAAATAGGATTTAACGGTAGTAGTTCATTTTCAAACTCATGCACTCTCATGTTATCTTGTTGTGAAAACATTCCATCTAACATTTTCCATGTGAAATTAGGTGTTTTAGATGACTCAATGTAGAAGAGAAAGTCAGGAGAAACAAAAATGCAAATAAGACCTAAAGCTTCATCGGTATGGTTTAACCACTTAGATTTTTTTAAGGTCGTCATCTGGTTCGGTCTCGAGTTCTCATGGTGATGCATAATAAACCTTTACCCCTTAGTTTCATAATCATTTTCGATCTCCATTTGAAGAATTTAAACATCATAAGCAAAGGAAATGAAATTGCATCCATAGTAGAGAGAGAGAGAGAGAGAGGAATGCGAAAAGAAACACAAGAATCACAACCACCAGTGTCAATATAATAACCCCCTACTTTCGGCACTTTATAATTTAGTGCATTGAATACAATAGGTTCCAAGTATGCGTCTTGAAATAGTTGGTAAATCACCTTGCAATCAATGTAATAATGCACAAGAGAGCATACCACAATTATGTTTCATGGAGCGCAACAAAGTGATACCGTATATAAGCACAACTTGCAAAAATGAGGAAGGAGGGCAATCAAATCTTAGATGTGAGAACAATCATCTCACATCGTAATGTATACCCCTTTCTGAAAAATGTGGTAGATACTATACGTACCCAAAATTCTAGGTCTTGCACCACTGGAAAAATGTTACACATACCCCAATGATGATACAACTCTCCTCACAAGGTGTTTGGAATCCGAAAAGCTTGTCAAGTATATGTTTTTATCCCGTATGCCTTATCTCGGCCTCTTGTGTGCTTTTTTCTACCCTCCACCCCCTTTTCCTTGCATTTTGGTCTTCAAGTGATGAGACCGCCACCCTACAGGCGGTGGTGCGTGAATTTGCCTAGGATAGGGATATGGTCCCGTAACCACCACCATGCACAGGGTGGCAGTCTTGTTCACATTTTCTAGAAACTTCCGACGATTGCGTCAAATGTAAATCTTCATTTCTACCCACATTCTTTAGCTACTTCACTTTGAATTTATGTCTTGGTCACCCCGTGAATAGTTTTTTCCCTTTGTTTATGTAAAAGAGTTCATTTGAGAGTTACCCTCTGTAATTTCATTTGCTATAAATAGCCAACTTGTTTTCAAACAAATGGTCCCTCATCCTTCTCAATTCTATCATTCAATATTTGAATTTCTTGCTTAGAGTTCCACTAGTTTCATGTTTTGCATCAATTGTCAACTTTCCTTTATTGTTTATAAGTCTTTCAATCTTCTTGTTTCATCTAACTTCACCGTTGTTCCATACAATCAACTTAGCATAGAATAGCTTCATTTCTAGATTAGAATCCATTAGAGTTGCAGGTTTTGTTCATCACAAAGGATAGTTTCAAGAACTCTTGGCATATTTGTGTTGTATTCCCGCAATAAATCCCGCTAGGAATTACATAGTCAAGCTTTGTTCACTTGCGCTATCCCTCTCCTACTCGCATTGTATTCGGTCTTTATCCAAAGCTGCCATTGTTTGAACAACTTATTTTGTTGATGCTATCATATACACACTTTTCTAGATTCACAAGAACATGAAGGAATGAGGAGATCACACTGAGGGTATGGAGTCACACACAACTAGATTTACCACTGTTCTGTAAACTCCAGGTTTGAACTATCATAGTTCTAGTTACAACGTATCAAATAGAGTAGTAAAATTATTTCATTTCGGTTAAATATTGCTTTAGATATTATCGGGAAGCTGTGGGGATTGATAGTTACTGAGAAACTGTGATTCATTCCTCACTTCTGAGGTGAGATTGAAAGTCTCTCAATTAAATTAGTCACTTATTTAGCTATTTAGGCTAAATTCATGATTGCACAGGCAAACAACTATACCAAGCTATCTTGCTTGTTTTAATTTTGTTATATGATTAATTTTCAATTCTTTAAATTTATTAGAATAGATTCTCTTCATTAATTTCATTAAATAATTCATCTAAAATACAAAAATAAAAGAATATATGTATAGTGTAGATGCATCTTTCATAATTAGTTTATTAATTTTAATTAAAATTCGAATCATTTTGTATGACAATCACGGGACCTAGTGATCCCAGAGAAGATATATTTGAACCAATAGTGCCTCAACAAAATCTACCCACAACACTAGTTGATATAGATCAAGACCTTATAATACGTGTCTTTCGAGCAACGACAAACTGCAAGCAATTAGTGAGCAACTAAGAGGGTTGAATATTGAAGATGACAAGGCATATGCATTCTAGTCAAATCATCCCAATTATAGACTTCCTTGATAGGGTATCTGTATGACCATACAAGAACCCAAAAGAGAACAAATATTTTGTTGTGATCCATTAGTTTTGCAGCCGATGTAGGAGACCTTCTCGTTGACATAGACACGGGGGTTATGCATGCATACAAGTTGCGCGAACCCCCATAAGGTATTCTCCGAGAATATCACACAACTCCTAGTACTAAACATAGAAGCTGAAAAGTTTTATGACCATTGGATAGTCAAAAGAAGGGATTGATTCTTCACATGACCATAATAGGTCCACAACCACCATGAATCCATGGTTGTGATCCCAGTCCCACATGCCCCAATGGGCCTGCTAGTCGATCCGAATATTGATACCAATTTATGCACGCTGGTATTTATATCCTCACCACTCCCACCAGATAACATAACGTAGTTCTCCATATTAAATATAGAATCTAATCAATCCCATATTTTTTGGGCTAGACTAGAAAACCACCCATATTTTACTACAAATCCACTACAACCTCCTATCACCATTTTCATGACCTTGTCTAGAGATATATACGAAGCTCCCATAGGTCACTTCCGAGTATCCAACAACCAATAAACAAGATCTCGGTAGAGCTCGACATTGATTGGAGCCTCTGAGCAACTATTATATCCGAATGATCCATTACACCAATTTAGGTTAGGAGGGCCTTCTTTGCCTTAGATTCATAGATTCCATTATTGCATATTGAGGATATAAGATTGCCCGATTAGTTTGTTTATATCCATTCATATTCCATATCCACCAGCTGTCTCGACATGACCTCGGGAGGTCGGGTATGAGAAATAATTACTTGTATATTCTTATGCTTGCATGTCATTTTTCCATCGTATAAATCTGGTGAACCCGAGGTGAACAAACAATCCTTCCTCTTTTATTTTACATTTCTTTCATCCACCTTCACGCTTTCCCATTATTCTCGTGGTATTCATATACCCCAAAATATGTTGGGATATGATGCATATGGTAGACCTCTCTCAAGTCTTGAAGCAAGATATAATCAAACAAATAAAAACCATCACCCTCACTTTCTACATGGGATGACAACTATTCAAGTAATTACTTGTCATCTCAAACTCCTCCTCACAAAACTAGTTCTATTTTTTCATTATGAAATGAGGAGTTAGATCAACTTACACAAACACAACAAACAGATCCATCGGGTTCTAACAATATTATGTTTACCGGAGAATCCATTTCATATCCTCGGGTCTTATTCACCACAAATCAAGTGATTAGATCCACTCCCATTTTTGGATGAGGAGTACTTAGCACGCTATGCTAGAAGTGAACAACGCTTCCAAAATATGTATCCACCTATAGGGAGTTTACAAATACAACTTGATAACCTATTTCTTAGAAAACACCCCCATTTCTCCACCTATGGGGAATACCCTCGATGAAGCTTGGTAGGGTAATGATCAATTCATAGCAGGTATCACACCCCTATACAACCTCAAGGTATATAACAAATTTCATTAAGGCAGAACACCGTGTCTTCGCCAATAGAGGTCATTTCAGCCTTAGTTGAGAAAGTTAGAGGGCTAGAACTTGCTCAAGCAAACCAAAATTCATATTTTGGAAAAGTGGCAATCCCCAACCCTCCACATCATCCCGGTCAGGTTGACCTCTTTACAGAATAGTAACATTAGGCATACCTCCTCAAAATCCGTATAGTTATCCATAACAGACACCAACTAGGACCTTGTTTTCAAACGCCGCTCCAGTTGAAAACATGACACCTCCCGACTTAGCACCAAACAACCCATACCAGAACAATGCTCCTCCTTAAACATTTATTCAAATTCACCATAGGGAGACATGTTCTCTTCTCTTGGGATGTTTGTTCAACCATAGGGATTCCCTTATGTCCCTACAAACACATATGCTATGCCATATCAAAGCAACCCTTTCCACCGTCGCCCCCTCAACAAGCACCATCGATGGTCGAGGCCTATGCAATAGGTACTTATTCATAATATTTAAAATATCCCCTAGACTTCACCATACGAAGCGTTATGCTTCCAAGGGCTCTTTCCGATTTACCCAAATATAAAGGGGAAGGGGATCCAAACACACACATTAACACCTATGCCATAGCCATACGGGAATTACTCCCTTGGGATGGGGTTGTTGCTAAGATATTCCCTAAAACCTTAGAAGGTATTGCCCTTGATTAGTATTATAGAATACGAAGCCTCGATACACTCATTCAAACAACTCGTGTCTGAGTTCATCAAAGCTTTTGATATGAACAAATTGTTAAGAACAAGAATTAGGGAATTCTTACATATTAAACAAGAACATAATGAATCTGCTGCTCATTTTATTCAAAGATGGCGTATGGTTCTATACTCATCAGCAAGTGCTCCAAACATGGATCAAATGGAACTATGTGATCTATTCCTTAATTCTCTCAATAGAGAGATAAAGGAACAAGTCCATAAATTCCCACTAAGAACTTATGATGAGGTACTCGAGTGTGCTCTCTCGAATCTACCAAGTAGCGATAGATAGTGGTCATAAGACATATGGAACAAATGGGAAATTAACCACTCCCAATCAAAACACCACGAGTTACAACAAATGGAGTAATCGACCAAACTAAAAGAGCAAATGTTGTAGACATTTTTCCACCTCTAAATAATCAGCAAAATAACAATTTTACTCCAACAATCAATGCGGGTGGATTTTAATCGTCCACCACAACCACAACAACAACGACGACAACGAAAAATCCAAACACAAGGTCCAAATCAAAATCCAGATATCGATTCAAAACCAAAGGCAACAACCTCAAAATTTTAACTCTAACAACCAGCAACCTTATTAGAATTTTGGGCCACAATAGGGTTTAAACCAACCGCCTCAAAATTACAATCCCAATTTTTATTGTGGATTCCACAAGATTCAAGGCCACAATACTGTGGACTTTCATGAATACAAAAATTCATGCAACACTTGCCAAAAGATCAAAAACTCTTTATAGATATGTTTTTGGCAAATTTTGTAGTACCCATGTCGAACACTTATACAAGGGCGCTTTCCCCTCGAATGCACCCCTCAAGATCTTTAATGATCCACTTACAAACCACTCTAACAATAACAGGCTAGATCCTAATGGAACAAAAAAGTGTGTGATAACAGAAACAATGATCATGAAGCTTCAACTTCATTAAATCCACCATCCGCACCCCAACTAGAAACTCGATCCCAAACTAAGATAGTTGGTCTAGTGGACTTAGACACCGACCTACCCGTAAAAACCATAACAAGAACACGGGATTATTCTTCTCAACCAACTCCAAGTTATCCATTAGAACTAGACAACACTCAACAAATGTTGGTAAAACCCATAGGCGCTTATGATTTAATTAATGACTTAACTAAAACCTTTTCTCACATCTCCTTTTTAGATTTGTTAAAGAACTCTCCCACCCACGGGGCTGCCCTCTTAGAAGAATATGGCCTTGGTCATTTAATCAACATCACTTCACCTCCGGAAATGCAAGTAAACCATGTAGAATTTGACGTTTATCCTCCAGGGCAGCCAGATAGGGATACTGAGTTTATATTTTATATAAGCAAAATGCCCACAGACGTTGAGATTGTATGAAGAGGTGACCCAACTTTAAATTTACAAGTATGGGTTTACAATAATTATGTTAAATGTGCAATGATTGATTGATGATGGGGCAGCAGCAACATAGTCCCCTTTGATTTTATTCAAAAGTTAGGAATGGTGAGAAAAATTGTTCCATAACATGAAATACGCTAAGAGGTTATGATAGCCTCAAAGCCACTTTGATTGGAGCCATAGTTTTACTAGTCACTTTAGGACCCAAGACATTCCTCACCGAATTTTATATTATAGATCAGAAACCAACTATAATATGATCCTCACGGCCATGGATACACCAAATGAAGGCAATCCCTTCCATGTTATTCCAAGAAATAAGATTTCTACACTTAGGAAAAATATTTGTGGCACATGGTGAGCCAAAGCCTTTCGATATACACCTAGCCTATTTGAAGAAAAGGCTAGCGTTCACTCCAAGTTTGAACTCCCAACAAATCAACTTATCAAACCAATTAATTCAAAACCAAAAGAAAATTTGATACCCACCACAAAGTTGGAAATTACAAATCTAGCCGAGGACATTCCAACACTCAAAAATGAGACCAACATCATAGAAATAGTGTCACTAGGGACTACCGCAAAAATTGTCGAGTTGCTAGAGAAAGACTTACCTATTCTCCTACCATTTGATTCTATGGGTATGGGATGTACCCTGGGAATTGCTTCTCTTCCATCAGAAAATTTTTTATGGTAGAAGTAACCAAAGAAAAGAAATAGATACAATAAATATCCCAACATCCATTTTTCCAAGAAAATATTGGACTCTCCACTTCGATGGAGCTAGATGTCACTTTGGAGTGGGGGCAAGAGTGATTTTTACTTCACCTGAGGGAAAGATCCTACCTTTCACCTTTAAATTAAACTTTGAGTGTACAAACAATGGGGCTGACTACAAAGCTCTCCTCCTTGGTCTCATCCTAGCCAAAATAATGGGTGTCAATGACATTAGAGTGCTAGGAGACTCACAACTAGTTGCAAACCAAGTCTCCAAAGTATATGAAACTAGGGCTGAGCATTTACAACTCTATAAAAAAATGGTATTAGATCTAAGCAAAGGATTTAACTTCATATCAATTGAAGTAATCCCACGAAAGCAGAACCTTCTCACAGGACTCAACAAGAACCTCGACTTCCCCATTTCACTCCAAACAAAGTGAGTTGGAAGATACAAATTTCACGAAGATCACTGCACCGAACCATTAGTGTGTAAAATACCAACAAACTCACTCCCGACTCATGGAGAAGTTGAGGATGATTTTTCTATCATAGATCACTTTGAAAATGATAGGGTAACTCTTGAATACCCGAATGCCTATGCGGAGCTACACCTTGCTCACCACATAGTGGATCTTTCTCTAATTCCACATTCCTCTTCCTATTTTGGAAATCCCATGGTAGAGTCTCCTCCACAAGAGATCTCGATATCTATAAGATAGAAGATGGAGAAAACTTGGAACTACCTCCAGCCCCACCGAATTTGAAGAAGGTAACACTTCTTTTTAATAGAAGAAACCATTGACATAAACATCGAAACGGAGGAAGAACAAAAAATATTGAAGTTAGGATCCTCGTTAACTCCAGAGAAATAGAAATACACACCCAAATCCTCAAATAACATCAAAAGGCTTTCGCATTTAATTATAAAGAAATGAAAAGCATTGCACCACACATCGCGGTACATAACCTTATCACTAAACCGGATGCAAAACCATTTAAACAAAAGTCAAGACCAATGAAGCCAAACGTGGCTCTCATGGTAAAAGAGGAAGTAATAAAACTCCTCCAAGTGGGATTCATCAAACTTGTTGACTATTCACAATGGGTATCTAATATCATCCCTTTTCTCAAAAAGAATGGGAAAATACACATTTGTAAATATTTTCAGGATATTAACAAACCTTGTGCCAAGGATGATTTTCCATTACCATCCATTGACGTTATCATTGATGTAACAAATGGATTTGAACTATTGTCCCCATGGATGGGTTCTTAGGGTATAATCGATTAAAATATCCGAGCAGATCAAGCCAAAACTACATTCATAACTCCTGGGGAACTTATTGCTATGTTGCCATGCCATTTGGTCTTAAAAACATCGGCGCTACATATCAGGGAAATGACATATATATTCCACGATCTTATCCATAAAATTGTGGAATCCTATGTGGATGACTTGTTGGACAAGGCCAAGAAGCATTGTGATCATTCGGAAGTGCTCCATATCATTCTCTCACGATTAATCAAATATGTCGTCACATTAAACCCAAAGAAGTGTGTGTTTGGTGTGACAGGGGGAAAAAACTTTTGGGCTACATTATATCTTCATGAGGGATTGATGTTGATCTATCCAAAATCCAGGATGTTCTAGAAATGATCCTCTGGAATCAGCTCATTTCTTGGGAAACTTAGTGTAATCTCAAGGTTTATCCCATTTAAGTTTTTTCATTCATCCAATCAACAATCTATTAAAAAAAGATTGTAGCATTGATTGGACTGAAGAATGCAACGAGGCCTTCGAAGTAGTTAAACACTTCTTGTTGTCTCCACCCACACTAATGCCTCCCAAACAAGACCACCCTTTGATCCTATACTCACAAGCCACCGATGTCTCTCTAGCCTATATGTTGGCTCAAGAAGAGAATGATAAATGGGAACGTGCGGTCTATTTCATTAGCCGAACATTGCTTAATTATGAAACACGTTATACACAAAGAAAAAAGAATGCCTTGCCATAGTCTTTGCAACAAAATGTTTAATACATTACATGTTAAACAAAGAAACAATGGTCATTGTAAAGATAGATCACTTACGAACATTCCTCACACAAGGGTCTTTATCTAAAAAGGTCGGGCATTTCATAACCTTAATGGGTGAATTTGAGTTAACATTCGTAAACCAAAAATTCATTAAGGGTCAAATCATTATAGACCTGGTTAGCTAATAATTCACTAGATGGAGGTGATCTGGTAAATTTGGACTTTCCTGATGAGTGTGTATACTTCATCGAAACCAGGCCCCCATCTCTACATATCCCTGGTACACTGATATCATCAATTTTATCATAGACCACACATACCCGGAAGGTGCCACATCACAACAAAGAAGGTGGTTACACACTATTACTGCTAAATATGTTGTTTTAAAATAAGTACTCTATCATAAATCTTTCAACGGCATGCTTCTAAGATGCATCGACATAGAAGAATCCAAGAAGATTCTTCATGAATCCCACAGTGGGATATGTGGAGGCCACTTCGGTGGTCACGCCACCGCTCACAAAATACATCGGATGGGCTATTTTTGGCCCACTCTTGAACATGATGTAGTGGAATTTATACGTAAGTGCCACAAATGCCAAGAATTCTCTCACGAGATTCACATGCCAGCACAATCCCTGCAACCAATAGTGACCCCGTGGCCCTTCTCCACGTGGGGTTTGGAATTGATAGGGAAATTCTCTCCCTCATCAACCGATGGCCATAATTTTATAATTACAGCCATGGAATATTTTACCAAATGGGTGGAGGCCATGCCTCTCACCATAATACCAGGTTCAGTAATTTCTAAATTCATTCTAAACCAAATTATTTGTAGGTATGGTGTCCCACAAGTCATTATCTCAGATAATGGCACATCCTTTAAAAATGACGAGGTCCATGAGTTATGCAGCAAATTCAAAATAAACCATCACATGGCCTCTCTTTATTACCCTCAAGCCAATGGGCAAACCGAGTGACAAACAAAACATTAAAAGCTATTCTTCTCAAAATAGTCAAGGAGAAAAAATGAGATTGGCATTTAAAACTATATCCATACTTATGGGCCCATCAAACCTCAATAAGAACACCAACAGAGCAACCCCTTTCTCATTGGTATTTGGGGCATAAGCGGTTCTCCCACTTGAGATCGAAATACCCGGTCTCTATATGTCATTACAAGGGATTTTAGACGAAGAATCTTACAGAGAGGCATGCCTCTCTCAACTTGAAAGCCTTGACGAGGATAGGATAAATGTTGAACAACAACATAGAGCCTATGCTTTGACCAGGATGTGCTGGTAGTATAACAAAAAAGTCTATGAGTGAGAAATATATGAGGGAGATCTAGTTCTAAGGCTAGATAGTTGGATCAATAAGAAAACCGGTGAAGGAACGAAGTTTCGGCCCAAGTGGTTGGGCCCATATCGAGTCATGAAGGACTACGGAAATGGTGCGTATCTTTTGTGCACACTAGAAGGTGAGGAATTCAATGAAACTGTCAATTCCTTGCATCTTAAATGGTTTTATGCATGAGACATCAAAATCACCACTTGTACATTATAGTTCCCTACATTGTATTAGTCATTTAGCTATTTCATTTTGTCCACTCATTCTGTAAAAATTGTAGTCGAGGGATTTACTCTTAAACAATCTATTACAAATTTTTGAAAATATTGGCAAAAGCATTCAAAACACATCTCTTCAAACATCATCAAGTATTTTCAAATCTTCTCATCAAGTCTAACAGACAAGTATTGACGAAAACCATACCAAGGCCTGCATACTTGGTTTTGCTCTTTCTTTCTACTAGGTGAAGTTGTCCTTACCTACGGTCTGTTCTAGAAGCTTCTTGGTGTCACATCTATCCCTCTTAAATCTCTTTGAAAGAAAGGATATCCCAAAGTTATAGGTTAGAAAAGTCAAAATCAAATGGAATCAAAGGCACCAAGTAAACAAAATATTTTATTTTACACACTTCTTTACCCCATCAACCTTCAATGATAAGCCCACATCTCTTACTGGTGGTGTGAGGTTGGGAAAGGAAAGAAGTTCCCTTACTCGCCTATATTTTGCCTTTGGTGACAAACCTATGCTTCTTACTAGTGGCATGAGGTGGGATGTGGGGGGTCCATTCACACAAATTAACAAACCTTGGTATGCTAGAAGAAAAATAAAATTATATTAAGAGAAAACAAATGTCCAAATTCCAAAGAGATCAAATCCTCAAAACCATATTTTGTCAACTAGGTTGCCATTTATAAATCTAAGTCTAGATAAATTGGAAAGTAAGTGGCCTTCTAAGCTTGGTGGTAGTTTTGAGTAGGGTAAGTGTGTAGGTCTAAGTTTGGTTTCACATCATTGGTTTGTCTATCTCTCATCATTCCATTAGGTCAAACTCATACAATTTGTGCCCTTCCTAACTCTTGGTGTAGATCCCTCACATCTTACTTTGGTTCCATGGAGTTAAGAATGTGGCAAATTCATCTCTTTATCACTACACATTCATCACATTTTGCCAACATAAGAAGAAATCAAGAACATTTCCCAAATAATTCAAAATTTCAGCACTACAATATGTTTATATCATCTCACACCAGCATTACAAAAACATATAAATGAGAAACATTTTGTTCAACATTTGATATCATTTGTCATCCATTGCATACATTCTAAAAAGCATGAAAACAAGTACTCTAAAAACATCTAGTAGACATGTGGAAACAAGTCATGAAATTCTAGGCACCAAGAGTCTAGATCCAAATATATATATATATATATATATATATATATCAAGTTTCATATACAATGCCATCATGCACTAGGCATGGTCAAAATGCTCAATGAGCCCGAAAAGTACAAAAACACTCATATAAATATCCGACAAAACACTACAAAAATGGCCTCTCAACCCCTACAAGATCCCTCGGGGCATGTGACCATGTCTAGGACTCCGGCTATGTCGGCACTCTGAATGCACTCAAGGCTCGCGGTCACGGCCAGTAGCTGTCATCTCACTATGAGAATGGCTCCTCATCATCAAGCGCTCGGTCATCCTATATCCAGCTACCTCAGCATAGAGAGAATTCATGATCTTTGCCACACGTCGAGATAGGGGAAAATATGTCGGTATGCCTACCAGCTATTGAAGGCTCTTGCACGTCCACAGAAAGCTCAGCACGAGTCTTCTCTGAGGGGAGCAACAAGGTATCTATGCATACTTGGTGAATCAAGTCTCGCCACTCATCAGCAGTCGCTGCAAATAATGGAGAAAACAAGTTATAAAATGATCAAAAATAAAACCAAGGATAAACAAAGTGAAAAGAAATAACAACTAAGATAATTCTAATGAAAAAAAGTCAAGAGAAGAGTGACAACTCACTCGGATCTCCGAGCCTCCAAGAAGGATCTCTAGGATCTACACATGCCACTGATGCTACCGCTGACTGGCATCTCTCTCCCACATCTAGGGCAATGTGACAGCCTACGACATACTCACCATCTCCCCTAAATCCTGAGAGGGAAACTCCTTTAAAACCAGAGTCACCCTCTCTACGCTCCGCTCCGCCCTCTCGACTCGTAGGATATCTTGAGTGTCATGCCACTCGGAATCACTGTCATCCTCCCCTCCCATCCCTCCGATCTCTGTCTCCTTTGTCTCCTCCTCTCCTCCAAAGTGAACTCCTCAAACTCAGAGTCCACGTCAATGGACTCATCACTGCTATGGGCGGGACTAGCAGAAATCCGTGGCAATCCAAAGTAAAGGTGCCTGAGGAGCACCGGCTCCCCCTCGAGCATGTACCACCCTCTTGGCCACGATGGGAACACCAGGAGTAACAGTAGTCCAACCTCGGCCTCTAGGACCTCCCCGAGCCTCACGAATAGATCTATACACTGGCCCCGCTAGAGGAAACATGTCAATGTAGGGGAGGCCAAACTATTGTGGTACTCTATCAAAGGGGTGGATCTCTAACTTCCCCCCTGTCTACCAATTGACTAGTAGTCTAACAAGCAATCAATGTGACAGTCTCCTCTCCCCATAACCTGCCATGGCCTGATAAGGAGTGGCCTCCATGTCTGTAGTGGTCAAAGAGGCCACTGGCTAGTGAGGTACTCTAAGAATAGTCATCCTTGTCCACCTCACTTCCCTGATGGCCCCGGGATCCTCTACCTCTACACCTCTCCCATACGGAGTGATATGCTCATACACCCAACTCATGACAAGAGTCGGGTGGCTTAAGTGATGTCCTCGTAATCGACCACCCTGTATAAATCATGATAGGTGGTCCCGAGGATATTTTCTCTGCAAGCGTAGACACGTCCATGGCCCTTAATCTATGAAATAATGGGGGCGCAACAATATAAGAGGGTGTCCCCTCCCTTGTCCTTGATCAATCTCGAAGCAAGGATGCCCATGATGGCCTTGTGGAGCACAGGAATTTCTGACTCAACAATGGAGTGGATCCTCACCCCCTTCTTCGACCCCATCAAGCAACCATCCCCCATATAGGTGGCCCACTAAACCACCTGAGATCTCGATACTACTGTCTTAAGAGACATCCGCCACCAAAGGATCGGAACCCCCAGTATATGGTAAACATCCTCCAGGGTGATGGTCCACTCACCCCTAACTCTTGCAATCGGATGGTGTTCGATCTACATCCTAGTATGAAAATAAGTCACATATGATGTGAGTAGTAGGTGCAATGTGAGGGACCTATGCAATCCTCCAAATGTCAACCCTCTGAAGAGTATCTCGCTCTTCCTGAGTGAGTGCCTCTAACACTACTGGGAGCCAATCACACTCCCTCTCTCGAATCCATCTAATGTATTCCTCCTTCTTCTACATACACCCAAAAACACAAAAAGGAGTAAGTTAGTATCAAAATCCGATTGGAAAAACTATCAAAAACATGTAAAAGTGCTAAAAATGTAAAAATAAGTAAGTAAAGCATCCTTTTTTGCTTTACACATGAACCGCCGCCCTTGCAGAGCGGCGGTTCCATAACTTTCAGGTGGCGGTCCCATAACCACCGCCCTGTGCAGTGGTGGTCCTATCTCGAACCCACAAACGACTCGATAGCCCTAAAAATGCCTAAAAATAGGAAAAATGCACCATTTTAACTAAAAATGAACCTACCCTATAGGCGCCCCCAGAACTCATTTAAAATTAGTATTTTCAAAAATAACCCCCAAAGAAAATATTTTATCATTTCTACATTTTAGGTTTAAAAATAATAAATTAAGGAAAACTAACTCGAGACTTCACCGGTCGATGTTCCACTCTCGGAGGCATGATCACTATCTCACCACGAACATTTTGAATATACTCTCGTTGAAAACCGTCACATGTGGGTCCCAGAACTCAAAAACTATCAAATCAATCTGCATGAAATGAATAAATGAGTTCGTGATATATATATATATATATATATATATATATATATATATATATATATAGCCTCTTAAAATTGATTTTGAATGTCTTTCATAGGGTCGGAGTGTCGATAGAAGTAAGTTCTCATCCCCGCGTAAATGGTAAGTCCTCATTTCATGTTAATTTAGTATTTATTTTTTGATTTATTTTATCTATCTACACTTGAGTCCTCTTTTCATTTTGCAAATAGCGGGAATTTGGATGGTGACATTTCGACACACAGGCGTGTCAGGTATAGCTTCTAACTCCCCATTTTGGGACCACCATACTCGACCCACCGTTTTATGCCTCTTCATGGCTAAAATGCTTCTCCGAGGGGGTAATATGTACGTACCCAAAATTATAGGGTACTACACCACCGGAAAGATGTTACACATACCCCAATGATGATACAAGTCTCCTTGCAAGGTGTTTGGAATCTAGAAAAGCTCACCAAGTATACGTTTGTATCCCATATGCCTCATCCAGCCTCTATGTGCTTTGTTCTACCCTCTCCCCCTTTTTCCTTGCATTTTGGTCTTGGTGATGAGACCGCCACCTGCCTGGCGGCAGGTCCCGTGACCACC
The DNA here is from genome assembly GCA_018340775.1 of Taxus wallichiana var. yunnanensis. Classification (NCBI taxonomy): domain Eukaryota; kingdom Viridiplantae; phylum Streptophyta; class Pinopsida; order Cupressales; family Taxaceae; genus Taxus; species Taxus wallichiana. The sequence continues at coordinate 368,276,170 of CM031244.1, read as the reverse complement.
ACCTAGGACAGGAGATGGTCCTGTAACCACCACCACACGCACAGGCGGCGGTCTGTTCACATTTTCCAAAATTTTCTTATGATTGCATAAAACATATTTCTAACCAAATTCTTCAACTACTTCACTTTGCATTTATGTTTTGGCCACCACCGTGAATAGTGTTTTCCCTTTGTTTATAGTAAAAGAGTTCAATTGGGAGTTACCCTCTGGTAATTTTATTTGCTTATAAATAGCTAGCTTGTTTTCAAACAAATGGTCCCTCATCCTTCTCAATTCTATCATTCAAGATTTGAATTTCTTCTTAGAGTTTCACTAGTTTCATGATTTGCATCAATTGTCATCTTTCCTTTGTTGTTTAGAAGTCATTCAATCTTCTTGTTTCATCTTACTTCACTATTGTTCCATACAATCAGCTCAAAGATAGAATAACTTCATTTCTAGATAAGAATCCATTAGAGTTGCAGGTTATGTTCATCACAAAGGATAGTTATGTGAATCACAAAGGAATTACATAGTCAAGCTCTGTTCACTTGCGCTATCCCTCTACTACTCACATTGTATTCGGTCCTTATCCAAAGCTACCATTGTTTGAACAACTTCTTCGTTGATGCTATCATATACACACTTTTCTAGATTCACGAGAACACGAAGAAATGAAGAGATCACACCGAGGGGATGAAGTCACACATAACCTGGATTTACCACTATTTTGTAAATGCCGGGTTTGAACTATCAAAGTTCTATTTACAACGTATCAAATAGAGTAGTAAAATTATTTCATTTTAGTTAAATCTTGCTTTAGATATTACGGGAAGCTCGGGATTGTTAGTTCTTGAGAAATTGTGATTCATTCCTCACTTCGAGGTAAGATCAAAAGTCTCTCAATTAAATTAGTCATTTATTTAGCTATTTAGGTTAAATTCACAATTACATAGGCAAACAACTATACTAGGCTATCTTGCTTGTTTTAATTTTGTTATTAGATTAATTTTCAATTCTTTGAATATATTAGAATAGCTTCTCTTCTTTAATTTCATTAAATACTTCATTGAAAATACAAAAATAAAATAATATATGTATAGTGTAGATGCATCTTTCATAATTAGTTTATTTATTTTAATTAAAATTTGAATCATTTTGTATGACAATCACGGGACCTAGAGAGCCCAGAGAATATATATTTAAACCAATAGTGCCTCAACCGAATCTACCTACAACACTAGATGATATAGATCAAGACCTTAGAATACGGGTCTTTCGAGCACCGACAAACCTACAAGTAATTAGTGAGCAACTAAGAGGGTTGAATATCGAAGACGACAAGGTATATGTGTTCTTGTCAAATCATCCCAATTATAGACTACCTTGATAGGGTATTTGTATGACCATACAAGAATCCCGAAAGAAAAAAATATTTGGTTGTGATCCATTAGTTCCGCAGCTAGATGCATGAGACCTTCTCATCGACATAGACACGGGGTTACGCATACAGGTTGCGTAACCCCGTAAGGTATTCTGAGAAGATCGCACAACTCTTGGTACTAAACATAGAAGCTAAAAAGGCTTATGACCATTGGATAGTCAAAATAAGGAATTGATTATTCGCATGACCATAATAGGTCCACAACCACCACGAATCCACGGTTGTGATCCCAAGGTCCCACAACCCAATGGGCCTGCTAGTCGGTCAAATATTGATGCCAATTTATGCATCTTTGGTATTTAGATCATCACCACTCTCGCCGATATCATAACGTAATTCTCCATATTAAATATAGAAGATAGTCAATCCCATATTTTCTCGGGCTGACCCGAGAAAACCACCCATAGTTTACTACAAATCCACTACAACCTCATATCAACATTTTCATGACCTTGTGCGGAGATATATATGAAGCTCCCATAGTCACTTCCCACATATCCAACAACCAATAAATAGGATCTTGGCAAAGTGTGACATTGATTGGATCCTCTAAGAATCTATTATATCTTAATGATCCATTAGACCAATTCGGAGTTAGGAGGGCCTTCTTCGCCTTAGATTCACAAATTCCATTATTGTATAGTGAGGATATAAGATTTCCCGATTAGTTTTTCTGTATCCATTCATATTCCATATCCCCGGTCGTCTCGGCACGACCTCGGGAGGTCGGTACAAGGAAGAATTACTTGTAGATTCTTATGCTCGCATGTCATTTTCCATCGTATGCATACGTTCACTAGTCACAAGCAATAATAAGGGTAAATACAAGTTTTAGATGAACTCAAGATGAGTCCCGATGATCTTCAGAATGCTGGAAAGGCACGCGGAAGACAAATAGGTGCTCAGAGTGTCACTACACACTTGAGCACACAATTAGTAAAAAAATTGACAATAATGCCTAAAAATAATTATCGCTTTGAAATGCCTAATTTAACTAATTTAAAGCAATTAGGACTTTTTTTAAACGATAAAAAAATTAATTAAAAGACGATTTTAAATGACTAATTGAAAAATAAGATATTGTAATTAATACAAATAGATTTAATTACAATTAAATCTAATTAATTACAAATTAAAACTAATTAAGATAATGAAATCCTAATTAATTACGAAGAAATAAAGAAATACTAATTAAGATCTAATTAAAATTAAATCCTAACTAAATATCTAAAAATACTTTCCTTTTTAAAAAAATTCACACCTTATAAAAAGACACCTCAAATTTGAAATTTTAGAAACTTTATATAAAAAAACACCGAAATAAATTTTAAAAAACTTACCAAAAATAAATGTTAACAACTTATGGTTGTTTAAAAATCCAAATTGGAGGGAGAACTTGGGAGGTTCCCGAGTTGGGGGAGACTTTAGGAGGATCCCAAGTAAGGCACGACATTTGAGGGAAAAGTGAGGATCCTGGGTTGGATCGTGGTTTAAATCCAGGGATGGTGGGAAGTGAGTGGGAGAAGCCGTTAGAGACGGAAATAGGTTGGCGTGAGCTCTGGTCCATGGAAAGGCTCCAACAGATATGTAGGTGCGTGGGAGACTCCAACAATTAGAAAGGTAATGTAGACCACGCAGTAGAACCAAAGCCAAGTAGAGGAGGACATGAGGCGGACCGAACATGAGCACGAAGAGGAAGAAATGGCTTGTCCAGGATGACTTGGGGCGAGCCAAAAAAGGTAAGCTCGAACTAGGGAAACTACGCAGAGCTCGGGGTAGAGGGCGAGCCGCATGGGGTGAGCAAGGGAGAAGGGAGATAGATAAGGGCATAGCCAAAACAACTTTCCTAAAATGACTTTCTCAAAACATAGCTCACCAAGCATAAGGTAACATGGAATATCTTGGCTAGGGTAGAACACAACCAACTCGTGCAAAGGGAAACACAAGGCAAACCAAAAATAACTCGCACGAACAACTCGGTTAATAGGGTAGCTTGGAGGATTTGAAAGGAGCTCGCAAGTGAGTTAAGGAGATTGGTGAAGAGCTCGGTTGGGAGCAAGCGATGCACTAAAATACCAACTTCAAACTTGCAATTTTAACTTGAATCTCTGTAAAACTAGCATGCAAACACAGAGAAACCAAAAAAAAAAGATCTAAAAAAATCACTTTTAATAAATGATTTTAAAAAACCATAAAATAACCTCTTATTTTATTTGATCTACTAGATTTAGTGCGATTAGTTATAAAACCCCTGAAAAACTCAAGGAGATCTACACATGCACAAAGAACACAAAAAAACCAAAACTTTCCAAGAACAATTTGTTAAGAACATTAGCAAATGAAATTCCAGAATCTAATGATCAAGATAAAACTTTCACGAGGAGTAAAAATATCAAAACCAAGAGTGATTGCAACACATATGAAGAATGCACGTTTACCCGATCTCGCTTCTGATACCATGAAAGAGTTTGCAAGAATCATATCAAAAATGGTGCACCACGATGAAGTTGCACTCTAAAGGAAATGTAATAGCTCCAATGTAAGCACAAGGATAAATAAATTAATCAATGGAAGAACTTACATAACATAACAAAGCTTGCACATATAGAAAGTTAGCGAGTGTCTTCGCATTCTCATAAATTAGAAATGAAATGTTACATATAGGGTTTTGAGTAACCGTAGTGCATGACACATAATAAAACCCTAAACCTAACCCTAAACATAACCCATGTGAGATTATCCTCCATATGTGAGTGGAGGACACATAGGATCCAACACACCAACAGTATTGATTTCACCTAACTCATAAAACTCATTATACTCTTCATAACATGGAACAAGACTCCATAATGACTTCTTTTCTAATAATTCTCAAGATGGATTCAAGGGCACAAAATAAGTTCTTCAAAATTGAGCTGGTTCAAATTCCAAAACACCTCACCAAGGTACAAACCATATATAAATGGAAATATTATGATTTATAATATTTGGAAAAACTAATTAGAATCTGAAATTCAAGGACTAAGGCATCTAAACAAACTAATCTCTAGAACTACTCATTCAAAATCTAAGAATTAAATAACAAATATTGAGTAATCAAGCTCTAAATATCTTCAAATTCACTTCTAAGCTCAATAAAATTATGTAACACACCAAAGGAGACCTGGAAAACATAATCAAGCACTAACATGTATAGATCATGTGCAAAAATTTGATCCAACACACATGTTCTTCAAGCCTTCTTGAGAAGCCAACTAGGGATTATTAGGCCACTAGGGTTTAAACATGAAACCACTTCATCTAATCAAACCAAATGCTTAAAAACATCATGTTAGGTGTATAACAACTTTTCATGACCAAAAAACACTACTCCAAGATGTAAAATAATTAATCTCATCTCAAATCTCAAGACAAACTTTTAGCCCTTCTAGGCCAAATTCAGTAATTCTTCTTTGAGGACTTATATCTTCCATTTTTTCTAATATACATGATCACAAATTTTCATGGTTGTCTATCGATTTCACAAGGATTCTGGAATAGTTTACTTTTAATCTTGAATCTTCCATCTTAGCCCTAAACTATAAATCTCCAAAAACTAGGGTTTTTCTCTCACTTCCTGAAACATATGGAACACTAAATCAAAACCAAAATGAGATATGAGGAATCCTCTATAACTTTGATGCATCAATTTTTATTTCCAAGATAATTAAGAGATAATACCATGCATATCTTCCCAATCACTCTAGAAGGATAGTTTGACTAGGGTTTCAAACCAACTTGACTTCTTAATGATTTTTCATAAATATGGGACATCAAAACAAACTCATTATTTTTTAAAACCTTATAGACTCCATGAAAAACATCCCTCAAACCCTTAGGATCCCATACAAATTTTTTGTGAGTGGGTGAAAAAATAAGTTACCATTTGATCTGATTTTTCCTCCTTTTGAATTGAATTATTCCAAAAATATCATATCTTCAGAAAATATTTTCATTCTGACTTGAAACTTGTCATGAAGCATCATGAAAACCTCCTCTAGTTGTCACAAGCCATCTATTTTCTCAAATATTCCTAAAACTCTCCACCACTAAAAATTACCTATGGGTTGTTGACTAGTCTCCACCATCTTTCTTCTCGAAGGACCATGAATCATCATGAAACCTCTAAGTAGTGACTTGAAACTCATCATACATATGTTAATAACATCATAATACATTTACCATTCTTGGATAGGACTTCTCTTCTCATCTCTCATGTCATCATACCATACTCAATCCTCTAGGTCTAGGAATAGGCCTATAATGACATGTAAACCTTAATTTCACCTTGAAATCAACCTCCAAACCTCTATGAGTGCTTCAACACACTCTCTTCATGATCTCCATGCTTTTATGGTGCTCATCCATCTTCCTCATGTCTTCATTCCATCATCTAGACCTCATTATTATGCCTACTTAACTAAGGGAATTGCACCATTGCCTTTTATCCTTACTTGTGCACACCATGTTGACTATCAAATTATCATATACTTGCTCATGTAACTAATAAATCATCATAACACCCTACTACATCTTCCTTTGTCATTAATGGACTTTTTACATTAATGACAACACTAAAGAGCCCATATGCAAACAATCTCCCCTTTGTCATTGATGGAAAACAAGATACTTATCCTTCCCCTTTTACATTAATGAAAAAGCACATACCTATAGTATACATTATTCATCTTCATCTAAAAATTAGGATCACATCTCGGTTGGAAACATCAACAAAAAACATCAAAACAGCACACAAACCTACCATTTTGTCTTTTAACCTATTTTTAGCTTCATAAGATATTTGTAACTCCTTGGGTAAAGACACACACACATGCCAAAAATCAGTCCGAGCATGAATAATCACAAAACATAACTTTTTAATCCTTCTTGGACCTATCTCTACTGAGGAAACCATCAAAATACTTATCTCTACCATACATTGGTTACTAGTAAATTTTAGGAATGAGATCCCTAAAGAAAACCTTCAAACCAAAAATTCCTAGCTTATGCTAGCCAAGAAAGCCCATAAACAACATGAAACAATTCCTTATTGTTTCCCTAGGATCATACCATCTCAATCTAACAAACTATGCAAAACTTATACCACATACCTTGCACTCATGCCATGATATGGAACAACAAAAATACCTTTTTCCTAAAGTAATATGTCAATATTTCTTTCTTTCTTTGCATGTTATTATAGCTTACTTGATCAAAGGACTTTTCCCCCTTGTCATTGTACCTGCAAACACGAATAAATATATCCAACCAGTCACCTTCGCACCTTATGCACCTAATAGAATATAAATACCAACTCCCTTGCTTGATAAGCCTATTAGAATTTGAGGATTCTAATAAATACATATTTAATCAACTTACATATTAGATAATGTTACAATAAATATTTAAATAAAGATTACATCACAACATAAGTAAATAAAATAATAATTCTATGAAATAAATAACAAAGGTGACAAAATATTTATAGTGGAAAACCCCAATATGGTTAAAACCACTTTGAAAATAACCTTTTACTTTAGAGAACTTATTTTACATCCAATAAGATCACCTCCTCCTTTGAAACCCTATTTACCAAGGGTAAAACCAAATCACTTGATTTGCACACATTTTATATATTTCTTGAATATATCAAATGAGGACCTAAAGTCCTTTTTATATAAGGTGACGGGAAAATGTCTCCCCACCTACCTTTTCAACCTAAAATGGTTGACACATAAACCTATGTTTATAATATTTAATATTAGAAATATAATAATTTCATGATATTAAATACTTAACCTAAAGTATATACCTAGGTTAGCATATTTAATAATAGAAATATAAATATTTCATATTATTAAATATTAACTTATATATTATGTGATGGACCCATATACATTAAGAGTTGTCCGCACCACTTAATCATTATGTCCCAACACTCCCCCTTAATGTTAAGTGGGATAACATAACAAATGTCAATAGATTACCTATCCGTAGTACACTACATAATTTATAATCCTTAAACCATAAAAGTTTTAAGATAACATATTGGTTGAAGGAATTATAACACCTTCATCATACTCAATTTACCTTTTGGTACAAAATGATTTGGAATCTCAAATATCATCCCATGATCTTTGATTTATGAGTTTTATGTTCTCAAAGGTTCTCATAAAAGGTTATTGAACCCAAGAATATAGAATCATTTTGCAACAAAGGACCTCCTTAACAATATGCTTGTATTGGATGTTTACCAATAAACTCAATAGAACTAAAGAGTTTACTGAAGACCGCCTTTAAGATCTTTCTACACTTCTTTCTAAAAAAGAAGTCGAGGAGGTATACATGCCCGAAGGTATTTTACAAATGTCTAAAGGTATTTTTATAAAATCTAAGCTCCATTAGGACGTGACATTTTCATGCACACTCCCCCTCAATGGAAACTTCGAAAATCTAAGCTTTTCATGAAAGTGACAAAACTTTGTTGCACTCAAGGACTTTGTGAAGATGTCAACAACCTGCTCTTCAGTCAACACGAACTTGAGATTTATGTCATCACTTAGCACCTTCTCATGGGTGAAGCGTATATGTATCTCAATGTGCTTCATCCTTTGATGTTGAACCGGATTCTTAATCAAGAGTAATACAACTCTAGCCACCACATAGAAGAGGAATACTTCCTTTAACTTCCATGTGTATCTCTACCAATAACCGCTATAACCACATGGCTTCTTTACTTCTTCCATTGTACTTCTCTACCTCAATAGAAGAAATGGAGACTATTGATTACATTTTTGTTCCAAGTAATGGTTCCTACACCAAAAAACTTGAACACATATCCAGTATATTTTATAACACAACATCAATATGGTTAGAATCACAAAATCCATATAAGATAGCATTTTCATTCTTAGTATAATGCAACCCATAATTGATTGTTCCTTTAATATATCTAAAAATTCTTTTTACAAGATTCCAATGATCTCTAAAAAGGTTCTTGCATAAACCTTGAAGTAATTCCTACTGTATAGGAAATATTTGATCTAGTTATAGTTAGATAAATCAAACTATCAACTATCATCATATATAAAATAGGATCAACCTTTTTCATATGCAGATTTAGGGTTGATATTTATTCCAACTTCCATTAAAGTAGAAAATGGTTTACGATAAATCATAAGAAAGTTTTTCAATACAATGGTTGCATATTGTGTTTAAAAAAATAAAAATAGAACAAAATACAGTCACACTAAGAACATGATGTGAGAGACCTAACTCATTCATTTCAAAGTATTGCTTCAATTTCTCTTTAATCTTATGAATTAAATCAGAATTGTCACCATTCATAAGCAAATCATCAACATATATACATATAATGATAATATGTGAGTCTTATTGTTTAATGAATATATCATTGTTAGAAGAAAAATTAACAAAACCTAACAATTTAAAGAAGGAAACAATTTTTGCATACCAAGCTCTAAGAGCTTGTTTTAAACCATACAAGGATTTCTCAACTTACAAACATAGTTTTCTTTACCAGTTTCTTCAAATCCTTTAGGTTGAAACATGTAAAGTTATTATTTTAAATTACAATTTAAAAATATTTTTCTTATCCATTTGGTGGATTTTCCACCCAAATTGAGTGGAAATTATAAATAAGGCCCTAACAGTACTCATTTTAGCTACAGGGGAAAATGTCTCAACATAATCAATACCAAGTTTCTGATTGAAACCTCTAGCAACAAGTCTAGCTTTATGTTTTTTAATACTACCATCAACATTATACTTTACTTTGTATATCCACCTAGACCCTATAATACATGCGCTCAGGTTCATACAAGGTAATTAATGCATGGTACATATGATGGCTTCGATCATTTTCCTAAGGTTAATAGGATTTAAACTTTCTAACATAGATTGAGCCCAATTTAATTTCTTATCTAGGAAGATAAGAGTTTTAGAAACATCTATAGCATCAAAAATCCTCATGACCATTTACTAAATCGGAATCAAAACCACAATTTAAAGTATTTAATGAAGTAACTTCAAGAGAAGAAGACAACACATGTAAACCTTTCACTACATTATATCTATACATTTTATATAGGCTTTGATACTTAACATGTCCTAACCTTTCATGCCATAGTTTTGAATTATTCAAACTCTGAGATATAAAACAAGATGCGAAGAGAAATCATAAAAAATATATAGACTATTTCTTTTGATTCCTTCGCTTATTATACTCTCATTACTATCCTTAATATACCAAGTATCCTTCATGCATGGATTCTAGTTGTGTCCATACCTCTTTTGAATGTTCAATATTACCAATGTGTAGAAGGTACTCATCGTTCACATTGCGTAAAATCATAGAAAGATCCTCCTACATTCGTTACAAGAATGCATTCATATTATCTACAGTTTCTTGATGACTAGTGGGAGAAACCTCAGATCTAGAAACAATCATCCAGAGTTTCCTCACCATAAATTCTATTTTGAACCCAAATGTTGTAGTTGGTTTCATTCAGATTTGGGTTTTGTCAAGACAGAAATAATCGACGTCATTATTTCATAAACCTCAGAAAACACACCCCAATATAATATACAATGTACTACATAGATACATATTTATCAATAATAAAAACAATACTTTTAATAGAATCAAATCTAAATCTTATAGATCTAAAGAAATTATTTGATCATAACTAATTAAGTCATTACAATACATATTAATTAACCTCCCATGATCAAATAATAACTCGCCATATAAAGGGCTCGCATTATACCCCGATTTATATAAAAATATTTTTGACTATATAGAAGTGAACAAGAGACCCCTAAGAATGCATAACAACATCAATTTTTGAAAAAAATAAATATAGAAAAAGATCCGACCAACTTAAATTTGACGTCTAAATGACCGTCATATTGTCTTATGTTCGGTCTACCATGACAATCATTTGATGTCAAATTTAATGAAGACAAAACTTGTTGTATATTTCTAAAATGTGAAATTCTAGAATTTCTTCTTCTCGTATAATATTATAGAGTTATAGTTTAATACATTATAATAACGTATTATAATTTATAATGTAAAAATATATATAATTTTTTTAAAGATATATAGTTTATAAAATGTAAATAAAAAATAATATACGATTCATAAAAATTATAAACTATAGTATATTGTTTTTATATAAAAATACACATAACCCTTATTAAAGGGGTTTAAAGGACATAGACCAGATAAAAGAATTTTACCAGTGTAAATAGATTTATGAGATTATAGATAAACTCCGCATATTTTATAGAGGGGACAAGTAATTTAACCCGACCAATGAAATAAATTGAAATCCCTTTTTCATGAACCTTCTCTCCTCCCTTCATTTACTCTTAATTTTACCCTACACACATTTAAAACTATGGAAATATTGTAAAATATTTTATATAATTCTTATGAGCTAAAAACCTTAAATATTTTATGTGGCTATAACTACCAATATTTTAATAAATATTTACCACACTTCATGTGGGCCACCAATAAACTAGCCCCCTTATTTTTTTATTTCCATTTATACTTGAGAATTCCACATTTTATACCTAGATATTATCTCATTTTATTTTCCACTCCCACTCTTATATAAAAGAAAACCTTTAAATAAGTTTATTTATATAGTTTTTATAAACTATAAGATATAAATGAATAGGGTTAACCCCTTACATGGATAACATAAATGGTTAGGGACACATGTTAGGTTTTATTTAATAAATATTAAGATTTAAAAAGTAATCCCTTCATGGCCAAGCAATAAACACGAACCCCCTTACTAAAAAAAAATAAGCACTTAGGTTTTTTTAAAACATATATAAACCAAATCTAATAAAATTTATATTTTAAGCGGTTTAAACTAACCATATATATAAAATATGATTCAAACTTAGGTTTGTTTCTTTTTATAAAACATATATACCTAGATTTGTAAGTTAAATTTAAATATGATTTAAACTTAGGCTTAGAGTATGGTCTATTGACTCTTCCCTCAATCCCTTATAATTTTAATATGGTTTAAGGATTTTAATATATAGTTTTTTTTCTTCAAAACTATATAAATTTTAATATGATGTTTATATAAATTATTATATAAATCTTATTCTATATTATATATATTTTATTTAAAATAATAATATAGTTTTAGGATATAGTTATAGATTAACTATAAACTATAGTTTTTCAAATCAAATCCTTTTAGAGGGATCCAAAGAACACGGGTATGAATTTACCTTCCAAAATATTTAACCTACAAACATTTGAAATTATAGAAAACATGAAAATTATTTCATATAGTAATAAATCCTTTCTATTTTTGTATTTGATTTTCACACAGTAAATATTTGAAGCCCCTTTCACTTGTGCACACATCAATCTCTAAACAAATATTAATTCCATATAATTTACAAAATGTAAATGAAAGTAAGAATCATATCATATTACATCTCATTCCCCAAAAAATTAGGGATTTAAAATTGAAAAAATTAAAAAATTTATGAGAGTTTAATTGCACAAATGTAGTGCCAAAATAAATTTGGAAAAAATAAGGGGACCTAATGCTTTTAAAGACACTTTCGGTTTGTTGAAAAAACCAAGAAAATTAAATAAATAAAATAAAAACATTTGATCTTAATTTATTTAATTTACCTCACTCTGTTACCATGTTAGAATTTGAGGATTCTAATAAATACATATTTAATCAACTTACATAGTACATAATGTTATAATAAATATTTAAATAAAGATTACATCATAATATAAGTAAATAAAGAAATACTTACAGAAATAAATAATACATGTGACACAATATTTATAGTGGAAAACCCCAATAGGGTAAAAGCTATTTTGAAAATAACCTTTTACTTTAGAGAACTTATTTTACATCCAGGAAATCACCTCCTCCTTTGAAACCCTATTTACTAAGGGTAAAACTAAATCACTTGATTTGCACACCTTTGATATATTTCTCAAACGTATAAAATGAGGACCTACAGTCATTTTTATATAAGGTGATCGGGTATGTCTCTCGACCCACCTTTTCAACCTAAAATGGTTGACACATACACCTACGTTTATAATATTTAATATTAGAAATATAATCATTTCAAGATATTAACTATTTAAGCTAAAGTATATACCTAGATTAACATATTTAATAATAGAAATATAAATATTTCATATTATCAAATATTAACCTATATATTAGTGATGGACCCATATACATTAAGGGTTGGCTGCCAGATCACTTAATCATTATGTTCCAATGAAGCCATCATAAACCTATAATTAATTGTTACTCCTTTCCACACTCCATTGTACTCTTTCATAGTGCAAGAATCCTACCATGATGCATTAATCCATCCATACTAGTCTTGTAACACTCTTGGCTTCTCTTATCAAAGGAAATGATCACTCTAGCTTCATCTCAACTTTATGCACCAGTAAAAATATCAAAATTTTCCATGTACAAGTTAAGGCAACATATACTTGGCCTTACAACACTTATATACCTTAGTTTATGATGATATTGCACAAGCTCTATAGTTCTTCATCAATATGCAAAAATTCACATAGACTTATATAACCCTTATAACCATGACTTTGCTTCATCCTTCATCACCCTATCTTCATGATGCACTAACAGACTAAGAATATACATCTTTTGTGTTTCACAACTTGTATACCTATATTCCTTCATTCTTTGTCTTCTTAAACCGACAACCGACAGAGCATAGTTCATTTCCTTTTGATTACTATCATAATCTACATACTCAAGGCTAAAACATACTTGAATATTGTTATAGTAGTATTACATGAACAATCATGCTTCGAGACTTAATTCTAGAATTTTTGAACTCAAAATTATTCAATCCAAACAAGAACATCATACCTCATACCTTGCTCCATTGTCACCAATCAAATAGTGTTACCTAGATTTTTTTGTCAAAGAACAAATGCTTATTTGGAATTAGGTCAACAATCACAAAGCATTGTCATGAAAAAATCACCTCACTTAGCCTTAAATATTCATTCAATGAGTCATACGACCTTGATATCCTTCATTTATCCATAAGATCCATTAACCTTTAAACACATTTTCAGAGCAAACACATACCACAACTCCAAGATTCATTATCAAAAAACTACCCTGAATCACAACAAAATGAAAACATTTTTATCCTCTTAAATTTGTTATGGAACCTTCAAATCTTCCCGATTACCATGGTATCTCGACTCCCCCTTGGATTATGCATATGAAATCCTTAAACTCTACAAAATTTCTTGATGAAGTATCAACTTCAAACACCACCGACATAGACCAAGTGTTCATGAATTCAAAAATTGACTACTCTAGATCAATTGTATAACTTAGAATCCAAGACACATGATAGTAAGATAATAATCATGACATACCATGATGACGGATAATTGTTCACTCAAGACTACCTATTTTGATGCTACACGACTTTTGAGACACACAATACAATTTTTTACCATTTACACCAGATGAAACCCTTACCACTAATGCATATACACCTAATACTGTAACAACCTTCCTATTTTATGTCATTATGACAATACATCACTCTTGAAGGTGTAAACCCTAGAGTCCTAAAAAAGGCTTGATACATAGACTATGAAGAGATTCAATGAATATACTAGGACATAAGATGAAAACTTTCCTTCTAAATGTATATAGAAACATGAATATTCCTTCATACTCATATCCACAATGACTCAACTTATGTTATTTAGATTACTTCATGAATGATGAAAATCACAACCAATACCAACATAGAGCTTTGACAAATTTTAAGTCATAACACATATTATACTTCATGCTTTTTGTACTAGTAACTGACCATAGAATAATCCTTCTAACTTGAGTCAACATGACACTTCACACTTGAAGACATTTTGACTAAGACCATCCCATTTTTAAAAACGAAACATGATGAACATGAAAAAGGTAGACTACACATACCTTTAATAGGACTAAGACAACTTATAGGATCTCACAACCGTGTTTCCTCCATCCGATTAATGTCTTCTATAAGCCTAGAGAAGACACACCATTTCTCTTTTAGGTCACTAAAAAGTATATAATCATTAAATGATCCCAAATAATTTATCTCCTCTCTCTCTACCTTTGAGATCCTTTCACTCTTTTTGGATTACCTTTTAGGCATGATAAGTTCATCTCCAAACCCTTCTTCTAATTGGTGATTGTACAAATAAAAATTGACATATAACCTTAAACCGAACTCGATCCCCAAAGGTCATGTCGCAAAATCGATGTTGAATGTGTGTGGATAACTATAGGAGGATTAGTAACTAAGATTTGGTAGTGTGATTTCCTTGTAGCTTAATTGGAAAAGGGGATATTTAGAGGCTATGAGTGGGTAACATAAATTCCCTATGGTTTGTTTTACTAGCTTGGATCTAAGTGTTGATCTAGTTTGAAGTGTCCAAATTAAACAAGATGAAATTAAAAATCTATTCTACTGCTGAAAGGAAATCTGAACAAGCCAAAAAACTGAAATATTATAATCACAAACAACAATTCACTTTTATTCTAAATAATCTAATCTACTTCTACACTAAAACTAAACAAGAAAAATAAGTGCTAAGTGTATTGAAACTAAACTAACTTAAAACAATAAATTTTCCAAAGATCTATGATATGTAGACAACCTCCTACATATATTCAGGGTTCATTTTAAGACACCTCTATAAGATTTTAGGTGGAAAATACCTGGCGAATATCCCAGAACCGCCAAATGAAAGGTGAATTTGACAAAGATTCCAAAACCAAATTTTTGTCTGGTTTTTTCTAGCTACATCATTGACGACTAGGAGCGACAACAAGATGTCAATAATCATTCTTGACACGCGTCAAAGGAACTTTAATAGTCTTGGCCGACACGAGAAAAGAGAAGTCAATAATATTTATTGACACGCGTCAATGGAACGTCAATGAAATCATTTGTCACACGCCAATGGAAGTGGTTGTCGCACATCGCCGATGGGTTTAGTTGACGCGTGACAAAATGCTTCCATGATGCGTGACAAATGTTTTCATTGACACGCGTCAAATGACACTACTAACGTGCTTCAACAAGTTATATTGTCGTGCGTCAACAAATCCGCATTGACGCGTGTCAATAGATGCCATTGACGCGCGACAATAGATGCATTGACGCGCAAGTAAACCTCTTAATGCGTGTCATTTGCTCGAGTTGTCACACGCCAATCGTCTCTATTGACGCGCAACTACAACTACAATTGTTGACGCGATAATACAACTGTTGATGCATGACAACACGAGCAATCGATGTGCGTCAAAGGTTCAATTGATGTGTGATTTAGCCTATAAATACCCTTCGACTGTCATTTTCTCATTTACACCTTCCCGCTCTTGAATTTTTGTAGGTCTCAATCGTTGTCAAAGAAGAGAATCCAAGCACAACTATAATGTCAACTTCACATGCTTCCCAACTGCAAGCTCGGAAAAAAATCAAGAAGAGAATCCAATTCAATCCATGGCCAAGATCATATACAGGAATCCCTTATGCCCTCACATCCATACTGTTTTAAAGATGTCTTCAGAATATAAAGATTTGATGGATGCGTGTGAATTTACAGGGCTCGTTAATATGCCCCATTTCGAAATAGATCCGGATATTTTGAATTACCTTCTATCATCCTATAATTCAGAGGATGGCCTTTTTTATGTGACTCTGAATGATGGCCGAATGTTCCAATTCAGTATCGAAGCAAATGACATCCATCGGTTTACGGGCCTTCCTTTCGAAATTTACCAATTGTTACAACCAAGGCAACACTATTAGAAGAAGACAAGAAATTTCTCGAATCAACGTTCGGTTTCCATGTTGATTGTAAGTATAATTCATTTTAATTCATATTTTTTATTCTATTTTTATTCTGATACAATTTTCACTATTTATACTAATTTTCACTGTTTCGCATTTGCAGCCCATGTCAATAAATCCAGGCGTGGTGTGGATACGCAATCAATTGCACACCACTTTCTTGCTGCAGTTATTTCATTTTTTCAATCCAGAATTGTTTTGCAGGGTCACCAAATAGATATACCAAATTGGGCCATTGCATACATTGTTGCCACTATCTCAAAACAAAAATTTGATTGGTGCACCTATCTATCCAAAAAAATAAGAACTGACCTAACAAATTCAAAACTTTCAGAAAAACCTGTCATTTATTCAACAAACTATCTCCTCGGCCTTTATTATGAGGCACTTTTAAATTTAAAAGATAAAAAAATTCCTACTTGCACTGATGAGGAGTTGATGAAGTTGTCAATTCCATTTGAAGAACAACAGGTATAAAGTATTTAGTTTGTATTTCAATTTTCGACATTACACTGCGTAGTTATTAACACTTAAATTTTAATTTTTTGCAGAGAATATTTATTGAAGCCCTTCCCCGAAAAAAGGCATTATCGAGAGGAAGAGGCCAACAACACGCTGAGGCTTCGGGGGACTCCCAATCTAAAATGGAAGCTCACTCCTCTCCAAACCCCCAACAGTTTGAACTTGTTAAACGCCAGAGAAGTAATACCTTCTCATATATTATTTACAAATTGCAAAGTTGCATATTTATTTTTCAATTTAAATTTTAACCAAATGAATTGACAACATTTAATATTGATGAATTGCAGGGACTTTGGAACATACACTTGTTTCAGAAACTCAACCTTCTTCCCCAACTCACTCCATACAGTCGCATGCATTCATATCTTCTGAACAAACCCTGAATACAACTCCTACAAGGCCACCCTTAGCACCGAGAAAAACTACCCCTCGACAAGAAGGTACAACTTTTCGATAGTATGTTTAATTTCATAGTTTTTGCCTTTATGAATTGTTTTCCTATTTTTCATTTTTTTCTTGTACTTTTCAGCACATGTCAGTCCTGATCAAACCACGGCACCAACACCCACTCAACCAATAATTTTTAAAATGCCAACCAGAGGAATAGTGAAAAAGAACATTGGTAAATGCATGCCACTTGCTCCGGCCCCTAGTGGGACACTAAACATTGCCTCCTCCTTTCGAATTCCAACTCTCTCACTCGGTGGCTTGCCCAGTGCAACAGGCATATCAGTTTTGAACAATATAAATTTAGATGAAGATTATTTGGGCATTGATAGCAATGACCCAACTAGTTTTTTCAATACCCGCGAGATGATTCAAGGCCAGCAGGTATACTTCAAATTTCAATTTAAATATGCTTTACAATTTTGAATTACATTTTGATTTAAATTTATTTATCTAAATCTTGATTTATTTTTTCACAAACAGGATCAGCCCACCCAAAGGCAGAAACAAGTAGCAGTTGATCTTGCTGAAAGCCCCCATACTTCTCCAGCAAGATCATCTTCATCAGATTCAGATAGTGAACAGTTGCTACCTTTTCCTTTGGAGAACTTAATTGGTTATGATTGTCAATCCCATGTCAGTGAGTTTATTCTTCCTCATATCAATCAACTTATAGAATGGGAGAGAAGGGCTAAAGTTCTTATCAATGAGATTATTAGTCGTTATGAAAATTATTGGCAATGGGATAGTTTATACGCTGCAGTCCAGAATCAACCTGCGAAGATGGATTCCTTACTTACCCAAGTAAGAAGTGGGACTGTCACGTATAACAACAACTATAAAGATGACATTTTAGATAAGTCATTAAACAAATTAGAAAATATTAGTGCCGAGGCCTAGGCATATTTTAACAAATGGTCCAAGGACAAGGATTTGGTAGCAATTGCAAATGCCGAAAGAGATAGAGCGGTTGTAAGTACTATTACATTCAAACAATCATTCTTGTTAATTTGAAATTTTCATTTTTTAGTAATATTTTGAATTGACATTACTCTTTTTGTGTAGTTGAAATATGAAAATTTGAAGATTCAAGCGAAGGTATTGCAAGTTCACTTGGAAACAACAAAGAACAGTTTATCGCAAAAAAATTTGAAGCAAAATATTGTTTTGGTTAACAAACAAAATAATACACTAAAGTGGATAATTAAAGAGCATGGTTTCGACCCTAACATATTATTCAAAGCTAAAGCAGCAACTAATCCAAATTTGTTGTCGCATGGAGATGCGACAAATCAAGAAGAAAGAATTTTAAAAAATTGGACAAGGCTTTGCGGAAGATCTTATAAGTTCAGGGGTTATTTTTGTTGTTGGGGAAAGGGGTACAAATGAGTGGAAGAAGCCGTGGCGAAGAGAGCAGAGGAGTTCAATTGGATAAAGAAAAGAGGGTTGAAAACTAGAAACTTTTATTATTGTGGAAAATTTAAATATTGAATTTGAAAACTTATACTATTTAGTATGGTATTTGAATTTAATTATATGGAATTATATACAATCTTTAATTTTAATTGCATTAGATGGTGATTATCATGAATTATATGTATGTTTCTTGTTTACTTGTTTCATTGCATTGTCGTATGATGAATGATGATAATGTGATAATTAGATGATGAAATGATGATAATGATATTAATATATTATATATATGGACGATGATCGAGTTTAATGTGGACATAGATTTATCATGAAGCACGTAATTCTTCTTCTCTAGACTTTTGAACTTGTTTTAAGATAATTATTCTCTATACTTGTAATGATATGATCATAATGTCATTAGAATGGATATGATGACATTCATGATTAGAATGGATATAGATGACATTAGAATGAATATAATTGTAATGATATGATTATGAATTATTTTTTAAAAATGGAATTGTTTTAATAAATTTCAATTAGATAAATAATTGTGTTAATAATAATTGTAGTGTCGGGACTCGTGATATGATAATGATATGGTGATGATATGATATATATAGATGATGAGGAATTTTATGTGGACTTATATTTCAAATTGTATAATGTATTGTTTATCCCACGCTTAAAAAATATATCAAAGGATTTTGCACATATAAAAAAATACATTAAATATAATTTTAAGAAATCAAGAAAGAATCATCACTTGTAACAAATTAAATATAATTGCAAATATGATAGGGTTTAGCTTACCTCTTTACGTATTAGATTGTTGTGAAATCATCAACGGTTACTTGCTAGATCTTTGTTTTACCTGACATTGTAGATAGAGGGGTGAATTGCCTGACATTGTCAGTCCTAAGAAGTGCCAACAACATCTTTAAATATATAGACCAACAATATCTTTAAATAAATGTAAATATATAGAATTAGACTTGTAACATCTTTAACGATAACAAGAGCTAAAAATGTAAAGTAACAAACAATAAGATTATGTTGAATAAGATACCTATTTAAAATTGAAATCATCACCGGTAATGTGTTAGATCTTTGTCTTAAAAAATTCAACACAAAAAATGGATTAGTAGATAGATGGGTGAGTTGCTTGACATTGTCATCCCCGAGAAGTGACTTCCTCGGATGGATGTCAACCCACGTTTTCAAAAATAAAAAGATTGTATTTAACTAAATGTAAATACATAGACTGTAACATCTTTAATGATAACTAGAGTGAAAAAAATGAATACTAAAAACAATAAGATTAAGGGGAAAAGATACCTCCTTAAATTTGAAATCATCACCATCCACCGGTAATGAGCTAGATCTATGTTTTAAGAAAACCCAACATGAGAAATGGATTAGTAGATAGATGGGTGAATTTCTGACATTTTCAGATCCGAGAAGGACCTATAAAAAGATAAAGATAAAGAAGATACCTATTTAAAGTTGAAATAATCCATTATCAATAAACTTCATCAAACTCGATGTTATCTTCTCGTAGAATGTGACGATGAGCCAATTACACTCTCAAGGTTGGGAATATTTGTACTTGTAGCTATATTATTCACACCTCTTCTTTCGCAAAGGGAATTCCAGATGCACAATTGCTCATGCGAGCGAAACGTTTCGATGGAGTATCGAGAAACATAACACCTCATGCAACTTTCTAGATTTTTATCCAACTGTTTCTCGCTTTTGATTTTATAAATGACAATGCACCGAAAACCCTTTCATCCTCGTGCAGACCCCAAAATCATTGTTTGGCATAACTCATATAATCTAAAATATTCACCGATATCCTCTTGTAAGATAGAAATTTGATAGATTCCTCGCCACACTTTGTAATAATAACACCACTTTCGAAGTTTCATCTAAATTCTTATATTGGTTCCTCATTGTTGTTGCAAAATTTGTTGACTAAAAATTTAATAAATCGGCAATTCAGTATACCTTTGATTTCCATACCCTTGAGCTCTGACGTATTTGTAAATTGTTCCATTATTGTACCCATTGATTTATGGAAATGCTTTCTAAAAATTCTCACATGGCCACCTTCGATATTCCAAAAATTAGGATTCATGACACCCATGGCTTCCAGAATTTTATCTTTACAGAAACGTTCCTTAATTTCTGATGACAAGGTTTTTGAAAAAATTTTAAGCTTTATTCTTGTTTCAACTATAACAGACTCAAACAAATTACATGTCATGGGAACATCTTCTCGTTCTGATCCTGTAATATCTTGACGTTTTTGTAAAATGTGTAGTGGTATTTCCCTCCCATTAACAGTGATGCAGAGGTGATCGTGGATATTAAATCTCAAAAAGGTGTTAGGATTTTTAAGATCTAATAAATCTTTCCAATTTTCAAAAATAGGTGCTTCAAAACTATCCTAGGAACAGTACAATATATCAAGACTTTGACATACCATTTTTCTCATCCATATAAAATCCACAATATAGATTAATCTCCTGTGCATGCTTCATCAGTGTATTGATCTCCTTTAACATTGGAAGAATACCAACCAATGTAAGCAATGTCTCCAAATCAGTTAAACGGAAAACAAGTCCCTTTCTCTATCAACTTCATGATGGTATTTGTGCATGAAACCAACCAATGAAGGATACTCCTCATGAACTCTGCATGCAGGTTCATACAAAGAGATCCATCTAGTCTCCACATCCTTTAGAAGTTTTTTTCCATCTGTAATTCCAATTGCAAATTTCTGGAACTCGAGAAATCGCTTTGGGCTACTTGACATATAGGCATGAATTTCTCTTATAAGGTCTTCTAATTTAGCAACATTTTCATGGTTGCTTACCATTTTATACGCTAAATTCATTCTATGAGCCATACAGTGAATTGGTAGCATATATGGGGCCACTGTTGTTTGTAATCTAACACAGAGCCCTGTTCGGTGACCCTGCATAACAGATGCACCATCTACTCCAACGCATACCAAATTCATAGCAAGTTCATAATCAGTCATTCCAACAACATCTTTCAAATGAGAAACAACTATTTTATGTAGGTTTTCGGCATTGCAGTTTTCAACCATTTTCATAACACCCAATAGATGAGGTGTCCTTATATGATTTTCTAAAGTATAGATGTGGATACATACCCATGCGGTGTTGTCGACTACTGATCACTTCATCAATTGAAAGAGAGATAAATTTTTCTTTTTTACATTCTCTTTCAAATCTTCCTTCTCTATCATCAAGAGGCATTTTGCCATTTCCCATCCACTACTTTCAAACCAATGAGACTTGAGGTACATTCAAAGATTCCATTAAATTAATACAAAACTTTGAAATCGAGGGAAATCCAAATCACTCTTCCCTTTTTAGTATTTGAAAAGAGTAGAGAATTGTATGAATTTTGCATGTAGATTTGTTTCTTTCATCTTACCAATATGCGATGTGATCATTCCTCCCTTTTCCAACAGATGTCTATGTTTTTTTTGCTCTGCCTCATATTCTGTTGCGTATCTAACATGCATGCATTCTTTTCAGTTTTCCACCTATGTGTTTTGATTTTCGGCCATCTACCCCGTTACGATTAAATATTGTTTTCCACAATGTTTTTCTATAGTGTCCAAATTTAGTTACATTTTTGTTGCTTTCCCAATTTCCATGTACATATTATACATGTACATTGAGATGGGATCTCTTGAAATTAGATGATTATACAGGTTCAATAAGTGGAAATTTAGCTTCCCAATCAAACTTGTATGTCGTACCCAATGGACCACATATTCTTGTTTGTTTTCAATGCTTTACTTTTTTAGTAGAATTTTGAGCAATATCACAATCACTGGTTTCCTCTTTCTTGGACCGGAGTTTGATTTTGATTTATGTCTTCCATTTTTCTGAGTGTTTGTATCTGTGATATCTAGATGCACTTCTGGTTACATCCCAACAGGAACAATATCTTCAAGATCTAGCATATTATCATAGGTTTCATTTGTTTGACTTTGATACTATGCAGAATGCATGTCCACCTCAATAATACCTTCCACACAAATGTCGATTCGATTCTTTGTGGTGGCATCTATATGATTGGTATTTACAATATCTCGTATCCGCATGAAGTTTCCAAAATACTTGAAGAGTGATTTCGAGATTTCTTACTTACTTTTAGGTTATTCGTATTATTTGAGTGGCACCTTCCATTATTCTGAAGAGAGTCCTGCTTCAACAAAAGAACCAAGTAGTGACTCTATCCACGTCCGAGGTCTTGTCACGCATCAACTACCTATTCCCTGTCGCGGCGTCAACACTAGCCTTATCACACGCAATCAACTACTTTGCCCAAGTCACGCGTCAAATCTTAACTGTCGTCATCAACACTTCCATTGTTGCATGTCAATACGCTCTTGTCGCGTGTCAACAATGCCCTTGTCACGCATCAACACTTCTTTTTTCGCGTGTCAACAATCACAGGCTAACAGTAATTTGAATCTCTGGTGCTTAAGGGTATGCGAGTTCAAATTTCACAGTATTGGTAATTTGGTAAGCTACTTGAGGTATACTACCCAACGAATCACCTAGGTTTTTATAGGAGATGTTTTCAAATGAAGGCGAAGCCAACCCCCCAAAAAAAATATACTATATATTTTAGGCGAACAGGACACCGACCCACTCCAAATAATTTGCCTTTTCAAATTTTCCTAAAATGAAATTTTTACCATATTACGAATATTTGCCACTAAAATTATCCCCGCATATATTCTCTCCTTCAGATCCACAAGGATGGGAAGAAGAGGATCTATCACCGGGGGTTTCTATGAAAGATTCAAACCCTCTTGGAAATTAACTAATTTCTTGCAAATGAAAGGAAATTGATTTCTACTCTATTTGATATGACGTAACAATGATAAATTGTAAGAATGAAGGAAATCAAACAACAAATCCAACCTGGAATTCACATAATAAAGGTAAATCCAGCTGTGTATTAATTTTTCCCCTCAGTTTGTCCTTTCTTTCTCTATGTGTCCATATGAGTCCAAGGGATTGGTAATTCAATAACAATAAGCAAGAGGATGGCACTTGAGCAATGGTAGCTTAAAGGCAGTCTAGATGCAATACAAGTAGAAGAGAGATAACACAAGAGAACTAAGCTTAGCTATGTAATTCCTAGCAAGATTGTGGCAAAAATGCAATGCAAGAAACACAAAACTCTCATGCCCTTTTATTGAATACAAGCATGGCATTTATATGAATTGAGGATGGGATGAGCCTTCATGCACAAGGTAAGAAGAAGCAGTTCCAACTAATTAAATCTATTTTAAAATAGAATGTGGAAGGAGAACCAAACAATCAAAGCTAATTTTAGACAATTTGGCTCACAGATGCATGCTAAAAGTGAAATTAAGTGAACCTTCGCATGTTAAAACATGCATGATAGAATATGGAAAAAGTAGGAAGGATCACTGCCCTGCTACGCAGGGGTAGGTGAGTCCCGGCACTAAAGGGAAAAACATGCACAAAAGGAGGCAAAATTTGGAAAAAGCATGGGAAGGATAAATAAAGACGTCTAGGCAAAAAATATACAATGTAAATGGAAATTGGAGCTCGAACACCTTATTGAAAGGACCTGAATCATCATTGGGTACTTTTGTAACCATTTTTTGACAATGTAGCACATGGAATTTTGGTGCATACATATTGCCCCCTTTGAGAAGCATCTTAGCCATGAAAAGGTGTAAAATGTAGAGTCCGAGTATGGCGTTCCCAAAAGAGAGGAGTTAGAAGTTATACCCGACACGCCCCTGTCAAAATTTTGTTTCCCAAACTCCCACTACTGCAAGAGAAAAAAAGAAGACTCAAGTGCAAATAGATAAAACATTGAAAAATAATCACTAAATCAAAATGACAAGAGGAATTACCATTTGTGTGGGGATATAGAGGTATACCTACGCCAACGTTCTAGCCCCCTGTGAAAACATAAACTCAAAACGAGGTCAAAACAACATATATATATATATATATATATATAAATGAAAACAAACTCGTTTCCCGGTTCATTTACACGTATCGATTTATTGATTTTTGAGCTTTGGGCCCATGTTGACCGTTTTTCATTTTTGAGCATGGTTGAATTGGAATGGATTTAGGAATGGTATGTTGCGTTAGGCTTGGCCCTTTATTGTTTGAATGATTTTGAGAAGAACTCCTAAGAAATTTGTTACTAGAGTAGTCATAAGGGGCCTCAATGAGGTGAATAGGCGAGTGCCTTTATTGGTTAGTCTCACTTTTTGAGGCATATATGATGTTTGGTATTTCATGCTCATTACGAGATTTTTGACCACACCTAGTGTGCGATGGCATTGTACAAAACTATGAAACAATGTGATATGTACAGTATATATATTTTTGGCTCGGTTATTCCTTGCATAGAGATTGATTACATTGATTATTTGATTCATGTGTGTACTCTTAGATGTTTAGAATTTCCATTTTTCTATGCTTTTCAAAATGCATGCAGTGGACATGAATGCTAACAAAATGATTTCCTTTTTTTCTTTGTAATGCTGATATATGATAATGCAATCACATTGTGATGTTGAACTTTAGTTTCTCTAAGCAAATTTTGGTACTTCATATTGTTTTGGCAAAATGTGGCGAAAGAGTGATATGATAAGTGAATGAAATTTTCCCACTCCTAACTCCATGCAACCAAGATGAAGATGCGAGTGCTCAACACCAAGAGCCGGAAAGGGCACAAGTTAGGAAAATGTGTTTGAATGGTAATGATGAGGAAAGACAGCGTTTGACATGACCAAATTGAGACACTACAACCTCACCCTACTCAAGTTACTTCATATTTTAGAATGTGATTTAATTTCCAATTTATCTAGAATTAGATTCGTAGATATCTACTTGGTTGACAAAATATGGTTTTGAGGTTTTAAAATCTTTGGAATTTTAGACATCTAACTCACTTTGTTTTTGACTTATGATTTCACAACATTTGAATGAATTATTTGTAACTTTCAAGTTTATCAAAGAGACCCCTACACCTTACCCCATGCAACCAGTAGGTAGCATGGGCTCATCACCATAAACAAGGAATAGGCAAGTAAGGGAATTTATATCCTTTCCCAACTCTACATCACCAAGAAGACATGCAGGCTCAACATCGAAGGTTGGTTGGGAAAATAAATGTGTAAAATAAAAAATTTCGTGGATTTGCATTTGACTTACTCATCTAAGAAAAATGTTTAATATTTCCTTATTTCCAAATAGATATTTATGGGATAGATGTGACACCATGAAACTTATAGAATAGACTATTGGCAAAGACACCTAATCTAGAAAGAGACTTGTTATCACCGAATCACAACACCCTTGTGTTTATACAAGTGCATATACTTGAACTCACGGTGTGATTGGATAACATGGGTACTATCTCCAAGTTGTGGGACTTGCTACTTGAGATAGACCTCCAGGAAAGTCTGGTTCTTGCTCCTAAACTACCTGCCACAATCTACTCTAATGCAGGATAAGCTAACTGTTCTAATCTAAATTTCCAAGGGACCAGGGAGAGAGAATGCATAAAATGAAAGCCTACACTAAAGCGGTGATACACCAGAAAAGGAGGGTGTGAGAGTAGTCTCCAAATGTGTGAAATACAGAAGCAAAGTACACACTAGAAGAGGTGATGACAGTTCTCCATAATCTAGCAAAATGCATTCACAACAATATTCCAAGCATACACAATGATAATGGATCCCTGCAAGAACATAATAATAGACACAATATTCTTGTAGAAAGATTAAATTGGCAAGAAGAATGCAAGAAAACACAAAGAGGGGAAGATACATCCACATACCGATATTTTATTGCTTCATGATATGCACTGATTCGAGTCTATTACAAGATAAGGGCCTGGATCACCATGCAAGGAGTCCACTACAAGGGCCTACAACACACTTTGGTTTCACAAAGCAAATTTGGCAGAGCTTTGCTACCCAAAACTCTCCCCCTTCTTACAATGAGCCCAACACTCCAATTTATAGAAAAATGAGAAGGAAAAGAGAAGGGAAAATGAGGAAAATGGAAATCTAAAATATGTCCTTCAACCACCCACTGTAAGAGGCATTAAATTGAGTGAAATGATTATATGTTACTTTCAAAAGGCTCCCCATACTTGTCCCATGTGCAAAGAAAAGAATGATGACCATGCCTCTTAATTGCACTCTCGACCACCAAATAAAACACCATTACGAACCCGACCACATTTTGTAAAAATCTCCATCAATTTCTCATAAAATTTAGAATTTCTTGATTTTTGCTGTGCATGGGCTCGGAGCCATGATTCCAATGGGTACCAATTTTGTGTGATTTCGTTGAGAAATGCAAACGTTATGGCCTTCGAGTGCGGGCAAACTACTTTGGGTCTAGCAGAGCGTTTTCTGTCATTTGATGGGAATGAGCATTGGTATTTGGAGCTGAATATGTTTCTTTTATTTAAATATATCTACCCTCATTCTAGAAAGTCCAATTTTATGAAAATCGGAGCTCGGAGTCAAAAGTTATGGTCGTTTGAAGTTTCACGGGTCGGCACGTTAACTTTTCTTCGTTCTTTGTTGCAGCTTTCGCTTTTCGCGTCCCTCGTCGTCCCTTTGTCCTGGATGTCCCAAAGATGAAAATTCCTCAAATGTTCAAGAACCGGCCAGTTCACGCATCCGCCACGTACTCTTGTCCCGCTTGTCCCGAATCGCTGGGACAAATTCTTCCCGATTCACCTTGGTTGGCCGGTTCGCGTACTTTGTACCTTAGGCCCAACTGCTCCGGGCTGCGTTAAGTCTTTTTGGCTGACTTGCGTCCTCCGCGTACTAATTTCCCGATGTCCTGCATTGTTACTACTCTCACTGAGGTATTCAACAGTTAGTCAATTTTTTCCACTTTTCAGAGTTTAACGGATTTCCACGTCCCGCGTCCCTTTGCCCCTAAATGATGTCCCAAATGCTTAGACCATCCATCCCGGCGGCCTTTCACCTATACCTTATTCACTCCCAAATGTCCCTTATGTCTTGGTTGTTGCAAGGACTAGGACTTAGCCATTTTTCATGATTTTTCCTGGCCCGAGCTTGTTTTCTCAAATTTTTTACATTTTAAAACTTGCATTTGGGTTTTTTCTTGACGAAAGAGTTAGAAAAAATCGGGGGGACCCTAGAAACATGAATTTTTTCCCCGACTCAATCTATTTTCCCGGACTAAAGAATTTGATGCATGTTATCAAAATTACCTTGAGGGGTGAATTTTGGATAACAAGACTATAAGTAAAACCAAGTATGTAGGCATTGGTATGGTCATGGTCTAAAATTTGTCTTACCCTATTTGAACTAATGAAATGATTAAAAAAAATTGATGATACCATGAAAATTTGAAGAGATGTGATTTGAATGTTTTGCCAATGTTTTTCAAGTTTGTAGGAATTGCTATAAGAATAAGTCCCTTGATCAAAAATTTACGAAATGAACTAGAAGATGAAAATGCAATGGAGATGCAATAATGTACATGTTGAAATGCAAGTGACACTACATGTCATGATAGCTAAGGTGAAGAAAGTTGATGAATATAAAATTCTTCATCGCTAAGAGTACACATAGTGGAGAACCACGATCCTCAAAATTTCCGTTCTCTTGACAAGGACCTACCATTCTGGGTTTAAACTTACAATCCTTTCCCAGAAGTGTATATGTCCAATCAATAAAATCATTTCTCTGAAAGAGGAGTTTGTGCACCTCTTTGTCACATTCTTGAGGCATGGTGTGTGGGTGAGCATGACTATGTTGCTTGGCCTTATTTCCTATGTAGAGCGTTGTGTTTATTTGTTACACTTACTAAATGATGAGGCATTGGCCCATGGATATGACAAGCTTAGTTTCAGATGCACATGGGATGAAGCCGGTGTTTATAAAAGAACAACCTTTAGGGATGGTTTTGATGGGCATCATTTCAATCTCAAATTTCCCTTCTTCGTTTGTTAATTCTATCATGTTCACACCTAGCCCTAGGTTTACGAAGGGAAGAGATGCTAAACCAAGAAGACTACCCATTCCCTGTGGTTCAAATGAGAGGAAGATCAGATCGTCACTCTCTAAGAGTTTCATAATTACCGTTGTGGTTTTAGTGGACACTTTTTTCCAAAGATATTGATTTACCCTTATCTATTTTTGCCACCTCAAATGTTTTTGGGTCAATGACTTCAACCTTTGGACCATCCGGAGTGACTGGGACTAACTCTTTTTTTGGAGGTGGTTTGTTCAATTGATTTGCATGAATTTCATAATCTGTATGGACTCCTTTCTTCTTCTTCTTAAGGTTTTCTAAGTGTATATCTAAGGGCTTAGGATCCCCTTGAGAAATGAAGACCTTCCCATAAATGGAGGAATCTAATCTCTTGGAATAGGGTAGAGGGGATAGCCTTCATTCAATGAATCCAAGGTCTCCCAAGGATCATGTTATAACTTGTTTCCCTGTCGATAATGTAAAAATCCATCAAGATGGTTTTTGGACCAAGTTTGACCGGAAGAACTATGGTTCAATCGAGGTCGCTTTAAGATTGTCGTACCCCATACGTAACATGTTTTTGTAGAGGAACAATTTGTCTCTCCATATCAAAAATTTTGCAAGAAAGAGAAGGGAACCACATTTACAAAAGCCCCATCATCAATCATGGCTCTCTTAATGCAATTGTTATAAACCTAGAATTGTAAAAATAAGGCAGGATGACCTCTTCGAGTACTTTCAACGTCGATGGCATCTTGTCTATATCAAAAAGCTCAAACCCATTATCCCTATCATTCAATCCCCCAGGAGGATGTATGTCAAAGTCAATATGATTTATTTGCGTGCTAGGAGGTGGTATAACATGGATTAATCGACCAAAACCTAGTGCATTGAGCAACATAGAACGATGCACATGTGAATTCTTCACGAAGAAATCTAGAAACAAAATGTGAGAAAAGGTCTTGTTCAAATCCAATATCAAATCATAGGATCCTACTAGTTTAGCAATTATAGGAATTTCATCATGTGGGAAGGAATGAGTGGGTAAGGGTTTGTGTGAAAACATACTCCTTTTACTGAGTTGTTGCATTAATTTATGGCTCAAACTCTAGCTTTTATTAACTTAAGTGGCTTCCTACTAACCCCAAGATTTTGTATTATCATTTGAACTAAGGTTAGGAGCAACCCGAGATTTATCGGAGAGGTTGGCTTCACATCATTATTTCCTATAAGAATTCCCTTGTTTATATTTTGAGGATTCACTTAGGAATCTATAGGATGTTTAGTGTTCACATTTTGAGGTGTGACAGTGTCCGGTATGACTATCTTATGGGTTTGTTTCGGATTTATTAGGAACATGTCTACAAAAAGAGTTGCCTTTGGTTTTGAATTGAAGTCTTTACATAAACTTGTTGCGATTGTGGCAGTCCTATCGTCATGACCTTGAACCTTATGGAAACCACAATAAATATTAGGGTCATAATCTCTTGGCCTTTGATAAGTGTCTTGTTATTGTTGATTATAACCTCGGTTGTAGTTTTGGAATTGGTTATTCTAACCATGATCTGTTTCCCCTTGGAAAAGTTTTGATACTAGTTTGGGCCTTGGGTTTGATTTTTTTGCGGTGTGGACAATTTACATCGACCGTGTTTATATAAGACACATAGTTAAGGCCTCTTTGATTTCCCGAGTTTTCATTATTGTTATTATTGCCAATGTTTGGAAAACCAACATTCTTGGCTTGATCATTAGCTTGCTTCTTTGACTATTCGTGGTAGCACCATGATTTATATTCACACCCTTAGGTCCTTAGTTATTGGCACCATTATTTTGAAAATTTACATTATTTTGATTTGGGGATACCAATTTCCCATTGGGACCATAGGTCTTATGCCCACTGTCTATAGAGGCTTGGTCAATCTAAAGCGCTCCTTCCAAAACTTCCTCATAACTACGGAAAGGAAACTTTTGGACTTCCTTCCTAGTCTCTCGATTGAGCGAGTGAAAGAAAAGATCACAAAGTTCCATTTGGTCCATGTTGGGTGCACTTGCAGAGGAATAAAGAACTTGGTGCCATCTCTGGATGAAATGGGCAGAAAATTCATTTTGCTCTGTCTAATATGTAGGAACTCCCTAATCCATGTAAAAAACAACTTGATCATGTCAAATGCTTTGATGAACTCAGAAAAATATGTTTAAAGGAATGTATAGAAGCTTTTGGAATATGGTAATACCAATCCAATGTGATTCCTAGAAATATATTAGCCACTAAAACATCCCAAGGAAGAAATTCCCTAACGTAGGCCTTGATAT
The DNA here is from genome assembly GCA_018340775.1 of Taxus wallichiana var. yunnanensis. Classification (NCBI taxonomy): domain Eukaryota; kingdom Viridiplantae; phylum Streptophyta; class Pinopsida; order Cupressales; family Taxaceae; genus Taxus; species Taxus wallichiana. The sequence continues at coordinate 368,244,985 of CM031244.1, read as the reverse complement.
GAGCATTCGGGTCTCCTTCTCCCTTAAATTTTGGAAGATCCAACAATGGGCATGGAAGCATGACACCACATATGGTGAAGTCAAGAGGCTCCTTTAAGTACTTAGTGTATGTATAGATTGTGTAAGTTTCCACCATTAAATATCCTTGATGAGGAGGTGGAGGAGGAGGAGTTGGATAAGTGGCATTATAAGCATTGATGGAAACATATGGGGTCCCTTGATATGGTATGTAGGGAGTAGGAATGGTATATGGGTCCATCTAGGGGATTTTGAATACATGTGTATGTAAGGTGGGATAGTACCATGATATGGACTAGCAGGGAGTAAAACCAGGGGAATGTCGCATTGCCTTTTGAAGCGACATTTGAGAACGCACTTCCGGCTAGCCCTTTGGTAGGATAATCTTGAGAAGGATAATGACCCATCCCTAGTGTGTCTAACCCCGTAAGAATATCACCTGGATTTGAATGAAACTAATAACCTTGTTGTACATGATATTGTGTAATTTTTTCATTGGAAGGGATGTATCCTTTGTTGTCAACTGGATACCCTGTGTGCTACCCTACTACATGTATTGGTTGTGAATTACTCGGGAACTTTCTAGTTCTCTAATCCTACCTACTAAATTCAAAATGAGATCATTGGGAGAGGATTGAGTCCCTTGTTTGGGTTCCTATGGTGTAGGGTTTGATTGAGTAGGCTCATGGTAGCCTATCATGAATTGTTTAGTGTTATAATTCTTGGCTTCCTCGAAGTAAGAATCTTAGTATAGGCATTTGAAATCTCGTAGGCTATAGCCTTAATTCTATCCAAATATTCATCTATTAGACAAAGAGGATTAGATATTCGTACAAATATATCATATTTTGTTTATTGCATGGAAATGTGAGGTCTTGAAAGACTCGTGGTAAGAACCTATTCCATTTGTGATGATAATGTGGTTTGCATTGTATTGATTGTATTGAATGTTTAACGGTTGATCAACCTCCTCCATCCTTACATAGCTAATGGGGTTTGAAGTGTAACTAGGGTAGGTTTGAATTTTGCTTTTGTAATTGTCACCCCACCTCGAAAGAGAAAGGGACTATTGTGGTTGAACATTGGTTAAATATCTATCAGAGCCAAATGGCCCACCAAACTCTCTTCCGGAAAAATTTTAGAAAGTATAAAATGCCTACCAAAATAGGGGATAAAATGGAGATGTGAGGTAATAATAATGAAAGAAAAGGAAAAAATGAGGAATTAATCCTTCATGTCGGGTTCACCAATTTGTATGGATGAAAATTAGCATGCAACCTTCAACCGAACTCAACCCCTCGAGGTCATGTTGGAGTAGCTGATGTTGAATGTGTGTGGCTAACTATAGGAGGATCAATGACTAAGATCTGGTAGTGTGATCTCCTGGTAGTTGAGTTGACAAAGGGGAGATTTAGAGGGTGTGAGAGGGTAGAATAAATTCCCTATGGTTTTTTTGCCTAGCTTGGATCTAAGTGTTGATATAGTTTTAAGTGTCCAAATTAATCAAGATGAAATTAACAATCTATGCTACTGCTGAAAGGAAACTAATCTTAACAAGTCACAAAACTAAAAGATTACAATCACAAACAACAATTCAATTTTATTCTAAATAACCTAATCTACTTCTACACTAAAACTAAACAAGAAAAATAACCTGGTGTGGTTATTCACCTGTGCAGAGTGTATTGAAACTAAACTAATTTAAAACAATAAATTTTCCAAATGATCTATAATATGTAGAGAAAATCCTACAGATATTCTCTCCTTTAGATCCACAGGGATGGGAAGAAGAGGATCCTTCACCGGGGTTGCTATGAAAGATTCAAACCCTCTTGGAAATTAACTAATTACTTGCAAATGAAAGGAAAATAATTTCTACTCTATTTGATATGATGTAACAATGATAAATTGTAAGAATGAAGGAAATCAAACAAAAAATCTAACCTAGAATTCATAGAACAGAGGTAAATCTAGCTGTGTAGTAATTTGTCCCCTTAGTTTTTCCTTTATTTCTCTGTGTGTCCATATGAGTCCAAGGGATTGGGAATGCAATAACAACAACAAGTGGATGGAACTTTAGCAATGGCAACTTGAAGGCAATCTAGATGCAATATAAGTAGAAGGGAGATAACTAAAGAGATGTGAAATTGGCTATGAAATTCCTAGCAAGATTATGGCAGCTATACAATGCAAGATACAAAAACTCTCGTGCCCTTTCCTTGAATAAAAGCATGGCATATAGGAATTGAGGATAGGAGGTGCCCTCATGCACAAGGCAAGAAGAAGTAGTTCCAACTAATTAAATCTATTTTAAAATAGGAGGAAGGAGAACCAAGAAATCAAAGCTAATTTTAGACAATTTGGCTCATGGATGCATGCTAAAAGTGAAATTAAGTGAATTGTCGTATGTTAAAACATGCATGACATAATCTGGAAAAAGTGGACAGGACCACCGCCTACACAGGCAGGGCATTTTTAGATCGCTATTTGCCTTGTTTTGGGTGGCGGTTTGAACCACCACCCAGCGGGGTAGCGGTCCTGAACTAAAGGCCAAAACATGAGCAAAAGGAGGCGTAAAAAGGCTGGAAAAATCACGGAAGGATAAATAAATATGTCTAGGAAAATAATATACAATGCGAATGGATATTAGAGCTCGAAAACCTTCTTAAAAGGACCTGAATCATCATTTGGGACTTTTATAACCATTTTATGACAATGTAGCACATGTAATTTTGGGTGCGTACATATTGCCCCCTTGGAGAAGCGTCTTAGCCATGAAAAGGTGTAAAACATAGAGTTCGAGTATGGCGTTCCCAAAAAGGGGAGTTAGAAGTTATACCTTACACACCCGTGTGTCGAAATTTCACCGCCCAAACTCCCGCTACCTGCAAGAGAAAAAGAAGACTCAAGTGCAGATAGATAAAACATTGAAAAATAAACACTAAATCAAAACGACAAGAGGACTTACCATTTGTGCGGGGATATAGAGGTATACCTGTGCCAACGCTCAAGTCCTATGAAAACATACACTCAAAATGAGGTCAAAACAACATGTATATATGAAAACAAACTCGTTTCCCAATTCATTTACGCATATCAACTTGTTGATTTTTGAGCTTTGGGCCCATGTTGACTATTTTTCATTTTTGAGCATGGTTGAATTGGAATGGATTTGGGAATGGTATGTTGCATTAGGCTTGGCCCTTTGTTTTTGAATGCTTTTGAGAATAACTCCTAATAAATTCGTTACTAGAGTGGTCATAAGGGGCCTCAAAGAGGCGAATAGGCAGAGTGCCTTTATTTCTTAGTCTCCATTTTGTGAGGAATATATGATGTTTTGGTATTTCATGCTCATTGCGAGCATTTTGACCACACCTAGTGTGCAATGGCATTGTACAAAACTATGACACACTATGATATGTACAGATATCTCTTTTTGGCTCGGTTATTCCTTGCATAGAGTTGGCTTACATTTATGATTTGATTCACGTTTGTACTCTTAGATGTTTAGAATTTATGATTTTCTATGCTTTTCAAAATTTATGTAGTGGACATGAATGCTAACATAATTATTTATTTTTTTCCTTTGTAATGCTCATATTTGATAATGCAATCACATTGTAATTTTGAACTGAGTTTATGTAAGAAAATTTTGTTACTTCATATTGTTTTGGAAAACGTGGTGAAAGAGTGATATGATAAGTGAATGAACTTGCCCCACTCTTAACTCCACACAACTAGTAAAATTTGAGGGCTCAACACCAAGATCCGGAAAGGGAACAAGATAGGAAATTTGTTTGAATGGTAACAATGAGGGAAAGACAACGATTTGACATGACCAAATTTAGACACTACAACCTCATCCTACTAAAGATACTTCATAGTTTAAAATGTGATTTACTTTTTAGTTTATCTAGACTTAGATTCATAGATGGATACTTAGTTGACAAAATATGATTTTGAGGTTTTAAAATCTTTTGGAATTTCAAACATCTAACTCACTTTGTTTTTTACTTATTATTTCACAACATTTGAATGAATTATTCATAAATTTCAAGTTTATCAAAGAGATCCCCTACACCTTGCCCCATGCAACCAATAGGAAGCGTGGGATCATCACTTGGAAAATGAATAGCCGAGTAAGGGAATTTATCTCCTTTCCCAACCCTATATCACTAGTAGGAGATACGGGCTCAACACCGAAGGTTGGCGGGGAAAAGAAATGTGCAAAATAAAAAAATTTTATGTGGATTTTCATTTGACTTACTCATCTAGGAAAAATGTTTAGTATGTTCTTATTTCCAAAGAGATCTTTATGGGATAGATGTGACACCATGAAGCTTCTAGAATAGACTATAGGCAAAGACACCTAATCTAGAAAGAGACTATAAGCAGAACCAAGTATGCCGGCCTTGGTATGGTCATGGTCAAAACTTTTCCTTATCTTGTTTGAATTAATGAAATGTTTTGAAAAAAATTGATGATACCATGAAAAATTGAAGAGATATGATTTGAATTTTTTCCCAATGTTTTTCAAGTTTCTAGGAATTTCTATAAGAATAAGTCCCTTGATCACAAATTTACGAAATGAACTTGAAGATGAAAATACAATGCGAATCAAAGAATGTAAATGTGGAAATGTAGGTGAAACTACATGTCATGATAGCTAAGGTGAAGAAAGTTGATGAATATCAAATTCTTCGTCCCTAAGAGTACACAACAGAGAACCACGATCCTCAAAAAAATTTTCTCTTGATAAGGACCTACCATTCTAGGTTTAAACTTACAACCCTTGCCCGAGATGTATATGTCTAATCACTAAAATCATTTGTGTGAAAGAGGCGTTCGTGCACCTCTTGTCACATTTTTGAGACATGGTGTGTGGGTGAGCATGACTATGTTACTCAACCTCATTTGATATATAGAGAGTTGTGTTTTTTTATGACACTTATTGAATGATGAGGCCTTTCCCCATAGATATGGCATGCTTAGTTTTAGATTCACATGGGCTGAAACCAAGTTTTATAATATAACAACCCTTAGAGATGGTTTTTATGGGCATAATTTCAATCTCAAATTGCCCTTCTTCATTTGTTAATTCTATCATGTTCACACCTAGACCTAGGTCGTCAAAGGGAAGAGATGCTAAAATGAGAAGACTACCCATTCCTTGTGGTTCAAATGGGAGGAATATCAGATCATCACTCTCTAAGAGTTTCATAATTCCCATTGTGGTTTTATTGGACTCTATTTCCAAAGATATTGATTTACTCTTATCTATTTTTGAAACCTCAATTTTTTTGGGTCAATGACTTCAACCTTTGGAATATTCGGGGTGACCGAGACCAACTCTTTTGTTGGAGGTGGTTTGTTCAATTTATTCATAGGAAGTTCATACTCTGTATGGAATCCTTTCTTATTCTTGAGGTTTTATAAGTTTATATCGAAGGGCTTAGGATCCCCTTGAGCAATGAAGACCTTCCCCAAATGGAGGAATCTAATTTCCTAGAACAGGGTAGAGGGGATAAACTTCATTCGATGAATCTAAAATCTCCCAAGGATCATGTTATAACTTGTTTCCCTCTCGATATGTAAAACTCCATCAAGATGGTTTTGGACCAAGCGTGACTAGAATAACTATTGTTCCAATCGAGGTCACTTTAGGACTATTGTACCCCCATAACATGTTTCTTGTAGAGGAATAATTTGTCTCTCCATATCCTAAATTCTGCAAGAAAGATAAGGGAACCATATTTATAGCATCCCTATCGTCAATCATGGCTCTCTTAATGTAATTTTTATAAACCCAGACTTGTAAAAATAAGGCAGGATCACCTCTTCGGGCAATTTCAACATCAGATGGCATCTTTTCTATATCAAAAACAAACCCAATATCCCTATCATTATGTCCCGGAGGATGTATGTCAAAGTAAATATGATTTATTTGAGCACTAGGAGGTGGCATAACATGGATTAGATGACCAAGACCTAGTGCATTGAGTAACACAAAATGATACGTTGGTGAATTCTTTAGAAAATCTAGAAACGAAATGTGAGAAAAGGTCTTGTTCAAATACGATATCAAATCATTGGACCCCACTAGTTTAGTGATTGTAGGAATGTAATCCTATGGGAAGGAAAGAGTGGGTAAGGGTTGTGAAACATACTCCTTCGTCTAAGTTGTTGCATTCATTCCTTAAGAACCTTTTTTTTTCTAGCCCTATTAACAAATTCATTACAAAATAACAATAACCATTAAAATCATCGCACCTCATTACACATGGTTGTCTAACAAGGTGAGACATCTTGAAATATGTCTTCTTGATCTCTTTTATCCATTCATAATTACTTAGACCTTTGTTTTTTTCAACATAACTCTTCTCTAACCTTTCATATGTCTACAACCTATTGTATGCCTGCTCTAAATCTAATTTCAAGGACTTCAACTCATCTTCATACCTTTTACAATCTTCTTCTTTGTTTTATATGGCTACTATCACATCCTTGAATTAGGATTCCATTCCTTTGATTACTTCATCATTCTCAACTTCCATACAACTCATTTGTTCTGTAATCCATAGATGAAGGAGTCAACAATCTCGAACTTCTTTCTTAGAGCTAATTCACATGACTTACCCATTACTTGTACTTCAAGAATCTCCTCTAAGTTGTCAAAATTTATTCACAAATACCTATCTTTGACACTAATTATTATAAGCACATTGAATGAGAGGTGGGGTTGAATCGGTCATACAACAATTTCTACTTTATTTATCATTCCTTAGATTCATCATTCAATTTAACCATTCAACATCCATAAACCATGTGAGCTTATTAGATGTGCATTAAAATTCACATGTGTATGTAACAAGTGAGAGAACATAGGACACCACATATATGTGGGAAAGCCTCAAGGGTAAGAAACCCCACTTAAACCTCTTTTAGTATTACTTGTAACAAGGGAATTGTAATAATATTACACATCATGCAATATTTATTTAGTGAGGCACTAATCCTGTAAGGATCACCAACCCCTAGTTTTGTAGGGCACCAACACTACAAAGAGGCTAAAAACCCCCACGGTGATCAATAACCATATCAACCACTTGGAAATGGATTATTGCTGATGATATGTTTCTCCCACAACTATAGTGATCCAAATTCAGCTCTAAGCACACGAAACCCTCTTCAAACTTCTCTCTCCCAACTCGCTCAATTATTCTTCTTCATGGGAAAATAGGTCTATTTCCCTTTCATAGCTGATACTAAATATTCCTTAGGTATTAATATTTATTCTATTCTCTTCCCATTACCCCTCTACACTTCTCTTCTTCTTAATTTTTCTCACTTATTGCCCCATTGATGAACTAACTCAAAATGAGCACACACAATGCACTTTTATACTTGACATACACCTTAAGTAACATAAAGTCAGATAATACCATTAATATTGGTCATAAAAACCTAAAACACATTATTACCCTCATATGAAACACACCAATAGATCCAAGTAGTTTATTAAGGGTCAAGAAATCTCCATCAACCACCAAGACACTCAAATAAGGCCAAAATAACTTTTAATGGCTCAAAAATATTCACACAACCAAAGTAAAACCTATACACACATTTCAAATGCTAATAAATATATGCATCATCCACCATCATCATGAAAGCTAAGAAGAAACCAACACTAACAAAAACTTAAGCACTTTGAAAATCACTTCACAAGACCGAATGACTTTTCCCAACAAAACACATCATCATGACACAAGTGAAAAATAAAAATAAGGTATTTATGTCACATAACTTATGAAACTCATTATAATCTTCATAACATGGAAAAATATCCCAAAATGACTTATTTTTAACACTTCTTAAGTTGGCTTGAAGGGCACAGAATAAGGTATTCAAAAATGAGTTGGTTCACATAATAAAACACATTACCAAGGAAAAAACATATATTAATGAAAATATTATTTTGTCTACTATCTGGAACAATAGATTATAATATTCACTTCAAGGCTTAAGGCATCTAAACAAACCAATCTTTAGAACTGTTCATTCGGGCTCTACAAACTCAAGAACCAGTCTTGAGGAATCAAGCTCCAAAAATATTCAAAGTCACTTCCAAGGTCAAAAAAATCATAGAACACATCAAGAGATACTTGGAAAAAATCATAAAGCACAAACATGTATAGCTCATTTGGATAAATATTATCCAACACACATGCTCCTTCAAGCCTTCTTGAGAAGTCAACTAGGGCTTATTAGGCCACTAGGGTTTCAACACAAAAATAATTCATATGATAAAACCAGATACTATAACACATCATATAAGGTTTATAAAAACTATTCATGACCAAAAATATTGTTCCAAGATGCAAAACAATCAAACTTATCTCAAACCTCAAGGCTAGCTTTTAACCCTTTTAGGCCAAAATCGGTAGTTCTACTTTGAGGACATGTATCTTCCATTTTATCCATTGTGTCTACTCATAAATTTTAATGGATGTCTAACATATCTCCCAAGGATTATGGAATAGTTTACTTTCATCCTGAAGTTTCCATATCAGCCATGAAACTGTAAATCTCCACAAAACTAAGGTTTTTCTCTCACTTCTTGAAAAAATTGGAACACCAAACCAACACCAAAATGATATATGATGAATCCTCTACAACAGTAATGCATCAAGTTTTCTTTTCAATAAAATTTAGAGAGCATACCATGTATATCTACCCACTCACTTTGGAAGAAGGGTTTAACTAGGGTTTCAAACCAAATTTACTTCTTAACGACTATACATAAAGATGGGATGTCCAAAAACCTCATTATTTTTCCAAAACTTATATAATCCATGAAGAAACATCCCCAAATCCTCAGGCTACCATCCAAATTTTTGTGAATGGGGAAGCAAAATAATTTACCCTTCAACCTAGATTTTTCCTCCATTAGAACTCAATTTTACCAAAAACATCATATCTTGAGAAAATATCTTCATTTTGACCTAAAAATTGTCATGAAGAATCTTGAAAAACTCTTGTAACTATCAAAATTCATCTCCTTTCTCAAATATTATTTAAAATCTCTATCCATTAAGACTTACCTATGTGTTCTTAACTATTCTTCACCTTCTTGCTTCCCAAGGACCATAAAAAATCATGAAACATGTTAGTAATGACCTGAAACTCATTATAAATATGATAAAAACCATCATAACACATTTCCCATGCTTGGATAGGATCACCCTACTCCATGCTCTAGGTCTAGGAATATGCATAAAATAGTTTACAAATCCTGTTTTCACCTTACACTCAACCTCCGAACCTATATGAGTGCTTCAACACATTATCATTATAATATGCATGCTTTGAACATGTTCATATATCTACGTCATGCCTTCATTACATCAACTAAGCTGACTAAACATCATGATTAAGCATACTAGACTAAATAACTTGCACCATTTCCACTCATGCACACTTGTGCACACCATGCTAACTGGATCATTTCTTCATATACTTACCGACATACATATGACATCATTATGGCACACTATCACATCATAATTTTTTCATTAATGAAATTTTTACATTAATTACAACACTCAAGAACTCACATGCCAAAAGATTGTACACTTGTAACAAATATGATATGTGATTGAGAAAATGAGGTTTCTATAATGCAAGATCACCATAATAGAATATGTGTAAGAATAAAAACATACCATTGGCATATTGAGTTATCAAATCTATAGAAAGTGTTGTTGATAGAAGATTTGTTATTTTTGGGCTCAGTGTTGTTGTAAAATGAAGAGATCTATGTGTTAGTGAATAGAGGAGAGCTGAGTGCTAGCGTTGAGCAAGTGAAACGAGTGTGAATGTGCTAAAGCTATGGAAAATTAAGAAAGGAGAGGAGAAGACATGTGATTTGAAGAATTTTTCATAATCAATTGTTGAACACAACAGAGTAAAGTGATCAAAAATTTGTAAAAAGTCTAAGTTGTAGTTTAACATATAGGGGGTTGAAGCCTCCTTGTAAGTAGTAGGTTACTAAAAATTAGTTTTATCTGGTTAAATTATATGGGGTTGAATCCTCATTTTAAGTTGAAGCTTACTAAAGGTCATTTGTTACTGTACCAAATTTGGGAGTTGAAGCTTCTAGACAAGTTGAAGCTTGTCAAAGACTGAGTAGCAACTCAATTAAATTTTGGATTTATAGCTCTAGGTTGAGTTCAAGCTCAACTATGAAATCATTTAACATTTTCTAGACATTTATGTACTAAGCCTAGTTCTTATGTCATTGGGTTTTTTTCCCTTACAGGTTTCCCACATTAAATATTATCTCCTCATGTGTTCATGCGTGTTTACTTTTCTCTCTCTCTTGTGATTGAATGGGTATACTTCATCATAGTAAAGATAGTTTAATTTATGAAAAATTGAAGTAATACAATTGTTTGTAAAATGTTAATAAGCACTAATTTACCCCCAGGCCTAGATTCCTAACGAGAAGATGTCAAACATGATATGTATAGTTTTCACGGGAATCGAGAGTGACTTTTCATGTTTTGGTAATAGGGGATTGAATATTTTGAACTTTTTACTATCATTGATCATTTTTACAATAGATGGCTTAGGAGGCTCAACTGCATTGTTATCGATAAGATCTTGAATGATATGCCCGAGCTTAAAAAAATGACCAAGAGAGTGTGTTAGGAAATATATATTAGTGCTCCATTTGTATGGGTGAATAATAATTACATGTGTAATTATTATTATGGTAAATTAGTGAAAGTACATTTACTATGTAAATGTAAATAGTAAATGTAAAATGTGGTTAGTATGTGGTAAGTTAGTAAGTTAGAATAATAAAACAATTAGTATTGTTTTATTATTATATTGGTGAGAGGTTGAAACCATATGGGTGTATGGTTGTATATGAAGACAAATGTTGTTGTAAGGATTGTTATTTTACATCTCCTATATAATGGAGTGTAATGAAATAGTGAAGGTATAATAAAAATATAATATAGAGTTGTTGATTTCAATTATTGTCTGTGTAGCTATTTCATGGATTCTTTGTATTAGATCAGATTAATTTTTACATTTGGTACCAGAGTAGGTTAAATCTGTCTCGAAGAAGATCTCGTAACTTTTGTTTTGCGATCTGGGTTTCTCCAAAAAAATTTGTGTGGAACTATATGTTATACAAAAAGATACAGTAGAAATTTCACAAAACCCAGTTCATATTTTGGGAGAAACGTGCAATTTACTATACAGCACATTGATCACTGCTTTTTTTTTGAAGAAATCAGAGAATCAAAGGTAATTCAAATCTACATTCAATTTTTTTTTGGATATTTAGATTCAATAAAATGGATATACCATTAGATAAATTTAATGGGCTGAACTTCCATACATGGAGAGTAAAAATCTAGATGCAGTTAATGAATAAAAATCTATGGAGGATAGTAGATGGAAAAGAAAAAACACCTACAGATGTAAGCAAAATTGTAGAATGGGAAACTAGAGATGAAAAAATAACAGATAAAATTGACTATAACTATGAATAATTTCTATACTAAGTGAAGTTCTTGGAGGAAGGAGGCATAGGAGGTTGGAGGTCATTCAACGACCTCTCATCAGTCACCAACGACGGGGCCGTATCAGTTATGGTGATTATTTTTATACAGTGCGTTCTTGTTGTTTCTTTGTATTTCTGGCAGAGTGTTTGGTTGCAGTGTTCCTATTGTGGTTTGTAGAATAAAGGAAATTTCACATTGAGGGGGGAACATGATCTCAATGTTCCATTTCTAGTTTTCTACATTTCTGGTATTTTCTATATATGCAAAGCAGATTTCAACAGAATTTCCTATGTTATTCCCTGCAGTGAGATGTGATGAGGGCTAATAATAGTACTTGGCATATCATGATGTGGTTGTAGGTAAACCACTTGAAAACCTTCATTTTTGGTTTGTGGTACACCACTTGTAAAACCACCATTTTTGGTTGTTGGTAAAAACCATACCCTTTTTGGTTTAAAACCATCACCATCATTTTTGGTTTATGGTCAACCCTATGAAAAACCATCTATTAGGTTTATGATCATCCCGTAAAATCATCGATCATGAGCGAGTCCAAGTATAAGGCAGGTTTTCCCCATGTTCGCACTGAGGGGGGAATGTTAGGAAATATATCTTAGTGCTCCATTTGTATGGGTGAATAATAATTACATGTGTAATTATTATTATGGTAAATTAGTGAAAGTACATTTACTATGTAAATGTAAATAGTAAATGTAAAATGTGGTTAGTATGTGGTAAGTTAATAAGTTAGAATAATAAAACAATTAGTATTGTTTTATTATTATATTGGTGAGAGGTTGAAACCATATGGGTGTATGGTTGTATATGAAGACAAATGTTGTTGTAAGGATTGTTATTTTACATCTCCTATATAATGGAATGTAATGAAATAGTGAAGGTATAATAAAAATATAATATAGAGTTGTTGATTTCAATTATTATCATGTAGCTATTTCATGGATTCTTTGTATTAGATCAGATTAATTTTTGCAGAGTGTACATTGCATTTGTGGTAATCATAGTGTGCATTTTCATCATAGTTATGACCACGTGGGTGAGAAGGATTGAAATTGAGTGGTGGAGGGAGAGTAATCTTATTGTTTTCAGTGAGTTGTGGTAATAGGAACTAAGAAGCACAAGGTAAGTTAGTAAATGTGTGTCTCATGGATTTTTAATTGTAGATTGGATGGTGGAGAAATAATTTTGATAGTAAATTTGGAGTCGATAGGCTTCGTAGAAGATTAGAATGTATATTTGGCTTGAAATTTGTTGGAAGATGAGGAAGCAAATGAAGTATCATAATATTTCAATTTTCCCATAGATAGTAGTTTACTTTTGTGTACTTTGAGGGTGTGGCATAATTTATCAAAGGAAGGGGAAGTCTAAAAAATGAAACTCTCTTATAGAGGAGACAAAAGAATTTGAATGAATAGATCTTTAATGCTGAATTAACTAGGAAATTGGTCATTTTGGCAAGGTTGTACTTGTAACACAATACATAGTTTGTAATATGTTCATTGGATCCTTGTTTGGTTTTATTTAATTGTGAATAGGATATCTTAGTGACAATAAATGATAGAAAAATGAGCATGGAATGCATCGACTAGAGTTGTAGAAGATGTTATCAAATAGACAGGTAGATCATCAAACCATCACATAGCATAATCTTGTAAGCTTCGAGGAAACAATTTAGCCAACAAAGTAAGGTCATCAACATATTCAAGAAATACATCATAAAAGGAGAGGAGGTGTTCTTGAGGGTCCCCATGGCCATTAAAGGTGCAAATATTATGTGTAATAAAGTTTTGAGGTAGCGGATAAGAGGATAAATTGGGTGTAAAAGGGTTATGAAAGAGGAGTGAGGAATCTAGAGACATATAAAAGGATAAAGAGGCTTGTTGTAATTGGAGAATTTAAATTTGTAAATCTTGGTATAATGAGGCTAGTTCAAGAGTTCCGTAAGAGGAGGCATGTCATGTATGAGAAGTAATAGGAAGGGTAAATATATTTGTAGTAGGAATGGAAATGGGAAAAATAGATGTAGGTGGAAGAGCGGTGGTGGTCAAGACAATAACCTAGGAAGTAATTATAGTAGCACAACCTCTAGGAACCATAAATTTTGCACTATAGCTCTAATTGACTCTATTAAAAATGAGAGGTAATGGTTGGAACATTTATAATATGGCGAAAGGTGTGAACTTTGTTTGGAAAAGTTTGAACCCCAAAATTTGTGTCTAAAGGCCCCAAATTGCAATTTTTGTAATACTATCTAATAATAGTAAATTCTAAAAATGGTAAATTTGTAAATTTTCTACACATGTAATTCTCATAATATTAAACACCTCATCTCTCTCGAGACCGGTGACCTTCCACATTCCCCTAGGTTCCTCTTCATATTTCTAAAAATAGTATATAAGCATATGTAACCCGTAAGGGAAAGAGATATATATCCTAGCAAAAGATAACTATTTTAGTATAAGTCTTTGATCAATATACATCACCTTTTAGATATATTTTTACCATTTACATCGGGCATAATTATTGTTTTGTTCTTTAAATCCAAAGCTTCTAAGTTTTGTATTATAGTCTGTAACCACAATACATAGTCCATAAGATGTTCATTGGATCCTTGTTTGATTTTAGATAATTGTGCTTAGGATATCTTAGTGCCAATAAATGATAGAAAAATGAGCAAGGAATGCATTTTCTATACCTATAAAAGATGTGACCGAATGGACATGTAAATCATAGAACCATAGCATAACATAGTCGTGTAAGCTTCGAGGAAACAATTTAGCCAATAAAGTAAGGTCATAATCATATTCAAGACATATAACATGAAAGGAGAGGAGGTGTCCTGAGGGTTCCCATGGCCATTGAAATTGGAAATATTGTGTGCAACAAAGATAAGAGGTAGTGGATAAGAGAAGATAGTGGTTGCAAAGGGATAAGAAAGAGGAGTGAGGAATCTACATACTTGAGAGAAGGATGAAGAGGCTTGTTGTAATTGGAGAATTTAGATTTATAAATATTGGTATAATGATTCTAGGTCATGAGTGCTTAAAAATGAGTCATTTCATGTATGAGAAGTAATAGGGAGGGTAAAGAGATTTTTAGTAGGCATGGAAATAGGAATAGTAGATATAGGTGGAAGAGAGGTGGTGGAAAGAGGAGAAATTATCACAATGATAGAGAAGTAGCATTAGAGACCAAAAGGTTGAGCTCAACTAACCACATGGTTTCATCAAGGGTAGTGAATAATAAGAGATCTAGGTCTTGAGGGTGTTTAGAAATATGATCATGGATATCATGATTATATTCATTAGTAAAGGGTTCATAACTGTCATCCATTGAATTAAGGTAGGGTTCAGTGAATGGGTTCACCAAATGATTTAATCTAAATTAATTAAACCTTGATTTAAAAGTAAATTATTATACCTAATGATATTTGGGTAATAAACTAGGTGAATGTCCAAGAAATAAACATGCAAAAATGTAAACCCCTAAACAAGATGAGAGAGGGAGATGAATTAGTTGATTCTCGTAGAATTTGGATTAGATCAAGACTAAGTATATGTAGGAACCGGCTGGAAAAAAATCATCTAGGCTTGATGAAGGTTTGTAACCCTAAGAATATACATGATAGGAGTGCCCACAGGAGGATATGAGCTCCCCATGTGCTAGTGATTGATATGAGTGCTTATGTCCACTCAAATTCTCAAGTTCTGGTCTTTTTTGAGCTGAAGGAGATACATTTTTATTTTTCTTCTGTCACTCTTGTTTTACTCTTAGATAGTCGATTGTACCTATAACTTACAAAACAGTTTTCTAACTCGGAAATGTCCACAAACCACATCAAATCTAATAAAAACATATGTAGATTGTGGAATTGGGTTGACCCACCCCAATAGTCACCTTAAGAGTGAACTTATGACCCAACGTTGCACTAAATCTCAAACACCATGTAGGTATTTGTGCTTATGTGTGTAACGATGTGCTAGATTACCCTTGTGCAAGTTGTAAAATGATAACATGTTAGATGTAGATTGTAGACTTGAGCAATGCAAAATGTTTATGATGGAATAAAATGATCTTCCCCTACTATGTTGTGTATATAGATCAATGTGGCCCTCATCCCTTATATGAGTGTGATAGTTGTATGTTTTTAATTTTATTGTTCCTTGATACAAGATTAGGTGATGATAGATAATGTTTATAGTTTTTTCTCCCTTATTTATAATATGTAACTAAGTATATATATATGATTCCCTTGTTTGAACTTCGTAATTGATAACTAAAAGGCTAACCCAAAGTTCTAACAAGTGACAAAAAGTAAAAGAGATCCAAAAGAGTAAAAATAAGATAAATAAGGATAGGGGAACCTATAAGGGATAGGAGCACCTAGACACTTCTTTACTAATCGGGTGATAGTGTCTAAGGCCATAAAATATAAATTAGTAAGTTCTCGGGCAGGTTGTAAGATAAGTAAGGACAATAAAGTCTAAGAGATAAAGGAAAAGGACCAAAATAACTCATCAACCGCTAATTTTATTTCTTAGGAATCATATATACAATAGTATGCTTTATGACCTAGAAATGTACCCAAGTGCATAGATTTATGTCTACATTATCAAACCCCTTATAATTTGAAAAAATAATAAGAAACATTCTACAAATCAATAGCCAATCCAATGTATGCAAGTTTCAACACAACCCTTATATTTTAAAGGTGGTATTAATTAATATAAGCTAGAATGAATCTCTAAATGCTTTTATCTAATTTTGGCATATGCATGTTTTGAAAATAGAATATATAATTCCCTTAGAAATTAAATATCACATTTTCAATTGATTTTATTTGAAGTACTAAATGCACTAATGTACTTGTGTAGTTATAGACTTCTTAAATTTAAATTAAAACCATACTAGCATGAAAGATAACACATAACATATAGGAAAGGATGATAAAAAGAACACTAAAATCAAGTAAAATAAGTTTGTACTCAAAAGGAATAAAAATCAAACAAACACTTTTACAAAGATGTGACCAATTTTGTAGACCTAGAAAACAAGCAATATATTTATGAAAATGAAAAAAAAACCAAAATATGGTATAGATTAAAACGAAGTGTTAGTATAACATGAAAGTTAGAAACCAAACATAGATGAATTCTTAGTCTAAACTCTCTATCACTACCTCAGATAGAGAAATAGATAAAAAGAAAGGAGATAATAATACTTGTAGTTACCTATATGATCATAATTCTCCTCCTTTGATTTGTTGGATGTGCTCTATGGATGGAAGATGGATGTTTCAAACTTTTTGGGATAAATTTGGCAGCACTTACCCTTTGACGAGTCATGATATTTCTTTATAGAAGGCTACGGAGATTGAGCTCTTGCTTGATATTTTAGCAACATACACTTGCAAATTTCCAAGGTGCTTGTCATGGAGGTCAGGCACCATTATTTATAGTTAAAGGAAGGATAAATCAAGGGTTGGGATTTTTCCATGTCAAAGGAAGATAAATGGTTTAAAATGGATGCCGATGAGGAAGGAGCTAAAATTATAAAATTATAGAGATTGAAAGTATCCTCCATGGAAAAATATTTTAATATTTGAATATCGAAGAGGGAAAATATGAGAAGATTTTAGAAATAGAAGCATATAGATTTGGAGGATGAATATATTTGGGGTTATGTGAAGTTAAGTATGTTTAGTAGGGTGATTAGATGGAGAGGCTAGGTATAAGGGTAGGTGTAGGGTAGGTGGTAGGTGAGTAGGTATTTTTAAATTATGAGAAATTAGTAATAAAGATTAATTAGTGGGATAATGGTCATATTAATAATGTATTAATGTGAATAATGGTAAATATTGGATTATATAAATAATTGAGATGGAATGATAATAATAATTAATCTCATGATTAATTATTATTGGAGGGATTATTGATATATAATTAGTAGATAATCATGTCAAAATTTTACATGTCTATATTTTTCCCTCTTCAATGGTTATTGTGCAACAATGAGCATTCAAAGAAATATAATTGATGAGATAGATAGTGAGGTGATGCCCCCTCGAGGGGTTGGGCGAAGAGGAAATGAGTGTGGTTACCACTCAAAAAGAGAAAAGGCTCAAAGTAGTAGATGTGAAGGATGAAAAGAGTGAGAGATGAATATAGAGGAAGGAAAATGAGGGGTAGTTAGAGGAAGAGAAGAGGAAAAGGAGTCAAGAAAGGAAGTAGAAGATCGAGGGGTTTGAAGGAAAAGAGATAGAGAGAGTGAGGATTGGAATATTGAGACAAGAGGAAGAGATGAGTGAAGATTTAGAGGAATAGGAGAGATTGATAATTAGGATAAAACATGACCCAAATGGGGGAAGACTTAGGATTGTGAGATGTTTAGAGGATGTCTTAGTGAATGATGGTGGAGATTTAGGATAGTTGGATTAGAGGATGCCCCATTGAAGGGGTTAGGATTTGTGGATTTAGGCTTATAAGATGCCCCGGTCGGGGGTTAGATTGAAAGATCGGATGGTTAGTGGATTAATGAGTAGGATGATGATAGGAGGGGGTGTGTTGTCATAAAGTACCCAATGTAATCATCATTAGTAGTTGAACTATGTGGCATAGAGAAAGTTACACTAGGGTGAAAAGAACATGGTGACTAATTTTACAAATGTCGTTGTCCTCAAAAGTGGCATTATATTATTGGTTGAAATAATATAAAAAGGTCACCCTCGTATCATTAGACCGTACAAAAAGAAAAGAGGCCTCATATCATCAGCCCAAAATGGAGATAAAGAAAAATAAATAGATAGAAATAGACATACGATCATATTTTTAATAGTTTGTTAAAAAAATTATTTTAATAAGAAAAAATGATTTTTTGAATTTTGGAATTTTTTTGATTTTTTTGGAGTTTAATAAATTTTTAGATTTTTTTTTTTGGATTCCAATTTTTTTTTCATTATATTGGATAGAGGAGAAAATTTAGGTTGGCTAGGAAGAAATAGGAGGAAAATCGGACAAACGAGGTGAGAAAAATGACTCGAGAGAAGATTTAAGTGGTGGGTATAAAAGGGTATTTGGGGACCATGGGATGAGTCATTTTCAAAGCACATAATAGAAAACAAGATCACTTGTGAGGACTCAATGGTGTATGAGAAGATTTTTGATCATATGGAAAACACAATGAGGTATTACCAAAGTGACCCGTAGCTAACTGAGTAGGGGGTAGGTACCTGTTATTAATTATAATTTGTTTTTATACACATTTAGGGATGTTTTGGGGGTTTTGTGAACAATTTGTAGGTGCTATAATTTTCAATCAACACATATGTGCACAAAGTAGTGCCTATGTGCTAGAAATGGTGCATATGGGCTACCATGGTGATTATATATCATGGGTGTAAGATTGACATGTAGTTTAGAGCATTTGTATGGTGGGGGATTAGGTTTAGCATGTTTGTTTTATATTAGAAATTTTGTTTATGTTTAGCGCATTTTTATGGAGGGGTATTAGGTTTAGTATGTTTTCTGATGAATGAGAGAGGAAAATAGAATGACACTTTTGTGTCTAAGAAGGGATGCAAAGTAGCACTTATATTTTAGATTAACGTGTTTGTTAGATATTAGGGCATATGTTATGATGTAGCACATATGTGATATAGAATAGTGCTTTTTCAAGATAGGTAGAATATCCTAGGAAATGGCACATATGTTCCGTAGAAGAGGGTGAGAATATGGTGCATGTGTTTAGTATTAGCACCTTTGTTATGAATTAGCACATTTGTGTAAAATACCACTTTTGTGTAAAAATAACACACTTGTTTTAAATTAGCGCTAATGTGAGTATAGTGGCACTTTGTGGTAATAATGGATTAGGAGGGTTTATTGAGGAGAAAATGAGTATTGATAGATAGGTAGGGGATAATATAAGTTGTGTGAAATGTGCAGGATACTTTAGGTGTCGTGATGTGAGGCATCATCACTCGGATGCCTTAGGGTTCATTTTAAGAAGACTCTAGTAAATTGTAGGTAGAAAATCCCTACAAATATACCTAGAACCAATTTTGATAGAAAGGTGAATTTTCCTTGGTTTTAGAACAAAATTTTAGCTTTATTTTTGTAGGAAGAGCTAGAGGTATGGTTTTTTACCTAACAACAGAGTTTTATTGACACAAGAAAGAATATTTGTTAACGCATGGTTGACGCGCTTGCGTTAATAAAGGTGTTTTTCACATGAAAGTGATGTATGATGATGAATGAATACACAAAAAAATGAGGCGTGACAACAAAGGTTATTGACGCCCATCAACAAAGGATACCGTTAGATGAAAAAAATCTATTGATGCCCAACATCAATTTTTTGTTGTCATGCGTCAATGAGGATTGTTGACACACGACAATAAACCTTATTTTTGTATGACAACAAGGTTTGTTGTCGTGCATCAACAACACTTATTGACACACGAGAACAAAAAATTTTGTCAAGCGTTAACAAATTTATTATTTCCTAACACCATATTTTATTGACAGTGTTAACGATTCTTCTTATAACCCGATAACAAGGATTGCTAATCTACGAAAATAATCCTTGTTTTCACAAGACAACATGGTTTGCTATCGTGTGTCGCGATCCTTTCTATCAGGTGACACCAATGCCATTTTTCATGCATTAAAACACATAAACCCTAATTTCTCCCTATAAATACCCCTCCGACACTCATTTTCACGTTCACACTTCTCATATTGAATTTTTTTCTCCATTCTCCCGGTGTTGCAGTGTAATAGGTCTTGTAACTCCCTCATCTAGTACACAACAAAAAACAACCAAACACAATACAACCTCCAAGTCTCAAATCTCTACCTCACATCATCATGGTTACTCAAGATCAAGATCAAACAAAATCTCAAACTAAATAGAAACCTCCCTAGTCCTACCCAAGATTAAATATAGGAGCTTGATGTGCCCGCACATTAATGTTGTTTTGTAAATGAATGAAAATTACAAGGATTGGGTACAAGCATGTGATTTCATAGGACTAGTTAACATGTCGTAGTTCGAGATAGATCATACCATTCTTAACTACCTCTTCTCCTTGTTCAATATAGAAGATGAACAATTCATCACATACTTTACCCGATGGTCGTACATTTGGTTTAGTGTTAATCCAGCTGATATCCATCGATTGACAAGAATTCTTTTTAAAGATTCCCAAATTGTAATAACCAAAGAAACCCTTCTATCAAGATGATAAAATTTACCTCGAATATTGTTACGGTTTTCATGTTGATTGTATGTGTAACATGCTTTCAAAATTCATTTGTAATATTTTTATTTTGATATAATTTTTTGTTAATTTAACATCTAATGACATTTTGGCAACTAATTTCAACAAATCAAGATGAGGAGTGATACGCAAGGAATTACACACCGCTTTTTTGCTGCCATGATTTATTTTTTTCAAGAAAAAATTATTTTGCGATAGGTCGGAAAAATGATATCCCACATTGGGCTATTGTCAGATACATTCTCAAATCGATATGAAAGCAAAGATTTTATTGGTGCACATTTTTTCTAATAAGATAAAAGGTGATATTACAAATGCTAGAGTTTCCAAAAAACCAGGTGTTCATTCTGTGTATAATGAAAAGTTTTTCAAAGCTATGAACATGAGGTAAGAATCTCAAAATAAACCTAAAAGCTTTGGAATAAATAATGCAATGACCATCCAATTAGAGCTAAGAAATATATATCTCTTTTCATGCATATATAAAGCTTGAAAAAACAATCAACCTCTAACATGACTATATCAATTCTCTACTCTATGAAAGTTATATATAAAATGAACCTATTAAATCTCTAACAATTACTTATGTTTTCATTGATGTCTCAAAATATTAAGAATGAGCCTGGCTCACCATTAATGGATTCTCCCATTTACTTCAAGATTTGAGAGATTTAGCAAATACAAGTAAATAACTCAAATATGAAATGAAATGACTCTAAAAGACTAAAGCATAACCTAAATAAGAAATGAGATGAGAGAGAGTTCTTAGGAAAAGGTAGGAGGGGTACCCTCCTATTTATAGTTTTTGGTTTGGAGGAAAAGGTTATTTTGGAAGTATGTGGGACTAAAAAGGAGCCAAAAGGGTGTTTTTTATAAAAACACATTGGGAGGTGTGAACTGGATTCTGGAAAGCCAAGTGGCTATTTGAAAAAGGTGAGATATTTTTTTAAAAGTCAAAATTTTACTAGAAAGTTAATAAGAGGATTAAATTAACCTAAACAAGGTTAATTTAGGGAAAACAAGCTTATAGGAGCTGATTAGAGAAGTATTAGCAAATTTAGGGGGTTTAAAAGAGGTTAGAAAGGGTGATTTACTAGCGTAGTGTAGTAAATTGACACAAGACTAAAATAGATAGTATTATCTTAGTGATAAGATCATGTAGACCAAATTATAGGTGTCTACACATTCCACTAAC
The DNA here is from genome assembly GCA_018340775.1 of Taxus wallichiana var. yunnanensis. NCBI lineage: Eukaryota > Viridiplantae > Streptophyta > Pinopsida > Cupressales > Taxaceae > Taxus > Taxus wallichiana. Next base: position 368,222,892 of record CM031244.1, on the reverse strand, counting down.
TATCTCCTTGCTCTTTATTACGAGGCATATTATAATTTAAAAGGTGAACTAACTCCCACTTGCACAAGTGACGCAATGAAGCAATTGTTAATTCCTATTGAAGAACAACAAGTTATTAGTTTATATTTTGATGTAAGGTTATTGTCTTGATTTTTCACTACATTACGAATCTTCTTGTCTACTAACATTATGTACTTTTGTTTCCATCCTTATTGTATGCAGAGAAAATATTTGGAGTCCCTTCCACGAAAAAAATTAGCATCAAGAGGAAGAGGCAAACAACATGTTGAGGCGTCGGGAGATTCACAATCTGAAATGGAAGCTCACTCATCTTCTAACACTCAAGAATTTGCATTAGTTAAATAAACAAGATGTAATACCCTTAACATTTAATATATATATTTTTACACTTACCATTTAGTATTTTGTATTTACCATTTACCATTTTGATTTATCATGCGAGATGTTGCGGGGACTTTAGTCTATCTCGCATGCTTTTCAACAAGCATCACCCACTCACTCGGTCTAGTCACGTGCATTTTGGATGCTCAACCACAGCAAATGGAACACCCTTCTCCACCATACATATCACCCAAAGCTCCAAAATCAATTCAAACTATGACATGACCACCGCTAGTAATCTGACTGTTTCCCCTCAACAAGGTATAACTTGTTGCTTGTGTACTTTTTAACATTTTTATTATAAGTTAGTAATGATTTTGTTCTTGGACTTTACAATGCATTGCAGTCCTTCGCTATCTATTCAAATAATGCCACCACCATGTCCTCCACCAACAACATCATTATGATTCAAAATGTCTAAAAGAGGTTCAGGTAAAAATACCATTAGCAAACACATGCCAATTTCGGTCCCTAGTGGGACACTAATGATTCCCTCTAAATTTTTTAAACTCTCTTTCGGTGGCTTGCCCAAAGACAACATGTGAAAAATCAATTTTAAATTAAATAAATTTAGATGAATATTATTGTGATGATCCAACATGTTTTTTTAACACATGCGATATGATTCAAGTCCCGTAGGTATATTTCCATTTCGATGTACTTTATTTAACATTGATACATATAAATTTCTTATCTCTTTTTAATTTTTTTCACATACAATTTTAATATTAATTTATTTTATCACAAATAGGATCAGGGCACCCAAAGGCAAAAAGAGGCAGCAAACATTGCTCAACCTCGAAAGCCCCACAACCTCTCCATCACAACATCATCTTCGGATACATAATGAATAGTTAACATCATTTGCTTTGGATATCTTGATTGGTTATGATTGTGAAGCCCATGTCCAAGATTTTATTATACATCATATAATTCATCTCATAGAATGGGAGCAAAGGGCTAAAGTATTAATCAATGAGATAAAAATTCATTATGATAACCATTTCCAAAGGGAAATTAATATACCGTAGTCCAAAATTAACTTGTTTCTACCCATTTATGTTTGTCCTATTTTTCAAAAAATAACTTAGTTCGAAAGGACCCTCTTCCCAAAAAAAGTATGGAATGAGGGTTGGTTTTGGCTTATATTTTCCTTATTTTGGCACATACTTTAATAATGGAATGGTTAGGAGTTTCATGGTCATATCAATGCTATGAAATTCCTCAAAATTTTGCATGTTTTAAGTTACGAAATATATTGCTTTTTAGTATAGGGCTAGAATTTAGGAGCATTTTGTAAAATTATAAAATAGTGTGGATGGTGCAAGTGTTCCTCCGAAGCCCAAAAATTAAACTATATTTGGAAGTTGTGTGGGCTAGCCTAAAATTACCCTAAAAATATCCTAGAACTCTACCCCAAATTACATTTTCCATAGTGAGAGTGAAAAATGTTGCATAGTTTCAAGTCACACCAGGAAATGTGCATGAGGAGTAGTTTGACCTTAATGTTTGATATGGGATACTTACTGGGTTTATAAATAGCATAACATCTCAAAGCCAGGGGGCGATTCTCCATTTGCACTATTGTGACATGGTCTGGGGGATCTTGTTCCGGTCCCGATCATATGGCTGAAACATGGAGAAGTCAAGAAACTTATATTTTCCTAGACTCTTAGGGAGATCAAGCTAATGAGTCTCTACGGTTTTCTCCCTTAATTTTATGCAAAGTGTAAAATGTAGCCGCAAGACTAAATTTTCTTTTCTCAATGGTTTCTCATGTTGCTAGGAAAATAAAATAAGTTTACAAGACAAGTTTGAAATTTTTTTACACACAACATGCATTCTAAAATAGAAAGTTCACTCAAAGCAAAGAATACATTGAAAAAATGGGATTCTATTTCAAGGGCCCTTACCCTCACAAAATCCATACATATTAGTATATGGTGTTATCAAACATGGATTGGATAACAAAGGAAAAAGACATAAGCATCAGACTTTTGTAGGCTCATTGTCACTTGAAAAATTTGGAACACATTTCAGTAAGTCATCCCTGCTCCGAATAAATTCATCATGGGCTACCGCACTAAAAACATATTGTATTTCACATACCAAGCCCCATGACATGCCTAGTTCTAGCAATTCCCGATTCCTAATTCATGGCCCTTTCAACAACTGGATGCAATCGCATTTCTTTTAGGGGAGTTTACCCATTCATGCAAGGAATTTCCCCCTCTTATATATATGCTTTGTTCTTCGCACCTAAGGATAGACGAGACACGGGGAAATGAGGAATTTTGTTAGCAGAGTGCTCCCTCATGGTTCTTCTTTTCTTGAGGGGAAAGGCTTGAATACCTATCACATATCACATTTTAGCAAGGGCAGCCTATAAATCTGATAGAAGCTTCTCTGTTGTGTTTTGTGATACAAATTTGAGGTTTTCTCATCCCCATGACAGATGCGAAATAATTGGCACTATGATTTATGTGGTCGATTGAGGGGCTGGTAGTAGTCCTTGTTCACACACCAATAATCGTTATTGATAGAAGGGAAGTAACAAAGCCAACGGGATTTCAATTGCTTTGTGTCCACTTGGTATTTTGGACGAACTAGATGAAAATGAAGAACTTGGAAAATGGGAAAGGAAGGGCACAATTTTGTGAGGCGTTGCAAGAAAACTGAAAGCATGCCCTCTAACAAAGAAAGATTGGGAGGACCAACCCCGGTATCGTGTATGATGAAAAGATGATGAAGGAGATCCTCATTTGGCCCATTCAGTTGGAAACACTCACTTAAATGGGTGAATTCCATGGGAGGAAAATTCAAATCTAGAGGTGAAGAAGACATGGAAACAAGATAGTTGATCAAAAAGTAGAAAGCAAATGACTCTAAAAAGGATAGGTGACGAATGGAAGGATGGTAGACCACTTAAATAGGCATACACTGGCATTGATGTGGAAAAGGACATCATTTCAATATTAATACCATATCCCATTCCAATTTACAGTATGTGTGAGGTTTAAATAAAGATCACCTATTTATGTGGAACATGTCACCGGAGAGTAATTAAAGGCCCATGATTTTCAAAAATGTCTTGTCACATTAATGTCTTTGGAAAAACCATGCTCACACACATGTGGAAATTCTAAATGTTAAAATGTGGCATGACCTAGAAAATGTTTGGTTGTGTCATAATGATGTATGAAAGACATGGTGGTAATTAGCAAAATTGGCGGCCATTTGTGAGTAATCATTTGTATTTTGTGGTAGCACGGAGTAGTTGATAGCATTAATAGTTTGCTTGAGTATATGAGGAATATTCTCTAAAACCCTATGAAGATAAGGTGATACATAAGAAGAAAGCGGGGTTTAGAAAGAGGAGGAGGTTCTTAGGGAGGATTACGGAAAAAGGGCAGGAAACTCTTGGGGAAAATGTTTTTGTGGGAGCTTGCAGAGGCACTACTAACGAGGAAGGAGGACTATGTTGTGATGAAGGTTTTTTCTCTGTGTGACCTAGTTATTTGGAGTTTAAGTTAAGATGATTGCATATGTACATTCATTAATGGGATTTAAGAGAATAAAATATGTTTCTCTTGTCTTTTCATAATTTTAATGGTTTTCACATGAAAAATTCATCTGGATTCATGATATTTCTTTTTTATTGTGGAATGATGTTTAGTTCAAGGTGGTATGTGTCTTGTTTGTTATAATGTTGTGTGAATCATGACTGTAGTTCAATTTCAAACAGATCTTGCACTTGCTTAGGTCTTTTCTAGGAAAGGTGTAAGTATTTGATGTTTTCTCAGGGTACTTGAAAACTTCACTTATGAAGCCCATAAAAATATCCCTACGGACTAATCAAGATTTGGGGTATAACTTGTAACTTCTTATGGGTGCCTCAATTCGGAGTATTTATCTTGATTTCACATGATGAGATGACCCTACCATAGGTGTACTAGGATGTATTTTTCAGAATTTAGATCTTGCTTTTCCCGGAGCTTTCCCTGTAGACCAACTTATTACAAGGGGCTCATTCATCTTCTTCACTAGTATTCATGTAGTAATAAGAACAATCGATGGTGGCATTTTTTTCTAGGTTTCCCCCATCCTCTTTGAGGGTCTTTCCCATTTTTCCTCTATTATTTCAAAATCCATCTTATCCCCATTAAAATTTTGAATAACTTTTAGCATAAACCTTAACTCATTTATGCGGGTCCCTAATTGTCACTTTTTATTCCACCAACCCACGCCTGGGAGAACACATAACCAACTCATATATCTCGTGTGTTCTCACAACTAACCCAAGGTCCCTTCTCATTTATTTACATGTAACTCGCATAAAAAAATTTGGGACAAAACCATGGTTGGACTAACATTTCCTTTAGCGGTCCACATTGAGTTCTCGGTGTTTATAGCATTTAGTGACCACTCTTTAGAAAACTTTGTATTCGGTGGTTGCGTCTAGTCCCATTTTTCCTTCTCAAAGTCTTTTGGAAAACCACCCCAACTCCGTGCCCAAACCTGTATGCTTCCCCGATCACACTCTCGGGTCCTCTCACCCTTACGAAGGAAAATTCAAAAGTAATAAGGATCACAACCGCACCCTTTGTTCGGTACCTCCCCTCACTCCCTCAAGAAGGGTAGACAAGCGACTGTAGAGGGATATCTTCCCCAGCTATAAGATGACATTTCACGAGGCTACCCCTCGGTCACCCGACCTCCCCACACATCCGTATTTTTTCCTTCCACTTCCCCCATGGTGCATATCGTGAGCCAACACAACTTGTCAAGATCAATGCCTTACTTAACCAAGAACAAGGTGGGACTATCACATATAACAATAGTTATCTGCTAACATTTTAGCTAAGCATTGAATAAATTAGGAAATATTAATGATGAATCACATGCCTATTTCAACAAATGGTCAAAGGACAAAGATTTGATGGCAATTGTAAATGCGAAAGAGACAAATTTTTTTAATTATTTTCCATTTGAAATAATATTTGTTATTAATTTCTTATTCTAGTAATATGTTTAATTGAGCTCAATGTTTTTGTTGTAGTTGAAATATGAAAACTTAAAAATTCAAGCAAAGGTGTTCCAAGTTCACTTGGAAACCGCTAAGAAAATTTTATCCACATCAAAGAAGATGAAGGAAACTATTGTTTTGGTTAACAAACAAAACAATACACCTAAGCGGATAATTAAAGATAATGGCTTAGATGTAGAGATTTTGTTCAAGGCAAAGGAAGCTGCAAATCCTTCTTTGACATCTCATGGAGATGGTTCAAAGGAAGAAGAAGAAATCATAAATAATCTTGACATTGCTGCAGAGGATCTTGTTAGTTATGGAATTATTGAAGAAGATAATATAGGAGAGCCAACCATTGGGAAAATTGGCACACAATTCGCCACAGAAATTGAAAAGGAAAGTTCCAGTGGTGCAGAGAACCTGCTAATGATTGAAAAAATAGTCCAAATGTAAATGTATTTGTTGAAAACTTGAAAAGAGTTTACAAAACTTGAAACTTGAAATATTTGATAGTTTGAATCATGAAACTTGAATATTTGTTTAATTTGAAGAATGTTTAGAGTTGAATATATGTTGCAATGGTTTTACTTTTCATGAAATCTCATTTTTTACACGTATTATGTTGCAATATGGATTTTTATATGTTGTTATATTATATATAGAAATTCTAGATTGTATATATGGTCACTGGTGATTTTGATTTTGATTTGCTATGTGTCACATGTTTTGATTTATGATTTTGATGGTGATTATGTTTGATATGGATGTGATGGTTATGAATATAATAGTGATAGATGATAATCATGATAATCATGATTCATGGATGATGATAATGGATTTAAACATTAGAGATTATTATTTCTCTTCCAGTTAATACAACAAATATTCTTCTCTCTACTTGTAATGATGATGACATTAGATGTGGATGATGGCATTAGAGTAGATACATATGATGATAATGGATTTAAACGATTATATTTTCATAAAATTTAGAATGGGGTATGATAGTGACAGGATGTGATAGATTGCTTTAGACATTATTGATTATCTTCCACTTAATACAAAAAAATATTCTTCTCTCTACTTGTAATGATAATGGATTTAGATGTGGATGATGATTTTTTTGACATAGATGTAACATGATCATGGATGATGATGATGATGAATTTTATTATACATAGAATGTGGTATGAATGTGATGAGAGGTGATCGATTTCTTTAGACATTATTGATTTTATTCCCTTTAATACAACAAAATATTCTTCTCTCTACTTGTAAAATTTGAACTTTGTATCAGGTTTCTTCACATTTCCTTTGTAAACCTTCTGAAAATCCTTAGGAATAATCACTTTACAATTTTTCATTATGTGCTAATATCAAAATATGTTTGGAATGCATTTTATTTAATGAAGAAAGTTTAATTATTTACAATGCGAAGTTTTTGGGAATATCAATTTTTACACATAATTTAATTGACTACCTCATTTCACATGACCTGAGTACATTCAATATTTCATGTAATGATTCTCTTCCACTTAATACAACAAAATATTCATCTCTCTACTTGTAAAATTCATATTCTATAACATGTTTCATCACATAATAGTTTTTCCTTATAAAGTTTGAAGAATCACCTTTGTAAATCCTTAGCAAAATCTTATCTCTCTACTTGTAAAATTTGAACTCATAACAAGTTTATTCATGTTACCTCTAATTGCATGTTTTAGTTTATTCTCATGGAATGCATTTTCTTTAATGTTGAAAGTTTAGTTATTTATGTCTAATTACGATATTTAAAAAATAGAATTCCAAAAATGCATGCCACAAACACTACATCAAAGAAATTTGTAAATACCAAAATAAATTAAACACGATTATTAAAACTCTAGGTATGATAGGTTTTAAGGTAACTTTAGTCTTCTAGATGGGTGACAATGTATATGGAAGCAAAATGAGAAATCCTCCTTCACAAAAACTAGTAGACGACCATTGAATCCAAATAAATCAACATGGAAAATGGATTAGTATATAGATGGGTGAGTTTCCTAACAATGCCAGTCCCGAGAAGTGAGAGCTTCCTTGGATGAATGTCAACCCAAGTTTTTGATAAAGAAAATATGAAATATTGATTGAGAAGATGAAGGAAGAAACAACAACATCAATGCAATAAAGATAAATTAAAATGCAGATCTGACCTAAGCAAATTAAAGCAAACTAGAACCTGTGCATGTCGACGGTGACAAAAGTGTTGAAATTTAGTGCCCAATTAATGATAACTAAAGTATATTAACTTGAATTCTGGAAGAGACTAAGAGTGGAAGAATATGCAAATCTAAACTTTGAAGGCCTTACAAATGATTATTCCAAAAACACATGTCACAAACACAACATCAAAGCATTTTGAAAAATCAACAATACCAATTAAATAAAAAGATTTATTATAAATAATTTTATTTAAATAAATGTAAATATATATACCTATAACATCTTCAATGATAACTATATCTAAAAAAAAATGTTCAAAATCCACCTCATAGTGAATATTTGCATTTACAGAATTACAATTGTATTACGCTAACTATAAACAATTATATTCAAATCTATTACTATAAAATTGAATAAATAACAATAGTTAAAATTTCAGGTGACAAACAATAAAATTAAGGTCAAAGGTGATACCTATTATCTATAAGTTTTGAAATCATATTTAAAGCTGAAACAATCCATTTTCAATAGCTTCATCATAATCGATATTCACATCTGCGAGTTTGACAATGCACTGATTCCACTCTCATTGTTGAGAAAAATTTTACTTGTAGCTATATTATTTACTCCTCTTCTTTCAACACGGGAATTATAATTTTCAATTTCTTTTTCTAAAGGAAAGGTTTCCAAGGAGTAGTGAGAAACATAACATCTCATGCAACTTTCGAGATTTTTATCCAACTTGTTTCTCAATTTTGATTTTATAAAATATAAAGAAATGAAGACCCTTTCATCCTCCACAGATCCCAAAATAATTTTTTGGCACAACTCATATAACTGAAAATATTCATTGATGTCTTCCTGTAACACACTACTTTGGTAGATTTATCACCAAATCCTTGTAATAACACCACTCTCGGAAGGTTCATCTACCAAATTATATTGGGACCTCATTGTCATTGCAAAATCAATTGATTGATACTTTATTAAATCAATATTCAATATACCTTTGATTTCTATACCCTTGACCTTTGAAGTCTTAGTGAAATGATCCATTATTTTACCCATGGATTTATGGAAAAAATTACTTATAAAATCTACACGACCACCTTTAGTATTCCAAAAATTTGGATTCATCACACCAATTGCTTCAAAGTTTTCTTTGCTGAAACATTCTCTTATTTCGATGCTAAGGATTGTGTAATTTCTTAAATTTTTATTCTTGTTTCAACTATAATAGAATCAATCAAGTACATATGTCACAAGAACTTCTTCTCTTTCTGATCCTATAATATCTTGACATTTTTGTAAAATGTGCAATGGTATCTCTCTCCCATTAACATTGATATAGAGGTGATCATGGATATTAAATCTCAAATAATTACTAGGATTCTTAAGATCTAATAAAACTTTTCAGTTATCGAAAATAGGTGTATCAAAACTATCTTGGGAAGTGTACAAGACATCAAGATTTTGACATACCATTTTTCTCATCCATATAAAATCAAAAATATAGATTAATCTCTCTTGTGCATGCTTCATCAATGTATTGATCTCCTTCAACATTGGAAGAATACCAACTAATGTAAGTAATGTTTCAAAATCAGTTAAATGGGATAAGTCCTTCACCTTGTCTACATCATGATGATATTTATGCATGAAACTAACCAACGATGGATACTCATCACAAATTCTACATGCAGGCTCATACAAATAAATCCACCTTATTTCAACATCCTGAAGAAGTTTTTTTACCATCTCTAATTCCAATTGCAAATTTTGAAACTTAATAAATCACTTTCGGTTGCTTTCCATATAGGCATGTAGTTCTCTGATAAGGTCTTATACTTTTCCAACATTTTTATAGTTGTTAACCATTTTATATGTTAAATTTATTTTGTGAGCCATATAGTGAATTGATAGTATATAAAGGGCCACCGTTATTTACAATCGAACACACAACCCAATTCGGTGACCTTGCATGACTAATGCACCATCTCGCTTCTAATGCATACAAACTTTTAGCAATTTCATAATCAGTCATGCCAACAATATCTTTCAAATAAGAAATAACTATTTTATATATGTTTTTGGAATTGTAATTTTCAACCATTTTCTAAACACCTAGTAGATGTGGTGTCCTTATATGATTTTATAAAGTATAAATGTAGATACATACCCATGTGGTGTAGTCAATCGTTGTCACTTCATCAATTACTAGAGGGATAAACTTTGCATTTTTAAACTCTTTTCAAATCTTCCTTCTCTATCATTACAAGGCATTTATCCATTTCCCATGCATAGTTGTCTAATCAATGAGACCGAGGAACGTTGTGCATTCCATTGTATTGATACAAAAATTTGAAATCAAGGAAAGCTGAAATTGATCTTCCTTTCTTAAGGATGTGGAATAGAGTAGAGAACCGTATGATTTTAGCATGAAAATTTTATCGATTCATCTTACCAATTTGCAATGTGATCATTCTACCCTTTTCCACAAGATGTCTATGTCTTTTCTTTTGTGCTTCATACTTTGCTACATATTTAACATGCATGCATTCTTTTTTAGTTTTCCATTTGTGTGTTTTTATTATTTGACCATCCTTATGTGTTACATTCAAATTGATTTCCGAGTTTTATTCAATTATGTCCAGCTTTAGTTGCATTTGTTGATGCACTCCCAATTTCCACGTACATATTATACATGTACATTCAGATGGGATATCTTCTCAGTTAGTTGGCTATATAGGTTCGATAAAAGGAAATTCGGTAGCCCACTCAAACTTGTATGTCCTCCCAAGTGTCCACATATTCTTGTTTATTTTTAATGTTTTACTTTTATGAGAAAATTTTTGAGGAATATCATGATCATCTAGTTTCCTCTTTCATGAACCAAAATTTGCATTTGATTTTTTTGTTACATTTTGTTCAGTATTTATATTTGAGATATCTTGATGCACTCCTAGTTGCACCTCAACAAGAATATCTTCAATCTCTGGAATTGTATCATCATAAGTATGATTTGGTTGATACTGTTATGAAGCCATGTCCACTTCAATAACATCTTTCATTTAGTCTATACTCGATTGATTCCAATGGCACTTGTATGGGTGCTAGTGGTAGTGGTATTTGTAGCATCAGAGTTTATAAAATACTTGAAAGGGACTTCCAAGATTTTTGTTACCTTTTGGTTCTTCTTGAGCACTATAAACTTCCATTATCATAGTTTCCTATCTATAACCTCCTCTTGTCCATTAAAAACATTTTTTCACACGTAAACATCCTCCTATCTATAGCCTCTTGTTGTGTGTCAACAACCTTTGTCACTCATCACCAAATGAGGGTTGGTGTGCATCATAAAATCAATGGTGCCACCTTTCAACAAGATTTGGCATGTAATAAAAAAACTAGGGTTTTCGATCGTCAACAAAACTTTGTTGTGCATCGAGAGTTTTTTTTCATGCATCAATAAACTAAGGTTATCATGCATCATAGATTAGGTTGTTACGCATTAGCAATTAAGGGTTTTCACATGTCAACAAATCAAAATTGTTGCATCTCGAAGATTCTCGAGGCTTGTCACGAAATGTAAATATTCTTTATCATGTGTTAGTAACAATAGGCTTTTCACTCGATTGTAAATGGTTTTTTTCATAAATATGATCTACACTTCGTGTACTAGTGCTTCACAAGTTCACGGTACTTGATATGTTGGTACCTCAGTAAGCTATAATAAGTTACTAGTATACTACCCGAGAAAATTACCTAGGTTTATATTGGAGTAATCTTCAATGTTAGGAAAATCGACCCCTAAAATTGTATACTAGAAATTTTTGGCGAACGTGAAACCGACATGCTCCGAAAAATCACCTTTTCAAATTTTCCTAAAATGGAATTTTCGTCAAATTACAAATATTTTCCACTACAAAAATGTTGTTTATTGGGGGTGTGGATCTAGAAGTAGAGGAGGATGAGGTGGGGTTATTGCATATGTTAGGACTCCTTCATGTGGAGATGATTCCCTTCATGTGGGAAGATCACAATTTGTTGATAGCATTAGCGAGTGTTGACACTCGGAGACGAGTAATTTCGTCTACCAACTAGAGAGATGACAAGTGACATTAGAGGATGTCTTCTATATTTACAAATTTCATGTAGAGAGGGAGTCTGTGGTATGACATAAGTCAATGCCTAGAGGTATATTACAATTTTTGACCGATTTAGAGGATACACCCCGTGAGGGATTGTAGATAGAATTGGGTATTTATTTCGAGAGAGGGATATATGGAGAGGGTGCCTATTTTTTTATGCTCCTTGATTATTTTTGTTTTTTTCCGGATGGTGGAGGGCGGTATTTTAGCATTGGTTTTGTGGATGTGGTACATGCCATGTGGTATGATGAGACATTGTTTGTGTGGGATCTAGCGGTAATAGCATAGTTATGTCGTGATTTACACATAGAAGCATATCAAGGAGGTCGTAGCATTAGAGCATGCATTTTATTACGAGATATGGAGTCATGACCACATGGCTTTGGGTAGACATATTTGGATTCAAAAGAAGTGACAAGATGGGGAGCCTTTGACATATGGATGATATATTATCAAGGGGAAGCAAGAGCATTTGGGTGAGATGGATTGTTATATGTGACATATTGATCAACTATATGCAAGCTACACCATATGGCAGCCATATCGATAGTATGAGGCATGGGAGGGGGATCAAAGGCATTTAAGGAGGGTTTAGTCACATTATTTTTATTGGAGGTCAGCCATATACAATAGAGAAGTATCGGTCGATTGTGTGTTACAAAAGTTTAGGATTATATAGGATATTCCTGCAAGCCATCATATATTACTACATGTGAGATGAAGAACTGGGTATTATGATTCATGTAGTTGTGAAAAGGGCTAGATTTGATGATGTAAAGGTTGTTCCATGGGCACCATTACATATATTGGAGGATCTAGGGACTGTGTAGGGATATGTGGAGTTGTGGATGGGTATTAGACTATCCAGATTGACATGACCACTTGGTGGGATGAGGTTTGTTAATGGTCACCGATGGATTATAGGGTCAAGTACTAGTGGTGCACATGAGACCACGGGAACATGTGGAGGAGGAGGAACAGATGACACTACCTATTATTATATTGGGGATTCGTGATTATAACATCTAGTAGTACATTCACAAGGACATATCGCAGAGAGATAGGATGTAGACGTGATGGAGGTGGATGGTACTATAGGGCCGTTATGAGAAAATCGTACCACCACAAATTGATATAGAAGGGTCATCTAGTATAGGGGTGTTAAGATCAGGGGTAGGTGGATTAGAGGGTACAAGTGTTGATTTACAAGAATGGATTGATATATTGGAGAGAGGGGATTGTGTAAGAGATATAGAGATAGCAGGGGATGCGAGGTAGAGGTGTATCTTGCTTGTGAGAAATATGATATTTATGAAGAGTAGTGAATATGTTGACAATTTTGGTAGGACAGAGGGAGACGAAGATAGATCGGTTGCGGGGAGTTGTCACTAATAGAGCAGGCATCAAAGCAATTTAGAGAGGAGAGATATTAGGCCTTATGGAACCAAGATAGATATTTATGCCAGTGGGATACATATATAGTGACATATGGCCCATTAGATGCAACAACAAGGGGAGTGAGACACAAGGTGCATCTCGGGAGTAGGAGCGACTAAAAATCCTAGTAATTTATAGATATCAAGACAGATGGGCCCCTCAAGCACAATATCATTGTGCTAGTATCATGCTATAAAGGAGGAGATGAGGTACTATGAGGGTATTGTGGCCCATGACCTTCCGGATATGAATCATTTTGTAGAGTATTTAGTAGGGAAGATATCAAGGAAGAGGTTATGGAATCCTACAACATCCGAGAGTACTTCTAGTGTTTTACTGATCTCCACCGTGGAGCTAGAGATGATATTTGTAGCTCAAAGCACATTGATGAGCATCATTGTATTGTATTATGTGTATTTTATCACATATATGATGACTAACATGATCACATTTTTATGTATACGATGTATCATTCACGATGTATTTTTATTTTTTGTGATTAGATACATGATGATTTATAGAGATGTATTATTATTTTTATTTTGCATTGAGTATGTTGATGACATGAGATGAGATGATGTATACTGATTATGATTATTATGTTGATAATATTTCTTTATTAGATGATGTGAGTTTATTTTGTGTTGATGATATGTATTTATGGTATATGATAATGGCATAAATGATGTGATTATTATTGACTTTATTTTTGTTGTGATGATCTCGTATAAATGTGATGTGATTGTTTTATTTTATGTATAAATAACATGGTTGATGATGTGATGGTTTTTATGAGATTGTTATGATGATTGTGTATTCATGATGATGATATTACTTTGTTGTTGTTGGTTGTATATGGTGATGACTTTGTAGATGGGATGGTGATTAATTACATTATTGTGATTGATATTCATGTATGATTATTTGATACATGTAGAGACAAATTATGTAATGGTTTTTTGGATGTTAGCTTATTTAATTGATAGATATGGCTAGTGAGATTATTGTTGAGGATGTGATTAGTGATGTATGTTTATGATGGTGTTTATTTTTTTGATGAGTTAATATTCTTATATGATTTTATTGATGATTATGGGATATGAATGGGATGATGATGATGGTTTTTTTAGATGTAAGTTATGGTTTATAGATTTTGATGTTTGGATAGATGGATATCATGATTTATGATATTTATAGTTTTATGGTAGTTTATTTGTTTATGTTACAATGTGATGATGGTATTTACATAAGGGATAGATGTTAAAAATGTGTTAAATGTGTAAAAAATATTTACAATATAACCATTGCGTTAGACTTAGTAGGATAGCAATGAGAAAGGGGAGTGAGTTCGGAAGGGGATGAGTAGCAATAGGAGGTAGATAGGGGGATGGAGAGAAATTAAGGCCTCATGATATTACAAGGGTTTCATTTCTCAACATTTGATTTGGATTATATTGAATGTTGATGTGTCCCAAAATTCAACCATGGATAATGTGACCTTGGCCAAGATTTGGATAGTATTCCTAATCATGACAGATCCATTGGTTTGTAGTGAGGATAAGAAGAAGGTTGGATTTGGAGAATGTATGATGTGGATAGGGATGAAATGGGTATTTTCCCCCAAGATGTTGAGTGTGTGTTTTAGATTACTATTAGACATAGGATCTGATTTACCATAGCACGAGAAAATAGTTTTCACCATGGTACTTGCACAAGGCACCACCAAAGTGCTTTTCACAAGTGGATGGATTTTGTTTTTGACTAATGGATAATTAAGCATAGAAGTGTCAGAGATGCATGATATTCATAGTATCTTTCATCTCATAGCCATCCGAAGTAGAAAGATTATAGAAACTTGATCCAAACTAAACTATGATGATATAGGGTCTAAGTCAATTAGATTCAAACTTTCCCTTCTTGTATTGATCAATGTTAATATTACGTTGATTTTCTTTGAGGACTAAGTCACCAAATTCAAGCTCGTGATATTTTATGCACTTGTTATAATGTCTTTGGATACTTTTCTAGCAAGATTTGAGATGGTTCAGGGCTAAAAGGAATTTCTCATCTAGAATTTATAATTCTTGAAGGCGATGGACATGATAGTATTTATCGTCATTGAGGTGTTGAAGGGAAACACTTAAGGATGGGAGCTTGATCTAAACAAGCATAATTTCTTGGGTGCCAAAAATGAGTGAGTATGGATTGAAACTATAGGAAGTGCATATGGAGGTCCAATAGGCCCACACGACATGGTATATTTATATGTGCCAATCTCATCCTCGCTTGATTCATAATTTTTCCAACGATACGCTTTAGCATCTTGTTAGATGCTTCAAATTGGCCATTTCCTTATGTATAATAAGGGGTGGAAATTTGAGCTTGGTGTGGAAATGGTCACAAAGTTCATAGAATTCTTGATTTTTAAAGGATTTTCCATTATCCGTGATGAGATCGGATGGAAAACCATAGCATAAAATGATATGGTTAAGGATAAACTTGGATATTTTTTTCCAAATATAGATGAGTGGGATTTCTTCAACCCATTTCATGAAGTATTATGTAGCAGTGATATTAAAATTATGACCATCAGAGGAAGTGGGATCTAATTTTCCCATGAGATCTAGACCCTAGGTGGAAAAGGGCCAAGGAGTAGTAATGGATTGCAAAGGTTGAGATGACACGTGGATAAGGTCAACATGTTTTTGAAAGGAGACACAATTGTAGACATATGAACAAGTGTATTTTTGCATAGTAGGAAAACAATAATTAGTTTGCATATGTTTCTTAGCAAAGTACCACACCACTAGTGTGAGCATCGAAAATACATACATGTACTTCTGAAGTGTCAATTTGGCCTCTTGGGAATTTAGGCATCATAACAAAGTTATATCAAATCTTCTACGATAAAGGGTGTCATCGAGGATGGTGAAGCGAGAGGCATGTTGAATGAAGGATTTACAATGACCGGGAGGTTGGGTGGAAGGGTATGATCATGAAGGTAGTTATGAGATGTCTTGGTATCATGGTGAATTAGTGCTGCAATATCACATACCATCTCCGACTCTAGGAAGTTGTAAACTAAAACCATTAATTATTAGACTAGGCATTGGGAATTAGGGGCATCTCAAGGCATATCTAATACGAACCAATGGTGGTCATTGCACTGCTAGTTTTTTTCTTGACGGGATCTGCTCAAACCGAATATACTGAAGTATGCTTTAAAATTCTCAACCATTCATTTATAAGGGAATATATTTTATCTTTGGTTTCATATTCATCATTGACCTATTTAATTATTAATCGTGAGTCACCAAAGACATTGATATTTTTTATATCCCATTTGATGGCCATTTTTAATTCGCAACGAGGGATTCATAGTGAACTATATTAGTGATGCAAGGTAAAGCAAGCTGAAAATCCTTAGGTATTAAATCTCCTTGGGGGTGATGAATAAAATGTGTGCTCCTCTGAGCCATGATGTTTTAAAGATCTCACCAAATTCTAATGTCCAGGTTGATGATCATATTAATATTTGGTAGTGGGAAATCATCCTTAGGGAAATATTTGTTGATGTTGTGGAAGTTGGTATAAATGCATATGCCCCCGGTATTTTTACCTACTAGGACAATATTGGAGATCCAGTCGAGAATAATAAATGGTTTAGATGAAACCAATGTCAATTAGATTATATAATTATTCTTTGATAAGTAACATAATTTTTAATACATCTTGCACAATCTTTGTTTAACCAGCTTTTCACCTTTACGCATTACAAGATTATGGACCACTAGAGATGGGTAAAGGCTAGGCATATCTGCATAGGACCATGTGAATACATCTAAGAATTCTTTTAGGAGTGCCATAAATATGGATTTTTCTTCTTTTAATAAGGATACCCCATCTTTAGGTTCTTGGGGTCTTTATCATGCTGATGTTAATGAAAATGGTTTCCTTAATCAATGATGTTGAGCCATCCCGTAGTGTTTCAGAGACGAAGAAGTTGATCCATGACTAGATCATGTTCAAGATTTAAGGAATCTTGTAATAGTTATCTAAGGGGACCTTCTTTGTCAAGATGAAAAGAGCAATTGTGATGAGGGATATTAGATTGGGATTGAATGGATAGGGTAGAATCCTATTCGCCAAAGTAGGTCTCAATGTTTAAACATACTTAGAAACATTTCTTATGCTCTCTACCTAGTATATTATCTCAAGTTCCCATGAACTCAAGAATTTCTTCAGTATTCTAAAATGAGTCAAGAGGGGCATGCTCTAATTGTTGGTCCCATTGAATGATTTGTGGCTAAGTGAGAGTGAAATTAATGGTAAAAATATGGTGTCATGGAAAAGGTTAGTGGCAGCGAGATCTTCATATCGGATATAGACAAAATTTGTTTTTATTTTTTCTATGGCCTCCTCAGATATATTGGAAGTGTTACTGAGGTCATTATAGATACTTTCACCATGTGGCTTGTATCCAAGTCTCGTGGCCATCGATATTGTGGATAATAGCCGGGGTTCAAGGATGCCTTGTTTGTGGTGGCCTAGTCCTCATCTGAAATAACCCATGTTGGTAATTATTTGTTTGGCAATGAAATATTCATCATTATAGTAGTAATAAGGTAGAGAATCATAAATCATCCATGTGGTGTATGATGGCTTGAGATACTCATCGGTAAGGTACACAAAATGGATAAAAGTGGATGAGCCCAATATATATGGGTGCCTTTTGTTTTGACATATGTTGGGCCTTTAATCCTATTTGGGTAATAATGACACTTGTTTAATGCTAAATGCACCCAAATGATTTCAACTTAAGTGGTGGAGTGGGTAAAAGGGGAGTGGATATGGATGGAGTGGGTAAGAGAGGAGCAGATGATGATGAGGCATTGTGTGATGTGGATGGAATACTATCCAATGAGACATATGAAGTAGTGGATGATGATGGTGGTGGAGATTGTGTGGGTTTGGTGATAGGAAAATATGGTTCCCGATAACTTTCTACTTTGAGTGCTTGAAAATATTAGAAATTATGAGGTTCTCCATGGATGGCACTTTTATGCCAACATGCTTGAATTTGAGACATTAATGTAATGTAGATGGTATAATATGCATTTCATGGATCCATGGTCAACCAAGAAATAAATTATTTGAGAATTGGATGTCCATGACATGCACGAAGGTGGGGACCACGCAATGCCTGATATTTATAGGTAAATACATAGTAACTACTGATTTAAACTCATTATTATCATATTATTTGATGGTAATGATATATTTCTTTAGATCTAATTCATTGTACCTTAACTATTTGATAAGAGATAAGGTACAAATATTAAGTAGATATACATTGTCTGTTAGTACACATTTAACTCGAGTATGTTCGATATGTACTTCAATATATAGAGGAAGATTATGCATTGGACCTTGTAGTGGTAAGTATTCTGATTAAAGGTGAGTGGAACTGGGTGGATAGGGATAGAGTGGGCTTGTAGGATCGATGTCATTTGGAACATGAGTTTCTTGAAGGGAATGATGGAGGATGTTTTGAGAATATCCATAGTATATATTTTTGTAGGAGACTTCTCAAGTTGTTCAATGATGTTATATTGAGCTTGTGGTGTGGGATTAGAGGAGGATGGAACAACTCCTTGGATCACTACACGGCTTCTTTGATTAGTAAAAACACACTAGGAGTTATGTGAGGGGCCTTTGACTTTAATAGTAGCCACTTGGTGTGATAAATGGTGAATGCACCCAATAAGTGATTCATATTGGAATGGTACATGATGATAATTAATGTGGTTAGAACAATGATTGGATGATTCAGTGTTTCTTTCTAGACTTTTGTTGATCTTGGTTTGAGGCACAGTGTCATGCCATGATTAAGAAGTGGATTTTGGTAGATCTTGAGCTTCTTATTTGAGCAGATGCATTGTCCTTAATTTAAATTTCACCTTGGTTAGTTAGGTATTGGTGAAAGCACCTTAAACTCTACAAAGCAAATTACATAAATAAAGAATGCTAATACCATTTCCATCTCTAGTCAAAGCTCTAAGTCTAGGAATGTAACATTAAGATAGAATCTTAAAGGAATGCTTAACTAACATGAATACAATTCAAAATCTAACTAAACATGCCTACTAATATGTTCAATCACCTAAGATGAGTCTAAATAAACCTAAGAGGGCAATCAAATGGATGTGGTTGCTACTCAAAACAAGGTGAAATGGCCTCTCCAAATGACTACATGGTCATTTTGAATATCCATCTACTAACCCCATTGAAGGCTTTAGGAAAGGATTAAACTTGGCTATAAATCATATTTGTTATATAAGATACAAATCAAAGCATGGTGTAAAGTATAAGTGTAGATACTTAGTCATTTTTATAGTTTTACCTTTGAGAAAACTTGTATTTTGGTGCATGTGGGACTAAAAGTACAAATTAGATTAGAATTGGTAATCATGATTAATATTTTCTAATCACAATTAGTGAATTAACAAGTGATTAAGATGTGGAAACCCTAATCAACCACTTAGGGTCAACTAGGAGGCTAGGATAAGCTTTTAAGCTTGCTTTGAGATGTTGTGGATGAAAGTGGGGTGATGTTTAGTAGTTGAAAGAAGGGTTTGAGTCATCTTAGGGTATATTGACCAAAACAAGGGGAAAATAGGCTTAATTAGCAAATAATCACTAATTATCTATTTGAAATAGGATTTTGACTTACGATTCTCCTTAAAGTGGCATCCTAAATACGAAAGGGGTTAGGCAATAAAAAATGTGGTGTTAATTGGCTAAAGTGGTAAGAAATGTTAGTTAATTTGTGAAATTCACTAATTATAATGGAATTGGCAAGAATGAGAGTGATTTATGCAAGTTTGAAAATAAGATTGCAAAAGCAAAATATAGGTGTCTACATTTTCCCCTGTTTGAGGTGAAGTAAGTAACTTCTCTTCAAATATAGTAGACAAGCATAAACAAGTAAATTTTTGAAGAAAAATTAGTAGGATGAAGGATGCATCCTCGAGTGTCAATGGGGTGATAAAATAAGTCAATCGATGATCGAAAATATGATTGAAATGGGTACAAGAAATAGGATAGAATGGGCACGAAAACCTTGGTTAATGAGCAAAAATATGGATAGGGATAAAAATGGTTGTTTATTGCCCCGGAGATTTGATTTTTTTAGTAGTGATAATAAATGAAAATGGAAAATATAGGACAAGCCTAGTCTTTGCATCCAATCCTTCAATAAACAACTTTTTTATCATTTTTCTCCTAGATCTACATCATCGTCCTTTTATTGAAATAAAAAAATTAAAATAACATGAAAAGATAAATTACTAACATTTGTTCATTTCTACGTAACTCCATGAAACATACATAATGCAATGCAATACGAGAAAGGAAAACAATGTTTAACTCCATGCAACATACATAATGCAATGCAATACGAAAAGTAAAACGATGCTCAACTCCATACAACATACATAATACAATGAAATATAATAAAGTAAACCAACTAACCCGATTGAGAGAAACAAATGTAATCACACATACTTAAGAAAACAATGTTCAAGATAGTTACACTAATGTTTTTATTATCAAGCTTCAGTTCCCAAATGTTTGTGTTGTAACAAAAAGGGTTAAAAATGGTCCCCAAGTAAGGATAGATGCGATGGGAATAATAGAGGCCACAAATAGTCCTATGGAAATAATTCATGCAATATGACACAATCTCAAGAAACTCACCACATACATGGAGTACCGACATATTAAGCAAGTCATATTTTTTAATGGAGGTAGATCACAATGATCCACAAGTTGTTTGAGACAAGAACAAACAAAAACCTAAGAAATTTAATTTTTAGGACATATTTTGATATTTGAGGATAATGCACTTGATACAAGCTTTAGTTGCATTAATGTAATTACCGATTTTTGAAAAAAAAAAATTACAATTTTTTGGATTTTTATTGATTTATTTGGATGTTTTGATTTTTTTGACTTACATAATTGAATGTTTTTTTTTTTGAAACATATTTAGATTTTTTTATTTTCTAAATATTTTTCAAAACTATGTGTAGGAAAAAAACATGGATGCCCCAGTTATATATGGATGTACAAGGGAAAATGTCATGCGCAAGAAATTTAAGATGCAAAGTTGCACCAACATTAGATGGGAATGCACAAAGGAATAATATCATGTGCATGTGCAAGAAAGTGAAGATGTAAAGTTTCCCCTAGCATTAGATGGGAATGTACAAAGGAAAAATATTCACGCGTCGAAGTTAGATCAAGACCAATATATATAGGTTCAAATTGATGAAGAAAGTAAACCCATACAATTTTAGGAAGGAGCAAGGATGCCCCAGCCGTAAGCTAGCCAAAAATCCCATGATAGAAAGAAGTAGAAGAATATATTTTGTTAAAGGTTCCCACAAACATGGAAAAATTTGAATCTTATACACATGGATGTTCTAAACAAAGTATAAGAATAGCGTGAATGTTGTGAATTTAGATTAGAATCCTCACAATGAAGAAGCGATTAGCCAAAGGCATGAATCATGAGACAAGATACGACTAGTGTAAGAGTCTTAACAAGGTCCAAAAAAAAGAAACTTGGTAACATACTAATCTTGTTTTCTCATAGAGATTCAATGTGTGCACATGGAAATTTGTTACCTCTTGGAGGCAAGATGTGATAGACAAAAAGTTAAGACACCCTAGCCAATGTGTAGGAATGATTTATTTTTCAAAGTTGATTTTTTTATGATTGGATTTGTGAAAGGAGAGTCGTACATTTCTTTATTGCCATCCGATATCCATATCCCCGATGGAGATGTATTTGATTCAAATCACAACATTTCTCTAATGCTAGTCAGACGTCCATAGCCCCATAAAGATTATTGGAAATACCCCAAGAGAGAGTTATATATCAATTTTCTTTTGATTTTAGCTTTTTATTCTTGATTTGATTTGATTTTTTTACTTTCTGAAAACTTGTTTCGGATCTCTTATTCGACAAGGGGATAAGAACCACTGATGGATTGATGGAAGGAGGTGGAAGTGATTATGATGATGACATTAGAAAGTGTCAATAAATATATCCAAAAGTTTTTGCAACAAGTTTTTTAGATGTTGATTGTGATAGGATCTCTATGGGGCCATTCATTCTTTAATTATCAAGGTGATGAAATATCAAGGCCAAACAGATACCATAGAGATAAATGTCGTAAAATGCATGTAAATTAGCTAACCAAAATATCACCGAAGGGATGAACATGGTAGAAAGACTTGCAAAAGAAAAGAAATAAAGGGAAGAAAGAACATTCATGTGTATTCAATACCGGATTGCAATGTTTGATATTTACCTTTGATATTTTTTGAAATGTTTTCTCTTTTTTGTATGTTTGAAATGTTTTCTCATTTTGGGAAATTGGGACCGATAAGTATCAATCAAAGGTGTGATAAGATCCAACAACAATGTTAAAAATTTCCTTGATAAGGAGATTAAGTGTTTTTGCTTATCAAGAGTCATATTATCCCCGATCTAAATGATCGCGGTGATCTCAGATACTCATTTTATAGATGATTACATTTTTTGCACTTTGTGCCATTTGAACTTTTTTTAAATTGTGTTTGAGATCATTTAAATTCTTGTCAGCTTTGGAGCTCTTGAAATTTTTAATTTGATCCCGATGAAGGAACCATTTGGGTTTCTTGTAAGCTATTACATGACTTGTTTGATCCTAAAAAGTAGGAGAAGAAAGTGGATGAATAGAATTGATATAAGAAATGCCAGTGGGTTTTCCACAATCATTGATATAAGAACGATATGATGAATGTGAAGGGTATAGTCTAAGAATTTAAGAGGATGGGCTACTAGGAGGTGTCCCATAGATTGAAGATAAAGGACTACAAGGATGTGGCCCTAAGATTAAAGATGAAGGACTACCTGGTGGAATTCCATAAATAGGAGATGATGGAATACTAGGATGTGGCCCAAGAATTGAAGATGAGGGACCTCTAGGACGTGCCCCTAGTATAGACGAAGAGGATGGGCTACTAGGAGGTGAGTCACATAAAGAAAAAGATGGGATACCAAAATGTAAGCCACACATAGATGATGAAGGGATACCTAGAGGTTCCCCACATATAGAATAAAATGATGGGCTACAAGGTGGTGACCCAAAGTGAAATATGCCTTGTGGGACACCCCTTAAAAATGCACAAAATATCAAAAAATTGCAACCAAATAAAATATTGATTTTTGCATATTTTTACAGTTAGGGCAGTGAACACTAGAAAATTAATATCTCCAAAAATATCCACCCAAATTACTTGAAAATTTAAGGAGATATTTCTAGTAAAATAAAAAACATGGGAAAACTACTTTTGGAATTTTTTAGTTAATAAAATGCTGCCAGAAAATTACAGCGTGCCCTAGACTACCTGGAAAACTTAAGAAATTCATAACTCTCCGATTACAAGTGCAAAAGGTATGAAATTTTGGAAATAACATTTAAAAATATAGTAGATGATATTCCAACCTTCGGATCTGAAAATTTCCAACTAGAAACCCTCCAAATAAATCCTATAATATCCAAAACAAGTTACCATTTTTGGTAGATGGTCAAAACTTTATATGAAATCATCAAGAAATGATGTCCAACCCTTTCTTTTTTGCTTTCGTAAGTCTGATTTGAAAACCCATTGATTATCTTCACAAATTATCCCAAAACCCCTCAAAACCCTATCTCTAAACACCTATGAAAATATCTTTGTAAATCATCCTTGAAAATATCTCCAAAATGACAAGCTAGGGTAGATCTTTCACTACAAAAGAATTCCCTACTAGCTAGGGATGGATCTCTCACCACGAAATCTAGGGTTCTGCAAGGCGATTTCACTCGAAGAGTTATAGATTTGCAAACAACATTTACACATGAAAGGAGATAATTAGGTATGCAATAAGATCCCTTTTTATTTTTCACCAAACTCCTTATATAATTTCTCCAAGGAAAAAAATCCCCAATAAACCCATCATAAGAACATCTTCCTTCTTCTTCTTCTTTCTCTTTCCTTATAGCAGGATTTTTTCCTTCTTTTGGTTCGAGATTTCTTCATGGATATATTGTAAATGAGTACCTCATCATGCCTAGTTACTAGGACTCATACTATGGACATGCCACTTCTATTTTGGCCCCTAGCTTCACTTGAGGGGGGGTGTTAGAGTAGGTATTTACCTTAGCTCATGTTTACCTAGGTACATTATTTACCTTTATTGTATTTATCCTCACCCACTTATGTGTGTGGATAAATACAATAAAGGTAAATGAATTACCTAGGTGAACATGAGCTAGGTAAATAACTACTCTAACAAGCTCATGTTCACCTAGGTACATTATTTACCTTTATTGTATCTATCCTCAACCACTTATGTGTGTGGATAAATACAATAAAGGTAAATGAAGTACCTAGGTGAACATGAGCTAGGTAAATACCTACTCTAACAAGCTCATGTTCACCTAGGTACATTATTTATCTTTATTGTATTTATCCTCACCCACTTATGTGTGTGGATATTTCTTTTTATTTATTTAGATATTAGGAGATATTATCTAGTTGTTAGGTATAGTTCTTTCCTTGATCTATGGTATTGACTAGTTCTTTCCTAGATCTATGGCATTGACTTGATCCTTGATGTCTAGTTCTCTCATAAATCTATGGACTTTACTAGTTCTTTGATGACTAGTTATTTCCTTGATTTATGGATTGATCTACGACCTTGATCGGTTCTTAGATTGTTATTCCTTGCCTATTTAAGCAAGGCCCATTCTCATGTACAATATATCCATGATGTAGATGATGATGTATACATGTAATGTTAGAGTAGGTATTTACCTTAGCTCATGTTCACCTAGGTACTTCATTTACCTTTATTGTATTTATCCTCACCCACTTATGTGTGTGAATATTTATTTTATCTTATTTAGATATCGAATATATTATCTAATTGTTAGGTATAGTTCTTTCCTTGATCTATGGTATTGACTAGTTCTTTCCTTGATCTATGGTATCTACTAGATCCTTGATGTCTAGTTCTCTCCTAAATCTATGGTCTTGACTAGTTCTGTGATGACTAGTTATTTCCTTGATTTATGGTTTGATCTATGACCTTGACCGGTTCTTATATTTTTATTCCTTGCCTATTTAAGCAAGGCCCATTCTCAATGTATTGCATTGAGTTCCATAATAATATATGATATTGTTTCTCATTTGTTTGCAAAGGTTTTATGTAAAGTTATTCTGGTGAATTGCTTTCATCTTATAGATTGTGGTGTTTGATTAGCATATGTGTTCTTGGCTTGGTACAATTTGGTTATTGTTCCTTTCATGGTATCGAGTGAGAGATGGCTATTCACATCCTGCTATAAGTTTTATTTTGTAAATAAATTCATTGTATATTCATATATTTGGGATTTGGTCATATGTTGTTGCTGCATGCATTTTTATGGAAAACAAAGGCTTCCATTGGATCCGGAAGGCGTGAAAACCCTAAGATCGATCAGAAACTCGGTTGTTTCGTAGAAATGCTTTTTTGTGGTTTTTTTGTTGTTGCAGAGAAGCACACCAATTTGCCTCGGAATTCACACCCACCAGAAAAGAAATCACGGGATTTTTTTGGTTCTGTTGTTTTTTTGAGATCTACACAGAGCAATTTTTTTTACGATGTATTTTTCTCGGTTTACGCGTAGGAAGGTGGTTTTTGCTATTTCGTAAATCCACATTTTTCGGAAATAAAGGTCACTGTCTACATAGTCTAAAAATAGTAACTTTTACCAGAAGTGGCAATTGGATGTGACTTTCATCCCCCTTTAATTTTATTTGTGTGGCGAAGGCAACAACAATTTATTTTGTTTTAGTGGCAACTAAAATAAATAACGAGAGCATTATATTGAAAAGTTTGTACCTTTTGCTCGGTAACTCAATTTTGAGTGTCGTTGCTTGTTTTTCGTGCTCTTTCCATTACAAATATTTATTTTGAGACTTGCACTATAATTATAAACTGTCAAATATGGAGGAGTGTTGTAATCAATTGTGGGACGTAATTTAATGAGCCCGACGTCCTAAATTTTTGGGAGTTGCAATTTGTACATATCATGGATTCTGAGAATGATATGCTTTTCTTTGAAGTATGTGGACTTTAAGAGGATATTGTAAAATTTGTGGAAGAAAATAGATCACTTAAGAAGTGAAATTCTCTTCTACAATCACTCATTCATGATAAGGATACAATAATACACTTCTTACAGAACAAACTTGCTAGCTTTACAAAATCACCAGCATATTGTGGACAACCATATCCATGCTCCTAGTCCACTTGCAGCTATTGCTCATGAACCCACTGACATTGATCTGTCTGTCTTTGAGTCTATTCCTGCTCTTGATGCTCATACACCTGTGAGGCTTCATATCGCATGCTCTTCCACATCTGCGTGCCTATTACAATACCACCACATGTTGTGTACCGTATTTCTTCTCCGTTGCATGGATTTTTTGAGAGGCATACTACTACATTCGGCCTCACATGCTCCATTCTATGGGTCTCACTAGTGGAGTCATTGGCGCGTACATTCATAGGGTATTGTTTCCTCTATTCCACATGTGAAGTGGAATTCTCGTCATGACATTAGTTTTCGAGCAGATACTTCATTGGGATCATACATTGACAAAGCTCATTTTTTTGTTCACTCAACTCTTTCTGAGGATCATGAGTAACACATGAGTTCTACACCTTCACTCAGGCTTGAGAAACCTAAGATTTCAGCTATCAAACATGATCAACCTGACACACATTCTGATGTTCTTTTGCATGCACCCATTGTGCATTTTACACCAAGTCATATGCAGGCATCTTCATCCATCCATGTTGATTTGGGTGGATATCTGATCACTCGTGGCGGTGACATAGGCATTTGTTGAGAGGACTCTACAAGTGTGGCTCCTCCACCATTCGACCTCTTGCTCCACTTTCTATACCTTCTGCATTGTGATGCTTCTTGTTTTGAGAATTTTTCTTTAGTAGGTGTAGTGTATCTCTCTTGTTTGTTGAGAGATTTTGTATCTATATTTTCGACACTTTTGGCATGTTGATAATATCTCTTATGGGGGATCTATTCTGGTGCATTCCAGTGTTAGTTTGTCAATGTTCGAGTAGTTGTTTTGACAACTCATACAAATTTGTAGCATCACTCCACCCATTCAACAGTATGGGAGGGTGTGGTGTTGATCCTGCTTCTTCGGTTTCGTGTCCTTGCCTTGTTACCTTGGATTTTCTTGGATCATGACACTCTGGAGTTTGTGTCCTTACCTTGTTGCTTTGGTTATTTTTCTTGGATCATGGCACACCTATTTTAAGTAGTTGATCAATTATGTTTGGTGTTTTTTTACACTTTCAACATCACTCGTTGACAACCTCCTTATATGGAGCTATTCTGGTGGAGCCCAATGTCAGTTGTTTTTGAGTTTTATGATCGAGTAATGGATTTAGACCACAGTGCACACCAAACTTCTTCAGCATTATATGATTTTTTTGAGTTGAGCTTCTTGGGATGCCTTAGAGCGGATCTTTACTCTCTTTACTTTGTTGTTACTAGTTTTGGGTACCTTGCAGTGTCCCTTTTTCCCAGTTATTATACATGAGTACCTCATCAGGCCTAGTTTTGGGACTCATACTATGGACATGCCACTTCTATTTTGGCCCCTAGCTTCACTTGAAGGGGGTGTTAGAGTAGGTATTTACCTTAGCTCATGTTCACCTAGGTACTTCATTTACCTTTATTGTATTTATCCTCACCCACTTATGTGTGTGGATTTTTCTTTTATCTTATTTAGATATTAGAAGATATTATCTAGTTGTTAGGTATAGTTCTTTCCTTGATCTATGGTATTGACTAGTTCTTTCCTTGATCTATGGTATTTACTAGATCATTGATGTCTAGTTCTCTTCTAAATCTATGGTCTTGACTAGTTTTGTGATGATTGGTTATTTCCTTGATTTATGGCTTGATCTATGACCTTGACTGGTTCTTAGATTGTTATTCCTTTCCTATTTAAGCAAGGCCCATTCTCAATGTATTGCATTGAGTTCCATAATAATATATGATATTGCTTCTCATTTGTTTGCAAAGGTTTTATGTAAATTTATTCTAGCGAATTGCTTTCATCTTATAAATCATCGTGTTTGATTAGCATATGTGTTCTTGGCTTGGTACGATCTAGTTATCCTTCCTTTCAGTGG
Organism: Taxus wallichiana var. yunnanensis; assembly: GCA_018340775.1. NCBI lineage: Eukaryota > Viridiplantae > Streptophyta > Pinopsida > Cupressales > Taxaceae > Taxus > Taxus wallichiana. The sequence goes on along the minus strand of CM031244.1, from coordinate 368,194,355 downwards.
GCCGGCGGAGAAAATTTGGAAAATTTTCCCAAAAATTTCCAAGAGCACTAAATTAGAAAAGAGATCTACTCCCCCACTAACACTTCAGTGTGGGCCACGTGGCAACCTCTGATTGGCTACAGGCCGGTGGGCTGGCGGGGAAAATTTTAAAAATTTCCCAAAAATTTTCCTAAGTGTTTAAGGGAAAAATTCTAGCCGCAGGCCCGCAAAGGAAATTTTTCCCAAAATTTTACTTTTTTACCCAAGTGAAGGAAAAACTTCAGAGGGCCATAACTTTTGATAGAGAGCTTGGGTTTGGGAAAACAAGGAATTTCTGGAAATATCTCAATGCCCTCTTTGCACAAGAATCATTAATTTTATATTTTGATAAATTTTAAGGGGTCAATTTCATGAAAATGTTCTATAGGCTTAAACAGAGCAGACTGGTAATTTTTAACTTGTAAATTTTTTTCCAATTTGATCTTCCTTCACTCAACATGCCAAACAGACATGGAGAATTATTCTAAGAATAATTTAGGATGCATTTGGAAGGTAATTTTTCTTGATTGATTTCCAATTTGAATTTTTTTACAACTTCAAACAACAAAATAACTGTGAAAGGTTTGGGCCCGATTTGCAATGTTTGAATAATTTTTCCTTAAGTGTTTTAGCCCAATTGAGTTCATTGATATCCTAGTCAAATCCATTTAGTTGATTCAAAAACCATTTAATGGCTAAAATGTAAAGTCCGATTTCCACTTTTGTCATATTTTCACAAGAATAAAGTATTACGCTTCCTTCATACGTATTCCTTTCTTTTAACAAAGATTTCAATAGCATTTAATGATAATATTTCAATGCAACAATGCAAATGAAGAAAGGTATTGCAATCCTTTATTGATTTCAAATACAACTTTACATATTTTAATTCCTTGAATGCAAATAACAGATTTCAATTTCTTTCTTGCAAATGAACAGAACAGAGTATATATATCTTTCACATTCTTTCCAAAGAAAAAACAAAGTATATCTCCTTTTCATTTCACTTTACAACTTCTTCATTTACAATGATCAAATACAACTTACAAGATATAATCTTTCTTTTCTTTCATTCAAAAATAGAGGACAGAGTGCATCACTTTCACATTTCGAATTACAACATTCATAACCAATACAAAACATCTTTCCATCACTGAATATAATACATTTTCATCCACTTCTAGTGGGAAGAAGGTTATACAAAAGAATTCTCACAAGGGACTGTCAAAACTGTCTTCTTTTCTCATCTCCAGGACAACAACATGCATTCTTCTCATTCATCCAATTTGATCACAACAGGAGTAGGGGAAAGGCAACGCTCTCCACCCAACCAAGACATCCAATGAAGAGGAGAAGCCATCCTTCTTCATTAGCCCCGAGCCCCAACCATAATGCAATAAAATATGTGATCCAACTCATGGCAAAAACAAGATTCCACAAAACATACAAACAACATTCTCATAATAAACACATTCCAAAACAAAATGTAGTTTACAACTACTTTAAAACATACAAACAATACTAAGGCTTCATCAAGCAAGCCAAAGGAGCAAGGAACTATGGGGGAAGCTACTTATGCCTCCCAATGGGAATTGGGTATCCACCTAAACAAACCGCCAATATAAATCATCTCACATATCCTTATGCCCCCACAATCCCTCCTTATGCCCCCACAAATTTCCTTATGCCCTCCCCACAAAGTAAGAAATGCAATGCCATTTATTTTCCAAGGTGGAAACCCAATCCCAACTCCCTCCACAAGAATTTTGATGCCACTAGCATTCCCTTATGCCCCCACATGGATTCCCCATAGCCTTCTCCTACACCATTCCTAGGCAGTCTACCCAAACAGCCCACAAACATGCTAAAACATTCACACAATAACATGTACATTCATAAAGAAAAGAGTATTTCAAGAGTCAAGCTCTTACCTCTCCATGATGGAGTTGTCTAAGTTCCAAAACAACAAGCTCTATCCCAATGCAATCAATCCAAACAGCCAAGCACAAACATGTAACAGTCTTCCCAAAAGCTCCTCCAAAGCAAGAGCTCCAATCAACAAGAAAATTCGCCCCAAGGAAGCATTCCCAAAAGTTCAACAACCAAAACCAAGAAAGGAGTTCTAATTTTATAGAAGAGGGAAGAGAAGAGGATGAGGTGGATCCATGTAGGATGCCACTTCACACATCCTCAACTCCAACACAAAGTCAACTTCATTCTCCAATGCACAATAAAGAGGTGGGTGAATAATATGACAATAAAATTACACACTCCAAATAGCCCACACCCCAAAAGGACTAAATTTAATAAAATGTAAGAAGAGTGTAATTAAAACTTACAATTAGTCATATCAAAATGCATAAAGAAGGTCTAAATTCAACCCTCCAACCATAGGTATGGTTGGTAAATAAAATTAAGAGGTATGGGAAAAGTTTTACTTGTCCAACAAGCCTCCAAAATCAGCCTCTAAGGACAAATTCGGATTTCCAAGGAGGTGGAGTGTTTCATACTACAAAATTTGACTTACAAAACTCATACATATACTTACACATCACTTAAACATTTAATACAAGAGCCAACAACTTCTATAATTACTTTCTTATATCCCAAATTTGATTTATTTATTTATTTTAACAATATGATTACTCACATTAATTCTCCACAATTAAAAGAATAATGAAAGGGGTAAATGCATCACAAAATAAACACATGCAAACAATAATAAAAAGGAACCACATTAATAAAATACACATAACCCCTTGGTCACATTCAAAGGTAATCCCCCATGGGAATCCCTAACAAAAATAATACACACACACAAAACATGTTGCCATGGTGACCTTATTGAATTCATCTAGAATTCTAATGTGGTTGGTCTCCAATCCCCGATGTTTGTTGTGATAGTTTAACCTGCAAAACACAAATACCTCCTTCGGCCTCGTGGCCATATCATAACATCCAACATGATATAAATATAATCACAAACTCATCTATACATATGAATCACAACAACATCAAGGCAATCAACAATATCACTTACAATTTATATCAACAACTATATCATCATCATATAATGTCCATTTTCTAGGTCTACTCACAATATCCAAACATCACATGTCTGAACAACATTTATAATATATCTATGTCAAATAGTATATCATCATCCACATATGAAGTGTCTCTAATAATCATCATGCATCATAACTAAATCAAATCAACAATAATCCATGGTCCAACATCTAACATCGTACTAAATCAAAACCATAATAATGTCCATAATGTAATCAATCAGTATCAAAAGGTGTCAAAGGGAAGTGGGCACTACATTTCCATTCATGTCTTCATCTTATCTAAAAAATTAAATGTCATCCAATGGAAATCCTTTTGGGATGGGAAACTTTGAGCCATGGAACAATGTTTGGTAAATGCAAGTATTTTATTAAACGTCTTCCTATTAATGGCATAGACGTAAAAATATATAAATTAAAAAATAGCAAAATTCAATCAATAGATAAAATCTATTAGTCACTTTTATGGCCATTCATTAGAGGGACTCAAATATTGTTAATTATTTATGCATCCAAGGTTTCCCTACAATTACTCAAGGTTAAAATTGGAAAGGGGGCCTAATAAATAGTGCAAAAAGAAAGAAGTTTGGTAACAAACCGCTTCAAACCATGAAGCTATTGGATTGTTTTTCCCATTTAAGCTCATATTTCACTCATGTGAATAATGCAAGTGAGATTGAGATGATAAAGTCGAGCATAGATAGCAAATATTTTTTGGTTGGTACACTTTGAGCCTCGAAATAGGTGTGCGACATGCATGTATATAATTCCCACCTTTTTATTTTCAAATGTCCATTCATGTCTACATCTTCTATAACAAAATAAACTTCATCCAATTGTTTTCCTTACCACCAAAAATTTAAATAAATATAAAGATAACAAAACCCATTTTATGGTTATTATCATGTTCCCCCACCAATCAATCCTTGGCACATGACGAGAATGGTTGTCCTCCATTTTTGTCAAAGTATAGATAGTGTACTGTGGATGAAGGACATGGACACCATTTATTCCTAGGCCAAAAACAAATAATAATGTCTATTGTGTTCGGGTGGCTCGGTTTTGAGCCTAAAACCTATTGGATTTTCCATATTTCTTATTTTGACCCCTTTAAGGGAAACTTGCACAAACGTGATAAACATAAGTGAGATAAAGATGATAATGTGGAGCACAAATGGAAGATATTGTTTTTCTAGGAATAATATGAGTTGCAGAATATGTGTGGGAAATGTAGGTATTTAATTCCCACTTTTTATTTCTAACTTTCCATTCATGTCTTTGTCTTATCTAAATATTAAATGTCATCCAATCAAAATCCTTCAGGGTTCAGATAATCTAAGCCATGGAATAGGTGTGGGACATGTAGGTATTTAATTCCCACCTTTTTATTTCCAACTTTCCATTCATGTATTCATGTTATCTAACAAATTAAAATCCATCCAATTGATAACCTTGATGCCCGAAAAAATTAAACAAAAAAATAACAAATCCCATTTTATGGTTTTCATCATGTTGTATTCATGTGGTTGGGTTTCCAACCTATAACTTGTTGGATTTTCCCCATTTTTTATTTTGACTCGTTTAAGCATAAATTGCACTCATGTGAAAAATGCAAGCAACTTAGGGATAATAATGTGGAGAACAAATAGTAGATATTATTTTGGTGGGAAAATATGAGTTTTGGAATAGATTTGGGACATGTAGTTATTTAATTCCCACCTTTTTATTTCCAACTTTCCATTCATGTCTTCATTTTATAAAAAAATTAAATGTCATACAACGAATGCCTTGATGCCGTAAAAATATAAAACATTAAAATAACCAATCTCATTTAATATTTGTGGTCATTTATGGATAACCTAATAAAGATTTTTGATGACCTAAACCTTATTCATTTCCCTGATAGGTAGAAAGACTCCCTAATAAAAAATGTGCATGAAATTTCTACCCTTGGATGTCAAGTCCATTACACATATCCTTGTCTCTAAACTATCTTGTAAGATGCACAAGTGAATTATCCTTACATGAGCGTGTGTTCTAACTACCCAAAAAAACACAAGGGTTAAAATTACAAATAATAACTGTTGCAATCAATAGTATTGATCTAGTGTTCATTTCCTTCTAAGATACCACTATTATACATTCCTCGATGTCTTGCACACCAAACCCACTTTCTCCTATGATCAAGAAAAAAATGGCTCGTGGTCAAGAGGAAATAAAAAAATTCCATTGGTTGCAAGTCTTATCTAACCCATTAAAAGTTGTCCAATTGAAATTATTTTAGGTTGGGACATTCTAAGCCATGGAATAGGTATGGGCCATGTAGATATTTAATATTCCTATTTTTATTTCCAACTTTCTATTCATGTCTTTGTCTTACCTAAAAAATTAAACACCATCCAATTAATAACCTTGATGCAAAAAAACACACCCATTTTTTGGTTTTCCTCATCCTACGGCCACCGGACAATCCCTAATGCATGCTGAGAATGATTTTTCTCCATATTAATCAAAGTATAAATAACACCAATGGATGAAGGACACATAAACATTTTCTTTCCAAGCCACGAGAAAGGAAGAACTTCTATTGTGTTCTTATAGGTTTTTTTAAACCATACCCTATTGGATTTCACGCATTATTTATTTTGACCAATTTAAGCACATATTGCATCCACATGAAAAATACAAGTGAGTTACGATGATACTATTCTTTTCCCTAATAGCTAGAGAGATTCCTTGATTGAAAACATGCATGAAATCACTACCCTGAGATGCCATGTTCCATTACACATATCCCTATCTCTAAAATGTCCTTTCAAATGCATAAAAAAATTCCCTTACATTTACGTGTTCAAACTACCCAAAAAGCACAAGAGTTGAAATTATAAATAGAAACTATTGACATTGATGGTATCAATAGAGAACTTGTTTCCTTCTCGATATATCTATAAAATATATTTCCTTGATGTCTTACACACTACACCCCATTTCTCCTTCCAATGATTAACAAAAATGACTTGTAATTGAGGAAATAAGTGTTTTGCATTGGTTCCCCACAATGTTTTCCCTACCTTTGGACTTCTCTCACTCTAACCCCTTCCTCTTCGCCCCCTTCCTCTCCCACTATTTCAGTCCCCCAAGTTCCACTTATTCGGTGCTTACCTTCGACATTTCCATTGTACATTTCATGTCTAATTTCAGTATGTACTAGTAATCGTATGTGAATTGTGCAATGGAGATGTTGAAAGGGATGTAATGAGGAAGTTAATCGAGGGAGTGAGACATTTCAGGAGGAGGAGAGGCACGGGAAAGGGTTTAAAGGATGATAACGCCACTACAAGGAACATTAGTGAAAATTTATTGTCATACGAACATGTGCCATTTTGTTAATTACTTGAAGGAGAAAGTTGGTGCGAGTTGTTGGACATATAGAAAACTTACTAAGGATATTTGTAATAATGCAAGGAGTGATTGATTAATAAGTCCAATATTATTAGTCGATGTTTACAATGTTATCCCTCATTTTTTAGGTAGTTAGAAGAGATTTTATTTTAATAGCAATATACTTGCATGTCACACGAGATACTTTAGAGACATGGATATGTGAAGTGGACTAGGTATATTAGGGTGGAAATTTCATGCACTTTTATAATTAGGGATTATTTGTAGCTAACAAGGTAAAATAATAGTTACCCTCATCAATGATCTCAATGATGTAGGATGTCGATGATAAACCAATATAAAATGGGCTTTGCTATTTTTTTATTTTATTGTTTTACAACATTTAGGTATTTTATTCGATGACATATAATTTTTTAGGTAATACGAAGATGTGAATGAAAAGTTGGAAATATAAAGATGGGAATTAAATAATTTCATGTCCCACCTATCCACAACTTAGATTGTTCCTGCCCAAATGGTATATGTTATGTGTGTGACACTTTTTCATCTTAATCTCTATCAGAGTATTCATGTGAGTGAAATTTGTGCTTAAAGGGGCCAAACTAAAACATGGTGGAAAACAAATAGGTTTCAAGTTCTAAGCCCAACAACAATGTTTGTTTTTTTGTATTGCTTTGTATGATAACAATAGAGTTTATTAGCCAACATAGATTTTCTATTTATTAATTTTATGTTTTTATGGCATTATTATTTTCAATTGGATGGTGTTTAATTTGTTGATAAGTCAAAGACACGAATGGAAATATGGAAATAAAAATATATGCATAAAATACTTGCATGTTTGAAACATATTCCACGAACCACGTTGTTCCTATCCAAATAATATCATCTATATGTGTTTCACTTTTTTGTCTTGATCTTGTTCACATTTTCCACTTGAGTGTTATTTGTGCTTAAATAAGCCAAAATGAAAATGGGGAAAATCCAATAGTTCTAGGTTCAAAACCCAATCAAATGAGTGACAGGTAGATTTTATCTACCAATCAAGCTTTACTATTTTTTATTTCATGCCATCAAGGTGTTCAATTGGACGATGTTTAATTTGATATATAAGACGAAGACACAAATCGAAAGATGAGAAAATTATTCTTGGAAATAAATACATGCATGTCCCACTCCTAATATTCCATGGATCTGATTTTCCTACCCAAATAATAACTATCATCTTTTCTCCACTTTATCATCTTGATCTTGCTCATATTTTCATGTACCTAGCAGTTTCACTTAAATGGCCAAAATAAAAATGTGGAATATCCAATAATCTGGAAACCCAACCACAATGTTTGCTTCTTGTAGCAATTTGTAGGCTCCCTTTTCAATTTAAAGTTAAATTAATTACAAGAAAATAGATGATAGCGTGAAAATTATTGATAATTGAATCCCCCTATTCAATTTATTTTTCTAGATGACTAGGTAATTGCTAATTTTTATGGCATCAAGGTTTTTGATTGGATTACATTTAATTGTTCATAATGACTTGAAGACATAAATAAAAATTTGGAAAACATACTTGTTTAGAATTAAATACCTCCATGTGTCGCACCAATTCCATGGATAAAATTGTTTCTACCCAAATAATATATGTTATATTTTCTCCACATTACACTTGCATTATACACATGGGTGCAATTTGCATATAAAGGGGCCAAAATAAAAAATGGTGAAAATCCAACAAGGGCTAGGCTCAAAGCCCAACCATTGGGAACATAAGTGATGTATAAAAATCAACGATAAGTGATCCTTTCTAGTTTAAGATCAAGTAATTTTGATAAAATAGGTAATGCATGAAGAAGCATCGATAATTGAGCCCCTCCGTAAGTTGGTATATAAACCAGACATGATTTAATATCTGTAAATCAAGCATTTCTAATTTTTTATGTTTTTATTTTTACGACATTAAGGTTTTCAATTGACAAAGTTTGATTTTTTTGATAGGAGGAAGACATCAATGGAAAGTTGGAAATAAAAAAGTGAAAATTAAATACCTACATGTACTACACCTTTTTACCTTTTCAATAGCTCAAATGGTAACACCCAAATAATATATGCTATTTGTGCTTGTTTTTTATTTGTCTTGATCTCATTCACAATATTCATGTGAGTGAACTTTTCACTTAAATGGGTGATAAATAGGTTACAAGTTTGAAGCCTAATCGCAAAATTTCCTTCTTGAACATAATTGAAAGAGGCGATGCATGAATAATCATCAATACCTAAGTCCCTTTGGTAGTTGGCCATCAATATTTGGCGAGAAAATCTTTTAAATTGAGACTTCATTTCCACATTAGTGAGTTTTGAGCTTAAAGAGACCAAAATAAAAATGGGGAAAATCCAATAGGTTCCAGGGTTGAAATCAAACCACATTTTTTTTTTCTCTATGTAGCACTTTGTAGCCTCACTTATCAAGTTTTAAGCTTGAGTATATGCAGGAAAACATGCGATGTGATAAAAACCATTGATAATTGAACCCCTCTAACAAGTAGTCATATAAGTGACTAGTATATTTTATTTTTCAATCAAACTTTTTTGTTTTGCATTGTCAAGGTTTTTGATTGGATAACATTTTATTTGTTAGACAAGACAAAGACATATATAGAAATTTGGCAATAAAAAAGTGAAAATTAAATAACTGCATGTACCACACATTTTCCATGGCTAAAATTGTAACACCTAGATGATAATCATTATTTTGTTCCACTTTATTTTCTCGATCTTGCTCATATTATTCACATGAGTGAAATTTTTGCTTAAAGGGGTAAAAAGATTATTAAAATCCAAGAGGATCTAGGTTAAAAACCCAACCGTAATGCTTGTTTCTTGGAGAAATTTGTATCCTCCTTTTCAATATTAAGGTCAAGTGATTGGAAGAAACTAGAAGATGTCCAAACAATCATCAATAATTGAGTCCCTCCAATGTTTGGAAACATATGTCTTCTAAGTAAAAATTTTATAATGAGACTCCATACAATTTCTTACGTTATTGAGTACAAACTACTCTCTAATTACAAAGAGGGTTTTATAAAATTGGAAAAGTGAGTTTTCATGTCCGGATGCAATTATGGATCATATGATGTTTGGGAAAACACATAAAATATGATGAAATTCATTAACTTAATATAGAGTACAAAATGACACTCCAATCACCGACACATAGGCAAGAGGTGGTATTTGACAAATCCTCATTTTTTATTGTCCATGTAGAATCAACTACGAAAGACAATATTACTAATGAATTTCATGGGAGAGGAATGGGAAAATAACAACTACAAATGATGTTGTCAAAGGTTGTTAATTTGATGTTACGATATCTCAAGACCTTTGTAGTAAAGGAAAAAAACATTATGTTTTATGGGTTTGACCATATGGATATAGGGGATTCAACATCCCCTATATAAAGTTGACTTTCCCCTTACTGTGACTATAAAATATGCTAAGGTTTGTAATGGGCACAATAAAATGTCACCAAAAACAACAATAATCTTCACAAGAATTATCCTTGTTTAAAATGAAGGAAAATGTTCCCATTTCTCAAAAAAAAATCTCTCTGTAAGAATCTTGGGGGAAATGAGCACATACCCAAAGGCTCTTAACAACTCTAATAGTTGTTATAGGGGGCATGTTTAACCAACCAACTATAGTTTCCAAATTTTCACAATGGTGGCAATTAATAATTATTTTTCTCTTCCACATCATTAAGTAAATGTCATTAATATGAAAAATAACATGTTTCCCTCATCTCCAAAGCCAATTTCTCTAACTTTGAATAGATATCCTTTGTTTGTAGATGTGATATGACTCCTGGCCTTAAATCTAACTACATCTAGGGATATCTTTAATTGCTCTATATTTCATCAATCTCATGTAGCATTTACACGTCACCTCACTTTCCCACTTATGCATCTAGATGTTTGAGAGAAGAACATAAGTTGCATTAGTTTTAGTATCCAAATATGAATGCATTGTGGTTGTAAATACTCCTAATCATATATTCATATGTGATCTACAGAACCAAGAAAGACTTTTACATAATCACCGCATGTTTAATTGGCCTCTTACTAATAAAGTTTATGGTGTCCTAAAGATATCTAGGATGGGAAATAAGATCAACCATGCACACATAACGATAAATTGTAGGTGTAATGTAATAAGGGTTGGTCATGTGATTAAATTATGTATAACCCTCATCGAGTAAACATTGCATGGTTGCATGCACATAGAACACAAGAAAAGGTTGTGGAATTTGGCTTGACACATGCTAATTGCATTTTCTTGAAAGTTTCTAAAGCCTTTTGAAAAAAGTTTGTTTTGTGCTTAGCCTGCAATCATTGTCCATGAGAAAACATCTCTTTGAGGCTTGCCATTTTTCCAATAGTTCATGTGCCTTGTCTATGCTTCAATATTTTGCATGCATGTCTGCATGGGCCATTGTAGCTCTATAACATCCGACAATATTCCTCTATCCTTTATGATTTGATTGATGTCCATACCATGTTCCAAAGCTCCCATTTTGGCATAGGCTAGGAGGATGCTCACAAAGGTTGTGGAATTTGGATTTACACCTACCAATTGCATTTGCTTGAAATTTTCTAAAGCCTTTTCATTAAACCCATTTTTTGCATATCATCAATGTTGTCGATGAAACCATGTTTATTTAAGGAATTCTATAAAATAGTTCACTTGCTTTGTGTAAGGTTCCACATTTTGCATACATGTTTACCAAAGAATTTACAACTACAACATCCGATAAAATTCCTCTATCTTTTATGCTTTGATGGATGTTTATACCTTGTTCCAGAGCTCATATTTTAGCACATGCCGGGAGTATGCATGGATTTCCATAGCTTGTTTCATAGCTTTTATTTTGGCACATGCTAAGAGTGTGTTGGAATATGTAAACTAATCGGGTTGAGACATGTTTGTTGCATATGTTGGCATAGGCCAAGAATGTGTTAGTAAATGTAAATTGATCGGGTTAGAGACTTGTTTGTTGCATATGGTAAAATAGTGTGACTTTCTCGAATTACATTGGTTTGTTTATTTTTAAAACTGGGCCTATCTATAAATGATGTGACTCACGAACTACATGAAGACAATAGAATGGAGTGCAGATCCCAAATTTTATCTGGGTAATGAACACCCATGTCGTATACATTAGGCATCACTATCAGACATACATGTATTTAATTCCACCATTTTCCTAGGTGGAGGCTATTATCCTAATAAAATGCACCTATGTACATAATTATGCCCATCCTTTTACGCCATGCATACGTGGCAAAAATTTCAATAGTTAGTTTTTTTGTTGAAAAGCAATATGTTTTTTTCAACATTCTTGTAAAATCTCTACACATTGCTTTTGCAATTCAAATTAAGACTTGTTATGTAACAACACACATTCCCACCAACTCCATTATCGCTTGACACATGTCATTATATTATTCAAAACCTATGCATTTAAAAAAATTATGCACATTTTATCGGGAGAATAGCCTTCGTCCTTTTCATATACTCTAAATATTTGTACTCTCATCCTATTTTTCCACACATGAACATTTTATTATAATTATTTTTTACTATAATTTTGTTTTTAGATACATGTCTTTTAACTTTTATTTATTCATTAATATGTAATCTTAAATATAAGTGGTTCATTACTAAGAAAATGAAAATCCATGTTTATGTTACTATATGGTTTTAAATTTCTAAATATAGTTGTTAGTTTGTCAATTTTATTTACAAAATGAGTGTTTTGTACTCTTTAGTTACGTTGAAGGGTGTGGCCCTTTCAGATTTAGGTTTTTGTGCAGCAAAACATGAAAAGTGTAATTTTCGAAGTCTTGTTTAGATGTATTTATAATTAAGTTAGAAATGTGGTTAAACTCCATGTAATAAGGTATGAATGAATGGACCCAATATAGTGCAGTGTTGCTGATGTTGACATACACATGCAAATAATTTTGAATTTTTTATAAAAAAATCATTTTGGTTTGGATATTCCTTTTCAAATAAGAAAATCATGATTTAAGATTATTCATCCATTAATAAAACATGTGATTCCACCAAAATCCATGTGTCATTTGAGTAAAATAATAACTACTAATGTTCATCATTATCATCCTTTACATTATTATTTGAAGCATGATATATACCTTTAAAAAAAACAAACAAAAAAAGAGGCAAAGAACAAATGAAAAACATGGTATTTTAGGAGTACCAACTCAAGGGATTGGACTTCCATATCTCCAAAAATAACGTTAATTGATTTTGCTATACTCTTATTGTCATTTACATTATTATTTTTAAGCATGGTATATACCTTTAACAATCAAACAAATAAGGAGGAGAAGAAAAATGAAAAACATGGTATATTAGGAGTACTAACTCAAGGGCCTAGATATTGCCAATTGCTTTTGTTGCTTCTCTATTGGCTCTTAATAGATATACTAAGTTGGATGAAAAAATGAGCTAAAGGGCATGGTAGGAAACAAAAAAAAATTTCATACTCAAACATATGCATGCTTCCCATTTGTAGGTAATGGTGAAAGAGACTTTTCATAACCTCCAGTGATGGGAAGAATGTGGGACGTAACGTTGGATAGATCGAGTGTTTACCCGTTACGTATAGGTCATTGTGGCCCCTAAGGGTCCTCGAAAGAGATCAAATGTAAATTCATGTAAGCCATTTTTCCCATGTGTTATTTTTTAAATTAATGAAGAGGATACATTATATGACAAGTATGAGGTAGAAGGCATGTCAAGAAAGGGAAAAAGCATGTCACACTTGGATATATGCAAGCTTCCTATTTGTATTTGATAGTGAAGGAAAGTGCATTCATAGCCAGGAATTGTTGAAGCAAAGTAAACATAATGTATTTTGTGAAAAAGTAATGCTTTCAAGTGGGAATGTTCGCATGTACATTCAAATCCATGCATAGAATTGGGTAAGAAATTTAGATTGTGTAGCCTATGTTGACTCTTAATGAACAAAATTAATTGGAAAACAAAGATGAGATAGAGGGCATGACAAGCAAGGTAAAAACACGCCAGACACTGACATATAAAAGCTTCCTATTTGTGGGTGAGGGTGAAGGGGGATTTGCGGAACCTACAAGGAAGAGAAGAATGTGGATGTCAATGTCAATAAATAAAGTATTTCCCCCTTAGGCATAGGTATCACAAATCCCTTACAAACCTGTGAAGATGTCAAACTTGGAATTTCTTTCCATGGGGAATGTAGATGTGCACACTCACATCCTAAAATTCATGAAGGAAATTATACAAAACTGTGAGGGTGAGGAGAATGTGGAAACTAAGTTCAAAGGTTCAAGCCTTAGCCCCTTAGGCACAAGTCATTACTAGTACAGTCCCTCGGTTTCATGCAAAGAGATTAGATTTGGGATGCGGTAAGATAGTTCAATTATGTAGCCTCATTTTCTATGCTTGTGCATTGTGTAAATATTTATGATTTCAACACCTCAAGTGCACATGAAATGGTTACTTATTTTGTGCCTATAAAAATTTCCATTACACTCCATCAGTAAAATTATGATTTTCTTGCCTCCATTACTAGGCATATGCATTGTGTGAATTACAATTTTTTTGGCGAGTACTTTGACATGTGTGTTTATAGTGAGGTATTGGTGAAGGAAGCTAAGAAAAACCTTCAAATTCAAGGAGACAAGTGACACTTAGGTCAATGGCTCAGATCTCTCCCCTTGGGTGTGGGTCATGGTGTTCCCTCTGTAGCCTGCAAAGAGCTCAATTTTTATCCAAAAATGGATCTAGAATTACCCAATTCTATGTATTCTCTTATTGAAACTTGCAGTATGTAACCTCAACATGTTCATTTTTTTAAATGGTTAAGTTATGATGACAGTGATTGAGATACCTTCGAATGAAGAAAATTTCATTGTTGTTCGGTCCATGTGATAACCGTGTGGCGCCGCAGAGAACTACCATGACGGTTGTGAAACTCATTGATGTTTACAAAGTATCACCTGCATAACCACCATGGTGGTTCCACAACCACCCATGTAGACATTGGTGGTTCTGCACCTGATAACACTAAAATGAGGAATCTGAATAGTTGTAAACGCTTTAGGATTCTCAAATCAATTCATTTTTCCTTTCCATTAATCCTTGGGTAGAGAAACTATAAATACAAGTGCATTTACTCATTCTAAGCAAGTGATTTAGAGTGAATTCAAGTGTGAGAAAATGAGGAAGTTGGAATTATTCTTGTTTTATTCATAGAAAACTGAGTTCTTTCTTTTTTAGGATTGTAAGCAAGTAATGCAAGTACAATGATCTTGAATTCTTCTTAAAGGCCATCTTTTGATAGTAAACTTGTATTGTATTAGATATTTCCATACGGAGGGAAGCATTTAGTTACCTAGTTGGAGTTTTTCCCACATTGGGTTTCTCCAGGATAAAACTCTTGTCTCCTTGTCTTTCCTCTTTTAATTTCAATATATTGTGAATGTTTCTTGCATAATATATTGATAGCAAGAAGCTTAGTTAAGTTGTTCATTCATAATCGTTAAGATAGGATCTATTTATTGTTTAAAAGAGGCATTTTATGAAATAAATTGGTATTAGAGAAGTTAATATCAATTTTTTTTGTGGTTTAACTTGTGTTGACATTTTTAGTTAGATGTGTTGTAAATTGTACACTAAAATTGTTGTACACTCTTCATGTATTCTTGTTGGGGTTTTGGGGATGTAGTCCCCAAGAAATGTTTTGTAAGTAACTGAAAATGTGATTTTTTCATGTATTAATTATATGGGTGGTATTTAACCCATAGGTTTATGGGTCAGTTTTTTAGCCCATGGTATTGTAAAACCTGCTACCTATCCATGTGCTTGTAAATAATCGGGCATACAATAGGAAGAGATAGATGGGGGTGTGAATTCAAGTGTGAATTTGAGAGAGTTTTTGAGCATAGATCCAAAAAATCTATGTTTTTAAATTGCGAGAAGACTGATATGGGATTGGATTAAACTCTTGTTGGCTTGTAATAAAATATAGGAAAGTATTTCTTGGTGCATGTAGCCCACATTGGGTGAACCACATTAAATCATGTCTTCTTGTTGTGTATTTATATTTCGTATTTTTTGTTTATAGTTCTTATTGTTTTGATTATGTGGGGTTGATCCAAATATATATATTTTTATCCCTATAACCTCCCACATGACTAAGGGTTAAGGTGTTTTGTGAACAAAATGACAACAACCGAGACATGCCTACAAACATAACACAAAAATAGGAAGGACCATCGACCATAGACACATCCATCGTAATAGATTTGTTTCATTTGTATAGAACACGGTTGGTGGTTTCAAAACCAACACATGGTTGTAATTGGTGTAACAAATCGGGTGCTAGAATATGCGATGTAGAAAATAAAAACATGTAGTTTTTCTCATCATAAAATTGCACACATAATAAAATAACCCTTGTAAAATATGGAATACCTAGAACTAAATGTAAAAATCCATAAAAATACAAAAAGGGTTTACAGGGGTTCCTCAAATGTTTTTAGAAATTTGCGTGCATGCATACAGATCTGCAAAACCAACAAAAACCTCAAGATTCATCTCCCTTCAAAGATAGGCATGTTTACTGTCTATCTCGGGTTTTTTCACCTTCTAAATATAATGGTGCACTTTTTCTCCATATAAATATACAAGATGGATGTCTACAACATTTATCCCTCTCGATACCATGAAAATAACTATTGTTATATTGTTCCAAGCTTAAATATATTAGATGTTAATAAAACATCACATATAATGAATTATATTCTCTTACATTAGCTCAATAATTTTAATGTACATATAAGAGGAGGGAATTGTAGCTACTACTCAGATCAGTGGTGATAAATCTCAGTAATTGATACTAACAGTTAAGCTAACTCCACAAGACTAACAAACTAACTCCACACACAGCTAGTACACCTAAACAAGATAACTTAAAAGTATAGGGATAACCTAAGTACAAGGATTATCTTAATAAAAAAATAAAAGGATAAATAATAACCTACAATAATATTTTCTCGAAGAAAAAAGGGATGATCCAGATGATATTATCCTATTTAGGTTGTTTGAGCCATGACATAGGATAAGGGCTCAAAATAACAATAGGTAAGTCCTCCAAATTCTTGTTCAACTTCAAAGGTGTAAAACTCTCTTAGGAACCATTTTTCGTCAATCATGAACGGTCATGAACCGTTTGCATTTGAAACCTTTCCATAGGATTCACCAACTCTATAATGATCTAAAGGTACCCAAGATTACTATTACTAAGTTTTTAAGTTATTGGATTAGGTAATTCCTTCAATTTCTTGCTCAAATTCAATATAAAATTATCTCCTAGAACCATTATTTGTCAATAATGAACTATCATGTACTATTTGCATTTTAATTTTTTATAGAGGATGCCAAAAAATCTATAATAATCTAAAGGTACCTAAATTTATTGGTTTCAAGTTTGGAAGATATTGAATTAGATTAAGTCCTCCATATTCTTGTTCAAAGTCATCACAATATGGTCTCTTATAAACTAGTTTTGGTATATGCTAATATGTCATGTGCCACTTGCATTTGAATACTTTCTAAAGGATTTGACCAACTCTATGATTATATAAAGGTACCCAATACTATTAGTACCAAGTTTGGAAATGATTGGGTCAGGTTAAGTCCTCTTTTTCCTATCAAAATTTAGTGTAAATTTACCTCCTATAAACCATTTTTTTAGTAGTGAAATTTCATGCACCATTTGAATGTGAAACCTTTACAAAGGATTCCACCAACCATATAATGATATAAAGGTACCAAAAATTATTATTAAAAAGTTTTTAAGTGATTGGATTAGGGTAAATATTCCATTTTCTTATTCAAAGTTAGTGAAAACTATCTCCTAGGAGTTAATTTTCATCTATGGTGAAATGTTATGAACCATTTAAATTTGAATCCTTTACAGAGAAGGAAAAAAATTATATAATTATATAAAAGTACTCGATATTATTATTTTACCAATTTAGGAAGTGCTTAGATTAGGTTAAGTCAGTGAAAACTTGTCTCATAGAAACCAGCTTTGGTATATACTGAATTTTCATGTACCATTTTCATTTATAGCCTTTCAAGAGGATTCCACAAAATCTAGAATGATCTAAATATATCTTTTTTATTATTACCAAGTCGGGAAGTGATTGGATTATGGTAAGTCCTTCATTTTATAGTTCAAATTCAGTACAAAACTATCTCCTAGGAACTAGTTTTGGTCAATGTTGTGTCTCGAACGTGCACCCGTGTCTCAAATCATGATGAACTAGGTCGTTGAGGAAACAATGGGATTGTCTCTAAGTTTTGGGACCTTACGCATTTGAGACAAACCTCCAAAGAAGGCTGGTTCCTCTACCTCGCTTCTAGTGTTATTGCTACTCCTAATGCTAAAATAGAAATCCTAAGTTAATCATGTCAAGTGACCATGGTTAGAGAGAAGGTGTGAAAATGGAAAACTAATCCAAGGGAGGTAATAGAACCATAAAGGAGTGGGATGAACATGATCATCTTTGAGTGAAAATGAAGGAAGATGTACATAGGAAGGCTAGGCTCAAGTAGCACAAACCAAAACACATTTTTCATGAGATCATTATCCATATTTCACCTCGTGACAAATAATGAATCAACCACGAGCCCGCATAAGAGGAACCTAAGAAAATTCATTCAGATCTTGCAAATTGGTCGTAGAAGGACTCAACCATGGAGTGGTGAAGGCTAAGAGAGATCAAAGGACCCCGTGTAAAAGAAACAACTCGTGGGTCATTTCCACATCTTAAATTCGTTCTCCAAGTTACAGGTAGACTCAACTATGGGATAACAGGGTCAAACAAGAAGGGGCGATGTCATGGAGGAACCAAAAATAAGAAGGGGAATAAACAAAAATATCCAAAGTCCTCGGGCTTGAAACGGTTCAGAAAAGGTCCAAAAATGACTAAGTATGGAGGAGGCAGTGGAAGGAGCCACGTGTCCTAACGACGCTTCTCCAAAGGTGAATCCAAAAAGGGAACCCAAACTTGTGCCAAGCTTCCATGCATCCAAAGCCCCAAAGAAGTTGTGGGGCATTGAAAAGTATTCAACTAAAAGAAATTTTCCAAGTGTCTTAATGGCATTGATTCAAGGATTGGATAAAGAAAAGGTTTCCAAACGAGCGCTAGAATGCCATGTGTCCAGGTGGAGCTTCAGGGCTGCGGGAGTTTTTTGAGTTTTACGGTTTTTACGCAAAAGGGAAAAAAATAATTTGTGGACCCATCAACCTGAATTTTTTCCAACTTTGATCGCCACGTGTCCCATACCAAAAGGCGACCCTTTTTTCAAATTATTTTCCAGCCTATTTGTATGCGGACTTGATACAAACTTTGAAGGGACATATATTTCAACTTAGGGCTCCAAATATTGTGAATCTGACACCATTGAAAAGATCTCAGCCTTGCCCACACCATGGAGGTCTAAAACTTTAAATTTGAGGAGGTTAGGTGAAGAAAATGGAGGAAAAATCTTTAGGATTTCAATGTAAGATCTTCTTGCCTCAAAAACCGATGATCAGATTTGATCTGTTTCACCATTTCCTCTTCCTTCAAGGTGTCGAACCAAGGATTGATGCAGTAAAGACAGATTTGGTGGTAGATTTTATCAGAAGCATTAATGTAATGGTTGAACTTCAACCTACTTTTCCCACTTCTCTCTCTCTTCTTCTTGGGTCAATCTATAAATACGGGGCATGATTCATTATAAAGGGTTGGACGTTCTTTGTTTTGCAGGCTCCCTTCTCCTCCTAGAAAGGGATTTGTGGGGTTTGGGCCTTCCATCAAAATTGTAATATGTTTATGCCTTTTGGATACTTTGTAATGAATTGTATCAATCAGAGCAATAAAACACATTTTTGATCGATTATAGATTCTTTCTGCTCTCTTTTCTCTCATATGATCTTTTGTTATGAATCTAGTTATCTGTGTTTGATTATTACGAGTATTTTTGGTTTTTCTCTATTAGCAGAACTAGTGTTCATCATTCCTTCATCCATCACCTTATAGTTTAGTTATTTTTATTTCTTGTACCCCTTTCTTATCCCTGTCTCTCTCGGCAAGTTTTAGATTAGGCATACGAGATATATCCTCTACAAGTTTTCACGTATGCATCTAAAGAGGAATAAGGAACCAACCTTTAATCTAGAGAGCTTTCCCATTTAACAAGGTCCCACACCTTGGGGAAAGTTCAATGTTATTCAATCACACCAAATGAGTCTCGCCTTTAGAAAAGCATATTTTTAGAACTCATTTGGGGGTGCTGTGATTTCACACTAATAGTTTTGACATGCCTAGTGGGACCGAGAAGTCTCCATTTCATTACAACAAGATTGATGTGCACTTGTTGCAATCTTTAGCTTATAAGAAGCTTCAAATTTTCATATCTGGTGACTCCAACAGAGGAAGAATCCACTGGTTTCAATAGCCCAAGCTTGGGAAATTCATGAGAAAAACCTAGTCTAGAGCAAGGAAAGAAGGTATATTTGAATACTTGCATCTATCCCCAGAAGAGAAAGGAGAGGAAGAAGAGTTCAAAGGTCTCCATCTCCACCAAGCATAACCTTGTCAACACCTCCACCTGCAAGGCCTTTATTTCAGTCTATAAGGGTTCTTAGGCCAATCAGAATGGCACAACCAAATCCATATGTCAACTTCACTGGTAGCATCCCACTTGCCCCGAACGCACACAAAATCCGGTTCCGATTGCAACATTAAAGAGCATCCCATATTTCACTGGGGAAAAACCAGACTTCACCTGGTGACCATGTCCAAGATATTGCAAATGTCTGTATAATCCACGAAATCCATGAGATAGAAATTACATTCAAGTTGCTAGCCTCTTCACTCAAAGGAAAAGCTTCACAATGATTCTGAGCCTTGAGGTAGGCTCTATTCAAAATTGGAACTAGCTATGCACAACTCTTCACAACTAGTTTGGAGAAAAGGGTGATAACTTGTCTTTGTTGGAGCAACTGACAACAATCAAGAGATCCCCGAATGAGCAACTGATGGATTTCAACCTCAAGTTTCAACGGACCTGGGATAGGATTCTAATAGTAAAAAGCCCACTAATGAAGGTGCCTTCTTATACTTTCTTACGGATTTAAATTCTGATATTTCTTTGATGATTCAATCAATGGGGGAAAACCTTACTCATAGCCTATAGATTTTCCATATGGGATGACAAGCATTTGATTTAGGTTTGTAAAATCACTCCTAGGCCATCCATGCCTTTATACCTTGAGTTAGGAAACCCATATACTAGCCAAATGCCTACATTAGCTCTTATACCCACCCCCAGGAGTCAAAGCTCGGCTGAAGCTTCCACTTCATCATCTAACACCTCTAAAGAGCTTTAAGAAGTGATGAAGAAATTGTAAAACCTGATAAATGAGCTAGTGACCATCAAAAGACAGCAGGCTCAGAGTTCCAGGCCGTATCAGCCCCAGGTTCAATATCAAGCTAGACCCCAAAGATCGCACAATAGGCCACCACCTCGACTACAAATTAGAGCCAGAATCAAGGATAACCCCAAGTTGCTATACCTTTCAGGCCGTATGATCCAAACACAGCTTCAACATCAAGGGCATTGGCCCCAACATAGAACAATATGGCACAGGAATATGATTGGTGTTTTCCATGCAATCAACCACATAACCAATCAATGTGCTTTAATGGTGCTCTAAATCAGTCCTTAATGGTGCAAACCAGTATGGTGCCACAAGAACCTAGCCAAGAGGTAGATCAAAAACAAGGAACTCAATAAGGTGGACCCCCAAACAAAACTACACTAGTAAATTAGTAGGTCAAGACTTTTGTGGAAGGAATCAGCCCCTTCTCAAAGTGTAGTTGCCAATACACGGTCCAAAAAAGAGAAATATTGGAGAGGGAAAACCACCGAACTCGGTGACCCTCAACATTCCATCACTCCACAAGGTCCTAGTGTTCCAAGTGTAACTCCCAACATGCAGAACCAATCCAAACCACCTCTCCAAACCTAGTCAAGCACCGGTTGTAACAACCCATGTGCAAGAAAGGAATGTGTCTAGGATAGGGCAGAAAAGAGATAGATCATTCAATATTATTGAGAAAATGAAAAGGAAAAGTGTGAACATTTCATTATGGGAGTCACTGGCCATTCCATGGCAGAGAGATATGTTGCAGACTGCCATGTAGAATTGGTCAAGTTCAAATCACCCCCTAACCAACAAGAGAGAGTGTTTGTCAATGCAATTCAACTAGGGAGAAACCATGGAGAACAACAAGGTAAGAACCTAGACCTCCTCCCTTCTATGTCTCATTGATTATTAGAGACAAATTGGTGCACAATTGTATGATTGATTTTGGGGCTAGTAGTTCTATGATGCCCAAAAAAATAGTTGATCAGTTGGGTCTCCAATATGAAGTCATCTCTAGAGGAGTTGTCCAATTAGATGGGACATCAATGACCACTGTGGAATCATCAAGGATCTAAGTCTCACTCTACATGCTTTCCCTAATGTGACTATTTTGTAAATGTTTCAATCATATATTTGCCACCACATTTTGCTTTGTGTCTGTCCAGGGACTTCACTGCCAAAATTGGAGGCTACCTGTCTGCTGATTGGTCACATATGCTCTTTAGGACAAGGTATGGGGTGAAGGCCACAATCAGATCTAAACCTATTGTTGATTATCATATTGAATCCTATGTGCCTAGCCCAATCAATGCCAATTGCTCAGCTTTTGATCAAGAAGACCTCCTAAGCACTTCTGAAGAAAATACCAAGGTGGATGTATCCCATACTTGACTCGATGATTGGGCCAAAAAAATCATTCTTTTGACCCCTATAGGGAGATGGAAGAATCTGATCTAGGTGTCTACTACCTACATGAAGAGAATCATCATATTTCCGACTTGATTAAGCCGTAATGAAAGGATGAAAATGAGGTATGGCAATTTTTCTTTGATGGCTCAAGGAGTAGACAAGGAGCTAGCGAGAGGAGCCATGATAATGTACCTAAGAGGTATGAGATATTATTCATCTTTTAGATTCTAGCTTACTTGCTCAAATAACACTACTGAATATGAGGCTTTAGTCCAAGGTCTTTAATGGGAAAGGAAGTTGGGAATCAATAACTTGTAAGTATTTAGTGACAGTGGGCTGATTGCCAATCAAGTCGAGGAATTAATGCTAAAAAAATGACCTACTCAAGAACTACATGAGTAGGGTATGGGATCTCATGGAGGATTTTGAGGCCTTCTTGATTGTGTCCATACCTGTGAAGGAGAATGAAGCCGCATGATGATAGACTTGCATAGTTGAGTAACATTTTACGCGGTTGATAGCATCAAAAGAGGAAAAGAACAACCACATATCCATGTGGTTGTGAGGCCAGCAGTGCCAGATAATAATACATGCTGGTAGGTGTTTGATAATGATCAACAGATCATTAACTTTTTGTAAGAAGAAGGTGAATTCTCACTAGAAACCATAGTAGACTAGAGCAGCAAAGAAAGAATTAGATAGTAGTACAATTACATACAAACAAGCTTCCCAAAGGCTTAGTGACACTGGAATCCATTTTCAATCCTAATGATCAGTTCAGAAAGGAGAAGGCTAACATGCAGATCAAAGGAGAATATTTAGAGTCAATCCTAGTTAGAGAAGACAAAACACTTCAAATTGGCAAAGTGGCCACCAAGAAAGAAAGGTATGAATTCATACAACTTTGCCAAGAATTTCCTGATGTGTTTTCTTGGAGTTATGAAGACCTAAGAGGGTTCAATCCAAAGCTAGCACAACACATAATCAAACTGGATCTAGTTGCTTAGCCCATCAAGCAGAAGCAGAGACCAGTCAACCCACATATTGAGCCTCTGATGAAGAAGGAGCTGAACAAGCTGATAGAGGCAAGCATCATATTTCCAATCAAACACTCAAGTTGGGTTGCAAATCTGGTCCCAATCAGAAAGAAAAATGGAGAAATCAGGTTGTGTGTTGACTTCAAAGATTTGAACAGAGCCTCCCTCAAAGATCACTACCCACTCCCTTCAATGGAGTAGATCTTACAAGTAGTGTCTGGGTCAGAAAGGTTCTCCCTCCTAGATGGCTACTCAGGGTACAACCAGATCATGGTGAAAGAAGATGATCAATTCAAAACAAATTTCACCACCAAATGGGGCACCTATGCCTACAAGAAAATTCCATTTGGATTATCCAACGCCGGAGCCACTTTTCAAAGGGAAATGGATATGGCATTCAAGGGGCTGATCAACAAAATAGTGTTGATCTATCTAGATGACATTATAGTGTTTTCCAAAAATGTAACAGATCATCTCTTCCACCTAAGGTAGGTGTTCCAATGATGCAGAGTTTTGGGGTGTCACTAACCCCAAAAATGCATATTCTTGGCCCATGAAGGTAAGTTTATAGGCCATATTGTATCAAAGGAAGGATTGGAAATTGACCTAAAGAGAGTTCAAGCAATAAGAGCATTGCCATTGCTAAGTCACAAGAAGGCTCTTCAAAGCTTCTTGGGAAAAATCAATTTTGTCTCGTAGGTTTGTTCCAAAAATTTTTGCCCTTGTTAAGCCAATAACATTGATGTTGAAGAATAGCTTAGCATTCGTGTGATACAATTGAAGGAAAAGTAAGTTTTGAGGCTATCAAAGAAGCCATATCACAAGCCCCAACTCTTGTGAACCCATATTTTTCCAAAGACTTCATATTGTATGCCTTTACTAGTAGTGACACAATTTCTGCAATCTTGGTTTAGCATAACAGAAGGTATAGAACAACCAATTACTTTCTTAAACCAGAGTCTGGAAGATTATGAGGTGAGGTACTCCTTCATTGAGAAGTAGGTCTTATTGGTGATCAGAGGATTGAAGAAGTTTAAGCATTTGGTTTCAAACAACAAAATCCAACTATTGGTCTCCCATGCGGGAGTTAAATAATTCCTTCTCAACAAGGACCTGAATGAAAAATGTGTAGGATGGATCACTCGTGTCATGGAATATGACATTGAGATCAAGGTCACTAAGCTGGTCCGTGGGAAGGGGTTGTGTGAACAACTAGCCTCAGGTCAACAAGATGAAACAAACAATGAAAAGGAGGTTGTTTTTGTTCTACAAGATGATCAAGAAGAAGGGAGAGATGATGTACCTACTCCTTGTTGGACCCAAGACATGGTGCACTTCCTTCAAATAGGCATGTGTCCTCATGGGATGAGTAAAACAAAAAGGAGACATTTTAGGTTACAGGCCATCCCATATGTTCTTATTGATGGTGTCTTGTTCAAAAGAGACATCATCAATAGAATTTTCTTGAGATGCATTGAGACAGATCAGTTGAGAGAGTGCTACAATAATTCCATGTTGAATCGATGGAGGCCATTTTTCTCCAAGAGTGACAACACTCAAAATCATGAAAGTAGGTTATTATTGGCCCAGAGTGTTTAGTGACTACTACGCATGGATCAAGAGGTGCAAGAATTGTGCATTCTTCAAAGGAAAGGAAAGGCTAAGCAGCACTTCCATTGCACCCAATCTCATTCGACCAACCTTTCATGCAATGGGGATTGGACTTCATTGGATTCATCAATCCAAATTCAAGCCAAGGCCATAGATGGATTCTAACAGTGATAGATTATTTCATCAAGTGGACCGAGGCAGTGGCACTCAAGAATCCAATGAGTCTAGTATCCTAGATTTCTATAAAGGGATGGAGACTAGATTTGGAGTGCCAGCCACCATCATATCAAACAATGCATTAGCATTCATAGGTTCCAAGATCACAGGATGGGCTGTTAAGAATGGGACTTATTTGAGCACTTCATCAAACTATTACCCCAAGGTAATGGCCAGGCTAAGTCCACAAACAAGAACATACTAAATATCATCAGAAGAACTCTTGATGAGAATCAAAGGAGCTGGCATACAAATCTCAAAACATCCTTATGGGCTAATAGAATAACACCAAAGAGATCTACAGGCAGCTCTCCATTCAAGATTTTCTATGGGAAAGAGGTAGTGTTTCCTATATCACTTAAGTTACCAGCATTGGAGCTCGTGAAGCAACTAGAGATGTCTGAATTTGGACCAATGGAGGCTAGGTATGTGGAGATGATATAATTAGAAGAAACTAGAGAGCATTATCTTCAAGAAATGGAGAAGAATCAAGCTTCAATCAAGAAATGCTTTGACAAGAAGGAAAAATTAAGGACCTTCCAGGAAGGAGACCTGGTTTTGAAATGGGATGCAGATCAAGCAAAACTAGGAAGGCATTCCAAATTTGACGCCATCTGGAGTGGCCCCTATATGATCACAAGATGCAAAAGTAGCAATGCTTTCTAATTGTCTACATTGGAGGGTGAAGAGTTACAGATTCCAGTAAATGGGATCTATCTTAAGCACTACTACTAAAAGGGGAGTTCTCACCATGTACATATTAGTTTAGTTTTCTCTTTCCTCTAAGTGCTTATGCACATTGTCTTGTTGTAGTGTAGATTAATTTTCTCCTAAGTGTTTTGCACGCTTTGCATGTTCCATTTGGAGCATGTATGATTTCAAATTTTGTATATAGTGTGGTGTTGTTTTGTGGCTCTTATGCAGTCCATTCGAGAAATAGATGAAACCCTGGGTTAAAACAATTTTCTACTCTCAGAAACCTTCATTTCAAGATTTCTTATGAAAATTGAGAGTGCAAGTGGCTCGGCTCATGGATCGAGGTAGAATTATTGTCATATTTTCTTTCTCAACTCCATTCCCAATGGATATGATAAGGCAATTGGTCTTTTCATCTAGCAGGTAGATACCCCTGTGAGTCACCAAATTGTTATCCATATTTTTCCTCGTGCCAAATATTGGATCAACCATGACCCCGCATAAGAGGAACCTGAGAAAATTCATTCAGATCTTGCAAATTGGTCGCAGAAGGACTCAACCATGGAGTGGCGGAGGCCAAGAGAGATCAAAGGACCCTGTGCAAAAGAAACAACTCAGTCGAGGCCATTTCCACGTCTTAAATCTGTTCTCCAAGTTACAAGTAGACTCAATAATGGGATAGCAGGGTCAGAAAAGAATGGGTGAAACCACGAGAGGAACCAGAAATAAGAAGGGGAATAAATGGAAAATATCAAATTCCTCAAGCTCAAAACGGTTCGAGATAAAGGTCCAAAAATGACTAAATATGGAGGAGGCAGCGGAAGGAGCCACGTGTCCTAACGGCGCATTTCGAAAGGTGAATTCAAAAAAGGAAGCCCAAACTTACATGGGGCTTCCACGTGTCTAGAGCCCTAAAGAAGTTGCAGTAAGGCGTTGAAAATTCTTCAACTAAAAGGAAGCTACCAAGTGTCTTAATGGCATTGATTCAAGGATTGGATAAAGAAAAGGTTTCCAAACGAGTGCTAGAATGCCACATGTCCAGGTGGAGCTTCGGGGCTACGGGAGTTTTTTGAGTTTTACAATTTTTTCTCAAAAGGGAAAAAAGATAAATTACGGACCCGTCAGCCCAAATTTTGTTCCAACCTAGCTGCCACGTGTCCCATAGCAAAAGGGGGACCCTTTTTCAAATTGTTTTCCCGCCCATTTATACGGACTCGATACAAACTTCGAAGGGACATATCTTTCGACTCACGGCTCAAAATATTGTGAATCTGATGCCATTGTAAAGATCTCGACCTTTCCCACACTATGGAGGTATGAAACTTTAATTTTAAGGAGGTTATGTGAAGAAAATGGAGGAAACATCTTTGAGATTTCAATGCAGGATCTTCTTGCCTCAACAACTAGATCAGATTTGATCTGTTTCATCATTTCCTCTTCCTTCAAGGTGTCAAACCAAAGATTAATGCAATAAATATGGATTTGGGGGCATATTTTATCAGAAGCATTAACAACAGTGGTTGAGCTTCAACCTTCTTTTCCCACTTCTCTCTCTCTCTCTTCTTCTTGCATGTTGAATCTATAAATATGGGGGTAGGATTCATTGTAAAGGGTTGGACATTCTTTTTTTTGTAGGCTCCCTTCTCCTCCTAGTAAAGGGATTTGTGGGGTTTGGGCTTTCCATCAAAATTGTAATATGTTTCGCCTTTTGGCTAATTTGTAATGAACTGTATCAATCTATAGAGCAATAAAACACATTTGTGATCGTTTCTAGATCCTTTTTGTCTCTTTTTCTCACATCCGGTCTTTCGTTATGAATCTAGTTATATGTGTTTGATTATTGCATGTATTTTTTGGTTTGTGTCTATTAGAAGAACTAGTGTTCATCATTCCTTCAATGCATCACCTTGTAGTTTAGTTATTGTTTATTTCTTGTACCCCCTTTCTTATCCCCTGTCTCCTTGGCAAGTTTTAGACTAGGCATAGAGATAGATCCTTTGTAAGTTCTCACGTATGCATCTAAACAGAGGAATAAGGAACCAGCCTTTAATTTGGAGAGCTTTCCATTTTGCAAGGTCCCATACCTTGGGAAAGTTCAATGTTATGCAATCACACCAAATGAGTCTACCATAGAAAATCATATTTCTAGAACTCATTTGGGGTGTTGTGATTTCACACTAACAGAGACACAATCAAAAAGGAGATGCAAAAGATGTAAGAAAGGACAACAGTATGCAATATAAGTGACAGGAAAGGAAGAATCGTAAAAATAAGTTAAGGTAGAGAATAGCCACAAAGCAATGTGTCTATTACTTTCAGAAATGCACAGTCGGTTACAATGGTATATGAGGCCGATATCCACATGCAGAGATCAGATCTAAAGGCCTGCAACTTGAAATGCAAGGCGTATACCTAGGTAATGCACTTACAAACTAAAGACATACAACCCTTTACAATGATCAAAGCTCTTACATTTATAGAATAATAAAGGAGAGAAAGGGAGAAGATAAGAGGGAAAATCGGATTTAAATTCCAACCACCAATAACTAACAATGAATTTCTACAAATCCACTGCAAATCTATCTAATTTGCTACCCCATGTTTGTTTGGCAGGGAGAGAAGGAAGGGCGGTGAGATCCGAATCAAATCAAAGTTGTTGGAGTGATCGATCTTGTATTAATGGAGTGAGGGACATTTTCATGCTTCTCACCTACCTAATCCCACCAAAATTTGAACTTGAGTGATCTGGAGTGTATCCCACATCAGCATCTATTTATCAAGACAAAAAAATCCTAAATTCAATCTTTGTATCGTAGAAGTTATTGCAATATGAAGTATACACGTTGAACTCGACACATGGCGCATGCACATTGGCCGAAAGAGTAGTCTAATTGTCCATATATATTTTGGTTTATGTCATGTGTCACTCCTGGTTGGTTACAAAGATTCGGCACTCGTTGGTGCACCTTAAAAGGTTGCATGTGATACACTCATTGATAGGTTGCCACGTGGCACAGAACTAGCATAAAAGAAGGCATGAAGGATGTGCATGAAAGAAAGGGGCGTGGAAGGAATAGTAAGAGCACGCATGAAAAAGTAACGTGAACAAAGGAAATGGAAGGAATACTTGCAAAAAGAAAGTATGGGAAGGGGCGCAAGCATCTAAAGAGGGGTGCATGAAAGAAAGGAACAGGCGCAAAAGAATGCCAAGGAATTAACTAATTTTGGTAAGTAAGTACAAGGTGAGTGTGAAGGGTGTATGAACTACTAGGAGGATGGTAAGTGCACAGGGATTTCACGTGAGGGGAAATGAAAAGGAGATAGAGGAAGGGGAAAGGAAGGAAAATGGAAGGTACGAAGCAAGTGAAGAGCACGGTAGGGCACGCGGGGAACTCTGCAGCCAAGAAAGTTCTCGCCAAGGAGGAAACCAAAGGGTGTGCAACCTGTAATGTTTGTCTTGAGCTAGAATATGGATGTAAGTTGTTAAAATAACTAGGAGAGTTATTTTAAACAATTGTTGTCAACTTTTGGGGCTATCTTCCTACTAGATGAAGGAGATCAGTAGCCTTGGAGCATCCATTGGGCATGGAGTCATATTGGATCATGAAATTTTTATCGATACTTTGAATAATTTTCCCTTTGAAGTCACTTGAAATAATTTTCTGAGCTTTGTATTAAATCCCTGAAAAACAACCAAACTATTAGAAGATTACTAGCCTTCTAGAAGAAAAAGAAGAGTGCACGCAAAAGCACATGAGAAGAAAGATCCATATACAAACAAAAAAAAAATGTGTGTGTGTGGTGCACTTGGAGGAATTGAAACTAATATAATATATACAATGATGCATAAGGACTCGATGGAAGGGTTTGAGATAAATCCCATTGACTGGGATTGATAATGTGCCTCC
This sequence comes from Taxus wallichiana var. yunnanensis, assembly GCA_018340775.1. NCBI lineage: Eukaryota > Viridiplantae > Streptophyta > Pinopsida > Cupressales > Taxaceae > Taxus > Taxus wallichiana. The sequence continues at coordinate 368,164,444 of CM031244.1, read as the reverse complement.
ATCTAGGTGAGACAATTTAAAGGAGTTAGCCTCCTTACATGAACTTATGATGTATGCACCACTCCAAAGTGCATCAAACTTTGAATGGTGCCTCGGTTTAGCTCACAACATCCCATTCTAAGACCGAATCACCAAATTTGAAAGCTTAGGGTCTTTCCTTTTTGTCAAACCACTTCTTTGTTGATAGTTGATGATGTTCTAGCTTGATCATGATAGAATTTCTTAGATCTTCAAGTTCAACCAGCTCTATCATTCTTATTTCTCTTTGGTCCGCACCCTCAAATTCCAACTGCTATGCAAGTTATAATGAAATAAACTCAAGAGATAAATGAATTCAAGCTTCCTTTCCATAAACAAGTTTATATGGTGAAGTACATATTGCCTTCTTCACCATGATTTTTTCTTCCCAGAGCGGTGTGTGAAACCTTTGTGTGTCACCGCCTCTAATTGATATTCATTGTGCACTTCATTATTCGATCAAGTTATTATTTGTTGACTCTACCTAGCCATTTCCCTAGGGTGGTAGTTGGAAGAAGTCTTCAAGTAAATTCCAAGACTAAGTGCCCAATTAGAAATTTTGGTACCAAGGAAGGATTTTACATTATCAAAGATAATGGTCCGAGGAATGCCAAACCTAATTACAATGCCCTCGAAAAAGTCAAGGATGACTAACTTGGTTGATTCTTTGAGCACTAAATTTTCTATTCATCCGGTGAAGTAATTTGTAGTCATCAACACCCACTTATGTCCAAAGATTGATGGAGGATTGATCATGCCTATGAAGTAAAGACCCCATTGTGTGAAAGGTTCATCAACCTGGATTGGTCGATGGGAAACACTCTTAATTTTTTTCTTTCCTGCAAAGAAAGCACAATGTTTACATTTCATGACCCACTAGTGGGCATCTCGCAAACAGGGTGGGCCAAATGTATCTTGCCTTCATAATATTCATTGTTTTCACCTTGGGCAGAGAAGCATCCACCGTAGAATCCATCATGAAGTTATGCTAACACCTTTTCATTTTTTGTCATCGATACACCTTAGCAGCATGCCATTGACGTTTCTTTTGAAGAGGTTGTCATCAACTAGCACGTATGGAATAGACCGCAACCTCAAATTTCACCTATTTGCTTTGTCTGACCAGAGGAGGATATGTGTCGAAGAAAGGAACGTCACCATCATTTCCATATAGCTATGTGCACTGGTATCCTCATTCTATTTAGTTTCTGTACGTGGTGGTTCCTCATCTAGGAATAATGTAGTCTTTATCATTTTGTGCATCCTCAACAAGTTGCTTACAGAGTGAGTTGCCTCTAACCAAATTTGTGGCAATGATAGTCACATCAAACTCCATGATTTTAGTCACCCATCTTGCTCTTTTCTCACTGATTTATGCTCCCATGATGAAGTCTCTCACACCAGAGTGTGAAACTAGCACCTTGACATGGTTTGTGGCGAGCATACTCTTGAATTTTTGATCATGTGCATGATGGCATAGACATGTTTCTCCATGTGACTATATTTCAGTTCATAATCCTTCATTGTTTGACTAAAGAAAGTCAATGGTTATTCCATTCCTTGTTCATTTTCTTGTGTCATAACAACAACACTTACATCAGCGCCATAGGCATAAAGGATGAAATCCTTAGATTAATCTAGGTTGATGAGTGTTGGTGCGCAAGCAATCTCTTGATTGATCTTGTTGAAGCTTTATTTTCCTTCTCCTTTCTTGAGCATGAGGGTGATGGGCCTTATTTTTCCCACAAAGTTAGGGATAAAGTGCTTGAAAAAATTGATTTATGCTAGGAAGGACTGCAAGGATTTCTTATGCATTGGTAGAGAGAGAGCAAGGATGGCTGAAACGTGCTTAGAATCAATAGCAATGTCATCCTTTGAGACCACGTGTCCCAAAATGTTTCTTTGCACTACTGTAAAATTGCACTTCATGGGGTTAAGAGATACCCCAAACTCTCTGGATCTCTCAAATACTTTCTCTAGATGTGTCATATGATATGTTCCCTACTTTGAGAAGACGTTCATGTCATCTAGATAAACCAAGATGAACTCATTGATATAACCTTTGAAGGCAATGTCCATTGAATGTTGAAGTGTTGCACCTTCATTTGACATATTAAAGGGCATCTTCTGATATGCATATGTTCCCCACTTATTTGTAAACATTTTTTTGAATTGATCCTCTTCCTTGACCATGATCTGATTGAAGCCAGAGTACCCATCCAAAGCATGGAGAATATTTGCATGCCAACCATAGTTTGCGAGAATTTGATCCATTAAAGGCAAATAATAATAATCCAATAAAGATGCCTTGTTCAAATATTTTATATCAACACGCAGTCCGATCTCATCGTTCTTCTTATGCACTTTGGAACCAAATTTACAACCCAGATAGAGTACTTCATTGGAAATATTATCTTTGCCTTGATGAGTTTGGATAAATCCTTCCTCGTGAGGGATCTATATTTGGATTGATTGGTCTCTGCTTTTGTCCGACGTGTTTGATACTAGGATCAAGGTCAATTGAGTGTTGAGAAACACCTAGTTTGAATTATTTTAGGTCTTCATACTCCCATGAAAATATATCACTATATTTTTGACATAGAGAGATGAAGGCCTTATTTTCTTCATGCACGCAATATTTTCTCAACAACAATTATTTTTCGCTCATAATTATAATCGGAGTGCCGACATCTTTCGTTGTACTTTTTTTTTCTTCCCACTTAAACGCATCATCAAGGTTGAACATTTTCTCTAAGGTGACCAATCCTTTAGATAATTTTTTTGTCTTTAATTGAATCACTTGGTCACCATAGCTATCATGCAATTCAGCTTGCATGTTTGAGGAGAAATCAGATTTATTTCAAGGATGAACTGAACTATCTTTACATCACTTTCAAACACCGGCATTTTTCATCCGATATTGTTTTCTCGGAATAGATGGCTTGATCACAATTTTAACATGTTGTGTATTCCATTTGATAAAATCCTTTACGGAGAGAATTATGAACTAAACACACCACCTAATATGCTTCTTTGTTCATTTTTCCGGCACCACCTATAGATTTATAGCATCAAAGCTCTCAAGGAGGTCCTAAACTCTATACTTATAATATTTGAGAATCTTATTCTTTATCACACCTTTTTGGTGACTCGTGGATAACCAATTTTGTGTCTCCAAAATTTGCATCACCTTAATCTGTCTATTTTGAGCAATAAGAAGACCATGCACCAATGTTTCATATTCTTCTACGTTGTTGGAGCATGTGAACTACATCCTGTGTGTGAAGAATAATTTCTCACCCTTGGGAGAGATGAGAAAAACACCCGTACCCACGTCATTCTTGCTTCGGAGCCATCAAAGTATAGCTTCCATATACCATAATTTTCTTCACTTTATTTGAGCATGTTGTGGCAACACTGCTTCTTCTTCATGGATGTTGTAAGTACCAAGGTCAATTTCATAAGTTTTAAACACTTCAACATATGGATCAAATTTATTATCTCTTTCTTCCCATTCATCTAACAATAGATTAGGAGAAGGGGCGAAAGAGGGTGATCTTTGAAATGGAATCTTGTACTTTCCCTTCTCGGATTAGGAAATTGGCACGGAGAGGAGACGGGTCATATGACTCAACATGATAGGAAAATATTGGATCAACTTTTATGGTAAACCAGGTACCATACCTTGTTCTTAGTAAGATATGAGACCAATCAGAAGACAAGTAACCACCCACTTTAGCAATAAGGTATCTTAATAGACACAAGGAAAACAAATGACGTAGGTTAATGATTGACACATCTTGAGTTATTGTGAGGCTTGGACATGCATGAAGGGTTAACTCAAGATCCTTGATGACTCCTAGAGTGGTGACAGTTGAGCCATCAAGTTGTAAGAATCCTTTAGACATAGGGGTATACTCAAGGCCTAGGACATCAACAATTTTCTTTGGCATAACAAAAGTACTAGCACTTGAGTCAATCATGTAATTGTGAACAAGGTGTTTTCTTATGATCAAGGACATATAAAAGGGTGGGGATTTGAGGACCCTACTTACTTTCTTCTCTTATTCTTGACAAATAGTAATAGTGGCATGAGGCTTTTAGATAATTGGATCGGTGTGTGGAAGTTGCGCTAGAGCTTCATACAACAGTCTTGTTGAGATGGATTGGTCAGGGCATCCCACATTATGACATTTACATTATTCTTCTTCAACTAATCCTCAATGTTGAATGGAAGGCCCATTTACTTTTGTATTTGAGGTACAATAAAAATATTCTTTATTTTTCACGCACGAAGGGAAGGGCCTTGGCTGGCGCAAAGGCTTGACCTACCAAAGGAAGGGCATGTGTTACTTCTCATGGGGCATTGTATGGAACCTCACACATAGGAATTTGTACACCATCACTATTGGATGCCTTAGTTGTATCTCTATGCTTTTGATGATTGGCATGTGTGATAGGGGCTAAAGGTTGCATGCCGCACTGGAATTCTCTTCTTCAACCTTGTATTATCAGTAACCTAGTCATGTGGCCTATTTGGACTATCCACAACTTAATTAAGTACATAGAAGTCTTCGGTGCCAAAGAACATTAGATTTTCCTCGGAAGGAACTTCTATTACTTCTTTATTTTCTTGCTCACACTTGCTAGTGGAAGGCTCACAGTTAGAAGCATTATGGATCATATAGGCTTGCGTGTGCATGACATTGCCACAATGATATTGAATATGAGGAATATTACAAGGGAAGCACCATTTTGTCTCTTGTACTATGTTGTTGTGAACTGGAACAAGTTTTGGCTCGCGCTTGGTGTTGGAAGAGGTGGCGCATGAGGAACTACTTGTAATGGAAGGTGTGCATTAGCATATCATTTTTCATTTCTTGGTTCTACCTGTGTCTTTGATTTTCATATTGATTTCTATAGGGCTCATGGCCTTGATTGTACCCTTAATTAGAACTATTTATAAAGGCTTGCGCTTTATTACTTCTCTAAAGATATGGCTTTATTAGACAATTTTCTAATAAGGGATTTCATTTCTTCATCTTCCTTTTATTGCGTGGGTGAATGCTCTATTCAGAATGGGCATGATGGAAGGCTAGGGAACTTGGGAAATTTCTAAGAATAAGGGCATAGTTGGCCTAGGGCTAACTTTCCCACCCGAATGAGAGTATTTTCTTCCCTTACTACAATATTATAAGAAGATGGAAAGGTTCTACCCCCATGTATTGAATCATGATAGAAATGTAATTATTTAAGGCTTTTAGATAGAACAAGAAGGCATGTTGGGTTTTATCTCTTACGACTTGAGAGATTATGTCCCAAGTCTTCTAAAAATCTAATATTAAAATCATTCATTTGCTCATTTGGTGCTCTATTGATTGTTTTTATTTGCTCCATCAAAGACAAGTGATCTAACTTATCTTTAAAATAGTTGCAGAGAGAGCTAATCCAAGCTCATCCTAACTAGTGATAGATGCAGGTCTTAAGATTTTGTACCTTTGAAGCACCTTACCTTTGAGTGAAGAGGCAAGCATCCGACTACTACATCATTGTGTGTGATCAAATAGACCGAGCACACATTTTCTACATCTTAGATATGCTCAATGGGGGTAACATGATTCTCACCGGTAAAGTATGAAATACTCTTGAGTGTAGTTGTTGGAATGTCATGTTGCACATTAAGAAGGAGAGGGATCATTGCGGTGAAGTTAGCAAAAGTTATTTGAGGTGGAAGAGGAGCTGCCATGACTAGTTGCATAGATATTCTAAGAGGAGTGGAATAGGTGTGGCACATTGTAGAAATAGATACACATAAAAGTTCTAGAAAGTATTCTTCCTGGAGATAGCTGGGAAGGTTCTTAAAAGACTCTTCACTCCCGCACTTTGTTTGGTACATATCCTTCTCATGCTAAATAGGTGTTCGACTACTTGGAAAGAGTAGATATGAGTTTTAGGAGTCACCAGATGTGTTAAAATGAGCCTCTAAAGGCTGAAAATCACTAAGTCACACACCGAACTTAGAAATATTGAAATTTAAGCTTTCAATGCTTGTCCCACTAGGCGTGTCGAAACTGTTTCATCTCAAACATGCACTGTGTCCCAAATCAAGATGAATTGGGCCATTAAGGAAACAATGGTACTGTCTCCAAGTTATGACACCTTGCACACTTGAGACATACCTCAAGAAGGTCGGTTCCTCTACCTACTTCTACCGTTACCACTAATCCTAATTCTCAAATGGAAAACTTAATTTAATCATGCCAAGGGACCATGGTTAGAGAGAATGTGCAAAAATTGGTAACTAATCTAAGGGATGTCATAGCACCAAAAGGAGTGGGATGAACATGATCAACTTTGAGTGAAAACAAAGGAATATGCGTAGAGGAAGGCTACGCTTGCATACAAGCATAGACGAGAACACATTTACAAAACCATTTTCATGAGACACAATCAGAAAAGGAGATGAAATGATGTAAGCAAGAACAACAGCACACAATGTAAGAGAAAGGTAAAGAAGAAACATAAAAACAAGTTAAGGCAAAGAATAGCCACAAAATAATGCTTTTATTACTTTCAAAAATGCACAATCGGTTCTGATGGCGTACGAGGTTGATATCCACATGCAGAGACTAGATCTAAATTCTTACAACTAAAAATGCAAGGGAAATACCAAGGTAATGCACTTACAAACTAAAGGCATCCAACCCTTTACAATGAGCAATACTCTTACATTTATAGAATAATGAAGGAGATAAAGGGAGGAGATATGAGGGAAAATTAGATTTGAAATCCAACCACCAAAAACCAGCAATGAATTCTTACAAATCCACCTATAAATATATCCAATGCCCTTCCCCATGTTGTTTTGGCATGTAGGATAAGGAATGGGGGTGAGATATGAATCAAATTGGGTTGTTGGAGAAATTAGATCTTGTATTAATGGTGTGAGGGAAATTTTCCTGCTTCTCATATCTAATCCCGCAAAAATTTGAACTTGTGTGATCTCGAGTCTATCCCGCATCAGAAGCTATCCAACGAGAAAAAAATATCCTAAATATGATCTTTCTAGTAGAATTTATGGTGATCTAAAGTATACAAGTTGAACTGATACATGGTACATGCACATTGGCGGAGGAGTAGGTGATTATCCGTATATTTTGTCATTTTCTGCCATATGTCACACTTTGGTTGGTTGCAAGGATTTGATGCCCTATTGGCACACCTTGATAGGTTGCGTGTGATACACTCATTCTAACATGTTTTCATGTTGAACAAGAACTAGCACGAAAGAATGCATGAAGGATGTGCATAAAAGAAAGGGGTGGGGAATGAATAGGCAAGAGCATGTGCGCATAAGTAGCGTGCGTAGAAAAATAGAAGGAATACTTGCATGATGCAAGTATGAGAAGGGTGTGAGCATATAAAGAGGGGTGTGTGATAGAAAGGAAGGGGCCACAAGAATGTTAGGGACTTAAATAATTTTTGGAAGTAAGTACAAGGCACGCAGAAAGGGTGTAGGAACAATCGGGAGGAAGGTAAGTACGCAGGAGTGTGCGCGGGTAAATGGAAAGGAGATAGAGGAAGAGAAAAGAAGGAAAATGGAAGGTGTGAAGCGAGGGAAGAGCACAAAGGGTGCATGGAGAACTACATCCAAGGAAATTATGCTAAGGAAGTAACCAAAGGGTACACAACGTCAATGTTGATCTTGAAAGACGAATATGGATGTTAGTCATTGTTAAAATAACTAGAAGATTAATTTTAGACAATAGTCAATACTTGTAACACCTTGATAATGCTTCATCAAACTTAGGGAACTTTTTTCCTATTTAATTATCTTGATGCATTCAATGATTTTAGCATGCAAGCATTTAAAATCAAACATTAATTATTGTTCAAAATACATCCGACAACCTATGATAACCATGTGGAAGTGTAAACCACTTGAAACCTATCCCTTCATTCACCGCACAACCGTCTCATTCATAGTATCAAGATTCTTTTCCGTTGTTTACTTATTAAGCTTACAGTTAACCTTTTTAATTTATTTGTTAACATTGTGTATGCATTCATCCTATGGATGGGTTATCTAAGTTTCAAGACGATATCCAAACCATGTTAAAGGTACGAAATGGAGTCCACGAGTCATTACTTAAGTATGTAACTACTTTCCGTGTTCATCAACTATACCAGATTATAATTAAGAGGATGGTTTAGTCAAGTACTAGACTTGAAACCACCATCTATATCAGATTGTTTTTGTATCTACGCATTTATGGTTCGGTTAAATCAATGCCATATACTTGTAATATTATAATTTTAGGAGTTATCCATTAATATTATAGTCCACATTGCATAGCATTTTTATTGTGTATAAGTACATTTCCTAATAGACAATAATTATGTAGGAATTATATAATATTATTGGGGTGAACTTTCCTCCCACACATAGGATATAAGTTTTAACTCCACTAAACTACTATTTTAAATTTTGTAACTTAAACGGAGAACTTAGCATAAGTTGCATCCATTTTACACCTTGCTTTTCATTTTATATAAGCTAGACTAGCTTATACTACATGTTGTTTTGATATGTAATGATGTTATCCTTGAAATCCAAATATTATGTTCTATGTGAATCATTTTTGGAGTATATGGGAAACATAATTATTAATCCTATTTTATCTATCTAAAAGAAATTTAGATCCAACAAATGATTTGAAGCTAATGGACGCTATTTATTATAATTAGTCAGGTCCTTACTATTAACCGTAAATTTAGTTAGTGGATCATTTCCAAATACATGGTAAACATACCCATTAATCATGTTTTATCTATCTAAAAGAAATTTAAATCCAACAACAATGTCAAAGCTAGTGGATTTTATTTCTTACAAGTATTCATATCCTTGTTATTAATCATGCATTTAATTAATCTCTTAGAAAATATACCTTCTATAACCAACACTTGTAATTAGCTTTCTTTGCATACGTAGCATATTAAGGAGCTTTGCACTCATATGAATATTGTTGAGATTGACATAAGATAACTTGTTGTTGTTGTGGATAATTTTAGTGTGTAGATAAATGTATAGATAGGGTGATTGTTCCAAAGGATTTTCATTTGATGTTTTCATAACCACGAATAGCTAGAAATTTACTTCCAAAATTTTCCTCTATGTGGCCAAGACATCTCAACATTTCACGGAACAAATTTTTAGGGAAGCTCCATTGTTAATAAATACTCTTTTAACCTTATGGTTGGTAATGTAGGATTCAATGTACAAAGAGTAATTGTTTTGAAGGTTTGAGTTTAATAGGTCCTAAGGATGGAATGATAATATAAGGTTGTTAGGTGAAATGTTGGCAATTATCTTGGAACTATTAAGTATTGATATTATCAAGAACATATGTGCATCATGGAGAGCACAAGTGATCATTTCTTGAAATTTAGGTGATGTTTTCAATAACTCCATGAGGGAGATATGTGTGGGTGTTGTTGTTAACTACTTAAATAGGTCATATGGACCAGATGTGGAAGGTTTAGAATTTTATGTTGGCTATGGGTTATTTGGAATTGTAGGATTTGATTCTTTAGGCTCAAAATAAGTGGATAGTTTCTTCACCATCGGAACCTAAACATTATTTTTTCATGTGGTCACTGCATAGTTAAGAGCTTGGAATTTAATCCTAGTGATGGTATTAGGTTTTTTTCAAAAATGAAATGATTGAATTGAAATCAATGTTGTTTGAGGATTGGATTTTTTAGGAGTTTTTCCATTCATACCATGCATGGGGAAAGGATTAAAAAAACACCTTTAAATTATCATTGGAAATTTTATTGGGTGATGGGTCTTCGACCACGATGTCTCCACTATTAGTGAGATATTGAATATAGTAGTGGAGGCACATACATTTATTTATTTGATGACCATCAATGTGATGAAAATCACAATATGTATTGGATTTGTACCAAGATGGTTTGGGTTCCCCTTCTACAAAATGGTTTTTGATAGGGTAAGTGACCATGTTGGCACTTACCAATTTCCACAAGACACTTGAAAGGCTCTCTCCCAATGTTGTAAATTTTCTACGTTATTGGTCACGAGAAGGAGAAACTTCTTTACTTGGAATAGTGATGGATTACTTTGAGTAAGTTTGTTTTGTTTGATTATTATGAATTTTATCCACATTTCAATTATCAATTACACCATCATTAACAACATTATGATTCTAACTAGTGTACTTGGGTTTATCGTGATGATTGATATTGTTATTATTGTTATTGTTGTGTGCATTATCCTTGAAAGGAGGTATGATTAATCCTTTTGCGATGAGGTCCTTTTTTATTATCCTTGAGCAAGGGAGTCGACTTGTGATCCCTTGCCATCATTGTAAAAAATTTGCAAAGTTTTCATTTGTTCATTATTTTGCATTACACAAGTCCATCATGGTAATCTCATATTCTAGGTTAAATGAGAAGTGTTTGATGAACTTCTCCGAGAGGTCTGTGAAACTAGTGATCAATCCCTTTGGAAGGTGTATGAGCCATTTCAAATCTTGACCTCATAAAATTTTAAGAAAGAGGCAAAAGAGAAAGATATCATTGTATATCACTTCTTGACATGCCATGAAGAACTCTTTGATATGCTCTCATGGATCATTTTTGCCCTTATATTTGTCAAATTTTGGCGTCTCGAAATATTTTGGGAAGGGTATGCTCAAGCATTTCCCTATCGAATGGATAAGTAAGTAACTCCTTAAAATTGAATTACTTTCTTTTTTTTTGCATTCCCAAGACTATGTCCTTCATAGTTTTCCATTCTTGAGAGAATGGTGGATTATTTTGTGGAATAGTTAAAACATCATCAATTTTTTGATTGGTTTTTTAGTTTTTTGTTTCGAGTGTCTATTTTTCATTTATTGTCACTTTTTGTCTTTTTTTCATGTCGTCGGTGAATTTCAAATCTATTAGAGCCAAAAATTTTGCCATTGCATTTATTTGATCCTCGAAGGCTTGATTTGGCTCAGTAGAAACACTAGATTTTCCTTTTTTGTCATCATTTGTTTTACTTGATCTGCGGCTTCATTATGTTTGTTTGATTCGGTTGAATGTTCTTAGATAGTTGGGGTTGGCCTCGTAGGTTTTTCAAATCATCTTCAAATTTCAAAGGCATTTTTCTCCCATTTTGAGGATACAAAGAAATTAATCTTTGTTTTACTACGAATTCCTTCCATTTTTGCTTATTCTTCCAAGGAAACATAATTTTGTTGATCCTCTTGTTGGTCTTCATCCTCTTCATCAAAACTAATGTGAAAATGATTTCATTCCTTTCTTCCGAAAGGATAATAATTTCGGTGTCTTGTTCCCACCATTTTGTCTAAAAGAGTGGAGGAACATAAATAGGTGTGCTTAGAGTTTGGAGAAATGAATATCCAATTACCTAAGAATTAGAATTAAAATCCATTCTACTTAAACTTGATAGAGTGAATGTCAAAGTGTAAGATGAAGGTGTTGAGATTAATTTACCTAAAATTGGAAAATTTAATGTCAAATTATACAAAGTAGATATTGATTGATAGTGCTTACACTTTGAAAAAGTGAATGTAGAAGTATAAGACTTAAAGACTTGAAAGATAGCTCTTAAACCATGACAAAGTGAATGTCAAAGTAGAATATCCATGAATCAATGAAGCGTGATAAGATGAAAATCAAAGGATGATATATGTATGATTCAGCTTAAACTTTGGACAAAGTTAATGTTAAAGTAAAAGGCTTAGGAGAACGTGTGACGATTGACAAAGGGAATGGAAATGTAGGAAATGATAGATAAGAATATTGATGAATGAATACAAAACTATGAAATGTGGTAAAAGTGAGGATACTCGAATATAAACAAAGTGAACGTTGAAATATGAAGTATAAAGAGGGTAAATTACTCAACTCCTAGCAAAATGAGTGCTAAGATAGAAGAGTTTAGAAATGAGAATGGACTACTTAAATCTTAGCAAAGTGAATGACAGGATAGAAGAGTGTGGAAATGTAGATGTATTACTCAATCCTTAGCAAAGTGAATTTTGAGATGGAAGAGGTAGAAATTGGGATTACTTGACCCTTAGCAAAGTGAATGCTAATATGGAAGAGGTTGAAAGTTGGATTACTCGACCCTTAGAAAAGTGAATGATAAGATGGAAGAGGTTGAAATTGAAAGTGCCTAAAATTTAATAAAGTGAATGTTAAATTTGTAGATGTAGAATGGGAAAGTGCTTAGAGTTTAACAAAGTGAATGTTAAACTAGAAAACTTTCACAAAATGATAGGGCAATAAAATTGTGATTGTGATTGACTATGATAAAGTGAATATCAAGAGGTCGAGATTCAAAAGTGGAATGAATGTGTTTAAGTTAGGGCATGGGTATCCAAAACTCAAGACTTGAATGTTGATTGTAATGTGAAAGGTAAATGGATAGATTGTGTATGATAAGAGAGTGGAATAAAGACTTCATAACACGGAAAGTAAACAAGAAAAACATTATTAAGGAAGGTCTTTATGCTTAAGTTGGATTGGTTAAGTGGGGCTTCCTATAAAGATGGTTCTCTCCCTAAATACAAAATATTACTCAAGTGAGTGCAGTACACCAAATTCTAGTTTCCATATTTACTCTACCCCTCTTGTTTGAATAAGTCGTATTTTACTCTGCTCATAGGATAAAATTGGGGTTACCACTAAGGATAATTTTGCCTCTAATATCTCACAAGGTGCAATAATAGGATGGGTGAGGGTACCCATTTCGTTGGCCAATTTTCTCAATGTGTCAACTACTTTGGGGTTCTGCCGCAATACTCCTCACAATGAGAATTTGGCCCCTGCCACGTACTTCCCATAGTTATAGCTTTATATAAGGAATAAACCCATATCTAAAAAATTTAATTATTAAGAGAGTTGTATAAAGTATAAGAAAATAATAGTGATAATGTTTTCTTGATTCCCACAAGAAAGGAAACATGTAGTTAGTGGTTTTAATGCAACAACAATATTCATAGAGATGGTTCTACGAAAAACTCGTGTTTCAGATTTTCAAGATCACTTAGAAAAGTGTGAGAAAAGAGCATACATGGGATTTTGTCTCGATTAGATAAAATGAAAGCTAGAAGAAAAATAAGCACTTAAATGAAATAATTGTAACAAAACTACAAGAAGGGGATCAAAACAGATCTAAAACAATGGTTATAACAAAATTAATTTGCTAGAAAAACATAAAAGCCAGAAAAATATAGTGATAGAATGCTAGCGCATACAATGATATGTTAACACGTGCAATAGGGTGTGTTAGCATGATAGGAGACACTAGTGCGTTAAGGTTAACACTTCCATGTAATAAACGAATGTGTCAAAATAGAGGACATAAATCTCTTTAATGTTGGCACATATAGTATTACACTAACACATGTATAGATACACTAGAGTGTGCAAGGTGCAGAAGGAAAAACTAGAGAACTATGTTGATGTGTAGAGTGCTACGCTAGAGCATAAAAGTGATGCTAGTGTGTGAAGTTTTACAGTGCACTTCAGAGTGACACTAGCACACACAATATTACACTAGCGCAGGATCCCTATAAGTGGTCAAAAATTGATGATTAGTACGGTAATTTGACCGGTGTTTTATGACTATTATCGGTTTTCTCCATCAAACTCTCTCAAATTTGGAAAGTAGGTATAAAATAACAAAAATAACACACAAGTGAAGTTAGTTTAATCAAAAACTAAATATAAATAATAGAAAATGTGTGGGTTCTATTGGTACCCAAATTTATTCTCCCTTTGAAGTCGAGAAACATCAACAGGTTAAGCAGGATGCTTAGAGACAGATAGATCAAAATTTGAGTCATTTTATAGCCGGGAAGGATTTAACTAACTCTTTGTCACTCGAGCTTAGAAAAAATGGCTAGCACCATGCTAAAGGTTTGACCTACCCTTACTACTTTAGGGTGTGCCTTCAACTAGGGTGAGAGGACCCATTCTATAACATGCGTCTCGTGAAGGATATCAACAAATAAACAATACTTGACTCTCCTTCTATGATTTGAAAGGAAACCTTTAGAAGACATGGTCAATGCAACACAATCTAATTCTCACGAGTGGTCACTCTAGAAAATGAAGATGTCGAGCCTAAATAAGGTTCGGGTTACTTAAGACAACAATAAAACTTGATTTTCTCCTACATATTTTGGGTAAAGGATGGGTAAACTCAACAACAAAAAATAAGCATTTATGGATACACAGTGAAATCAGGGGTACTTCTTGTAGGATTTATCATTTTATACATGAATTTTTGTTGGGGAATTAAGCAAGATAAAGTTTATTATACCATATTTTTGGGAACTTTTTAAAAATGTTGGAAAATCTACCAAGAAATATGACAGAAAACATTTCAAATAGTCGACAATGAACCTTCAACAAGAAGATGTGCACCCATGGAAGCCCAAAGATACAAGGTTTCACACATTCTTTGAGAATTTAACACAAAATATCATGTCAAAGACTCAATTAAACATCAAAATCCATGATTCATTGTTCCTAAGATACACTCATAGACCAACAAAAAATTTGTATCAAAAAAGTGGAAGTAGAGTGAATTTAAATTATTTATTACACCATGAAATGAAAGCTCTTCTTGCAATGTAATTGAAAATACCATGGTACTACCACAAGGATAAGATCTTGTGTGATTCAGAGGAATTCCTAACATAATATTACAATAGGGACATGAATAACTACTTGAATACATCTAAAAATGAAATCGAGACACAACAATGTTCATGATTAACACGATTAACTCAAGGCTCATCAAATTTATCAACAACGGAAATTTTCATTTATAATCTCAATGCTTGTCAATCATTTATACACTTGAACCATCTTGATGTGATTCATTTTGAAGGCTCGGGAAATTAACAGGTTTCACGAAAAGTATTTTGGAGAAATGGATTTTCTTAGTTTTCTCTCTTTTCTTCGAACATTCTCCAAAAATATGTAACCCCCTTTTGCGTGATTATCCTTTGCGCTTTTATACCATTCAACTCACTCACTAACCTTCAAAGTTTTCACCCCAAAAGTATGAATATTCCAAGGAATATTCATCTTTACAATATCCATTTTAAAACACGCTACTCCTTTGAAGATATTCTACCTCTTCTTGTTAGGTGTAGAAATACGAGTCTTTTTCAATTTGTTTTGTTTGTGCATGACTGGGATACCAGTCACCACTTTTGTAGATTATTTTAATCATTATTTTCACATAGTGATTAGATAATCACTTTTGATGACCTTTGAGCACTTCCAGGTGATTCTGATATGACATATATCCTCATCTACTTCCCAAGAATCTATCTTGGGTGTTGTGCACTTCATTTCATGTCTTATTGGCTTAATCATCACACATGGTTCTTGTCAAATCATATTGATTCATCGATTATTCTTATTCCTAATCCCTTCCAACTCTTAAATATTATTTGTGTGAACTGAGAAAAATATTCCTTCATCTCATGAGAAATATTTCTCTTAATCATACCAATATGCTTCCCTTTCACTATAAAACTCAAATCTATCCCTTTACCATTATGCATTTCTTTTCCTACTCTGAATGTAAAGAACCTTTATCAAAAAAATGGTGAAGGTACTTGTAGCACACAATCTAAAATAAATTTGCTCGGAGTATTTGAATCAAATATTTGACTTGAGTGGTCTTGATGAGACTTTCGTTACGGCTTTGTTTGACATAGAATGTGCAGGAGACACTAGAGGACCCTTGACTTATCGGCAAGTCCAGCTAGCACTTCTTACAAAAATGATTAGGATCAATCATGTATTCACATCCTTTCAATTCATGTACTTTCATCTCTTTCAATGGGAACATCTGAAGGCTCCTAAAGACTTAAAGAAATTATGGATTGAGAGAAGGCCCCAAGTGTCTGAGGAGATTGACTTTCAGTGTCCATTCTTATGTGATGAAGGATTTGTAGTAAAGGAGACTCCCAAGGAATCATGTGTTATACGACAAATCCTTCATTGACATCATACCTACCATATCTCACAAGGTGGATGAATTATAGAGGAGGATCATCTCTCTAGAGAAAGGACAAAGAGAAATTGTACCCTCACAACCAAGTTCAATGCCAGCATCATCTTCGGCAAGAGAAGGGGTGAATCAAGTCCTCAACCCCAATCATTATCTCAGATGGAGAAGAGGAGTTTTCCATATCTGCTCATCATTCAAGAGAAACAATATTCTCTACTCGGGACAACAGGGGTAGATTTTTCATTCATTCATCCACTCATTCAATGCATCATGCACCTTAGTTAGAGCATGAATTTTTGGGACCTTGGCCAGTTCCTTCTCCAAGATAACATCCACCCCACACAAGGAAATGGGAAGCTAGGTTGAGCTCAAGACCTCGTAACTTGCTTGGTCCGCAAGATGCGACTTTCTCTTCCAATTACCTTGGATTTCCCCTCTCAATTCACTCCTAATAAGTCTACCTTTCACAAGGGGAAAGGGAAAAAATGTTTTTACAGTGCGTTTGGATCTTCTAGACTAGGTGTCTTCCTACCAAAAGAAAATTGAGTTGGAGAAAATCATGCATGAACCAAGAATGACTCTTGAGTCATTAATGAATATGGGGATGTCATGAGATTTAGCAGGGTCTATTATATTTATCCAGATGGCATAGTGCTCCAACGAATTCATGTTGAGAAAGAACAAACTATTGAACAAACTTCCCCCACTAGGAGGAAATTTTGAAGAGGGACTTAAAGATGTCTAGACATTTTTGTTCTTTTGTTGCATTTACTCTCAACATGTATACAATTTTTTTGTCATGGGCAGGGGCCCCTATAGAACCCCATTTTGTTCCTTTTTCAACATGCAGAAAGCACAAGTATCTCAATAGTTTATATGCTTGTACAAATGTATATATAATTTTATCTAAGTCATATGAAACTAATGCATTGTACCATTTCACAATTGATATAAAAGAACAATGAATTTAAAGTAACAATTATCCTCAAATGAAAAATAAGTATCACTAAAAACATCAACTTAGAACAGAAGTAGGGAAAGAAAGTACAATTTTAAGAACAATAAGCTTAAGCTTGTTCATCATCTCTTATGTCTGCACCCTTTTCTTCTTTAATTTCTATTCTTGCATCTTGTTCTTCTGGAAATCTTGCCATGTATACATCGTATCTCTGAGAAATATCATTTATTTCATCTTCATCTGGTCATGTGTGGTGTTGAAATATTAATGTTTGTCTAGCTATTACATCCATACAATGACCCATCTTCTGCTTGTATTCCAGTGGCCTAGCTTTTAACTCTGTAATTTTGTTTTCAATTTTCTTCATTATTTTGATGACTCCATAAGAGAAATCATCTTTCTAAATATTATTCTCAAAATATTTGAATAAGAAATCAACTTCAAATAACCATAAATTTTTTTGAATTTCTCAGACACCATGTCTTCCAGTTTCAAATCGATGGCATCAAGGGTATCATCAACCCAATTTCTTTTAACTTCGAGCTTTTCTTTAATCCCATTCAAATTTTCCACTTTGATTTTGCTAGTTCCTCCATGGCATGATGACTTCCTCTAAATTTTGTTGGCACAATTCCTTCCTGTTCAGCCAGTCATCACTAAGTTGAGTTATGCGGTCCAACTTGAAAAAATTGCCTCAAAGTAGAAGATTTCATTATCACATTGCTCAGTTATCTCATCAATCTCATTAAGCCTATTCTTGAGTTCTTCATACTTTGCTCTAGCTTCTTCAATTTCTTATTTTCCTTTTTTGTTAACTTCTCAATCCATGTGTCTACAACTTGAACCTTCTTGACAGCTTTATCAATATTTTCCAATCCTTCAGGGGTATTTATAGAGGTACTTGCTTGAGTATGACTAGGCTGCCCAATTAATTGTTGCAAACTAGAACTCAAGGCTTTGACATGTTCCTTCAACTACTTTTTGTTACCCTGTCTTCATCCACCTTTTGCAACAGGTCATTTACTACCTCTGATACTCCCTGTTTTAATTTATCTCTTGAAGGTTTTCCTAAAGGAATGATTTGAACACTATAGTCATTAGTTGTTACATTGTCTCTGGTTTTTCCTTCATAAGGGATTGCTATTTCTATAGTTTTGGACCCCAATGAATCAGTATGAGTCTTGGTAATAACCCTAGCCCTTTTGGATGTTCTTACCATCTTTGGAAAGGATAATGCAGTAAGATCTATGGCCTGAACAGGAAGAACTTCTCTTTCCTCATTTGAAATCAATTCACCAATCCATCCCTTTGCAAGACTTGTCCCAGATTTTTCTTCTTACAATTCTTGTTGGGGTTTCTCGGGACAACCACCAATTGCTTGAATATTCCTTGTTCATCCTAGGCTAATGATTTTACCTTTTTTTCACCATCTATTTCAATATCCATTTCCTGCTTTCACCTTGTACTGGAAATTCCTTCAATTATCTTTCTCCTTGGTCTAGATCTTGGGATTGATCACTCTCCTTTTGATTTATACCAGTAGTTAGGAAATATTATTTCATTATCTCTCCAATTGATGCCACATTAAATTTATTTTCTCCTTTGATGTTTTCTTGAACCAATAAGCTGTGTTACTGATTCCTCCTTATCATCACATAGTTCTTCCTTCCTTGAAGATTTTTGAATTGACACCTTATTACCCTCATTACCCTCATTTTCTCGATGATGTCTCAAATATTTTCATAGTAGATTGTTCTCATAATTCCACCTCCCAATCAAAGACTCGCCTATCGATATCGAGTAATAATTTTCTTCTTTCTAACAATTGCATCTTGTGTAACTTTTGTTATCTTTTCAAAGACAAATTTCCTTGTCTTAAAAGGCTCATCATCCTTAGTGGTTTTGAAATAATGGGAAGTAGCTTCTTCCATCAATAACTCTACATTTATATCCTCTCCATTGAGTAATTGTGGCTTATTTGACTCAAAATCCATTTGACCCATGGAAGAAACTTATGACGTTTGGATTCGATTTCACCAGGTTGACACATGAGTGATCTCTTCCAATTCTTTATTTATTTGAAGATTATCTACTGGTTTTGCTATTTTTTCATCAATAAATACATCAAGTGCATCCAATGTGGAGAATTATTCACCAGTGTCAACATCTATCATATCTTCTAGAGCCTTTTCAGAATCTTGTAATGTTTCAAATAGAGGTATATTCATATCCTCGGTAGGTAGGGTCTCGGATGTTTTCATAAAAAAATTATCATTGCTTCCATTTTTCTCGGGTCATAGTTCATAAGACAACAACATACCAATTACGACAATGTATTGATGGTGGGATAGCACCAGCTAGAGCGATGTAATTGTCTTGAATTGCTTTCTTAAACTTGCTCTTATTAAGATGACTTAATCTCTAAAGAAAATCTTTTAAGTCGGCATTCATTAAGTCTATGTCTGTAATTTTATCTAGATCACTCATGATTCCAGACACACAATCGAGAACGAGGATGGCATGGTTTTCATCTTTAAAAACCCTAGCTTTATTTCAAATTTCTTGCCAATAAAAGAAAATCACGTGATTTCCTTAGTTATTACCTATTTTCCCATGAATGCACGAACAATTCAACCTCAATTTAAAATCCTTTCAAATCTTCTAGTTCCCAATTCGAGCTCCACACCAAATTCATGATATCCTTGAATGAAAATTAATAATGATGGCAACTAGATCTTGACAATTTGATAGTAAAATGATCGAGTGCTTGAGAACTTTTTAAAAATTCCTTCATTTGTGCAAAATGCATTGATCACGGTAGAAATAAATGCATTGCATCGTGGCCATTCATTCCGCTTTTCACAATTTTAAAACTTAGTCATCCACGTGGAAAATTCTTATCTTTGATGCGGGTTCAAGGATATTATTTTCATTTTTTCGTGTGTAAAAACATACACTTTTACTCATTTGACCTAACTATCCACCTTTGACTTTCAATCTGAGCTTAATACATGGGCGCACCTAAAAGATAGCAGAGCTACGGACCCTTTTTGAAATTTTTTTCCTTCTTCAATTTAAACCAAAAGTAGCAATTTTCTCGATGACCCGCTTCCCGCTCCTTGCATAAGAAAGAGCCACGTGTCTTTTGTGGGCCTTGGGAGTTTTTTGCACTTTTATACATTATTACCTTAGTTCACGAAAATACAATTATGCCCCGATTTTGCACATTCACCCCACTTGTGACAAGTGTACACTTTCGAATACTGGAGTGATTTTTTTTTTTTATGCACTTTCTAAATGTGAATATTCATAATAATATTCGTGGGTTGTGGGACCTAATTTACATATTGTGAATGTTACTAAAATTTATAAATTTGTGACTCAAACTCACCATACCGCATCCAAATGGGAAGCACCACGTATCATCGATGGCGGAACCGAGATACAAAATTTGTAACATAATTAAGGAACACCTCACTCAAGTAATTTTCTTGGTTTTTAAACCCGATTCATGATCGGTTTCCGCAAGTGTTTGCAAAAAAAATACATATCCAAACATTATCCTTGACCCAAAAGAAGAAAAACAATCAACACACGGAGACTCAAAGAATTAAATCAATGACTATAACCTTTTGAACTTGTACCTCTCACGGGAAGATAGAAAACACAAGCAATTCCAAAGACAAACATCAAACAAAAAGGGGCGAGATTAATTCGAGCACCAACACCGCAACTCCAACTCGAGGATGGGCTCTCCACCGAGTGCCACAAGAACTAATCACGGTAAAAATACGAAAACCACATGCCAACATCCATTGGGCTATAGAGTCAAATAAAAAAACATACCAAGTCAAGCGATAATAACCCATCCTCCAAAGATCAAACCGAGAAACCAAAATAACCGGTCAACCAAACAACCGCAACCAAAAGTAGAAACCAAAAAACACACAACAAACACAAAACAAAACAAAATGATTGTACACTATACACTAATGCGTACCTTGATTTGAAACTCAATCAAGAAAATGCTTCAGATGCTTGTCATTGACAGGAAACTCAAGTAATGTTCCATCTAGATCCTTTAAGAAGAATGTGTGTTCACCAATTCTAATATCAATGGAATAAGGACCCATCCATAATGCATCAAATTTTCTATGTTTTCCCTTTTCTTCATGTCTATTATCCCATAATAACACAAGATCTCCCACACTAAAAATTCTAGGAGTCACCTTTTTGTCAAATAACCTTTTCATCTTTTCCCTGAACTTCAAATGTCTCTGGTGGGACTCTCTTCTTTCTTCATCCAATTCAACAATCTGATTTATTCTTGCATCATAAGGGCTAATTGTTGATCTTCAATTTATCGCATGAATTGGTAAGAAGATAATTACGTGTGTAGGGGGAGAGGGGCCTAAACTCCGTAGACTAATTCAAATGGGCTTAGGGAACTCAGATTTCAATCTTCAACCATTGATCAAAGCTCATTAATTATCTTTCATGAACACATGGCTACCTCTATAAAAACATTCCTTCACGATATCTGATCTGTAGAAGGGAAGGGGTGTTGTTCCTCATTAATGTTGATGGTTGTGTGTTCGGGACGAGTCACTTTTCCCTTAAACTCATTCTTCAACATTTTGGTCCCTAATACTGCATTGATTTCTAAATTTCTTAGCCCTAAAATGTAGCCATTAATGAGACCCATCCAACAAGATCAATCCTACTTGATTTAGTTATCTTTAGCGAAAGATATGGCCAAAATTCCCCCATTTCTTCGCAAAAGGTAGCCTCGCGGCATTTGAATTCCTCACTAGTTGACTAGTTCTACCTAAGTCATGACTTTCTCACTTCCTTTGTTTTGTGGGTCTATTGAGGACCCACAGAACACTATATTCCTAAATTACACAGAAATTTGGATGAGAACCTCGTTGCTCTCGTAAAGTAGGAAAATAACTAGCTCCATCTTGATGAGTTATTCAAATTTACAGAGGTGTAATTTTGGATAACAATTTGGTGACTCAATGGGGTAATCTTCCTACTAGATAAAGATATCAATGGCCTTGAATCATCCATTAGGCATATATTCTTCCTAACAATCTTAAACTTGACTCATGTTCCTCTAAATCCACTTCAGAACCACTTGAACCAATTTGGAGAATAAGTCCTTTAGGTTATCAAAGTTACTCAGAGTCAAACCTAGGAGTTCGTTCTCTTACTCATGAGCTCTCATATCATCTTATTTTTCAAACATTATGTCTAAAGTTTTCATGCTTCATCGTGTGTTCCGAAGACTCACTATGAAAGAGAAGGTTAGAGAAAATAAACACACAAAGAAGACCTAAGGCTTCGTCACATCGGTTGAACCACTTGGATTTCTCATGTTCATCATTGGGTTTAGTTTCCACTCCCATAGTGATGTGATACAACCATTTACCCCTTATTTTTATTATCATCTTGGATTTCCATTCAAATAATTTAAACAACATGACCAAGGAAGGAACAACACTAGCATCCATCGCGAGGAGAGAGAAAGCAAGAATACGAGAAAGAAAGGAAATACACACACCCTAGAAAAATATGTTTACCCCCTATTTGTGGCACTTTATAGCTTAGTATGTTGATTAAAATATGATGCATTTGTGTGACATGAAATAGTTGTCCACTCACCTTCAAATTGGTGAAAAATTGCGTAAGTATGGAGACCATAATAAGTTTCAAATGTGTGCAAAGAAACAACACCGTAACAAGCACAAAACAAAGTCGTAAACAAGAAAGAGGGAAACAAAATTAGTTATGTGTGAGAAAATGCATCTCACGTCATAGTTGGGGCTCCCTTATTGCAAGGTTGTGGCGAACATGATCACTAACTTGCAAGCAATAATAAGAGCACTAGTACAATGTGGATTAGGAAAAATTGCCCATAAAATCCCAATAATTATGGTTTTAAAACAAATGGATAAAACCTCGTCTTTTTAATGATTAAAAATATTTTTCCCAAGATCAATTTTTTTAAAGGAAAAAATAACTAAGAAAATAAAAAAATTGAAGGGGCTTACCTAGGGCCTAAGCATCTAGCCCAACTCAATGAGTTGGCTAACGAACTGTGGTGATAATGGGCTTGAAGGTGAGCAGGTCTAGCTAACCAATCTCGTCATGTGTCGAGGTGTGCACAACAAGGCCGGAGATTTGATGCACCATGCAAACCAAATGATATCAAGTGACTAAGTAGTGTGGCCTCCATATAAACGGATTTGGTAAGGTAGTTTCCACATGTCAAGTCAAAATTTGAGCTCACGATGAAATTGCAATGTATGGTTCTCAAGGTGAGGGCTCCAAGAGAAATGGATTAGTGTGGTGAGTCATACTTTGAGGTAGAGGCGATGCACAAAGGGAGAGCGAAGACTCAAATGCACAACGCAGACATCGAATGCAAGGTTGATTTGACACCAAGTGAGACAGTATGGCGGAAGGAAGAGCGAGCTCAATGAACACAAAGTAAAATGGTCAAGTTAGGGTCACAGAGAACTCTACATGGTCAAGGTCTCAAGCAAGCTAAGAGAACAACAGAGAGTGATTTAGGGACAATGTAGGGTAGACCGAGGTAAAATCCAAGGGCAACCTCCACAAGAAGATCAACTATCCGGGGGTTTGCAATGATCTCGAACCAAAGTCAAGCAAGCTAAGAGTGAACTTGGGCTTGGTGATGTGATCATATGGAGCTAAGCTAGCCACAAAGCATAACAGGAGAATTAGGCAAGCAGAGGAAAATATGAGAGCTCAGAAGAGCTCAACACATATATGTGAGTAGCGGTGGGGCCAAGGGCAACGTGCGAGGTGAGTTAGTGTAGCAAGATTGGGGAGGTGGAAGCGGCCAACTTGGCAAGATGGAGCCAAGTTGGTCCCAAAGAAGAACTTCCACACACAAATTTTGACGAAACCTGCAACAAACCAAAATTTCCTACTACACTTCAGACCTATAAATACACCCCTGCGAACACACCAAGACACCAAAAACAAAGCATGATACCTTCTTGATACACCATAATGACAAAAATAAATAATTCTAGCACATTTTCCAATACACTCCAAAACTTGAACTAAGAGAGAATAATAAACATGAAACAAAGAGTAATCAACAACTAGCAATGTGAGTGACATGATTGTCAAGGAAGATATTTGATACCTTGAAATAGGGCTCGAAGATATCATGGAATGGTGTGCACATCGATAGAGTTACACTCAAATGATAAAAATGAAAGTCCCCAACTAATTAGAATTAAAACATGAACTCAACGAAATTGAGAATGGAAGAAAATGGTCTAACATTCTCGTATATCGGAAAAAAAAATGAGTACATATTGGGAGTTTTGTGTAACTCCCATGCTTGGACTCATCATACCTCCACACGGGGAAAAAGGAGTTACAATTCGAAATAGAATATAACTCCAGTTATGACATATGACACATGATGAGTATGAAAAATTCTATGACAGAATCTTTCATGTGTCATATAACTCCTAAAATGCATATGACAAAGTGATATGCCTCATCATGTGTGAGGTGAAAAATGCCTAATAAACTAATAAAAGGAAAACATATACCTCACACCAATAAGATGATAGGGACATGTTTATTGGTGTCTAGTGGCTAACTAAATTATACACACTCATTTATATAAATTATAAGAAAATATATTTAATATTCGCTAGTTTGACATGCAATGTCAAGAATGCGTTTGAAGGCCATCATTAACAAAACGATGTCATGATTTTTCTACATAAATATAGATTTATGAAGCATTAATGCAAGTAAATATTGTTGTTGTGTTCCTTCGACCTTGAAGAAGTTTTCTAAACAACTCATGTGTTGTCTATATATGATTCCACATCCTACATTCATGGATATCTAGGAAAAATTTAACCTAAAACATTCAAAAAATATGGTTTCAACTATAGTTTGATGGATCGATAAGTCGTTTTCTAAAACTTCAAACTTCACACGTGTTAGGATCATTATGGAAAACGCATGGAGATTGCATTTACAACTTATGATTAATATTGATTGAAAAAAAAAGGACTTTTCAATTAACCCATTTTTATGAAAATAGATGCACTTCATTGCACCACATTTCTTTCAAAATATTTAAATTTTTAAAGTTTTGTGAATATCATAATTTTATGCATATGTTACAACCTTATCATTCCAACATTTTTATTTCTTTTAGTCATTTTTTAAAGAGTTCACATGGCACAATGTATGTGCTTCCATATTGCAATCGGGATCAAATCTAAAGTCGTCAATTCCTTCAAACGTCTTTTAGCTTGTCATAGAAGGGTAATTAAAATTTTACACTTGATGTTTGCTAACTTTCTATTTTCTATATTAAAAAAATTTCATTCACTTCACACAAATCATGCACAAAATCACTAGGAAAAGGATAAATCTCTAGAAAATAACTAATTACCTTACTCTTTCTATTTTCAAAATAGCAATATTCTCTTTTATCTTTTTCTAGCTTGTAAATCATGTTTAGAATTTGGTGGTTTATTCTCAATGCCCTTATTTATTTTGTAAACTGGTCATTTAAATATTACTTGTTTCTATAAATGTTTGATTACCAAATCCACAACCTTATGCATGAGTGAGAATTTGTACAAGAAACAAGTGAAGTCAAGTCCTAGTGAGTTTTGTTGCTCAAAATATTATCAATGTAAATGTGTTGGCCAAGACATTGTTTGATAAAAATATCGAATGTATTTTTGAATTTTGGAACAACTTGCTATGTAAT
Organism: Taxus wallichiana var. yunnanensis; assembly: GCA_018340775.1. NCBI lineage: Eukaryota > Viridiplantae > Streptophyta > Pinopsida > Cupressales > Taxaceae > Taxus > Taxus wallichiana. The sequence continues at coordinate 368,138,605 of CM031244.1, read as the reverse complement.
GTATAATTTGTTTAAATACATGTCTATTTTACATATTAGCACTACAATTATGCCATTTTTTATTTCTCAATATTTTTCAATAGTAAATTGTTATTGCTTCTTGTCTCTACAATATTTCAAGTGTGATAATATATTACTCAATATGTTTATTAAGAAGGTATTATTGATTCAATGTATAGCATTCTATTATATTTTAAAAAAATCTTTTCAATAACCTTGTACTTCTTGAATTATAGGTTTTAACAAATATATGAGAGGCATGCCCTAAATTCTACACAAATGTTCTATTTGTTGCCTTAGGAAGGTACAATCTAGTTTGAGAACAATAATCTTTAAATTGGAGATTCCTCGAGTGTCTCCTCCATACCCATGTTTTCTATCGATTAAGACAACTTTACTGGGAATGAAAAGATTTGAAAGATATGGCACTAAAATTACCTAAGTTGGTGAGCCTAAGGTGAAATGAACGATAACCAAATTGTACCAAGCCAAGAACACAGATGTTAATCAAACACCACGATCAATAAGATGAAAGCAATTCGCCAGAATAGCTTTACATAAATCCTTTACAAACAAATGAGAATCAATATCATATATTATTATGGAACTCAATGCAATACATTGAGAATGGTCCTTGCTTAAATAGGCAAGGAATAACAATCTAAGAACCAATCAAAGTCGTAGATCAAGCCATAAATCAAGGAAATAACTAGTCATCAAAGAACTAGTCAAGACCATAGATTTAGGAGAGAACTAGACATCAAGGATCTAGTCAATACCATAGATCAAGGAAAGAACTATACCTAACAACTAGATAATATCTCCTAATATCTAAATAAGATAAAATAAATATCCACACACATAAGTGGGTGAGGATAAATATAATAAAGGTAAATAAAGTACCTAGGTGAACATGAGCTAAGGTAAATACCTACTCTAACACCCCCTCAAGTGAAGCTAGGGGCCAAAATAGAAGTGGCATGTCCACAGTATGAGTCCTGAAACTAGGCTTGATGAGGTACTCATGTACAATAACTAGGGAAAAAGGGACACCGCAAGGTACCCAAAACCAGTAACAACAAAGTAAAGAGAGTAAAGACCCGCTCCAAGGCATCCCAAGAAGCTCGGCTCAAAAAACTTGTACAATGTTGAAGAAGTTTGGTGTGCACTATGGTCTGAATCCACTGCTCGATCACAAAACTCAAAAACAACTGACACTAGGTTTCACCAGAATAGCTCCATACAAGGAGACTATCAACGAGTGATGTCAAAGTGTAAAAAAACACCAAACATAATTCGATCAACTACTGCAAATAGGTGTGCCACGATCCAAGAACAATAACCAAAGCAACAAGGCAAGGACACAAACTCCAAAGTGTCACGATCCAAGAAAATCCAAGGTAACAAGGCAAGGACACAAAACCCGAAGAAGCAGGATCAACACCACACCCTCCCATACTTTGTTGAATGGGTGGAGTGACACTACAAATCTGTATGAGTTGCCCAAAATCAACTACTCAAACACTAACAAAATAACACTGGACTTCACCAGAATAGATCCCCCACAAGAGATACGATACAAAAGTGTCGTTGAAAATACAGATACAAAATCTCTCAACAAACAAGAGAGATACACTACACCTACTAAAGAAAAATGCTCAAAACAAGAAGCATCACAATGCAGAAGGTATAGAAAGTGGAGCAAGAGGTTGAATGGTGGAGGAGCCACGCCTATAGATTCCTCTCAACAAATGCCTATGTCGCCGCCATGAGTGATCAGATATCCACCCCAAATCAACACAGGATGGATGAAAAAGATGCCTGCATATGACTTGGTGCAAAATGCACAATGGGTACATGCAAAAGAACATCAGAATGTGTGTCAGGTTGATCATGTCTGACAATGAAATCTCAGGTTTCTCAAGCTTGAGTGAAGGTGTAGAACTCATGTGTTGCTCATGATCCTCAAAAAGAGTCGAGCAACAAAAAAGGAGCTCTGTCAATGTGTGATCCCAATGAAGTATCTTCTCAAAAACCAATGTCATGATGAGAATTCCACTTAACATGTGGAATAGAGGAAAAAATACCCTATGAATGTCTACCAATGACTCCACTAGTGAGACCCATAGAACGGAGCATGCGAGAACTGAATGCAGTGGTATGCTTCTCAAAAAAAGCCATGCATCTGAGCAGAAGTAGGATACACAACATGTGGTACTGTAATAGGCACAAATGTGGAAGAGCATGCAGTAATAAGCCTCACAGGTTTAGAAGCATCAAAAACAGTTCATGCTCAAAGACTGACATATCAATGTCAGTGGGTACAAGAGCAACAATTGCAAGTGGACTAGGATCATAGATATGGTTGTCCACAATATGATGGTGATGTTGTAGGCTAGCAAGTTTGTTCTGCAGGGAGTGTATTATTGTATCCTTATCGTGAATGAGTGATTGTAGAAGAGAATTTTGCTTCTTGAGAGATCTATTTTCTTCCACAAATTTTACAATATCCTCTTGAATTCCACATACTTCAGAGAAAATCATACCATTCTCAGAATCCATGATAGGTACAAACCGAACTCCAAAAAGTTTAGGACGTCTGGGCTTAGCTAAATTGCATCCACAATTGATTACAACACTCCTCCATATTTGGAACTTTATAATTATAGTGCAAGTCTCAAAATAAATAACTCCAATGGAAAGAGCACGAAAAAAAAAACTTTTGCAAAAAACGGCACTCAAAACCGAGTTACCGATCAAAAAAGTCAAAAGTTACAAATTTTTTTAATAGTTTCCTTCACCACACAAATAAAATTAAAGGGGGCTCAAGTTAAGCACCTACTAGTAGGAATCACAAACTTTAAGCCCTCATATGACCATATCATATGTCCAGGGCTAAGGATTTCAAGGATTAAAATTACAAAGTTGGTGAGCCTAAGGTTCATGTCTTATGTTTAAAAAAAAAAATTATGCCCAACTTATAAATTTGTTACAAGGATTTGTCAAACTTATAACTTGTGTAATTACTTTTTTTGAATTGTGATTACTTAGTTTAAATATTTTTCACAATTATTATAAGATGTTATATATTTAATAATTTTAATTTTCCCCATATTTATTTTATTTAAATTAATCGACATAATATTGAAAGGAAAATCAACATTTTCATTTTTCTATTAAAGGGTAATCTATTATTTAATCTGTCATTTAGGAAAGGTAAAGCTTGACCTAGCCCACAAATTAAAACATGAGGAACCCTTCAAATTTGATTGGTCGACTTGTGATTACATAGATATCGACATCTTTGCCCTTAAGAAACTAATTACATTGTATGAGTAAGCGTACATCTATATCGATTAAGTAGCCACGAATAGGGGGTATCCAATCCGTCAAAGTCACCTAAGGAACGATCCTAGCCATATCCACTTCGGGTATCTCCAAGCTTTGCTTTAGCAAGACTTGGTCCTTGGTGGGCTCATTCCAAGCCATTCAACTTCACCAATGAACCAAGGACCCTTCGATAACCCTTCAAATTTGATCACGAAATATTAGTGGATGATAAAATGGGTTTAGGTAGGCCTAATTACCCATTGCAAATTTTATATTTACTCAAAGAGATAAACATGCAGATATGTGTTTTAGGCAAACAAATCTGTAAGTTGTATCCGTCATCCGAGCTACGAGCATTTCCTCTCCTCCTCGAGACTCACGAACGTCATTTGTTTTTGGTTCGAATTTTGGCTACTCAAGTACATACATTTAATCTCATCAACCACATTTCTTATATGGACCCTCCCCAATTACCTATTAGTTTAAACAACATTCATTTCTAAGTTGTCCCAAATAGAGAGTGGACTTTATCTATCCCTCCAAAATATATTTTCCACCTTCGAAATTAGTATTGCATATATTGATAAATATTAATTTTAAGGTTTTTAACCTTAGATTAGATTATATTTATGAATATATAAAATCACCAACAAGTAGGTTTTTAGCATCATTGATGCATTGTCATAGAAGAGGAGTTTGATGGGTCCAACGAGAAGAAGTGGCCAAAGCTCTCTTATGTTATTCTCATCGTGTGTTTTGCATTGCTTTTCACCCTATTTTCTCTCATCCTCCTGCGGGGTGCTTGGGACGCACTTCAAGCTAGAGATCAATATGACGGTATGGTGAATGATTTTTTCCATGAAGGACATCAAAGAAATTGTTGCAAATATCATGTCTTGATTTTAATAATCGGGGTTATGTAGAATTCATATATATTTTTCTGCTTTTTCACATCAATGAGAGAAAATAGTGCTTTTGGTTGTTAACAAAGATAGATAATGTTTAAACTATTGAATATGTAGTCTTTTGGGATCAAGATTTATGCAAAATATCTGGATTTATGGGATAGTTAGAATAGTTTGATTAGTGTAAGTCATATCTTATTATTCCAAGGATAGAATTTCCACAAAGATGAAATGAGACCATGTTACCATCATCATTGAAGTTTAGTATATGTACCTAAAAATGTCCACAGAGGTTTTAAAAAATGCATTCGAACAAAACATAGATCAAGGACCTCAGGGAAAGTTACTTAAATTTTGTTAAAATATTAAATATATCATATCCTGTAATGGTTTTCTTAGTTCTATCGATAACAGGTTTCTATTTTGATGTCTCGTGTTACTCATTACTTATTTCAACATGTCCCGCAACCGATCTGCAAACTCAATACAAAAGCTTATGAGTTGAGGACCTTAAGCATGTTCTTCAAAGATGAAGAGAAACCATTATCGTACATAGACACATACACACAACATTATGAACCCTCAATGCAAAATTGATGTTTCCTTAACAATTGTTGACTTCCACATTGAACAAAAACCAAGTTTTCCTTTAAACTATTCATTCGCAACACCTTGCTTTCTAAGATATCTCCAGACCGTGTTTCCACGACGCCCTACACGTTGTATCCCACTTCTCTGTCAAACAATTGACAAAAATACACATGACACATATCTTCCTCCTACAAAAAGATAGCTTCCACAAAATGGTCCCCCCCAACATTATCCTCTCCCAATTCCTTCTCCTCCCTCTAACCCCTCTTCTATAACTCTCTTCCTCCTTTATGTTTTAGTCCCTTGAAATCAACCTCATTGTAGACTTCCCCTTTGGTGTTCACATCGCACATTTGATGTACAATTACTAGTTAAAATTTCTTGAAATATTTCAAGGCCTTTTCAATTAGCCTATGTTTTACTTAAATAGGCACACCGCGTGAGACCACATTTCTTTAAAAATAAATATAGTTTTTTCAAGAATTACATTTTGTGTATATGTTATGTAAACATAGAATTCAAATAACCCCATTTCTTTGAGGAATTTCCTAAATAATTCAAACGGCATGGTGTATATGCTTCCACACTATAATCGAATCTCACAAAAATCTAATTTTCAATCACATTTTGGTGGATGTTTTCCCACTCATCTAAATCTATCAATTTCACAAAAGTTGGAAGGAAACATTAGTAAAGTTTGTCGAATCTAGATAATTTATAATTGGTAATTTCATTCGCTTACAAGTTTCCTAACTCTTATTGACTACTATTGTGCCCTTATCTAGTAAACCTTGTGCACTCTATGATATTGTCATTGAATCACCCAAAATCTAATCTCATTCTATTATAGCTTAATCTAGTTTTATTTCCTCTTTAGTTTTAAGAAATGATCTAGTGAAAATTGTTTTTATCTTCCCAAAAAAATGGGAATAAGATTCAACAAATAATAATGAATTGTGAATGTTGAGCCAAACATTTGCATATTACGCATTATCCATTGGTATATTTCCTAAAAGATATCTTAGGGATTTTGTGTTATAGTGAATAATGTGTTTCATTAAAGAAAATATTCTCAAACTAATATAAATGCTTAAATACATAAAAATTGTAATTAACTTATAATTACGTAAACATTACTATTGGTAATCTCTCTCCATAGAATTTTGTAATTGATGCACTATATATATTCAAATTCGACATAAATAGATGTATCGAGACAAAATATACGGATCCCACCTTTGGCCCAAAGGGCTAGAGAATTTTCATCCTCTTTCTTCAAAGTTTCAACATTACTATGATAAAAAAATTATTTTTTATATAGGCTTGTACAACTTACCGCAAGTTACATTTGGCTACAATTATCTTAAAATTTGATTTTCCTTTGGCACAAATTAAAGTTTGATCACATCACTTTTGCATATAGATTGAGCACCACATTCCTCAAGAACATTGTATTTTTCAAAAAAAAAAAAATAGACAACCTAAAATTGAGGCTCATTTTATATTTATATTTTATACTTACTATGAGATTAATGGGTGATGTTTTTACCTCTTCATAGGCACATACAACTCTCTATTATATTATTTTATTTTTTAGATATTAAGGAGTTAAATGACCCAAATACAACCCTCTATTGAACTTCATGTCTTAAGAGGACTAAAGATGCACAACTCTTTTCTTTTGAGATATATTTGATCCTTTCCACCAACCAACATGAGAGACTCTACTTTTGTAATAATGTACATTCAATGAATTATTTCTCTTATTCACTTTGTTTCTTCTTCAACATTGAGTAGGAAGAAACCACCTCATACAATTGTAGATATATTGAGAACGCAGAGACGTGTAATGGCATACTTCATTTTCACATATATTTTGTTGGTTGCATGTCCTCTTTATTTTTGAATTTTCTACACTTATTTTAACACTAGGTATTAATTATTTCACTTTGTACCCTTTTAGTTCTATAAATTAATTTTGGACTTTCATAGAAAATAACCCTAATATCTAATCTAATATTATTATCAAATTCAAATGACATAAATTAAAGACACTATTACAATTTTAAAAAGTGCAACACACTCTTTACATTATATAAATACAAGAGAAAAGAAAAGGTCCATAAAGGAAAAAAATATTGAAAGTATTTTACATGGAAACTATTTTGTACATTTTAAACTTTGAATCTAAAATTATCAAAAAAAAAAATGGAAGTAAAAAAATAGTCTAAGCAAAGGAAACTAATGTTAAATGACAACGATTGGGTTGGCAAAAATAATTGTATTTAAATTTGAATTCGTATCAATATAATGACTTAGAAAGCTTCACATAATCTTAAAATGGGAAAAAAAAAAACCATTAAACATTATTTAGAAGTTTTGGCTTTGCCATTAAAATAGCATCAAATCGGACAAAATATAGGAAACATCAAATGTAAAGTAATTTGTTTCTCAAATATTATAGACAAACACACGGCAAGCAGAAAACTAATTTGTAACCAGAGCTGTTAATTGTATTTTAGCAATTGCTTAAGTGATATGTTGGCTAAGGGTTGAAAGGCACGTGGAATTCTCTTTGAAGTTGTTTTGCAGAAAGAGGTATAAGTTGAAAAGTTGAATATCAAACTATTCTTGGAGTTGAGCAGTTTCAAAAATTGCACATGTCAAGCACTTTTCTAGTTTAATCGGTTATCATCGTAATCAATATCACAAATCCAGCACAATTGAGTTCAAACTAAATGAATTGGGCAACCAAGTATTGCATAGTATTCTTCATGTTCTGCAAGAGTATTGCAGCTCTGCTCAATAGCTTTCTTAGTCGGAAGCTTGAGAAATTGAGGAGGAGAGTATATAGCATGTAACGAATGTCATCTGGAACTCTACCGATTTGAGCACCTTTAATGTTTAACCTAGATAAGCAAATATTACTTTTCACTGGAACAGAAATAACATTTAAGGAGAAGAATGATGAGAGGGACTTCACGTTTGTCATTGAAAAATTTGGTAATCCAATTTTATTTTGAAGCAATATTGTCTTGAGGTTACAAGGGGTATGAACACAAGAATGCATTTAGGAGGGACTTTCCTGTAATGTTGGGTGTGTTGGTTCTTATTAAATTTGGAAGCAATTAAAATCCCTATGAAGGCATCATAAAAGTGAGCCAGACCTTGGGTACTGTACTTTGTGACTGGATAAAGCCTTCAATTCCAAAGGAACTACTAGATCTGGAACAAATTATTGTTTTCTTGGGTTTTCTAATGAGCAATCACATGCTAAATGAAAGGACAAGTTTTGGTCAGCTTCTCCAAGACAAACTTTTGTGATTGAAAAGAAATTTCATTGAGAAGGTCCTCCTCTTGGCATTTGTAATGAGTGATGAAGACTTGGATCAAGTATAAAACTTATTTGAATTTAAATTGAACAAAACATGAAGCAGAGTTCTGTTTTCAGTTGAAGTGTGGAAAGATCTATGCTCATCAATCTACAACGAAGGAAAAAAGTATTCAAGTAAAATGTGAAAGCGATAGTAAGAAAATATATGTACCCCTTATTCATGAAAAAAATCAGTATGAAATTGAGGAGAAAATATCTCAAAACAGAGGAATGAGGATAAGTCTACATACTCTTGTATTAACACATTGTAAAAAAATGATTGCAAACAAATCAATGCTAGGCACGATTTTCAAAAGAATAGATGTAAATAGCGACGGACACTCTTTTTATGAATTTCGTAGGGGCTGGTGTGATCGTGTTCATTGGCTCTACAAAGGCTACAACTGTCTCTAATTGCTAGCCTTTAATTGCAATGTGTGTCAATGTTTTAAAAATCGGAACCGGACTCGGAACCGGTCGAGGTTGGACCGACCGGTTCAAACTCTATAAGCGGTTTACTAAAAAAACACATAAAAAATTACATTTTTAAAGAAAACAATATATTTGAAAAATTAGAAACCATGATTCCAACAATTACACACAAAATATGCAAAGTTTGCTCATGTATGTAATAGTTGGAATGCTCGCACTCAAAAATAAAAAAAAAAACTTACAATATTTGGCCGAATACTACGCTGAGTTTTAAAAGCTATCCAGTATTTTTAATTACTAATTTGTCTACAAATCAAAGCTCGTGATTCTTTCAGAAGATTGCAAGACGCTGCTTGGTCCAAAAAGGTGCAAAAATGGATTTTATGAAAATAAGAAAAATATTGCCATCAATGCGTAGAGCTCGAAAAAATATGCACTTTTAGAGAAAACGACAACTGAAACGGAGCCATAAAATGAAAGTTATGGCACATGCAAGTTTTGACTTTGGTGCTTTAAAATGTTAAACCGGTCAAACCGGCCGGTTCTGGTTCCAGTTTGACCGGTTTTAAAACACTGAATTGTGTGTACATTCTGATTACCAGTAAAGCAAACCTCAAAACAAGGAGACTCTACCAAAAATGTGTGTACATTCTGATTACCAGTAAAGCAAAACTCAAAATCAGGAGACTCTACCAAAGTTAGCGGCACAAGCCTGAAAATTAGTAAAATAAAATTCCTGAAGGACTTGATTTCTGTTGCTCTTCAGGATCTTCAAGGACCTCAAATTTTTTGAAAGAAATAGATCCACAACACTGTAACAGACCCTCTAGGCACTGCAACATAATTTTCCAACTCGTCATCACACTCCATACCTCAGAAATAAGATGATGTTACTCCATATCCATCCAGCTAAAGTAATCAACCATAAATAAAACTAAAAGAAGATTTCAATCATATACGATGCAAGATGAATACAGAACCATACAACATATGCATCTCCAGCTGAAAGACAAAATAGATAATTAATGCTAGCAAACAATATGTTTAATCGCAGCTTAAAAACCAAACCATATACTTAGGAAAAGATGGAGGTCAAGAGGAGAGGAGCTTACCTCCTCTCCCACTCTCTTCCTCTTGAATTTTCAACATCATTTACTCATTAGGTTTCATGTCATTAATCTTGCATTTCTGCAGATGTTTTTTTGCATTCTCTAATGGACATTATTGGGGCTTGATCTACCCTTCCAAGAGAGCTCTCTATTGTTTACTAAACAATGAATGTCCAAGACAATGAGATAGAAAAGAGAAAATTAACTTTATTCACGGCATTCTGCAGATACATTATTTAAATTGACTAAGTTGTGAGCATAGAAAAATAAACTAAAATCGAAGAACAGGTCACATAAGGTATGACTTTATTATATAGACACTAATGTTATAAGCATTATATTTATATTGTACTGTAGCAAACCCTCTAGGCACTACAACATGATATTTCCAACTCGTCATCACACTCCATATGTGAGGAATAAGCTGATGTTACTCCATATCCATCCAGCTAAAGCAATCAACCATAAATAAAACTAAAAGAAGATTTCCAATCATATACGATGCAAGATGACTACATAACAACCATACAACATATGCATCTGCAGTTATTTATCCAGAGTTTTAAACGTATATCAGCATGATTTTGTATCGTAAAATTGTTTTAAGATTCAAGCATTATTTATCAAGTTCATTTACTGAAGGAAAATTAAAAGGTTAACTACAATTTGTTGCTTGTAAAGCTTTGTTAAAAATGCTCATATACACTTATTGATAAGACCATCATCAATAATAGCACTGTTGATCCTCCTAAAGGGTTAGTTCTGAGATTGACTCAGTAAATTTCCAGCAAAAACTACTAAAACTAACCCAACTCAAAAAAACAGCCAATTTGGAGAGGAAAAGAAAAGACCAAAATGGTGGCACAATGCTAGATGATGTTCACTAGATGAGATACCTAATATGAGGGCTGAAGCAAGACCAAAAAGATGTAGTACCTATAATACGGCAAATTACACTTTTATGGCTAACCTTCAACGCTATTTTGAGCCTGATGTATGTAAAGAAGTCCAAGATAGGCTAGAATGAGAAAACGCTGTGCAATCCGAATATGAAACTCTGATGAAAAAACGAACATGGGTCCTAGAAGAGCTACCAACTCAGTACAAACCCATTGACTGTAAATGGGTATACAAGGTCAAGTATAAACCAAGATGAAACACGATAAACCTAAAGCAAGGCCAGTAGCAAAGAGCTTTGCACAGAAGGAAGAGACTGACCATGAGGAGATGTTTGCTCCTTGTTTCTAGCCATGGCAGCACGGTTTGGCTGCAAATTATTTCCAATGGACGTGAATAGTGCCTTCCTCGATGGAGATCCAGAAGAAGTATATACATGGACCAACAACAACGATTTCAGGTTACACAAATGAGCATATGGCATGTAGATTGAAGAAATCTCTTTGTGGGTGAAAACAAGCTTTAGGGTTCATCAAAATTAACAGATATTAGGGAGAATTGGGATTCTAAAAAAGTCCTCTATGTCAAAATCAAGAATGGTGATTCTCATGATATTGTTGACAGCATCATCATCACAGTAAGTGAGATTGGAGCAAATGGAAAGGGAAAATCCTATTTATGTTCCAATTTTGACATGACAATTTTGGCCTCCTACATTACTTCTTAGGTGTGAAGTGTGGGAAAATGATAATCATATTTGCTATTCTCAAACAAAATATGCAAAAAGCTTCTCAGACAAATTCAATATCATAGATTGTAAAACCACATCTACTCCTCTAGAGACAAAGCTGAAAGCCTCAAACTTTCAGCCAAGCCTAATTCAAAAACAGTAAATGAATAAATCTACAAGAAACTAGTTGGAATTTTGATCTATATCATACAACCACTAGCCATGACTTGAGCCATGCAGTCAACTACATCTCCCTATTTATGACACAGCTCCAAAAGAAGAACATTGGACAACAACAAAAAGAATGCTAAACTTCGACATTCTTTATGTTAAGAGTTTTGTGGATATTCAAACTCAAATTGGGAAAGATCTTTGTATGATATGAATTCTACATCAGGTTATGTGTTCAGTCTTGGAACACAAGCAATTTCTTAAATTGAGAAGGAACCTGTGGTTTCACTTTCCTCTCCGGTGGCATTTTGGCTGACAAGAATGCTGGAAGATCTACAGGTTCAACAGACTGAGCCCACAACACTTTTCTGCAATAACTAAGTCATTCTCCAGTTGGCAAAGAATCTCATCTTTCATGAGTGAACAAAACATGTTCACGCACTTTGTCACTTGAGTCGACAGCTTGAAGAAGATAGTAAAGTTGAGCTGGAATAGTGTTGAAACCGAAACCAGACTGTAGACATTCTCACCAAGTATCTTGGCCCAGATAAATTTGTAAAATTTAGAGATAAGCTATGTGTATTTTCTAGAGTTACCATTAAGGGAGGATGTTAGAGTTTGTAACATAAATTCTTAGTGAGAGGTTTAGTAATGAGACTTTGGTTTTCTCTATCGAATAACATAAATGTGACTTAATGTTCACTTTAAGTCATTTTAGGATTTAGGGTCTGTGTCACTCAAGTATAAAGGTTTATGGTGTTGCTGACAAGAATTACTGTTTTTAGGAACCTAGCAGAGAAGTCCTGCCTATTATAGTTGAATAGAGTGTTCATTTTGCATTGAAATAAATGCAATTAAGCAACCAACTGATGACTGTTACCTGGAACAGAACAATCTTGATTCATTTTATATACCCACACCAATCTTGATTCATTTTCAAGCAAGCACCACATAGGAGTATGCAGTTTTTTTAATTAAAAAATGATATAAAGGGTGCCACAATATAGGACATTTTCTATGAAGGTGACAAACTAGCACCGTCTGCACAGAGCAGGGATATTTCGAGCATGATGGAAATTCTCCACCTGGATAAGAGTTATAACGAGTGTATTTGACCGCTCTTGGATGTTGTTGATACACTTTGAAATCTGAGAGTGATGAAGGCATACAATTGCCTAGTATTGTTGTTGTGGGAGACCAGTCGTCTGGTAAATCCAGCGTGCTTGAATATCTGGCAGGTATTAGCCTACCTAAAAGCCAGGGATTTGTACTCGATTCCCCTCATCATGAGGTTGCAGAGTTCTAAAATCCAAGAGACTAAGATTACCATAGAATACAATGGAGTGAAGAACAACATTTTTAGTATGAAATTACAGAAGTTCTAAATGCGGCTACAGATGAAATTACAGGAGCCGGGAAGGGTATCAGTGACACCCCAATTACAGTGATAAAGATAATGAATTAAATCCAGGTGGGAATCAGCCCTGGTTTGTGTTCACTTAGGGTTAAATTAGCCTTTTCTTATGTTCACTCAGGGTTGAATTAGCCCTTCACTTAGGTTTTAAACATACGGTTTAATTATAATTTTAGAATCAAAAGTTCATGATTATATTCTGGATTATTGTCTCTCTGGTGTGTTGGATATATATGTAGTTTTTATGTTACTATTGGATTAGGACCTATATCTGGTATAAAGCTTAGAATCAAAATTGAAAGCCTCTTTTGAATAGATTGGAGACTAATAACAAATTTTGTAACATGTCTGGGGAAAACTCAAGGAATTGGTAACCACCACTTTAAAATTAATACACGTCTCATTCTCTGTCTACCCAACCTAAGTAAATCTATTAGTTTGTTATTTTTTCTGGCTTGTTCTTCCACTTGAGCAGGATGCTGGTTTGGGAGGATGGGTTTTGTGACTTCAATAATGGATTGCACCCTGGACTATTCTTCAAAATGTCCCATGAAATTTACAACTATGGGGAAGGGTGAGTACTTTCAATCTTTTCTTCATTCTGATGCACTTCAAATAAGGCATGATAACTTCACATGTAAAATCAGATGTTCATGATATTCATTTGATTTAGTAGTTCAGTAGTGCTTACAGTGGTAAAGGTCTTCTCTCTGGACATTTACACACTTACTGTTCAAATTTGGTACACATAAAATAGATTCATAGCCCACTGCCCTGTCAGACTTTTATTGTTTTAACTTTTCATTACAGAGTTCTCAATTCTAGGAAGAAATGGAAAAAAATCTAGCATACAACTCGTTCAAGGATATAAATAAAAATAGTATATCCACATGGGGGCATCCATAACAACAATTTTAGAGCTAAATTTGGTACGCATAAAATAGATTCATAGCCCACTGCCCTGTCAGACTTTTATTGTTTTAACTTTTCATTACAGAGTTCTCAATTCTAGGAAGAAACGGAAAAAAACATCTAGCATACAACTCGTTCAAGGATATAAATAAAAATTAGTATATCCACATGGGGGCATCCATAACAATAATTTTAGAGCTAAATTTAGTTTTACTGATCATGATTCCTATGTTAATCCAATTTTTCATTGTGAGGTGAACAGTCTAATGGGCAAAATGGCAACAAATCAGGGTCATACATAGATTTAGAGGGACCAACTATCCCATACCAAACTGAAACATCTATAGAATTCTATATGTTCTGTTATACAAAAATGTCTTTTCTGTCCACCCTCCTCCACTCTTTTAAGTTCAATATCATAAAATTTACTGTGACATTGATCGCATCCTCGGACATGGGAGACTCAGTTCCATTCAGACATACAGGTAGTTTCTTACATTGAATTTGTGGGTGTTCAGTAGCAGAATAACAAGTAGAGTTGTTTCTTTGAATTGTAATAGACCATTACGCTGGTTGCACTAAAGGAAGAAGTCCTCCAATTGACAAGCACCGAAATGCAGACAAATTCATGTATAATACTATAACCATAAGGACAAGCACCCAAGAGCAGCCAAATTAGAATAAAGCCTACTTTTAGTTAAATCAGAAAAGCATTCTATCAAATGAGAAGTGTTTGGTTCAAGCTTACCTCAAAAATACAGTGCAAGAAAGCTTAAAAGCATAGCAGTTACGAGGATGTAAATGAAAAATGAAATGAAGAATGAGCAAGAAAGCTCCAGAAAGCCTTGATAAAATGTAAATCCAAATTCCACAACCTTTGTGAGCATCCTCCTAGCCTATGCTGAAATGGGAGTTTTGGAACAGGGTATGGACATCAATCAAATCATAAAGGATAGAGGAATATTGTCAGATGTTGTAACTGCAATGGCCCATGCAGACATGCATGCAAAATATTGAAGCATACACAAGGCACATGAACTATTGGACAAAATGCCTCAAAGAGATGTTTTCTCATGGACAATGATTGCAGGCTAAGCACAAAACGGACTTGTTCAAAAGGCTTTAGAAACTTTCAAGAAAATGCAATTAGCATGTGTCAAGCGAAATTCCACAACCTTTGCTTGTGTTCTATGTGCATGCATCCATGCAGGTTTAGTAGATGAGGGTTGTACATACTTCAATCACATGAGCAACCCTTATTACATTACACCTACAATTGATCATTATGTGTGCATGGTTGACCTTCTTTCCCATCCTAGATATCTTTAGGACACCATAAACTTTATTAGTAGAGGCCAATTAAACATGTACACATTTGTAATTAGAGTTATAATAAAATAGGATTATCCTTCATAACATGTACACATTTTGGTTGAATACATCTTAGTGACTTATTAGTAAGATATAAGGTCTTCATTACTTAGCTCTAAATGCTTAAAGAATCCATCATACACAATATAAGATATTTTAACGGTTTCAACAAGGTAATCATCAATATACAATTTAAAAGGTACAATTTCACTTCTGATCATTTTACATAAATCACATTAAAAATACATTGGTACAATTTTTACCTCAGAATTTCAAGACACAAGAAGTAGAGAACCATTTTGTTGTCCAACTGCAGCGAGAGAAAGAGCATCATCGGAGCGCTTTACCTCTAACCACGAGCCATACGGATCCCCGCACACCTCTCAAATCTTGAGAGTGGCCCTACCCTTCACGAGAAGGAAGATGTGGTGATCAATGAGGAAAGAAAGAGTTTCATGTGTAAGTCATTACCCGATCAACTAGTAATTATCCATGGGGTAGGAATAATATACATCCTAAAATCATAACCCTATGATTTTGCTTTTGGCCAAAAGTCTACGGATAACAATAGGTACCCACCTAATCCCTGAAATCCAACCGAATGCTAGAGCATGAATAATCTTTGAGAGATAACTCAAGAGGGTAGCTTGTGTGTCAATCCACTACCTACCCTGTGTCCCCTCTTAGCATTCGTCAAGTGTGATTCTATGCACTAGGTTATCTATCACCTTAGTACTATCACCCCCTAAACTTAACACATCTCACATTCCCACTCCTTATCCCAACAATTGACAACAAAACATCGTTTTCTTCCAGTTATAGTATAGTTAACAAAATATGCTAGAATCCTAACAACCCTATTTCTTCTTAATGTCCCATACCACCCGTCAAAAAAAAAAGAGGTCCTAATCTAATTGCTAATCTCGGATGACATAGCAATCCACAGACAGTATTCTTAGTTCACGTAATATTCGTTTTCTACCATGATTATCAATGTTTATTATGTGATAGCTCATTTCTTGGTTTAAATATTATATTTTATATTTAATCTTCGTGTTATAGTTGTAATCCACGCTTCCTATTTAGCTCCTCATCATGGATATACCTCGCTTAATGAAATAATTATATTTAATTATCTTCTTCTCTCTGTCTATATAAAAAAATACATAATAAGAATATGACAAGTAATTCAGATTACAGAAAACCCCATCAAAGAATTAATTGTAACTTTTATTCCGTAAACTGGGTTTGAATAAAATTTAAAGGGTTTGTAAACAAATATGTATTGAGTGAGCTGTCCAAAATTTAGCTCCACCTAGTTTTCCAAATAGGAGAAATCTGCATTTGAAAATCCCTTACGGAGTGATTTTTCAGTTAGTGTCTAAGCTTGAAATTTGGTTTTTGGGTGTCTAAGAATTAGTTATAACTTATATTCCGTAAACTGGTTTTGAATAAAATTTAAAGGGTTTGTTAACAAATATGTATTGAGTGAGTTGTCCAAAATTTAGCTCCACCCAGTTTTCCAAATAGGAGAAATCTGCATTTGAAAATCGAGTTCGAGTGATTTTTCAGTTTGTCTCAATTCATTTAAATTTTATAAGATGTTATAGATCATCGGTTAGGTCGACTTATTCGATTTTTTGTTTTTATGATATGATCCTCTACAATTTACGATAAGGTTCAATCGTGAGTTCAATCCTCTTTATAAATATAAAGAACGTCAATTTAGTCATACACTATCTTTTTAGTATAACGTGTTTTATAAATCCATAATGTTAAATTGTATAATTCTTTAAAGTTAAATAAGTATTATTTGGTAGACTATCCCAGATTTCTCACGCCATAATTTATGGTTTCTAGCAAGTATATATACATATTATTATATATATCTCATTCATGTATTACTAATTTTCATTTCAGCTCTTCCTTTTATTGTTATATATTAATTATTTTCATCCTACATTTGTGCAGCAGTTAAAACCAGCAAGGGCTACGGAGCATACTAGATATTTAAGGATAGAGATTCGTTAATACATAGGATAAATTTAACAAGAACTATATGGTTGTGGGTGGTCTTGTATCCACGTTCTATAATTTTCTTCCTCTAAATTTATTTGACTGTAAATTATACTGTGGAAATTTAATAAGAAAGGAACTCATTCCAGCATGAAAAGGAAAAAAAAGTGGAACCTGATTCAACATTGTTGCGTTGTTCCTTGTCTGGTTCTCTTCTTCTTCGCACTATGCATTCAATGTCTATGTTTTCTTCTCTGAGGCACCGCCTTCCTCCCGACGCCTTGGCTCCCAGGGCAATTCCATAGTCTCCGCTTCCTGTTGTCGGCGCACTGCGAGTTACTTTCATCCGGCCTTGCGTGTTAGGTGATGTTGTCGGGGATGTTGCTCCTTCTTCCGCTCCCTCCCCACACTGTCATCTCTCTCCTCTTCGTTCCTGGTCTCTCGACATCTGTTGTTTCCTTCTCCTCCTCTCCTTCTCTCATTGTATTTCGGGTGACCCATTTGGGTCCTCTTGCTAGGTTTATTTGCTTTGTACTCTGCAGTCCCATTGACCTACTTTTGTGGTCATTTGTTGGACATTAATATCATTATCTTAACTTATCTTATCTTCTCTCCCTGCATTCTCCTTTTTCCTCTATCAATTATTTTCTTCCTGTGCTTATCCTTTTTCCATGCGTCCCCCTTCTTCTTTAAGGAATACTCTGCCGTTCTAAAATCCCCTCTTTAGTTAACTTCCCATTCCCCATTCTTAATTTTTTAAAAAGTATCTTCTATAATATTCTTTCTTTATTTTATTTTTAATGCCTCTCCTCATTTGGTGCTCCAAATTATTCCCTATTTTAATCATTTTAAAATGCCACATGGGGAGTGGATTATCCACGTGGGAGGAGGGTGTTTAGCTTAACTCTTGTTCATAATAAATTCCATATTTTTAACTATTTGGTATCTCCACCTTTACTTATAAATATTTTACTTTTTCTTCATATAAATGCGTCCAAATCTATTAAATGGATTACTATATACTCCATTAAATGGATTACTATATACTGATTTTATTTAAATAATCATTTATATGTATTTGTTTCTAAGTTTTTTTAATAATTTTTTAATGAAATTGTTATTATTATTATTATTTAATTCGATTTGATTAAATTTTTAATTATGCAAATCCCGCAATTGGTTAATTACAAAAATAAAATAAAATTATTATCGTAACAAATGATAATGTGGCCTTGATATAATAGTCAAAACACATAAGATTAATTATCATCCTTTATATTGCGATAATATGTCGTAAATATTTATATTATTAATAGCTTCATTTTTTTGGAAAAGATGTTTTCGTGACCTCTAAAGGATGTAACGACATAAAGATAAATGAGCAAATAATTGCTCAATTATAGAAAAATAAAAGTTTTTGTCCAAACATATCTAAATGCAACTCAATCAAGATCAATCAATCAACAACATACTATCTCTATGGCAACCATCGCCTCTCAATTCTCCAAATGTATCAAATAATAAATGACTAATTTGCTCTTTGAGACAATTTGGTCAACTAGTCTCTATTGTCTCAAAACACCCTCTTTATAGTAGTGTTTTTTTCCATTTCACCATAAGTTTCATCATTAATTGCAAATTTAGCATAATTTATGTAAAGGATTTAACAAAATTTCGTTCATCACGTAGGAGAAAGAAAAAACAAAACATAAAAGAAAAAAAAAAGAATTTTGGAAGACGGAAAAAATATGGATTATGTCTTAAATCAACCAAAAATTTCCCTGACACAAGACGGCAAGAAAATTCGTTCATCAATTTCAACACAACTCATACTTTCTCACACAACCATGGGAGAAACGAAGAGCGAACACACACCGTGACAAATACAAGAAATTGTCTAACAATGAAATAGATTTTTTTCTACGAATATTTAAAATAGTTAATAAATTTAGTTTTAAACTATAATGTAGAATGTGTTAAAATGTTCGATTAGTCAAGACTTAAAAAAACATTTGGGAATTGGCAAAAAAATTAAATATTTGCCCATGATTGGTCCAAACATTGAAATGACACAACTAACAACTCATGAGGAAGAGGGGGTCATCTAAAACTATGTTTAATTCCATTTTGAACAACATCATCTTTAAAGTTTAAAATTGTTCAAAATTTAAAAGATGATGTTGTTCAAATGAAGCTAAACATAGTCTTAAGAATGATCTCCTCTTCCTCGACAACATTGTTGTCTCATCTCAATGTTTTTCTTGGCAAATTGAAGCTCTTATTTTTTTGGTCAATATTTTTTCCAACTCGTCATTCTAACATTTTAACACATTCTACATTATAGTTTAAAACTAAATTTACTAACTATTTTAAAGATTTGTAGAAAAAAATACATTTCATTATCGAGCAATTTTTTGTATTTGTCATGGCATTGTATTTGTTCATCGCCTCTCTCATGGTTGTGTGGGGAAGTATAGGTTGTGTTGAAACCGATAAGCGAATTCCTTTGTCGTCTTATGTGAGGTGAATTCTTGATTGATTCAAGGCATAGTCAACATTCTCTTCGTGTTGTAAAATTCTTCTATTTATTTTTCTTTTCTATTTTATTTTTCTTTCTCCTACATCCTAAACGAAATTTTCTTAAATCTTTTACATATATTATACTAAATTTACAATTAATGAACAAATTTACGACAAAATGGAAGAGGACACTACTACAACGGGGGTGTTTTAAGACAATAGAAACAATACTTGACCAAATTGTCTCAAATATCCAAGTGATCATTTGTACCTGCCATCCAACCAAAACTTTTGTTTCTTTGTTCATAGTCCTTGCAGAAAAACATTGAGTTTACAAATTAAAATGGCAGTGAGAAATAAGAGAAGTGTACTGCTAAAAACATATCCCTAGTGATTAGAAAGTATCCAGACCAGACAATTGCATTTAGGGTGTTAAAAATGGCATATACTCAACACTTTTGGTTCTGATAACAAATCCTTCAAATAAGAAACAAAATCATCAACCTTCTTGAAAGAATCATTGTACACATTTTATAACAATCTATACTAAGAAGAGAATAAGACTCAATACCTACCAAAAAGTCATCGGGAGGCATACATAAAAATGGAGAGGATCACGCATGAAACTCCAACCAATAACTATCTGGATTTGTACGTGTGCAGCAAGAAAATATTAACTGCAAGTAATGTGACAAAAGTCAATATCATTGTTATTATCAACCCCAATGTTATCACCTGCAAGAATACATTAAAATATTTGTATCAACAATATTACAATTACATTTATAGATCCAAGTATAGAATCTAATAAACCATTAAATGTGTCCAAAATGTTTAAAATCCCTATCTCATAAGTGGCATATAATAACATAGCTTGTTTTTCTTAGAGGCAAATATCAAAAAGGATAGAACATAAAACATCTCCAAAACGAAACCTGCGCCATTCATTGTGAGCAGAAAAGTGTTGTGAGGTTTAGCAAATAGAACTCCAAAAAGTAGCCAAACAACACATGTGAATAAGGTACACACATATGGAAGACCAAAGAAGTTTTGTGTACACTTGAGCTTGTATATCCCCCAAGAAAGTTGGCCTTCAATTCTCACAACATGTGTTGACAAGTAATGAATATATATTGAGCATGTGCAACGGAACAAGAAGAATTATTGGTATTGAATCAAAGAAATATGATGAACACAGTACTAACATAGGTGACAGGAAAAGTGCCAGTGAAGTTAGATTTCCTACACAACAAACCACCACATTACCTTAGTTAATATGTAATCGTTGTTCTTTATTCCAAGGAACTCTAAGCATGTTCAACCGACATAAGGCCACAGAAAAATTTTGTACAAATTCTATCATGACCGTACATAGCCCCATAGATCCTACAACTAAAATATTCTATTCAAATCATACAAGTAATCGTATATAAAATATTTATTCCTAATAAAATAATAATATTAGTTAATATTCTCATAATCGTCATTGTAATCGTTTTAGTTGTAATCGTCATTAAATCATACAGGTCAGAAATGGTAGGTTACAAAAAAGAAGTAAATTCTAAACAAATAAAAAGAATAATGGCCACTAGAAATATCTTACAACTAAAGACAGGAAACAAACATCAGTAAAACCAGTTTCATCACAGATTTATGTGCTACCCTTGAAGACAAGGACCCCTAGCAATATAACCTATTTATAAATGCAAGACCTCAAACACAGTTAAAGGGACTGTACAATTCTAATCATTCTACAGGATCATCTTTGAACCACATGGCATATAAACAATTCATTAAGTTGGTAAGAAAAAAGGAAACGGGATATAAAATATACCAGCCCCAATTACTCCATGGCTCAACACGAAGGAAGTGAAGAAGATTGTACACGTCCTCCAAATTATTCTGCAACAATAACAAACAATAGAATACTCAAGTTAGGAAGAATACAAGCATTTCACCAATAATATACTTGATTTTTAAACATATTTTCCCTTATAGACTGGACAAGTAGGTTAGATTTATCTCTATTTGAAGGTCTGATTTAATGCATAATGGTGCTAATTTTAGGACAGCTATTAGCGAGAGCTATGTTTAGCAGAGTTCCTCGTATCGTTCTTTGTTACCCATTTATTAGTGACATTGACCTTGAATATGTAAGAACATCAAGGATTAATGAGAAATCTGATGTATACGGTTACAGAATTGTTCTCTTAGAGTTGTTGACGAGAAGGAAGTTGTGGACAATAACTCAAATTTGCTTTAGTTGGTAAGATTTTTGTTTGTTAATTTTCTTTCGAAGCTTACGGTGTACACTGTTTAATTATTTCTAAGGGTTTTTGTCTAAAACGTGGAGCAATCAAATGTGGATGGAGTTGTCTTTGACATTGGCATGTGAACACAGATTCTATCTAAAGCAGACAATAGCGCAGTCATTTACTTAATGGAAACTATTCTCATTATACAGAAAATTAGTTGGTATGTCAAGGTTCACTATTATTAAGACTACCATTTTTCAAGAAAAGGCAGAAAATAAAAGTTGCGAAACAAATAGAAATGTGCCCAAATGTCTTTTTGAAGGGTCAAAATTGGCTTTTGGACATTTTGTTCCTTTTCCACTTCCCACGAGGAATGTTTTCATCAAAGCAAAATCAAGCCACTTCCGATACTAGTAGTAGTACACTCTTATGTTGGTGACCGAATTTCTTTTTGAAGGGGCCAAATTGGCTTTTGGGCATTTTGTTCCTTTTCCACTAGCCAAAGAGGAATGTTTACGTCAAAGCTAAATCAATCCACTTCCTATACTAGTAGTAGTACACTCTTATGCTGCTGTTAAATTAGTTCCGAATGCACAAAAAGGTGATAAGAAGGTTCTATATCAAGTTTGGATAGCATTTAAAGAGCGACAAAATTAAAACCTTATGTAGTACTTCAATTATCAACAACAAAACCATTTATTAGCTTCTGATGCACCACCACTATAGAAGAATCTGAATAATTTTCAGATTATTTAAGTTTGTAAAAGAGGTCCTTTTCCACAAACTATGAGAATGCATTGAAGAATAAGGCTGGAGGAGATATACGCAATTTTGCCCGTTTTATCTTAGGTAGCAAACATTCAGAAACCAAGATATACAGACATATGTCAACCCTTCTATTTTCTCTCTAATTGAATACAGTAAAAATAACTGACATGCTTCTATTTTGGAAGTAAAAGGTTTTTTGAAAAACAAAATACCTGCTGTTGTACATTTGCTCCTGTTCTCGCTTCTTCCTCAGATCAGCTTTTCTAGCTTTCTACTCCTCTCTACTCATTATATGTCCAGAATTGTGAGTACCCATGCTATAGTCCATATAATCCCTGAAATCAAAATAGCTTCAATTAGAGACAATCTCTTTACTATATTTACACATATAATAAATTTAAGCATGTTTTCATCAATTCTATATAGGAACACCTTACCTTTGAGCCCACATACACGATTGCCATCAACTATTGCGAATAGGGGTTCAATTAACCCCAATTGCACACCTTATTGAGCCAATCAAGTAATTAGATCAATCCGGTGCATCAAACTTTAGATAAATGAATCCATAATACATATCATTACAGCGGGCTAGCTCTTACAGTGATTGTGAGATTCACGCTTTATTTATCCAAAGTTCATTTACTGAAGGAAAATTAAAAGGTATAACAATATTGTTACTTGTACAGCTACTAAGATGTTAAAAATCCTCATATACCTTATTGATAAGACTGTCATCAATAACAGCACTGTTAATTCTCTTAAATAGCTCATACAAAGCTTCTACCTCGCTCACACTAGCTGAAAGAGATAACAAAAACAAAAATAATAATTTATATCCCTCAATTTCTATGATTTTTGAAATTTAAAAACAAATTTGTGGCACGAATTGAACTTTATGAAGATGTACCTTATTTTTACATTTTGAGCATCTAAAAAAACATGTGTAAGCAAGAGAGAACTTACAAACTGAATCCCTTGCTATTTCTTTAGGATCTTCAAGGACCTCAAATTTTTTGAAAGAAATAGATCCACAACACTGTAACAGACCCTCTAGGCACTGCAACATAATTTTCCAACTCGTCATAACACTCCATACCTGAGAAATAAGATGATGTTACTCCATATCCATCCAGCTAAAGTAATCAACCATAAATAAAACTAAAAGAAGATTTCCAATCATATACGATGCAAGATGACTACATAACAACCATACAACATATGCATCTCCAGCTGAAAGACAAAACGGATAATTAATGCTAGCAAACAATATGTTTAATCGCAGCTTACAAAAAACCAAACCATATACTTAGGAAAAGATGGAGGTCAAGAGGAGAGGAGCTTACCTCCTCTCCCACTCTCTTCCTCTTGAATTTTTCAACATCATTTACTCATTAGGTTTCATGTCATTAATCTTGCATTTCTGCATATGTTTTTTTGCATTCTCTAATGGACATTATTGGGGCTTGATCTACCCTTCCATGAGAGCTCTCTATTGTTTACTAAACAATGAATGTCCAAGACAATGAGATAGGAAAGAGAAAATTAACTTTATTCATGGCATACATCTGCAGATACATTTTGTAAAGTTTGTAATTGACTAAGTTATGAGCATAGAAAAAATAAACTAAAATCGAAGAACAGGTCACATAAGGTATGACTTTATTATATAGACACTAATGTTATGAGCATTATATTTATATTGTACTGTAACAGACCCTCTAGGCACTGCAACATGATATTTCCAACTCGTCGTCACACTCCATATGTGAGAATAAGCTGATAATACTCCATATCCATCCAGCTAAAGCAATCAACCATAAATAAAACTAAAAGAAGATTTCCAATCATATACGATGCAAGATGACTACATAACAACCATACAACATATGCATCTCCAGCATTATTTATCCAGAGTTTTAAACGTATATCAGCATGATTTCGTATCGTAAAATTGTTTTAAGATTCACGCATTATTTATCCAGAGTTCATTTACTGAAGGAAAATTAAAAGGTATAACAACAATATTGTTGCTTGTAAAGCTGCTAAGATGTTAAAAATGCTCATATACCTTATTGATAAGACCGTCATCAATAATAGCTCTGTTACCAGGAAACGCCTAAAAGGCCCCGTTTACCTAAAAGCTTGCTGGGGGAATGCGGGGAAACGCCAAAAACGTTTTTGGCGTTTCCAGCAGTTTTTGCTTTTAAAAAACAACTTTTAAAAAAATTTAAAAACCTTGCATTAAATGAACCCTAACCCTAATACAACTACCTAGACTTGCTAAACACACTTCCTAAAAGCTATATAATGACCTCTTGGGTCCATTCTAAATCACACTCTCATTTTTCTCTTGCTAAATGAGTACTATGCATATATATATATATATATATATATATTTTTTTTAATAATATATTGTACGGACGTTTCCGTCGACATTTCGTATCCAAGGTTTTTTGAAAATTGTCATTTCCGTGTTTCCGTTTCCGTTTCCTGGCAACATAGAATAATAGCACTGTTAATCCTCCTAAAGGGTGGGTAGTTCTGAGATTGAATCTCATGAAATTTCCAGACACGAAACTACTAAAACTAACCCAAATCAGCAAAAAATAGCCAATTTGGAAGAGGAGGAAAAGAAAAGACCAAAATGATGGCACAATGCTATTGGTAATGTTCACTGGATGAGATACCTAATATGAGGGCTAAAGGAAGACCAAAAAGATGTAGGACCTATAATACGGCAAATTACGCTTTTATGGCTAACCTTCAACGCTATTTTGAGCCTGATGTATGTAAAGAAGTCCAAGATAGGCTAGAATGAGAAACACTGTGCAATCCGAATATGAAACTCTGATGAAAAAACGAACATGGGTCCTAGAAGAGCTACCAACTCAGTACAAACCCATTGACTGTAAATGGGTATACAAAGTCAAGTATAAACCAAGATGAAAACACGATAAACCTAAAGCAAGGCCAGTAGCAAAGAGCTTTGCTCAGAAGGAAGAGACTGACCATGAGGAGATGTTTGCTCCTTGGTTCTAGCCATGGCAGCAAAGTTTGGCTGCAAATTATTTCCAATGGACGTGAATAATGCCTTCCTCAATGGAGATCCAGAAGAAGTATATACATGCACCAACAACAACGATTTCAGGTTACACAAAGGAACATATGGCATGTAGATTGAAGAAATCTCTTTGTGGGTGAAAACAAGCTTTTAGGGTTCATCAAAATTAACTGATATTTGGGAGAATTGGGATTTAGAAAAAGTCCTCTATGTCAAAAGCAAGAATGGTGATTCTCGTGATATTGTTGACAGCATCATCATCGGAAGTGAGATCGGAGCAACTGGAAAGGGAAAATCCTATTTATGTTCCAATTTTGACATGATAATTTTGGCCTCCTACATTCCTTCTTAGGTGTGAAGTGTGGGAAAACGATAATTATATTTTCTATTCTCAAACAAAATATGCAAAAAGCTTGTCCAACAAATTCAATATCATAGATTGTAAAACCACATCTACTCCTCTAGAGACAAAGCTGAAAGCCTGAAACTTTCAACCAACCCTAATTCAAAAAGAGTAAAAGAATAAATCTACAAGAAACTAGTTGGCATTTTGATCTATATCATACAACCACTAGCCATGACTTGAGCCATGCAGTCAACTACATCTCCCTATTTATGACACAGCTCCAAAAGACGAACAATGGACAAAAACAAAAAGAGTGCTAAGATATGTGAAGGGACCACCAAACTTCGACATTCTTTATGTTAAGAGTTGTGTGGATATTCAAACTCAAATTGGGGAAAACATCTTTGTATAATATGAATTCTACATCAGGTTATGTGTTCGGTCTTGGAACACAAGCAATTTCTTAAATTGAGAAGGAACCTGTGGTTTCACTTTCCTCTCCGATGGCATTTTGGCTAACAAGAATGCTGGCACATCTAAAGGTTCAGCAGACTCAGCCCAGAACACTTTTCTGCAATAACTAAGTCGTTCTCCAGTTGGAAAAGAATCTCATCTTTCATGAGTGAACAAAACATCTTCACGCACTTTGTCACTTGAGTTGACAGCTTGAAGAAGATAGTAAAGTTGAGCTAGAATATTGTTGAAACCGAAACCAGACTGCAGACATTCTCACCAAGTATCTCGGCCCAAATAAATTTGTAAAATTTAGAGATAAGCTATGTGTATTTTCTAGAGTTACCGTTACGGGAGGATGTTAGAGTTTGTAACATAAAGTCTTAGTGAGAGGTTTAGTAATGAGACTTTAGTTTTCTCTATCAAATAACATAAATGTGAATTAATGTTCACTTTAAGTCGTTTTAGGATTAGTGTCTCTGTCACTCAATTATAAAGGTTTATGGTGTTGCTGACAAGAATTACTGTTTTTAGGAACCTAGCAGAGAAGTCCTACTTATTATAGTTGAACAGAGTGTTCATTTTGCATTGAAAGAAATGCAATTAAGCAACCAACTGATGACCGTTACCTGGAACAGAACAATCTTGATTCAAGTTAATATATATACCCACACCAGTCTTGATTCATTTTCCCCGCTTTACAAGCCGCCACATAGGAGTATGCAGTTTTTTTAATTAAAAATGTTATAAAGGGTGCCACAATATAGGACTGTTTCTATGAAGGTGAAAAACTAGCACCGTCTGCACAGAGCAGGCATATTTTGAGTATGATGGAAAATCTCCGCCTGGATAAGAGTTATAACGAGTGTATTTGACCGCTCTTGGATGTTGCTGATACACTTCGAAATCTGAGAGTGATGAAGGCACACAATTGCCTAGTATTGTTGTTGTGGGAGACCAGTTGTCTGGTAAATCTAGCGTGCTTGAATCTCTGGCAGGTATTAGCCTACCTAAAAGCCAGGGGATTTGTACTCGAGTCCCGCTCATCATGAGGTTGCAGAGTTCTAAAATACAAGATACTAAGATTACTATAGAATACAATGGAGTGAAGAACTACATTTTTTAGCATGAAATTACAGAAGTTCTAAATGCGGCTACAGATGAAATTACAGGAGCCCGGAAGGATATCAGTGACACCCCAATTACAGTAATAAAGATAAACACTTGAATCCAGTTGGAAATCAGCCCTAGTTTGTGTTCACTTAGGGTTAAACTAGCCTTTTCTTATGTTAACTCGGTTGAATTAGCCCTTCACTTAGGTTTGAAACATATGGTTTAATTATAATTTTAGAATCAAAAGTTCGTGATTATATTCTGGATTATTGTCTATCTGGTGTTTTGGATATATATGTAGTTTTTATGTTACTATTGGATTAGGACCTATATCTGACATAAAGCTTATAATCAAAATTGAAAGCCTCTTTTGAACAGATTGGAGACTGATAACAAATTTTGTAGCATGTCTGGGGAAAACTCAAGGAATTAGTAACCACCACTTTAAAATTAATACGTGTCTCATTCTCTGTCTACCCAACCTAAGTAAATCTATTAGTTCGTTAATTTTTCTGGCTTGTTCTTCCACTTGAGCAGGATGCTAGTTTGGGGGTATGGGTTTTGTGACTTCAATAATGGATTGCACCCTGGACTATTCTTCAAAATGTTCCATGAAGTTTACAACTATGGGGAAGGGTGAGTACTTTCAATCTTTTCTTCTTTCTGATGCACTTCAAATAAGGCATGATAACTTCACATGTAAAATCAGATGTTCATGATAAACTTCATTTGATTTAGTAGTTCAGTAGTGCTTCCAGCCTTCCAGTGGTAAAGGTCTTCTCTCTGGACATTTACACACTTACTGTTCAAATTTGGTACACATAAAATAGATTCATAGCCCACTGCCCTGTCAAACTTTTATTGTTTTAACTTTTCATTACAGAGTTCTCAATTCTAGGAAGAAAGGGAAAATACATCTAGCATACAACTCGTTCAAGGATATAAATAAAAATTAGTATATCCACATGGGGGCATCCATAACAACAATTTTAGAGCTAAATTTAGTTTTACTGATCATGATTCCTATGTTAATCCAATTTTTCATGATGAGGTGAACAGTCTAATGGGCAAAATGGCAACAAATCGGGGTCATACATAGATTTACAGGGACCAACTAGCCCATACCGAACTGAAATATCTATAGAATTCTGTAAGTTCTGTTATACAAAAATGTCTTTTCCTGTCCACCCTCCTCCACTCTTTTAAGTTTAATATCATAAAATTTACTGTGACATTGATCACATCCTCGGACGTGGGAGGCTCAGTTCCATTCAGACATACAGGTAGTTTCTTACATTGAATTTGTGGGTGTTCAGAAGCAGAATTGCTACAGAAGTAATAACAAGTAGAGTTGTTCTTTGAATTGTAATAGACCATTACGCTGGTTGCACTAAAGGAAGGAGTCCTCCAATTGGGTTCCACCCAAAAGGTCATAATAACATGAGATGACAGAGAATTGACCATGTATAATTTTGATCATGTAAATAGTACTCTCAGGACCTACAGTCACAAGTTCAATAAAGATATGCATTATTTGCCTTGGATTTGCAGGTAAAAGAGGATTTGAAGTATGTAATCTTCCTGTAGAGAGTGTTTAAAGACTTGCTGAGCACTCCTGGCGTGCTTCCACCACAGCCATCTTCTCAAGCACATGGCACATTCGCCACAGTTCTATCAAAGGATTCAACACGGAGCACTCATGCGGATGGAGAAATAATTTCATCACAGAATCTATAATCCTCAGAAGACTACAGGCATCTACAGAATATGAACTTAATAGGAGGACTTGACCAGGATTACAATTTCCAGGCTTGTGGTGGAAACCTGAACTTGGCTTACAACAATGTTATACAATGGAATGGAAATGGAAATGGAAATGGAATGTAATGTTTAACTTTTTGTAATTCCAGCAATATTATACATGACTCCTGCAGCTTAAATATTAGAGCAGTGGCCCTCTCAATGACACTCCGCTTTCATGCTTATACCTTGTTGACATTGTGAATGTTATATTTAAAAGTATGCAATGCCATAATTGTATGTGTCAGAATATTTGTGCACCTTGGGACAACCGACACCCATAAGTTCTATTCTTTAGGAACCTATGAAAACTTAACAACAATGGGGGAAATATCACTCTGAATCAATTAATTTTAGAAATCATTAATGTGACCCATATTTGCAGCTAATAGTAAACATATAATGTGGTCGATGACTGTCAATTAGGATCTCTTCTTGAGATCGACAATCGATTCAATTTGCAAAGCCGGGTTTGGAGAAGAGATGAACAATTTATCAAAGTCGAATGCTGGCCCAGAAGTTTCTTTCACAAGGACTTTTGATATTGCAAATAGCATGGTTTTATGGCATTATCTTGACATTGCTTGGAAAATTAAATAGATATTTCAATATTGGTTCGGAGGCCATCATGAAAGAGAGAATAAAAATTGTAGATGATTTTGTCTACAAGACCATTCAAAGTAGAAGACAAGACAACTCTACTGAAAACAGAAACGGAAGGAAATATTCACATCCACCTTGAGAACTCTGCATAGGTAATAAGCTAGCTATTTTCATTGGCTGCCATTATTAATAACTATGTTTCTTTTCTCTTCGCCGACTTCCAAACTATTTACAGTAAAACCCAGATATAATGTCTCGCTTAAAATAATGGACGGGCCTTCAAACCTTGACACCTATACCACCGGGAAATTCCCTAAACAATATTATTTAAAAACCATTTTTGACCCTTCTAGGAATAGTTACCATTTTAAATGGCCCTAGATTTTTCGAGCCCATGGAAAAATCATTCGATTCACAAAAGACAATGTAGGAAAAATATAAAGCCTAACTGTGAAGCAAAACAAACTCTAGAGCTATCGCAGCAACAACAGAGGTAAACTAAAACCATAAAAAAGATACTGCATAGCCGCAAATCCAGCGAGAAACCTATTTGTCTATAGCTAGCTTGGCCCTTTATTAACAAGAAAAATCAGCACACAAAGGAGATGTCATCTTGGAAATTTTACAGGCAAAGAAACATTAACATTAAAAATGAAAAAAAAACAGATCCCAGCAGGAAGCAATCACACGCACATAACAAAATCCCAATGTCTCACCGTTGCACACCTAGCGAAGAAAAGTCACTCGAACTGTTTGACAAAATGCCTACAACATATTTGGTCTTGCTGACTACAATGATTGCACGGCATACATAAAATGAGAGCCCGATGCAAATACAAAAAAACAGATGAAAAACAGGACTTTGTTGGGCTCTTACAGCAGAATAATGTTTGGGACTTTTACTATACCCGCTGCACACTGTATGTGCCGAAAAATGTAGAGGTCGTGGGGATTTTTTCATAGGGTTTTGCCAGGAGTCAAGAATCCAACATGCCAAATGAACGGAAAAAGATTATAAAAGCCAAAAGATTCCAAAAACAAAACCACCATCCTGAAAACAAATCTCTGAAAACGAGTCTCCCTTGAACAATAAATATACGTGGGAAATCACTGCATAAACGACGCACACAGGTTTTTACGCAGCTCAAAAACAAATGATGGGCAAGAACTATACCTACAAGCCCACAATGACCAACTTTGCTCTGCCTGTGGCTGCTTCACATGGGAACACCAGAAGAGTTGTTTTGTATAATCTGAAACCCCAAAAAGCCTGCTCCCAGTCTGAAACCCAAAAAGTATGCTCCCAGTCAAATTTAGATGGAATCACCATTGAAGACAGCATGGGATGAAGCTATTTCACCGGAGCTTAGCACCATTGGAAGGAGACACGGCTTTCACACCACCCTCAAGCTCCGTGGAGCCACTATGCAATCACAGCAGAGAGGAAAAAGCTCCCGACCTCTAAATAGTGTATGCGTTGCTGGAGAGAGTCACATCAATGAGAAATCAACAACAGTGGGATCAGCGGTCTTCAAATGCCCTCACAAAAGTAGCAGAGTAGCAGCGGAACAAACGATGGAACATAACATATCTATGTCGATAGTACCCTACAGTAGTGTATTAAAAAGTAAAAAGGGGGGAAATTTTTTGAGACGAAATTATATTTTTGAGTATAATTTTGTCTCTATGTTTTGTCTCAAATGACCCCCTTATAGTAGTGATGTCGTGAAATTGATTGCATATCTCGAATGAATGTCATTATAAGCATTGCATTCCCCACCACACCCTATCCCACCCCTCCCGTACTAGTATCTTCTACTCATGATTTTTGCTACATGGAAAGAAAACTTTCCACAAATCACTACGTAATGATCACAACCAAAACCAGTCTATGCACTTTTAATGTTTATGAAATTTACAGAGTTGGCTCTTGAAGCAGTTAGTTAAATTTATTAAAAAGACAAGATCGTGAACTTGTTATTCCATTTTTAAAAATAGAAATCTTGAAATATAGATTATTTACTATTAGGGCACTATCCCAACAATAATCTGAAAGAGTTATCCCTATAACATCAAAACTATACTTCTATTATGTTAGAAGTTTCTTAAATATATTGAATTAGAGTGTATGAACATATTATCATAATAACATATTTAAAGCATGCATTAATGTTAGTATCAACTCTACAACGGTTCCAACTATAACATATGGAGGAACATTTTAAAAAAAAGGAAAATACATATTTAGAAAATCCCATTAAATCATGTGTTGAAATACATACTCAAAACAAGTGAAATTTGGAGTCTAATACATCCTATTAACACTAGACGTGCCATATTTGATGAATATATAACAAGAAATCAACACTATTTGAAACATACATTTCCCCTGGCATGTAGACAATTCTCATCAATGTTTTCCATGTCATTATTAGATATCTATGTTATCATTGTAAATGCATTAAAAATTCCAAACAGTGGTTTCCATTGGTACAAGGGAAAATCACATGAATTTTATTTTAGGGTAACAAACAATTTAAATACAGGAGAATATAGTCCAACCTGTGTCAAGAGATGATTTTTTGCCGAAGTTGCACCAAATCTCCTGGAAATACAAAATTGAGCTGTGTTTATAAACTATATAAATTTGAGCCTTATGTGGCTACACAAATGCACAAGCAAGGGTTCAATTTATGGTTAATATCAAAATTCACCTGGTTACAAGATGATCCGTTTGAATAAAATTCTTAGCAGCAATAGCTTTGTTCCTGAAATGTTGGAAATATTAGAAATGGAAGAAAGAAAACATAATTCAAGTATTACAAGAATGAAATGTGCAAAAACACATACTCTGCTGCTGAAATGGAAGAAATAAGAAAATATCACCCAATGCTCTGCTTTTAAATCTCTATAGCATTTTCCACCCTAGGGACATATACCCATCAAAATAAGCTAAATCCGAATCAATACATCAATCAATCAATAAATAAAAGACCCAAATTCATGTATAACCATAGGAAAAGCACCCAAGTGCAACCAAATTAGAATAAACCCTACTTTTAGTTAAATCAGAAAAGCATTCTATCAAATGAGAAGTGTTTGGTTCAAGCTTACCTCAAAAATACGGTGCAAGAAAGCTCAAAAGCATAGCAGTTAAGAGGATGTAAATGAAAAATGAAATGAAGAATGAGCAAGAAAGCTCCAGAAAGCCTTGATTTTCCTTCTGAGAGCCGACTGCAGAGCCTCTGACCACCGATGCTGGATATGACCATCCCCTCACAGACTTAAAGTCGAGTGGTATTTGAAACTTCCTGATCTGACGGTCGAATCCCACAAGCTATGCAAATCGTCTACAGTGCAAGTAGATAGTGAGGGACTATGGTGAATGATATGATTTTGAGCAGAGGCAGAAGCGTGGGAGGTGCTGCCTGATTTTCTTACTTTATTTAAGGCTTTCATTTTTGTCTTCCGCCCAAGCTTCAAATGGTGATTAACATCAAAAAATATGTCGATCCAAGAGATAACCCCGTTCAAATCAATGCCAAGACCTAGGAAAACAACATGGGTACCAGTGGAACAGTTCAAAATCCTTTCCAGGAGAACAGAGAAATAAAAATATTTTTGGCTATATAGATTGCAAGCATTGCAAAAATCTTAATGTGAACCCAAGATGAAGAAATGGGGGATCTAAGTTGTCGTTACCTGCTATCTCAGTACTGAGATGTTGAATGATATTTGACGGTGATGATGATGGAAATCTACACAGTCCGCTTGATTTGGTATTACAACATCCACAAAGCTTCTCCATACAAGATCAATAGATCTGATATCTACAAACCCCCGAAAAATCTATCATCTTGTGAAATATACATAAAATTAAACAAATTTGTAAAGAAAAGACAGCACAACTAAATAACATCGAGTCCGAGCAACAAAGACATGATGCATCCATTTATTACGCCGGCATTCCCTATGGTAAAAAGGCCTCCTGACGTTTCTGCGGTGATGTTAAATTTGACGGCTTTGTCGATGGTTGTGTTAGTGCAAATCAGCAGCACCCCTGGATGTTTTCTCAGATTTCTAGTTTGATAATGGGCATCCAGTGTGATTGCACAACATGGAATCTTTTCCCCAAGTGTGGGACTTGCAAAATGGGAAAAAAACTCTCCAGATTAAAGGTTGGTTCCTCTACTCCTCT
Organism: Taxus wallichiana var. yunnanensis; assembly: GCA_018340775.1. Lineage (NCBI taxonomy): Eukaryota > Viridiplantae > Streptophyta > Pinopsida > Cupressales > Taxaceae > Taxus > Taxus wallichiana. The sequence goes on along the minus strand of CM031244.1, from coordinate 368,104,234 downwards.
TATCAGATGTATGCATGAAATTTCTTAGAGGTTTAACTCAAAATCCTACTCTAATTCTACCAAGGAGACAAGGATAGAAGAGAGAAAAGAAGATAAAACTAAACTAACAAGGTGATACACCAAAGGAGTGGTGAACATCTATTTCTGCAGATTGACACAAATTATAAAAATGCAACACAAATCATGCACAAATTGCTAAAATTGTAATGAAGGATCAAGATAGAACAAACAACACAAGAAAGGATTGAAAATTCATTCACAGAGCTTGCATTGTCATTTCCATTTTTAAATACAGTGCATTACAACAACAAGGAGGTAGAAAACATGTTGTAGTCCTAAAAGGTCTGATATTCCACAAATCCACTTGCTAGGGTGAAGGAGGGAGCCTGCAAAACATAAAAATGTCCAACCCTTTACAAATGAGCCAAATCTAGCTTTTAACAATGAAAACCCGAGCTCAGGAAGGAGAAACGTGGGAAAAATGAAAGGAATCATTCAACCACCGACCAGATCCATCAAAATAGCATGGGTACCCTTAAAATTCATTCCCAAATATTTTTAACCATGTTGGAGAAGAATGGAAGCCATACTACATTAAAAATGGTGGTTGAATGTCAGTTCTGCTCTTTTCCCATGCCAAAGGCGTTTTTTTAATTTTTCTCTCACCAAACTTCATCAAAAAACAAAATTGAAGATTCCATCGTGTAGAGGACTTCAATAGCTTTCCAATGACACCAAAATCGAGAAAATCGAGTTACGGATTGAAAGATATGCCCCTCTGAAGATTTAGGGAAAAACAGGGCAAAAATCGGGTCGGCGGGCCGAAACCCAAAATTTTTCCCTTTTTTGAATTTGGGAAAAAATCCCCAAAAAGCTTCGCGCCCTCACCGCTCCACGCCACGTGGTGCTTCCCCATTCGTCATGAGACTCAAATGGCCTTTTTACGCTTTTTGAATTTTGGAAAAAATTCTAAAATTTCCCCGCGCCCCGCCGCTCCGGGACACTTGGCACACTTTGATTTGGCGCGGGCCTGAATTAATTCTCTTTTCTCTGCGGGCTCGCGGGAACAAATTTTCATTTGCACCATTTGCAACACTTTGGCAAAAAGCCAAAATTTCCTCCGCCTCGACTTCCGCGGTCTCATGGACACGTGGCGCTTTACTATTCGTTGCATGGCCTCCGGGAACAAATTTTCCTTTGCGCCATATTTTGGAAATTTTCTCAACTTATCCCCACCGATCCGACCTCCACCGCCACGTGGCGCCTCCCTATTCATGCGGGCCTCAAGCCATTTCTTTTCCTCCCAGGGCCCGTGGGCAAAAATTTTCTTTTGCGCCCAGCGCACTCCTTGGCGATTTTTCTCATTTTTCTCCGCTAAGCCGCCATTCCGCCGCCACGTGGCACATTCTTATTGGATGCGGGCCTTCCCAAGAAAATTTCCCTCAAAACTCCACTGAGCCATAACTTGTAAAATACAAGTAGTTAGAAAAAAAAATTACCTTTCTAAAAGGTGAAAAATTCTCTATCTAATGAAGCCATTTCCGGATAATTTTGAGTGCGTGAAAAGTGAAAAAAATTCGATTGAGCGCAAGGAAGGAAGGAATGAAAGAAATTTAGTCAAAAATAAGCAAGGGGCTTATTTTGGATAACAATTTTGGCGACTCAGAGGGGTCATCTGCTTGTTGGATGAAGTGACCAGCTTCCTGAAGCAATCCATTGGGCAATGGAGTCATCAACTTAACTGCTTGGTACTCTCAACTCATTAGAAAATTTCTAGGAAGAAGATTGTGAGAGTAGAACATTAGTTGATCTGGAGCATGGCCTGCAAAGATGCATCCTTGGGACAACAAAGATTGTGCCAAAGCACTTAGGGAAATGTAAAACTAAGCTACAACAAAACAATGTGCACAAGCACTTGGAGGAATGAAAATCTAAGCTAATATGTACAAGGTGAGGAGTTTCCCTTCTAGTAGCAATGTTTTAGATAGATTCCATTAACTGGAATCTATAGTTCTTCACCATCCAATGTAGACAATTGGAAGGCATTGTTGTTCTTACATTTTGTGACCATGTAGGGGCCACTCCAAATGGCATCAAAATTTGAATGCCTTCCTGGCTTTGCTTGGTCTGCATCTCATTTCAACACTAAATCTCCAACTTGGAAGGTTCTAGCCTTAGCTTTTCTATCAAAGCTTCTCTTGATCAAGGCTTGGTTCTTCTCCATTGTTTGGGTTACATGCTCTCTGATTTCTTAGAGTTCCATCAATTCTGCATATCTAACCTCCATGGGTTCAAACTCTAACAATTCCAATTGTTTCATGAGTTCCAATGTTGGCAACTCAAGTGACATAGGCAAGATTGTCTCTCTTCCATAAACAAGTCTAAATGTAGAGTTACCGGTGGATCTCTTGGGAGTTATCCTATCAGCCCATAAGGCTGATTCAAGTTTAGTGTGCCAAGTCCTCTGATTCTCATCAAGAGTCCTATTGATGATCTTTAATAGATTTTTGTTGGTAGACTCAACTTGGCCATTACCTTGAGGGTAATAATTTGATGAAGTACTTAGATAGATCTCATTCTTAACAGCCCATTCAGTTACCTTTGATCCTATGAATGCCAATGCATTATCTGATATTATAGTGGTAGGTATACCAAATCTGGTTACTATCCCCTCATAGAAGTCTAGAAAGCTAGATTCATTTGCCTCTTTGAGTGCCACCGCCTCAGTCCATTTGGTGAAGTAGTCTATTGATGTTAGAATCCACTTGTGTCTTTGGCTTGAATTTGGGTTAATGACTCCAATGAAGTCCAAACCCCATTGCATGAATGGCTAGTCAACTGAAATTGGGTGCAATGGAAAGGCTACTAATCTTTCCTTGCTTGTGAAGAATGCACAATTTTTGCACCTCTGTATCTATGCATAAGAATCACTAAACACCTTGGGCCAATAATAGTCATCCTTCATAATCTTGAGGGCCATGTCACTCTTGGAGAAAAATGACCCCCAACTGATCCACCATGGAACTCTTCTAACATTCTATTAATTTGATTTGTCCCAATGCATCTCAGCAGCACTCCATTTATATCCTTTTTGAACAAGACACCATCAACAAGTGCATATGGAATAGCCTGCAATCTGAAGTGTCTTCTCTTGGTTTTGTTCATCTCTAGAGGGCATAGGCCTGTTTGTAAGAAGTGCATTATGTCTTGGGTCCAGCAAGGAGTGAGCATACCACCATTCTCTTCTTGAACACCTCTTTATTCTTGGTTGTCTTGCAACGCCAAAACAACATCCTTCCCATTGCTTGCTTCCATTGATTTTCTCAAGACCAGCTGCTCACACAATCCCTTTTCACCAGCTGCTCACACAATCCCTTTTCTTGGACCAGCTTAGTGACTTTGATCTCAATGTCATACTCCATGACACGAGTAATCCATCCTACACGTTTTTCATTTAAGTCTTTGTTGAGGAGGAAATCCTTAACTCCCACATGAGAAACTAACAGTTGAACCTTGTTGTTTGAAACTAGATGCTTAAATTTCTTCATGCTCCTAATCACTACCGAACATGCTTCTCAATGAAAGAATACCTCACCTCATAATCCTCCAAGCTTTGGCTAAAGAAGGCAATTGGCTGCTCTACATTTTCTTTGTTCTCGTTATACTAAAATTGCAGAATTTTTATCATCATCGCCAAATGCATAAAGGATAAAATCTTTAGAGAAATCTAGGTTAATGAGAGTTGGAGCTTGTGAGATAGCCTCTTTGATTGCCTCAAAACTTTCCTTACCTTCACTTTGTCCATTTGAAAGCCATACTTTTTTCAACATCATAGTTATTGGCTTGACAAGGGCTCAAAAGTCTGGGACAAACCTTAAACAAATTGATTCTTCCCAAGAAACTTTGAAGGGCCTTCTTGTGACTTGGTAATGGCACTTGTTTTTATTGCTTGAACCCTCTCTCGATCAATTGTTAATCCCTCTTTGGAAACAATGTGGCCTAGGAGCTTTCTTTCATGACCTAAGAAAATACATTTTTTGGGATTCAAGGATACCCCAAATCTTCTACATCTTTGGAACACTTGTCTCAAATGAAAGAGATGATCTATTGCACTTTTAGAAAATACAGTAATATCATCTAGGTATATCAGCACTATTTTGTTGATCAATCCCTTGAACGCCATATCCATTGCCCTCTGGAAGGTAGCTCTGACGTTAGACAACCCAAATGGCATTTTCCTATATGCATAGGTTCCCCATTTGGTGGTGAAGGCTATTTTGAACTGATCATCCTCCTTTACCATGATCTGATTATACCCTGAATAACCATCTAGCAATGAAAACCTCTCAGAGCTAGCAACAACTTGCCAAATCTGCTCCATAGAAGAAAGTGGGTAATGATCCTTGAGGGATGCTCTATTCAAATCTCTAAAATCTACACACAATCTGATTTCTCCACTCTTCTTTCTAACTGGGACCAAGTTTGCAACCCAGCTTGAATGCTTGATGGGAAATATGATACTTGCCTATATTAACTTATTCAATTCCTTCTTCATGAGAGGCTCCATGTGTGGGTTGACCGGTCTTTTTTTTTTTTTTCGCCTGATGGGTTTAGCACTTGGATCTAATTCAATTGTGTGTTGAGCTAGCTTGGGATTGAAACCTCTCAAGTCTTCATAGCTCCAAGCAAATATATCCGGGAACTCTTAGCAAAGTTGCATGAACTCATACCTTTCTTACTTCGTTGCCACTTTACCAATTTGAAGTGATTTGTCTTCTCCCACCGAGATGGGCACTGAATCTTCTCCCTTGACTTGGATGTTTTCTTTCTCCTTCCTAAATTGATCATTAGGATTAAAGATGGACTCCAAAGTGACAAGTCCTTTTGGTAGTTTGTTGGTTCTCAGCTGTACCACTTGATCACCATACTGTTGTTCTAACTTTTCCTGATTTTTGGCTGAGAACTCAACTTCTTCTTACAAGAAATTGATGATTTGTTGGTCACTTTCAAACACTTGCCAACTTACATTATTATCTGGCACTAATGGCCTTACAATCACATGAATGTTTGGCTACATTTTATCTTCCTTGATACTTTCCACAACATCAAAGGCTACTCCAACTGCTGCAAGCCTATCAGCAGCTTGGTTTTCTTTCCTAGGGATGGAGTTGATGCCAAAGCCTTCAAAATCCTCAATGAGGTCCCACACCCTATTCTTATAACACTTTAGAAGGTCATTTTTGGTAGCATGTTGTCCCTTAACTTGATTAACAATCAGCGCTTCACACCAAAGACTTGTAAGTTTTTGATACCTCTCTTTCTTAACCAATGCAATCCATGTATCAAAGCTTCATATTCAGCAGTGTTGTTAGAACATGCAAACTAAAATCTAAAAGCTGAATAATACTTAATTCCTTGAGGTGAAACAAGCATAGCTCCCCCTACACCTTGTCTACTTCTTGATCCATCAAAGAACAACTGCCATACCTCATTGTCATCTTTATGGTCCGGCTTGGTGATGCTACGAATAAGCTGATTTTCTTCATGCATGTAATAAACTCCTAATTCATATTCCTCTATTTTCTTGTAGGGATCAAAAGCATGTACCTTGCTTGCCCATTCATCAAGAGTTAAATCGGGATGTTTCCAACTTGTGTCAACTTCATCTCGTGCCCTGGATAATCCTCTTGATCAAATGTTGAGCAGTTGGCATTGATTGGGCTTGGAGTATGAGGCTCAATGTGAAAGTTTGCATAGGTTCAAACCCGATTATGGCCTTAGTTCCATATCTGGTCCGAAACAACATGTGTGACCAATCAACAAATAAATAGCCTCCAATTCTAACTGTGAAATCCCTTGACAAACATAGGGCAAAAAGTGGTGGTAAATCTATCACTTACACATTTTGTAAAACAGTGACATTGGGGCATGCATGCAAAGTGAGGCTCAAATCTTTAATTACCCCAACTGTTGTTATTGTTTTCCCATCTAATTGCACCACCCCTTTGGATATGACTTCATATTGGAGGCCCAACTGATCAACTATTTTCTTGGGCATCACATAACTACTTGCCCTAGAATCAATCATACAATTATGTACTAGTTTATCCCCAATGATCAATGAAACATAGAATGGAGGGGGCTTCAAAACTTTACCTTGTTGTCCTCCATGCTTCCCCTCAGCCTGAGCAACATTTGTGAGTACCTTCTCTTGCATATGAGCTTGTTGATTTGAAGTTGACCAATTCTTCATGGCAGCTTGTAGTAGATCCCTTTGTCTGGGATGGATAGTGATTCCCACATGGATATATTCACATTTGTCTTCTTAAGTTTTTCAATGATGTTAAATGGGGATGAAACATCTCTTTTCTACCCCTTAGCTTGCACATTCTTTTCTTGTACATGGGCTGCAACAACTGGCATTTGAGCTGGTCTAGAAGGTGGCTTGGGTTGTCCTTGCACATTTGGAACTGCATTTTGCTTGCCAACACTTTGTGGAGTGATGGAAGGTTGTGGATCACCTGAGCTAATGACTACCCTTCACCAATATTCCTCTTCTTTGACCGTGTGTTAGCTGCTACATTCTAAGAAATTGTTTGATTCATACCACAAAAATCCTCAACCTACTAATTCACAAGTGCAGTCTCATTTGGAGTTGTATTTTGTTGAGATGTTCCTTGTTGTTGGTTTGTTTCTTGACTCACCTCACTCTCTACGCCAATTTTGTCACCATCAAGGCTTGGTTCAAAGCACCATTGAAGCACATAGACTGGTTGTGAGGTTCATTACATGGGAAACACCAATCATACTCTTGAGCTATATTATTTTGCAGACCGGCACTAAGGCTTTAGAGTTAGATGCATCATTGGGATTATAGGGCTGAAATGGTCTATTGGCGGGTGGCCTCACTTGATTTTGATTTGTAGCTGGATTGGGTGGTCTATTAGGCTGATATGGTTGCCTATTAGGCTGAGTTTGAGACCGATAAGAAGGTTTAAAACTTTGGGTTTGCCGCCTCTTGAGTGTAACTAGCTCATTGCCTAAATTTTGTAATTGTTTCATGACTTCTTGAAGTTCATTTGAGGCACTAGAGGATGAAGTAGAAGTTTCATTTGAACTCTAATTTCTAGGAGTGGGAATAGGAGCTAAAGTAGGTGCTTGACTAGTGCTTGGGTTTTCCAAGTTTGGATATAAGGGCAGGGGGGGCCTAGGCGCTAGTTTACCAGCTTGAATCAAACAATTCTCAGCCCTAATGGCAATACTATAAGCTGCAAGTATATTTACACCTCCCATGGATTGGATTAACATATAAATATCAGAATTTAAAGCTTTGAGATAGTATAAGAAAGCACCTTCATTGTTGGCCTTGGCTTATCACCGGGATTCTATCCCGAGTCCTTTGAAATATGAAATTGAAGTCTCATTAGCCGCTCATTGGAAGTTCTCTTGATAGTTGTCATTGTTCCAAAAGTAGAGACAAATTATCTCTCTTTTCTCCAAATTGCTCATGGAGAGCTATGCACAACTGGTTCTAATTTTGGATAGAGCCTGCCCCAAGGCTCCTGAACCATTGCAAGGCTTTCCCTTTGAATGAAGATGCCAACAATTTGACAACAATTTGCATCTCAACAATCTCATGGATTGCACAAACATTAGCAATGTTTTTAACATGATCACCAAGAGTGATATGATTTTCCCAATAAAGCATGGGATGTTCTTGATGCTACAACCGAACCGGGTTTTGTGCATTGAGAGCAAGTGGGCTGCTGCCAGTGAAGTTGACATAAGGGTTGTGTTGTGCCATTCTGATTGGCCTGAGAACCCTTGTTGATTGGGTGAAAGGTCTACCAGGTGGAGGAGTTGATAGAGTTCTATTTGGTGGAGATGGAGACCTTTAAATTCTTCTTCCCCTCTCTCTTCTTCCTGGGGATAACTGCAGATACTCGTAAAATCTCTCTTCTCGGCCCTTGATCTTGTTTGGATCCTTCTCATGAATCTTCAAACTTGGACTGCTGAAACTAGTTGATTTTATCTCTTTAGAGTCATCAGATGTGTAAATCAGGGCTCTTTTTAAGCAAGAAACTTACAACAAATGCACATCAACTTTTTTGTAATGAAGATGAAGACCTCTAAGGTCCCACCGAGCATGCCAAAACTGTTAGTGCAAATCAGCAGCACCCCTGGATGTTTTCTCATATTTCTAGTTTGATAATGGGCATCCAGTGTGATTGCACAACATGGAATCTTTTCCCCAAGTGTGGGACTTGCAAAAATGAGAAAAAAAACTCCCCAGATTAAAGGTTGGTTCCTCTACTCCTCTGATCAGATGTATGCATGAAATTTGCAGAGGTTTAACTCAAAATCCTACTCTAATTTTGCCAAGGAGACAAGGATAGAAGAGAGAAAAGAAGATAAAACTAAACTAACAAGGTGATACACCAAAGGAGTGGTGAACAAATCTATTTCTGTAGATTGACACAAATTATAAAAATTCAACACAAATCATGCACAAATTGCTAAAATTATAATGATGGATCAGGATAGAGCAAACAATACAAGAAAGGATTGAAAATGCATTCACAGAGCTTGCATTGTTATTTCCATTTTTAAATACGAAGGCATTACATAGCAAGGAGGTAGAAAACATGTTTTAGTCCTAAAAAAGGTCGATATTCCACAAATCCACTTGCCAGGGTGAAGGAGAGAGCCTGCAGAACATAAAAATGTCCAACCCTTTACAAATGAGCCAAATCTGGCTTTTAATAATGAAAACCCAAGCTCAAGAAGGAGAAACGTGGGAAAAATGAAAGGAATCATTCAACCACCAACCAAATCCATCAAAATAGCATGGGTACCCTTAAAAGTTCATTCCCCAAGATTTTCGACCATGCTGGAGAAGAATGGAAGCCATACTGCATTAAAAATGGTGGTTGAATGTCGGTTCTACTCTTTTCCCCATGCCAAAGGCGTTTTTTATTTTTCTCTTACTAAACTTCATCAAAAATCAAAATTGAAGATTCTATCGTGTAGAGGACTTCAATAGATTTCCAATGACACCAAAATCGAGAAAAACCGAGCTCTGATCGAAAGATATGCCCCTTTGAAGATTTAGGGCAAAACTGGGGCAAAAATCGGGTCGGCGGGCCGAAACCAAAATTTTTCCCCTTTTTTGAATTTGGGAAAAAATCCCAAAAGCTCACGCCCCCACCACTCTGCTGCCATGTGGCGCTTCCCATTCGTCTGCCGGGCTCAAATGGCCTTTTTACGCTTTTTTGAATTTTGGAAAAAATTCTAAAATTTCCCCGTGCCCCGCCGCTCCGAGACACGTGGCACACTTTGATTTGCGCGGGCTCAATTAATTCTCTTTTCTCTCGTGGCTCGTGGGAACAAATTTTCCTTTGCGCCATTTGCAACATTTTGGCAAAAAGCCAAAATTTCCTCCGCCCCTCCAACTTCCGCCGGTCTCATGGACACATGGTGCTTTCCTATTCGCTGCGGGCCCACGGGAACAAATTTTCTTTTGCACCATATTTTGGAATTTTCTCAACTTATCCCCGCCGGTCCGACCTCCGCCGCCACGTGGTGCCTCCCTATTCGTGCGGGCCTCAAGCCATTTCTTTTCCTCCGCGGGCCCGCAGCAAAATTTTCTTTTGCACCCCGTGCACTCCTTGCGATTTTTCTCATTTTTCTCCACCGACCCACCATCTGTTGCCACGTGGCACATTCTTATTGGATGTGGGCCTTCCCAGGGAAAATTTCCCTCAAAAACTCTGCTGAGCCATAACTTGCAAAATACAAGGAGTTAGAAGGAAAATTTTACCTTTCTGGAAAGGTGAAAAAATTCTCTATCTGATGAAGCCATTTCTAGATAATTTTGAGTGCCTAAAAGTGAAAAAATTCAATTGAGGCGCAAGGAAGGAAGGAATGAAATAAAAGTTAGTCAAAAATAAGCAAGACGCTTATTTTGGATAACAGTTGTCTAGATGTTTTCCGCTTTTCATGGCTATTTTTAATGAATGAAAAAATAAATAAATTAAGGAACAATAAATGAGGGCATTCGTCGATACAACTAAAGAAATTAGCGTATGAATTTTTTTAGGGCTTCCACAGCTGTTGCCACACCGACTGGCGCCGCTACTACCTGTAAATATTTGGAGTAGGGAGGAGAATGTGCGTGGGGTTTCGTATGGTCGTATGTGCGTGGGGCTTCATTGCTCCATTAATTCCTATGGACACTTTTGCCAGGGACTTTGCATGCGATTGCTTCATGTTTTTTGTATTGTTTTCTGGATGGCACCCAAAGTTCATTTTAGCAGTGATTATAGAGAAGGATACGACTGCAAGGCTGATATTTGGTCATTGGGTATAACTGCAATGGAGCTTGCTCAGGGCCACCCGCCATTTCCTTAGGCGAGGCCAATGGAATTTATTCATTAGCTTAGCAAAGGCATGGTTCCCAAATTATCCGATTCCATGTTTTCAAAATCGTTTCAAGACATGGTGAGCATGTGTCTTGTCCTTGACCCACACAAAAGATCCAGTGCAGAACAACTGTTGAAGCATCCCTTCTTTAAGAATCATGCCAGGAAACCCAATTATCTTGTGAAACATGTATTGGATGGACTGCAGTCACTTGCAGGAAGGATCAAGAATTTCAAGGAGGAAGAATATGGTCACTGTCAAGCCAAAGCCCTTGGTGCAGTACAATCCTTGTCTATTCAGCCTCTTCATCTACCAAAGGAAGGAGAATATGAGAAGTGGGATTTTAGCTGATATGTTTCCAGTTAAAAGCATAATTAATGGTGTATTTTCCCATTTTTGAAGGGCTGGAAGGAGTTTGTTTGTTTGTTGATTTTCATATAGAACTTGGTGCATAGATTTTGTAAATAAGTGGAGGCTGTTTCCTTCCTTCAATTTTGATGTATATACATATAAAAAAATCTTTTCCTATTGTGCAGTCTGCATGCATCTCTATCTGTGTCTGCAAATCTTTATATTCTTTCCTTTTTTCTGTGTGTGTCTGAGGAAGATGTTGCTATACACAGAGTAAATAAAGATGATTAATAAAATATAGTAATTAAGGAAAAGCAGGATGCCATAGTGCTAAGCATTCTTAATGCATATTGTTTTCTTTGGGGTGCATGATTGTAGTCTTTTGTTGTGCAGTAATACTATAATTTAGCTTTGAATTGTGGTTTTAATTTATGGGTTATAAATTGTGATCTAGCCCACCTGGAGATGTCCTTCCCAGTGGGGGTGAGGAATGATTTATTAGTAAAAAATCACATCCCACCCAGCATACTCTGAACTTTGGGGATCAATTTCCAATAGACATTTCTGTAGAGTTTTCATCCAATAAGTATTTTTGAAGTCTTATATAATGGTTTGGAATTTGATGATTATGACAAAACCCAGGTGGGCTAAGTTTTTAGTAGAACCCATATAGTTTGTAGTATGTTATGGAGCACGAGATGTAGTGTCATGGACAAGTAATGGACATTGTAAAGAAGCCCTCGAGTTTGATGATTTGCAAATATATTCTAATTACCCAGCATCTACAACCTCTGCCAACATCCTCTTGTCCTCTATCCAAATGTGATATTTGGCACAATGCATTTCTCCTCAAGATCCAATATGGAGATGCCTAAAATGATGGAAGAGGAGTGTTTTATGTTGTTGTTGTTTTGAGTTTTAGTGTCATCTCAAGTTGTCTTCTAAAAACCCACCAAAAAAAACAAAAAAAAAAGGCCACAGGAAAGATATCATGCCTGCAAAATGTGGAAGCATGTGAATTGTTTGACAAAATGCCATCTCAAATTGTCTTCTAAAACCCACAAAAATAAAAGAAAAAGAAAAACACCATAAGAAGGATATCATGTATGCAAAATATAGAAGCATGTGAACTGTTTTACAAAATGCCATCTCAAAATGTCTTCTAAAAACCACTAAAAATAAAAATAAAAACATCACAAGAAAAGTTTGTCTGCAAAATACTAAAACATACACAGACATACAAGTATTAGCATTTCAGATCATGACAAACATACAAGTATCAATTGTGACTTTTCTCTATTTAATTTGTAGATATAAAGAGTGCACTCCGTTGAAGCAACAAAAATATGTGAAGTTTATAATGTTGCTCTAAATAAATATTCAAAATAGCACAGGACATGGTTTCTGGAAAGATAAAAAGCAGTACATTTCTTGTAATCATTTCGACTAAAAAAGTTAAGCAAGATAGAAAACACGTGTAAGATTTTCTCATCCATATAAATAATCAGCTGATAAAAATACGCAGAGCAGGATAAACTTGATCCCTGCAACACGTGACATAAAAAGAAACTTAAAAAGTACAGGGACCGTCAATTCTCTCAGTTGCCAGATACCAGTAATTATATAAAACTACATGAAAAAATCAGAGTCTTCGTAGCTGCAAAATGACTTACGAATTTCTAATATTTGGGGATTTGAGGAAACAACTTCAATAGGTTTAAGCAGAAAATGTTGGCAGAAAACAACCATAATAGAAAATGACGAGAATAAAAGGGCAAAGAGAATTTTTCCAAAAAAAATATGCAAGTGTTTTTTAGATTTTCACAAAAATTCTTAATGGACATCAAATATTTTTTATTTCCAAAAGAACAAAAAAAGACGGTCTAAAACTATTCGATTTCCAAAAACGAAAAAAAGAAACTACTTACAATATCTGGATTTTCACAGGTAACTCCAATGCTAAAAACGAATCAATGCACTTTGACATTCCCTGAAACCCAAGAGAACGAAGGTTTTCTTTTGCATCTTGTTGTACAGTTGTGTTCGCGGATAGCAACTCTTGAACATTTGGAACTTCAAAATCTAAATGCGGAGCTTGTGGATGCAATTCTCTAGAAACCGTTTTATGTTTAGGATTTGGTACGTGGAAAAGTAGTCAGGTTTTATGGAATGTAAATGAAAAAGAGATAAAAGGCTCAAGCAAGGAGATAGTTAGGGGGATTCCCACGTGAGTTTAGAGGAAAATGGGTAGGGAAGAAATTTTTGTATTGAAAAAGACACAGGTCAATAAAGAAGGGTGCTTTGTTTTGGCTTGACGGTGAAATTCTTGACTGTGTTGGTTTTGGTTTAGCAACTTGAGAATAGACAAGTTTAGATAGATCCAACAAGTTAATTTGGAGGCTTCTTAACCATATTGAGTATAGAAAAGAGACGGTATACTCTGTTTTGTCTTAGAGATCCATAAAAGCCTGAAAAATCAGTCTCCTACAGGCCTGCAAAATTCAAATGTAGATATTTCATCATTTTCAAAATCTATTGATCAATTAATCCTCACTGGTAATTTAATCATGTGGAAGAGACCTAGATAGACCTACAGTAGAGATTTGGGTTTTTGAAATTGATTAGTTTGCATTTTATAAGATTTTTAGCTTATTCGGGTTTCTCAGAAACCCTATCTAAGGTTTGTCTCAAAAGTTGATATTGAAGCCTTTACCCTTTATTCCAAAACATGAAAACTTATACAAAACATCTAAAGGATACATAGAGATTGTTTTTCAAGGTTTTGAGTGTTGAGAAGCTACCAACTATTGGATATCTATGACAGTTGTCTATAGGAGTGACTGTGACAGTATAAAACCTATTTGGGGAAACAAAGATTGTTAGAAACTTGATTTTTCTTTTATTCTTGATTTTGATACTTTATAGATTGCATATGGAGATTGCAAAGTGACTGGTTTTGAGTGTTTAAAGTAGTGTTACGCGGGACGCGTCCCACCATTTTCCTCGCGTCTGGACGTCCTGGGGACTTGGGGACGGGGCGAGACGTTCCCCTCTGCCGTCCCTAATTTCCGGAAAAAAAGGGGATGTCCTGGGACGTCCCCACAAACAAATGCACCCAGGATGTCCCCCAACAAAATCTGCACTTTTCCAACATTAAAACATGTGAATTTCAGTTTTATAATACTTTTTAAAATAATTTTTTAAACTTTTAATACGTTCTAGTAGAAAACAACATGCGATTTCTCATAATTACCATAAACTAGTAAGTATTGTTGCTCCTCCATGTTATGTCCGATGATATGAAGTAATGGTCACAAGTCGAGTTTTATAAATTTTCAGTCATACACTATATAGCTAGTGTTTGTTAATTCTTCGTTCTTTGGTTATCTAGAGATAGTTTATGGTTCTTCTTGCTTCGTTGATAGGACATTTTGTTTGTTTCTTTGCATAGTTAAGATTTTATATATCGCAAATTTTTTTGCTTGCACTCCATCTGCATGTAGCAGGATCAAAATGTATGTAATCCTATTCTCAAATATAAAATATAATAGTCACAATTTTTTTAAAAGGAAAAAGTAGAGATTATAGTTTGTACATGTTGTGGCATTCGAAAAATGAGTAATATTTATGCTTGCTTAATTTTCTATAAAGATATTGTAGTTTTCTGTGGACTTGCAGCAGACACTAACTAGATATAGCTAGCTTAGTCGAGTGTTAGCATTTGAAAATCATGAGAACAATGTAACAGTTACTCTTGTTCTTGTTATGTTCTAATCAGTGGCTTTGTAATAGGTACGTCAACCACATATAGATGCAGTTACCCATGTAGTAGTGGATGAAATCACATTACAAACGTATTAATTTTCAAAACATATAGATCTACTTAAATGGGAAATAGAAAAAAGTAAAATGAAAAGCTCAAATAAAGACTCTTACCTCTTAAATCCCCGTCGAAATCTTTTGAAGCTGATGCAAATGAATAATTGGATTAATCATTAATGGTTTCAATCTTCAAACTTTCAATTTTAAGTCTTAGTTTATTGAATTATTCATGTTATATTTGTAAAATTAATAAATTATATATATTTTTATTAGTTGTCCCTTTAGTCCCCGCCGTCCCCAAATTTTCAAAAAAAATTGTCGTCCCGGAGTCTTAGGTAACTATGGTTTAAAGTGCTAAGGAGACGATAATTGCAAGAAATCCTTGTCATTTGCATTTAGAAGGACTACCCTACCCTGTAGACCTAACTATAAGAGTAAAATTGCTAGGAAAGGGATTTCTGTTTGGAGTTTGGTCGTAAAAGTTTGTAGACCACTATAACATGATAAAAGGTATGTTAAAATAACTTTAGTACAGTTGGAAACCATTCAATCGAACAACTTTAATGCTTGAAAATTCAAGATTGCGGGGCTACAAGAGACTAAGTTAACAAGAGAAGAAGGTGGTGTTAGAAAAGTGATTTGTCTTAAGAATTGAACCGTAAATTTCATCATACACCATGAGGGGCATAATGGGTGCTTGAAACTAATCTTACTTTGTATGCACTTGCAAGACTTTTAGTTTGTTCCAAACATGAAACTACCAAAGACCTTGTTCTTAAGGGCTAAATGAGACAATTTTGACAAAGGTGGAGACATTTGAGGTTTTCTTTGTTTTTGATCATTGTGAAGGCTACAATATCATTAAATTAACCTTGATAACAGAGTACATTGATGGCGTATGTCAGTTAAGACCAAAAAGACTAAAATTTGCATGTTGTTACTATCCAAACTTGAGAAGCTTGTAAGGACAGTTTTGAGAAAAAGTAAAGGAGTTTGTAATTTGCCTTGTTTGTAACCATTTTGAAGGTTGATCTAGCATTGAGAAGGAGGATAGAACATGGTACATTGATTGAAAAGGTTAGAATAAGATTAAAAGATCAATCTTGCATGTTTTGTGCCAATTAGACAAATGGTGTGGTGGATCCTCAAATCAGAGCTATAGGACAGTTTTTTGTGGTTGATCTAGATTTATTCATTGGTTGCATAGGTTTCATGATGTGCTCTGCATCAGTGTAGTGATCATTACAAGGCATACAACTTGTTGGATGTCTCTACCAATAAAGTGATGGTAGGGATGTTTGTATGTCTGTGTCTGTGGCAGAAAATTACAACTCATAAAATCTGCATTGCATGAGACCGCCAAATAAGGAGACCTATTGCTTCTAGTTCTAGGTCACTTTGCTAAAAATAGTTTAAAATTGCTTTTAAAAGCAAAAACGTTTAAAGCAACTAACTGTTAGTAGTTACTAAATGTTATCATGATCATCTTATTAACTGTAAATCAAGTAGAAGTCACTTTTAAAGTACGAGTACTTAAAAAGTAACGGTTTCAGGAGAGGGAATTAATCTTTAATTACTGTAGTGAGATCTTTAATTACGGTTAGTTTTAATTGTAGTTAGATATAGTGAGATATTTAATTATGGTTAGTTTTAATTTTAATTAGCTATAATGAGATCTTTAATTAGCGTTAGTTATTAATTATAGTTAGCTCTAATGAGATCTTTAATTACGGTTAGTTATTATGAGAAGCTGGGCAAGAACACAGGTAGCGTGAAATTTGATAGTTATGTGGAAAAATACTCCAAACAATTTTTTTAAAACCCTTCGAGTCTTCTTAATAAACAACTATATTGAATGGATAGCCGTCAAATTTAGAACCTACCTCTATTTGTACACACATTATTGCTTTTGTTTCTTTGAAAGGTCATATTCTTACGTTGATGGCTGCCAACTCTCAAATCTCATTTTTCTTTCCGTTTCTCTTGAGGCGCGTTAGGGGAAAAGTGGTTTTACATATTATTCTCACGGGCTTCCGCCCGAGATGGAGCTCCTTCTACAATGGGTAAGACTCGAAACTTCATTTAAGATCTTTCATGGATTACTTGTTTTGAGGGGAAAACATGGCCTAAACACAAGGAAAGTGCAAGTGGATGGAAAATATGACACTATTCTTTCCCTAGATTATTGTAAATGAGTAGATGAGCCCAGAGTGAACTTGAGTTTTAAAATAAAAATTCATCAAGGGTCAATGTGTAGAAGAAGGTTCTCATAACAATGATTTTTGTCAAAAGAAACAAACTAATCAAGACAATGCATTTACAAGATAATTCAACACCCAATCTTTTACAAGGAATAAACGCTTTGAATATACATAGTACAAGGAGATTTTGTTACTTGAGATTAATTACTCACAAGAGGAAAGTTATGTAAGCATCTTTAAGACTTACTAATACAACAATGCCATGTTACAAACAATAGTTTAGACAAATTGTAGTATAGAGATCTAGAACTCAAGTACCAAAGAAGAGGTTCTCCATGTGCACAGTTTGATGTTATATGCGATACATTGAGCCAATGTATCTACAATCCATGAAGCTCAATATATAATGAGGGAAATATCTTCTTAAGGAAGGGTATATGATCATCAACAAGGTTAGTACCCAAATAAACCTTGAAAGAGACGGTTAAAAAATATTTCTACAAGGGGTACTGGTGGGTAATGGGAAGTGAAGGTGAGCCTGTTGTTAACAAGTTGTTAGATATTTTCTAAGAATTTGGAAAATGGAGGAATCCTCTTAGATGCAATAGAGAACAAATTAGGCCTTGGGTGCTTATGAAACCCGCCCTTACAAATTAGCACACTACCATCATAATTGTATCTAGTTGTTTTTGAAAGATAAGCCTTGATTTTGAAGAAAACATTGAAAAATATCATGACACTTATTTAGAACAGTTCTTCATATTTGCTAATGAAGTATTAGGAAACAAAGGATTATTCAAACACCAAGATCAATAAGTTGGTTACAACATACGAAATAAAAAGAGAAACTCGGACAATTACATAGAACTATAAAAGAAGGTGAGTTATGCTCCATTTATTGTATAGACAAATGTTGCCCATCAAAATATTGATAAGTAATTGGTGCTATTATCACTGGTATAGGTTTCACACAAGCTTTCTTTTACCATTAGGTTGGGAAACAAAAGTTCTTAATTGTCTTATGATTGTATTTTAAAACTACTGAATATGGCTAGTGAAAAGGAGGCATTTCATCAAACACGTTGGGTGCCTGTTCTAAAAATGTGGAAGCGTGTGAGCTATTTGAAAAAATGCCTTAAAAATATGTAGTTTTTGCATTCCTGAAAGGACTATGTTGAATAAAAAATTACATATCCATAAAGACTACCACATGTTTTTTTAATTATAAAAAAATTAATAAAACATGAGGACTTTGACTGGAATTGAACCTTGGAAAGTTCGTGTGAGATTCAATATTGCCAATAGGCTCCAAAGGATCAAGAGAGATGAAAAGGACATCATTTGGTTGACTTACTATTTTGGGGATTTCTTCTTGCTCCTCATGGGTTCTTTATTCTTTAGTCAATTTGGAAGGCATGGGAACAAGGGAAGCACTTGGTGGTTGGGAATCCTATCTTCTCTTCCTTTGAAACTAAGTGCCAAGTCTACAAATCGATTTCATCGAATCTGAAATATTAAATTCTAATCCAATCAGAAATACCTCCTTTGTATACACAAGAGAGTATATAAAATTGTAGTCTTTGTGTTTTCATTCATCATGTTGTTATTTTTTTAACACATTAGAGGTGTTTACTATCTCAAGTGATCATTATTAATACCCTATAAACATTACAGACAATTTCACAATTTTGGGGTTGTCCATTTTCTCACGGTATATTCTATGATTATCCAACCCAGTTTGGCATTCTGCATTTTTAATTGCTTATTTCCTTCACTAATTTTTTGAACTTTACATTAGGGGATCTTTTTATTTTTGAGTTTCAAGATGAACCATGCCTTTGCTACAAACACTTAGCAAATAATATAAATTTTCTTGTCTGGTCCTTGAGAGATTATGTATGATCTATGTGAATGGATAAGTAAGGTCATTGGATGCAACTCGTCCTTACGGTTAATGAAATTTTCCTCTGATTGTGGGGTTTGTAAGAGAGATCCTACAAGATCTATATGGTTGACTAAGTTACAATATATTTTTTAATGAAAACTAAGTTTGTTAATCGATAGTTGCAACACTTTTGTAATATGGGTAGATTTTTTCTAAAGCCATCCATAGTTTAGCAATCATGAATCCCAAAACCCCTTTGGCCATATGATTTGAAGTCCCATTTTCAATAGACACAATTCAGATTAAATTTATTAGTAATTTTTGTTGAAAACAAATTGTTATTATAACTAATTTCTCTTATAAAAGGCTGAAGCTGAGACAATGTTGGTGTTTGTAGTAACGTAAAGGTGAGACATTGGTGGTGTATATAATCACGCATTCATTCTCAAAAGTTTCTTCCTTTGTGGTGTCTATAATAAAACCTTTACATGAATTTTAAAAATGGGCAATTATCACTACTACAAAAAGGGAACATATGACTTATACTACCTTTGCCTTAGGAGAATAGGTGCCTGTGTCTTGAGGGTTTTCTTGTGATTCTTGATGTCTGTGCTCTGCTGCGTATGAGAGCCTAACATTTTGAATATCTTTATTCCAATGAAAAATAGAAAGGAATTTTATGCTTAATTACAGAATTTCTACTGTTGTCAACCCAGTCTATAGATGTTATTTATAAATGGAAATGTTCTCAACTTCCAGGTTGTTGAACAAGATTATGAAAATAAAAAAATTGAATGAAAGAATTGCCATGTTTTTGGGGGAGTTGTAGTTATACAAGTAAAGTCAATTTATTGTTAGAATGATGTTAATTATTTTATCTTTTCTTTGTTAATAGGTTTTTAGAGAAACCAACCTAAATTTGTCCATCGGAAACAATAGTTAAGAAATGCATTATTCTTTCTCTATGACTATAAAATAGGAGTGAAAAAATTTGGGTGGAAAATCACTAATTAGTATTAATTAGTAATTATTATTGTTGACAACTAGGAGCACAAACTAAGATAGACTTGAAGGAAAAGAAGCTAAGAGTGGAGGATTCCTTAAATGCAACAAAGGTATGCTATAAAAATTTAATTGAGATTGCGTATGGAATGGCTATGGTGTGAAGGAGACAAAATCTCACTACTACAAAGGGGGTCAATTAGAGACAAAAATTAGAGAAGAAATTAACTTGCCCGCCTATTTACATTTTCTATTTTTTTATAATATGTTCACTTTTGTTAGTCGGGACAAAGTTGAGACAGAGTTGGTGCATCTGGCTCTAGAAGTACTGTAAATTATCCAAGATTCCAATGTTTTTATCATAGAAGAACACTAGCATGGCATAGTTATATATCTAACGAAAAAGAGCTAGATGCTTATAGAGAAGACGCTTTGAGGAAAATAGTTGCCATGCTATGAATTGTGGTGGTAATGTTGGGACAAAAGAGATATTTGACCAAAATAAGGGAGAGAATAGAGCATGTAGGGTCATAGCTTGCAAAGGGGTTTCCCAAATGTATGACACAGACAATTAATGCACCAAACCGATGGTGTTATAGTAGCTATTATACTATTTCATTTGTATGTTATTTTCCAAATTTTAGTTGAAGTGGCATATGCACTTAGTAAAATCTGCAAAATATGTTTAGCATTTGATACAAGTTTACTTTCTGATAAGTGAACTATTTATGTGGAAGAATTTAAATTATTCCTTTTTTCCTATTTTATTTGTTTTCCAGTTGGCAGTGCATCCAAAGAACATTTTCTATAGTAAAGTCTTACAGCAAACATTGCTTTTGCAGATACGATAAAGGCAGAAAAGGATGGCAACCATTCACATAATGTTGCATAGCCTACAAATAAATGAATAAGTCTTCAAGATTATGTGAATATCCTTATTGATAGGAGTGCTGCAAATGGTATGTACTTTACTTCATTATAATTTATCTTTAATTTTTTTCAATTATTTGTACTGCTATAGTATATTAATAGTGTCTTGTACTATAAAGGAAAGGGGGTTGAATGGAGGTTGTATTGCTTTTCTATTCCCATGAGTCTCTATTTATCCTTCACTTGAAATAGACACAGACATTGATAGATTCTGATTGTAGTTTGTCAAACATAGTTTGTTTAAATATGTTCCACAAGGTACAAAATTATATGTAGTTAATTAAAACTGTTGGCGGTTCTTAATATAAGTAAAACACAATTGAAAATCATAGTAATCCTAGAGACTTGTAATCATTCATCCATTGCAGTTTGAAATACTTCTCTTTATGTGATGAATTATTTTGAATTTTCAAGTGTTGGGTGGATGCCTTTTGTATGTATCTTGATTGTCATCATTTCATTAATTTCAAATTTGTAAGCTATGCAAAAACCTGAGAGGTTTTGATGTATTAAGACAACAAATATGGATGTTTAACCTCTTATAAAAGTTGTAATACAATTTTATCCATAGTGAGGGGAACACAAAGATGTTCAATTGTAGAGTTTAATTGTTTGTCTTCTATCATTTGGTCTTTGAGGCAGAGGTGTCATTTTTATTGCAAATTCGATTGTTTTGATCATTGCAAGAACTATTTTCAATTGGCTCCAAGTAGGAGATAGATTTATGCTTCGCATCCACATCCATAAATGGATTTTGTTATGGAAATGCTACAGGTCTTTACAGATCACTTGGAGATGATGTTTAGTGTTGTATAGTTAGGATTTGAGATCCTCTTGGAGAGCACATCATGTTTTGCTGGTTATGTTTTTATGACGCCAAATTTAGATTTTTTCATTGTTGGCAATATAAGTGAGAAGGAGGCATAAACTATTTGGTCATCGATCACATTGAAACAAGGAGGATAAACAAGTTTGGGCTGGGATTTGAATTGGTATGTGAACACTATCCTTTTCTTATTTATTGCTACAAGGGCCAATCTACAAGACAAGAAATAGAAACACAATCCTTAAAAGGGGCGTATTTGAAAACAATTCCTTGATGCACATGTTTCAAGGATTATAATTTTCTTCAATTTTATGGTTCATTCTTAACCTCCAATATACATAAAAGTGTAAATTACACTAAATTTTAATGCACTTGCATCTAATGCATGAGCAACTCTAGATGCTCTGTTTCCGATGATTCTTATTTTTTGTCTTTTGTTTTTGTGCAACTGCTATTTTTTTAGAAAAACATGAAGGAGGAATATTTGTACCATGAAACACAATAGTCACCATAATTGCTATGCAAACTATCCACAAGGAGCATATCTTAACCACCATGCTAACATGGGTTCAACAAGGAGTCTATCTGAACCACTAGACTAACTGCCAAAGTCAGGAATAACGTAGTTGGGATTTTAAAGGAGTGTATCTTACCATCCAGCCTACCATGCCAAGGAGATGAAAGTGATTTTTCTGCCAGAACCAAATTGCAACATTATATTGCTCATTACGTACCTTCTTTGTAGCAGCTCGCCAGTCATGCTTCTCAACTTTTGATCTCCCAACTTTACCGACATTCAGTCGAAGTTCGAGAGAGTTTAGCAGTAGTTTAACTTTACACAAACGGCCATCAATGTCTCTAGGAGTAAAAAGAAAGCATGTCTTTCCCTCTTGCTCAATAGATATGATGTCTGGAATTCCACCTAAACTTGATGCTACAATAGGAACCCCAGAAGACATCGCTTCCAAAACAACAAAACCTAAGGTTTCTGATTCTGAAGGAGTAACAAAAACATCCCTAGTAAATACATTATGCATGCTTGCAAACATTTTTTCAAGTTCCATCCTATATGAAAATCCCCAAGATTTACAGGCAAACAAACATAAATTAGCACCCATCCCTACCATCAAGGAAGCATTTTCTATTTACATTTAGGTCTTTAGGCCTGGTGCATACACACTTTTACCTATATGGTCCATCTCCTATAAATGCAAGTTGCACATCAAGTAGTCTATCCACGAGCCTACAGAACACGGAGTTACACGATCTGAACAAACAAATTGACCCCTAGTAATAATTTCAAACCACATCAGTTACGAAATTAATTAATGTATCCTTCCATAACAAATAACTTAGATCATGAGGCGTTCACATTGTAATGTACACATGTGATTGCTAGTCTTTAGCCACTCCTTCTCATCCTGTCGTATTAAGTCCACAAGAAATCTTGAGCCGCTACTTCTTCTCATCCATAAAAATAATCTGCACCTTCCTCTTTAGCCCTGCATCGAAGAAAGAGTAAACCCGTTGATGCTCGATTACCAAAGAAAAATAATATTAAAAAGAAAAAATTAAAAGAAAGGAAAATTAGAGGCAAAAATATGGGGAAGGTAATTAATTAGAGACAAAAATATATTATATGGGGAGGGTATTATATTTTTGTCTTTAATTAACGTCAAAAAACATTCCCCTTGTAGTAGTGCGGGATAAAGGGATGGAATTATGTCAATATAATTCTCCATTTTGGAAGTGTTTCACTTGCGGAAGTGTTTCATTCAGTAGTAAAATGTTATCCGACGCTCAATAAATGTGGAAGCCTCATGAGTGCACCTTGTTTTGAGTTGCGAACATAAAATATTATCTCGCGCTTAGAAATGTGGAAGCCTCGCGACTCCATCTTATGCGTAAAATATTATCCGGCACTTAGCAAATGTGGAAGCCTCATGACTACATCCTATTTTCAGTTGCCAGGGAAAATATTAATAGTGTCACGCGTTCAAAGTCTCACGACTAATTTAATTTGACGTGCAAGGGCGAAAGACAATAAAAATCATATGGCGTCTGCTTCGGTCATGCCCATTTCGTTTACAAAAGCATTTCAATAGAGGCTAATATATCTTATAGACATGCCAAGAAATTGATTTGATATTTGTAACCTCTAAATGCAAGTCTACACCAAAATACTAATACATAGCATTTAGTCAACAAATCAAACCCTCTTGATCTTACCTTTTTTCTCTTTCTTTTTGATTGTATTTCAACCCCCATGAGGAGCGCCTTTGATAGTCACTTGAAGGTTTGAGTTTTGGATTTCAATTAATGATTGCTCTTTGTTAGACTCATATGTTTCAGATTCATGGGTTTTCTTCATTCCTCTACTGGAAGTTCTCTTACAATTACCTCTCTTGAACAAAGATTCTCCACAGAGATCATTTCTTCCAGAGTTTCTAATAAATGATTTAACTCTTCGTTCCAAAATTTTGTGCCTTCAAATTTCTTTTTCTCTACCTTCGAGGTGTGTACATCTTATGTATTCTTGTCGACTTTGGCTTCTGAAGGAGGAGAAACATAACCTTGCAAAATTATAGGTTTTATGGAAGACCACTTTTTCCTTTTAGGTAGCCCTTGTGCTTGAAGGCATGTTTCCTGAAGATGTCTTGTTTGATGACAAAATAGACACCTAAACATCATATTTTCATAATCCAAGATCTGGATCCATTGGAAATTTCCCTACTTTAGAATCAACATGTTTTTGAAACCTTTATTGAATTCAATCTCTGCAAAAATTAGAGCATAGATGAAAATACATTGCACAATCCATTCGTCATCAGACTTTAAAAATTTTCCCAACGTATTTCCAATATCCTGAATGACTATATGGTTCCAAAAAGGAATAGGTAAATTTGGGATTCAGGCCCAAACTAACATTTTAAATACCACCATAGTGGAGGAGTTAAAATCTAGGAACCAAGGGGTGATGAAGTGTCTCGCTTCTTCCCCAAAACTAGGGCCCTTCCTCAAAGACTTCATGGTAGTCCTCCACATAGAGCTAGACTATAAAGAAACATTTGGAGCATAAAAAGATATCAAAATCTTTGGCCCAATTGTAGTGAATCCAATGTTAAGGATTTATAAATTTTAGTCAAAATCCATTAAATCAACATATTACAACTAGAGAATTAAGGGTTGTAGAAAATTCTTGAATCACTAGATACATGATCTCTAGAGTAGACACCTTGTCTGACTTCTCTAAAATATACAGGCTTGATAAAGAGGGGGAGTGGGTTGAAAGGGGGGATCCCTTAGATTGGACAACATCCTTGAAGGATTGGGGAGGCCCCCAACCTCCCACTTCCTCCACATTGCCCCTATGTAAAAATTGTCATGATACTATTGTTGGTGCCAAACTGGCTTTCCTCGTGCAGCTAGCCCTTCACAATTGTGGCCACCAATGCCCTAAATGCTTAGGGTTTTCTCTCCCACCACGTCCTAATATTTTTTTAGACGGGTAGCTTATTTCACCCATCTTATTTGAATACACAATGATACAACATTTATCTCATTGGGGTGTTATTTGTTTGGCACATTCCAATAATCTATAAAATTATTGTCTTTGTTTTTTGTTGTCTTCATCTCTTCACTCCCTTCCATTCTTTTGTGAAGATCTTTAATTTCCCCCTTTCTACTTAATATGTCTTTATTTATTTTTGCAATTAAAATTGTAAATATCTCTTGTCTTTATAAAAAACAATGTGGGTGACATTAGTATCAAATGTGACACTTTGCTTTGTGATGGTGATTGCAATCCACTTTTTTACGTTTATGCCTCCCTTGCATGTTTGTCTATTGAATAAGAATGTCTTATCTTTAAGAGATGATGAGGAAATTTAGTATTCTTAGTTGTTTCTACAATTTCTCGAGACTTTCATTAGCTAATACTTTATCTTATGGTCTCCTAATTTGATTCTACTAAAAATATTTGGACTAGAGTGTTTGGTAAGGCACTTAATTTTTTTAGACTAGTTAACATCAAACCCAAGGTGCTTGGCAAGGAACTTACAAAATGTTGACTAGTTATAGCTTCTCTCAAGTGGTTGCTTCACATAGACATGCCATTTCCTAGTGGGATTTGATCTTGGGTTGATTAATGTGTAAATGTAAGCCTACACCAAAACTCCAAATTATGGTGCTTAGCACTCATCATAGTAATTTTTTTGACTTGTTAACATCAAACCCGAGGTGCTTAGAAAGGAATTTACAAAATGTTGACTTGTTATAACCTCTCTCAAGTAGAGATCTAAGGTTTCTTCGCATAGACATGCCATTTTCTATTGGGATTTGATCTTGGGTTGATTAACTTGTAAACGTAAGTCTACATAAAAACTCCAAACTATGGTGCTTTGCACACATCGTAGCCTTTTCTCAAATGAAGGTTGAAGCTTATATGCATTCATTGAATTACATGATGCCACAATGAAATTCCCCTTTCAATAACATACTCTAAAAATATGCATTTATTCATAAAACCAAACCCACATTTTAATTGGTTTGTTTGGTCTATAGTGACGTATAAACCCTAATATGTCATTTTCCTTACACCAATACGGGTGACACCCCAATGGAAGTGTCCTCTTACCAAAATAATGGTTAATTGGTTACAAGCTCAATATGTTCATTTCTTGATCCTTCCCCTCTCCTCCCTAGTGGTTTCAAAATATCCAAAAACATCCTCTAGCAATTGCCTCTTAATATATGTACTATTGCCTGAGTCAAATATGTCTCTTTAATGTAACTTGCAATTACTTTTACAACTCTAAAAATCCTTCTTTAATAAAAAAATTAACCCCGCATTGGTCGGTTGGTGTTGTCATGGTAACATATAATCCCTAATAAATCATGATCATTATGCCAAAAGGGGTGAACCCACAACGAAAATAACCCTCTTACTAACATAACATGTCAATAGGGGTGAATCCTCATATTTGACTATTAGTGTAACCATTACACCTCCATTTTGTACAAGTTCTAGCCATTATTTTTCTCTTTTTGTAAGGAGAGAAAGTTTGTGAGGGATGGGTATGAGATGAAGGAACAACTTCTCCAATGTTTCTTTCACCAAATTCTAAAGGTTCGTGTGGAGGTCTTGGCCTTCTCAATTTCCAACTCCAAAGAATAATTATCTCTTTCAAGTGGATAATGTGTGCTCTTGAAGGAAATGAGAAATTACAAAATATTCTTCCATGTTGTAACTTTGAGGGCACTCCATATGGTAGAAGGATGTGGAAGAGTTTAGGTCTTCACTTCTTAATAACTATTGTGGTTAGAGTAAAATGAATTGGCACTTTTATTTCTCATAATCCTAGGAGAATTGAAAACATCACCTCTCTCCTATTATGGTGTCCATTTGTAGTAACCACCTTTTTCAGTGCTCTCATTTTGGTCGCATGTGACCCATTGTATTTATACTATCATGATGACATGGACATTATTGTTTATTTTGTTATTTTGATGGGACATGATCACACGACATTGTTGCTTGATAGGGATATTAATGCTTTAGTACATTGTTTGATATGACATTATTCATGATATCGTATTGCTAGCATTAAAATGTTAACTCTTGTTCACAGGTTGGTTATGGGGCACACGATGCCACTTTGTTCATTATCATATATTATGTTTTGATGATGATATCATGAGTTATTACATACATGTTTTGTATTGATATTGTATTCATATTTGATGTATGATGACGATTATACAATTTCATTCAGTGGATGTTTTGTGATGTCGATCAACTGCTAACTTAGCATGGCTTGTATGGATGTTTATTTTAATGCATATGATCGTATCATATTTTTGTTATTATATTGGGCAGATACGAGGTTTACATTTAGTTGTGTAGGTGACAGGAAATAAATCATGAAGAAAATGTGGGACTTAAGGAACACATGCCCCTTAGCATAAATGGCCTAAAGTTCAAACCTCTTCTTCTTCTTATCGATCACGATTCCCCCCTTTCTCTTATTAAATTTTGTCATGTTGGTTGCTTGGATTTGATATTGTGAACATTATCTTTCCTCCATCATGGTGATGAAATTTTGTATGTTTCTTATCTACTTGCTAGAGTGTTATGCTTCCTTGGTTTAATGTTAACTAGTGTTAAATGTTACCCTTTCCATGTCATTCTAACATCTTATTTTGGTTTGGAATGATGTGTTGAGGTAAGGTGGATTAGGCCACCTAATCATGGATTAGATGAACCTAACCACCCCTCCTAACATTGTCACATTTTTTCCAAACTCGGATTTGGGAAAAGTGTGTTATTTAGAAGGGTAAATGGCAAGCAAGGGACCTCATTTGCATGGAAAAGATGCCCTGCCCTCCATCCCTATGGGTGAGTGGGCTCTTTTCAATGCAAATGAGGCTAATTGGCTCATTCCCCCTCCCCCACACACACTTCATATTTATGGGCTATTTGATTTTTGGGGATTGTATGGGATTTGAGAAAATTCCCTCATGATTGCTTGGGCTATTTTTTATTTTTCCTTTATTCATTTTTGGGTGCAATTTTTTGGACTCTTTATTGGTTGAGGTTTTGGTGGAAGGTGACATTTGTCACCTTCACATTGTTTGTCTTGGTTTTCTACTCCTCTTTTTAAACCCTTGTGTCCATGTAGATGGGTTTATTTTTCTTGGAGAATTTTGGGAAAAGCTTAGAATCTTGGTGGAATTTTGGGAAAACATTAAAATCTTGGTGGAGTTTTGAGCTATTTTGAGAAGGAAACCTTGGAATCTTGTCTTGTAAAACACAAGGTAGGGCCTTATACACTTAGTTTTTGCTCAATTTTTCCGTACATGTTTGTGTGTGATCAATTGTAGAAATGTACATTATGTGTTGTTCTTTTTGCTCCACCCACCCTTGAGGGGTGTGGGTTTTGGAGCTTGTATGAGAAGAGGGAGGAATTTTCCTCCACTCTATTTGGGAACCCTCCTACATTTGGTTTGTAGGTAGGGATGGATTTCCATTTGGGTTGGAAATTCATCCCTACCCTCAAGAAGGAAACATTTATGTTTGAAAAGCCTTCTTGGGGAGTTTGGAGGGATAAGGGAGTTTTGGAGTGATAAGGAGATGGTGAAAATATGGAGAGATAAGGGGGATTTTAATGGTTATTTTGGTATGGTTTATGAAACATGAAATTAGGGATTCTCATCCCCTCTTCCCAAAGCTAGAACTTTGAGCTTCTAAGCATGTTGTTCTTGGTTGCTTTATATTTTGAATGGCTTTCAAATGGTGTTGAATTGGTTATGTATATTAAAACTATCCCTATGTGTTAAGTGGAGTGAGTTGCATCTTTCCTATGGGCTTGGGGGAGGCAATCATGCAATGCTGGACTCCTTAGTGGCATTTAATGATACCAATTGGTTGGGTGGTCAACTAAGCACCTTTCTTGTGATTTGGAGATACCTTGTATGCTGATTTTAGAAGCTAGGTGGAGTGGATTAGAAGTGCATAGTTGCATATTTGAAGTGCATTTTTATTATGTTTTGAGCCAAAAATTGGCATGTTGTCTCCTCTTGAGATGAGGGATTTTGTGCTTGCATTTTTCCCTATTTCTTCATTGTGAATGAATGTATGAATATGTTATGAGAGATTAAGTTATTTAAATTGGATAGTTGGAAACAAGACTTAAAATGTTATTTGAGCTTTCAAGTTTTAAATTGTCTCTTGAATTATCTAGATGTGTATCCTCCTTTTGGGAATGAAAATATGAAAATTAAGGAAAGGAAATTATGTATATTCAGTTACTCTTTCCATTGTGAAATGTTTATTAAAAAAGGGGGGATGAAGGAATTGTTGTTTATGTTGAACTGATTTATTCATGCTGAAATATCTCTTCATGTACTAGTTTACTATTGGAATTTCTTATTTAAAATACATGTGATATCCTTGCTAAGGAAACTTGAAATAATTCTTTCTTGAATGAGTATAAGTGTTGTAAATCACACTTTAAGAAATCACAACTTCTGTTGAGTTTAGAAATCAAACTTATTTTTGTTTTAGAATATTAGTTTCTATGAAATGAATTAGTGAAAATTATTTTGGGGTCTATGGTTAATATAATTGTGTTTGAAATTTAATCAAGTTTTGAACTTGTGAAAATCTAGTGGTTTTTCTTTTACCGAAGTGTTATGCGTATGTGCGTGTGTGTGTTATCTTATAAAAAGAAATAAATGATATATTTTTCTACCTCTATGTTGAACTTATGGAAATCTTTCATCTCTCGATGTTTATACCCTTCTATGTCTGTATTTGAAAATAAGTAATACTTATAAAAAGATTTGATTTTTGTTAAGGTTGTATGGCCAAAGAGATGGGATTGTTTATTTGAATATTTGTATTTGAAAACAAGGAATACTTATTAAAATATATTTTCTTTTTGTTAAGGTTGTATGGCCAAAGAGATGAGATTGTTTATTTGAATCTTTTTGAAAACAAGGAATACTTATTAAAATATATTTGATTTTTTGTTAAGGTTGTATGGCCAAAGAGATGGGATTTTATTATATATATATATATATATGTATATATATATATATGTATATATATATATTGTATATATGTATATATATATATATGTATATATATATATATGTATATATATATATATATATACATGTATATAGATATATTATATATATATATATACATGTATATATATATATATATATATATCTATATACATGTATATATATATATATATATATATATATATATATATATATATACATATATATATATATATACATATATATATATATAGTACATATATATATATATATATATATATATATATATATATATATATACATATATATGTATATATATATATATATACATGTATATATATATATATACATATATATATATATATATACATATATATATATATAGGGGAGTGGGGCGCTATCCCACCCCCCCATTCCTTTGAAACCCCAACAGAGAGTTATGGCACATGCCACAACCCACGAATCTAGCATGGGCCACAACCCTCATCCCCGCGTGGTAGCTCACTCTTGGCCACCCCTCTACTCGTGCCATATGACCTTAAAAAACATGCAAATCGCTACCTGGGGGCTTTAACATATTCAACGAGATTTAATTTTTGTGTGTGTGTACGCACCTATACGCCGTAGCATATTTCTCTCTCTCACACACACATGTATGTGTGTGTGTGTGTGTGTACAATGCTCGTATGTAAACAAAAACAAAGAAACTCTTAGTAATTTTTCCTTGGTTGTGGGCTCTCAAAAAAATCCATAACCCTACAAATAAACTAGTCCAGATCTTGGAGATCCACCGTAGCAGTATGGACGAGTTTTTTGATCCTTAAATCCTTGAGCTTGAATCCTTTCCTGCAAAAACAATAAAGTGATGAAATTTTAGAGAGATTTGAATGAACTTGGAGAAGGAGAAGAAATGAAAATAAAATGAAACTTAGGATTTTGAAATTATATCCTCATCTTTAGATTTTAGAGTTGTGATGATCTAAGGGCGGAGATCTCTTAAATCCTAGGGCCTATAATGAATGTGCACAATGACTTAAGTGTGAATTTTAAATAAATTAAATTAATTAACCTTGTTTGGTGTGTGCCTTAGGTAATTCAATGGTAGATTATTAAAGGGGGTTTATTTATATGTTTTATTTTGGGGAGAAAACCTAGGATTAAGTGGGTAAAAAATTAATAAAAGAATGTACATTTATTTTAAATCTACATTTTTAATTTTACGTAACTTTGAAGGCATGGGTCCATTTAAGAGACAAAATGGTACCCATGACCCTCTTAATTTAATTGTGACTTTCCGTCATTCAAAAATAAATATTAATAAGTATATACATTAATCGTTCTCGAAACGATTATTAACCTTGCCACTGTCACGATTTATTATTGTCGACATTTAAAATAATAATCATAATCATAAATAGTTTAACTTGGGGACGCAACGTTAAGCCAAATTCTTGTCCCTCATGCCTTTATTACAAAGTTTTTTTAACGGTGTAAAAATTGTTATAATCCTTCAAGTTGTCCGTGATTGTGGATTGGTTTTAGTTCGCCGTATTTTTTGACTTAGTCATGTTACCTTCGTAATGAGTAATCTCAACCATCGTATAATTATTTACCTTTAAAAAAATTATCATAAATTTTATTACTTTTTCCATCTTTGATCAAGATATTTGGTTGTCTTTTAACTTGTTTAGGAACTCGCGTTGAGTGAGGCACGACATCTAGTATTAGAGCTCAAGATCAACACCGTACTCTCTGAGGACTAGTTAATTAACTATTGGGTAGTTAAATTTAAATAAACCACTTAGTTTTAATCATTTCCACAAAGGTCTAATGTACCATTTTACCCTTGTGCAGGATGACAAGGCACATTACTGTAGACGAGGTGCAACAATGAATCGGGGTCATGGCGCTACTACCATAGGCACCTAGTATTGATTTTGGTCCGTAGATCTTAGACACACTACATCATATGATGGGGTCCTTCATGATCACCTTCCTACACAACCAATCTAGTGGCAGAGGACACACATCCTGATAGGGAGGTACACCTAGATGATGACTCATACTCTGCTACTCACATTCAAGTTTCTTCATAGCCACAGAGATCGCACGACCATTCAATTGAGCTTATGACCTGACAAGAGAGGTCTCACAACCCTTCAGTGTATATTTAGAGAGTGGTTGAGACACACCCTCATGGGCAGGCATCAAGTGGTGCCATTCATGATCTCCTTCGACTACACCCACCTATGTATGGAGGCACAATATATGGATTTGGGGCCAAGTAATGGATCCTAATCTTAGACAGTTACTTTGGCTTGCATCCTTATGAGAGTTATGTTAAAACCCACCTAGTCATACACCTCCTTTATGACGCAACAGGCATCTAGTGGAGGAATAAGGAATAAAAGCTCCATTTGACTCATGAGACAGTCACTTATGAGCTATTTGAGGAGTGTTTTAGGGCTTGATACATGTCAAAGAACTTTATCCAAAAGAGGATCGACAATTTTCAAAATCTCCCACGGGGTTCCGCTTCTATGGCTCAATATGAGTGAATATTTTTAGACCTCCTTCAATATGTAGACTATCTCCTAAGATGAGAAGTTACAGGGTAAACAAGTTCATTCGGGTCGGTTGCAGACTTGGAAGGAGCAGTGAGGATTTTATCTCCCTCGACCTAGGAGAATGTGGTGGAGAAATCATATCTCATAGAGGAGAACATGACCAATATGCAAGAGTCTCGAGATAGGAATTGGGTAAGTGTTATCCATATTTCACCCCCGGAAAAATATTGAATCGCCATGACCAAGTGCGAGAAGAAATAGTAGAAACGGCTCATCACGCAAATCTATCTTAAATCTATTTGACAGACTTAGGCAGGCTCTAAAATAAAAAAGAGGGGCCGTTGAAAGGTCTAAGGATCTACGGAGGCTGACAAGTGTCAACTCGATGCTCCTTCAAAGGCAAATTTTGAGCCATACTTTCAAGTAAGTGTGGTGCCTCCATTTGTCCAAACTTCGAAGGTGTATATCTTTCGACTCATGGCTTGAAATATTGTGAAATTTACACCATTAGAAGCGTCTTGATGTCCTCTATGCCATGAAAGAATTAAAAATCATTTTTAGGCCTTCGTAGGTAAAAAAATAAGAAGAGTCTTCCAGGACATTAACGTAGAATCTAATCTCTTCAACTACCATATTTGATTCGATTCAATCCGTTGGGGAACAAGAAGCGACATATTGTGGGCAGATTTGCAGAAGGCATTGATATTTAGTGGTTAAACTTTCAAAGTGGGATTCAATGTGTATCTCATGGTGGTTGGAGCAGGATTCGATTTTACCCTCTTCTCTATATCTTATTCTTTCTATATATTGTAACATTTCTCATTTTGGAAAGGAGAGACATTCTGGGCATAGAGAATTTCACAAATTTGTTTCTTAATGCCATTTTTGAGCGGGGAAACTTATCCCACGCATGGAAAATGTATTTGTGCCTCTATTCCAAAAATGTAATGGTCTGTGCACCTTCTAGAGCAATAAAAAATGTGTTTTTGTGGTGTTCTTCAACCCTTTGCATCGTTTTGTTGTTTCTCCGTGCCTCTCCCTTTCAGTCTTGGTTTTCTATGCATGTATTTCACATTTACAGGTGCAGGATGTTGTGTTTCATGGAGTTTAATGGATGATTTATAGATCTGGGCCGTGTCACTTCTGTCTAACCTCCCTCATCTCCATTTTTTCTGTTTCTTTCTCCCTCAACAAAATATATCACTTCCTTTGCTTGTGTATCACCACTTTAGTGTAGGCTCTATTTTTTCCCTCTTTCTCTCTCCTTGGTTCCTTGGAATGGTTAGATTAGGTTAGATTTAGTTTTCCTGCATTGGAGTAGCTCGTGGTAGGTAGTTTAGGAAGAGGAACCAACCTTCTCTGGAGGATCATTCCCATTTGCAAGTCCCATAGCTTGGGGAATGATCCAATGTTATGCAAATCACACCAAATGACCCTACCTTAGAAAAGTAGATCCATAACTCATTTGGGGGTGCTGTGATTTTGCACTAATAGTAAGTTACAAAAGTGATTTCACTCATTTCAATATCAAAGATCATGTGGCTCTGCCCCACCCCGAGAGGAGGCTTTCAACCATTTCAATCATATTCTCGACCACCTCCACACATCATCCCTCACAATAGTAGACGACTAGGTCGGGCTAGGATATTAAGAGAGTTAGGGGCCATAATGGCCACATTTTGGATAGAGACAGGAGGCCGGGAGCCAATAACCTAATCATGCTCATTCATAGTAGTGGGAAAGAGTGGGACCTTTGGGGTCGATGACATCAAAGCACATGAGGGTATTAGTCATACAGAATACATCAATTTGTTTCATTTGTGGGGCCCTTGATCATTATGCTCGATTTTGTCCTTAGAGACCATATTTTTTTGAGAGGTAAAAGGCACTAGCTTCTGAGCAGACAGTTGGCAATGTGGGAGGCACTCATCATGTCTATGCCACAATGGTGAAATGTCTCGCCAAGCATCGTGCCACGACCATTGCGACAAAAGGTATGATTAGGGGCACACTTGTTATTGTATTATTTGATTTAGGAATTTTTAACTCTTTTATATTACCCTCTTTAGTTATTGGGTGTGGATTGGTGGCTTCTATGCAAGTATTTAGGCGATAGGTAGAGTTGGCCATTGGGGCCAAGCTCATCGTAGACTCATATGTAGAGAGTTATATTCTTGATCTAGGTGTATTCTCCACTACCTTAGACCTCCGAGTTTTACCATTGGGATCTTATGAGGTCGTTCTTGGCATGGATTGGATTGATTCTCATCAAGAAAAAATAGATTGCAGACATAAGTTTATTGAGTGTGTGGATGACATAAGAAGTTTTGTAGTTATATCCAAGGTTCAGAGACATGTGTCCCTGCATATCATTTATGTTTTACAGTCAAGTTTTAGCATACACAAGCGGTGTCGATGTTTGCTATCACGATCAATGATAGATCAGAGGAGACTTTAGCGAGTTATCCTTTAGATGAGCACCCTATTTTGAGAGATTTTACAAATGTTTTCCCTAGTGAGCTCCCGATTATGCCACCGCGGAAAGAGGTGGACTTTACTATTGCTATGGTTATAGGTTCTACACCCGTGTCCCATGTTCCATACAGGATGACCACACCTAAGCTCCATTAGCTCAGGATTAAGTTAGAGGATATTTTAGAGAAGGGCCTCGTCTGACCTAGTGTGTCCCCTTGGAGTGCACCAATAATTTTTATGAAGAAGGATGGGTCCTTTCATTTGTGTGTCAACTTCCAATAGCTAAACAAGATAATGGTGAAGAACCATTATCCTTTGTCCCGTATAGATGATTTATTTGATCAAATGAGGGGAGCCAGAGTGTTCTCTAAGATAGATCTAAAGTTAGGATACCATCAGCGCACGTTGCATAAGCAAACATCCACACGACAACTTTTCAGACTTAGTATGGGCATTATGAGTTCACAATAGTTCCTTTTGGTTTGACTAATGCCTGCATTTTTCTTGAGCCTCATGAATGGGGTTTTCAGGACCTTTTTGAACATATTTGTCATTGTGTTTCTATACAACATCTTGTCATAGTCTCACTTGATTTAGGAGCACCAGGAGCACTTGAGGAAGGTACTACAGGTTTTGAGGGAACATCATTGTTTGGGAATTTGGATAAGTGTTCCTTATTTCAATGTGAGATTTAGTACTTGGGGCACATTATCACTGGCGAGGGTATCCCCGTAGATCCCTTGAAATCCATGTTATTATTAATTGGCTAGCCCCCACCATAGTGACAAATGTTTGGAGCTTTATGGGGTTAGTTGGTTACTATCATCATTTTGTTTAGGAATTTTTTAGGATTGTCAATCCTATTACTTCCCTTCAACACAAAGGGAAGAAGTATTGTTGGTCATAGAAGTGTGAGTAGGCCTTTCAGTTGCTCAAGGAACAATTCAATATGGTACCGATCCTCATAGTTCCAAATCCTTTGGCCAATTTTATGGTTTACATGGATGTATCTATTGAGGGACTTGGATCAGTGCTCATGCAGGAGCATTGCATTATTACTTTTGAGTCTCACAAGCTCAAGGAATACGAACTTAATTACCCCACCCATGATCTTGAGCTTGCAGTAGTGGTTCACATGTTGGTTTGCTAGAGGCATTTTCTTCTTGGGAAAGTGCTTTGTATTGAGGAAAAATCATTTTAGCCTTTAACATATATTTTTAGTACCCAACCAAAACTCCAAATAATGGCATTGGATGGAGTTCCTCAGTGAGTGCGAAATGGAAATCCAAAGACACCAAGGGAAGGAGAATGTAGTCGTTGATGCTTTGAGTAGGCAACAACATGATATTTCCTCAACATTATGATCATATCTCGGGGGGATTCTTTAGTAGCTCCATGCGATATATTTTATGAGGGTGATAAATAAATGGTTGAGTCTTAGGGGCACATTATCCAAAATGTGCCCTTGCTCATTTTGTGGCTAACTCCTTTCATTCTTCCCTCTCTTGTGCCTCAGACATAATTTTTTTCTTTTTAGGCACTCAAAACTTTCTGGAAATGGCACCATTGGATAGAGCTCTTTCTCAGCTTTCCAGAAAGGTAAAGTTTTCCTCCTAACTCCATGTATTTTTGAAGTTATGGCTCGGCGGAGTTTTTGTGGGAAATTTTCCCTGAAGTGCCCGGCACCAATGAAATGGTGCCACGTGTCCAAGGAAGTGGCGGAGGTTGGAGGAAAACTTGGAATTTTTACCAAGTGTTTGGCAAAGTTTTCAAAAGAATATTTTGTCTCATGGGCCTGGCTCGGTGAATCGATTGTGCCATGTGTCCATGGGAGAAAATTAAAAATTTGGCTAAGTGTTGGCGCATGGAAAATTGAGGAGGAAGAGGCCCGCGCCCAATCATATTGCGCCATGTGTCCTATGGCATCAGAGTTTCAGAGGGTGGGGGAAAGATTAGAATTTTGGCGAAGTGTTTTGGTAAAAAGTAATGGAGAATTTTTTCCCACCGCCCCGCCGATCAATCATGTTAGGCCATGTGTCACCAGAGCCGGAAAGGTGGAGCACGGGGAAGATTGGGATTTTTTCCCAAAGTGTTGGCGCAAAAGTAAAAATGTTTGTGGAGGGCCCGTGGTGAATGAAATCAGGCCACGTGTCCCAAACCGGCGGAAGGTGGGGAGAATTTGGGAAATTTTCCCAAAGGAAAAAGAAAGAAATTTCAAAGGAAAAATCACCCCCTCGAGCGCGAACCAATCATATCTTACCACGTGTCCGGTGGCGGAAAAAAATATAGGACAAGCCCGCAAGGAAAATTCAAAGGGGCAAGCCCACATCCAATGGGGTTTTGCCACGTGTCCAGGTCAAAAATGGTCAAAACAGTGATGGAGAAATTTTGGAGGAAATGCCTGCAACCAATCCGCTCGTGCCACGTGTCCTCAGATCATTTGCTTGGGGGGGATTTTTGGAAAATTTTCCAAAGCGCTAAACAAAGGAAAATGAAGCATTAAAGGCCCATGCCCATTCAAAACATGCCACATGGTAACCGAATCGCAGAGTTTGGGAAATTTTCCCAAATGCAAAAAGGGTGAAAAAATTCAAAATTTTGCCCGCCAATCCGATTTGGTCTTGTTTTGCCCTAAAATTTCAAATGGCCATATCTTTCGATCCAGAGCTTGGTTTTTTACGTTCTTTATATCAATGGAAAGATGGTAAAATTCTCTACAATATTTTAGGGTCATTTTTGCATTTTTATGGAGTTTGGAGAGAGAAAATCAAAAATGCCTCTGCACGTAGTCATGGACAAAAATGACGTTTCAACCACCATTTTTAAATAAGAATGGTTCGCATTCTCTCCCAGCATGGTGAAAAATGTCAGGGGATGGAATTGTAAGGATGCCCATGTTGTTTTACTACAATTTTGGTTGGTGGTTGAGGCTCTCCCATGTTTTCCCATGTTTCTCTCTCCTGGGCTCGCCCTCGCACCGTATAAAAGCCGATTTGGCTCATTTTCAAGGGTCAACATTTTTATGTATTACAGGCTCCTTCTTTCACCTCGAAGTGATTTTGTGGAAATCAGACCTCTTCTAGGATTGTAACATGTTTTTTTACCTCCCGATGTTTTAATGCATGTATTTTGATATTGGAAATGACAATGCAAGCTCCGTGAATGAGTTTCAATCCTCCGCTTATGTTATTTACTTCCTTTCCGATATTTCATTACATGTCATCAGTTTGTGCATGATGTTTTGTTGCATTTCCATGATTTTTGTCAACCTGCGGGGTAAAAATGCTCACCACTCCTTTGGTGCATCACCTTATTAGCATTAGTTTTAGCTTTTTGCATTTCCGTATTTGTCCCCTTGGAATTTAGAGTAGGAACTAGGAATTTAAACCTCTCGCAACTTGTAAGTGATATATCCGATCGAGGAGTTGAGGAACCAACCTCAAAACTAGAGATTCTTTTCCCATTTTACAATTCCCACACTTGGGGAAAATATTCAATGTTGTGCAATCACACCGGATGTTCAAAGTCCCAAACCAAAGTCGATCAACATCTAGGGGCCGCTGATTTGCAACAATATGGCCCTTAGTGGGAAATTACACAGGTGCAATTTGGATTATGATGGTCTTTTTAAGTTTCAAAAATGCATCTATGTGCATAGTGTAGGTTATTTGCGCATGTTTTTTCTTTCTGAGGCACATTGGGCACCTCACTCCACCCATCCTGGATGAAGAACATACATGCGGGAATCGAGGTAGTTTTACTTTTGGTTGGGGTTACACCATGATATTGTAGATTTTATAGCCCGTTGTCTTGAGTGCCAGAGGGTGAAGACCAAACACTCTCATTCCACCGATCTTCTTTACCATTATGATATTCTGTTAGGATTTAATTAGTTATTGCTCACATTATATTTGTTAGTAAAGTTGTTAATATTAAAAACCATGTAAATATGGTTTAATATGTTGTGAGTTGTTTTAACAACTCGTCAATATTTGTAAGTGGTTTCCTATTTTATAGTATGTATATCCTATACATACATACATACATACATACATACATACATACATACATACATACATACATACACATACATACATATACATACATATATACATATATATATATATATATATATATATATATATATATATATATATATATGTATGTATATATGTATTTTCCGATGTATGAATAATGGAACATATTGAATATCATTTCTAATTATTTTATGTAACTCTCTTACCCATTCTCTTCATCCGGCATCAAAGTGAGGGGATTATTCTACTTATCATGGAGAATTTTGATGGGGCAATGTATAGATTGTATAATTTTCCCAGATTAATGATTTGAATTCTTTGTTGCAGAATACAAAGATTTGTATAAGCATTATTATGTGTGTAGACACCTAAATTTTGATTTTGCAATCTTATTGCCAAAAATATACTAATCACTCTCATTCTTACCAATTATGTTATAATTAGTGATTTTCGCTAATTAACTAACATTTCTTACCATTTTGGTTAATTAACAATGCTTTGTTGATAACCTAACCTCTTTCACATTCATGATTCTAATTTCTGACACATCGTAAGTTAAAATCCTCTTCCGAACAAACAATTAGCAATTATTAGCTAATTAAGCCTATTTTACCCTTGCTTTGGTCAATAAACCCTATTATCGGCTCAAACACCTCTTCCAAACCATTCAAAATCACCCCATTTCCCTCCAAGACATCTCAGAAGGCTTCAAAGCTTATCCTAGCCTCTTAATTGACCCTAAGTGGTTAATTAAGGCTTCTCACATATTAATCTCATGTTAATTCACTAATCATGATAAACAAACCTCAATCTACTTTGTGTTTTTAGTCCCACATGCACCAAGATACCTTTATTAGAGAAACTAAATCTACTCTAAAGGAGGAGTAATAATTAATCCAAGAACACTGAGGAAGCTATCCATAGTCTACATAATCTTAAAATGGCTCAGAGGGATCTTTTCTCAGCCCAGGAATTGATGTTAAAACCCATTCTTTTATGAGAGAGTTTGAAAACTACAAACCGAGGCACAAAATTATCCTAAGCTCCATGGACCTTAAGGAGCTGCATGACAAAGTGGATAAAACGTCTTCCCTTATCCTCAGTGAAAACCTCAAAAATGCCAATGCCAGAAGTATGGAAATGGAAAGTGAGTTGTTGAAAATGAAAGGTATTATTATGCAAATCAGGGATGCACATATCCTTAATGTGAAAAGTACTATTTACCATCTCAAACTGCTGGTCGAAATGATACAGTCCATGGAGTTGGCAAAAGGAAAGGAAAAGGATGGACCAGGGCCGAAGGTGGTGATTCAAGAACCAAACTACAAATGCTAACAACTCTTTCAATGAATGGAATGGCTTTACATAGACGGTGGAAGAACTGGTCAAAGAATAATGAAATTCAAAGGTTTTTTAATCTACTGTTCATTTATCCCTATGCTGTTAGTATAATCCTTTGGATTGTTATATATTGTAAGTCCTATCTAACGATATCTTATACTGTAGTCTTTGTTTTTGATCTTTTGGAACATGAATGGCTTTTAAAGGTAAATCCATTGGCCAATATGTAAGTATGTTGTAACTCTTTGTAAGGGGGTAGGGTCCCCTCAACCCTAACTTTTACCTCTAATCAAAATAATAATAATTAATGCCAAGAAGATACACAAGGACTACACCTCCTCCTACTCCTTATCTCGCTTCTTGACCGTTAATTTTTTTTTCCAAATTCCATCCTCTTCTAGATTATTTGATTTCACCATACTAGGAAGGGGAGCATTTTCCTCATGCAAACAATAAATTCCAAGACCAGTTTCTTCCACCTACTGATACGGGTCAAAACTATAGCATCCATTTTCCCAATCATCAAGTAGTAAGTTAGGAATTCCCTCAATCTGAGTATCAACTTCTTGAGTACTTGGACAATCCTCTTGATCAAAGATAGTATAATTTTCATTGATGGGATAAGCACATAAGGTTCTATATGATATGTAGTAATAGGTTAAGATTTGATAGTATCCTTAATGTCATACCTGGTTATGAAGAGTATATGTGACCAATTAGTTGATAGATATCCTCCAATTTTGGCAGTGAAGTCCCTAGAGAGACATAGAGTGAACAATGGAGGTAAATCAATTATGAATATTTCTTGAGGAACTGACTAACTAGGGCATGCATGAAGCATTAAGAGTAGACCTTTGATATCTCCAGATTTCTACTATTGTCCCATCTAGTTGAATTACTCCTTTAGAAAGAAATTCATAAATGAGGCCTAGCTGATCCACAATCTGCTTTGGCATCACAAAATTGTTTGCTCATGAATCAATCATACAAATGTGAACCAAATGATTCATAATGGTCAAGAATACATAAAATGGTGGAGGTTTCAGATTTTTTCTTAGATGATCCTCCTTTTGTTGAGGTGCATTAGTAAGAACAACTTGGGCTTGTCCCTTGACCAACTCACTTGGGATAGACAAATTGGCCATATCCACTTACAAAATATTTATTTGTCTTGGGATTGCTAGAGATTCCCACATTTATATGCTCACATTAGTCCTCTTCATCTTCTTAACAAAGTTGAAGGGGAGGACCGCAAATATATGCATTAGATGTACAACATTCCCCTTGTTCTTGTGTTCAATCTACGTAATTTCTTTGGTTGGTGGAACTCGTATGTTTTCCACGTGATTTACTGATATCGCATGGGTTTTGAATGTTCTATGGAAATTGTTCATTATGTAGATTTTGAGTACTCCGTGACAAGCTCTATAAGGCTTGAGAATTACCCAAATATGTGGACTGATTAAGAACATCATGTTGAAATAGAGTAATAAGAGGAGGAGACCTCACATCCATCTACCTTTTCTTTAACCTGGTGTTATTTTCCATATGGAGTTGCAGCCTGCCTAAGTGATGTGCACCTTGGTTAACCTCAAAAATGTCATCCATTTTCCAATTCATAAGTGAATTATCACTTAGGGGTGTCTCCTGAGTTATTATTTGTTGTTTATTCCTTTTGCATGTGCCTCTTGAGGAAAAAATGCACTTTTCACCATAAAATATTGGTTCAAAATTCCATTTGGGCATGTTGTTTGGTTGTGTGGAAGATGACAAGGGAGGTACCATTCATAATATTGTATGAGGTTATTCTGAATGGGAACCAAAGCCTTATATGAACTAGCCACATTTTGATTATATGGTTGGAATGGTCTAAAAGAGGGAAACCAATTCTGATTTTGGGGAGCAGCTTGGAAGGAATGGTTGATAAGGGGACTTGTTATGTTAGTAGGGAGGCTGATAAGGTTTGAAATTTTGAGCTTGTTGCCTCTTTATGGATACCAACTCATTCCCAAAATTTTGCAATTGTTTCATTACTTCTTGTAACTTAGTTGAGGTACTTGATGAAGTAGATGCTTGACTAGAACTTTGGCTTCTCGGGGATGGAATATGAGCTAATTCAGAGGCTTGGTGAGAAGTAGGTGTCTTAATCTCTGGGGATATAGGTATTGGAGGTCTAGGAGCAAGTTTCCCACCTGAATAAAGCTATTCTAAGCTCTAATAGTGATGTCATAAGCACTTGGTAATGTCCTACACCCCATAGACTGATTCATGACTGAAATATCACTATTCAAAGCCTTTAGATAATAGATAAATACATGCTAGGGTGTAGATCTTACCACTTGAGGAATTTGGTCCCAAATCCTTTGAAACCTGATGTTAAAGTCCATCATTTTCGTGTTAGGGACTTTTTTTTTTAGTTTTTCTACCAAAGAGGGATGATCTGATTTATCCTCAAAATGTTTACATAGGGTTGTGCCAAGTTCATCCCGATTGTGAACTAAATAAGGTCCTAAACTCCTATACCACTAAAGGGATTTTTCTTTAAATGATGAAACCAAGATACTGATTACAACATCATCTTTAGTAATAAAAAATGAGCAAACATTAGAAACATATTAGATATGATCAGTCGGGGTAGTATGGTTTTTGCCAGTGAAGAAAGGGATACTTTTAAGTGCATACATTGGTATATCATGTTCAACATTGAGATCTAAAGGACTATCACTATTGAAAGTTATGAAGGGAATATTTATTCGATGTGTCATGATTAGGATAGGTATTAGAACTCTAGATGACAACAAGAAGGGGTTACTAGGAGAAGGA
The DNA here is from genome assembly GCA_018340775.1 of Taxus wallichiana var. yunnanensis. Classification (NCBI taxonomy): domain Eukaryota; kingdom Viridiplantae; phylum Streptophyta; class Pinopsida; order Cupressales; family Taxaceae; genus Taxus; species Taxus wallichiana. The sequence goes on along the minus strand of CM031244.1, from coordinate 368,060,981 downwards.
GTAGAGATGACTCTATTTGATGGAGATGGTGATCTCTAAGTTTGTCTTCTTATCCTTCTTCTTCTTTGTGATAGTTGTAAGAAATCAAAAGATCCTTCTTTTATTATTATAGACATTGTTTGAATCCTTCTCATGAAACTCAGGTACTTAAACTATTGAAACCAGTAAATAGAGTGTTTGGAGTCACTAGATGTGTTATTGCAAAGCCTCCAAAAGGCTGAAATTTACCAACATACACACTAAAAATCAGTGAAATGAAGAGATTAACTTCTAAATACTCCCACCAGGCGTGCCATATCTGTTATCACCAAAAAAAACACCCTCTAATATTCATCCATGAATGATCAATCAATGTTTTTGGGAAACATGTGATTGTCTCCAAGATGTGGGACTTAATATTCAATACAAACCTTCAGAGAAGGATGGCCCCTCTACCTATTTCTATTGTTATATTTACTCCTAGAATGAGAAATGTAGATACTTAACACTACTCTAACATTCCAAAGGACCAGGGTGAGAAGGAGATGCATGAAATGAAAACCTAAGATAAGGGGAGGTGATAACACCAAAAAGGGGGGTGAACACTCTCAGATGAGTGAAAATAAAGGAAAATATTCACATGGAGGGCAAAAAACATGTCACAGCTCTAAACAACACTAACACACTCACTTTCATGGAGTAAGATAGAAAAGAAACCTGCAAGGGACATGAAATATGCAAAATATACCAAAAATACAATGGAAAAGCAAGAAGATACAACAAAATGTGAGCTAGGGTAGAGAATACCTACAAAAAGACTTTTATTGCTTCCAAATGATGCACAATTGATTAAAATGGTGGAAAGAGGCAAGTGTCCACATGAAAAGAACCACATCTAAGGCCTGCAACTCAAAATGGTAAAGGAGAAACACTTTGAATAATTCCCTTAACAAACTTAGAGGGTCCAACCCCTCTAAATGAGAATCATCCCATAATATATAGAAGAGGGGAGGAAAGAGTAGGGAAAAGAGAGGGAACTCAAATTTCAATCTTCAACCACTGACTGAAGCTCTTTAATTATCTTGTACGAGCACATGGTTACCTCTAGAAAAACATTCCTTCACGATATCCGATCTGTAGAAGGGAAGGGGTGTCGTTCCTCATTAATATTGGTGGTCACGTGTTCAAGACAATCACTTTTCCCTTAAACCCATTCTTTAACATTTTGGTCCACGATATTGCATTGATTTTTGAAGTTGTTGGCCCTAGAATATAGCCATTAATGATACCCTTCCAACAAGATCAATCCTTCTTGATTTAGAGTTAGTTGTAGCGAAAGATATGGCCAAAATTCCCCATTGCTTGCTCCACAAATTTTTAAGTACTCTGTGAGATGTTAACCTTCGAAACACCTGCAGAAAATTGAATTAACATCCCATAGATTTGTGAATTTTCTGTGTTATTCATTTCTTTGCAAAAGGTAGCCCTGTGACATTTGAATTCCTCACTAGTTGACCATTTCTGTCTAAGTCGTAACTTGCTCACTTCCTTTGTTTCGTGGGTTTGTTGAGGACCCGTAAAACACTATATTCCTAAATTCCATAGAAAGTTGGATGAGAACCTCACGACTTACGTAGAGCATGAAAATGACTAACTCCATCTTGACGAGTTATTCAAATTTGCAGAGGTGTAATTTTGGATAACAATTTGGTGACTCAATGAGGTAATATGCATACTAGATAAAGATATAAGTGGCCTTGAAGCATCCATTAGGCATGGGGTCTTTTAGGTTATCAAAGTTACTAGGAGTCAAACCTGGGAGTTCGTTTGCTAACTTATGAGATCTCATATAATATTATTTTTCAAACATTATGTCTAATTTTTTCCATGCTTCATCAGGTGTTGTGGAAGACTTAGTGTGAAAGATAAGGTAAGAGAAAATAAACACACAAATAAGACCTAAGGCTTCGTCACATCAATTGAACCACTTGGATTTCTCATATTCATCATTGGGTTTAATTTCCACTCCCATAATGATGTGATACAACCATTTATCCCTTATTTTTATTATCATCTTGGATTTCCATTCAAATAATTTAAACAACATGAGCAAAGGAACAACACTAACATTCATCATGCAGGAGAGAGAAAGAAAAATGTAGAAAGAAAGGAAATGTACACACCCCAGAATAATATTTTTACCCCTATTTGTGGCACTTTATAGCTTATTGTGTTGATTAAAATATGATGCATTCATGTGACATGAAATAGTTGTCAAATCACCTTACAATTGGTGAAAAATTGTGCAATTATGGAGAGCATAATAAGTTTCAAATGTGTGCAAAGAAACAACATTGAACAAACACAAAAACAAAGTCGTAAATAAGCAAGAAGGAAACAAAATTAGTTATGTGTGAGAAAATGCATCTCACATCACAGTTGGGGATACTTTATTGCAAGGTTGTGGCGAGATGTGATAACTAACTTACAAGTAATAATAAGAGCACTAATACAATGCAGAGCAGGAAAAATGGCCCAATAAATCCCAATAACCATAGATTTAGACCAAATGGATAGAACCTCATCTTTTTAATGATTAAAACTAATTTTCCTTTGATTAATTTAATCTAGTTTAATTTTATTTTTTAAAAGGCAAAAATAACTAAGAAAATAAAAAATTGAAGGTGCTTACCTTAGGGCCTAAGCATCTAACTCAACTCAACGAGTTAGCTAACAAACTCGTGGTGATAATAGGCTTGGAGCTGAGTGGTCTAGCTAATTGAGCTCGTCATGTGTTGAGTTGGGCACAACAAGGCCGAAGAGTTGATGCACCATGCAAACCAAATGATACCGAGTTGACTAAGTAGTGTGGCCTCCATATAAACCGAGTTGGTAAGGTAGTTTCCATACATCGAATCAACAATTTGAGCTCACGTTGATGAAATTGTAATGTAGGGTTCTTAGTGAGGGCTCAGATAAATGGATTAGTCGAAGTCATATTTGAGGTAGATGTGATGCATGAAGGGAGAGAAAATCCAATGCACAACACATGATATCGGGATTATTTGACACCAAATGAGCTGGGGAGGGATCTCAGAGAAATGGTCTAGGAGACCACATGGTCGAGATCCACAACAAAAAAGAGTGATTTAGGGAAAATGTAGGGTAGACCGGGTAAAATCCAAGGGCAACCTCCATGAGAAAATCGACCGATTCAGGGGTTTACACAGGAGATTTAAACCAAATTCAAGCGAGCTAAGAGTGAACTTGGGCTCGGTGATGTGATCACAAGGAGCTAAGCTAGCCACGAAGCATAACAGGAGAATTAGGCAGACTTGAGGCAAATATGAGAGCTCGAAGAGCTCGACACATATGTGAGCAATGGTGGAGCTAAGGGCAAGGTTCGAGGTGAGTTAGTGTAACAAGCTTGGGGATGTGGAAGTGGCCAACTCAGCGAGATGGATCTGAGTTGGTACCAAAGAGGAACTTCCACACACAAACTTTGATGAAATCTGCAACAAACCAAAATTTCCTACTACACTTTAGACGTGTAAATACACCTACAAACACATCAAGACACAAAAACCAAAGCACAACACCTTCTGACACACCATAATGACCAAAATAAGAAATTCTAGCACATTTTCCAATAAGGTCCAAAACTTGCACTAAGAGAGAATAATAAACATGAAATGTAGAGTTATCGACAACTAGCAATGTGAGTGATATGATTGTCAAGGAAGATCTTTGATACCTTGAAATAGGGCTTGAAGATCTCATGGGATGGTGTGCACATCGATGAAGCTACACTCGAATGATAAAAACAAAAGTCCCCCAAGTAATTAGCAAGTAAAACATGAACTTAAGGAAATTATGAATGGAAGAAAATGGTCTAACATTCTCATAGATCATAAAAATGAGTACATATTGGGAGTTTTGTGTAACTCCCATGCTTGGACTCATCATACCTCCACACGGGAGAAAGGAGTTACAATTCAGAAATAGAATGTAACTCCAGTATGACGTATGACATATATGATGAGTATGAAATATTCTATGACAAAATATTTCATGTGTCATATAACTCCTAAAAGGCATATGACAATGTGAGATACCTCACCATGTGTGAGTGAAAAATTCCTAATAAACTAATAAAATGCAAAAATATACCTCACACCAACAAGATGATAGGGACATGTTTATTGGTGTCTAGTGGCTAACTAAATTATACACACACATTTATATAAATTATAAGATAATATATATAATATCCGCTAGTTTGACTTACAATGTCAAGAATGTGTTTAAAGGCCATCATCAACAAAACAATGTCATGATTTTTCTACATAAATATAGATTTACGAAGCATTAATGCGAGTAAATATTGTTGTTGTGTACCTTCAATCTTGAAGAAGGTTTTCTGAACAACTCATGTGTTGTCTATATATACTTCCACATTCTACATACATGGATATCTAGGAGAACTTAAATCTACAACATTCAAAAAATATGGTTTCAACTATAGTTTGATGGATCGATAAGTCATTTTCTGAAATTTCCAACTTGACACATGTTAGGAGTATTATGGAAAATGCATGAGATTGCATTTACAACTTATAATTAATATTGCTTTAAAAAATTCTAGGACTTTTCAATTAGCCCATTTTGTATGAAAATAGTTACACTGCATGACACCACATTTCTTTAAAAATATTTATATTTTTAAAGTTTTGTGAATATCAAAATTTTATGTGTATGATACAACCTTATCATTCCAACATTTGTATCTCTTTGAGTCATTTTTCACATGGCACAATGTGTATGCTTCCATATTGCAATCATGGATCAAATTTGAAGTCATCAATGCCCTTCAAACGTATTTTAGCTTGTCATAAAAGGGTGATTAAAATTTTACACTTTAAAAAAATGAAATTTAAAATTACACTTCAATACTAAAAGGCATTAAAATATTATAAATTTTCATTAGAATGGCTAACTAAAAAAATCACTTGTTATGTAAATTATATGCTAAGTTAAATTTTATTATTTGTAAAATTTATTTGAATAAATAAAGTATTAAATAATAATTAGAGAAACAAAATTCATGCTTGCTAACTTTCTATTTTCTATGTTAAGAAAAATCTTGATTCACTTCACACAAATCATGCACAAAATCACAAGGAAAAGGGATAAATCTCTAGAAAATAACTAATTACCTTACTCTTTCTATTTTCAAAATAGCAATATTCTTTTTTATCTTTTGCTAGCTTGTAAACATGTTTGGAATTTGGTGGTTTATTCTCAATGTCCTTATTTATTTTGTAAACTGGTCATTTAAATATTACTTGTTTCATAAATGTTTGATTACCAAATCCACAACCTTATGCATGAGTGAGAATTTGTACAAGAAACAAGTGAAGTTGAGTCCTAGTGAGTTTTGTTGCTCAAAATATTATCAATGTAAATGTGTTGGCCAAGACATTGTTTGATAAAAATACCGAATGTATTTTTGAATTTTGGAACAACTTTCTATATAATGTATACTTTGTTTAAATACATGTCTATTATACACATTAGTACTACAATTATGCCATTTTTTATTTCTCAATATTTTTTCAATAGTAAATTGTTATTGTTTATTGTCTCTACAATATTTCAAGTGCGATAATATATTACTCGATATGTTTATTAAGAAGATATTATTAATTCAATGTATAACATTCTATTATATATATATAATCTTTTCATAACCTTGTACTTCTTGAATTATAGGTTTTAACAAATATATGAGAGTCGTGCCCTAAATTCTACACAAATGTTCTATTTGTTGCCTTAGGAAGGTACAATCTAGTTTGAGAACAATAATATTTAAATTGGAGATTCCTCAGTGTCTCCTCCATACCCATGTTTTCTATCGATTAAGACAACTTTAGGAATGAAATGATTTGAAAGATGTGGCACTACAATTACCTAAGTTGGTGAGCCTAAGGTTCATGTCTCATGTTCAATATTTTTTTTATGGCCAACTTATAAATTTGTTACAAGGATGTGTCAAACTTATAATTTGTGTAATTACTTTTTTGAATATTGATTACTTAGTTTAAATATTTTTCACAATTATTATAAGATGTTATATATTTAATAATTTTAAATTTTCCCATATTTATTTTATTTAAATTAATCAGATATATATTGAAAGGAAATTAACATATTCATTTTTTCTATTAAAGGGTAATGTGTTGTTTAATTTGTCATTTAGGAAAGGTAAATCTTAACCTAGCCCATCAAATTAAAACATGGGGAACCCTTCAAATTTGATGGGCCGACTTGTGATTACATAGATATTGACATCTTTGCCCTTAAGAAATTGATTACACTATATGATTAAGAATACATCTATGTCAAAGTTTTCCCTCAATTAAGTAGCCACGAATAAGGGGTATCAATATGTCAAAGTCACCCAAGGAACAATCTTGGCCATATCCATTTCAAGTATCTCCAAGCCTTACCTTAGCAAGACTTGGTCCTTGGTGGGCTCATTCCAAGCCATTCAACTTCACCAATGAACCAAGGGCCTTTCGATAACCCTTCAAATTTGATCACTGATTTGAATAAAATCTCACATAATATAATTTTTGTTATGTTGTGGCGGGCATCTTTACACTATTCTAAAGCTCTCAAAGGTTGCAGAGACGCCAAAAACACCCCAAGTCCTCCTAATCTCTCTCCATGATTTACCACCTAAAAACATCCCCACTTCATGCAATCTTCTTCACCACTTTATCATAGGAATATCGCGATCACGAGGCACAATTTTAGTATTGTTGATAGAAGCAAATTCACATTACTTAGAATTGTACAAATAATTGGGCAATTCATGATCATGATTGCCAGAATAAAGACCGGGTTGGCTTAGTAACGGAGGCAACAAATCAAACATATTTGTGATGATTCAATTGGAAATGATAAATAAAAAATAATAGTGGATGATAAGATGGGTTTGGGTAGGCCTAATTACTCATTGCAACTTTTATATTTACTCGAAGAGATAGATAAACAAACATTTGTTTTAGGCAAACACATATGGTAAGTTGTATCTATCATCTAAGTTGTGAGCATCTCCTCTCCTCCTTGGGACTCGCGAGCGTCGTTTGGTTTTGGTTTGGAAGTACATACATTTGATCTCATCAACCAAATTTCTTGTATTATCGACCCTTTCCAATTATTTGTTTAAACAATATGCATTTCTAAGTTGTCCCAGATAAAGAGTGGACTTTCTCGTATCCCTCTAACATATATTTTCCACCTTTGAAATTAGTAGTCCATATATTGATAAATATTAATGTTAAGGTTTTTAATCTTAGATTAGATTATATTTATGAATAAATAACATTTCTAACAAGTAGATTTTTATGTCATTGATGACATATGGGAAAGGTAAGGATGGAATTAATGCATTGTCATAGAAGAGGAGGGGGAGTTTGATGATTCCAACAAGAAGAAGTGGCCAAAAAACTGTTATTTTCTTCTCATCTTGTGTTTTGCATTTCTTTTCACCATGTTTTCTCTCATCCTATAAGGTGTCAGTACACACTTCAAGCCAGAGATCAATGTCACGGTATGGTGAATGATTTTTTCCCCTTAGGACATCAAAGGAATTGTTGCAGATATCGGGTCTTGATTTTAATAGTCAAGGTTATGTAGAATTCATATATATTTTTCTACTTTTTCATATCAATGAGAGAGAAAAGAGTACTTTTGGTTGTTAACAAAGATAGATAATGTCTAAAATGTTGAATATGTGGTCATTTGGGATCAAGATTTATGCAAAATATCTGGATTTATGGGATAGTTAGAATAGTTTGATTAGTGTAAGTCATGTCTTATTATTCCAAGGATAGAAATTCCACAAAGATGAAATGGGACCACGTTACCATCATCATTGAAGTTTCGTATATGTACTTGAAAATGTCCACAAGAGGTTTTAGAAAATGCATTCGAACAAAACACAAATCAAGGACCTCAAGAAAAGTTACTTAAATTTCGTTAAAATATAAAATATATTATATCTTGGTAATGGTTTGCTTAGTTGTATCGAAAACTGGTTTCTATTTTGATGTCTCGTGTTACTCATTACTTCTTTCATCATGTCCCGCAACTGATCTGCAACTCAATACAAAAGCTTATGAGTGGGGGACCTTAATCATGTTCTTCAAATATGAAGAGAAACCATTATCATACATGGACATGAACATGAAAACATTATGAACCCTCAATGTAAAATTGTAGTTTCTTTAACAATTGTTGACTTCCACATTGAAAAAAAAACAAGTTTTCCTTTAAACTATTCATTCACAACACCTTACTTTCTAAGATATCTCCAGATCATGTTTCCACCATGCCCTACATGTTGTATCCCACTTCTCTGTCAAATAATTGACAAAAATACACATGATACATATCTTCCTCCTCCAAAAAAATATAGCTTCCACAAAATGGTCCCCCCAACATTATCCTCTCCCAATTCCTTCTCCTCCCTCTAACCCCTCTTCTACAACCCTCTTCCTCCTTTATGTTTTGGTCCCTTGAAATCAACCTCATCATAGACTTCCCCTTCGGTGTTCACATCACACATTTCACGTATGATTGCTAGTTAAAATTTCTTGAAATATTTCAAGGTATTTTCAATTAGCCTATGTTTTACTTAAATAGGCACACCGCACGAGACCACATTTCTTTGAGAAGAAATATAGTTTTTTCAATAATTCCATTTTGTGTATATGCTATGAAACATAAATTTCAAATAACCCCATCTCCTTGAAGAATTTTTCTAAAGAGTTCACACGGCATGGTGTATATGATTCCCACTATAATCGAATCTCACAAAAATCTATTTTGAGTCACTTTTTGGTGGTTGTTTTCCCACTCATCTAAATCTATAAATTTCACAAAAGTTGGAAGGATACATTGGTAAAGTTTGTAGAGTATAGATAATTTATACTTGGTAATTTCATTCACTTACAAGTTTCGAAACTCTTATTGACTTCTATTGTGCCCTTATTTAGTAAACCTTTGCACTCTATGATATTGACATGTGAATCACCCAAAATTTAATCTCATTCTATTGTAGCTTAATCTAGTTTCATTTCCTCTTTAGTTTTAAGAAATGATCTAGTGAAAATTGTTTATATCTTCCCAAAAAATGGGAAAAAGATTCAACAAATAATGTTGAATTGTGAATGTTTAGCCAAACATTTGCGTATTACCCATATCCATTGGTATATTGCCTTGAAAATTATCTTAGGGATTTTATGTTATAGTGAATAATGTGTTTCATTAAAGAAAATATTCTTAAACTAATATAAATTCTTAAATAAATAAACATTGTAATTAACTTATAATTATGTAAACATTACCATGGGTAATCTCCCTCCACATAATTTTGTAATTGATGCACTATATATATATATATTCAAATGTGACATAAATAAATGTATCAGAGACAAAATACATGGATCCCACCTTTGGCCCAAAGGGCTAGAGTATTTTTATCCTTTTTCCTCAAAGCTTCAACATTACTACAATACATATTTTTACTTTTTATAAAGGCTTGTACAACCTTCAAGTTACATTTGGCTACAATTATCTTAAAATTTGATGTTCCTTTGGCATAAATTAAAGTTTGTTCACATCACTTTTATTCGAAAAAAAAAATAGAGAGCCTAAAATTGAGGTTCATTTTATATTTATATGGTATCCTTACTATGAGATTAATGGGTGATTTTTTTACCTCTTCAATACATATCTCTATTATTTTATTTTTTAGATATTAAGGGTTTAATGACCCAAATACAACCCTCTATTGAACTTCATGTCTTAAGAGGACTAAATATGCACAACTCTTTTCTTTTGAGATATATTTGATCCTTTCCACCATCCAGTTAGAGACTCTACTTTTGTAATAATGTACATTCAATGAATTATTTCTCTTATTCACTTTGTTTCTTCTTCAACATTGAGTAGGAAGAAACCATCTCATACGATTGTAGCTATATTGAGAACATAGAGACATGTAATGACATATTTTATTTTCACATATATTTTGTTGGTTGCATGTTCTATTTTTTTGAATTTTCTACACTTATTTTAACACTAGATATTAATTACTTCACATTGTACCCTTTTAGTTCTATAAATTGATTTCAGTCTTTCATAGAAAATAACCCTAATATATAATATAATATTATTATCAAATTCAAATGACATAAAATAAAGAACACTATTACAATTTTAAAAATTTCAACACACTCTTTACATTATATAAATACAAGAGAAAAGAAATGGTCTATAAAGGAAAAAAATATTGAGAGTATTAATCAATAAAATAGATACATGTTTTTCAGGAAAATATTTTGTACATGTTAAACTTACTTTGAATCTAAAATTGTCAAAAAAATGGAAATAAAAAAAAAGTTTAAGCAAAGGAAACTAATGTTAAATGACAATGGTTGGGTTGACAAAACTAATTGATTTAAATTTTAATTCGTATCAATATGATGACTTGAAAAGTTTAACATAATCTTAAAATGGGAAAAGAAAACCATTAAATATTATTTAGAATTTTTGGCTTTTCCATTAAAATAGCATCGAGTTGGAAAAAATATAAGAAACATCAAGTGTAAAGTAATTTGTTTCTCAAATATTATAGACAAACACATGACAAACATAAAACTAATTTATATCTAGAATAGTTAATTACATTTTAGCAATTACTTAAGTGATATGTTTGTTAAGGGTTGAAAGTCGTGGAATTCCCTTTGAAGTTGTTTTGCGAGAAAGAGCTATTATTTGAAAAGTTGAATTTCAAAATATTCTTGCAGTTGTGTAGTTTTGGGAAATTACACATGTTAAGCACTTTTATAGTTTAAGTGGTTATCATCGTAATCAATATCACAAATCCAAAACAATTGAGTTCAAACTAAATGAATTGGGCAACCAAGTATTGCATAGTATTCTTCATGTTCTCATAAGTATTGTTTTGTTCAATAGTTTTCTTAGTCGGAAGTTAGGGTATAGTTGTAATGAATGTCATTTGAACTCTATCGATTTGAGCACCTTTAATGTTTAACCTAGATAAGCAAATATTACTTTTCACTAGAAAAAAATTACATTTAAGGAGAAGAATGATGAGAGGGAATTCACGTTTGTCATTGAAAATTTTGGTAATCCACTTTTATTTTGAAGTGATATTGTCTTGAGGTTACAAGGGGATGAACACAAGAATGCATTTAGGAAGGAATTTCTTCTAATGTTGGGTGTGTTGTTCTTATTAAATTTGGAAGCAATTAAAATCCCTATGAAGGCATCATAAAAGTGAGCCGGACCTTGGGTATTTCTCCATGATTGGATAAAGCCTTGATTCGAAAAGAACTACTAGATCTGGAGCGAATTATTTTTTTCTTGGGTTTTCTAATGAAATCACATGGAAAGGATTGTTTTGGTCACTTCTCCAAGACAAACTGGTGATTGAAAATAAATTTCATTGAGAAGGACCTCCTCTTGTAATTTGTAATGAGTGTATTTCACCAAATTGTTGTAGAAAATGAAAATAAGGGTAGAAGGTTAAGAGGAATATGGAGAGGTTGAAGGTTGATTGTGCGCGTAAATGACTTCCAGATCCAAGTTGATTGTGTGAATTTCCTTTTGGCTAGATACCTGGACCACAAAATACGGCAAAATTTAGTGGATCACCTAGGATGGAGGAAGTGTGATACTTCCTCAAGGTTGTCGATCCACTAATACGTAATCTATATAAAATAATTGAACATATAAAAGAATCTAATGATAGTTTTTTGATTTAGGTGTCTTAGGCTACTATTAGTAATCAATTAAATGCTTAATAACTAAATTGGTGAAGGTCTGGGTATAGGTTGGGTGGGTGGTCTCGAGGGTCACTCTTGGTAAGATTTGGTGAATTTTGGGTTGGTTTAAGATGATTAGTAAGTTTACTAGTCTAAGGTAGTTTTACAGGACATGGACCGATGCTAGTTAGGATGACCCATGTCGATAAGTATAATCGATGATGGTTCTTGTGGGTAATGTCATAATGTCAAAAGGGGTATCTATGCTCTCTCTCGTATCTGTACAAAGAGTTGGGAAGGTCTGGGTGAGGTTGTAGGTGGGGTATTGTGCTTGGATAAGGTTTGTGAGGTTTTGGGGATGTTAGGGCTGGTTTAGTGAAAGTTAACAAGAGACACAATAATGCGTTCCGATAACCGGTGCCGGTAGAGAGAGGCGGCGATGGTTAAGGTGACCAACATCGGTGGGGAAATTTGGTGGTAGTTAAATAAAAGGTAGATTTGGATTTCTCTGTGATTACGTGAAGGAGGATTGTTGGGTTTGTAATAATGTGAGGAAGACTCATGAATGCATAAAGAAGAGGTATGGAGAGCTAGAAGGTTGTGAGTGGCTAGATGGGTAGATTGGAAAGAAGGCGAGGATATCTGCAAAAAGAACAAGATCTAATAACAAAAGATAAAGAACCTACACTTTAAGTAAGTACAAAATGATGCAAATCAAATATACTTACTTGTATTTGCAGACCTGGTTGGTGAAGGATGGTAGTGGTTGATCCATGAAGAATTTTATGGTCGAGTGTCATGACTTCTCGAAGTGCTCCCCGAATGCTAATGCCTTTGGATGAGTATCAGGTGCTTGTTTGGGCATGTGGTTGAGTGTATTAATGCCTTGAATAACCGTCCATCGTCTAAATGCTTTGAGAAGTCCCTTGAGTACAATAGATATCTCAAAACTCAGAATGACCAACCCCCGTACAAGGTTCCAAAACTGTATATAAAGGTAACCGATTATTTAGGTGACATGCTCGGAATAACCGGTGTCGGTTAAGGTAAATCCCGGTTTGCTAAAAATACATAAATCTTCACTATTTTTGGCGTGCTTTGATTGTCAATCCGGTCTTAAGTGAGGGTTAACACTTAGACGAGTGGGAGTGTTGTTAGAGAAGGAATAAGACTTTTAATTTTAGGGTTTGAAAGAGTCTAGTTGGTTAAGATAGGTAGAGACCCAGTCTTAGTTAATTAATAGACTAAGAATAAGTCTATGGTGAGGTGAGTAGGTGATGTGGCTAGGTGAGGTGTAAATTAACTCATTTAAAGTAATTAAATTAATTACATAATGTGAGGATGAAGATTACATCAATTGTAAGTAATTAAATTAATATGAATGCCGGGTAAGGGGTCATGGTTAGGTGAACACGTTACTTGAATTGATTAACAAGGACCAAGGGGCGTGTAACCCAAATTTGGTGTTTACATTTTGCCCCCTTTTTTTACATAGCTTCTATTTATAAGTGAGGCTGACAAAAACAACAAGTCAGTGTTTCAAGTGTGAGTGGAGGTTAGGTTGCCCCAAGTAGGGCTAAAGGTGATCCCCCTTAAACCACAAATTGATGAGGTAGGGATCATATTCAGTAAGTGGTTTGATGAACAAGTGATTGATGAAAGTGAGGAGCAGTAGGTAAGGGTACAGTCAAATTGGGTAATGGGTCATTGGTCAAGGGTAATGGGTAATGGGTATTGGGTAATAGGTAATGGGTAATGGTTAAGGCCAATTGAATGCACGTAAATGTATAGATTGTGATACAACACCAAGTGGAAAAGCTTGCAAACTCTACGTTGTCCAAGGTTGATAGGTTTATCCAAACGAGGTCGAAGTGATTCAGGTATCCAAGGTATGGGATATGGTTCAGAAACACAACATAGTTCAGGTGTAGGAACATTTAGGTATGATCCGGTACACCAAAGGTATGGTCGGGATAAACAATGTGACAATAGGAAAGGTTAGGTAATTAGGCTAAACAAAATGGGTAACATCATAACAAGGTATAATGAATACACAAATTCAGATCAACACCAAGGCGATTTAGGTTAGGGTATTTAGGTCAAGGCACAGGTAAAGCTAGGTTATAGGTAAATAACATGTCCCTAAACACAGTTAAGGACATGTACAAGTAATTTAGGCTTGTGGGAGAGGTGTAATAGGTGTTGGTAAAGGTAAGAGGTATGTTGTTAGTAATGTTTTGAGGCCAAAATGGCTAAAATGTGGGTAAATTACTATGATGGGTGACTGATGCCGGTTATAGGGTAATCGCGTCAATTGGTTAGGGCACGACATGACCGACGTCGGTCATGTCAATTTGGGGTTAAAAATATTCTTTTTATGGAATCATTTATCAATTTCCATTTGTAGAAAATGATAGAGGAGATGAAGACAAGTGGAAAACCATTGGGTGAGGTATGGAGCTGAGGTCGCGAGGTGCATGGCATTCGATCGGCTGGTCCCAGAGATCGATTTGAGTGAGTTCATTGGTTTGTAGGAGAGGAGTTGAGTTGATCATGATAGAGGTGGGAGAGGGTGCGGGAGGTCCACCAACACAGAGACTCGAGGTGTCTCCACGTAGACAATGTTGAGTAGAGGTAGGCTATAATGTGAATTGCTCATTTGGTTGAAAATAATGTTGGAAACATGGTTTTATTATAAATTTGGGTGGGGGGGTAAATTTAAATTTGTGAATAAAATGGAACAAAATGAAGGGTAGGAAGGTCATACATAGGTTAAATAGGGTTAGGGAATGAGGCTAGGGCAAGTTTGGGTGGGTGATAGTAGATTTTTAGGTTGTTTTGTGAATTTTTAATAAGGGAGGTGGGGACGGGTTTTAGTTTCTGGTTTCCATGACAAAGACTGACGTCGGTCAAGGTGTGGCTGACGTTGGTTGGGTCTTGCTAGCATCGGTCAAGGAGAAGGTGACCAAAACGGTCAAGAAGGACCAATGACGGTCAAGTAGATCGGTGTCGGTCAGTTTTAGGAGCAGATAGGTAAAAAAGGGATATGGTGGGAGGAAAAAAGGCAAGAAGATGTAAATGAAGGTTTATGGAGAGTGAGTAGGGTAATATGTGATGTTGGCAATGTGGGGTGGGGAAGTAGGTGAACTGAACTAGGATAGGTAAGAATGGTAAGGGTTAATGGGTGTAAAATTGGGTTGGGGAAAAGGGGTAGTCAGTAGGGTTGGTGTGTGGGTATGGTGTAATAGGTAATAAGTGTGTTGGGTAGGAGGTAAGTCGAGTAATAGGTAAGTCGGGTAATAGGTGTGTTGGGTAATAGGTATGTTGGGTAATGGGTGTGTTGATATGGTCAAGTCTTAACAATGTCTTGTTTGGATGATGTAGGCTAAAGACCAGCTCCAGATGCGTGACAAAGTACCACCTTTATTGGTATAGATGCGGTCCAGCATGATTGCGGAGGAGTGGGAGCATATGACTGAGGTCAGACTTATCGAGGTCTGACGCTATAGGCAGATAGTGCGAGATCATAATATGATGGTCACACTCATTGATAAATGGGATTCAATGACCAATACCTTCCATCTACCAATGGGTGAGATGATTGTCACCTTGGAGGATGTGTATTGGATTTTGTATTGTGGGGGAGCTAGTTTATTCCATCTCGTCGGAGGCCTCAGTGGAGCCGATAGTGTTTTTTTTTGGGGAGGCGATGGGCATATTGACTTATCACAACGTGAGTCTCACATATGGGGACATGTATGTAACCTACCCACAGGAGACGAGGTTGTTTGTATTGATGGTGGAGGCGGTAGGTTGTTTTGCACTACCAGATTCTGAGGGTGGGAGATTCCCACGAGCACTAATGGGGGTGATCTAGGATATGATTGAGGAGTGGATATGCTTCGTTCGGGCACCGAATTTCTTAGTGTAACTATATAGAGAGCTATGGGCCTATGGGAGATTGTGGCGGTTTGAGATGTGTTGCACATTTTTATTACACTATTGGGCATATGAGCACATCGTGTGTTTGCGCCCAGTGGGTCTGCCACGAAAGGATTGGTTCAGAGGTGGCTTGCTTCGAGTTAGATAAAGACGTTGGGTACCAGTTGGTGGGAAGCGAGGGTGACGAGGGCCATATATGATGTGATAAACTACGGGAGTTGTTGGAGGGGATTTCAGGAGTTGATATTGTATGTAGGCCTTACATTGATTATCCATCATACATGGGGATGCTAGAGGAGTTGGAGGGATTATAGTTGTTGAGGTGGATACAAGGATGGCGTCTTTGCCAACGAGCACACAGATGATACCCGTAGATAGGGTTAGACAACAATTTAGGATGCCACAGGACATGCCTCCACCCTTCCCACAGTACCTCAGAGATGACGTGGAGAGACCCATGTCTACACCACGCATGAGTGATCCAAAAGTGGTGGAGGAGAAGGTTCAAGACCGTCGTATTGATGATGCGTGAGTCACCAATGGATACAGGTAGTGGTGGGTAGCACAACTATGGGTAACACCACCGAGGCAAGGGCAACCAGATCTTGTTACGATCATAGTGTAGAGAGATGCCTTGCAGGGGTAGGTGGCCACCCTATAAACGTAGATCATAGGTTTGTAGGGTCATTTGATAGCAGCTCATGCATAGGTTGCCACCCTGCAGGCCCATGTGATGACCTTATAGGCCAAGTTGGAATAGGTACAAGCACCCACACAGGGTGGTGATGGTGATGGAGCACATGTGGCCATCTTATAGGTAATAAGTGGCCATTTATAGGGCTAGTTGACCACTGCATAGGCACGAGTAGTAGCCTTACAGGCCCAGCTTGTAGCATAAGTACCTCCACAGGCCCAGGGACAGGGTCCCACATTACAGGCATCATCGGTGAAACAAGGTCCCATCATACAGGGAGTAGGATAGGGACATGGATTACAATTATAGGGGTCGAGGCCATTAGTAGCAGGATAGATTTCTCAGGCTCCAGTGAGACCTATGGTACCCCCGTAGACAATATCGATGGTGAGGTTCAGGGATGCCCTGAATGAGGCTCACTACTACCAGGATCACCTGACGAGCCCAGGTTTGGATGTTCCTTCTTATGCGGAGTTCATGGCACAACAGGCTTCGAGTGAGTGGACTAGATCTCGTACTCACATCTTAGAGAGCATAGGGGGCCAACGAGCTCAAAGACAGGGTTAGGGCGAGGCTATTAGTTTACGGAGGATAGTCCTAGTGATGGCTAGGAGGAGACCGGGCTAAGGCCTATGGTTGGTGGAGAGATGTTAACAGGGGCTGGGACCTGGGGAGAGGAGGAGGAGGATATAGATGAGATGAGTGTCAAGGGTATCAGATGGGGAGATGATTGATACCCATATGTGATATAATATCAATATTTTGAATTTTTTGATATATATACCGACTGCATGTCGAAGATAGTGAGGCTATATATGAGAGTTTTGTGTTTTTGAGTTTTATACTAGCTTGCGTGAAAAAGATAGTGAGGATGTATCTAAGCGATTTGAGATACTTGTATTTATTTGTATCTGTGTACATTTGTATTGATACACATACTCTCCCTATATATAGTTTGATGATGTTTATTGGATGTATGATGTAATTTGCTTTAATTTCCATTGTTAGCGCATATTATGGAAAGTAGGTGAGTTAAGCATGATAGAGTTAACTCGGCTAGGCATGGTGGAGTCAGGTGATCTAGGTATGTTGGAATTAGGTTGTTTTAGGCATGGTTGAGTTAGGTTTCCTAGGCATGGTCAAGTTAGGTCATAGGCATGGCTAAGTCAGGTTGTAGGCATGATTGAGTTTAGGTCACAGGCATGATCAAGTTAGGTCATAGGCATGGTTGAGTTAGGTTGTTTAGGCATGGTTGATTTTAGGTCATAGGCATGGTGGAGTCAAGTGGTCTAGTCATGTTTGAGTTAGGTTTGTCTAGGAAAGTTTGATTTTTTTTGTTTGATTTAAGTTCTAAGCTATTGGTATTATGGAAAACAAGTGATGATGTATATGTATGTTATGGTTTTAATTTTTCAAATGTTTGATAGCATGGAAAATGTTAACATGATTTAGGTAATATATGATCATGGTAGTGAAATGGTAAATGTGATGAAACAAATGCATGTTTGTTGTGGTATATTAATTTCCAATTTTGGGTGTAAATGGAAACCAACTAGGGTAGGATGTGAATGTAAGAGGGAGAAAAATGATTAGGGGTAAGAGGTATAGGAGGGGAAAAGATAAAAGGTGAAAGATGAGGAGATGAGGAGATGGTCAAGCTTACCTCTAAAGGCCCCATGCCATCGAGTGCTACCTACATAACCCTGGCAAATAGGGGCCTCAGACCGATGTACTTCTCCCATAAGCTAGGGAGGAATATGGTGAGGTAATCGAAATGGGTTAGTAGGTTTTAGGCATGATCGAGTCGAGGTCATTCAGGCGTGGTTAAGTTTAGGTCATAGGCATAATTGAGTTTTAGGTCATTTAGGCATGGTTGATATGGAGGTTGAAATAAGGATGGGTGATTTTGGTTGGTTTTGGTGAAAGAGGCAATTCAAAAATGTACGTGTCGAAGATCTAGTCTTGTATAGGAGCATCAATATGTAAGAAAAGAGGTAAACCATAAAAGAAGTGGAATGCAACCAAATTAGCAAGGACCATTATGATTCGATTGCACACCCACATATCAACTTATGAATGTAAGGCCCTAAAGGCGTTACATGATTGACTATTATAAGGGTGAAGACGATCACATGATCATGAAGTGTCACCTTTACGACCAGTCCCTTAAGTAGGAAAAAGAGTAGAAAAGGGAGGTAGTGAGGTGAAACAAGTTAGTTTTAGTGTAACCTAGTGTGTGACAACATGCCTCTATGGCAAGAAACCCATGATCAAAATAGGCAAGTCCATAATGAAAAGGTCATCTTTTTCTTTTTTCTTTTGTTTGTATAGATTGATCGATGTTGGAAGTATATGTGGGATGAATAGAGTATCTCCTTGAGGTATTTGTGAAGTTGATCGATTCGGGAAGCTTCAGAATATTTTTCTTTTATTTTTACAGGAATAGTCTTCTTTTTGGATAGACTAGGTATGATTTAGCTAGCTTTGCATAACTGTCCTTCGAGGGAGTAGTCTATTTATAGAAACAAGATAGAAATAACAGATGTCCTTTTTGAGGGAGTCATATTTTGTTAGAAGTTTGACTTAAGGAGTTTAAAATTTGACAAATCCCGTATATTACTTTTGAATTGGAATTTTAGGTCATGGACAAGACTACGGAGAAGTATAGGCTTATTTTTACGAAGACAAAACCATAACACACATGGATTAGCTATGAAAGAGAAGTTTTAAGTGACAAACAACCATGGGATTCCATATTGAAAAATATGAAAACTATCCATGAGAATCATGCCATGAGTAGAGCCGTGGTACTCATATTAAAGATAAGGCTGAAAGGTGACGAGAAATCACACAGTTCTTGTTTAGTCATTGGTCCTTAAACGAGTGAGATGAAAGGAATGGATACTCAAGGGACGAGCTTGTAATAGACAAAAGGTGATCTAGGATTCGTTTCAACAGTAGAATATTCAAAGATGCAAGGCATTGAGGGGATCAGGTTTGGGTTTACCTTCAAGTGAAGATAAATGATAAACACCTGATCTATAGGCATGTGTGATTATGTAGGGTCTAAGCCAATTAGGAGCAAATTTTCCCTGTTTACTTTTATCCACTTTTGTTACATGTTGATTTTCCTTCAGGACAAGGTCATCGACCTTGAAGGTTCATTCCTGGACATGCTTATCGTAGGCACACTTGATACATTTTTGGTAGATTTGGAGGTGATCGAGAGCATTGAGATGATGTTTTTCTAATAACTCGAGTTATGCCAAACGAAAGACGTCCTGGCAAAAGACATCATCGTTGAGCATATTTTGAGTGAGATACGAAGATAAGGTATTTGGACTTCAAAAGGTACGACAACCTCTATACTGTAGACCAAAGAGAAAGGTGTGGCAATAATTGAGGTACAAATACTAGTGCGATAAGCCCATAAGGCAAAAGGAATGTGCATGTGCCAATCCCTTCCAGTATCGTCAACTAATTTCATCAGATTTTTGTTTAAGGTTTTGTTGGTTGATTTCTCTTGGACATTTGTTTGAGGATAGTAAGGTGAAGAGAAACTAAGTTGGATGCCAAAGGTGTCACAAAGTTTTTGTAGGGTTTTGTTTTTAAATTGTTTACCGTTGTCTGTGATAAGTCGGTGAGGAACACCAAAGCAACAAATAATGTGATGATTAATGAATTCACATATTTTCTTGGCCTTAGTAGAAATAAGAGGTATGGCTTCCACCCATTTAGTGTAATATTTGGTAGTGGTAATAATCCATTGATGACGTTGGGAAGAATGAGGATTAATCTCTCCGACTAGATCCAAATCCTCATTGAGAGAAGGGCCAAAGGTCTCTTGCAACCTGTAAGGCATAACTAGGGGTATGATGAAGGTTAGAAAGTTGCTGACACTTCACACAATGCTTGACATAATCACAACAAGCACACGTTCGGGTCGACTAGTAATAGCCCAGGCGAAGAATGCATTTAGCGACAACCAAAACCACCGAAGTGGCCTCCACAAATTCCATCGGGAACTTCCTTGATGGTGTAGGGAATTTCATAACTTATAAGGCATCGTAAGAGGATAACATCAAAACCACATTTATAGAGAAGGCCACCCATGATGATGTAACGAGAGACACTTTTGAGAAAAGGCTTGTTGTCCATTGCGAGAAAGATCTAGAGGTAGAATAGAAAAGGAAAGATAGTCACCAACTGTTTATACCAAAGGTCACGTGGGTCAGGTTTAATGTTTCCGACAAGGTTGATGTCTCGAAATAGATAAGAAGGTGATTACAACCTTTGTATTGTGACATAGATTTTTGAGTCGAGGGGGAAGCGTGAATTTAAGAATCCAGACAGCCATGGTATCCACAAATTTATTAGTGGAACATGGGGTGGTTTGAAGTTCATAACGGTCTAATGTAGTCAAAAGTATGTCAACATGATGTTTATACTTTTGAAGTATCTCATTACGACATTAGTATATATCATTAACTTGGTTCACAACTAGTTGAGAGTTGCTAAAGATATTAATTGATTTAACATCTAAGGCTATGACAGTTTGAAGACCTAACACAAGTGCTTCATATTTGGCGATATTGTTAGTACAATCAAAGTCTAGTTTGAAAGATAATGGCATAAGCTCACCATCGAGAGGAATGAGGATAACTCGGCACCACCCCCACGTTGACATTGGGAACCATCAAAGAATACAGGTCATCTGGTAAACAATATCATTTAAAGAGAGGGTAGTGATAGATTCATTAGGGAAATTGAAGTTAGAGGATTGATTTCTGGAGAGAGGTGCATCCATGAGTTTGTCTGTAATGGTTTGTCCTTTGATAGATTTTTCATGGGTGAATTTGAGGTCTAGGTCTGTAAGAAGCATGAGCCATCATGCATCAGGTTGATGTTGGTATGGCTTGGCGTACATGTAATGTAAGGGGTCAGTATTGGTTATGAAAAAGGTTTTATGGTTGAGTAGGTAATGATGAAGTTTAGTAATGACAAAGAATAAGGCTAAATAGATATTTTTGGTGTGATTATATCTAGTTTCGTAGTCTAAAAGTGTACAAATTATATAATAAACCACTTGTTCATTGTGTTTGCTCATCCCAATGAGCAAGCATGGCACCCAGGGAGTGATCAACATTAGAAATATAAAGGTAAAATGGTTGGTCATCCTTAAGTGGAATGAGCATAGGTGGTTAGAGGAGGTATTGTTTTAAGGCATCAAAGACTTTGTGACAGTCATCATCCCATTTGAAGAAGACATCCTTTTTGAGGAGGTGATGAAATGGGTGGTAGTAGTCAGAAAGATGCGAAATAAAGTGATGAATAGATTGCAACTTGCCTTGCAAACTACGAAGTTGACATAGATTAGTAGGTGGAGGCATCTCAAGAATAGCCTTGATTTTAGCGGGATCAACTTCAATGCCACACAAAGAAATGATAAAACCAAGGAGATTTCTAGAGAGAACCACGAAGACACACTTCTTAGGTTGAAGGCGAACACAATACTTAATGAGATGGTCGAATATGACCGTAAGGACTGCAAGGTAGTCAGCCTGATGTTTGGATTTGGAAAGAATATCATCTACATAATCTTCCAATATGTGATGCATAATGCCATGAAAGATATAATTCATAGCCCATTGGTATGTAGCACCAACATTTTTGAGGCTGAAGGGCATAACACAAATAGCAAAAGGTCTCTAAGGAGTAATGAATGTGATTTTGTGTTGATCCTCCTGGGGCAAGTAATATTTGGTTATAACCTGAGAAACCATCCATGAGTGATAACATCTCATGGCTAATGGTGAGATCAACTAGTTGGTCAATACTGGGAAAAGGAAAGTCATCTTTGGGGCAAGGTAAGTTAAGGTCATGGAAATCCATGCAAATGCGAAGTCCCCTATCATTTTTGTGATAGGAATGATATTAGAAATCCATTGGGGATAATCAATGGGTAAGATGAAGGAAACTGAAAGAATGCACTGAAGTTCTTCTTTGACAAGGAGGGAAATGCAAGGATGCATTTTCCGCAGCTTTTGTTTCACAAGTTTTTCTTTAGGAATAGTTATGATATTGTGGACCACAATGTTTGGGTCAATACTGGCATATCAGCATAAGACCAAGCACAAACATTGCTATGATCCCAAAGGAAAAGAAGTAAAAGCTTCATGTTCAACAACATCTAAAGATTGGCCTATTTTTAGAATGTGCGGGTCATCTTGAGTGTGAATATTGATTTCGATGGTCAATTCATTCAACATGGTTTGTGTCTCAGAAGGTAATGACCGATGAATATAAGAATCTTCCACACCAAGGTAGGTGAGAATAGACTCATCATCCTGACATTGAATAACGTTAATAGAAGGTGTGTCATCATTGATCATGTTAGGATAAAGGAAGTGAAGAAAAGAGGGAGCCTCATCATCTCATTGATAAGTTAAAGGTCCCATGGAAATGGTGTTTACGAAAAAAAAGTTAGGAGGAATGGATTCTGGATCCATAAACTCTGTAGGCGAAGGTGGTGAAGTTGTTGAATGAGGTGGGGAAGGTTTATCATCCCTTGGGAGAGGGTTCGGTAAAACCAATACCACCACTATAGTCTTTATGCTTACGAGTGGTGCATGGGATGACAATATGGCAGCCTTGTTCATAGAAACCAAAGCCAAATCCCTTCCAAGCACAACGATGGAGGAAGGTGTGGGTGAAGTGGCGGTTGGTGAGAGATTGAAGGTCGAAGGAAAATGGTTGAGTTTGGGAAGGTGGCTCGGGTGAGTAGGTAGAAGCATCAAGTCCCCCATATGTTAAGTTGGTATGAAGGTGGGGAGGACCGTAAGGGAAAACCTCACCTATGTGGTGATCATAACAAGGATGTTGGTGAAGTTTACCATACTCTTACAGAGTAAGGAATGTGTCAATATTATAAAGGCGGTACTCCCCCAAAGTGAGGTGTTGAAAAACACCTTCTAAGGGATCAATAGTTGGTATGTGGGTAATGAGAATGGATGAACTATTGGATGGTTGGGAAGAAGAAGCATTGGTTGGTTGAGAATTAGATGGGTTAGCATCGTGAAGTTATGGTGGCGTTGGAATAGGGGAGTTAGGTGTAGAAGATTTTTCAGTAACATTGGTAGATGCGGCCATAGGAAAAGGAGCAGTGGTAACGATGGTAGATGCCTTAACTGGTATAAGGACGTCATTGGGTCGATACAACATGTTATAGGTCTTGAATGGTGAAGGGTCGGTGAGAATAATATAATTGTGTCCTTCATGTTCAAATTTTAGACAACGGTGTAAGGTTTAAGGAACAAAACCCATGACGTGGATCCAAGGTCGGCCAAGTAGCAGGTTGTATTGAAATTCCCCTTCTAAGACATATAATAATTTTGGAATGGTATAGGGGCCCACATGAATGTGGAGAATGATGGTGCCAAGGGTGGAGGTCATGACATTGTTGAATGAGTGTAACATAACTAGGTTATGATGCATGCAATTGGCAGGGATGCAAATTTTTTTGTACGCATGGGAGGAAATGATGTTAATACTGACACCGCCAACGATCATAACATGTCGAACACGTATATTATCGATGTAGACATAAATAAATAAGGCGGATCGGGGATCATCCGATTGGAGAGGTGAAATTTCATCGTTATAAACATTGAGCGCTACTTGATGAGTGACAATGGGTGTAGAGGAAAGGGATGAAGTGGTAAGAGAAGCCACATGGTGAGGAGTGATAATGGATGCCACATGAGTAGGGTCATTTGGTAAAACCTCAATAGATTATAAAACCTCCACGAGGGCCTCATCGATGAGACTCGAGATTTGGACTAGGTCGTACAAAAGTCATTTTAAGGGGATATTGGTGTAATTGTTTAATTATTGTACAATGGGAAACCCCGTAAGAAATGGGGTGGGTGGGTCCACGAATGGTAATTTTTGGCGTAGGTGCTGGTGGGATATTGGGTAAAAGAGTGGCAGATGGGTTGGTTGTTTTCTCCTTTCCTTTGTCCTTTTGGGCATGAGTGGCAATGTTGATCATATTAATCTGAGGAAGAGAGGAATATGGAGAAGGTGTGTCATGAAAGGTATACAACATGAGGGAAAAAAACCTAGTGCAGGATAAGAGCCTTGTGAAATGAGTAGGGTGCACTGACACTTTGGTGGGGTCTTGGCTAGTTCTCTTATGCGAACCATATTGATCTCAAATGTTGGAGGAGGGTAAAAGGTTTGCGGAGGTGGAGATGGAGATGAAGGTTGTTGAATAGGTAAAGGACAAGGATGTGTAGTGATGGGTAGAGATGGAATAGGGTCCTCATTTAAGAGATCATCATCATCAAAATTTTCTTCAGGAGGACATAGTTGGAGAAGAACTGTCTCGAGAGCCTTACAATTTTCCACATCATGCCCTGACACACGGTGGTAGGTGTAAATTTTTGTATCGTCAAACCCTTCTGGTTTAGGTTTGAGTGGATCGTAAGGTCGAAGTGGTGATAATGTGATGACAGAGGTTTCTAAAAGATTAGCTAAGACATTGGCATACGACCATGTCAATGGATCACAATGCGAAATAAGTGTGGGTGATTTTGGTGGGAGAGGCACCATGGGAAGTGGAAGCAGAAGTTGAGTCAGTCTGACCATCTATTTAGTAGCTAACATGGTTTTAGGTTTGGATTGCACCTTCTTGGGTAAAGATGTAGCAGATGATCTAGTGGATGAAGGTGGTGTAGGTTTAACTACCTTTTGGGAGGATAGTGGGTTTTTGGACTTTGGTTGCACTTTCCTAGGTAAAATGTGCATAAGGAGTGCATGATGTAGAGGAGAAGGCAAATGATGGAAGGTTATGAGTTATCGAAGGTGATAATGGAGGTGTTGTGAAAGTTGTGGGATGATGCAAGGTAGAAGGTATTGGTTGAAGAGAAGGAAAAATCATAGGTAATGATGAGGATACTGGAAGTGGTGTTGGTATAGGTGGTAGAAAGGATGCAAGTGACAACAAAGGCATATGATGTGTAGTAATTTGGGTGTAACTGAGGATCGTGATGAGGAGGTGGGCTGTTTTGATTTTAGTTTGCTTTGGATAAAAGGCTACTTCACCAAGATTGATGGGTGAGGTCCTAGGATAGATGAAAGGGGTGAAGGTGATAGAGGGGTAATGGGCAACATTGGTGCATGCGGTCTAAGAGGTTGGGTCTTCCTCTTAGGTGGGGGAATAGTCTTTGCATTGGTTTGTGAGGACATAACTAATTCAATTTTGATGGGGGAGGTAAACTAGGCTTGATGTTGGTATGACTCCCAATATGGCAATGGGTTTGGATGCGACAGAAGATAAAGGTATAGGTAAGGCCTTAGGCGGTGGCAAAAGTCCCTTTGATGATAAAATTTTAGGTGTGGGTGTGGGTGATGAAGAAGGGGTTGCTTCAACTGGCATAGGCATGGTTTGTTTAGTTGTCTAAAACACCTTTGGATAAATCGTGGAAGTATCTGCAGACAACTCTTGCATATGAGTTGAGAAAGGTAATCGAAGGCGTCCCTAAAGCAGGGAATTGTCAACATAATCCAAGCGGTCAACCAAATGTGAAAATGACATCGTTGTAAGGGAGGATGATGTTGATTTGGTAGTAATCCCGGTAAATAATGTCTATGAGACAGGGAAATGGTCGGCTTCGAGACTCTGGGTAGAAGAGCCGAGATCGAATCAATAGGATCCTTGAAAGCCAATGGAAAATTGTCTCCAATAGGAAGGGGCGTTAGTAATGGATCATCTATGGGTAGGTGCAATGACAAGTAGGATGAGGTATGGTCATCTTTCGGTGAGGAGGAAGGTGAGTAAGAATCATTCATGGGTAGGAGAGTTAATACTATGGGTTGTTTGTCTAGTTGAGAGGTGTGTGGGGAACTTCATCAGTAGATATGATAGACTCCTTTATGGGTGAAGGGGAGATAAGGGAGACTCCTCTATGGGTAAAGGAGTAGATGAAACAGGTTCTTCCATGGATAAAGGGGCTCATGCAAGAATCTCCTTAATAAATGGAGTAGGAGGAAAGTGAGGGAGATCTGGTATGATGTCAAAAACAACATGAACTTCACGAATATTACTGTCATTGGTAGAAGGTTCACTGGTTTGGTTACATGACTGGGAGTGATTTGGGAATGACTTCTTAAAAATGTGAAGGTTCTGATTATCCAATGCGTTAGGGTTATCCAAGATGAGATCTCCACTTTTTAACATTTCTTGGACAATATTCTTAAAGGTGATACAATTACCATCACTATGACCTCGAACACAATGGTAATTATAGTAATCATTTTATTTGTACCATACAGGCATAAAATGAGAGGGGTCAAAACCAGTATGTGGTTTGACGGTGGAAGAGTGATTTCTGAGCGTTTAGGAGCTTTTCTAAAACTGAAGAATAGGGTTTTCCTATGGGAATGTATTTTCATCACTCCTGCTTGGACTGTAAATTCTGAACAAGAGAAAGGTTGGAAGAAGGTTTTACTTGATTGGATGGGTGAGATGGGTCAGCTTTCTCAAAACTACTACACAGGCATATCACTTTGCTTTAGAGTAGTTATTTTATGGTTTGGAGGAAGAAGAGGTATCATTTTCTTTAAACACAGTGTTCTTGTTGCGCAATTATATCTTCTTCTCTTCAATGGAATGAATTTCAAGTTTTCGAGCCATGGTGAATGTCTCATCGAATGTACAAAAGGTTTGAACTTGAAGAGTCGACGAGATGTGCCTAACACAAGCCCTGGTGAACAACTCTATTAATTCAGTTTGAGGAAGTTTAAATGTGAGCTGGTTGATTAAGCTTCGCCACCGAGCGACAAAATATGTGATAGATTCATCTTTGTATTGTTGTGTTGAGTACAAGTATGTCATCGTGACCTTTTTGACAATATTGATAGAAAAGTGGTCCAAAAAATCTTGGGCCACTTGGTTGAATGAAAAATGGAGTGCTTAGGTAGAGCACTATACCAATCCAACGTTGGTCCTGTCAAGGACATTGGGAATGTTCGTAGGAGTAAAACGTCATCATGAACAATCAAATAACACCCATGTTTAAAAGACCATAAATGTTGTTGCGAGAATTATTTGTTATTAAACCGATTGAATTTAGACATTTCCTAATGCGTAGGGTATGGGAAAATGGGAATGGACGGGTGAATGGGTTTGTTACAAATATCATCATATGTCGAGAGTTCCGTGAGCCAAAGATAGATGCTTCCAATGTTTGCATCTTATCCATCATCATTTTAATAAGATCGTTAGTAGGTCGTGATGGTTGGGCCCCTCCTGCAGTATAAGGGGGTAGATTATGGAGGTATGACATGGACAACATCCTAGTATGTGGTGGTGTCGAGTATGAAAAGTGTGAGGGAGGGATAGATGCAGGTGGTAAGTATCCTTAATAAGTAATAGATGAAATTGGAGGTTATTGGTAATAAGTGTAGGTAGGTGGAGTGGATGTGACAACTCTCATAGTAATAAGAGGAAGTGACTAAGGGATAGAGAGAATGAGGTTTTGGAAGGGAGTGTGGGTTATCGACACCAAAGGTGGTCAGGGATGCACGATAGGTTCATGGGTTTCGGATGATATAAACAAGTTGGTATTGAGGGCGATGGATGCAGGTGTGGTAGATGCGGTAAGTGCAACGGATGCCATGGATGTGATAGATGTCGTAGGTATAATGGATATTGATGCGGTTGGGTCTAGTTAGGACATGACATGTGGTAAGATGGAAGACGATAAGACCGAGCTAGTACTAGCTGATGCAGAAGTGGGTGTGAGGGTAGGAGGAATGGACACATGCATGTCATACATAAGCTACCATGATGAATCCCAAGTGGATGAATGGGCTAAATAATACTACAAAGCAGTCAGGTTTTGGTTGAGGAGTCTTGTGAACTCCTCATCTCCAGTACTAATGGTGATAGGATGACTGAGATCCATAGGTGACAAGATGGAAGGTGGCGATGGGCTAGATGGGAGCGACTGAAAGCTAGCGTGAAAGACGAGGGCGTTGGCTTGACTACGAGTCAAAACCATGTGAGTTAGCTTATACCTGGTAACTTGATCTTTGTAGATGACACCAAAGAACATAATTTACTAAATTATTGTTTAAAACTAAATTTACTAACTATTTTAAATATTTGTAGAAAAAAATACATTTCATTGCCGGGCTATCTCTTGTATTTGTCAAGGTGTTGTGTTTGCTCTTTGCCTCTCCCATAGTTGTGTGGGGAAGTATGGGCTGTGTTGAAACCGATGAGTGAATTCCCTTTCCGTCTTGTATCAGGTGAATCCTTTGGTTGATTTAAGACATAATAAAGATTTTCTTCGTCTTGCAAAATTATTTTTTGTTTTTTTTCTTTATCATCCATGTTGAATGAAATTTTATTAAATCTTTTACATATATTATGCTAAATTTGTAATCAATCAACAAACTTACAGTGGAATGGAATAGGTGTCGGATAAGGGGAAAAATTATGCCAAAAAACTACCCCATCGTGGAAGTGTTTTAGTTGCAGAAGTAAAATATTATCAGGCACTCATTAAATGTGGAAGCCTCACGACTGCATCTTGTTTTGAGTTGTGGACATAAAATATTATCTGATAAGCCTCACGACTGCATCCTATTTTGAGTTGCGGATGTAAAATATTATTTGCCACTCAACAATCATGACTACATCTTGTATGTAAAATATTATCCGATGCTTAGCAAATGTGGAAGTCTCACGACTGCATCTTATTTTCAGTTACCAAGGAAAATATTAATATTGTCTCATGCTTAAAGTTTCAAAATAATTTAATTTTACGTGTAATGATGAGAGACAACAAAAATCATATGGTGCCCACTTCGGTCATGCCCATTTCATTTATAGAAGTGTTTTAGTAGAGGTTGATATATCCTATAGACATGCCAAGAAATGGATTTGATATTTGTAACCTCTAAATGTAAGTCTACACCAAAACACCAATACAAATCAATTTCTAGAAAAATTTCTTGAAAAATTTCAAAGTTTAAGAATAATGTGGCTTAAAATGGAACTAAACATAAAGTCTTAAGGATGAAAAATAAAATAGAAAAATTTCAAAGTTTAAAGATGATGCTTCTCAAAATGGAACTAAACATAAAGTCTTAAGGATGATCCCTCTCTTCCTCATGAGTTTTCAGATGTTATGTGATCTCAATATTCCTTCTGATCATGGGAAAATTGAAGCGACCTATTGGTTTTTTTACCACCAGTCCTAGTGTTTTTTTCCAAGCCTCTGCCACCTCTAAACATTTTAACATATTCTACATTATTGTTTAAAACTAAATTTACTGACTATTTTAAATATTTATAGAAAAAGATAAATACATTTCATTGTTGAGCAATCTTTATATTTTGTCACAATGTGACATGTTTGCTCTTCGCCTCTCCCATAGTTGTGTGGTGAAGTATTGGTTATGTTGAAATCGATGAGTGTATTCCCTTTCCGTGTTGTGTCAGGTGAATCCTTGGATGATTCAAGGTATAATCTATATTTTTTCATCTTGCAATTTTTTTTTCAATTTTTTTCAATTTTGTTTTTCTTTCTCCTGCATGTTGACCAAATTTTGTTAAATCATTTACATATATTATGCTAAATTTTTAATCAATCAACAAAATTACAACAAAATGGAACCAGGGGCGGATAAGGGGACGTAATTATGCCAAAAAAATTCCCCATTGTGGAAGTGTTTTAGTTGCAGAACTAAAATATTATCTGACACTAAAAAATAAGGAAGACTCACAACTACATCCTATTTTGAGTTGCAAATGTAAAATATTATCTAGAAATACTCACGAATGCATCCTATTTTAAGTTGCGGACAAAATATTATCCGACGCTCAACAATCATGATTGCATCCTATACTTAAAATATTATCCGACGCCAACAAATGTGGAAGCCTCATGACTACATATTATATTTTACTTGTTAGAGTAAATATTAATATTGTCCCATGCTCAAAGCATCATGAATAATTTAATTTGACGTGCAACGACAATGACAACATAAATCATATGACGCCCACTTCAGTCATGCCCATATCGTTTATATAAGAATTTTAGTAGAGGCTGATATATCCTATAGACATGTTAGGAAATAGATTTGATATTTCTAACCTCTAAATGCAAGTCTAAACCAAAACACCAATATAAATCAATTAATTTCTAGAACAATTTCAAAGTTTAAGGATAATGTGGCTCAAAATGGAACTAAACATAAAATCTAAAGGATGAAAAGTAAAATGGAACAATTTTAAAGTTTAAAGATGATGCTGCTCAAAATATAATTAAACATAAAGTCTTAAGGATTATCCTCCTCTTCCCCATGAGTTTTTAGTTACTGTGTGATCTCAATTTTCCAAATGATCGTAGGAAAATTGAAGTGGCCTACTGGTTTTTTTGCCACCAGTCCCAATATTTTTTTCCAAGTCTCGGCCGCCCCTGAACATTTTAACACATTCTACATTATTGTTTAAAACTAAATTTACTAACTATTTTAAAGATTTGTAGAAAAAAAATACATTTTATTATCGAGAAATCTCTTATATTAGTCACGACACTGTGTTTTCTCTTCACATTTCCCATGGTTATGTGAGAAAGTATGAGTTGTGTTAAAACCGATGAGAAAATTTACTTACCGTCTTGTGTCAAGTGAATTCTTGGTTGATTCAAGGCATAATCCACATTTTCTTTTTCTTCTAGAATTTTTTTTTCTATTTTTTTTTTTTTCTACATGTTGAAAGAAAATTTGTTAAATCCTTTATATATGCTATGCTAAATTTGTAATTAATCAAAAAAATTATGATGGAATGGAACAAGGGGCGGATAAGGGGACAAAATTATGCCAAAAAAATTCCCCATTGTGGAAGTGTTTCAGTTGTAGAAGTAAAATATTATCCATTTCTCAGCAAATGTGGAAGCCTCACGACTACATCCTATTTTGAGTTGCGGATGTAAAATATTATTCAGAAAGACTCATGATTGCATCCTATTTTTAGTTGCATATGTAAAATATTATCTGACGCTCAACAATCACGATTGCATCCTATATGTAAAATATTATCCGGTGCTCAGAAAAGGTGGAAGCCTCACAACTGAATCTTATTTTCAGTTGCCAGGGAAAATATTAATATTATCCGGTGCTCAAAGGCTTACGACTAATTTAATTTGAAGTGCAACAATGAAATACAATAGAAATCATATAGTGTCTGCCTTTGGTCATTCCCATTTCATTTACAAAAGCATTTCAAGAGAGGATGATATATCCTATGGACATGTCAGAAATAGATTTGATATTTGTGAGCTCTAAATGCAAGTCTACACCAAAACACCAATACAAAACAATTTCTAAAACAATTTCTAGAACAATTTCAAATTTTAAGGATAATGTGGCTCAAAATGAAATTAAACATAAAGTCTTACTAATGAAAAGTAAAATGGAACAGTTTCTAAAAATTTCAAAGTTTAAAGATGATGCTACTCAAAATGGAACTAAATATAAAGTCTTAAGGATGATCCCCCTCTTCCTCATGAGTTTTCAGTTGTTGTGTGATCTCAATTTTCTAGCTGATTGTGTGTAAATTGAAGTGGCCTACTTTTTTTTTGGCACTAGTCCCAGTGTTTTTTTTCCAAGCCTCGGCCGCCCCTGAATATTTTAACACATTCTACATTATTACTTAAAACTAAATTTACTAACTATTTTAAAAATTTGTATAAAAAGAAAAATATATTTCATTGCGAGACAATCTCTTATATTTGTCACGACTCTGTGTTTGCTCTTCGTTATCTCATGGTTGTGTGGGGAAGTATGGGTTGTGTTGAAACCGATGAGTGAATTCCCTTATTTCCATGTATTGGGTGAATCCTTGGTTGATTCAAGACACAATCCACATTTTCTTTATTTTACCTAATTCTTTTTTGTTTTTTTTTATTTCTCTTGTATCTTGAAAGAATTTTGTTAAATCATTTACATATATTATGCTAAATTTATAATTAATCAACAAACTTACGATGGAATGGAATAGGGGGCGGATAAGGAGATGTAATTATGCCAAAAAAAATCCCCATTGTGGAAGTGTTTCATTGCAGAAGTAAAATATTATCCGAAGCTCAAAAATGTGGAAGCCTCATGACTACATCCTAATTTGAGTTACGGGCATAAAATATTATCTGACAAACCCTCTCGACTCCATCATGTTTTGAGTTACGACATAAAATATTATTTGACACTTAGAAATCATGACTACATCCTGTACGTAAAATATTATCTAGCGTGCTCAACAAATGTGGAAGCCTCACGACTACATGTTATTTTTAGCTACCAGGAAAATATTAATATTGTCCCCGCTCAAAGCCTCACGACTAATTTAATTTGACGTGCAATGATGACAGACAACAAAAATCATATGGCACCCGCTTCGGTTATGCCCATTTCATTTACACAAGTGTTTTATTAGAGGTTGATATATCCTATAGACATGTCAGGAAATGGATTTGATATTTGTAACCTTTAAATGCAAGTCTACACCAAAACACCAATACAAATAAATTTCTAGAATAATTTCAAAGTTTAAGGATAATGTGGCTCAAAATGGAATAAAAAATAAAATGGAACAATTTTGGAACAATTTCAAAGTTTAAAGATGATACTACTTAAAATGGAACTAAACATAAAGTCTTAAGGATGACCCCCCTCTTCCATATGAGTTGTCAGTTGCTATGTGTGATCCCAATTTTCCAACAGATCGTGGGAAAATTGAAGCAGCCTACTTGTTTTTTATCACTAGTCCCAATTTTTTTTCCATGTCTTGACTGCCCCTAAACATTTTAACACATTCTACATCATTGTTTAAAACTAAATTTACTAACTATTTTAAAGATTTGTAGAAAAAGAAACATACATTTCATTTTCGGGCTATCTCTTATATTTGTCATGGCGTTGTGTTTGTTCTTCTCCTTTCCCATGGTTGTGTGGGGAAGTATGAGATGTGTTGAAACTAGTGAGCGAATTCCTTTGTCATCTTGTGTTAGGTGAATCCTTGGTTAATTCAAGGCATAATTCACATTTTCTTCGTCTTGCACGATTATTTTCTATTTTTTTCTCATGCATGTTGAACGAAATTTTTGTTAAATCTTTCAATATATTATGCTAAATTTGTAATTAATGAACAAAATTACGACAAAATGGAATAGATGGGTAGATAAGGGGACATAATTATGCCAAAATAATTTTCCCATTGTGGAAGTGTTTCAGTTATAGAAGTAAAATATTATCCGGCGCTCAATAAATATGGAAGCCTCATGACTGCATCCTATTTTGAGTTGCGGACATAAAATATTATTCAACAAACCTCACGTATGAATCATGTTTTGATCCGTTATTATCCGAGTCACGAGATTATAAAAATATTATCTAAAGCTCAACAAATGTGTAAGCCTCACGACTGCATCATATTTTTACTTGTCATGCATAATATTAATATTGTCCCACACTCAAAGCCTCGCGATTAATTTAATTTGACGTGCAACAATGACAAAAAAAAAGAAATCATATGGCGCTGCTTTGGTCATGCCCTTTTCGTTTATAAGAGTGTTTCAATATAAGATGATATATCCTATAGACATGTCAGGAAATAGATTTGATATTTGTAACCTCTAAATGCAAGTCTACACCAAAACACCAATACAAATAAATTTTTGGAACAATTTCTAGAACAATTTCAAAGATTAAGGATAATGCGACTCCAAATTGGAAGTAAACATGAAGTCTTAAGGATGAAAAGTAAAATAGAACAATTTCAAAGTTTAAAGATGATGTTGCTCAAAATGGAACTAAACATAAAGTCTTAAGGATGATCCCCCTCTTCCTCATGAGTTGTCAGTTATTGTGTGATCTAATTTTCCAACTGATCTTGGGAAAATTGAAATGGCCTACTAGTTTTTTTGCCACCAGTCCCAATGTTTTTTTCAAGTCTCGGCTGCCCTTGAACATTTTAACACATCCTACATTATTGTTTAAAACTAAATTTACTAACTATTTTAAAGATTTGTAGAAAAAGAAAAATATATTTCATTACCGGGTAATCTCTTATATTTTCATGACGTTGTGTTTTCTCTTCACCTCTCCCATGGTTGTGTGGGGAAGTATGGGCTGTATTGAAAATGATGAGAGAATTCCCTTATCGTCTTGTGTGTAGGTGAATCCTTGGTTGATTCAAGGCATAATCCACGTTTTCTTCATCTTGTAGATTTTTTTTCTATTTTTTTTCTTTTCTAATTTTTTTCTTTCTCCTGCATGTTGAATGAAATTTTGTTAAATCCTTTACTTATATTATGCTAAATTTTTAATTAATCAACAAAATTATGGTGGAATGGAATAGGGGTAGAAAAGGGGATGAAATTATGCTAAAAAAAATCCCCATTGTGGAAGTGTTTCGGTTATAGAAGTAAAATATTATCCGACGCTCAACAAATGTGGAAGCCTCATGACTGCATCCTGTTTTGAGTTATTACAATAATGTTTTGTGTTGATATTGGATTCATATTTGATGTATGATGATGATTATATATTTTCACTTAGTGGATGTTTCATGATGTCGATCAATTGCTATCTTAACATGGCTTGTATGGATTTTGATTTTAATGCATATGATCATATCATATTTTTGTTATCATATTGGGTAGATATGAGGTTTGCATTAAGTTGTGTAGGTGACATGAAATGAATCATGAGGAAAATGTGGGACTTAAGGGAACATGTTGATCAGTCAGAATCTGACACTTAACAAAGAAAATACAGAAGGTTCATGCGGAAGAGCAAAGTGCATTTAAAGGCGTGGAACTATTGAAAAGGATCACACATGAAGAAGAGAGGCAGGTTCGGGACTTAGCCATTTTCACGATGAGGATCTATTTTTGGAGATAGCGTGTGGAGCACACAAACCGGTCAAAAACTTGTGCGAAACATTGGCTATTTTTGGAGGATCGGCTACGAAGTGCTTTGCATGGATTCATGCTGAGAATATATCTACTATTGACAGTTAACTAAAATTAGTCTATTACTAGCGCACTTGCATGTGTGACTATATTTGTAATCGCATGACTAATAATAGCATGCGACCTATTTTGGGATTAGATAAGCGGTGAAGGGCAAGTCCCCACCCTTATAAATATGTAGTGAACTATGTAGCATAATATATAGTGTGTGAGAACTATGTTATAGTGAGATTATGCTGAAAAATATGATGTGTGCATGCATGAGCGTATACTATTGTTATTGTAAGGAAGCTTCATGTATTACTGCATTTAATATAATGGAGATTATGGACTGAATCAAGGTGTTATCATGGTTATAGTTTAGTATTGCATGCTTGATTTCATCATGGTTATCTTTTAAGTCTGTTATTCTCTAGATCTAGATCTGAACATGCATTGTAGAATGATATATTAGTCATAGATCTAAATGCTTTAAGTCTTCATCATGCTAACATCCTACAAAAGCAACCCTAAAGAGGGGCCTAGATACCTTTGCGCTTCGGTGAGTGCTCAGTCTAGGTTGAGTGATGTGCCAATGCACTTGGGCTTGTATTGGTGAATTCTAGGCTGCATCATTGGTTCATTGCGGACCTCTTTTTCAGATTATTTTCAAGGATGGTTCACAATGAAGACATACCGGTTGACCTTAGCAAGTGTTGAGGAGTGGATACATGATTTGGAAGAAGAATACACATGGCGGTTTAACACTGGATATGAGTTTAACGCACGCGTGTGGGTGGAATAGAATCTGTATGACAATTTATATGAGATATTTTTCACTATCTTTCTAGTAGAATTGTACGAGTGGCTGATTGCTTATGCATCTAAGTGAAATTGGAGGTATCGCACACTTGTTTAGATGCAGGAAGAATTTCAGGCCCTTTATGATGCTTGATCTGATTTGGACTCATGCTGTGGATACGTGGTTCCGTGGTGTTTTGAATAGTTATATCTTGGAGTACTCAATTTCCACTTATTCATGCCCAGAGGTAGCTGAATTCTAGTTTTTATGATATCCAAGGGAACTTACCTACAAGGCATTCCACTTGGTGATCAAGATCTTGATGGTAACTTTGAATTTGGAGAGTAAACCGATGGCTAACTAAACCCCACCACGCATGGGGGTAGGAGCAGAGTTGGTGAAAGATGGTAGACCTAGTGGCAAAAAAGCAGAGAGAGGAAAGGTGGCTTAAGTATAATGAGACATGCGAGAGGGAGGTAGAGAAACAACGGGGTTGTAGAGCAAATGGCATTGTGGAGAAAGATAGTTTGGGAAGGAGTGGAAGTTCACGTAGAAGATGTGGAACCCGAGCCTCAGGAACTCCCCATTTGGGAAAACATGATAGGGATCCCTCCTCGGCCTCATGCAGAAGTGTGCCAATAGAGATGACCTGGGCCATGGGTGCGCATCTGAATCCACCTGAAAACCTTGCCCTTGCGCTTGGTTTTCTAGCATCTAGTATAACAAATAATCAATGCAAGCTAATTCAAGTAGTGGGAGAGTAGGAGCGAGTCTTATAAGAGGCACAATAATGGCAACAAATGACTTCATTGTTATATGGGAGTACCTTTTTAGGTGTATCATCAATGCAAAATTTAGGTGCGTAGATTTTTGGACTATCTTATGGGAGTGGTAACACTTTACAGACTATCGGAGTATAGTTCAGTTCTACTATTGGGACACAGGGAAGTACATCTTCTGTCCGAACCCAACTACATGTTTAGGATCAGGAGGCATAGGTAGCTCTAGTTCCGTGGATCTGGTGGTTCTAGAGGTAGAGGAAACACATGAGGTTCTGATCAGGTGGGAAGGTCCGCACCAACCCTAGAATATTTACATGGAGATGTCTCTTCATCTTCCAAAGTATAGGGGCATAAAAGATGTTGTTGAACATGTGCATATGTGTGAAATACTATGGCACACAAAAGGAATCACAACTTCTAAGCGTAGGGAAAGCCAATTTGCTACTACATTACAAGGGCATGCACACAGTTGGTACAAAAAGTTTTGACCCTGATCAGACTTGCGTAGACTATACAACTTTAAAAGATGCATTCCTTAAAGAGTTTCACATCCCTGAGTTTGAGCAGAAGAGTATAAGTGCACTCAAGGATATTAAGCAAGGCACTACTAAAAGTGTTAGAGAGTATGATGCCCATTTTAAAACACTTGTTATCTAAGCTTTCTTATGATATTCATGCATAAGCCAACATGCACAATGGTTTGTTGGGGGCTTGATTACCCCTTTTAGGAGGGCATTATCACATAAGACATACATTGATCCATGTGAAGCACTTGAAGCAACCTTACGCATGCTGAGGTCGGTTGGAAGTATAGATATTGGGGTGAGCCCATTTTTAGAAGCATAGATCACAGCTATGGCAAAATAGTTGGAGAAACTATAAGAAAATTTAGCACATGAGACGTGCACAGGATTTGGTGCATGATTGTGAAGTAGAAGGTCACACAAAGGATAGTTGTCCTCACAGATCAGTGTGCTCATTGTTGTTGGATTGTGAGATATGCCATTTAAACCATGATGCTAACCATTCTGCCCATTACTACAATGCGTGATAAGGAAGAACATTTCAAGCTACTGTAAAATATGCTAGGTCCACGACTCATGACACAAAAGACTACCGATTGATTGATTGGTCATCCATGATGCTATAGATATTGGTGTATGACATACATGAGTCTCAGATAACTCTAAAGCAAGAATGAGCATCAAGATCGGGATCACAATCAAGTGCGCTATGATCGGAATGAAGGGTGTTTTGAAGGTGGTCGTGGCAGAGGTCGAGGATACCATGGTGGATTCGGAGGATGAGGCCGTGGTGGTGGAAGAAGTGAGTTCCCTCATGGAACATGTTATACTTGCGGATCTCCTGACCACTACAGAATGAATGTCCTCATAATATTACATGTTCTTTTTGTGGAAAGAACCATAGCTATGAGGAGTGCCCAGACTTGTATGAGCATCTTAGTAAGCAACATAAACAAGAAAAAAAGGCACAAGGATGGTTAGGATACAACGTGCTATGGAAAATCAGTGGATGCCTAAGTTGGAAGCAAAGAGTTCGAGGCGTTATAAGTAAAGATCACGACCCACGCTGAGGTAGCACACGCCTAGAGAAGCATTGCAGACAGAAGCCTACCATCACTAAGGAGGAAGTTCTACATGCATGATACCTAGACCTTGCCCATCAGAAGGAGGTTTATCAGGAAACCATGGAGGTACTCAGGAATCTTCAAGGTGAGATACAATATTTAAAAGAGCAATCTCGGAAGGTGGAACAAAATAAAACATTAGAACCGGTCCAAAATGATATCATGATGACTTGAGAGAAGTGTGCAAAATGTTGCACTAGGAAAATATCATTCCACTATTAGGGAATTGGTTAAAAGGAAACACTCCACGTGTAAGTGTTGAGACTGGATGACAGATCCTACATGCGAATCTTCCCCCTCATAGCCTAGATTATGACAAGGAAATAACTCTGAATGTTGTTGTGGATGGGTGGCTATTGAGTAATATATTGATTGATACAGCATGCATGAAGTCAATGTTCTTACCTTAGATGCATGGGTACAAATGGGGAGACCTCATTATTAACCATCCTCTAATGTATTGTTCATGGCTAATCGGACTAAGGCCACTCCCATCAAATTTTTAAAGATGCATCCATTACCATATAAGGAGCCAAGTTCACTAGAGACTTTGAGGTTTTAGCGCTGGAAGAGTTAGATAGCTTCCCAAATCTATTGGGGCATCCTTGGTGCTATGCAAATAATGTTGATCTTTGGTTCAACAAGGGTTATATCAGTTTTGAAAACAAGGAGGAAATAGTTATTATCCCTTTAACATATGGAAAATATGTGCCCTATGTTGAGCCCTTGAGTGAAGAAGACTTGAATATGATTTATGTACGTGCCATCCGGGATCCAAAAGTGCTTGAGCCATGTAAAGAAGGAATCCTTTAGTGGGAGGATGCATAATCTATTAGCGATACTACAAGTGTTGCTTGTGATAATTGGGCTCATAACACCTATGAGTTAGTAGGGTGTGAAGTAAAAGCATATTTCCTAAAGGATAGAAAAACCATGTTATGTCGGGAGGATAGGTAACAACTCGGTTTGTTACACCGAGAAGGAGATCTTATGGTATTCCTGCATGTGCCATGGAGGAACAGTGGATGGACCCATTGGAAAGAAGAAATATGCTAGCATATACACTATACGGGACAATAACATGCTGGTGGGTGGCCCACATGGATAATATTGTAGGATGGAATGAAATTAGGATTGCTTTTGCTACTAGGTTCTTCAGGAGTAATGCACCTACTCAAATATACACTTATCATGGTAATCAACCTGTTCAACACCACGTTCAGAAGTGTGAGAGACTCTGGATAGAAGGGCAGGAAGCTTTACCACCTTCACTATGGGTGCACACATTTTATTCCACTTTACAAGGTTGCACGTGTGCTTGGTATGTATATGCAAAACTTCATAGAGAGACTGGAAATTGGGATTTAATTACAGAATGGCCCAGACATTTGACTTCTTCTCTACAAAGCCTCTAGTGGAAGAAGCATTAAAAGTCATAAAGCACTTAACTATGGGAGATAGTGCCAAGGTAAGAAACTCCTTCAGAGTTATTGGATGAAGGAAACTTAGGAGCGCATCTTGTTGAAGAAATAGAGGCCGATGCCACACTACTTCAACATGCTTGCCTTGAGAAAGAAAAAGGAAAAATGGTCTACTTAGTGGATGACGAAGAAGTAGAAAATCTGGATGTAAACCATTCAATAGGTAGGCGTGAGGTGTTGGATAGTGCAGATAAGACCATGCACGCCTATCATGAACCTATGAAGACAAAGAAGGTGAATATTGGATCAGATGCTGAGCCTAAGGAAGCCATAATTGGAGACTATTGGTCAGACTCTAAAGTGGAAAAAATCATAGAGTTACTAAGGGATTATCAAGACTTATTCCCTAGGGGGTACCATGAACTTAAAGGCGTGCATGAATCATTAGGGGAGATGAAGATAAAGCTTAAAGAGGGTGCGTGCCTAGTTAGAAAGAGACCTACAGATGAACCCCAACTTGCGTGAAAAGGTCAAAGAAGAGATTGACAAAATGTTGAAGTCTGGGATTATCAAGCCCCTTGATGAGTCAGAATGGGTTAGTCCAATGGTGATCAGTATCAAGAAGGATGGATGGATTAGGATCTGTGTGGACTACAGGGAGCTGAATGCTACATGTGTAACTGATCCCTTTCCTATGCCATTCACTGAGGAAATACTAGAAGGCGTTGCAGGGTGTGAAATCTATTCATTTACGAGATGGGTTCTCTGGGTATCATCAGGTTAGGATTTCCCAGGAGGATCGGAAAAGACTACGTTTACTACTGAATGGGGTAGCTTCACCTATACTGTAATGCCTTTTGGTCTAAAAATGTGCTGTTTGTATTTTTCACCATAGTTGTTCAAGCATTCAAGGAATTTATTCACAACTTCTTACATGTTTATTTAGATGATTGGATGGTGTATGGATTAGTTAAGGATCATTGTGACAATCTACGTTTAATGTTTGAAAGATGTAGACAATTGAGTATCTCTTTGAACATCAAGAAGTGCATATTTGCTACACCATTTGGAATACTGTTAGGACACATAATCTGCAAGGAAGGTTTGTTGGTTGATCCAACCAAGGTTACAGTTATTATAGGCCTAAGAGAGCCTACCAATTAGAGTGAAGTGCGTGGATTTTTGGGTCATACAGATATTACAGAAAGTTTATCAAAGGATATGCCAAAGTTTTCACACCATTGGAGGAGTTACTAAAAGGGAAATGTACGTTCTACTGGGAGAACCACAAAATGCGCATTCAAGACATTAAAGAAGAAACTTACTACCGCGCCTATTCTACATTTTCCTTTGTGGGACCAACCATTTCATGTACATGTGGATGCCTTTGGCATGGCCATTGGCGCGGTGTTGGCTCAACCTAGAGAAGGTATTATAGATCATCCTATCTATTTTGCTAGTAGAAAGTGACTCATGTAGAAACATGATTACACAACTACAGAGCACGAAGCTTTGTCAATGATCTATGCGCTACATAAATTCCGACAAGTACCTACTAGCTACACCATTCATCTTTTATATAGATCACATGGCATTGAAGTATTTGGTAAACAAGCCCATTCTACAAGGGTGCATATGCAGGTGGGTACTCTTATTTCAAGAATTTGATTTCACAATTGTGGTAAAACCAGGGAAAAGTAATTCTGGACCAGACCATTTATCTAGAATACAATCAGGAGAAGAAGCACATGCAATTGAAGATACCATGCTAGATGCATAGTTATACAGGTTACAACGAGCGCCATCAGAACTAGAGGACATTGTTGTCTTTCTACGAATAGGTATGACACTAGAAGGAATGAAATCCTTGGAGAAGAAACAACTT
Source organism: Taxus wallichiana var. yunnanensis (assembly GCA_018340775.1). Taxonomy (NCBI): domain Eukaryota; kingdom Viridiplantae; phylum Streptophyta; class Pinopsida; order Cupressales; family Taxaceae; genus Taxus; species Taxus wallichiana. The sequence goes on along the minus strand of CM031244.1, from coordinate 368,018,939 downwards.
GCTATACGCACTCCCCTATATGTTAATTAGCGATGACTGCAAAAATTAGGTCGAGATGAAGTATTACGTCATTGTGTACTAGAACATGAGCACACATATATCATGGAAGAAGCTCATGGTGGTATTGCAGGTGGCCACTATGCAGGTGATGCCACTGCGCATAAGATTCTACTCATTGGATTATGGTGGGAGACCCTATATAAAGATTGTAAGGAATTTTGTAAGGCTTGTGATCATTGTCAACATCTTGGGAAACCAGGTCAACGAGATGAAATGCCTCTAAGACACATTACTAGTGCAGAACCATTTGAGAAATGGGCTATAGATTTTGTGGGTCCTATTTCACCAACCGCAGCAGAAACTAGATCATGCTATATCATAACTTGCACAAACTATCTAAAAGGTGGGCAGAAGAAAAACACCTACAAAGGATTGTATAATGGCTACAATAGCCAGTGTTTCTATGGGAAAATATTATTACAAGGTATGGATGTCCTTTAAGTTTGACCAGTGATAGGGGCACACACTTTCTTAATGAGAAAATCATAATTTTATTGATGAATTCATGATTACACACCATAAGACTACACCCTATCATCCTCAAGCTAATGGAACTGCTGAGGCTTTCAACAAAATTTTGAGCTAGACATTGACAAAAATCTATGATGTTTGAAGAAAGGATTGGGATGATAAAGTATCTAGCAGTACTTTGGGCATATCAAACAACATATAAAATGGTTGAATAAAGCCACACCATTTCAGTTAGTGTTTGGCATGTAAGCAATTCTTCCTATGGAATTTATGTTACCTTCTTTGTGTATTATGCACACTAGAAGTCTAGATGATGAGCAAAGCATTAGAAGAATGGATTGAAAAGTTAATTAAGATGGATGAGTGATGAGCCATAACACGTTGGAGTCAAAAACAAGAGAAGGCCAGGCAGAAAGCATGGCATGACATGCACATCAGGGATAAAAAGCTTGAGATAGGACAGATGGTGCTCCTTTATGATTCTAAATTTTGTGCCATCTAGGTAAACTCAAGGTACATTGGTTGGGGCCGTATGTTATCACTCACATACTCGAATCAAGTGCTTGTCAATTAGAGGCACTTGATGGAATATGGTTACCTGGTTACTTCAATAGGAGTAGGTTAAAGCCCTACTATAAATAAGTCTTCTTGGTGTTTGTAATAAGGTAGTGTTGCTAGTTAGATTAGGTTTTCAATATTGTATTTCTTTAATGTGTTTCCTTTTTTGTCACTATGATTTTTCAATTTAGTTGGTGTGTTTGTGTAATAAGCACATTTACACGCCAGAAGCTAATTACTATTTGAAGAATTTTTATGCGCAGAGGACTGCACATACCCTTAGTGTGGGGTAGGTTGTTGATATCCAGGTACATGACTGATGGAAATAAGTACACATGAAAGGAAATATCTACGAGTGCTATTCAAGGTTGGAGAATTGAAAAAAAAGATTGATTCTGGACAGGAGGACCATAGATAGATATGAATGAATTAACAAGTATAATGCAATGTAAACAGAGGCCATGAAGAACTACCACCGGAAGGCACAAAGGATGAGGTACTCAGTGCATGGAAGTGCATGCTTGAAGAGAAGTCTGCAACCAAAAGGTAGGAAAGTGTGCTAGAAGGTTATAGCTTGGGTGAAACATATTTACCGCATGGAAATAACGAAAATGGTCGATTAATGAGAGGATTGTTGGTAGGTGGAGGAGCAATAAATGCACTAAATTTTTGAAATTCTATATAAGGATACGGGATGCGAGTTCATTTTTACCATTGCAATTGAGAGAATTTGAAAAGGGCTAAGTGCAAATGAGCCAGAGAAATCATGTTGAGGTGTGAAGAGTGTGAAACCAGATGTGGAGAGAAGGTTTGTGCGAAGGAAAAGCTTGCGTTCCCATAGGTGAAGGGTTTGAGTGAAAAGTAGACACATTATAAACAAGCTAGGGCATGAGATTTCCACTAGGGCATGAAGATTTAAACTAGGGTTTTGACTTGCTCGATTACAAAGGGAAGAAAAGAGATATTTTTCAAATGGCACCAAAGAAAGCACCCATAACAGGAGAAAAAGGGAAGAAGAAGGTTGAAGTGGAAGAAGAAATTGCTCCCAGAGTAATTTATCAGAAATGTAATATCCAGAGGGCGTGATTGTGGGACAAGAATGGGATTCCCATGTCCATCAATGTAAAATCAATGATTACAACCATCGAACATCAGATAATAAGAAGGATCTTGATGTGTTCATTGCTGAGCAAAAAAATGAACAAGCACACAATAGAAGATATGCCAATATATGATGATGTGGGTGAGAAGTTACTGAAGCAAAATGAAGTCTACTAGTTGTATGAGCTGCCATACTTTGGAAAGTATGAACCATTGTATTGATGGTTGATGAGAAGAGTCCATGAGGACTTCTTCTACTTTTCACCGGACGGAGGGTTAGAATCACAACTACTTTGATTTCAACAGTGACAGACTAAGGGCCTCAAGAGTGGATATGGATAGTGATTTAACTATAAGGCTGCAATCCTAGAGACAAGGAAGGAACTAGGGTATACTAAGGGTCCACACGACATGGACATTGACAAATTGAAGAAGTACCCAGTAGTGCAAGAAGTTGCACATCTTGTAATAAAGCTAAATGACCAAGGAAGATGGTTGCATGTAAACACAATGTGGTTGCATGTTGCAAAGAAAGAAGATGTCTCAAGGAGTGGTCTACAATATTACAGATCACATAACAAAAGACAATCATTGAAGAAGCATAGACAAGTGATAGAATAAGTTTTGGCACTTGTGTTATTGTCTTAGTGTTTATGGAGATTGGGGTGCCTGATGGGCCAAAGGAGAAGATTTGGGAGTACCCCATGGAACACAAGTCACATGCGGAAAGATTTGGCAAGTACTTGTGTGATGGATCAATGAGTGGACCATTCAAGCAGAGGGTGGAGATGTGGTATGATAGACTCCGCATGATGTTTGAAGAAGAATGGCACATACCCAAGGATTTGCCTTCAATGGTGGGTAAGGTAGTTCAGTTTGTAGTCTACCAACATTTTTGCATCACGTGATTTGTGATGAAGGATGGGGCTTGAGCCCATGGTGTAAAACTATCATATGCCTTCACAACAAGGTATTTCCAAGCATTAGTTCACTAGGTTTTCAGATGCATGCCACCTAACCTTCAATGCAGACAAGGTAGATTGCGACTACCACACTTTGAGAAAGAAATATGTATATCTAGGGTGGAATGCCTACATTGAGAGGCTTATTTCAGATATTATAAGCATGAAGCCTATAAGCTTAATTTGGGGACACTGGAGCAATGCTTATGTACCTGTAACTCAAACCCAAGTTGAGAACACTAAGTATGTGGAGAATGAGTTTGCACTCCTAGGGCCGCCAAAAGGTAAGCATACAATGGAAAATGTTCCAATGCCTAAGCCCACAAAAAACAATTCAAGTAGATGATGAAGAAGAGGAGCATGAATATAGTGGTGGTTTGGAGCACAAGGCGTAGAAGACAACCTCCAAATAAGGAAGAAGTTGAGTGCGCGACTACACCACCTCAACCACAAGAGGGAGATGATGAGGACTTGGATGCAGTCCAAGGAGAGCACCGTTTCAAGAGAGTATTCAGGAGAACAAGGACCCAAGGTGCTACTCTGCAATCAATGGTGCATAGATCGACTCGAATCTCTCCACAGAAGGAGACAACTAAGAAAAGAAGAAGGAAATTGAAGCTGAATGAGGAAGCAAAGAGTTTGAGGAAAGCGCCCAATTATCCTACACCTCCAGAGAATGTGGAAGAACAAAAAGATGAAGAAATGAAGGATGGAGAAGAGGGAGAAAAAGGAGCAGATGAGACAACAACCGAGACTGCTTAGGACATAGTAGCACAAGTTCCAAATCTTGAAGCCCAAGTTCCTAAGCAAGCCTAGATCAAGAAGAACAAGTGGGGAATATATTCCACCAGTCATGGGCTATGCTAAGGACACAAGTAAAATTATTTGCACCCGTTTCTAGAAAGCACAATGACACAAAAAGAGTTGTATGGTTGGGAGTTGATGGATGAAGATATGGAACCATGCACATAAGGAAGCAATTGTCATGGTCGATGCACACACACATGGATGAACCAAACTTTGATGTGTGTGAGGAGTCATGCGTATCAAGGAGGTTAAAGAAGACACCTCATACCAGACACATAATAGTAAAGCCTACTATTATGTCAGATGAACAAGTGAGCAATGCTTTGGTGAAAGTCTCGACAGAGGTGGCATGACATGAAATATGGATAAAGTTGCAATAATTAGGGCACTTGAGGGAGGAAATCAAGACTAAGGATGAGGAAATAACACGCCTAAAGTAGGAAAAATACTTGGCACAAAAGAAGAACACTATTTTTATCAGCATGGTAGAGGAGATTGGGGATAATGTCATGAAGGCTAGGCCACACTTAGAGCCAAAGGTACCCAAAATGTTTCCTTCGACAATACATTATGTAAGTACATTGGTGGACTTAGTGCTTGAAGATGAACCTCTGTGCATGCCAGAACCAAAGGATCCAACATAGAAGTAGAGCGGGAAAAGGCTTCAGTGATGTGAAAGATTACATCATATGAGGGTTGCTTCAGAGCTTACAGGAGGAACTAAAGAAGGCAGATCAAGCGCTGAATATTTATACCAGCCCAAAAGTCGTTATAAGAACCAGACCATTTTAGAAGACAATGAGGTCCTGAAGGCCATGAAAGATGAAACATTGGGCCACACAGAATGATTAGCGCTTGTCAAATAGAAGTGTGAGGCCCTTACAACAACTCAAGAACCACACAAGGAAAGGATGGATGAGCTTGGGAAACTCATCACGTGCAAAATATGGACTTATTAGAAGGGAGAATGACTCCATGTCTAACATTGTGTTGGTCTTACAAAATGAGAAAGGAGAGATTGCAAGGGATGAGTTAGAGTCAATTATAGTGGATATTCCAGAGAAGGCAGAGGCCATGTGCTCAATGATTGGCAGACTTTAGAGGTAGAGATAAAAGAAGAATATCCCAAATTGATTATTCAGGTTGAAGCAGAAGATACTATAGGGTAAAGACATTCTTTTATTCATCAAAATTATTTCTATTTTTCTATTCATATTCTTTGATTCATTTTGGAGACAACCATTGCCGGGGGAAATGTAACTAGTGTGGGGTAATGTTGATCAGTCAAAATCTGGCACTTAGCGAAGAAAATACAGAAGGTTTGCATGGGAGAGTAGAGCACATTCAAAGGTGTGGAAGTATCGAAAAGGATCATGTGAAAGAAGAGAGATAGGTTCGGGACTTAGCCATTTTCATGATGAGGATCTATTTTTGGAGATAGCGTGTGGAGCACACAAACTAGTCAAAGACTTGTGCGACACGCATTGGCTATTTTTGGAGGATTGGCTACGAAGTGCTTTGCATGGATTCAGGATGAGAATATATCTACTACTGATAGTTAACTAAAAGCAGTCTATTGTTAGCGCACTTGCATGTGTGGCTATTTTTGTAATAACACATGGCTAATAATAGCATGTGACCTATTTTGGGATTAGATAAGTGGTGAAGGGCAAGTCCCCACCCTTATAAATATGTAGTGAACTATGTAGCATAATATATAGTGTGTGAGAACTATGTTATAGTGAGATTATGCTTGACAAATATGATGCACGCATGAGCGTATACTACTGTTATTGTAAAGAAGCTTCTGTGTATTACTGCATTTAATATAATGGAGATTATGGACTGAATCAAGGTGTTATCATGGTTATAGTTCAGTATTACATGCTTGATTTCATCATGGTTATCTTTTAAGTATGTTATTCTCTAGATCTAGATTTGAACATGCACTGTAGAATGATATATTAGTCATAGACATGAATGCTTTAAGTCTTCATCATGCTAACATCTAGCATAAACAACCCCAAAGAGGGACCTGGTACCTTTGCACATTTGGAGTGAGCGCTCGATTCTATTACCGAGTGATGTGCCAGTGCGCTACCGGGCTTGTATTGGTGAATTCTAGGCTGCATCAAAACACATGCCATTTAGCATAAAAGGCCTAAAGGCCAAAACTCTTCTTCTTATTATCGATTATGACGCCCCCTTTCCTTGTTATAGTTTTTCATGTTGGTTGCTTGGATTTGATGTTATGAACCTTTTCTTTCCTCCATCATTGTGATGAAATTTTGTATATTTCTTATCTACTTGCTAAAGTGTTATGCTTCCTTGGTTTATTGCTAACTAGTGTTAAATGTTACCCTTTCCGTGTGATTCTAGCATCTTATTTTGGTTTGGAATGATGTGTTGAGGTAAGGTGGATTAGGCCACCTAATAATGGATTAGGTGAACCTAATCACCCCTCCTAACTATCATTTTTCTGAAACTCGGATTTGGGAAAAGTGTGTTATTTAAGAAGGGTAAATGGCAAGCAAAGGACCTCATTTGCATGGAAAAGAGGCCCTAACCCACATCCCTATGGGTGAGTGGGATATTTTCAATGTAAATGAGGCCCATTAGCTCATTTCCCCTCCATTCCCCCACACTTCATATTTATGGGCTCTTTGATTTTTGGGGATTGTATGGGATTTGAGAAAATTCCCTCATGATTTCTTGGGCTATTTTCTATTTTTCCTTTATTCCTTTTTGGGTGAAATTTTTTGGACTCTCTATTGGTTGGGATTTTGGTGGAAGGTGACATTTTCACCTTCACATTACTTGTCTTGGTTTTCTACTTCTCTTCTTAAACCCTTGTGTCCATGCAAACATGGTTATTTTTCTTGGAGAATTTTGGGAAAAGCTTATAAGCTTAGTGGAGTTTTGAGCTATTTTGGGAAGGCATCATTGGAATCTTGGGTTGTAAAACACAAGGTAGGGCCTTGTACACTTATGTTTTTGTTCAATTTTTCCTTACATGTTTGTGTGTGATCAATTGTAGAAATGTACATTATGTGTTGCTGTTTTTGCTCCACCCACCCTTGAGGGGTGTGGGTTTTGGGAGATTGTATGGGAAGAGGGAGGAATTTTCCTCGACTCTATTTGGGAACCCTCCTACATTTTGTTTGTAGGTAGGGATGGATTTCTATTTGGGTTGGAAATTAATCCCTACCCTAAAAAAGGAAACATTTATGTTTGAAAAGCCTTCTTGGGGGAGTTTGGAGGGATAAGGGGAGTTTTGGAGTGATAAGGAGATGGTGAAAATATGGAGAAATAAGGGTGCTTTTAATAGCTATTTTGGTATGGTTTATGAAACATGAAATTAGGGATTACCATCCCCTCTTCCCAAAACTAGAAGCTTGGAGATTTTTAGCATGTTGTTCTTGGTTGCTTTATATTTTGAATGGCTTTCAAATGGTGTTGAATTGGTTATGTATATTCAAACTATCCATATGTGTTAAGTGGATTGAGTTGCCTCTTTCCCATGGGCTTGGGGGAGGAAAGCATGCAACATTGGACTCCTTGGTGGCATATAATGATACCAATTGGTTGGGTGGTCAACCGACCTCCTTTCTTGTGATTTGGAGATACCTTGCATGCTAATTTTGGAAGCTAGGTGGAGTGGATTAGAAGTGTAGAGTTGCATATTTGAAGTGCATTTTTACTATGTTTTGAGCCAAAAATTTGGCATGTTGTCTCCTCTTGAGAGGAGAGATATTGCACTTGCATTTTACCTTATTTAGTCATTGTGAATGAATGTATGAATCTGTTATGAGAGATTAAGTTTTTTAAATTAGATAGATGGAAACAAGATTTAAAATGTTATTTGAGTTTTCAAGTTGTAAATTGTCTCTTGAATTATTTGGTTCTATATCCTCCTTTTGGGATTGAAAATATGAAAATTAAGGAAAGGAAATTATATATATTCAGTTACTCTTTACATTTTGAATTGTTTATTAGAAAAATGGGGGATGAAGGAATTGTTGTTTATGTTTAACTGATTTATTCATGCTGAAATATCTCTTCATGTACTAGTTTACTGTTGGAATTTTTGATTTAAAATATGCGTGATATCCTTTCTTAGGAAACTTGAAATAATTCCTTCTTGAATGAGTAGAAGTGTTGTAAATTACACTTTAAGAAATTTCCACTTCCGTTGAGTTTAGAAATCAAACTTATTTTTGTTTTAAAATATTAGTTTCTATGTAATAAATTAGTGAAAATTAGTTTGGGGTCTATGGTTAATATAATTGTGTCTGAAATTTAATCAAGTTTTGAACTTGTGAAAATTTGGTGGTTTTTCCTTTACCAAAAGTGTTATCTCAACTTGTTCGTTCTCATATATTTGTGTGTGTGTGTGTGTGTAATATTTAAAAAAATAAATGAATCATATATTTTTCTACCTTTGTGTTGAACTTATGGAAATCTTCCATCTCTCATGTTTATACCCTTCTATGTTATATATATATATATATATATATATATATATATATATATATATAATATATGAATTTTATTTGAAAATAAGTAATACTTATAAAAAAAGATTTAATTATTTGTTAAGGATGTATGGCCAAAGATATGGGATTGTTTATTTGATTCTTTGTATTTTAAAACAAGTAATACTTATTAAAAAAGATTTGATTTTTGTTAAGGTTTTCGGCTATCCCACCCTCCCCCATTCCTTTGAAACCCCAGAGGGTTGTGGCAGATGCCACAACCCATGACCGTGACATGGGCCACAACCCTCACCCCCACACGGTAGCTTCGCCCTTGGCCTCCCTCTACTTAGGCCTTATGACCTTAAAAAAACTTCAAATTTCCTCATAGGGGCTTTAACATATACACCAACATTTAATTTTGTGTATGTGTGTGTGTGCCTACACACCATGCATATTTCTCATGTATATATGTGTGTGTGTGTGTGTATATATATATATATATATATATATAAAAAAATATAAATGTAAACAAAAAAAAAAAAGAAATTATCAAGAATTTTGCCTCGGTTATGGGCTCTCAAAAAAAAAAACTTCCGTAACCTTACAAATAAACTAGTCCAGATCTTGGAGATCCACCGTAGAAGTATGGAGGGGATTTTTTGATCCATAAATCCTTTCCTGCAAAAACAATAAAGTGATGAAATTTTAGGGAAATTGGAATGAACTTGGAGAAGGAGAAGAAATGAAAATAAAATGAAACTTAGGTTTTTGAAATTATATCCCCATCTTTAGATTTTAGAGTTGTGATGATCAAAGGGTGGAGATCTCTTAGATCCTAGGACCTAGAATGGATGTGCATAATGACTTAAGTCATAAGGGTGCTCTTTAAATAAATTAAATTAATTAACCTTGCTTGGTGTGTGGCTTAGGTAATTTAGTGGCAAATTATTAAAGGGGGTTTATTTATATGTTTTATTTTGGGAGAAAACCTGAGATTAAGTGGGTAAAAATTTAATAAAAGAATGTACATTTATTTTAAATCTACATTTTTAATTTTAAATAACTTCAAAGGCATGGGCCCATTTCGAGACAAAATGGTACCCATGACCCTCTTAATTTAATCGTGACTTTCCGCCACTCAAAAATAAATATTAATAAGTATATACATTAATCGTTCTCAGAACGATTATTAACATTGACGATCCATTACGATTTATTATCATCAGACATTTAAAATAATAATAATAATACTAAATAGTTTAACTTGGGGACTTGACGTTAATCTGACTTCTTGTCCCTCATGCCTTTATTACGAAGTTGTTTTAACGACACAAAAATTATTATAATCCTCCAAGTGTTTCGTGATTGCAGATTAGTTCCGTTTACCATATTTTTCAACTTAGTCATGTTACCTTCGTAATGAGCAACCTTAACCATTGTATAATTATTTACCTTTAAAAAAATTATTGCCACTTTTATTACTTTTTCCATCTTCGATCAGGATATTTGGTTGTATTTTAAGGTGTTTTAGAACTCACATTGAGTGAGGCATGAAATTTGGTATTAGAGCTCGGTTTCAACACCGCATGCTATGGGGGTTAGTTAATTAATTTTTGGGTAGTTAAATTTAAATACAACCACTTAGTTTTAATCATTTCCACAAAGTTCTAATGTAACATTTTTCCATCATGTAGGATGACGGGTGAAGTACCGAATAAGGTGCAACAACGACTTGGGGTCATGAGAAGTCACTACCATCGGTACCTAGTACTAATTTTGGGCCATAGGTCTTATACACGGTACATTAGATGATGAGGGTCCTTCAAGATCAACTTCCTATATAGCCAAAACCAGTGGCAGAGGACATACATCCTGGCAGGGAGGTACACCTAGATGGTGACTCACACTTTTCTACTCACATTCATGTTTCTTCATAGCGACAAAGATTGCACAACCATTCAATTGATCTTATGGCTTGGCAAGAGAGGTCTCACAACCATTCAATGTATATTCAGAGAGTGGTTGAGACACACCCTTTTGGGCATGCATCAAGTGGTGCCATTCGTGATCTCCTTCAACTACACCCACCTACATATGGAGGCATAATAGATGGATTTTGGGCTGAGTAATGGATCCTAATCTTAGATAGTTACTTTGGCTTGTATCCTTATGAGAGCTATGTCAAATCTCACCTAGCCATACACCTCCTCTATGATGTAGCAGGCATCTGGTGGAGGAATAAGGAACATAGCTCCATTTGAATTGTGAGACTGTCATTTATGATCTATTTGAGGAATGTTTCAAGGCTCGATACATGTTAGAGAAATTTATCCAAAAGAGGATTGACAAGTTTCATGATCTCCCACATGGTTCCGGTTCAGTGGCTCAATATGAGTGAAGATTTTTGGACCTCCTTCAGTATGTAGACTCTTTCCCAAGATGAGAAGTTACAGGTAAACAGGTTCATCAGGGGTCTGATTACAAACTTGGAAGGATTAGTGAGGATTTTATCTCCCCAACCTTGGAGAAGGTGGTGGAGAAATCTTATCTCACAGAGGAGAACATGACCATGATGCAGGAGTCTCATGATAGGAACTTGGGAAAGTTAAAAATCGAAGTTTTCTCATTTCAAGATCAATGATCATGTGGCTTTGCCCCACCCTTAGAGGATAGTTTTGACCGTTTTAGTCAGATTATTGACCATCTCCACACTCATCAACCCTCTCAACATCAAGCTCCTCAGGAGCAGAGGACTAAGCCAAGCTAGGATAGTCAGAGAGGTAGGGTCCATAATGACCACATTTTGGACAGAGATAAGAGGCCGGGGAGCCAACAACCTAATCAAGCTTGTTTATAGTAGTGGGCTAGAATGGTACCTTCAGGGTCAATACATCAAAGCATAAATGAGTCTTAGTTGCACAAGGATGCACTAGTTTATTTCATTTATGGGGCCCTTGATCATTATACTCGATTTTGTCCTTAGAGACCATATTTTCTCAAGAGGTAAAGGGCACCAACTTTTGAGTAGACAGTTGGCGACGCAAGATGCACTCATTACATCTATGTTGTGGTGGTTAACTATCTAGCTGAGCATCAAGCCATGGTCATTGAGATGAAAAGTATGATTAGGGGCACACTATTACTATAGTATTTGATTAAGGAGTGTCTAACTCCTTTATATTGCCCTCTTTAGTGGTTAGGTGTGGATTGGTGGCTTTTACACAAGCATATATGTGGTAGGTAGAGTTGGCCACTTTGGGCCAAGCTTTCTCCTAGAATCATATGTAGAGAGTTATATTCTTGACCTAGGCATATTCTCCATTACCTTAGACCTATGAGATTTACCGTTGGGATATTATTAGGTAATTATTGGAATGGATTGGATCGATTCTCATCGGGATAAAATAAACCCTAGACATAAGTTTATTGAGTGTGTGGATGACATAGGAAGTTATGTAGTTATATCCGGGTTTATAGACCTATTTCCATGTGTATAATTTCTTCTATGTAGCTCAAGCGGAGCATACACAAGCGGTGTCGGATGCTTTACTATCACGCTCAATGATAGATCATAGGAGACTTTGATTCTCCTTGGAGTAGCACCCTATTTTGATAGATTTTCATATACTTTCCCTAGTGAGCTCCCGAGTATGCCACCATGGAGAGAGGTGGAATTTACTATTGATCTAGTTTTAGGTTCTACACCCTTGTCTCATTCTCCATGCAAGATGACCACACCTAAGCTCCATGAACTCAAGATTCAATTAGAAGATATTTTAGAGAAGGGCCTTTTATGACTTAGTGTGTCCCCTTGGGGCACACCAATCATTTTTGTGAAGAAGGATGGGTCCCTTCGGTTGTTTATCAACTTCTAACACAAGAATGAAAATAGTGTTAAAAACCCATTGTCTTTTTTCTCGTATAGACAATTTGTTTGATCAGATGAGGGGAGCCAAATTTTTATCCAAGATAGATATGAAGTCGAATACCATCAAATTCACATTGCATAAGTAGACATCCACAAGAGACTTAGTATGGGCAATATGAATTCACATTAGTTCCTTTTAGTTTGAAATGCACTAACATGATCCTCATGAATGGGGTTTTTAGAACCTTTTTGGATAGATTTTTATTGTGTTTATAGAAAAAATCTTGAATTTGGATACCAGAGCACTTGTACTACAAGTTTTGGGGTAACATCATTGTTTAGGAATTTCATTTCATTGTGAGATTTAGTACTTGGGGAACATTATAACAGGTGAGGGTATCTCAGTAGATCCCTCAAAGATCTGTGTTATTATTGATTGGACAACCCCCACCATAGTGATAAAGGTTGGAGATTTATGGGGTTAGTTGGTTAATATCATTGTTTTGTTCAAGACTTTTCTAGGATTTCCAATCCTATTAATTCCCTTCAATATAAAGGGAAGAAGTTTTGTTGGTCATAGAAGTGTGAGCAAGCCTTTCAATTATCAATGAGTAATTAAATACTGCACCCATCCTTGTAGTTCTAGATCCTTTGGTCAATTTTTTGGTTTGCATAGATGTATCTATTGAGGGACTTGGATCAGTGCTCATATAAGAGCATCGTGTTATTGATTTTGAGTCTCACAAGCTCAAGGAATACTAAATTAATTACCCCACCCGTGATCTTGAGCTTGCAGTAGTGGTTCACATGTTGGTTTGTTAGAGGCATTTCCTTCTGGGTAGGCCCTTTGTATTGAGGACAAATCATTTGATCCTTCAGTAAATATTTTTTTGCATCCCAACCTCAACACCCAACAATGGCATTGGATGGAGTTCCTCAGTGAGTACGACATGGACATCCAGTACATCAAGGGAAAGGAGAATATCGTCGTTGATGCTTTGAGTAGGTGACGACATGATATTTCCTCCTGAACATTATGATCATATCTCAGGGGCATGATTCTTTAGTAGCTCCATGTGATAGATTCTATGAGGGTGACAAGAAAATGGTTGAGTCTCAGGGGCCCTTAGAAGGAAAGTACACATGGTGCACTTTGGATTATGATGATATTCTTTAGTTTCAAAAATGCATCTATGTGCATAGTGTAGGTTATTTGCGTAAGTTTTTTCTTTCTGAGGCACATCGGGCACCTCACTCCGCCCATCCTGGGGTGAAGAACATATATGCATAATAGAGGAAATTTTACTTTTGTTTAAGGTTACACCGTGATATTGTAGATTTCATAGACCGTTGTCTTGGGTGTTAAAGGGTGAAGGCCAAACACTCTCATTCCATCGGTCTTCTTTACCCTTATGATATTCCTGTTAGGATTTAATTAGTTATTGCTCACATTATATTTGTTAGTAATTTTTTTAATATTAACAACCACATAAATATGGTTTAATATGTTGTGAGTTATTTTAACAACTCGTCAATATTTATTAGTGGTTTCCTATTTTATATGATATGTATATCCTATATATATGTATGTATTTTCCGGATGTATGAATAATGGAACATATTGTATATAATTTCTAATTGTTTTATGCAAATCTCTGATCCATTCTCTTCATCTGGAATCAGAGCGAGGGAATTTTTCTTCTTGTCATGAATAATTTTGATGGGAAATGTATAGATTGTATAATTTTCCCAGATTAATGATTTGAATTATTTGTTGTAGATTACAAAGATTTATACAAGCGTTATTATGTGTAGTGGATATTTAAATCCGTATAATTTTTAGGACTACTTTCAAAATGAGGCTTTCATAAAACATCATAATATTGTGTTTTCTATAGAAAAGGAAAGTGTTGGGAGAGGTCTGTATACAAGTTTATGCTGATAGAGATGACTGCTGCAATCATTCACATTGTTGCATGTTACATAACCAACAAGGATATGCTATCATTCACATATAATTTTCAAAGGCATTGTTTCTTATGTTTTTATGCTGCCAATAACATATCAATTCTTACATTTATTTACACATATTTTCTCAACATTCTGTTCTAGTAATGCCACACTATTTATAGTATATTTGTCATTGATTTAGTATTGGATGATGTTCAGATCTACCAAAATTCCCATATTTTGTCTAATATATTTGTGAGAATATTTGATAGATTGGGTGCAATATTTTGATGCCTTATCATTCCTCTTGGCTATGTGTTTTTTCAAGATCGGTCACCAGGCACAAGTCTGCTCACAAACCACTTAACCTGCTTTTAATTCAGTCTGATTATTGTGAAAATTGGAAAGACATCATTTCTACACTAGACAAGGAAAATTATTCTTTATTGAAATCTAGTAATGATTCTTCATTCCTTTAGTTTTATTCTACCCCACTACATGATTACCTCATCTCAAAAATCCTGGTGTATGGTCAAATAGGTGATGAGAGATGTCTCTTTATTGTGTTTTAGGCTTATAAATTACAAAACTTGTCATTGGTAAATGTTAATGTCTTCACCGAGTCTAAGGATTAAATGTATATTTGTGTTAGTCTAAAATAAGTATTGTCATTGTCAATTAAATACTTTCATCATCAATTGTTGTTTGTAATATCTATGAGAGTAAAAAAGTGTATTACTAGTGAAGTGTCACTATGTCATTTTAAGTCGTCAACGTCAAAAGTGTCAAGTGTAAACAATTTAAGTCGTGTTTTCATGCCCAAAGTATATTTGTCTTTTGGATTTAAAGTTGTGAAAATAAAAAAAAACATTCCTTATGGATGCATTTTTGGTGGAACCCAATGTCCTAGAAAATAAATGTTTTCACATTGCGGGGGATATAAAATAAACACAATATGGAAATCATTGAGCTCCATGATCAAATCTAGCTGAGTTAACAACATCAAATTACAGGTTGGAGGAAATGTTGATGGAGGGTGATCACACCTCTCATTAGTCACCAATGACGGGGTCACATATAACACTGGTGACACCTTTTATATTTGTTCAGTTGTTTGCTTTGTGTGGTGTGTATAGAATAAAATGGTGTGATTTCCTTCCCATGTTATGATTGAAATGGGGAGAATGTACGTTTTGGGATCTGAGAAAAATTGCATAGGAGGGGAAATAAATTTAAGTAATCCTCTGACTACTAAGATTCTTTGACTATCGACTTCTTCATCGATCATTCAATGAAAGAGCATTCATTGGAAGTGAAAGCGGAAACTATTGAGTTCACATATGTAGGTGTATTGGTGGAAGTGTGATCATCCGGTAAGGGATTCACTATGGTGAAGTGGATAGGTCATGTGTAACAAGATCCAACATCAAGATCCAAGCCAACAATATGCAAACCTAAAAGTATACAGAGACATGGATTTTTTTCCAGTTCTTCAGATGTCTTTCTTCCCATGTTTACACTAAGTGGGGGAATGTTAGGATTTAATTAGTTATTTCTCACATTATATATGTTAGTAAAGTTGTTAATATTAACAACCATATAAATATGGTTTAATATGTTACAATTTGTTTTAACAACTTGTTAATATTTGTAAGTGGTTTCCTATTTTATAGGATATGTATATCCTATATATATGTATTTTCCAGATGTATGAATAAGGGAGAATATTGAATATCATTTCTAATTGTTTTTTGCAACTCTCTAATCCATTCTATTCAATTCCGGAGTGGAAGTGGGACGTGGTGTCCATGGATTTTATTGTTGGTCTTCCCACTTCCTCGTTTCATCATGACGCCATTATGGTGATAGTGGATAAGTTGACCAAGATTTCCCGCTTCTCTCCGACGAAGGTATCTTATAATGTAGTTGTCATTACACATGTATTTATGGATGATGTAGTGAGATTGCATGGTATACCTAGGATGATCATTTGGGATCAAGGATTAGTTCACACTTCTTAGTTTTGGACCTCTTTTCAAGAAGATTTGGGGACACAGATTAATTTCAGTTTAGCATATCACCCTAAAAAAAATTGGCAGACAAAGAGGGTTAACTGAGTACTTGAGGGCATGCTTCAAATTTATGTGATGGATCAGTAGAAAAAGTGGTTGCATTACCTTTATTTGGTCAAGTTTACTTATAACAACAATTTCCACAACTCCATCGGCATGTCACCTTATCAGGCTCTGTATGGGAGACCTTACAAGACACCATTGAGTTGGGAGATGTTAGATGACAAGATTGTTCTTGATCCCACATATCTTTAGGATATGGAGCAATAGGTTGTTCTTATTCTATAGATTTTAGAGTAGGCTCGTCCATGCCAAAAGGCATATGCTAACACAAAGAGGGTAGAGTGTCACTTCCTTGTGAGTAATAAGGTCTTTATCAGTGGTGCATCTCGCACAAGAGTATGATCCATTATTGAAAGGATTTAACTTATCCCGTCTTTTATTGGACCTTTGAGATATTAGAGACTATTTCTCTAGTTTCCTATCACGTAGCTTTTCCACCATGATAATAATGGTATAGCTCGATACCAAATGATAGAATATAATAAGATTGCAATGACCAAAGAGGGATGGAAACCTCAAAAATATTATTGATCATGAAATCAGATTACATAACAATGCAAGAGCTGTAATATTTATAGATATTAGACATTTCATATGGATAGACATGACACCCTATCAGGGAACCAACTACAAGATGATAAGACCCATCTCACATGCACATATAATTACTACTAATACCAATATTGAATGTTATCCAACATAACAATATTGAATGCAAGTCACTAGACTAGAGTGCACATGTTGCACATTATTAAATAAAAGACAATGCAATAAAATGTAATAAATATGCCTATGCTAAATTGTGCTAACATTCCCCCTTAATTTTGCATAGTTTCTAATGAAGTGGAGAGGAACTCTCTGAAGCAGTGTGAATTTGTCATGTGCAAGTGACTTAGTGAAAACACCTACCTTCTGTTCAGCTGTAGGAAAGAACTGGAGCTGTATGTTGTGCTTCAAGACATGCTTGCATATGAAATGAACTTGTACTTCAATATGCTTGGTTCTCTCATGAAATACTGGATTGCAAAAAAATCTTCAAAACTCCTTCATTATCAACATATACTGGAGTAGATTTCTGTTGTGGTAGACCAATTCCTTCTAGTATTCGGCATAGCCATATTGCTTCACAAACAACTTCACTGCAACTCGATACTCTACTTCATAAAGAACGAGAAACAAAGTTGTGTTTCTTGCTTCCCATGATAATAAATCCAATCCCATAAAGAAGATGAAGCCCTGATGTTGACTTCCTATCATCCATGTTTCCCGCATGATCTCGAATCAATATCCCGTCAAGAAGAAGTTGTCGTTCTTCTTGTACTCTAGTTCAAGGTCAACTGCACTTTTAGATATCTCAAGATTCTCTTTGCTACTTTCCAATGACATAGTTTCGGTTCTTGCATGAAGCGCGATAAATAGCTGACTCGTAAAGTTGATATCTGGTCTAGTATATGTCGTAAATGAGACTCTTGATAAACTACCGATAGAGAGTTGCATTCACCGGTGGTGATGGATCGGAACGAGATAATCAAGTCTCGCTTCCATAGGTGTAGCAATAGGAGTTCACCATCATCCCGAATTTCTCGAGTGTTGTCTTGTTGTATTTCAACTATGACACAAATATATGATTCTCTTTTTCCATACTTCCAACCCAAGACAATAGTGCATGAGCCGAGATATGTCATGTCGAACAATCGATTAAAATCCTTCTTTGTTGCATCGATCATCTTCACGTAACTGCTATAATGACTAGATCGTCGACATAAACAACCACAAATGACAATCTCCCCCTTTATTTTTGAGGTAGAGATTGGGGTCATAAGGATTCCTTTCGAATCCATGACTTATGAGATGCTCATCAATTTTGATGTACCATGCCCGGGGTGCCTGTTTTAGGCCATATAGAGATTTTATGAGTCTAGCATACCATCATCTCTTTTCTTGGTATTACATAACCCTCTAGTTGAGTCATATAAAATTCTTCTTGCAAATCTCCATTAAGAAAGGCACTTTTCACATCCATTTGGTGGACTTTCCAACCAAATTGTGTAGCTAGAGCAAAGATCATCCTGATTGTCTTGATCTTGGCTATGGGAGAAAATGTCTCCTCATAATCAATGCCTTCTTGTTGTGCATACCCCTTTGCTACAAGCCTTGCTTTATACTTGTCAATAGTCCCATCTGATTTGTACTTAGTCTTGAATATCCATCTGCATCCAATGGGTTTCTTCCCTAGTGGAAGGTCGACAAGTTGCCATGTGTTGTTCTTCATCACTGACTGATACTCTGAATCCATGGCATCTTTCCAAGATTTTGATTGTAGGGATTCCTGAAATGTAGATGGCTCAATCTGCTTCAATAACTCTGCTCATTTAGGTAGGCATAATTGACCTTTCACGAGCTTGACCGCAGTTCTAGGTCTAGGATTGGATGATGTGCTAGGTGCTTCATCCAAATTTGCATCTCTTATTAATTGAGCATACCATTTAGGTAACTTATTAGCTATTCCATTGGCTTGTGGTGGATCCAAGTTTTCACCATCATCCAATTCATCACCCATGTCATCTTCTTCTTCAATCCAATGGTGAGAACATCAAATTTTGTCTTCACAAGAGGTGTATTTTGCAGGTGTGTGTCTGTTGAGTCGTTGAGTGGAGCATCTGCTTGTTTCTTCTCAAAGAACTCAACATCCCTACTTGTGTATACTTTTTTGGTGCTTTTGGATCCCATAATTTGTACCCAAGTGCTTCTTGTGTATCTAATGAATATCGGGCTTTCTCAGACTTTCATATCCAACTTGTTCTTGTTCTTCTTGGGTATGTGCATGCTATCTTTACACCCAAATACTCTTAGGTGTGTAATTGATGGTTTCCATTTGACCATGCTTCTTGAGGTGTCACTCCTTCAAGAGCTACTTTACACGGCACTCACTGTCAACAAATAGACTCGCAGATTCTTGTAGCTTCGCCCAAAATGTCTTTGTTAAACACGACGAGTCGTCAATCATACATCTCACCATTTCCATGATAAGACGATTCCTTCTCTTAACTATACCATTCTGTTGTGGTGTGTGAGTAGGAGGCATTTGTCGACGAATCCCATGAGCTTCCGTAAGTCTTGAACTCATTGCTTGTGAATTCCCCCCTCAATCTAAGTGGAGAGTTTTGATCTTGCCACTTTTGACCAAATTCATTCTCAACAAGTGCTTTGAACTTCTAAAATGTCTCAAAGGCTTGACTCTTGTTTCTTAGACAATATATCCACATCTTTCTTGATTAGTCATCAACACAAAGCATGAAGTATTGACATCCGTCTCGTTGTTTATCACTTGGTTTCATGGGCCTTGCAAATATCGGTGTGTTCACCAAATCAAGCTTTCCTTAGCTCTATATGTGTTCTTCGAAAATCGAAGGGTACTTGCAGGAAAGTGGCGCATGGAAAGGTGTTGACATGTAAATGGATGCACCAAGGCGCGAAGTTTTGGGTACACGACAGTTTAATATCCGAGAGATTTTCCGATTTCGCAAGGTCCCACACTTTCACACCGAGAATCTACTAGGCAATTGTGACACTTGCTTTCCTTAGCTATGTGTTTCCAACTAGGCAATTGTGACATGTCAGTGTTGTGCTTGAGTGTAGGAAATCCTTTCACCATGTTGCCATTTTGAAGTGTTTGGAGATAACCAAAACTGATGTGACCATATCTGCGATGCCATAGTTATGCAGATTGTGTGTCTTTGGCCACTAGAGCTTGATCATCCTTGTGGACAAAATCAAGTTGGAACATGTGTCCCACATTAGAGGCTCTTGCTACAATCTTGGAACCTATTGACTTATCTCGTATCAAGCACACTTTTTCTCCATTATTACTGTCAAAATCCAACTTCAAGTTGTGATCAAGGAGTTGACTAACTGATAGAAAATTCTTGGTCAACCCAGGTACATACAATACATCTGTGATTTTACAGTTATGCTTTCCAAGAGGTAGTGAAATGTTTCCAATCCCCTTGACATTGTATGATGAGTCATCACCTAATGACACATGGTTCTTGTTAGGTGAGTCACGTAGTGTGTAGAACCAATCCTTACGTCCCACATGTGTCGAGTTGCACCCGAGTCAACATACCGATATCTTTGTGGACTTGGTTTCTTCATCAAATTGAATAGAATACATGTGGTGTCCTTCATCCGAATCATCCTCATGTTCGAAATGTACTCTTGTTGTTTGAGTTTTCTTTGACAATTACCATTTTTCTCGCCCTCGATTGTTGTTGTTGTTCGACTTCCTTGATTTGAATTATTGTTAACCCGTTGGTTATTGGGTTTTGAATTGCTTAATGAACCCTTTTTGTAGGAATTGTACAACAATCTTTGATGTCATGTCCCCCTCTATTGCAAATGGGACACTTCTTGGTGTTGTCTCGTTGACTTTGGTCCCTTTGTTGACTTTGATTTTGTTGGGACTTCTTATGATTGGACTGAAATTTCCCTTTCCTTTATGATTGGAAGATAGTGCTTGCTCATCTTCATGATCTTTGTTGTTCATCGACTCTTCTTGTTGGAGTAGATTGACCAACTTCTCAAAGGTGACTGTGTGTGTTCATTCATATTGAAAGTTGTCACAAAGATTCTATAGGAAGGAGGAAGTGCTCGCAACACAATTGGTACGAGGTATTCATCACTTATCTCTTTTCCCAATGCCAATAGAGATGCCCTCAAAGTAGCAACTCGTCTCAAAAAACTTCAACCTTCTCATTATGCTTAAACTTGAGAGTATGCAACAGTGATAGTAGGTTGAGGATGGCATTCTTGTTCTTTGCCTCATAGGATCCGTGCTCAACTTATCCCATGCATCCTTGGCCAATGTGGCATCTCTAATGTGGGGTTGCACATCGTCTGCTACGCTAAACAAGATGATCAACTTGGCCTTTTGATTGGCCCCACAAATTGAACTTGTTGTCTTCCATCATCGTGATCTTGTTGTTTTTCCATCTACAATTGTCCATAGGTCTTCAAACTCAAGTAACATCTCGATCTTCGGTTTCCATGCAGCATAGTTATCTCCTCTAAGCAGTTGTGAATCTAGAAAGAAGAACTTTGGTGTTTGTGCACCCATTTTTACAATCTGAATTTCGACACTCAATTTCTGACAAAGGGTAAGGCTCTTATCACTCCAGGTTTATGGTCTCCCTCTCAATATACCGTCAGGCCGATATACCAAACCTTTCTATATATGCTCCCTTCCGATATACCCATCGGTACGTGGAAGAAGATCACCCTTTCAATATACCCATTAGTACGGAAAGAGGTGTTAACACACGTGAAAGAATTTAGTACGTGGTACGTAGATAGTACGGAGAGGGGTTTGTGCAAGCACAAACGGATGGGAGGGCTCAAATGTGTGTGTATTGTGTCCTTATTACTCCCCGTCGATTTTATAGGGTCAATGCCTAGACGACATTTAGGCAGCTATGTTAGGTGTTAAGTGTAGTAGTAGTCACGACGACATCACCCGTAAGCGCTTCCCAGAGGCACCGTATATACCGAATGCTGCTATGAGATCAAAGATCTTGTGTGATAGAACCAAACATAAAATAAAAAAATTTTACTTTTTTTTTCACTTTATGCACCAAGATTAGTACAAAATGCTCCAAAAGTACATCAAAATGAAATTTTTGTGTTCCCCCTCTTTAGAAAAAAGGGTCTAGAATCACAAAATACACAATTTAGGCTAAAAATATTTTTTACCCCCCAATAGGTGTTTTTTCGCTAAATTTAGTGGTGGCTCTAAATGTGTTTGGTGAGATTATAAGTTTGGAAATCTCCCAAATTTTCTAAAAAAAATAATTTAATAAAAAATATGGAGAGAGTGGGAATTGAACCGCTGACCTGTTTGTTCCCAAGATCTAAACAAATAATTTGAATATTGTTTTCACCTTTTCTCACAAACCGTGATCTAAGTTTTTCTAAAATTTTGATAGAAGCATCATAAAATATTTTTATTGAAACCCACAAAATTTCAGAAGAATCGAATCTTAGTTTTTGAGATCTTACCAATTTACCAACTAGATCTGATTTTTTTTTTAAAAAAATGATCCGACTTGTCAGAATTTTTGTCACATGTAGAGGCCAAATCTAAAGATGATGTAAACTAAAAAGTTGTGCACCTCCTTCTTATATTTCCAGAAAAAAAAATGGAACATCAATCTGACATTTTATGAAAAAGTTACATCCTTTTTCTAAGAGCTATCTGCTGGAATTTTGTTGACGGGACTACTTCAACCTTTGCTCCCGAATTCTTCACACCTCCACTTTCAGATCTGATTTTTTTTTTAGATCTAATTTTTTTTCACTTTTTTTTTTTAGATCTGTAATTTTTTCAAAATCTTTCTCCTTTTTTTTTAAGATATATTTTTTTAAAGATCTCCAAATCTTCCAAATAAGTGGATAGGTCAAATTTTAGTTGAGGGATGCTTGGAAGGAATGGAGGTCATGCGGATGTTTCAATGAATCTCCTTTGATGTAGATCTTCTTCTCCAATGGATCCTCTCCAATAGTGCTCCTCTTCAACCTTGCTTGATATAACTTTGCTCGATACCAAATGATAATAATGGTATAGCTTTGATACCAAATGATATAATAGAATAATATTGCAATGACCAAAGAGGGACAAAAGCCTCACAAATATTATTGATATGAAATCGATTACATAAATGCAAGAGCTGTAATATTTATAGATATTAGACAACCTCATATGGATATACATGACACCCTATCAGGCATCAACTACAAGATGATAAGACCCATCTCACATGCACATATAATTACTACTAATACCAATATTGAATGTTATCCAACATAATAATATTGAATGCAAGTCACTAGACTAGAGTGCACATGTTGCACATTATTAAATAAAAGACAATGCAATAAAATGCAATAAATATGCCTATGCTAAATTATGCTAACAGTTTTATTGGACCTTTTGAGATATTAGAGACTATTGCTCTAGTTTCCTATCACGTAACTTTTCCACCATGCCTATCCAAAGCACACGATGTGTTTCACATCTCAGTGTTGTGGAAGTATGTTCCTGATACATCTCATGTTTTGGATTGGATGGCCTTATAGGTGGAGGCCAAAGGCTAATGGACTTTGGAGCTCGTGCATATTATGGAGCACATGAGGTTTGCTCTTCGAGGGCATGACTTGGACCAGGTTAGAGTTCAGAGGGACAAGTATGATGAGACTGTAGCTACTTAGGAGGATGCAACACCATTGTGGGCCCAATATCCTTACTTCTTTCAATGACTTCCCAGAGGAAGTTGATTCCTAGGGGAGGAGAAGTAGTGCCCACTTTTTTCAGTGCTCTCATTTTGGTCGTGTGTGACTCATTATATCTATACTATCATGATGCTAGGGAAATTATTGTTTATTTTGTTGTTTTGATGAGAAATTATCATATGACATTGTTTCTTGATAGATATATTACTGCTTTAGTACAATGTTTGATATGACATTATCCATGATATCGTATTGTTAGCATTAGGATGATAACTCTTGTTCATAGGTTGGTTACGGGGCACACGATGCCACTATTCATTATCAGATATTATGTTTTGATGATTATATCATGAGTTATTATGGACATGTTTTGTATTGATATTGGATTCATATTTTATGTATGATGATGATTATATTGTTTCATTCAGTGGATGTTTCATGATGTTGATATACTACTAGCTTAGCATGGCTTGTATGGATGTTGATTTGATGCATATGATTGTTTCATATTTTTGTTATCATATTGGGTGGATATGATTTTTTCATTGAGTTGTGCAGGTGACAGGGAATAAATCATGAGGAAAATGTGGGACTCAGGGAACACACACCGTTTAGCATAAAAGGCCTAAGGGCCAAACCTCGTCTTATCCTTATCGATTACGACACCCCTTTTCTCTTGCTGTATTTTTTCATGTTATTTTCTTGGATTTTATGTTGTGTACCTTATCTTTCCTCCATCATGGTGATGGAATTTTTCATATTTCTTTTCTACTTTCTAAAGTGTTATGCTTCTTTGGTTTATTGCTAACTAGTGTTAAATGTTACCCTTTCCATGTGGTTCTAGCATCTTATTTTGGTTTGGGATGATGTGTTGAGTTTAGGTGGATTAGGCCACCTAATCATGGATTAGGTGAGCCTTATCATCCCTCATAATTGTCACATTTTCCCAAACTCGGATTTGAGAAAAGTGTGCCATTTAGGAAGGGTAAATGACAAGTAAGAGACCTCATTTGCATGGAAAAGATGCCCTAACTCCCATCCCTTTTTGTGGGTGGGATATTTTCAATACAAATTAGGTCCATTGGCTCATTCCCCCCCTCTCCCACACTTCATATTTATGGTCTCTTTGATTTTTTGGGATTGTATGGGATTTGGGAAAATTCCCTCATGATTGCTTGGGCTATTTTTGATATTTCCTTTATTCCTTTTTGGGTGCAATTTTGTGTTTCTCCATTGGTTGGGGTTTTGGTGGAAGGTGAATTTTTTCACCTTCCCATTTCTTGTCTTGGTTTTCTACTTCTTTTTAATACCTCACTTCCATGGAGATGGGGTTCTTTTGCTTGGAGAATTTTGGGAAAAGCTTGGAAGTTTGGTGGAGTTTTGAGCTATTTTGGGAAGACATCATTGGAATCTAGGCTTGTTATGTGTTGTTATTTTTTTGCTCCACCCACCCTTGAGGGGTGTGGGTTTTGGGATCTTGTATGGGAAGAGGGAGGAATTTTCCTCCACTCTATTTGGGAACCCTCCTACATTTGGTTTTTAGGTAGGGATGGATTTCCATTTGGGTTAGAAATTCATCCCTACCCTCAAGAAGGAAACATTTATGTTTAAAAATCCTTCTTGGGGGAGTTTGGAGGGATAAGGGGATTTTGGAGTGATAAGGAGATGGTGAAAATATGGAGAGATAAGGGGATTTTATGGTTATTTCGTATGGTTTATGAAACATGAAATTAGGGATTCCCATCCCCTCTTCACAAAGTTAGAAGCTGGAGCTTCTTAGCATGTTGTTTTTAGTTGATTTATATTTTGAATGAATTTAAAATAGTGTTGAAATGGTTGTGTGTATTCAAACTATCCCTATGTGCTAAGTAGAGTGAGTTGCCTCTTTCCCATGGGATTGGGGGAGGTTAGTATGCCACCGTAGACTCCTTGGTGACATGTAAATATGTCAATTGGTTGGGTGGTCAACCAAACACCTTTCTTATGATTTGGAGATACCTTACATGCTAATTTTGGGAGCTAGGTGGAGTGGATTAGAAGTACATAGTTAGAGATTTAAAGTGAATTTTTACTATGTTTTGAGCCAAAAATTTGGCATGTTGTGTCCTCTTAAGAGGCTAAGAGGAAGGATTTTGTACTTACATTTTACCTTATTTCTTCATTGTGAATGAATGTATGAATTTTTATGAGAGATTAATTTATGTAAATTGGATAGTTAGAAACAAGACTTAAAATGTTACTTGAGTTTTCAAGTTGTAAATTGTCTTTTGAATTATCTAGTTGTGTATCCTCTTTTGGGAATGAAAAAGATTAAAATTAAAGAAATGAAAGTGTGTATATTCAGTTACTCTTTCCATTGTGAAATGTTTTTTAAGGGGAAATGAATGAATTGTTGTTTATGTTGAAATGATTTATTCATGTGAAAAATATCTCTTCATGTACTAGTTCTGGAATTATAGTTTAAAATGTGTGATATCCTTGCTTAAGAAACTTGAAATAATTCCTTCTTGAATGAGTCTAAGTGTTGTAAATTACACTTTAAGAAATAACCTCTTCTACTGAGTTTAGAAATCAAACTTATTTCTATTAGAATATTACTTTCAATGAAATAAGTTAGTGAAAATTATTTTGGGATCTATGGTTAATATAATTGTGCCTGAAATTTAGTCAAGTTTTGAATTTGTGAAAATATGGTGTTTTTTTTTTCCTAAATTTTCTCAATTTGTTCTCATCTATTATCATATATATATATATATATATCATATATATATATATATACTCTAAAAAAATGAATCAGAGATTTTTCTACCTCTTGTGTTGAACCTGTGGAAATCTTCCATCTCTATGTTTATACCCTTGTGTGTGTGTGTGTGTGTGTGTGTGTGTGTGTGTGTGTGTGTGTGTGTGTGTTGTGTGTGGGGGTGGTGTGTGGTGGTTTTCCCACCCGCCCCCATTCCTTTGAAACCCTAACAGAGGGGTGTGGTGCATTCCTCATCCCATGATTGTGGCATAGGCCACAACCCTCACCCCCGAGTGGTAGCTCGACCCTCTGCTGCCACTCTACTTAGGCTTTACGACCTTAAAAACCTGTAAATCACCTCCCAATGGATTTAACATATGCACCAAAATTTAATTAATTATATATATATGTATATGTATATATGTGTATATATATATATGCATATAATGTATATATATACACTAGGAAAATTTCTCTCTCTCTCTCTTATATATATATTCAACTTTATATATGTAAACAAAAACAAAGAAACTCTAAGGAATTTTTCCCTAGTTGTGTGCTCTAAAAAATGTTTACCCTACAAATAAACCAGTCCAGACCTTGGAGGTCCGTCGTAGAAGTATGGAGGATAGTTTTTGATCCATAAACCCTTGCGCTTGAATCCATTCCTGCAAAAATAATAAAGAGATGAAATTTTAGAGAGACCCGAATGAACTTGGAGAAGGAGAAGAAATGAAAATAAAATGAAACTTAGTGAAAAAAATATAGAAGATTTGTAGAGAGATCACAACAAAATCCGAATGATATTCAATAAGCTCGTTCAATCTTTCGAATTACATACAACCATTTATATAGGAAATAACTTTCCTAAAATATAGGAGGTAGCAATAAACTCTCCACCCTATCTACATGAGTTGTTAAAACTCACACACCCATATTTGTTATAAGTTGTTTTATATAACAACTATATAAAAATTACTAACTCAAAATTACATTATAATAATTACTAACGTAATTATTAATTACCAATGGAGCACTAACAATAAAATTTCCTAACATTAACCCCCTTAGTAGGAACATGGGGAAAACTTGCCTTGTACTAGTAACGTGCCACTTTGTAGCTTACTCGTGATCTAGATGGTTTTCCCAACAACCTCTGGATTTACCAAAACCACAACTATATATAGTTTTCCCAATGGATTACTAACAACCACAACTATAGATAGTTTTTCCAGTGGATTACTAACAACCATAATTATAGATCATGGTTTTCCAGTGGATCCAACAACCACAATATCATGATACTAGAGTAGTATCATCAGCTCTCTCATCACTATCTCACTTCAGGGAATAACATAGGAAAATATGTTGAATTTTGATGCTCATACACACAAATTGAAAATTAGAAATGGAACATTAGATCATGTTCCCCCCTCAATGTGAAATTTCCACTTATTCTGCAAACAAATAAACTATGAACACTACATACAGGAATACTAAAATCTGAAGCACACCACACAAAATAGAAATCACACTGAAAAAATGTTACCAAACCTTTGATGCGGCCCCATAGTTGGCGAATGACGAGAGGTCGTTGATTTAACTCCAACCTCTATGCCTCCATCCTTTAGTGACAGGCTGCTAACTTGGTCAGATGTGATCATGAAGCTCAAAAAATAACCTCCACAATTTAGACGTTGCGTACAAGTGAAAATGCATCCAATTATTGAAAAGCGGAGTAATTTTTTTTTTTTTTTTGGACTTTTGACACTGAACCACAATGAAATTTTGATGAGACACTCGATAATGATACATTTAGTGAAGACAATAATGACACAAATTTTACTAGATGACACTTATGACTTGACTCACAAAGACACTTGACACTATAATGACCAACTATGACATGAAAACACACAAAACAATAACTAAAAATAATGTTTAATGTATATTGATAATAATACAATAATGGACTAGTCTTGAAAAACTTTATAACAGTGACTCGTAACAAAATTTTGAAAATAAAAAAGACATTTTGCTAACTCATATGTCACTTACTCTCACCACATAGACATTTAGATAAATAAATGGAATCTTATAATAACTATAGAGATAACTTATTTATAATTTAAAACCTTCACATTATAACTAAAGTGACTTACCAAAACAAGACTTATCAGACTTGTAAGACAAATGAAGGAAAATGCGTGAAGGTAAATGGAGAAACCAAAGTTGAATATATACTCAAGTCTATGTTAATGCATTGGCGTTGATCAAAATCTGTGAAGAAAATGATCTCTGACTGAGAGAAGAACTTTGCAGGTGGTCGGTGGTATGGTGGAACGTGCATTATTCCAGCAAGCCGTGAATCAGACACTATAAATAATCCTCTAAACTAGAGATTATCAAACATTAATGATGACCTTTTTATGGTATTTTGCAAGAGGTAAACACGACATGTAAGAAGTCACATTACATTTAGAAATGTAATTATTGCCCATACATTCTCGGTCTACTTCATGTGTAGGTTTTTGTTTTGATTGTTTTGCACATTCAAGTGATTGCATGAGTGTATCACGGTGATTGGAGGAGACAAAAAACCCAAATCAAATCTGGCTGAGCAATATAGTCTTATGGATATGATAAATAATGTGAATGTTGTCAAGTCCAACCTAGGCTATAATACAAACTGGTAAAACACAAATATCAATGCCCAACATTGTAGTGTAATCTCTTCTCTAACAACTTCAGATCTAAGATGCAAACTAGCATGATGTTGATTCAATCTTGAACCACAAGCTTCAATGTGAAATCTAGGCAATTTGGAGGTATTTGTGTTCAAACCATACTAGCATTGCCACAACTACCCATGCAATGGAATCGATGCAATGTATAAACATGTGAATCAAGCTCAAATTGATTTATAAATGACTACATATTTTCAAGGCAGGCGTGTAGAACTAGATGTAGTCACATGTCCTTTCTTCACAAGGTTGGGCACCCAAATAAATGTAGATAAAAAAGAGGCAAGAAAACAAGAGAAGAATTCCTTTTGTTGGACTTGCACGCTATACCAAATAAAATAATATAGGTTTTTACAAATTTGTAGAGAGATCACAAAAATATGGGACTACCTCGTACTGATATTCAATAGGCGTCCTTCAATTTTTGTGACCTCTATTTCAAGACCACATTTCTATATTAGGCCAACTCAAGTACCGTTTTCTTTTTTTTTTAAAATATTTTTGGGGGTAGAGATGTTTATAACCTTTAGCTCACCCTTCTCTACATGAGTTGGTAAAAAAAAATCAAAACAATATAGCATATTTATAGAGTTATTTTATAAAACAACCATATGATATTACTAACTCAAAATTTTGACATGATAATAATTATTAACATAGAAATACCTTTCCTAAAATATAGAGGTAGTAATAACCTCTCCACCCTATCTATAATTTCTCACACACACATTATTATAAGTTTTTTATATAACAACTATATAACAAACTACTAACTCAAAATTATAATAATTATTAATTATGAATGAGCACTAACAATATAATTTCCTAACACTTAGGTTTTTGAAATTATACCCTCATCTTTAGATTTTAGGGTTATGATGATCTAAGGGTGGAGATATCTTAGATCCTATAGCTCAGAATGGATGTACACAATGACTTAAGTCATAAGGGTGCACTTTAAATAAATTAAATTAATTAACCCTTCTTGGTGTGTGTCTTAGATAATTTAGTGGCAAATTATTAAAGGGGGTTTATTTATATGTTTTATTTTGGGGAGAAAACCCAGATTTAGTGGGTAAAAATTTAATAAAATAATGCACATTTTTTTAAATCTATATTTTAAATTTTAAATAACTTCAAAGGCATGTGTCCATTTCGGAGATGAAATAGGACCCATAACCCTCTTAATTTAATCATGAGTTTGCGCCATTCAAAAATAAATATTAATAAGTATATATATTAATCATTATCAGAACGATTATTAACCTTACCGCCATCACGATTTATTATCGTCGACATTTAAAAATAATAATAATAATAATAATAATTGTAAATAATTTAACTTGTAGACGTGGCGTTAAGATGAATTCTTGTCCCTCATGCCATTATTGTGATGTTTTTTTAATGACGTGAAAATTATTATAATCCTCCAAGTTGTTTGCGATTGCAGATTGGTTCCGTTTTGCCATATTTTGTGACTTAGTCGCGTTACCTTCGTAATGAAAAATATTAACAATCATATAATTATTTACCTTTTTAAAAAAATTACCACCACTATTATTAATTTTTCCATCTTCAGTCGGGAAATTTGGTTATCTTTTAAAGTGTTTTCAAATTCGCGTTGTGTGAGGCGCAACACCATTTTTTAAATAGTTTTTTGGGTTAAAAGTCTCATGTTGTTTAAAAAGGGAATTTAGGTGATCTCTGACATTTTTACAAATTAAATAGAGATTATCTTCTTAGCCCCTCTCTTAATGCTAATTAGTTTCAACTCAACACTTGGGATCAATCTTCTATCACTAAGATCCAACAAATAAACACCCGTGAACATATCCACAAAAGTGGAGTTCAACCTCCCTCCACATGGTGAAAAGATATGAAGTTCCTTCTAGGGTTTTCCTTCCACTAGTATGTACCCCAAATTGGTTACTAGTTATTCTTTCCTCATCTCATTCAATTTGAATCTCAAAATGCTTGCTAAAAGGTTAAATCTAATGCTACTACTTGGAGCCATAGGTTTTCCAATTGTTAAAAAATACCATTAATCCCAAATTGTCTCACTTTCTCTAGTGCATATATTTTACCGAGGATTATTGATTAGAAACATGCTTGTTCACTCAAGGGTTATTGATCCTATTTTCCCCTCTTATCAAAACATTGAGGTTCTCAAGCATCTCTTTTGGTTTTGCTGATACACAAATCATCTTGTATGTGGATTCACATCCTTTCCTAACCATCTTACCCATATTTTTATTATAAAATTATTATCTTAGGGAATAATCCTTTCTTCTTTTACATCACAACCAAATATGACAAATTTTCACATGTTAAAAGTATGTTTAGTTATGAAAAGAAATAAATAACACATTTTAAACCATTTTTATCTCTTAATGATTGTTTTTCACTACTAATAAAGTATAGGTAATATCCACAAGGGATTCACTATGTAAACTTATGACCTATCATGTGCATTTATAGGATAATAAATAATACCCCTATTTCCAAATCTATATTTCAATCTTATATTATTAATACCCCTCCCAATACAAATTTTCAATTATAAAATACCTATTATTAACCATATCCAAACTACCCATTATCCCTATGATTATTATAACCCTTTTTTATTTCCACCTCTTTATTGTTGGATTTAATATCTTACAATTTTACAAAATTTAATTATATCTCAACTTAAAAACTTAATAAAATTCATATCAGACTCAAAAAGTACAAACCTCAATATGTGTAATTTGATGTCTCTCTTCCTTTCTTTTCTATCTACATTTGTCACACTAATCAAACTTTATATAGTAATGTGAAGGGTTATGAGTGGTTGAATTACTATGTGTTAAAAGTATAAATCTTCATGAGGAAATCATTCTCCAAAAAAATGAATCAAATGACAATAAATATACTTTAGCAATAATGCCATACATGATGTCTCAACTTTTGAGAGCTACGTAGTGCTATTATTTTATAAAAACATGTTGCTTCTCTACAAACTATGCCTCTAATTTGAAAACACACAAAATGCAAATGATTTGAATGTAGGGTATCCTAATCTATCTCATGACTACTTCTCCTCCATCCTCCCTACTACTCTACATACCCTATTGTACGATAGAAAAGTGACATACAAGCATGAGAATCTACAAGTAGCCCTTCTTCGTATCCAATCTCCCAAGGTCGTGCCAAGATAGCTTGTGGAAATGAAATATATGTGGGTATAGACAAACTAGCTGGGAAATCTTATATCCTCAACACACAATAATGGGATATGCGAGTCTAAGGCAAAGAAATCTCTCCTAACCTAAATTGGTGTAATGGATCATTCAGATATAATAGCTGCTCGGAGGCTCCAATCAATGTCAAACTCTTCCAAGATCCTATCTATTAATTTGGATGTGTGAAAGTGACCTATAGGTGCTTTATTATATTTCCGGAAAGGTCATGGAAAATGGTAGTGAGAGGTGTAGTGGATTTGTAAGAAACTATGGGTGGTTTTCTGGTCTATCCCAGAAAATATTAGCTTGATTGGCTTCTATGAATAATGCAGAAAATTGTGTTATGATATCTAGTGGGAGTGGCGAGGATCTAAATACCAACGTAAACTGGTGTCAATGTTTAACTGATTAGTAGGCCCATTGGGTTGTGGGACCTGGGGATCACAACCATGAGTTTGTGGTTGTTGTGGACTTGTTATGGTCATGTGAAGGATTAATCTCTTCTTCCAATTATCTAATAGTCATAAGCCTTTTCAATTTCTATGTTTAATATCAAGAGTTGTGCGATCTTCTGAAAATACCTTACGGGTGTTCTGGAAACTTGTATATGTAAACTTGTATCTATGTCAATGAGAAGGTCTCCTACATTTGGTTGTGGAACTAATGGTCATAACCAAATATTTTCTCTCTTTTGGGTTCTTGTATGGTCATGCGGATATCCTATCAAGGCAGTCTATAGTTGGGTTGACTTGACTAGAATGTGTATGCTTTGTTGTCTTCAATATTATTCTCTCAATTTTTCACTAACTTGTGGGTTTGTTGTCATTTGAAAGACGTGAATTCTAAGACCTTGATCTATATATGTTAATGTTTTGAAGAGATTTGGCTGAGGTATTATGGGTTTGAATACGTAATCCCCGGCTCTCTCCCATAATTGTCATGCAAGAGATAATCAAACTTTAACTGAAATAAGTAAACTAATTATGAAAATAAATCTACACTATGCTTATATACACATATTTATATATTTTTGTATTTTCAAGGATGTGAATTTGAATGAAATTTAAAGAGCAACTATTCTAATATATTCAGATAACCAACAATTAATCTAATAACATAATTAAAACAAGTAAGGTAGCCTAATGTATCTATTTGCCTATGCACTTATGAATGTATCCTAAATATTAATAAAACTAACTAATTTAATTGAAAGACCTTCAATCTTACCTCAAAAGCGAGGAATAAATCACAGCTTCTCAGAATCTATCATTCCCCATAGCTTCCTTGATTAATACTCTTGTTGAAAGTAAGCTTAACTGAAATAAAATGATTTTCTATTCTATTTGATATATTGTAACTACAACTTTGATAACTCAAACTTGGAGTTTACGTAACAATGACAAATCCCAGTTGTATTGTGATTTGTCCCCTCAATGTGATCTCTTCGTTCCTTCGTGTTCTTGTGAATCCGAGAAAAGTAGTGAAATGTCACGGTGGCAATATGATAAGATGTTCAAATGTTGGCAGCTTAGACATAAGCCAAAAAAAAATAAGCAAGTAGGAGAGGGATAGTGCAAGAGAACAAAGCTTGACTATTCAATTCCTAGCAATTGTTACAGGGATATAATGCAAGCATACTGAAATCTATAAGACTTATGATTCCTGTGATAAAACAACAACCTATAATTCTAAGTAGAATCAAGATTCAAATTGACATGATCTAGAACTAGAACTATGGAGCCTTGAACTAAGAGGCTAAAAGCTTTACAAAATCTAAAATTGTTGAGACTTATTGGAGAACTTTAAAAACACACTGAATAATAATTCATAAAGGGAGAGGGGCCATTTGCTTGTAAACAAGCTTGGTATTTATAGCATTTTGATTTACCGAGGGTAATTTTGAATTGAACTCTTCTATTATAAACAAAGAGAAATTACTATTTACTGTGTGACTAAACTTAAATGCAAGCAAGAGTGGTTGAGAAATGAAGTGTCACTTGATTTTTTCTACATTGACGAGTTAAAAGTTTTGGAAAACATGCACATGACCACCACCTTGTGTAGGGCAGAGGTGACAGGGTTACCGCCACCCCTATCCTAGGTGGTGGTCACGTGACCACCGCATGCCCAAGCAAGGCGGCATTCTCCAAAAAAGACCAAAATGCAAGAAAATATTTTAGCGGAATAATGCCATTAGAACAAAGCATTTGAGAGCTACATAGGATAATAATTTTGGGATGCAAATGTATACTTAGCATGATTTTTGGATTATAAACACCTTACAAAGAGATCTGAATCATCATCGGGGTTTCTATCTCATGACTCTTTCCTCCAGTGTATTACATACACTTTTGGGTACGTACACCTACCCCTAATATAATTTTAAAAAACTTTATACTTTAACCACTTAATATGGGGCAATATATTGAGTCCATTTTAACTAATATTTGAACCCCCAATATGAACTCATGTGATACATAATGCTTTGTTTTTTTAATCTCCCATGGCGACATTTAAAATCATGTTAAAGATACATGTGTAGGAAAAGAAAGTATACGAGATGAAACATCTCTAATTTATTTTGTACAATTATGGTAGTTCCCTATGTGTTATTAGTCAGGTGCCTTTAATGT
This sequence comes from Taxus wallichiana var. yunnanensis, assembly GCA_018340775.1. Taxonomy (NCBI): domain Eukaryota; kingdom Viridiplantae; phylum Streptophyta; class Pinopsida; order Cupressales; family Taxaceae; genus Taxus; species Taxus wallichiana. The sequence continues at coordinate 367,983,924 of CM031244.1, read as the reverse complement.
CTCCTCATTGATGGTATCCTTCCCAAGGATGAGACTATGGAGCTCATGGAAAACAATGCTTTAGGACTAAACAATGTGATTAGAAGTCCCTTGTCTAGTCACATCTCTCGCGTTGGTAGTTTTTGTGGGTCACACAACTCACAATAAGGGATGTTCCCTTGACTTGCTTTGATTATTTCTCCTTCAAGGAAATATGAAGGTGAAAACAAAGATAAAATTAATGATAGGTGGGAAAATGTACCTAATATTATGAATCCTTGTTGATAGGGTTCTTCATTAGTTTTGAAAAAGTGAAAGAGGAGAATTAGAAAATTTGTGGATCACTAACTTTCAATAAACAAAGGAAAAACTCCACGATAAAGGACAAAACCACAAGACATTGAAAAAATCCATGGATCATTGAAAATATTCCTAACACCACAAGGAGTCTGTAGAAAAGTAGGGAAACCTTGAGACAAAGATAAAGGCCACAAATAAAGATGCAAATTCACTATCAAAAGGGGAGACTATTGGGTATTATTGTCCAAAATAACCCCTGACTATTTGATAATTTACAAAAATCAATTTCAGAATTAGAATTTTTGGACCAAGAAAGTTTTGGCAAAAATCCATGAAACACCAGATTGTAGTATTCTACAGACTAAGGGAACTTAGTTTCTATTGATGCAAGAGCATCTTCTCTCAAACAAGCCAATTTTGAGTTTTTGGTCAAATTATACAATTTTGGGTTGAATAAGATAAAGTAAGGATTAAGGGATGTCAGTAGGGTCCTAGTGGGTCCATTCAAATGCCTAAGTTGGTCTAGGCATGCAAGAAATTTGAATTAGGAGGTTTCCCTCCAAAATGTAATTTTAATTATCAAAAGGGTATTTTAGTGGTTTTTGGATTCTAAAAGGAGTCTAAGTAATTGTAAAAGCATGTTATAGGTGAAATAAGGACTTGTAAGTCATAATAAGTCTAATTTGTGTCATTATATTAGACTTAGGGTTTGGAAGTCTAGTTAGGGTTTATGTTCTAAACTTTTATAAAAGGAAAATAGATGGTTAAAAAGGCTAATAAATCCTATAAAAATGTTGGTAACTATCTTAGAAGGCTATGGAGTAGAGAAACTCGAATGGGAGGTTGGAAAAATGAGTTTATTGAAGAAAAAAACCCATTCTTGGTGAATAAATTTTGTGTGTTCTTGTAAATATTGTTATTACATGATGGTAAATTCATCCTATGAGTGGTTTTTGTCATGAAACTTCATGGAGAAAGTCAAGTGAAGGTTTTTGAATAGGGACTCTAATGGTAAAAGTGTCTTTATACAGTTGATTTTGGTTTTTGATAGTAATTCCTATGATGGAAATGGATATTTTTGAGTATAAACAAGCATTTTCCTTGATATGCATCTCCATGTATTAGAGTTGATGCATCTGTGAACACTCTATAGGAATGATTTGAAGTTATTGAATCCACCAATATGGTTAGAGACTATGAAGTCATATTCCAAGCCTAAAGGTTGTGTAATCTAGACTGTGGAAGAATGAAAATCTAATGAATGATCAAGCCTTGTGTGTTAAAGCTATTTTTAGGTAATCCCTTGCTCTACTATCTATTATATGATAAAATAATATTGAATTGGTTGTCTATATGAAAGAAGAAGGAATACTAGATGTTCATATTTTTAACAAATGTCAAAGTCCTTGAATACTCTGCCATTAATGTTTGTCACAGTCATTGCATGTTGGGTTGATGTAGGTTTATAGCATTATTCAATGACAATGATGTTAAAGATATGATTAGTAATAACATAGAGATTTGGTACAGGTGGAGAGAAGTGACTTGAAGCTTAAATTTCAAAATCCTTGAAAGGAAACCCTCAAGATTGTCTTATACACAGTTTTACCAGGAAGAGAAGAGAGGAAATGTGTCATTAATAGTTTCCTTCCATAATATTATATCCATTGGTAAGATAGTCATGTGGAGTACTTAAAAACAAATCTTGCCTCAAAATTTAGAGGTTTTAATCAATTTCCATCAAATGTTATTACTAGGGCAAAGCATTTGGAGCCCTTAACCTTCATATTTTGAGTTAAAATCAGGCATGGGGGTATGTATTGAAGTTTATTAGAATATACTTGAATAAAATTAAATGTCCACTATATAATTTTAAATAATTTCTTTGACAGTCATGCCTGGGATGTATTACACAGTTGTAGACCTAATTTTGGAGGTAAATTTACAAAGGACTTAAGAGTTTCACTAAGAGTTGGTCCATGAAATTTCTATGAGATGATAATGGACCTATTTAATGTCCAAAAATCCTTTCTAGTGAATAGAAACCTACCACAAGCTCATATATTAGTGAAAGTAGATCTTGACAGGCCTAGTAAGGCTTAAGAAAGCAAATTTACTAAAATTGAAGAACTAGGAGTTAAAGGAGTTAAAACTCCAAACTTAAAGAACATGTTAAAAGTATAAAAATGAAATATAGGAAGCATTGAAAGGTATATGGTTACCTCAAGAAATTATTCTCTTATGATTGTTCAAGAATGTTGCTTGAGATCATGATAAGGCAAAATTAGCATGTTTGGGCAAAAAGAGATGAAATGGTGCAATTTATCCTATTTTGTGAATGGAAACATGTTAGAAAAATCATTTCATGAAGGTACAGATTAGGGGAAGGATTGCGAGGACACAATGTTGAGTATTCTCTAGAGTTGAAGACTATACTCAAAGGACTAGTGGAACAAATACAAGGTATGAGAATGACATACCTACTTTCAGGTTGTTACATTAAGTTGAATGATGGAATTTGGAATGGTTTGATACTTTTGAATTAGAGTATATGTTTCTTGATTACTCTGTGCATGGTTCCATTCCTTAAAGTGTTATTGAAAGTTTCAAGGCAACTTGACAATTATTAAACAAGTCTAGTGCAAGTTATTGCAAGTTTTGCATCTAATGATGCAAGTAGGGAGTTGGATGAAGGGTGCTCTACACCATTTTTGGTATCAGAGAAAGGAATGAATAAGGTTGAATGAAATTATTTCTTGGAGCTAACAGGATGAGAGATAGATGTTGATGATATTTCTTTGCCAGTCTATTAGGGGACCGTAAATACAGTTTCTAAGCCTGATTTGAGATCCTAATTTACCAAGAAACAAAGAATTTCACTTATAAACAACCCATAAAATTTCTTGGGCAAGAGGAATACCTAAATTAGTGCTTATTAATGCCTTGGATGGGTTTGAAAACTTGAGGACAAGAAGAAATATCTTGACAATATTTGTGGGACAAGACTAGTGAAAGAAGAATGTACTAGGAACAAAGGTTGGATTGTGAGAGAAATATATAAGGTTGAGGCCTAGAATTGTGAAGAAAATAAGGGAAGATGGAAGAAATGTCATGAAACCTATAAATAATTTTGGGAGGTCTTACAAATATTTAGATATGAAGATACCATAAAAGCTAGTCTTAAGAGGTTAAGAAGAGAGTATGAGAAAAGTGAGGTATAATATGATATTTGAACATCATGAGTCAGTCTAAAGGTTATGTTGAAATTTTCTTGGGATGTTGAATAGGTTACTAATAATTTTGGAGCCAAGGAAGTCTTAAATCCAAAAAAAGAGAGGGTAAAATTGCATGGTAAGACTAGTAAAAGCACAAAAAAAAGTTCTTTATTGAGTATTTCAAAACAAAAAGAGGTATGAATGGAAGAAGTTATTGTGAAAAATGACTATTTGAGGACTGAAGTAGTACATTGCAGGGTGCATAAAGGGTAGGAAACAAGAGTACCTTGTTGGTAAAGCATTTAAAGGTGAGTAAGTTCCATTTTTGCAAGATTAGCCATTCTAGGATCTTGAATATATCTACAAGGCATGAGATTAGGTTGAGTTGATTTAATTGAAATATGATAACATGATGAATGGAATATAATGGTTTGGGACTAAAAATTACATTATCAAATGTTGATGAGAAGTGTGCAGGTCAAGAATATGAAAAGCCAAGAAGAGATTTGTGAAATAGCTAAAGAATATGGGTATGTGGTACCAAAATGGCTTAACAAAGTGAATGAGGGAAAGGAAAAAAATTAGACTATGAGAACTAAAGAAGAAAAGTTGAAAGAGACTGAGGAAGAAGGTGATGAAGAGATAGTGAAGGAATTTCTAGTTTTGATTAGTCAAAGAAAGAAAGAAAAGGATGAAAGAGAGAAGAAAAAAGAAGAGAAATGGAGAGGCAAAGAAATTTGTGGGAAGAGGAAGAAATAAGAGAGTTAAGGAAAGGAATGAAGCAATTAGAAGAATTAGAGAGGAAAGTGAGAGAGATGCAAAAGAAAGCAATGAAGAAAGAGAAGAAAATAGTGTTAAAGAAGGTGGTAAAGTGGCCTCTTAGGTCACTTATAAAGAAAGAGAAGATATTGCAGCTTGAGACAAGAGATAAAAGAAGAAGAGGAAAGGATAAAAGAATGAGAAGAGAAGAAGAATTTAAGAAAGTAATCCTAGAAGAGGATAAAGGAAATGAAGAGGAAGAAGTCATAGAGAGATTTTTGACATCTCTTGAAAAGAATGAAGAGGAAGAAATATTGAGTCAAGAAGAAGAAGAGGATCTCATGCATGAGGCTTCTACAGAGGCTATATGGCCTCAATATTTTCATTCTAATGTTGCATTTTATTGTGTGAATGCAGGTGAAGAAAGTAAAGACAAAAATGTCTTGGAAAATGTCTTGAAAGAAGACCTAGAAGTCTTAAAGAAGCAAGAAGAACCAAAATTTGAAGAAGAGGATGAATATACAACTGAAGAAGAGTTATTATGGCAAGAAATCATGCATGGACCAAAAGAAAAAAGTTTCTTTGAAGATGAAGAAGATTATAAATAGGTAGAGGTTGAGTTTATGGAACTTTTTCATGAAGAAGGTGAAGACCAAGAGGAAAAATGCAGCAATTTAGAGAAGGTACAATAGTTTGAGCCCTATGTGAAGGGTAAAGAAGAACAAAAATGTGCTAAGGAAGGATCACAAGGAAAGTTGATGAAAAATGAGAAAGATAGAGAGGAAGAGAGTTGTGAAAAAGAAGGAGAAATAATTTTGAATTGCAGGTATGAAAGGGATAAGAAGAAGATAGGAAATGAAGAGTGGGCATAGAAATTAGCCCTTGAAAACCTCATGGAAGGTGAGTTAGGTAAAAAAGGTGAGAAGACAAGATAATGGAGAAAGAAATAAGGTTCAGACCAAGAAATCAGCCCAAGAGAAGATACAAGAAGTAAAATGGAAGAGGAAAAACAACCTATATTAGAGGCATTTCAATGAAAACAATTTTTTTCTAATCTTCATTGTTATTCATTGAATGTAAACAATATTTCATGTTTGAGAGGACAAGGAAAATAAGTTTTCAGTCTTGAAAATGATAAGGTGAAGGACATTTGGTATCCACAAGTGAAGATAAGCAAGAAAAATGAGTGTTTCAGGGAAGATATGAAGAAAATCAACAATGTTTGGTAATGGAGCAGCTCAAGAACAATACAAGAGGGAAAAGTATAGATGAAAGAAGCAAAATATATGATTTTTCTAAAATGTTTATTCAATGTGCAGGTATAGAAGATAAGAAAGTTGATCTTTATCTTGATTTGAACCAAGAAAACAAGAAAAAGAAGAAACAAGCAAAGAAGAAGAATGAACAAGAACAAGAAAAGAGGATGAATAAATTGAAGAGTAAAGAGAAGAATCAACCAAAGAAGACAAAGAGGAAGATATACAAGAAAGTGAAGAGCAATTGGAAGAAGAAAAAGAAAAAGTTATGAAGGATTTCTTTTCGGTTGGGAGTATGATGTAGGAGCATCTTCTCTCCAACAAGCCAATTTTGAGTTTTTGATAAAATTATGTAATTTTGGGTTGAATAAGCTAAAGTAAGGATTGAGGGATGTCAGTAGGGTCCTAGTAGGTCCATTAAAATGCCTAAGTTGGTCTAGGTATGCAAGAAATTTAAATTAGGAGGTTTCCCTCCAAAATGTAATTTGAATTCTCAAAAGGCATTTTAGTGGTTTTTGGCTTCTAAAAGGAGTCTAAGTCATTGTAAAATCATGGTATAGGTGAAATAAGGACTTGTAAGTCATAATAAGTCTAATTTGTGTCATTATGTTAGACCCAAGGTTTGGAAGTCTAGTTAGGGTTTGTGTTCTAAGTGTGTAAAATGCAAATAGATGGTTAAAAAGGCTAATAAAGCCTCTAAAAAGGTTGTTAACTATCTTAGAAGGCTATTTAATCCTCAAATGTAACTGATTGAAGGTCTTCTTGGAGATATGGAGTAGATAAAATTGAATGGGAGGTTGGAAAAAGGAGTTTAATAAAGAAAAAAACCCATTCTTGGTGAATAAATTTTGTGTGTTCTTGTAAAGACTATTATTACATGATGGTAAATTCATCCTAGGAGTGGTTTTTGTCATGAAACTTCATGGAGAAATTCAAGTGAAGGTTTGTGAATAGGGTACTCTAATGGTAAAAGTGTCTTTATACAGTTGATTTTGGTTTTTGATAAGAATTCTTGTGATGGAAATGGATATTTTTGAGTATAAACAAGCATTTTCTTGATATGCATCTCCATGTATTAGAGTTGATGCATATTTAAACACTATATATGAATGATTTGAAGTTATTGAATCCACCAATATGGTTAGAGACTATGAAGTCATATTCCAAGCTTGAAGTTTGTGTAATCTGGACTATGGAAGAATGAAAATCTAATGAATGATCAAGCCTTGTGTGTTAAAGGTATTTCTTGGGTAATCCCTTACTCCACTGTCTTTTATATGATGAGATACTATTGAATTGGCTGTCTATATATGAAAGAAGAAGGAATACTAGATGTTCATCTTTTTAATAAATGTCAAAGTCCTTGAATACTCTACCCTTAATGTTTTTCACAGTCATTACATGTTGGGTTGATGGAGGTTTATATAATTATTCAATGACAATGATGGTCAAGATATGATTAGGAATGGAATATATATTTGGTATAGGTGGAGAGAAATGACTTGAAGATTAAATTTCAAAACCCTTGAAAAGAAATCCTCAAGATTGTCTTATACACAATTTTACCAGGAAGAGAAGAGAGTAAATGTGTCATTAAGAGTTTTTTGCCATAATATTAGATCCACTGGTAAGATAGTCATTTAGAGTACTTAAAAACAAATATTTACTAAAAATTTAGAGGTTTTAATCAATTTCCATGAAAGGTTATTGCTAAAACAAGCTCTCGGGCTTCTTAGGGAACCAGAGCTAGGGCAATGCATTTGGAGCTCTTAACCTTCATATTTTGAGTTAAAATTCGGCATGGAGGTTTGTATTGAAGTGTATTATAATATTATTGAATAAAATTAAATGTTATATGTATAATTTTAAATAATTTCTTTGACAGTCATGCCTGGGATGTACTGCACAGTTGTACACCTAATTTTTGAGGTAAATTTACAAAGGTCCTAAGAGTTTCACTAAGAGTTGGTCCATGAAATTTATAAGAGATGATAAGAGATCTATTTTATGTCCAAAAATACTTTCTAGTGCATAGAAACCTACCACAAGTTCAGATATCAGTGAAAGTAGATCTGGACAGGCCTAGTAAGGCTTAAGAAAGTAAATTTACTAAAATTGAAGAACTAGGAGTTAAAGAAGGAGTTAGACCTCAAACTTGAAGAGCATGTTAAAAGTATCAAAAGGACATATATGAATCATTGAAAGGTATAGGGATACCTCAAGAACTTATTATCTTATGATTTTTCAAGAATGTTGCTTGAGATCATGATAAGGCAAAATTAGCACATTTGGGAAAAAAGAGATGAAATGGTAAAATTTATCCATTTTGTGAATGGAAAATGTTAGAAAAATAATTTCATGAAGGTAAAAGTAGAGGAATAATTGTGAGACACAATGTTGAGTATTTTCTAGAGTTGAAGATTATGCTCAAAGGACTAGTGGAGAAAATACAAGGTATGAGAATGGCATACCTACTTTCAGGTTGTTGCATCAAGTCGAATGATTGAATTTGGCATGGTTTGAGAATTTTTAAGTAGAGTATATGTTGATTTATTAATTTGTGCATGGTTCTATTCCTTAAAGTGTTATTAAAGGTTTTAAGGAAACTTGATAACTAAAGAACTAGTTTAGTGCAAGCTATTGCAAGTTTTGCCTCTAATGATGCAAGTAGGGAGTTGGATAAATGGTGTTCTACACCATCCATGGGTTATCCTAACCTATGGAACAAAGGAATTGAGATAAGGAGGACTTATGAGGATTTTTGAAGATACTAGTGCTTGGTGACAATTTTGAAATGTATGTTTTCTTCCCTTGATGTCGCGATGTATTAAGGATAAATTTTTGAGGTCTATGGAGTAATGGTTACAAATTTATGGTGATGGAAATTTTGGAGGCCATAAAACATTATCTCTATGTTCTATGGGTTTCCAATGGTTCAACAAGTTTCATAGGTCGTATCAACCAAAATCCGCACAAGACTTGGAATGGTTCGTGGAGGTCACAACGGGCAGAAAGCCACGTAACAAAAGAATTAGGCTTCCATATAATGCAAGAAAAATGGTTTTGCATGTGTATTATAAAATAAATTCCATACAATAAATCAAAATATTCCAAGGTCTTCAAAGTCCACAAAGCTTTCAAATGCCACCAAACATGAGAAAAACTACGAAACAAAGTAGAACATATCATAGTGCGAAACAAAGCAAAATCAATCTTTTACTCATAAATTTTGATGGGGAGCTCCAAGTTGCACAAAATTGGTGGTGTTGGAAATGTATTTATAGGGGTTACATCATTACATCAAGAAATTTATATTTTTAGAGATTTTTAGGGTTAAAAATTCAAATATGGAATTACATGGGAAAAAAGTGTTTTTATTTTCTTCAAATGTTCAACCACTCAAATCACCCAAATTTAATGAAAATGGCACCCATGACTCATCCCACAGGTTGAATAACATGGAAATTATTCTTATTCTAATACCCACATGGTTTACAAAATTTATTTCATTTGGTGGATGGTTGAACACGGGATTTCACATTTTCCCTCTCTTTCCCTCCTCTTTCTTCCTCCTCTATATAATTTTACATTCTCATTCATAGTAAGTATTTGGATGTTCTCAGAATGCAAGGGAACCATGCCAAAATGGTTGTAGGAGTGTTTGTGAGTTTCAAACATCATATTTGGAATCTGCATATGTGTTTTGTGCCTTCTACCACTATAAAAGGGATAATGCATACTTATTTGTAATGAAATCACATTTTATGGATATCTTTCTACCCTAGCTTGCATTTTATTAAATTATCTCCTCTCTATTTTTTTGTGATGTGTTGTGTATGTGTTTCCCATTTGCAAGTTTCCACTTTTTTTGTGTGAAAATTGGAGGGTTAAATGTTGTTTTTGGTCAATGACACATCTTTTCCCTCTCTTTCTCCATTTCCTTCCCCTTTTCCCCCATGAAGAGTGTTCATACCCTTTTATTTTATTTTATCACATTTTTAAGATTATGATTTTATCTTATGCTTACTTCTAACCCTCTCTCTCTTACCCTTTTCCATGTGAATGCTTAGATTAGGATTAGTTAGTTGTGTTTTTAGTTGTAGGAGTAGTGTTAAGATTAGTTTTAGAGGAGGACTACTACCTATTTAAAGGTTGATCTCATTTTTAAAGTCCCACATTGTTGAGATTATCCCATGCTATCCAAAATTATTGATCTTTTATGATCAAATCCTAGGGTGTTACTTTTGTGTGTTAACAAATATTTCTAGGATTATATACTCATTGTAATGATTTTAATAATAGGGGATATATAGATATTTATGTATAGATGTAAAGGAGTAGAAGATTATAAAAGTGGTAGTATAAGGTGAGTGAGGAGTGTGAGAATGAATGTAAGAAATTGTTAGGATAAATTTTATCATCCTAGTTATTTAATTTTATTAATTAAATAATAAATGGTTATATTGTTATATGGTTAATCAACCATATTTGTCTCAGATATTATACTGCTTTGTTATATTGTTTTCAACAATATATTTGTTTTTATGTAATTGTTGCTTCTCGGTGATTTGGAAGCTTGTTTATTCTCAAGCGTTTGGTTGCACTGTGTTCATTCTCCCGGATGTATCTGCTGTGCAATATCTATAAATATTGTAGCCTATTCACTGTAATTTTTAGTTGATTGAGATTAATAAAATTACACAAAGCTTCCGTCCCCTGCTTCTCAATCTAAATTTGGTACCAGAGTGAAATTCTCGCCTCGTGAAGGAGTGGAAAAAGAATGCAGCAGAAATAGAGAAGATTGAGAAGAGTATGCAGTAATAGAGAGCCCGTGTAGCCTCCCCGCAACCTCCCAGCCTCATCTCTGCCTTTCCACATTCCCGCCGCTCTGTGTGTTTGAACGCAATTTTTTTTTCACTGCGCACTCAAAGACTGTGCAAAAATTGCTACAGGTATTGAAAATAATAATAAAAATATAATTTCCCAATAAGGGTTTTGTCTCTAAATTAGAGAATCATTTAGTATCTACTGTATTTGGAGGTTGTTTTGCTTGTTTTGGAGGTCTATTGAGCTATTCATCAAGCCCCAGCCGAGTCTTGTCTTGCACAGACCAAACTGAACATCATGTGCTTGAGGATCGAGTTGTGATCAATACACAGAGCAAAGAAAATAAAAAAAAGGAGAAGGAGGCGCCCACGCTGGACCTGCACAAAATATACAGTGGAAGAAGAGAAATAAGCGGCCAAAGAAGAGTAGACAACGGCCAAAACATCTTCCACGTGTTTTTCTTGACCCGCTCGGCCTGCACAAGAGAAAAAACATTTTTTTGGAGCAAAAGAGGCGTCCTTCTCCCTCGCCCACGCCATTTTTTGTCTTCAGCAACCTGCACAAGGAAATGCAGGCTTAGATAGCAAGCAAACATTAAAAAACGCGGCCAGGCATTAAAAAAACGTGGCCAAAGGGAAAAAACGCGGCCCACGAAGGAAAAACAGCGCCCAAATGCAAAAAACGCGGCCTGTACATGCAAATCAGTGCGTGGGAAGATAAAAACGCGGCCTGAGGAGGAAATGCGGCCATACAAAGGCAAACAAAGCTTCAGATCCATTTTTTAGGCAAATACAACCCTAAAAACGCCTCTTCACCAGCATGCGCCACGTGGAGGCTCACCAAGTCACATTTTTTTAAAGGTAAGTCAATTTTACTTATCATTAAATACAATTTGCTTCCTTTCATAGCCCAAGCGCCCTAAGTGGGCAAGTTGGCTAGTGCATGCGCCTTGGGAGTGAGAGGTTTGAGGGTCAAATCCCACCAAAAACACTCAAAAACTCTCCTTTTGCATCTGGCAGATTTTTTGGCAGAACTGCTAAATTTAGCAGGCTTTTTTGAATTTAGTTACAACTAACTAAATTTAGCAGAGAAATCCCTAATTTAGGGTAAAAAAATTTCTCCCATCTGGTCTGTTTTTCTCATTCCAGACATTTTTTGCAAAAGGAGACCCATCTAAAAATTGCATTTTCAGCTATTTTTTTGCAATTTTTAGCATTTTGGGTCGTATTGCTCGGAGGTCACGGACTCAAACAAATTTTTTTCACTGTCATTCAAAGTGTACTATATATTGTACTAATTTGCGAGTTGCCATAGTCAATCTGTAAAACTTTATAATCGCTTTCAAAAGCTGGTAGAATTGTAATAAAAAAGCAGTAAAATTGGTTCTCAGAACACTCACGAGATCCTAGATCTCATTTGCAGCGTTGGTATATACGGTGCCTGCGGGAAGTGCTTACGGGTAAAGCAAAGCGTCGTGACTACTACCGCACTTAACGCCTAATATAGCTGCAACAACGTCATCCGGCATCGTCCCTATAAATCGACGGGAGTAATAAGGTCACAAAGGCACACACTATGAACCATCCCATCCATCTGTGAATGATTGCATGACATAAATCCAGACTGAGAAATTATCTGAGTATATAGTGAAGTTACGCGCGTATGAGGATATTTCTTTGAGCCGGTGTCAATAATCGCAGACCCCATCGATCTTTCTTGGTACCACGTATTGAATTCTTTCACGTATGTTAACGCCTCTTTCACGTACCGTCGGGTATATAGAAAGGGCGAGATTCTTCCACGTATTGTGGGTATATCGGAAGGGTGCATATATAGAAAGGTTCGGTATATCGGACTGACGGTATATAGATTGGGAGACCTAATACCTTGAGTGATAAGAGCCAAACCCTGTCAATGATCTCTGCAAAATGGGCACCAATGCCCCCAAATTTTTTCTTCCGGATTCACAATTGCTCAGAGGAAGCAACTATGCTGCATGGAAGACAAAAATAAAAACACAACTTGAGTTTGAAGAAATCTGGCCTGTTGTGACTGGTACTCTAACCAGATCACCAATGGATGTAACACAACAACGATAATTTGATAGAGCAGATCAGAAAGCAAAACTCATCATCTTGTTTGGAGTGTCTGATGATGTGCAAGCCCACATTCGCGATGCCACATCAGCAAAAGAAGCGTGGGATAAGCTGAGCACAATATATGAGGCCAAGAACAAGAATGTCATACTCAATTTGCAGAGTCAGTTACATACATTGAAATTCAAACAGAATGAGAAAATTGAAGCCTTCCTAAGAAGAGTTGCAGAGTTGAGGGCTTCACTTCTAGCCCTAGGAGAAGAGGTCAAAGATGAATCTCTCGTTCCCATTGTTCTGAGAGCTCTCCCTTCTTCTTACCGCATTTTTGTCACAACTCTAAACTTGTCAGATACAACAATTAGTTTTGACAAGCTAGTAAACCTACTGCAACAAGAGGAAGCAATGCACAACAAGGATGATGAAGAGGAGCAGGCACTGTCTTCACATCAAAAATGGAAAGGAAAAGGTAAAGGAAAACCTAAATCCTATCAGAAGTCCCCACATCAGAATCAGTATCATGGGGACAATCAACAGAAGAAGTGATGTCCAATTTGCAAAAGAGGACATGACTTGCAAGAATGTTGGTTTAACACATATAAGAAAGGTTCATCAAGCAATTCTGGACCACAACAACAACAAACTTACAAGGGACATTCAAACAACTATCATGGGTAGAAAAAGGGGAACTGGAAAAGAAGACCCCACCAGCAAGGTAATATTGCTGAGCAACAAGAATCAATGATAATGAAGAATTCTTGTTCACTGCTCGATCAAGTGAACCATCCATGTCATCTAGTGACGTCTGGTATGTTGATTCGGGAGCCACTCGACACATGACCGGCCACAGAGACTAGTTTATTTCAATGAGGGACACGCCATTGAAAAATCATGTTTCGTTGGGAGATGATTCTTCATATATAGTTCAGGGGATTGGAAACATTTCTCTACCCCTTAGTTCATGCAAATGCAGACTATCAGATGTTCTATATGTCCCTGGGTTGACAAAGAATCTTCTTTCGGTCAGTTAACTCCTAGATCACAACCTGAAAATTGACTTTGATAGTCAATCCGGCAAGAAAATGTGTTTGATTCGAGATAAATCCAGAGGCTTGAAAATAATTGCAAAAGCCTCAAATGTGAGATGAATGTTTCAACTTGATTTCATTCACAAAAATGATCAAACACTTGTGGCTAAAAACTCCACCTCACCTCAAATTTCGTCTTGTGGCATCGGAGATTTGGTCATATAAGTTTCAAATATCTCGAAACACTTCACGCGGTGTAATATGGTACATGGGCTACCATCTCTTCAAAAGGATACAGACAAGTGTCCTCACTGCTTAGCAGGAAAACAACATAGAGTTTCATTCCAAACGAGTACTTTTCGAGCTCATGGTAAACTTGACCTGGTTCATACCGATCTATGTGGTCCAATGCAGCCAAGTCATTCAGGGTTCTAGTACTTCATGCTCTGTGTTGACAACTATTCACGAAAAATGTGGATTTTTTGTCTTCGCAAGAAAAGTGAAGCCTTTGAAACATTCAAAAAGTTCAAAGTGGCAGTTGAGAAAGAAACTGGTCATCACATCAGAACTCTCTCGCTCAGATCGAGGGGGGGAATTCACCAGTGATGAGTTCAGAGACTATCTACAAACTCACGGGATTCATCGACAAATGCCTCCTCCACACACACCGCAGCAAAATGGTGTTGTCGAGAGAAGAAATCGTACTATCATGGAAATGGTGCGATGCATGATCGATGATTCCGAACTTGCAAAGACATTTTGGGCAGAAGCAACAAAAATAGCAGTGTATTTGTTAAACAGAGTGCCTGCTCTTGATGGAATTACACCACAAGAAGCATGGTAAAAAGGAAACCATCCATTGCACACCTCGAGTATTCGGGTGCAAAGCCAAATGCACATACCCAAACAACGAAATAAATTGGACATGAAGTCACAAAATCTCATCTTCATTGGATATAGTGAAGAGACTCTTGGGTACAGATCGATGGATCCTAAGACCGTAAAAGTCTACACAAGCGAGAGATGTTGATTTTTCGACAAGAAGGAAGCAGAGACTCCTCCTCCGGACTCGCAAGATGTAGATTTTTCACCAGTTGTAAAAACTAAAGCTAATGTTCCCTCAGAAGATGAAAGTGATGATGGGGATGATGGTGTTGATCAAATAGAACCACAACCCATGGGAACAGTCAAGGTATGCCTAAATTGTGTACAAGCACATTACGAGATGCAAGACTGGATGCTCCACCGTATACATCCACCCCGGACCACGAACTCACAATAAAGCAAGAGAAGAAGTTAACTTTGCTTTGATGAGTAGAGTCATTGAATCAGACGAGCCCTCTACAGTCCAGGAAGCCCTACAGTCAAAAGCTTGGAAAGATGCCATGGATTCTGAATATCAATCAGTGATGAAGAATAACACTTGGCAGAACATTGTTGATCTTCCACTGTGAAGAAACCCATTGGTTGCGAGATGAATATTCAAAACTAAGTACAAAGCAGATGGGACAAAGGACAAGTACAAAGCAAGACTTGTAGCAAAGGGGGTACGCATAGAAAGAAGGCATTGACTATGAGGAGACATTTCCTCCCACAGAAACTAAGATCAAAACGATCAAGATGATCTTTGTTCTAGCCTGCTCGATTTGGTTGGAAAGTTCACCGATGGACGTAAAAAGTGCCTTCTGAATGGAGATTTATAAGAAGAAGTCTACATGACTCAACCTGAGGGATATGTTGTACCAGGTCAAGAAGAAAAGGTATGCAGACTCAGAAATCTCTGTATGGCCTCAAACAGGCACCCCGGGCATGGTACATCAAGATTGATGAGCATCTCGTACAACATGGATTCATCAGAAATCCATACGATCCAAATCTCTACCTCAAAAAGCAAGGGGGGGAGATGGTGATTGTTGTAGTTTATGTCGATGATCTAGTCATCACTGGTAGTTCAGTGAAGATGATTGATGAAACGAAGAAAGATCTTAAGCGATCATTCGACATGACAGATCTCGAGCTTATGCACTACTGCTCTTGACTGGAAGTATGGCGAAAGAGAATCATACCTTTGTTTCTCAGATGAAATATACCAAGACAATGCTCGAGAAGTTTAGGATGATGGATTACACACCAATTGCTACACCTATGGAGAACAGATTACAGTTATCTCATTCAGATCCATCTCCTGAGGTAAGTGCCACTCTCTATCGGCAGCTGATTGGGAGTCTCATTTACCTGACCTACACTAGACCAGATATCAGCTTTGCAGTGAGCTATCTATCCAGGTTCATGCAGGAACCCAAAATTTGTCATTGAAAGCAAAGCAAAGCATTTTGAGATATCTCAAAGGATCAAAGGATCTTGGTCTAGAATACAAGAAGAACGAAAACTTCTTCTTACCGGATATTCGATTCGCATCATGCAGTAACATTGATGATAGAAAATCCACTTCAGGATTTGTATTCTTTATGGGATCTGGACCAATATCATGGGGAAGTAAGAAACAACACTTTGTTTCTCGCTCTTCCACAGGCTGTGAAATATCGTTCTGCAGGAGAAGTTGTCTGTGAAGCGATTTGGCTACGTCGCATACTTGAAGGACTTGGAATACCACAGGACAAACCGACCACCATGTATGTTGACAATGAAGGTGTTCTCAAACTTGTTCACAATCCAATTTTTCATGAGAGAACAAAGCACATTGAAGTTCAGGTTCATTTCATACGCGAACATGTGTTGAAGCACAACATCCACTTGCTTTTGTCCAACGGCTGAACAACGAGCAGATATTTTCACAAAGTCACTTGCACGTGACAAGTTCGAGTTGTTCAGAGCATTTCTCTCCTCATCTCTTCAGACAATGCACAATTAAGGGGGGGAATGTTAGGATAAATTTTATTATCCTAATATTTAATTATGCATAGTTATTTAATTTTATTAATTAAATAATAAATGGTTATATTGTTATATGGTTAATCAACCATATTTGTCTGTATGCACACTGTTATATTGTTTTCAACAATATATTTGTTTTTATGTAATTGTTGCTTCCCGGGTGATTTGGAAGCTTGTTTATTCTGGCTTTTGGTTGCACCTGTGCAACTCATTCTCCTGATGTATCTCGGGTCATGTGCAATATCTATAAATATTGCAGCCTATTCACTCGTAATTTTTATTTGATTGAGATTAATAAAATTACACAAAGCTTCCGTCCCATGTTTCTCAATCTACGAAATCAATAGAGAGTGGAGATGAATGAATAGATAGATAAAAGATTAAATTCTGCATTATAATTGATTATGAATATTAATATATTAACAATGTTATCTTTAATGTGTCTTTGTGTTGATAGTTTATATATTATGTTATAACTTTCTATCGAGTTCTATTGTTGCCAATCTCTAGCATCATCGCTCACCCAACAACCAACAACTTGCCATCATAATTGTATCGATACTTAAGGTCAACTATCATCCTTATAGTAGTGTTGGTGGAGGGGGTGACAAGTTGGATGACACTATGCCTCTACAAACTACTTTGATTTCTCATGTGGCTTGATGAATCCCGCCTTGGCTCTCGTAAAATAATTATTGATATTTATCTGCTATATAACAACCTTATCAACTAACTCAATGAGTGTCATAATATCATTCATAGTGATCATTAACAAGAGTAAGTACACACATTCTTTCTTGAAACTGCCCTTCATTGTTTTTAAGGAACTTGACTCTAATATGCAACAATTAGATCTTCTCAAGCTTAGCCTTTCAACATTTTCCACATGCCCTATATTCTACTCTTTCTCAAGGTCCTAACCCTTTACTCATTATTTACTCTCAAGCCAAGAAACTCAACAACTTTATTTTAGCTCCCACACTGTCTTGTATGATTCAATTTGGCACTTCTATCTCAAGACAATAAGCTTCAAATTAAGTCAAATATGAGATTTTTTCCCTTATTGTGCTTATCAAACATTTTCTCATGTCCTTGGACCTTCTATCATGCCAAATATTCCACCAAAATTGATCAAAATCAATCACTAGCCTCAAATTCACTTATCTTCACTAAATTGTCTTTATTGCTTCTTGAGCAATGCCTTTGGTCATTTCATGGTTTGATTTTTCAATACTACCCACAAAAAACTATAAATTCCTATAAATACCCTTTGGGCTAAAAAAGGTGTGTGCCAATTTTTAGAGGCTAACTCATCAATCTCCTATCATAATCCCTCTTTTTATCTCTAATGTAATTAGGCCTTAACTAAAAGAGTTGACGAATCGTATTGGAAACTATGCACCACGATGAAGTTGCACTCTAGTTGAATCATAATGGCTCCAATGTAATCACAAGGAAGAATCGATCAACAACTAAATAACTTGCATAATAGAACAAAGCTTGCACATGTAGAGAAAGACAACGAAGTGTCTTGGCATACTCATAAATGTCAAATGAAGGGATACATATAGGGTGTTGAGTAACCCTAGTGCATGACTCATAAGAAAACCCTAAACCTAACCCATGTGAGATTACCCTCCAAATGTGAGTGGAGGACATGTAGGATAACTCACACCAACACCCCCCTTGATCGAAGTTGGGGTAGCGGCTATGATGAGATAGATGGAAAGAGAAGACACTCCTAAACAACTAAGAAAGATGTGTCAATGGGGCCCAACAACTAAAGACTTGCTAAGGTGCCCATATACAAACACCATATTCCTAGAAGAAGAAGAAGAAAAGGACTACATATCCCAAAGAAGATGAGCAGCTGTAGAAGAGCTCACCCCAAGAAGAGACCGTAAGTGAAGAAACTTCATCTCAGTGAAGGGCTTGGTAAATAAATTTGCAATCTGATCAGTTGTCTGAATGTATTGAATGTTGATGATACCATCATGAATAAGCTCTTGTATGAACTGCATATGGATTTCGATGTGCTTCGTCTCACGATGCTTTGAATGGATTTATGTAAATAGAGATAATGCTCATGTTATCACAGAGATAATGGTAGGCCGCCGAAGGTGGATGCCAAAATCTATCGAGAATACCACATGTAGCCAAATAACCTTCGTGGTAGCATTAACTAATCCTCTATTCTACCTCGGTAGATGATATCGCAATTGCATTTTACTTCTTGCGAGACCAACTAATAAGACCCAAACCAAGAGAGAAACGTAGCTGAGTAGATTTCTAATGATCTAAGTCACCGACCCAATCAAAATATGTGAACCCAATCAAGTCAATATCCACCCTCCATGATAGTGAATGCCATCGATAGGTTCCACGAACATAATTAAGGATCTATTTAGCTGCTTTCCAATGCATCTCATGTGGCTCCCGTATGAATATAGACACGATCCCAAAAACATACAATAAATTTGGTTGAGTGTGAGTCAATTAAATTAAGCTCCCTACCATCCATGACAGATAAAGAGTACATCAACCAAGGAGTAGAGAAATCGAAACCAACTTAACCCCTTAAAGAAAACGATTAGGAAAGACTTGAAATTGGACATCTAAAAATGAGCTAGCAGATCAAGAGCATACTTAGGTTGCGAAATCAAAATTCCAAGTTAGATTCTGAAATCTGGATCCCAAGAAAGTAATGAAGTAGACCTAAGTTAGTCATGGAAAACTTGTTGTGCCAACGCGATCTTCACGAGAATCAATAATAGAGAAAGAACTTCATGTGATAAAAAATTCATCAACATAGAGAACAAGAATGAGTATGGAGTCATCTTGCCGTAGAATATAAACATTTGAATCAAAGTGACACCTAGTAAACCCTGATGTAAGTAAGGAGTCCATCCTGGCATACTAAGCCCGAGGGGCTTGTTTAAGGCCATAAAGACACTTCTTTAACTTACAAATGAGGGAGGGATCATGGACATAACTCGAGAGGTTGTTCCATGTAGATCTCTTCCTCTAAGTCCCCATGAAGGAAGGCACTCTTAACATCCATTTAATGGAATTTCCATCTGTTTGTCAAGCGGCGATGGCTAGGGTTAGTCGAATAGAAGTCATCTTCGCAACCGGAGAAAAGGTTTTAGTGTAATCAACCCTAGCTATTTGGGAGAAACCCTTAGCTACTAATCATGCTTTAAAATTTTTGACATCTCCATCTACTCCATACTTTTTTTGGAACACCCACTTACACTGACGATTTTTCTTCCTTTCGGAAGAGGGATGAGATCCCAAGTATCATTCTTCATGAGAGAGGAATACTCCTCATCCATGGCAGAATCCCACTCAAGAATACCAAAAGCCTCCCGAAATACTATGGATCAGAAGTAGAGGTGAAGAAAGAGTGGGGTCTAATGAAATCTGAGTGAGTACATCTCATATCCAAAGTATCTCCAACTAAATCTCTAGCACTTTGCATTCCTAGCCTAAAGAGGACCAAGAGGATCGGGCTCAGAGTCGGAAGATTCTTCACTTGAGTGAGAAGGAACATAGTCCTCATCATCACTACTATCAGAATCAGAGGACTTAGAGGTCTGATGGCTAGGAGGATTAGGAAGAGGAGCACGCTTAATAACATCATCATTTGATGAGTCAAAATCCGAATCGTGAGTGAAGAACCTCAATAGGCGAGAATTAGAAGTCAAAGAGGACTCATCGAACTTAACACTTCTCTCAATATACAGGTCATGAGAAGTAGGATTCATCAATTGATATTCCTTCACACCATCAAGATACCCTACAAAGATACAAGGTTTGGATTGTGGTTCCAATGCATTATATTTCATTTTGGGAATCCGAGCCATAGCCTTGGATCCAAAGACTTGAAAGTGCTCAACATCAGGCTTGCATCCAAACCAGGCTTCAAAGGGTGTCATCCCTCTTACTGCCTTGTGTGGAACATGGTTCGGAATGTAATTAGCACAATTCACTTCTTCAGCCCAATCTTTTGTAGGAAGAGACTTTGAGTGAATCATACAAGTGGCCATCTCTTTAAGAGTACGGTTCTTTATTTCTGATACTCCATTTTACGAAGGGCTGTATGCAATTGTATGTTACAAGGAGATCCCTTTAGAAGTATAGAAATCCATGAACATATTGTTTACATATTCACCTCCATTGTTGGTTCAAAGAACCGTGATAGACTGCTCCACTGTTTCTCAAAGAAGAGCCTTAAAGTCCTAAAAATGTTCAAAGACTTCAGACTTAAGCTTAAGAAAATATACCCAAGTATATCGCAAATAGTCATCAATGAAGGTCAACACATAAAGAGCTCTAGTAAACGAAGGAGACAGAAATGGACCAGATGTATCACTGTGAACAAAATCCAAAGGACGTGTAGCTCTCCAGGCTTTTCCTTTGTCAAAGGTTTTTTCAGGATGCTTTTAAAGGGTACAACCCTCACAAAGACCCTTAGAAAACTTGACACGGGGTAACCCATTGACCATTTCATTTTGGATCAATTGTTCAAGGTAGTGATAATTTAGATGTTCAAATCACTCATACAATAGCTTACTAACCTCATTTGCATGAGTGAGCAAGGCAGTGGGCGTAGAATCAAAAGTAAAGTGGGAAAAGTTATACAACCGTGAATGGTGATCCACTTTTCCCTTAGCCACTGTAGTGTCATCGTTAAGCTCACGAATAATCACCGAGTTAGGACCAAATTCCACTTGCATTCCTTCACCAAGGTGAGTATTTTGGTAAACCGATAGGAGATTGGTAGAGATCAGAACACTCAACACTTGGTTGAATGTTCCCCCATCCATCTCTACCAATCCACTACCGAAACCGACACTGTCGTGTCATTACCCATCGTGATTTGGGACATACCACAAGGCTTGATGTTGGTGAACTCAACATGCGAAGAAGCCATGTGGTGCGAGGCACCAAAATCTATAATCCACATTGATGAAGGAGAAACTTTGGCTATAAGGGCCTTTCCTTTCTTCTTATCATATTTTGAACCTTTTGCAATAGAAGACTCGGCCTTTGGAGCAAATTTTTTGATAGACTTAGGAACACCTATTTGATTTTTCTCAAGTAAATGAGTAAGGTGATCAATTTGTTTTCTCATACATGTATGCTCTTTATTACCAAGCTTCTTGCAATAGGAGCACAAATACATGTCTTTCTGTTCTTTAGACTCAGAATTCGAAGTGTTCGTGTCAATTTTAGTTTTGGTCTTGGTTTCCTTCTTAAGTTGATCCTTTTTTTCTTTCTTCTTTTCAATCTTCTTTTCCTTACTAGTACTTGCTACAAGGGCATGTGACTTGGACTTGAGAGACCCCATTTGAATGAGTTTGAGATGAAGGAACAATATTTGTTAAACTTAGATATTTTAAACAAATTAAAAGCCGATGTGAAAAAGTTGGAAAATAAAATGGATAGGGATCAACCCGGCATACGCCACAAATTTAAAAGGGCACGGGTTAAAATAAAAATTTGGTTTTTTGGTTTCCGAATAACAATAGCTCGATTCATTACGAGGAAATTGCCATATTTTATGAAGGTTTTTATTTTAATAATGGAAAGAACATTTATTGATCTTAAAATAATTGTTCTTAATCTCATCCTTTCAAATTTCCATTTTATAATGCTTTTAATGCAATTTAGGATGAATATTGCAGCAATTATCAGAATATTTATTACGAATGGAAATAGAATTATAAGAATAGTCATTAAGATAGTTAAAGGAGGGAATATTCTAATCCTTTCCCAAGGTAGCTTTTGTACCGTAAAAAGTTGACACAAAGATAGAATATTCAGGACCTAACTTAGA
The DNA here is from genome assembly GCA_018340775.1 of Taxus wallichiana var. yunnanensis. Lineage (NCBI taxonomy): Eukaryota > Viridiplantae > Streptophyta > Pinopsida > Cupressales > Taxaceae > Taxus > Taxus wallichiana. Next base: position 367,961,730 of record CM031244.1, on the reverse strand, counting down.
GAGAGTCGACAAGATCAGTTGAGAATCTTTCTTCTCTACTTGACATTCCTTTAACAATGATCTAGTATGGAAAAAATTCAAGAAGAATACTTGTAGGTTTTCAAAATCACTAGGATTTAACCCAAGCAAAACCAATCTTTTACTCATAAATTTTGATGGGGAGCTCCAAGTTGGATAAAATTGGTGGTGTTGGAAATGTATTTATAGGGTTACATCATTACATCAAGAAATTTGTATTTTTAGAGATTTTAGGGTTAAAAATTCAAATATGGAATTACATGGGAAAAAGTGTTTTTATTTTCTTCAAACGTTCAACCACTCCAATCACCCAAATTTAATGACAAATGGCACCCATGACTCATCCTGTAGGTTGAATAACATGGAAATTTTTCTTATTCTAATACCCACGTGGTTTACAAAATTAATTTCATTTGGTGGATGGTTGAACACAGATTTCACATTTTACCTCTCTTTCCCTCCTTTTTCTTCCCCTTCTCTATATAATTTTACATTCTCATTCATAGTAAATATTTGGATGTTCTCTGTTGGGCCCCTAGAATATTGACCAAGTATAAAGGTGCGTGGGCGTGTAGGATCCCAGTTACTGGATGGTGCGCAAGGAAAAGTGTGCAAGAGAAAGGCTTAAGGAGGAAAATAGTGCATGCGACGCGTGAAAGGAGGTTCGAGACTTAGCCAATTTGAGCACCCAAGGAAGAACACATGAAAAGCGTGATCGGTTGCATGTGGATAAGATGCCAACCTAGCAATAGGTTGGCCCAGGAAAGAGCATGCCCCGATGGAATCTTCTAGAAGATCATCATGAGATGGAATGGAGAGCTCAGGCCTGAAGGAACATGCTCACATGGAGGACCACATTCGACACTTGGCGATGGATCTGAGGGCGTGGAAAGGTGAGTTGGCAGCCCGGGAAAGTGATAAATATAAGTGCCTACCACGAAAAAGAGATATACACACAAAAAAGAAGGATATATCATTTGGATATACATAGGAATAGCGGGTTAGAGAGTGAGCGAAGCTCTGTAGAATTGTTGCGAGTGGATATTCTGGTTCAGGAAAGGATGTACTAAGCATGGAGTTATTTTTCTTTTTGTTAGCTTAGTTACATGCGTCTAGTGGTGCGCATGATGACGTAGTCTACTCTCTCTGTGACACTCTATAATGAATCAATGAATATATTGAGGTTACCTGTTATAAATAGATATGAATATCAATGGGTTTAATGTATATTTCATTCATATGAGTTCTCTTTCCTTTCATGCTACAAATGAATGGTTGTATCTTTCTTTTTGTTATAGTATATGTTCTGGAATCTGTTAAAGCACTCGGTTTGAAGTGACTGCAAGGATCTGGAGGCTGTTCTGAGCCCTATGGTTCTTGTATGTCTCAACTTCTTTCCTAAATACTCTTACACTAATCATAGATAATGCTTCCCACTAAACTCACATAAAAGAGAGACTCGACACCCGTGCATGCCTTGGGTGAGCGCTCAACTTCTGCTAGGTGATAGGCATGGTGCGCATGGGGTTCTTCCTTTTGTGATAGGAGTAAAAATGACTACATCTTGGTTCCATTGCGAGACCTCTTTTCAAGTTGTAGTGGGATATAACATGCATCATGATCTATGTAAAGAGTAATGACGGATCGGTTAACATTGGAAAATGTTGAATCATGGTTTAAGAGCACGAAGGATGAATTTTCTCGGAGATTCAAAGACTCGGGCCCGAGTTTAATACATGTAGATGGGTAGAAGAGAACCTCTACCATGATCTGTATGAGAATTTTTTCTACTGCTTCCCAGTAGAGAGTTATATGGATGGATTTCAGCCTATGCATCTAGATCAAGTTGGCGTTATGGATTGTGGATATGGACCGAAGAAGACTACTAGAGGTTGCAGGATGCAAATCTGACATGGACCCATGTTGTAGATCATTGGTGGAGAGGAGTACTAGCTAGCTACACTCTGGAATATGCCATTTCTACGTATTCTTGCCCAGAGGTTGTTGAGTTTGAATTTTTGTGAGAACCTAGAGGAACGTTTCTACGTGTTATTCCTCTAGCTATGAAGATATTGATGGTTACCATGAGTTTAGAGGCGCTCCCAATGGTGGCTAAACCATTCTGAGTGTTGGGTAAGGAAGCTTGGGTGGAGGAAGATGACAGATGATACGATAGAGAAGGAGAGGGAAGAAAGACAGCTCAAGTATAGTAAAGTGCGTGAAAGGGAGATTGTTAGATGACGCGAGGCTACTAGTGTGATGGATTTATGGAGGACATTGCGGGAAGGAGTTGAGGTTCACATGGAGGATGTGGAACTTGAGTAGTCTGTGCTACCCCATCTTGGAAAGTGCGTAAGGGAGACCCCTTTGGCTTCGGTGAGAGCTCATCGCATGGAAAAGGAGATTCGTTGCACATATCCGAACCCACCCAGTGGACCGAGCCTTGGTGCTTGGTTTTCCCGAACCCGAAAGAAGTATTGATCCAGTTGAAACTAGTGGAAGAGACAGATCTGCGTTTAGGAGATACAATTTTTCATTTCCTTCTTCTATGGTGTGCATATTCTATTATTATGAGGAGTTTTTGGAAAAGGGGCAAGTGTACAAGCTTTGAGTTTCACATCGGGGAGTGGCGTGGGACAAAGTAGTGGTAGTGGGGCATTATCACAAACCATCGGTGAATGTTCGGTGGGACTATGGAAGTGCTTGGAACAGATCCTATAGGCCCTATTGGACCCAGTGGTTCTAGTGGATCTGGTGGCTCTAGAGGCACATGACTCAATGGTTTTGGTGGAGCAGAGGCGGTGGAGGAAACACTAGAGGGAACCAAGGATTTGGTTCAGGACAAGGACCCTAGCCACCACCTCAAGTATTCTTTGAAATGTCTCTGCATTTTCCAGATTACAGGGGCATCGAGGATCTTTGTGAACATGTTCACAAGTGTGAATTACTATGGCACGCGAAGGGTATCACAACCCCAGAATGAAAGGCTAGTCAATTTGTAACCACATTGCAAGGGCGCATGCATAGCTAGTATAGAAAGTATGACCCTCATCAAATGGTGGTGGATTACACTACCTTAAAGAATGCATTCTTGGTAGAGTTCCACATTCCTGAGTTCGAGCAGAAAAGCATTAGCGCTTTGAAGGAGATTAAGAAAATAATGGTAGAGAGTGTACGGGAGTATGATGCATGCTTTAAAACTCTCTTGTCTAAATTTTCATATGATATTCACCATTCACATTATGCATAGTGGTTTTTTGGGGGATTGATCACCCATTTTAGAAGGGCCTTATATCATAAAATTTTTATAGATCCACGTGAAGCATTAGAAGCTACCTTGCATGCCAAATTTTTGGTAGTATTGATACGGCATTAGCCCGTTCTTGGAGGCTCAGTTGCTGCTATGACTAAGCGGTTGGAAAATTTGATCATCCTCTCTGCTTTGCGATTAGGAAGTTAACACCAAAGCAAAGCATAAATATACCACTACCGAGTGCAAGGCATTGTGTCAATGATCTACGCGCTCTTCAAGTTTAGACAGTATCTACTGGCAACACCCTTTGTATTATATACGGCCACATGGCATTAACGTATTTGGTGAACAAGCCCATTCTTCAAGGGTGCATATGTCGATGGGTGTTGTTGTTTCAAGAGTTTGAATTCACCATTGTAGTGAAGCCTAGAAAAAGCAACTGTGGACTTGATCATCTATCAAGGATTGATTTAGGAGAGGATGCACAAAGTATTGAGGAAGCAATGCCAGACGCTCAACTGTTTAGGTTACGGCGTGTGCCCTCGGATTTGGAGGAGATTGTAGTATTTTTAAAAGAAGGTGTGGCACCGGATGGAATGAAGGCATTGGAAAATAAGCAGTTGGCCATACGCACTTTGCACCCTACATGTTGATTAGTGGAGACTTATACAAATTGGGATGTGATGAAGTTTTGTGTAGGTGTGTGTTAGAGCATGAGTGCCAGCCATCATGGAAGAAGCACACGAAGGAAGTGCGGGTGGGCATTACGTAGGTGATGCCACCATGTGTAAGATATTAATGGTAGGATTATGGTGGGAAACCTTGTACGGGATTGTAGAGATTATTGTAAAGCATGTGACCACTGTCAGTGCATTGGGCAAACCAGGAAGGAGAGATGAAATGCCTTTGCATCCTATCCCTAGCATAGAGCCTTTCAAAAAATGGGTGATAGATTTTGTGGGACCTATTGCACCAGTAGCACATAGGACTGGGTCACGTTATGTCATCACTTACACGGATTATCTCACAAGGTGGGTAGAGGCAGCCCCAACTAAAGATTGCATGGCAACAACAATGGCAAGGTTCTTATGGGAGAACATTATCATGAGGTATGGATGTCTGTTGAGTTTGACTAGTGATAGGGGTACACATTTTCTGAATGAGACCGTGAGGATCCTATTAGTGCAAAATCACAGCACCCCAGGTTGTTGATTAGATTTCTAGGTTGATCATACTAACATCCAAAGTGTGATTGCATAACATTAAATCCTTTCTCCAGGTGTGCGACTTGCAAAATGAGAAAGGAATCTCCGAGAGAAGGCTGGTTCCTGCTCCTAAACTACTGCCGCACAAGCTATTCCAAAGTGAAAGCTAATCTAATCCTAATCTAACCATGCCAGGAGAAAGAGAGAGAGAGAGAGAAGGGAAAAACAGCAAAAGCCTACACTAAAATGGTGATACACCAGAGAAGGAGGATGTTGAACATCTATCAAAACTGCCATGGGACAAAGAGAGGTGAGCAATGGGAAGGATGGACAGAAGCATCACAAACCCAAGGATAGATTTCACACAGAAAATGTCCCAAAACTCCATGAACACAGCTCCAAACCTGCAATGAACATTCGAACATGCACCAATACCTGCAATGAAGAGAGGCAAGAAGAGAACAAGCAAAAACGAGGAAGGATGGACAGATGCATCACAAAACATGTTTTGTTGCTCCAGAAGTTTGCACAGAACATCATTCCATTAATAAGAGGCAAAAACGCCATTACAGAGCAAGGGAGGAGGTTCGAACTCCATTTTCAACCCTAGAGAAGAAAAGAAGGGAGGGCCCAGCCGAAAGAATGAACAACCTCTTTTTTTTTTTTAAATGAGCCAAATCTGGCTTTTACATTGCATGGGTCCAGCCCGGCCAGACGGAAAACGTGGGAAAACGCGTGCAAGCCCATTCCTCATTGACTGCAGATGCATTAAATCAACATGGAGGATCTTACCAACCCATACCCTGTCACTTTGAGTGATTTTGGAGGAGAATGTGACCCATTTGTATTAATTTGGCCGCTAAAATGTCACTTCTGGCCGTGCAGAAGAAGAATGCGACCCATTAGCATTAAAACGGGTTGTTGAAAGGTCACTTCTGGCCATTACCACACGCGTCGAGCCGTTTCTGAATTTTCTCTCTTCAGACTACACCAAAACTCAAGATTAATCCCAGAATCATGTAGAGCATCTCAACAGATTTCCGTTGATATAAAGAACGTGGAAATCCGATCTCTGGATCAAAAGATATGGCGATTTGAAGATTTAGGGCACGCGAAATGCATCAAAACGAATTTTAAAATGTTTTCCGCTCTTCGCCATCCGGGCGACACATGGCACGTGCTGATTGGGCGAGCAATTCTCTCTCCTCCATCTTTCGCGGGCTTTCCTTTTGAAATTGCTTGTGGGCCCCTTAAACTTGGACACGTGGCACCATTTCATTGGTTGGGCCTTCGGCTTCGATAACTCGTCCCTTTGACTTTTTGACTTTTTCTCTTGTGAGGACACGCGTGCGCTTTGATTGGTCTTCGGCTCCTTCGCATGCCCTTCCATTTGTCCCGGATGTCCCATTTGATTTTGGGCCCTTTGTGCTCATTTCGGCCGGTTCGGGCATTTCGCGTCCATTTGTCCCAAATGTCCCATTTGATTTTGGACCCTCTGGACTCATTTCATGATTCGGCACGTTCGGGCATTTTTGGCCCGCTTGTCCCACTTTGCTTCGGACTGACTTGACTCTTTTCGGCCGGTTCGGCCGGTTCGCGCCTTTTTGGCCCGATTGTCCCATTTGATTTTGGACTGCATTTTTCGCCTGATTCGGCCTCGGTTCGGATTGTCCCATTTGCGTCCCTCTCGATTAGCTAATTTTTCTGGTCGAACCGGCATTTCGCACCCGCCGCGTACTTTTGTCCCAGATGTCCCTGTTGCTTTGTGGGCTGTTTGTGCTTACTTCGGCCGAGCCGGCCGGTTCGGGCCTTTTTGTCCCAAATGTCCCGACTGCCCCTAGGACTAGGACTTAGTCATTTTTATGATTTTTTCCTGGATCAACCTACTTGCCTTCTGCAACCTTTTTTTGCATTTTCTCAGAGCTTGCTCTTTTCCTCTCAGACAGGGAACTTAGAAAATATTTGAGGGGACTCTAGCAACATGATTTTTGGCCCCGAATCAATCAATTTTCTTGGGACTTGAATATTCTGATGCATGTTATCAAAATTACCCAGGGGGGGTGAAATTTTGACAACAGATCCTATTATCAGAGTTCATGGTGGCTCATCACAAGACTATGCCCTATCACCCACAAGCAAATGGAACCATGGAAGCATTCAACAAAATACTGAGTCATACCTTGACCAAAATCTATGATGTTGGAAGACAAGATTGGGATGAAAAAGTATCGGCAGTGTTATGGGCTTACAGAACAACATATAAAAGACTAAATAAAGCCACACCTTTTCAATTGGTGTTTGGTGTAGAAGCCATTTTACTAGTTGAATTTATGTTACCTTCTCTGTGAATAGCATGCATAGGAGGATTAGCCAATGAACAAGCACTGGAAGAAAGAATTGATGAACTAATGAAATTGGATGAGAGATGATCACTTTCCTATTGGAGCCAAACAATGGAAAAGGCAAAGCAAAAGGCTTGGCATGATTGCCATATTAGAAACAAGAAGTTTGAGGTTGGGAAGATGGTGTTACTATATGATTCCAAGTTTCTACGCCATCCTGGGAAGTTGAAAGTCCATTGGTTGGGTCCCTACATAATCTCATACATACCGATACTAGCCGTGCGCGATTCTGTTACAAGCTAGGATGGGATGAAGTTGCTTGGACACTTCAATGGTAGTAGGCTGAAGCCCTACTATAAATAAGTCTTCTTAGTGTTTGTAAATAAGGTAGTTTTGCCAGTTAGTTTAGAAGTTCCTTTATGCATTTCTTGTGTTTCCCTTTCACGTTGTTTGTTTTGTTATGCGCCTTGGGTGCCATAACTTATTTCTATTTTTGGATAATTTGTGAGTGCACAGAGGACCATGCATCGTTTAAGTGTGGGGTAGATAAAAGTGAAGAAGCATGTGATTAAAGTACCAAGGAAGTTGTGTTGAAGAGCCTTGTTGTGTAGCCCTGAAAGAGGTAGATGAAGAGAAAAGATAGAATGGTTGGTGCTAGGATAAAGCTACTGGTAGATCCCACGTACAAAGGAAAAGAAAGCACAGTTAAAGCAACATGAGGTAGGTGAAAGTAAGAATCTAGATAGAAGAAGTGCCTTCGGCGTAGGTTAAGCATGCGTAAGAGTCTCTTGTCAGTTGGTTTGGTTACACACTAGAAGGTTGGAGGATTTTCACGTAGAAGGGCACGTGAGTGAAGGTGCTGAAGATGGACTTTGTTTGAAAAATCTGCATTAAATGAACAAAGTACGGGGTAGGTAAAGTAGCATTTAATGATCAGAAAAAGGAAAAACTATAAATAAAGGGTTGGGGCACTCTCATTTTTACTTTGTGAAAATGAAGAGTTGGAGATATAAGCAAGTTCTATGAGCTAGGGTTTTCAGATTTGATCGAGTGGAAGATCTGTGTGATTAAAACATGAAGAGCCAATTTGAGATTACAAACCAGAAGGAATTACACGAGCGTGGAAGGAGTTGAAGAGGTGTTTTCTTGTGAAGAGTTTGTCTAAGTTAGGGTTCGACAAACTAGGGCACGAGTTTAGAAGAGTTATATCACAAATTTGAGATCGAAGGTTGGGAGAAGAAAGACAGAGTAACAAAGAGAGGGTAGGAGTGATAAAAATACCTCAACCATGGCACCCAAGAAAGGAAAGGGAAAAGCTAAGGCTAAACAACCAGAACCCGAAGTAGACACAAATGAAGAATGGTATGCAGAGATGCAATACCTATATGGGGTGATGATGGGAAAGGAATGGGAATCCCACTTGAGAAGCATACCTGTTAGTGACTATAATCACCGCACAAACACCATAGAGAAAGAAATGGCATAGGTAAAGTAGCATTTAATGATCAGAAAAAGGAAAAACTATAAATAAAGGGTCGGGGCACTCTCATTCTTACTTTGTGAAAATGAAGAGTTGGAGATATAAGCAAGTTCTATGAGCTAGGGTTTTTAGATTCGATCGAGTGGAAGATCTGTGTGATTAAAACATGAAGAGCCAGTTTGAGATTACAAACTAGAAGGAATTACATGGGCGTGGAAGGAGTTGAAAAGGTGTTGTCTTGTGAAGAGTTTATCCAAGTTAGGGTTCGACAAACTAGGGCACGGGTTTAGAAGAGTTATATCACGATCTGAGATCAAAGGTTGGGAGAAGAAAGATAAAGTAACAAAGAGAGGGTAGGAGTGATAAAAATACCTCGACCATGGCACCCAAGAAAGGAAATGGAAAAGCTAAGGCTAAACAACCAGAACCCGAAGTAGACATAAATGAAGAATGGTATCCAGAGATGCAATACCCGGATGGGGTGATGATGGGAAAGGAATGGGAATCCCACTTGAGAATCATACCCATTAGTGACTATAATCACCAAAAACACCATAGAGAAAGAAATGGCGTAGGTAAAAAGCATTTAATGACCAGAAAAAGGAAAAACTATAAATAAAGGGCGGGCACTCTCATTCTTACTTTGTGAAAATGAAGATTTGGAGATATAAGCAAGTTCTATGAGCTAGGGTTTTCAAATTCGATTGAATGGAAGATATGTGCGATTAAAACATGTGAAGATCTAGTTTGAGATTAAAAACCGGAAGGAATTACACTAGCGTGGAAGGAGTTGAAAAGGTGTTTTCTTGTGAAGATTTTATCCAAGTTAGGGTTTGACAAACTAGGGCACGGGTTTAGAAGAGTTATATCGCGGATCTGAGATCGAAGGTTGGGAGAAGAAAGACAAAGTAACAAAGAGAGGGTAGGAGTGATAAAAATACCTTGACCATGGCACCCAAGAAAGGAAAGGGAAAAGCTAAGGCTAAACAACCAGAACCCGAAGTAGACACAAATGAAGAATGGTATGTAGAGATGCAATACCCAGATGGGGTGATGATGGGAAAGGAATGGGAATCCCACTTGAGAAGCATACCTGTTAGTGACTATAATCACCGCACAAACACCATAGAGAAAGAAATGGCATAGGTAAAGTAGCATTTAATGACCGAAAAAGGAAAAACTATAAATAAAGGGTCGGGGCACTCTCATTCTTACTTTGTGAAAATGAAGAGTTAGAGATATAAGCAAGTTCTATGAGCTAGGGTTTTCAGATTCGATCGAATGGAAGATCTATGTGATTAAAAATGTGAAGAGCCAGTTTGAGATTATAAACCGAAGTAATTACACGAGCGTGGAAGAAGTTGAAGAGGCGTTGTCTTGTGAAGAGTTTTTCCAAGTTAGGGTTCAAAAACAAGGGCACGGGTTTAGAAGAGTTATATCACGAGATCCGAGATCGAAGGTTGGGAGAATAAAGATAGAGTAACAAAGAGAGAGTGGGAGTGATAAAAACCTCGACCATGGCACCCAAGAAAGGAAAGGGAAAAGCTAAGGCTAAACAACTAGAACCCGAAGTAGACACAAATGAAGAATGGTATGCAGAGATGCAATACCTAGATGGGGTGATGATGGGAAAGGAATGGGAATCCCACTTGAGAAGCATACCTATTAGTGACTATAATCACCACACAAACACCATAGAGAAAGAAATGGCATTGGAATTGGTACGCCCCACCAACAAGAAAACACCTGAAGGTTTGCCCATATATGACGATGACGTTAAGGTTAAATTGGTGAAGGCAGGGCTGTTATAACTCTATGAGTTGCCTTATTTTGGGAAGCCAGATTGCTTGTACCAGTGGTTGATGTCTCGGGTGCACGAAGACTATTTCTACTTTGCTAGGCGCAAGATGCGCGTGACTCCCCAGTTGATTTCAACAATTTACATGCCTCATTTGAATTTATTGTGGACACTTTGGGTGCCTAAGGAATTGGCCTAAGCTTTGATAAAGTGAGCACCCTAGTGGGCGACCTATGCCAGAAGGTGAAGGGTGAGGTCAAAGTGTGGAAAAAGCTAGAGGTAGATCTATGAAAGGACTTTCCTATCCTATTGAATTGATGTCCCCCCATTCTTCATTCTTTCCCCTATTCTTTCATTCCTTATTCATTTTGTAAAGTATAAGTCTACATATTGGTTGCATAAAAAAAAATTACATCTTGGTCAAGTAAAATGTTTCCGAGGATGGAGAACAGTATAGTGTGGGGTGGTGTTGGGCCCCTGGAATATTGACCAAGTATAAAGGCATGTGTGGGCACGCACGATCCCGATTCTTGGATGGCACGCAAGGTAAAAATGCACAAGATAAAGGCTTAAGGAGTCAAATAGCACGCGTGACACACGAAAAGAGGTTCGGTACTTAGCCAATTTAAGCACCCAAGGTAGAAAATGTGAAAAGCATGATCGGTTGCGCACGAATAAGATGCCATCCTGGTAACAAGTTGGCCTAGGAAAGAGCATGCCCCAGATGGAATCTTCTAGAAGATCATCACAAGATGGAATGGAGAGCTCATGCCTAAAGGAACATGCTCACATGGAGGACCACATTCGACACTTGGCAATGGATCTGAGGGCATGGTAAGGCAAGTTGGCAGCCCAGGAAAGTGATAAATATAAGTGCTTACCGTGGAAAAGAGATATAAACACAAAAAAGAAGGATATATCATTTGGATATACATAGGGAATAATGGGTTAGAGAGTGAGCGAAGCTCTACAAAATTGCTGCGAGTGGATATTCTAGTTCAGGAAAGGATGTACTAAGCATGGAGTTGTTATTTTTCTTTTTTATTTAGCTTAATGTACATCCAGTGGTGCGCATGACTGCAGTTTGCTCTCTATGACACTCTGTAATGAACCAATGAATATATTGAGGTTACCTGTTATAAATAGATATGAATATCAATGGGTTTAATGTATATTTCATTCATATGAGTTATCTTTCCTTTCATGCTACAAATGAATGGTTGTATCTTTCTTTCTGTTATAGTATATGTTCTAGAATCTGTTAAAGCACTCGATGGCCCAAGTGACTGCAAGGATCTAGAGGCCGTTCAGCCCTATGATTCTTGAATGTCTCAACTTATTTCCTAAATACTCTTACACTAATCATAGATAATGCTTCCCACTAAACTCACATAAAAGAGAGACTCAACACCCACGTGTGCCTCGGGTGAGCGCTCAACTTCTGTTGGGTGATAGGCCGGTGTGCATGGGGTTCTTCCTTTTGTGATAGGATTAAAAATGACTACATTCTCGAATGTAAGGGCACCATGCCAAAATGGTTGTAGGAGTGTTTGTGAGTTTCAAACATCATATTTGGTATATGTAGATGTGTTTTCACCTTCTACCACCGTAAAAGGGACAATGCATACTTATTTGGTAATGAAATCATGTTTTATGGATATCTTTCTACTCTAGCTTGCATTTTATTAAATTATTGCCTCTCTATTTTTTTGTGGTGTGTTGTGTATGTGTTTCCCATTTGCAAGTTTCCACTTTTTTTGTGTGTGAAAACTAAAGGGTTAAATGTTGTTTTTGGTCTATGGCACATCTTTTCCCTCTCTTTCTCCATTTCATTCCCCCTTTTACCTCATGAAGAGTGTTCTTACCCTTTTATTTTATTTTATCACATTTTTAAGATTATGATTTTATCTTATGCTTACTTCTAACCCTATCTCATTTACCCTTTTCCATGTGAATGCTTAGATTAGGATTAGTTAGTTTTGTTTTTAGTTGTAGGAGTAGTGTTAAGATTAGTTTTAGAGGAGGAATGCTACCTATCTGAAGGTTGATCTCATTTTTCAAGTCCCACATTGTTGAGATTATCCCATGTTAGCCAAAAGTATTGATCTTTTATGATCAAATCCTAGGGTGTTACTTTTGTGTGTTAACAAATGTTTCTAGGATTATATACTCATTGTAATGATTTTAATAATAGGGGATATATAGATATTTATGTATAGATGTAAAGGAGTAGTAGATTATAAAAGTGGTAGTATCAAGTGAGCAAGGAGTGTGAGAATGAAAGTAAGAAATCAGTAGAGAGTGGAGAGTAATGAATAGATAGATAAAAGATTGAATTCTAAATTATAATTGATTATGAAGATTAATATATTAACAGTGTTATCTTTAATATGTCTTTGTGGTGATAATTTATATATTATGTTATAATTTGTTATCAAGTTCTATTGTGGCCAATCTCTGGCATCATCCCTCACCCAACAACAAACGACTTAACGTCATAATTGTATCGATACTTAAGGTCAACTATCATCCTTATACTAGAGTTGGTGGAGGGGGTGACAAGTTGGATGACACTATGTCTCTACCATCTACTTTGATTTCTCATGTGGTTTGATGACTCTTGCCTTGGCTCTCACAAAATGATTATTGATATTTATCTCTTTACATTTATCTACTATATAACAACCTTGTCAACTACCTTAGTGAGTGTCATACTATCATTCATAGAGATCATTAACAAGAGTAAGTACACACATTCTTTCTTTAATTTCCCTTCATACTTTTAAGGAACTCAACTCTAATATGCAACAATTAGATCTTCTCAAGCTTAGCCTTTCAAAATTTTCCACATACCCCATATTCTACTCTTTCTCAAGGTCCTAACCCTTTACTCATTATTTACTCTCAAGCCAAAAACTCAACAACTTTGTTTTAGCTCCCACACTTTGTCTGTATGATTCAATTTGGCACTTCTATCTCAAGATAATAAGCTTCAAATTAAGTCAAATGTGATATTTTCCCCCTTATTATGCTTATCAAACATTTTGTCATGTCCTTGGACCTTCTATCATGCCAAATATTCCACCAAAATTGATCAAAATCAATCACTAGCCTCAAATTCACTTATCTTCACTAAATTGTGCTTAGTGCTTCTTGAGCAATGCCTTTGGTCATTTCATGGTTGGATTTGTTCAATAATACCCATCAAAAACTATAAAGTCCTATAAATACCCTTTGGGATAAAAAAGGTGCATGCCAATTTTTAGAGGCTAACTCATCAATCTCCTATCACAACCCCTCTTTTAGTCTCTAATGTAATTAGGCCTTAACAACCTTATCTGGGTAGTTTTATTGATGCATATTTTATTTTATTCACTCATTCAATGAAGTAATATCATTTCTTGGCACCCATTTGGGGCTTCTACCTATGTACTAGTTTTTAGGACCACTTGCTTAACAAAAAAGCTTCCAAAATCCTTGTTTTAGTATTTAAATAGGCCTCCTTAGACTGTGACATCATTGTAAACTCTCACTGTCATGAACCGTAGAATACTTGAGATAGAAAAATCTATAAAACCACTAAAAATAGTATTAGGAAGGTGTAAGGATGATTTATTCAAAATTTCAACCTTTGATTCAATCGTTTAGGCCTTCAACTTACAAACCCTCATTAAACCCTAGTAGGGTTTCCTATAAACCCTGTAGGGAAGAAAATGCAATAAAATGTTATAAACTTCGTTTCAAAGCTCCAAATTCATACCTTGGCTCTATTTTTTCATCTTCCTCGTGTTGGTTTTACTAGTAGGTCTCAATTATTCTCCAAATCCCATGTTTCATCTCAAGCACCATTGTTCTATAGTGAAAAGTAGGGTTTCCTAGCCTTGTCTCAGTTTTTCTTTAATCAATGATCCTTCTTTGATTATTGTAAACCCTATATAGGATTGGATTAAGGCTGTAGATGATCCTCCTTTCTCTCTATATCAATACTTCACTCCTCTTTGTCTAGTTCCTCTCATTAATGACAACATACTTACATGCAAAACTCCAAATGCCCTCCTATAGATTGCACAGTCTCATCAAATACATGTACCAATCTCTTTAAACAATAGAATAAATCAAGATCATTTAAACACATAAGAAACAATCTCTTACTAGTCATGAATCAATTCAAAGATGCATGCATAAATCTTCTTGATCATCACCAATGTCACATACAAATTGAAACAAGCACAAAACTATTTGCAACTAGTTTTGATCCACAAATTTTCTTCTTAGAACTTCTCTTCTTGACTCTCATTCAAATGGAATGAGTGAAAACAGTTACAATTTTCCTTTTATAATCCTCCATTCAACTTCTAACCGAATACAAGCCTTTAAACCTATTGGTCATATGCATGAGTGCTACATTTGGAGGTTCTTTATACAAGATGCTTAAGTTTATAAAGACAAACTAACCTGTCATGACCTCTAAACCAATAAGAGGGCCTAATACATCCTTGTTATGCCTCATTTCACACTTTACATAGCTTATTTTCTCCAAGAATACATTAAAACAACTAAACCAAGCCAAAAATGGCCTTCACATTCAAATCTTGCATTTTGGAGGAAAATGCTCCATTTAAATTTTAAAAATCCTTGACTTAAACTAACACATATAAGTGACTCCACCTAACCTCCTAGACCTAAAAACACAATATCAAGTCAAATTTGCATGGTGCCAACCTTATGTACATACTAGAGATGATGTTCCTGCATCATAATGTGTGATGCTAAAATACCACACTTGATTGGTAATACTTTCACATATCATCCCTAATCAACATTGTTTCCATTAGTTGAGATGATTAGTAAATAATTTATTTTTTATCTACATATGACAATATACACTAGTTGTTTGCAAGCATGGCATAGTGTTTTCCACATGTCATCCCTAGATCAACATTGTTTCCATTGAGATGATCAATACTGTAATATCTAAAGCATGAAATAACACTCAATTTTAGATCTACAAAGAGTGGTACAATTTTTGCAAGCATGAAATAATACTCAATTTCTAATCTACAAAGAGTAGTGTAATTGTTATAAGCACAACATAATAAATTAACATTGTTTTCATTAAATCAACATTGTTTCTATTACATCAACATGAATGAAAAATTGTTGCATACATATGCACGGAAATGTTTATAAAAATTAAATAACACAATAGTGGAATATGATAAATGTTTAGCTACATTCATTGCAAAAAACAATTCAAAACAAAAATTTGTGTATAAATTTCAAAATGTCTCCTATTAAATACTCTCATAGTTAAAAATTTAAATGGGGATCCAATCTTCATGTCCAATCCATAACAATTATAAGTTGGGTCATATTGGTGCACATCCCAAGAACATTACAAAAGAACACAAGGTTACATGATTTTATGGAGGTAACAAAATTTAAATGTTGGTCCCATATGCCACTTGCCTAGAGGTTGGTTCTAATCAGCTAAACCTGAAGTTACATGAAATCTATCAAGGAATGTTGGTTGTGTAAATAAAAATAACTTTTTTAAAATTTTCATGACCTTTTATAGTGAAACTCCAGTGAATTATTATGCTTAACAATACCATGTGGAAATGAATGTATATCAATAATTTCATATGAAACATTGAAATTTTCATCATAACAACGTATTTTAACAAACTTTTTACTATGAATCATGTTGTGGAAACTAAGGTGATTGAAAAATTGTTTGATAAAAGGTGAATATTTGATTATGCACTCGATGTGATTGCAATAATCCAAGGTATAAAGGTAATGCATTATGTTTACCATATTCTATAGAGGTGGCTAATTTAACAATGACGACATCATCATCACCTTTCATTTCTAGAAGTTAGGAAATTGTGTGATTTTGATCAATTTCAGCGATAAAGCAAAAAAAAAAGTTTCCTCATCATGACTGGTTGGACCCCAACTTATTGTTGGAGCACAATTGTTGTTAGACCAAAACCCATAAGTGTTATTCTCCACTACAATCGCCAGAGTTAGGATCTATGATAGGTAGTTAGTCCATGTCACGAAACTCACGGGGAACGTTGGACACACATGCCAAATATCTCCCCTTAGTGTTACCTGAGTGATTTTCAAACTTGAGACCTGCCACTCTGATACCATTTTTTGGACCATGATTTCCGTTAGACCAAAACCCATAGGTTTTATTCTCCGCTACAATTACCAGAGTTAGGATCTACGAGAGGTGGTTAGTTCATGTCACAAAACTCATGGGGAGAGTTGGACACACATGCCAACACTTATAATAGAGATAACCATTAAAATAAATCAACAAAACCTGTTCCAAAAAACAAAGCACATAACATTAGTAAACAATTCATTGTTATGAATGTTACATCAAACTCCATAGATCAAAAAAAGAGCTAACAATAAAAAATAACAATATAAATTGCACTAAAAATAGTGTACATAACATTATACAATTAGTTGATATGAATATTGTAATAAACTCAATCATCAATTAGAAATCATGAATTACAAAATGAATGAGAATATTCAAAAATGCAATATCACATTGTCAATCATTTCAATTAGTATCAGTAACCTTGGTTTTGTGTAAAACACTTCATGTGGATACAAATTAAACACCTCAAGAAATTTTTGACCTCTACCAATAACATCCTCACGATTCAAAAATTCTTGCCCATAAAAAAAATCTAGTAGAAATATCTACTAAACACTACAAAACTTCTACATGATATGGAATACTTAACGAGACTTTTTAAGATAAATCAAGGGGAAAATATTATAAATATGGACATACATTCCTAACTTGATCGTAAAATCTACTCGATTTTAGGTTGGAATTACAAGCCCCTCTAAATGAATGAATTCTTCTCTTCAATTTTCAAAAGATGGGAAACATCTAAATTGGATCCCATGTAATACCCTTGCTTAATTACTCTAAATTCTTATTTGTTTTGTCATCAAATGCTTCCAAATTAGTTATGTTCAAGAGAGGTTTTATTTCACAATATGAGGGATGATGTAGAATAATATTTCCCTCTTAATCCACCTAAACCATATGCACAAGGAAAATTAATACATATTGTTTATTCACGATCATTCATACCAAGAATGTAAAGGTTGGGATCATCGTCACAATAGTCCAATTGTGCCAAATCAAGGTTTCATGTGTGAAAATTATGAATAATTATGTAGATAACTACATCTTGTGAACCATATTGTTTATCTTTAAGAAAAGAAATAATATTAAATGTATATATACCCCCTTCACATAATTGTTGGAACAAGCATGAAGATGGTACGACATGGGCTTCTCATTTCCTTCATTTTTGAATCATTGTTAATGGAAGATGGAATTTTATTATCAAAGGAAGATTTAGGGTCTAACAATGAGGTTCTTGACTTATTTCTTTACTATAAATATTTGGAAAAAGTAGCATCATCTTCAATCTCATTAGTATCCACAAATGATAAATATTTGACGATTTGAAATTTAGCAACAATATCAATTTTATGTTATTTATTTTATTGTTGATAAAATACCCAAAGAGTGGCATTATCTGGAATCTTAGTACCTTTAACTAAATTATCACAATCACTAGCATAACATTATGTACCAAATCAAAGTGTTTCCTCAACAACTTCATGTGAAAATTGAATGCTTGTTGAGGGTAGAAATCAATGTTATTATAAATTACCACCCATGACTAATCACAAACAAAGAATAAAATTCAATCATTACATTAAGGATTAGGTTAAAAATTCAGTCATGTTCATTTTTCCAAAATGAAGAAAAAAATCATTAAAAAGGAATATGAAGCTAAAGAAAAATAACTCAATGGAATAATATAGTTGATCGATAAGGTATAAGATATTATTTTAATCTGAAAAATTTCAAAATTTAAAAAATGGTGAGAAATTGAATTGGGTGAGAATATAAGAGCAACTTTATTGTATTTTTCTATTAAATGACTGGAAAACAAAATGGAAAAGTTTTTTTATGTATGATAGGGCGAGTGGCGAACACAATAATAGTTTTGTTGTGTTCAAATGAGACGATCAACAAACATAATTACATTGTGTTTATTATGTTTGTATAAGATGACCGAAAACATAATATAAAATCTTTTTAGGGTTTTTAATCAGAAAATCGGGAAAAATGCATCAAAAAATAAAGGAACGGTGAGATACACTTAGAATAAAAATAATATTGATCAATCTCTTATTGCAAAAATTTACATTAAACAAAAAATTGTGTATTGCCAACATCAATTTTTTCATTAAAGAAAATGAACAACCAAAAATTGTCACAACATACTTACAAATATGGGTTGGCTATGGGATTTTGGTGCACATATGTGATGGGTACTTTTTTAAATTTTGGTTTTGTTTTGTTTCAAAATTGTTTTATTTGAGTGGTTTAAATTTACATTTTTCTAAAAGGGAGGGGGGTATTTAAAAAAATTGGACGCCATATTATAGAAACTTACATCTTAATATTTAATGCTTGAGTTAGGATATGGTTGACAAAAATATTTTTCAATTGAAAATTGTTTTAAAATAACATGAAATACATAATAAAATAACATAAAATAATATTTGCATTTAATTTTTGAATTGGAGAGATTTTAGTGTGTCTAATTTCTTATGAGTTTTATTCTAACAATAATTTCATCAATCTAACCCTAATTATTTACACCATTTTAGTTATTACTTTAATTTATATTTAAAAACTATT
This sequence comes from Taxus wallichiana var. yunnanensis, assembly GCA_018340775.1. Taxonomy (NCBI): domain Eukaryota; kingdom Viridiplantae; phylum Streptophyta; class Pinopsida; order Cupressales; family Taxaceae; genus Taxus; species Taxus wallichiana. The sequence goes on along the minus strand of CM031244.1, from coordinate 367,942,870 downwards.
TAATAGGACACTGAAAAATTTGTTAGTTGTTTTTTTGATTGAAGGTAAAAGAGGGTTGAGGGGATCCTACCCCGTATAAGATAAGAAGTTTGAAAAACCAAAAAACAAGGCCAAGGGTATAACCATTGAAGCCTAGTTAAAGAAAAAACATAATAAAACTAAAAGATGATATAATCCATATTAACATCTTTGAAAGTAACAACAAAAGATACTAACAACAAAATAAAACAACTTTAAAAAGTACAATATCTACTCATTCTTTTATCAAGTCTCCCATAGTCTGCATGTAATTTTTCCACTCTTTAACCAGAATAACAATGGTGGCCTTCTAATATTCATAATCAGGTTTAGGAATTTTGGCCACAATACCCTATGTAATGCCCACATTATCAACACCAAAGTACACCAAAATTTTTTGTGGAATACTTTTTTTTTACTTTAATTACACGCTACACAATGGCACATGTGATCCAAATAGAGAAACTCAACATCACGTAGGACACTTACATAAGCACGGACCCACACAGACAACACGATAACATAGGGTACACATCAATGTCTTACTCAAATGGCATAAACCAAGACAATGACCTAACTACGGTAAGGCACACATGATATGCATACTCCACAACACGGCCTTTTAATCATTTACATATTTATTACATTTAGTTTTCCATTATATAACCTTATAGGTTTCCAACAAATTAAACTAGTAAGGGTGTAAAATTTCCTTTTTTCTAAAACTTCAAATACTTATTTTCGTATAACATTGGTCTTTAAAAGAGAATGCATTGTTGGTTCCTTTCTCAATTTCCACTAATTATCCACAACTCATTTTTAATTAAATTCATTTTAAACAACTTTGAGTCTCCTAATATTCAATTCTTATGTTAAAAGTTTGTTTCTAAAAAATGTTTAGTTGATTATAATTGTTCAAAGAACACATAACATGGGACCCTTCGTTCCTTTTTACAACTAGCTGCATGTTTTTATTTAACATTTAACATATAGTGGTTCCCTTATAATTTTCTCATTTCTCTTATGGAAATAAATTTATATAGCTTGATTGTGATTAGGAACATATATACACACATGCACCTTTATTATTTGACTTATGGATTTGTTTGAAAGAATCAAGTTTAATTGGTTTGGAAAAATTCTCTCGTTACAAGGAGGAAAATTCACAAGAAGAAAACGAAGGTTACTATTTTAATAGAAGACCTATCCCGAGTTTATTTCATATCATTGTTTGATATTGGCAATACAGTCTTTTCAACCTCTAGTTATTACAACCAACTATAGAGGTTAATTAATTAAATTGTATCTTTCTTGATTCACGATCCGTTGCCCCAATTAGGAATTCATATTTTTACAATCATATTTCACATGGAAGGGTACATTACACATGTTCCCATTATAGAGATTTTTCTTTGAATTCAAGTGACGAGTTTCACACTTCAAACTACATTTGTTTCATCACTTAAGGATTTACTCCTAATATCAATGGGTTAATTTCATGTTTCAACCATAAATTCCACTTCTTGAGTGATCCTAGGTTTAATAGATTCCTATATGTGCCAAGGGTTCTACTAAAGTTTACAAGTCCAACTAGAGTGTAATTTCCTTAACTCACAAGACCTTGCCTACAACCAAAGATATCTTAATCTCAAGGCTACATTTCATTATTTCATTAGTAGTTTTTAAACCACATTCATGCATACAAAGTATGTGATCATGCATCATATTTGGTTTTCAAAATTTATTAGGTTGTATTATTCATGGAGCTCTACTTTATCACATTCATTTTATGATCACATTTGACATTTTAGTTGGTTTTGACATCGCTCAATGGTGTACCAATTTTGTAGCAGTCATTCCTTAGTTTAATCTTATTTACCCTTTTTACTAACTACATTTACATGGTTACTTTGGTTCTATATTATCATCATTTTGGAACAAACATAATTCTTATAACACTTACGTAACACTTAGGGATTTAAGAGTACAAGGAGTATGACCTCACACAAGACAAGCCATTTCAATGCTCTTGGACATGCAAGTATAAGTGTATATTGAAAGAGAAATAACCCACACAATCTTATGCATTTCAAAAGTCTCTTAAGGACCTATTTCAATTGTTGGGTAAATACGCAAGTAATTCAAAACGTAGTGTCCACTCACATAATTTATATCTCACAAGAGATCCATCGTAGGTACAACAACCAACTATCTTGCAAGGCTTTGGCCACCCACTAGGGTACCAAGGGAAGTTACGCACAAGGGGTTAACTTATTCATGATATAGTCATACCTACAACACTTAGACATGATGACCTCGCTCGTCCAAAAAGATAGGTTTCACAACGTAAAATCACCACCTCTTAAAATATTCAGGTAAAAAGGTCCTTAATAAGACGTCTTAGGTATGAAACAAGGAGATTATTAATGAGGTCAGAGTATTTTATTAACACGATCAATGTTTTATACCTTGGAACAAGACTTTTGAAATGGGATAAGGAAGCATAATAAAAATCATAGCTTTGTTATTTTAATTTCATTAGTTTTGATGAGAGGAGATTTTTCCTAGCATTGTGGGTGTTAAGGAAGTAAACCAATAATTAACATAACAAAATATTTGTTTGATTATCTTTATAACATAGGTGCAACATTGAGTACAACTTCACATCCAATTCGACACTATAAAATATAATTACATTGGTATTCCATTTTCAAAATATACCAAGAACAATTCTTTGAACAACAATACATATCATTATTCTATGGTAATACATGAATTGCAAGATGAATATAACTTTACAATGATAACTCATTAATTACAACATATCACATCCGGGCAAAAAGCCTCTTTGTTCGAGAGGAAATGCCTTAACCAACGTCCTCCATCAAACCCATTGGAAAAATTGAGTATGGAAATCCCCTACACTCAAGCATAAATTCCAACATCCATCATTTCAAACAATCTCACGCCATTGTGAAGGAAGAGAGATATCAGAGATAGGGAGAGAGAGACACAAAAGAGTAAGGGAAGGAGGAAGAAAATATAGAATTCATTTTCTTTTCAAATCACCGTAACATCCCATATCCAATTTTCATTTCATTTCAACTCATAAACATTTTGACCCATTTGTATTTTCAAAATCCAATCAATATTTTCATAATTATCTCTAGAGAGAGAAAGGGGAAGAGAGAGAAAGTTTGGATTTCATTTTCCTTTCATAATATCAAAACCACATACATCATCAAATTTTAATTTCATTTCCAATCCATGAACATTTATAACTCATTTACATTTCTAGAACCCCCAAAATATCGAGTTACTTTAAAAGAGAAAAAGGAAGAGAGAGAAACATCATACTTTCCCAAAAAGCATTCATACAATAATTTGATCAATTCATACTCTATAAAGTGAGGTAACGATATGTACGAGGTTCCACAGTTAGTCAAGAGTCAACACAATCCCTTAGAAGGTGTGTTTAGCTAAAGTTGCAATTTTGGTGCAAGCTGGCCGAAACATCTAAAGTGATCACAAATTGGGCCTTGAAAGCACTCATTTTGATTTTGAACACAAAATTTGATGATTCCTAATAATAATAATAAAAATACTCTCCCATATACATAGAATTCATTGTGTTTGGCAGAATTTAATATGAAGAGCAGAACTCAATTTACAAGGGAAACTCCGGGGCTAGTTATCATAATTGCGACAACAACTCTTGTCACTTAGCGACCAGTGGGCCCCAAATCCCACTTGTGACAATAGTGTCCGAAGGAATTTTCATTGAACTTTAGATGGGTTAAAATTCTCTTGTTGGTTTTCTAGGGATAGGTGGAAGTGGTTTTCATTTCCACTCGAACTAAGCGGTAACCATAGGCGAAACCGATCGCATTTTACTAAAAGAGATATGTCACTACAAGTGACTGATAAGCTAAATGGGATTAGAAATTCGACATGCAAGGGTGTTAATTAAGTTCAAACAACTTGGTTAAGTTTTCCCATAGTGTCTCATGTTACTAGGGGTCATGCATGGAGTTTCAGGTTTGCGGTATATTTTGGTGTGGCACTCCATGCGCATAACTTTCGGGGTCATAATTTTTATGTTTGATAGTTCCAAATGAAAAAAAGAGTTTTATCATTGGTTGGAGTTACATTTCCTAATAATTAACAAATAATTTCCAAATGCAAGAAATTATGAAAGTGGAATTTAGTGCAAGCGAAAAGGGGAAAACCATACCTTTTATGTAAGACTCGCGATCCCTGCATTCGACAAGACTGCATCAGCTTCAGGCATCCCAACAAGGGTGAGCATTGTAATCGATCACTGTGGATGACAATATTACATCGTGACAGAAAATCACATGACAAGAAATACGTCCAAATCTCAAAGGAAAAAGGTAGATATGTTTCTCAAGCCTCCAAAAGAATGAAGTTTATACTGCCCTTAACATTCACAACACCTACTAAGTAATAAGGATGGCCAAGCCAATATTCATAGCTTAAGGCTGGGAAATAATGATTGCGAAAGAGGAGCAAATTTACCCACTCTTCAAATAGTTAGAGGTAGTAGGGCACAAATAACTATCTAGCACACCAAATTGCGATCAATACCGATCACGTTTGGGATCACAAAAATGCCTGGAAAAAAAGAATAGCTCAAAAATTGACTAACAAAGCAGGGGCACTATTTGGTGTCTTAAGGAACCAACGATAAACACAAGCTCCTGATATAGCAATTTCAACGCCAATAATATTCCTAGGGTAGAAATAAGAAGAAAAGAAGAACAAAGGGCCGAATTTCTTCAGGGGAATAGCAGAACAATTACTTAAAATAGGTCTTGAGGTTATTCTTCCTTTGGAAGAGAAAGGAGAATGAGGAAAAATTCTTCAGTAATCTATTTCTCTTCTCTACCATATATTGTATTCCATGTATTCATTTTAAAGAACATGACAAGTAACAAAATAATTTAAAATACCTAGGTAATTGCAGGAGAAGGGGATGCGGGTCTCCCCACCGATCAACCGCCGAGCTCCGAATGCAAGGAATGCAATGGTAGCATGGTACATTTGTTATGATTTCACCCTTCCTTTAAGGAACAAGCCCAGTCATTTCCAACACGGCTCCATTTTTGGTGTACAAGAAATCGGGGTCTTCAATTTCTCCAAGAGTTACATGTAATGAAATCTTTGAGATGAAGGAAAAAAATAAATGTTATCTTCCACATAGTTGAGGTGAAAGAGAAACGTGAAGACCAAGGTTAATGCCTCTGATCTCAAAAAAATGTTTTCATTATTATGAAAATGACATGACAGGTCTGAAAGGTTGCTTGGGATGTTCCACTCTCTCGAGATTTGTAGCAATTTGATAAGAACTCGACAACATCGACGTTTTACGTTGGAGTCAGGATTTACACTGTCAACTAGGATTGTGAGAGGTTTGGGGCACTACACCCTCCTCCAACTTCTTAGCTTCTTGCATGGTGTGAATCATATCGGCCAAGAGCTTCAGGTGATGGATAATGCTCTTCACATTTAGAAGATGGACATCCTTGATTTGCATGATGATTTCCTTCATTTTTAACATTTCTTTCTCCATAAAGATACATCTTTCATTAGCATTTTTAGGTCTTCACTGAGCACTATAGTAGTGAGTTTGTCCACTTTTTTGAATTTGAACACTATAGGTGTTACAAGTTTCAGAACTGGATAAGAAGATCTGTATATTTTCAAGAAAGGGAAACAATGGTTATTTTAAGTAATCTTAGAGCTCCTCAAGCCAATGGACACCATACTAATCTTGTGCTGTTGATGTCAGTATCCAAGCGACAATTTTCAAATTCTTTTAGAAAAACATTAGATTTCATTGTTGAATCTTGGGCCAAGAACAACTTTGAGGTCATGAAGGAAAATTTGTTAGTTGTTAACAATGCTCACTTATAATGTTTGACAACTATAAATTTCAGGGATTAAATCTATTATTCTTAACATCAAATCTTGTCCTTCCTTACACGTAGACCCCTTTTGGCATATCATTAATAAATCTTCTAATTTCAAAATAACTCGTTACTAGACTACTAGCTAATTTTTACAAATTAGTCAAGAAATATGAACTAAACATTTAATAGATTGGCATGTCCATGATAAATACTCTTGTTGTTTCCAAAACCTTGTTTTACATGTACATAGCCTTCCATTTGCATTTTAGGACTAAATCATTTTAGCATTTTACTTGACTTTAAATCATATTTAAATGTCAAAATTTTGTTTACATTTAAGAGGTATTCACCTTTTTTTCATTTTTTAATATGTATATATATATATATTTATAATATATACATATATATATACATATATTATGTATACATACATTATATATTATTTACCTTTTTTTATATTTATAATCTATATATATATATATATATATATACATACATATATTATGATATTATACATGTATTTTATATATATTCATACTATACATATTCAAAATATATATATATCATTATATATATATAATGTACCTCATATATTATATATGTGTATATTATATTCTTATTATGTATACACACACAAAACACACACATATATATTATGTATGTAATACATACATATATATATATATATATATATATGTATATAATATATATATATGTTATATATATATATAAATATGAATATATAAGCATATATATATATATATATTTATATATGTATATATAGTATGTATATATATACATACTACATATACTACATACATATACATATATTTTTATATATATATATATATATTATTTATTATATATATATGATATATATATATATTACATATACTGAAAGTATAATATATATATATATATATATATATAGATATATAATATATATATATATATGTAGAATGTATACATATTGGATATGTTACATACATATGTATATATATACATACATATGTATGTATATCATACATATTATATATACATTTAATCATTATATATATATATATATATATATATATATATATATATATATATATATATATATATATATATGTATATATATATTACATTAAATAATTTTAATAAATAACTTTAAATGTAAACTTGTTGATGTTATGTACATATATTTATATATAATATATACACATATATATATACACATATATATTGGTACACATACACACATATAATTCAAACATATATATATAAATGTGTGTGTAAAGTGTGTGTGTGTGTGTGTGTGTGTGTGTGTGTGTGCAAATTGACTTTACATGTTTTTCATCTCTTTCAACTTGGAGATTCAAAATATGAGCATCATTATTTATAAATGTACCTCATATTTGGAGATTTGATTCTTATTTTAAAAATATATATTTATGTACAAATATCTATTTTGCGTGTTAAAAGTCCAAGCAATTTTCATGAAATGCAGAATTGATGCATGTTGTTTTTTCTATATCTAAGTGTGAACTAAACATGTTTTTTATATTACCATCATTATTTTTATGATGATATTCTTGTTTACAATCGAAAGTAAATATTGAATCATTTATGTCACTACAAAATTGTTTGGTGACCATCATTTTCTATCAAATTTAAGGTCAAATCCATTTAATTAAATAATTTGTATGGTTATTTTAGTTTCATTCAGGAATATTGTTGTTTTCCAATGTTCATATAAAATATGATTAGATAATTTGGGAATATTGATAAACATGATTTTTATGCATTTTTCTAAAACAATGTTTATGCACGCCTGGTGGAGCTAGAGTACATTTCTATTTTCAAATTACACATGAAATCAAATAAAACAATGCTCATTCAAATAAAAATTGTTAGATGTAAATATATGATTAGATAACATATGATAAACATGATTTTTGTGGTGTGTGGTGGGCACAAGCGATTTTCAAACGTGATGTCCAAATGTCACACATATAATTGAAATAAATAATGCATGCTATATAATAAGCTACATATTACATATCGTAAAATATTTGCGCTAGAATTTTAAATCCAATTTGTTTAATGTCTACATAAATTTTGGATCATAAACTCTATAAGGTAGATTTATAGTTGTATATGATATTAAATAATATCTTGTGAGCCACATTGGTCATTTGCTTCCTACAACATTCATTTACAAACTTAATCATCTTTTTGTACGAGTGTTCCCTTTGCATTCTCTACAATCTTCAACACCTTTTTTCCTTTCCATGCATGAATTTTCTCCCACACTTATATTTGTCTATTTTATTTCCATCCATATAGGCGTGCCTGTTGCAATCCCTATGCAGGGTGTCCATCCATATCCAATTGGGGTTGTTCCTCTAGAGACATTCAGGGTATATGGACTTGATTGACATGAGTCTATCCCTGAGGCCCTTTCCCTCACTCATGGGCACCACTTCAAATATCACACACTCATTAGTTATTTCACTTGTGAGGAATTATTGATATAGGTTACCTTCTATCCATATTGACCCCAAATAAGCATTGTTGTCTTTTTAAATGTAACATATTAGGCAAGTGACATAGTGGCGGTGATTATCACAAAAATATAACAACAATCTCAACTCACTCATTTTATTTACAATCCATCTAAACAATTATTACTCCCCTTATATAGAGCTAATGGCCAACCTCCCACCCTGGAATATGTTATTGCAATTTTTCAACATGTCTTTCTTAGAAATCATTATGTTAATTACACCCAAAAACATGAATATGGCGACATCACAAGACACTTAGAATACTTTACATACGTTAATGCATCACACAATATATATATATATATATATATATATATATATATATATATATATATATTTTTGATTGATGGTAAAAAGGGTTAACATTAATAACCTACCCCAAAACATATGGAGAAAAAGATATTGCATTAAAGAAACAAGTAGATCTAGCCTCTTCCAGCGGCATAACAAGGAAATAAATAACAACAAATCGAAAAACTTAACCAAGAGATCCCTTCCCATGGGATCTTAAATTCCTTTTAAAGGCATCATTTACAATTTTCCCTTTCTTCTTTTGACACATTTAGTCCAACCCTTTTCAATATTCGATCTTCATTTTCATTTCTATGAACTGGTATTTCAAAGTCTTCTTTCTCCATAGGAATATGGAGCTCTGTTGAAACTAAAGTTGGAGAATTTCCATCAAGTGAAGTTGAAGAATAAAGAGGATTAGGCTCCTCATTCTTAGAGGTTGAATCATCCTCTCTTTTAAATCCACCTCTGAATCACTATCCAATGGTCCTTTAAGAACCATATGACGAGGGTCAGAATTCTTCCACCACGATATTCTACTCTTGATAGGTTTCCTCACAATATGACAATCAAGCTAAGTGACCGAGAGATATATATGCAAACAAGTTCTACATCCATCTCTTTGAAACCCTTTATAGTCCAAATTCTATTATTTATAAATTCCAAACCCTATCCTCCACTCATTCAATTGAAGTAGGAAATCTATAGAAAAATTCAAGTCCACCAAAATACGGGCATAGGAGGTGTAGTCATAGGCCAAAGTCCTTGGGTCAATAGCCAAACATTTACCCAGAGTATTCCCGATTGACTCTAAAATTGGAGGGGTAAATTTGGTAATCTAGCCCAAACAAGATTAAAATGGAAAATTTCAGTCAACGGGTTAAAGAGAGGGAACCAAGGTTTCATCAGCAAAAAATGGGATTGAAAATCCCAAACTTTACCAAAAATTTCATCCATATCAGGAGTTTTATAAAAATAATAATGAAGAAGCCTATGGATTGAGGGTAAATGTCCATTTTACCTAACATTAGAGGCCTCTAGTGAGTTGATATCTAGTCATGTAATGCCAGGAGCTGAGGGAAGAAATTGTTAAATTTGCATATCAATCCATTTTGCTTAAAATAAGTCTCAGATTTTAGAACCTCTACACCAAAGCTAACAACAAGAGTATTTTTTGTAAAATCCATAGGCTTAGAAGGGATCAGGGGATGTAGATCTAGATAGTTGTAAAACTCTTTTTATCTCCCTTTGAGACAGGGACAATTTCCTTATTTTTCCAAAAAAAAACAACACTAATGCTCCCCAAACTAGCCATCCATATACTTGGTGAAGATGAATGGTCTCGATTCTAATAACTTGTTCCTCCGCAAAATTCTATATGACCTTGCCAGAGTATCCAGTCCTCCATGTTTTGAACCAGCCACTCCTTCCTATCCAAATGTGAGGACATTGATAAGGTTACCTTTCCCATATCGACCCGAAAAGCATCCTTTGGCCTTTTTAGGGAAAAATCACGAAAAGCTTCCCCGCCTCCACATCTTTCCCCTGGGATAGCACAAATGGATCCTTCCTCGAGTATTTCCAACCTCCCACCTGCATATGTTATTGCACAGTTTCATGCACAAGAGCTCCATCCAAAACATGATATATGAAAAAAACAAATTATTCTTAATGTACCTATAATTATTATATATTTTTAGTATGTTGGTGATAAGTAACTTTGTGAAAAATATATTTTTCCAACTGATTAAACTAAAATGGAATATGGGAGACCTAATTTAGTTTAATCTAAAAATGCACAACATTAAATAAGAGCTAAACTAAATAAAAAAGTGACCCAAAAACTAATAAATTAGAAATATAAAACCCTAGTGTGCAAGGAGATTTAGAAAGAACTCATTTGATTACGATTGCTTGTTGCATTTCAGAGATGATTGAAGAAACAAGAGGAGGAAACAATTGTGTCGAGGCCTAGAAAAGTGCAGGTTTGAGAAGTTTGAGTGGACTGGGGCACTTGGGAGAGGATTAGGGCACCTAGGGCACCCTAGTCCCGAGCTTTGTGTGCCCTAATCTGTGCAAGAGGTCCAGAAACTAAACTTGCAGGGTTGCTAGATGATCTGAGGTCTTCGTTATCTGTCATGTGTATTTTTTGCACTATATTGGATGTTGTTGGTAATTAGTAATGAAGAAAATACCTGTAAAACCCCAAACCAAGCATCAAAACCCTAAAAAAAAGAAAGATGCAAATGAAGGGGTCAAACTATCCTCAACAGCCACAATGGTGGACTTACTAACTGAGCATTGCACTACATTTTAGACCCAAATGTAGTTCTAGGTGAGTGTGTGAAATCCATTCCCTAGGTGCTCTTGTGTCAGTCACACTTTGTGAAGTAATGAGATATAACTAGATGTAGAAATGTAATAAAATGGTGGATGAAATAGAATAAACTTCCCTCCTATGCAGTGTGATGTAGATGAACCGAGACTTGTCCCTTGTGATGGAGCTAGATGGATGCAAGTGGAGCTTTTGATGGATGTAACTTTAGGTGATAATAGTAACGCTATGTTTGGGCATTCAAATAAAAATTGTGCCTAGTGCTTGGTCCCTCATTATGGTCTCATAACTTTATATTTATATGGTTCTCTTGTTCTAATTTTGTAATTAACCCCAAGAGGTTGACCACCAAAAATATAGAAAGCTCAAATAGATAGAAAGTGCCCAAAAAGTGGTGGGAAAGTGTAAAAGGATCAGGGCACCCCAAATGGGACTAGGTTAGGGCACCCCAAGACGGCCTAGTCAAAGATAAAACGACGTCAAAAAAGAAAAAATGACTGGGAAGTACATGTGAGAGGTCAAGTGACAACAAAAAGTAAAGTAAAATGGCCAAAGGACATGGGTTAATTAATAATTTCTTCACTCAAAAACCATATGAATAGTAATATGAGATCGAGACTAAATAATACCCAAAGTGCATGATTTTGTGTCTACATTTACCCCCACTTTATGTTGGTGAGTGGAACACTTGTAACATAAAGTAGATAGAGATGCGTACCTGATGTCCATGTAGAGTGATATATAAAGTATGACGAAGGAAGCCAAAACATGGAGTGACAAAAAGATGGAGCATGGAAACTAAAGATGCAAAAGATGGAAAAAGTGATGACAAAGAACCTAGGGTAGAAAAAGCATGTGTTTAGCTACTGATGTGTGTAAAGTACCTACATGTTAGTATAAGGTGCATGCTACCGTAAAATATTATGGTTGTTGTTGTTGACGTCTTTGTTGTTGTTGTTGACTAGTTGCTTCTCATATAGACGAACTTGCAAAGGAGAAGATGCTCAAGTAGTCAAATATGCATGTATATGTGTAAAAACACATGTATATAGTAATGAAATAATGAAATGGAAATATGAAAAGTGTAAAAGGAACATTTGTACATGATCCGTGATGAGAGAAAATAGTGTAAAGATGATACCCTGTAACTACGAGTTTTTTGGGTGATCTCAGGCCACCATGGCTGAGGAAGTGTAGGGAGAAAGCTGCATTATTCTCTAACCTGTAACTACTTCCGTGATGAATGTATGAAGAGATCTTTGTACTACCTTGTTTTTTGGGTGATCCATCGCCATTATCTGAAGTAATGTAGAGAGGAAATCTATTTTATCCTCTAACGTAATAGCTCCCAAGAATGCTAAGGATAACCTTGTCTTGTAAAATTAGTTATGTACGGGGTTCGTAGACTGGTCTGAACCCACTTGCTGTATAACCCACAATGTCAAGGACATAAAAATGAACTAAACTATACCAGTAGAAAGTGTTGTGTAGTGTGTAAAACCCCTAATGATGCCCCCTCTTTGGGTGCGTATGTGATGTCATTGATAGGAGAATACGGCCTAAAAGAGGACCGACCATGTAAACTATGCCTTACAGGGGGAAGGGAATGTGCTTGGTAGAAACCAAGGTGCGCGTAAACAAGTGGCTAAAAACAAGTGTTAGTACAAATAAACATGCATGTAGAAATCAAGTGTAAGCTACGCAGACAATAGAGAAGCTAGAGCGCAAGTAAACATGCATGAAGGCAATATAGACCGCTAAAGTGGGTTCCAAACATGGGACACCACTCACGGTGTCAAAAGACACAAAAGGCTATAGTGGTCGTATACAAACAAACAAGTGTGCACACCAAACAAAGGACAAATCCAACATATAAGAACAAACAAGTACAAATAATAGATAACCATGGAAGCAAGTAAATCTTAAAAATAAATGTTGCACATGAAGCACCCATTAGAATGTTAGAAAGATAATCAATATGTCAAAAGCGTGTATAACCGAGTAATGTAAAGTTCTAAGTACAACATGAAATAATAACACATATAAGAGATGAATGTGGATACCTCCAACAAACCATTGTAGGAGTGGTGGAAGGCGAACATTCTTGTTTTCTGTAAGAGACCTATATCAATGACCATAACTAGAGAAAGGGATGAACGCGCATGTGTGTATAGTATAGATAAATGACATACAAGAGATCTACCTAGAATGTGTAGTAAAGTGAGACGTGTATAAGTAAATGCAATTAAAAGTAAATGCGACCAAGATATGCAATATGTTGTGGAAGGGTGAAATGGAATGCAAGATGGATGGTAGGAGCCGTGTGCCCCCAGAATTAATGGAATTGTATGCAGTGAATTTCATTTGGTTTTCCCCCTCAGCATTCAAGAATGAACTATAAATGAGAGTGTGTCATTGGGAAATGGTAAAAGTGTGTATGTTGTGTCTAACACATTGTGATGAATGTGTATATGTAGGGATGATATGAGACCTAGAAATGATGTGTGTGCGACCCTATAGCCGAAGTGTATATCCTGACAAGATGAATAGAGGGAGTGGTGATGTAGCCTAAAGCATATACCACTAAAATATGAAGGAGATAGGTGACCATTTAGCCTATAGTGTATGCCACTAACCTAAAAATGTCACATGATAGAAGGTCAAATGGTGAACATGTGATGAAGATAAGGTCCATTTGATTTGTAAACCCTCGGCAATCAAGTATAGACCAAGGAAATAAAGTGCATCATAGGGTAGTGAGTACAGTGCGTAGAATAAGATGTATGTAGTATACGTGGTGATAAGATAGAACCAAGTGATGTGCTAAATGTGAAAATATGTGATGTATAGTGTGTAATGCAATGTGTGTAGATATACTAGTAATGTGAATATGTGTGCTATGTAGAATGGTAAAGTTATAGACAATGGGAGTGTGAGACATGAGTGATGAAGACTAGTATGATGTAAAAGTATGTATGATATGTAAATGCACAATGGTCGAAATGATATAGTCTAAATGTAGAATGTATTATGTAGGATGTAAAAATATGACTCAAAATGTATGGAGGGACGCAATGTGTAATACCTATAGTGTAGTGTGTGGGGTTCATGTGTAGTATGCCCTCAACAGTCAAGTGTGAACCGAAGAACAAGAGTGTGTCATCAATTAATGACGATGCTAGAGTATAGATGAATATGCCTATGCTAGTAGGTTGATGTATGATAATGAAAGTATGAGAGATGTGTTGATGCTAATATGAGGGGAGGATTGTGTTGGATGCTATGCCCCCAAAGTGTATGTGAGCAAATGAACTAACTAATGACAGTGAAAGATGAAGGTCCTCCATCCAATACATGTGATGATGAAAGTGTATAACCATGATCTAATAATGGTGGTATAGTAGATAGACATTTTGTAGGGAGTGAAGTCTATGTGCATGTGATGGATGAATATATGATGCATATCGCGGTGTGACAAAATGTGTAGGTGATGGTGATCTACGTGAAGTTGAGAGCGTAGGTGATGGAATCCTCGTGGAATAAACTGAGGTGGTGAACTACATCGAGATGCATTAATTATCATAGGAATGTGTATATTCCTATGTGCAGGACTAGCAAATGGTGAGGTCACGTCAATAATGTATAATTAGGTGAACTAGGAGTAGATGGCACTTTATCAACATAGAGTGTGATGTGCTAGATAATGTAGGAGGTTTTTGAATCGATAATCAAGAATATGATGACCATGGAGTAGATGGAGGCACCCCGTTAATAGAGATAAACTAATTGTTATGAATAAATTTAAGTCACAAATTATTCATAGAGATGATAGATTGAGACCTATGAATCCAATTGAGACCGAGAAGCATGTCACACTCATCAACTGTGTTTCCAATGAGGAAAGACACAAACATAGTATGCGGACCAAACCATAATGTGAAATTTGACAACACCATATGGTTTGTTCATAGGTTATTCAATTTATGAGAGAGGGTAACCAATAGCCTTAAGAAGTGGAATATAACATGCACTAATGGGCCATGATGGGTAAACCTTAGTATTATTGATGGAGGTTGAGCCAATAGATGCATTGATATGTAAATGATTAGATGTGAAATTCACATGATAATCGTGGTCGAGAATGAGATGATTGGGGGAAAAGCGTTAGTATGTGCAACTAAAAATTTGAGATCCCCTGATGTAGGAGGAACTGTGTGATGGATATAATTAGCCGATGAATCAATTATTTTTGTATCATGTTTGGGTAGAGGGTTATTGAAGATTTTGAGCTTATGATTTTTAAATCACATGTGGAGATGTTGCATATTTCGGAAGCTCAATTTGACCATTGTCAATCAAATCCTGAATGAGATATCGTAGTCGGTAACAATGATCGGTGGAGTGTCTTATGAATTGATGATAATCACAATGGGAATGTTCATCGAAATTATGTCCTTTTGGTTAAGTTGGATAATTTTGTATAGGTGAAGGTAATGTAATAAGGTTACTATCAATAAGTTGTAGTAGCAAAATACGCAGAGGTATACTAAACTTAGTAAAAATGTGCTTATGTGGTTGTGATTGAAGATCCTTAGGAGTAGAGATTGCATTCACAAGTGGTTTTTGTGTCGTGGGTTTAGTTGTAGATGGCTTGAATGTCGGCTTACTATGAAAATGTGCAAGATGATGATGCTTGCTCTTGGTACTTAATTTTTCCTATAACTAAGAGCTTGGTCTCATGAAGTTTGAGAGTATGAAAAAGTTGATCAAATGAAGGAGAATTCTCAAGAACACTCTCCGAAGAGGTGGAAAGAGACTCTCGATGAATAAGTATTGAAGCTTGGGATCCACAAGTACATTAGACATCTTAGATAAAAAAATTTATAACACAAGACATAATCGATAAGCATTCATTAGACCCATGTTTGAGTTGTGCAAGTTGAGCATAGGAGATCTTAGATCCAAGGTAAGTGTAGGAAGTTGATGGACAAAAATGGGGTCATCCATGGACGTCATATTGCAAAAAACAACGAGATCTCAACTTGTAGGGATTATTAGCAATACGCACATTCAAAATTAGAAAAAATATATAAATATGAATCGTAGCATCTGGAATCTAGTTTCTAAAATACTATCTTTTAAAAAAAAATGGAAAAGTTTAGCTATATTAAACACTTAAAATTATATGCCCACGATTTGGATGACCAAATCTTGTTATTTTTTTTTCATTTGGTGAAAAGTTAGATGTAGTTGTCTATCTTGGGATGGATTTTATTTTATATTTTTTTGAGCAATAATTTTTTTAAATTATTTTTTCTATGAAAGTTGTCTGAAAATATTTAGAAAATGGAGCGCTTTCCATTTGCCCGCCATAACTATATCAAAAACTATCAAAATAATTTTATTTTTTAACGTGTATAGAATTTGTCCACGCTTGGGATGGTATAAGTTTTATCACATTTTGATAAGTGAAACAAAATTTACAGTCTTAAACGTAGACATGAACATTCACGGAAAATATGTCTTAAAAACCTATTGTTAGTAAAAAATTATAAAATGATATTTATCTTATTTTATTAACTTTAAAATCAATATTTCTACAAAGCTAACAGTCTCTCCTACACGATGGCACCATTTTTGTGAAATGTTTTTAGTTTTTTAGCATGGTTCAAGTCTTTGGAAGAGCAAATTTGAGGTTTTTGACCTTTTACACTTCATAATGACCTTCCATAGCTTTGGTTGGGAAAAACAAAGATTTCCCAAGGCTTAGGTTCGGCAGATAGATCCGTGATCGTGGTTTCTAAAGTGCAATCATGGTTTTTATAACACAAACCGCGAGTGCACTTTATGAACCGTGATCATGGTTTATAAAGCACACTCGTGGTTCTTAAATCATATTTAGAAACATCCCAATTTCTGAATTACCATGTGATTTTTACTCTCTGACCTTACCGTATGAATTACTGTGAAATTCTATCTTTTTCTGCATGTTTTTCTTATCACCGAAAGTGAAACATCATAGGAGACAAGAAACGAAGTCAAAAAAGGAAGTCATTAAGTAAAAAATACCAAATGAATTAGAGGCCAACAAAATTCAAAATACTAAGTGAATGCGGAATCTTCGTGAATTAAGAAGAGGTTCATCTTCAACCCCAACTATTGTAAG
The DNA here is from genome assembly GCA_018340775.1 of Taxus wallichiana var. yunnanensis. Lineage (NCBI taxonomy): Eukaryota > Viridiplantae > Streptophyta > Pinopsida > Cupressales > Taxaceae > Taxus > Taxus wallichiana. The sequence continues at coordinate 367,925,578 of CM031244.1, read as the reverse complement.
CAATGAAGAACCGTAATGTTTCTACTTTATCGAATGTTGAAGTTGAATTAAATACTCATGATGAAGATGTTTTTACTACAATGTTGAAGAAGAATTAAATACTCATGATGTAGCAAATGTTGAAATTGAAGGAGACAATGAAAATGTGAATAAGGAAATTCATGTTGAAACTATAGACAGAAAAATTTTGACAAAAAAACCTCCTAGGATTTTACGTAAGAAACCTAATTTTTTTATTGAAATTGATGAAAACATTTTGAAACTAATGTCTGACAAACTTTCTGAATGACAAATCAAAGAAGAAAAGCCACTTTGAAATTTGGGATAATCATTTTGAAATTTTAAATGATTCCCAAAGATGTCGATTGTTGGTTAGTTTGATGAAATTGATTAAAATGAGACCTACATTAAACACCTTAGGATTGAAAACATCTAATATATGTGGTCAAACCTCTACAATTCTTGAAAACCTTCATGATGCACATCACACTATTGGTGTCAAGAGACACATTAGGGATAGTAATATTGTGCATCGTGTACTTGCTACTAGTGTTGTAAGTGAATCAATAAAAAAATGTTTGATTACATAAACAAGTCAAATGTTGCAAGTTAATCGAAAACTCTAATGAAAGCAATTGAAAGACGTAATATCCTTCAATCACTCAATAACGCCGATTTTTTGGCATTTTCTGCTAGAGCACCACGTAAGGACAAAAATAATTATGATGCTATATCAAGAATTTGTTATTCAATTTTGGCATGATAACACTAGAGTTTCACCTAATACAAGAGATGTTATAAAATGGAGAGTTGGTTCTACTAATCGTGAACCATATCCAAAGCATTTCTTAGATATGACTCAAACTCAATTTTTTCGTAAGTTTGAACAAGAGAATCTGGAAATTAAAATTAGTCAATGTTTTTTTGAAATGTTGAAACCATTCTATGTGAAAATCAACCACGCCGCACCACTTGTTGTTGTAGGGCGAGCATGTTGAATTTACGATGCATTATGCTAAATTTTTATGTATTCATTCTAATTTTCATTCTAAAACTATGTTATTAGAATGTGGTGTTCAAGTTCCACCAATATCTTCCAAGGATTTCATTCCTACTATATTTTGTGAAAAGAAGTTGGACAATTTTTTTATAGTCAGGATTGTTTAGATGGAAGTTATAGTACATGTGGTGGATTACCTAAATTGGAAAGTTGCATCCATGAGCAAATTGAAGGTACAATATGACATAATTTAGTTGAGTTTGATAAATATAAATCAGTTGCATACCAGTTGAAAGATGGAAAAGAGTCTAAACGGTGTGAGCTAGTTACAGAATAAATGCTTGTTTTTCAATTTTTGAGAAAATTTAAGGATGAAATTGTTTATGAGTATGCTAGGCATACACATAGAGATCGATGGTTGGATGAACAGTTCAAGATATGCAAGGACACATTTCCTATTGGTACTATTGTTTTAGTGGTTGATTTTACAGAGAATTACACATTGCAACCACAAATGGAGGTTCAATCACAATATTACAAATCAGTACAAGTTGCCATTTTGTGCATATAGCATTTCTACATTCTCCTGATAGTACAAAGAATGATCAAATTTTTTTAAGAGAGTACCACTTTTATATCAATGATGATCATACTCATTCTATTGAATTTGTGCAAGGGTGTTTCCAGTTATTTTATGGAAACTTGTCTGATAGGGACATCCACTTCAAATAACATTATATATGGTCAAATAATTGCACGTCTTAGTTTAAGAATGCACACATATTTTATTAGATGAGAAGAATGCATGTCAAGATGGGTGTGCAACATATTTGGATTTTCATTGAGGTTGGACATGGAAAAGGAGAGCATGACGGTGCAGGGGCATGTGTGAAAAGAGCTCTTGCAAGAGAAGAGTTGAAGTACAAAGATGGTGCTAAATTAAAAGATGTAAAAAAAATAGTGGAATGGTGTATTGAAAACATGGCCCAAGGTTCTCAAGAAAATTCCATAGTTCGTAGATATTTTTGGTTGATAGAGGAACAACAAATTACTAACTACGAGGATTGTATGACACTCACTGGGTCCAGTGATATGCACTCATTTTGTAGCTCAAACACTACTTCGTGGGTCGTATGGACAAGAAATTTGACATGTTTTTGTGCATCTTGTATCGAATTTGTCACTGCTGAGTGTGATTCACAAGAATGGGTGGATGGATGGATTTGTAGGCCTCTAACTTCGCTTCCTAGTTATCAACCTCCATAAGCATTACGACTTGTTTCTATAGATGAAGTTGCAACATCCAAGGACTTTGATGAAATTTTGATTTTGGTGCGACAAGGTATTTATGGTTATTTATTTAATTTTTTTATTGAGTTATGTCCATTGAAATTTTAATATGTAATTTAAATTTGAGTTGTTCAACCTTTATTTTTTTATAGGACATGTGTTTGCAAGTTATTGTGACAAAAGAAAATGAAGAAGGAATAGACTATTTCTTATGTCGTTGCATCGAGGAAAGAAAGAAGTTGACTTCTCCTATTATAGATGGCAAAGATATTGAGTATCCTATAGGGTCAGTGGTAGTTATTGAAACTTGGCTTCGATGGTATCCATTAAAAAAATCCTTTGTTTAGGTGTTTGAAGACTTTGAGACACACAGAAAATACTCTTATATTCACATCTAGTTCTAGCGACAAATATTCAAATTGTATAGATATCAAGGCTTAATAACAAGATTCTTTGGAAGGTTCGAGAGTCAGATCATGAAGCAATCTTGTCCGCTATTCAGAGTAGATTTGATCCTGATGGTTCATTGGAATGAATTTATAATGCTCATGTCTGGTATATATAATTTCTTTGATATATATAAATTTGTTAGTTAGATAGATTTAAGTTCATATATTTTATTTTAAATTTGTGTATTTTGTATATATCTAGTATGGTTTTGATTTGAAACTTAAATTTCTTTGACTAACACTTTTATGTTCAGGTTAGTGGTGCGAAAAACTTCCACCTTCACGTGGTTGGCACTATTAGTAGATAATTTTAAATTCTCGAAGCTAAGAGAAGCTTTTATTTTTTACAAGAAAAGAGAAACAATTAACAACGATTTATGTACCGTGGAGGGGGTTCTTGGCTCGGAGGAGGTAGCCCAGAAGCACTTGGAGCTTAGAGAACTGAAATGACTCCTCCCCAAGTGTTTATAAGACCATACCTATGTGTGTGCATAATTAGTTTGGTGCCACGACCCACCGTTTACAAAATATAGTGTTTGACAACCTTACACTAGCTCAAACTGCACTATTTCACGCGTTTGTAAACAATAGGGCAGCGAGAGCACCGATATGAGAAGGAAAAAACTGAGAGAGGCTATTGTAGAGGGTCCTTATGCTGAGGTTTTAGATTAGACGAGATGTCTCTAGGTGCCACAGACTCTGAGTAGTCACTTGTCGAAGTTGAACGATATTTTGGTCTCAAGGCTCTTAAGGGAATACGCCCGAATGAAGTAGCCCAGAAGCAAGGACCTTATCGTGCACTGAAACAACACCTCTTCTAGCATTCACCTGGCCATCCGGATGTTTCGGTGTAGTCGATTCGGTGGCACGACCCACCATTTGCAAAATATAGCATTTGATACCTTTACACCGGCTCAAACTTCACTATTTCACTTGTTTACAAACAATAGAGCGGTGAGAGCACCGATATGAGAAAGAAAAAAGCGAGAGAGGTTATTGTAGAGATTCCCTATGTCAAGGTTTCAGATCTAATGAGACATCTCTAGGTGTAATGGAGTCCGAGTAGTCACTCATCGAAGTTAAACGATATTTTGGTCTCGTAGCTATTAAGGGACTACGCCCGAACGAAGTAGCCCAAAAGCAACGACCTTGTTGCGCACTGAAACAATGCCTCCTCTAGCATTCACCTAGCCACCTAGACATTTTTGCACAGATTGGTTTGGTGACATGACCCACCGTTTGTAAAATATAGCATTTGTGACCTTACACCGGTGAAATCCGAACTATTTCGCGCATTTGCAAACAATAGGGCAATGAGAGCACCAATTTAAGAAGGAAAAAAACTGCGAGAGAGGCTATTATAGAGGGTCTCTACGCTGAGGTGTTAGATCGAGACAAGATATCTCTAGATGCCACGGAGTGAGTAGTCACCTATTGAAGTTGAATGATATTTTGGTCTCGGGCTCTTAAGGGACTACGCCCGAACGAAGTAGCCTAAGCAACGAACTTGTCATGCACTAAAGAAACACCTCCTCTAGAATTCACCGGCCACCTAGATGTGTCAAGACAAATCAGTTTGGTGACATGACCCACCGTTTGCAAAATATAGCGTTTCATGGCCTTACACTGGCTCAAACTACACTATTTTACACGTTTGCAAACAATAGGGCAACGAGAGCACCGATCTGAGAAGGAAAAAACTGAGAGAGGCTATTGTAGAGGGTCCATATGCTGACGTTTTGGATTAGACGATACATCTCCAGGTGCCACGGAGTATGATTAGTCACCTGTCAAAGTTGAACGATATTTTGGTCTTAGGGCTCTTAAGGGACTATGCCCGAATGAAGTAGCCCGGAAGCAACAACCTTTTCACGCACCGAAAAACACCTCCTCTAGAATTCATCTAGCCACCTAGATGTGTTGGCATAGTCGGTTTGGTGACACAACCCACGTTTGCAAATATAGCGTTTGATAGCCTTACACTGGCTCAAACTACACTATTTCACGCGTTTACAAACAATAGGGCAGCGAGAGCACCGATCTGAGAAGGAAAAAAATGAGAGAGGCTATTGTAGAGGGTCCCTACATTGAGGTGTCAGATTAGATGAGATGTCTCTAGGTGCCACGGAGTCCGAGTAGTCACCCGTCGAAGTTGAATGATATTTTGGTCTCAGGGATCTTAAGGGACTACGCCCGAACGAAGTAGCCCGGAAGCAATGACCTTGTCACGCACTAAAACAATAGCTCCTCTAGCATTCACCTAGACACCGAATGTGTTAGCACATTTGGTTCGGTGACATGACCCACCGTTTGTAAAATATAGCATTTGACAACCTTACACTGGCTTAAACTGCACTATTTCACGTGTTTGCAAACAATAGGGCAGCGAGAGCACCGATCTAGAAGGAAAAAACTGAGAGATTCTATTTTAAAGGGTGTCTACACCAAGGTTTTGGATCATACGATACATCATCTAGGTGCTACGGAGTCCGAGTAGTCACCGTTGAAGTTGAACGATATTTTGGTCTCGTGGCTCTTAAGGGACTACGATCAACAAAGTAGCCCGAAAGCATCGACCTTGTCGCACACCAAAACTATGCATCCTCTAGTGTTCACATGACCACTCAGACGTGTCGGCACGATCAGTTTGGTGACACGACCCACCGCTTGCAAAATATAGCATTTGTGACCTTTACACGCTGCTCAAACCGCACTATTTCACGCGTTTGCAAAACAATAGGGCAGCGAGAGCACCGATTTGAGAAGGAAAAAACTGAGAGAGGCTATTATATAGTGTTCCTACACTGAGGTTTTAGATTAGATGAGACATCTCTAGGTTCCACTTGAGTCCGAGTAATCACCGTCGAAGTTGAATGATATTTTGGTCTCAGGGCTCTTAAGGGACTACGCCCGAATGAAGTAGCCCTAAGCAAGCACCTTTTGGTGCGCAAAAAAACACCTCCTCTATCGTTCACCTAGCCACCTAGATGTGTCGACATAGTCGATTCAGCGACGCGACCCACCGTTTGCAAAATATAGCATTTGAGAACCTTACACTGGCTCAAACTACACTATTTCATGCATTTGCAAACAATAGGGCAGCGAGAGAGAACTGATCGATAAGTAAAAAACCAAGAGAGGATTTTTAGAGGTTCCCTACGCTGAGGTGTCGATCAAATGAGACATCTCTAGTTGCCACGGAGTCCGAGTAGTCACCCGTCGAAGTTGAACTATATTTTGGTCTCAGGGCTCTTAAGGGACTACGCCCGAACAAAGTACTCCTAAGCAACGACCCTCTCGAGAACCAAAATAACACCTCCTCTAGCATTCACTTGGCCACCGGATGTGTCGATGTAGTTGGCTTGGTAGCATGACCCACCATTTGCAAAATATAGCATTTGACAACCTTACACTGGCTCAAACTGCACTATTTCACATGTTTGCAAACAATAGGGCAACAAGAGCACCGATCTGAGAAGGAAAAAACCAAGAGAGGATATTATAGAGGGTCCCTACACCGAGGTGTCGGATCAGATGAGACATCTCTAGGTGGCACAAAGTCTGAGTAGTCACCTGTTGAAGTTGAACGATATTTTGGTCTCGGGGCTCTTAAGGGATTACGTCCAAATGAAGTAGCTCGGAAGCAATGAATTTGTCACGCAACAAAAAAATGCCTCCTCTAGCATTCACTTTGCCACCCGGATGTGTCAGCATAGTTGGTTTGGTGCCACGACGTCCTGAGGCATGACTTCTCACTCCTCGCCTCCATTCATTTCCTAGGACTCAAAACATTCAATGTCACTTGGTTACATTCCATCTCTCTCGGTTCTCTTTGGACTTTCCTCTGTCCTCTTAGGTGGTTCATAATTGTCCTTTCTTTTCTCTCTTGAGCTATGTTGTTGTGGTGATCTCTCTCCATCCTTTGCTGCCCCAGCTATGTGCTTACATGCTCATTATGTTTGCATTGTAATATGGTCATGCTCTTGGCTACCTTGAAACTTTTTACATACTTTTCATCCCTTAATGGGTATCTAATACCCTAATTATCATGCTTTGAAGATTCACAAGAATAAAGCATTCCCTTGTTATTCTAATAGTGGATTAAGTATTTGAATATAGGTCAAGAATACTAAATGGAGTTGAAATTAAATGAGCCATAATTGTTAGTGAAGCAAGAACTAGTGAAAAGTGGTGAGTAAAGGTAAGTCATGTTAAAGGAATGAAATGCATTTATTCATTGTTTCTAATAGTATGGTGAGAATGTGAACATATGAATAAGACTATCAATAAAATGCTAAGGCAAGTAGCTTCAAGTTTGCATATTTGGATGGAATTTTAGGAGAGTGAAGTGGCCAATCAATTCACTTATGAAGCATGCTAAATGAAGTGAAGGAAACAAATAAGTTAGAGCCTATGAAGGAATAAGAGGAAAATAGTTTCCATACATGAGAAACATGAAGAAGAGAAAAGAATTCTCATAATGGAGAACATAGCACAAAATAAGAATAATGGAGGAGAAAGGAAATGAAAAATGAAATGCTTAGAGAATAAATAGGTACTCATTCAATATGAAATGGGAAACAAGAAGAAAGTGGCGAGAAAAGGTCAAATTTCAGTTTGAGGCAAGCATGTAATGGTTGTGATCGATAAATGAAGAAAGTGAAGGAGAGAGTGAATACTTGTACATGAGGAAATACAAAGGCTTGAGGATATATTTATGACAGGATATTCAAAGCAACAAGAGACAAGTCAAGAGAAAAAAGAGTGAACAATGGTAGAATAAGAAGGAGAAAGAAAGAAGTCTTGAATGTACAAGCAAATAAAAGGAAAGAGAGGATGGTAAGTCCAAGAAGAAAGAGACAAACAATGAAAATGAAAGAGAGAAGTGAATATACTTTAAACGATAATCAAATTGAATGTTTAACTTCTTAGTTGATTGGCATATAACACCAAATTATAAAGAGATAAGGTGTGTACATCTATTGATTCCCTTAATTTCTCTAAAACAATGTAAATGCTTCCCTTAATTTCTTAACAATTGTACCATGCAATGTTGCACCATAAGTAACATTATATTCATATAGTTCAAGATGAACTCTACCTCGCTTATTTCTATCAATGTTCGCATTAGTTGATATGTAATAGATGAGTGTTAGCTTTAAAATAAAAAAAAGTAATTACGTATTGGCATTTTGTATTTCACCTAGCATGGTTTTGTTTAATGGAATAGGTTTTCTTAACAATTGTACCATGTAGTGCTCCGGGACATGGTTTTTTAATTTTAAATCAAACATACATATCTAGAACTAATAAATGGTTATGAAAACATACATAGAAGGATATCATACATGCAATGAAATCGAATCAAACATATAGAAGTAATATCGTTATGAAAACCAACACACATGGATATATAAGAATCAAACAAAGTGTGCTCCAGACGCACGCCTCTAAAAATATGTAAGTTCATAACATGTGTACATCTCAAACTAAGTGTGTCATACATATAGGACCACATGCGGTCGCAAAGGAAAAGGATATATATATATATATATATATATATATATATATATGGACTATATGAAGAAACATGTTCAATAGGACCAGATGGTCCATATATATATCTATGTACATCCAGGTAGACTATGAATCTAATCATGAAACATCTTCCCTCTCTTCGCCCTGCTAGAAGTAGCACATCCACGACCTAGGGATGTAGTGGAGGGAGATGCCACTACGGATTTCATCCATGTGGTCCTAGGCATCTCTAAGCAGGTCTGCAACCTAACCTACACATTCATAAACAACAAGTTTTTAACACCCAAAATTTTAAAATACATTCAAAATTTAGAAACTTGTAGAATTTAGTTAAAATGCATGTGAAATCTTACCACAATGTCATGATCCCTATCAATTTTTCGTTGACGCATCGTAGGGACAACAATAGACTCACGAGGGGTAAGCTACATATAAATAATTAATTTTCAAATTAAATATTTCACATACATACAAAATTTGATATTTTAGATTTAAGTAATAAGAAATAATGAACCTCCAAAATTTAACAAATTTAAAAATTATACCTCAATTAGTGGATCTACAGATGATATGGTAGTATCTACAAAGAACCTCCATGATCTGCACATATGGAGGAGTCTCTCTAGCAGTCATAAGCTATACAAAAAACATGTACAAATCAATATTAATCTACATGACTGCACCACATAACAAAGGTCCAAAGCATGTAATCCACGTGAACTTCCACAATTAGAAACAAAGTGTAAAGACAAACTAACCTACGTAAAAATCATGTGAGACGTGTCGATGTAGCCTTAGTTCCTAGAGTAGATGATGACCCGCTGAGCTCCCGTTTATAAAAACATCTTAATATGTACAAACACGTGAAACATTATAATAATAAGAGTGCAATCAAATGAAATTAAAATGTAAGTTTGTACAACTTGAAACTTATGTTTGAAACACACCCAATTACTGATAGCTAGCATGTCGATGCCAAATTTTTCCTTTACCACTCTTGCTATTTAAAATAAAATAAAATATTAGTTTTTACATGTATGTACATGACGTACAATCAAATACATATATATTAAAATCTCAAACATGAATTAAACTATTGTATATATATATTATTTATATTTATTTGAAATTTACATGTGAAAGACCAATATCAGTGGCACCAGTTCCAAAAATATCCCCAAACATCTCATATATAGAAAATAAATCTTGTGAACCAAGAAAATGATGTCTCGCCCACAGTGCATACGGCACCACATGATCCACGATGCGTGGTGCGCTAGAATTGGCGCCTCCACCAACATCACTAGATGCAATCTAGTCACTATGCTGGGTCAGAGTGTCAGTGAGCTCCCTCAATGCATGCAATGTGTCAATCTCCACAACCTCCTTCATTGTAGGAGGGATAACTGAAGCAGTGGGGGTTTTGGGGCATGGGCGATCCTTGGTTGACATACGTGTGCACCAAGTCTACTCATGCAGAGCCACCTCCTCGTCCAAAAAAGTTAGAAAAGTCAAAATAATTCGGGACCTCATTAAGCACGAACTCGTAATATAATTTCTTCAAAAAATAGAGAGGAACCTCATTGTTGTTGCGTGGTGGATAATCAAAAACCATCCACCATCGGTCCCAAAAATTGTTTTTGATTTGGTCATCATGGCAAAGAATGGATTGGGAACCATTTGCGCAAGTAGGCGTGGGGGGCATTCGTTCTCGGGTCAGTAAACAATGCACAAATGAGGTCTTTTCCATTTTTTTGTCTTTTAAGGATGCATGGGATAATTTATCCGCATACCACCACCTATAATCACCTCTAAAGGTATTCCATCTTTGCATTTGGTTGGTTTGAGTCAACTTTTCCAATCAATGTTTGCAATGTGTTAAGCTAAAGTCATGTGGGACGGATTTGTGGCATGATTTTGTCTTATAGTCAATAAGGTTCTCAATGACAATTTTATTTTATCGGATTCTTTCAATGATATTATCTTGTGTTCCTGCTAATTCAGTGGGGACAGAAGGAGCCACAGGAGGCAGATCTATGTTTGGAGGAGGGTTTTGAGGAATGTTTGGAGGGTTTTGAGGAATGTTCGGGAGGTTTTGAGGAATGTTTTGATGGTTTACATGATTTCAAGTTTGCTTGACCAACCTGAAAAAAAAAAAATTTGTATACATAAACAAACATTTCAAAAAACCCATGAAAATACAAAAAAATAACCTAAAATGTAAAAAAAATGATTAAAATCGGGAAATACCTCCTCGTCTTGGCGGCATGGTTGAATATATCGCGATCCAGAAGTCCAATGAGCAATTTTGAGGTGGTATTCAAAGCTCCAGTGAAAAACATTTAGGAGAAATCGTGGTTTGAAATGAAAAATGGGGAAAATGAGGACTCGTGGGACTGCTTTTTTTGTCTTAGAGTTCTCGTAGTTGCGGTTTAAGGTTCGGTTATTGCCAAACTTGCTAAAAACAACTCCGCGATCGTGGTATATAAAAAGCGATCGCAGTTCTCGAATTTCGTGTTTTTATGTCCACGAATTGTCCACCGACTTCATGCACTTACCCTTCGTTATTACTAGATAAGTGAGTAAGGAAATTATCATCCAGCTACGTGAAGGAGACTATCGAGTGGAAAAGTAGGTCATAAAACCAACACATCACATAATCATGGAGACTATGGGAAATATTTTAGCCAACATAATATGATCATTAGAAAAATCAAGGCAAGCTACATGGAATGCTCTAAGATGTTCCTGCGGGTCACCATGCCCATTGAAAATGGGAAGCTTAGGGGTGACAAAACTAGGAGGAAATGAATAAGTGGAGATGGAGGGTGAAAATGGAACATGCAATAACAAGGTGGAATTTAAAGATGGAGACGCATGAGAAGTAACATGTTGTAACTTACGAATTTGTGCTTGAAGATCATGATAAAGAGAAGTTAAGTCTTACATTCCAACATATGAAACCTATCGTATATGAGAAACTAAAGGTGGTGTGAAGTGATTGGTAGGAGTATTGATAAAAATGGGAATGATAGAAATAGGTGGGAGAGTAGAAGCGAGTGATTGAGTGGCAACAAAAGTTGGTATGGTGTGGAAGCAGTGAGCTCCACCAAATTAGTAGCTTCCTAACGAGCAACATTTAAAAGTAAGTCTAGATCTTGGGGATGTTCAAAAATGTGATCATTAATGGCCTTAAGATGTGCTTTAGTAAAATCATCATGAGATTGAGCCATGGAGAGAGAAGAATAAACCCTAGACAAAAGGTGGATTCGAATGTCGAGTTCACCAAAATGATTAAACTAAAATGGAATATGGGATACTAAACTAGTTTAATCTAAAAATGCACAACAGTAAATAAGAGCTAAACTAAATAAAGAAAGTGGCCCAAACAACTAAGAAAGTAGAAATGTAAAACCCTAGTGTACAAGGAGAGTCGGAAAGAACTCAACTGATTTGATGGACTTCTGGACTATGTCATATAGATGATTGAAGAAATATGAGGAGGAAAAAATTGTGCCGAGGTCCAGAAAAGTGCAAATCAGAGCAGTTTGAGTGGACTGGGGCACCTGGGAGAAGATTAGGATGCCTAGGGCATCCTAATCATAGTTTTGGGTGCCTTCGTCTATGTAGGAGGTCCATAAACCAAACTTGCAAGGTCATTGGATGATCTAGGTCTTCATTTCCTATCACGTGTATTTCGCTGCACTGTGTTGGATGTTGTTGGTTAATAGTGATGAAGAAAAGATCTACAAAACCCCAAGCCAAGCATTAAAACCCTAAAAAAGAAAGATGCAAATGAAGGGGTCAGACTTTCCTCAACGGCCATAATGGTGGACTTACTAACTGAGTGTTGCACTACATTTTAGACCCAAATTTAGTTTTAGGTGAGTGTGTGAAAGTCGTGTCCTAGGTGCTCTTGTGTCAGTCACACTTTGTGAAGTAACGAGATATAACTAGATGTATAAATGTAATAAAATGGTGGATGGAATAGAATAAACTTCCCTCCTATTTTGTGTGATGCAAATGAACCAACATTGTCCCTTGTGATGGAGCTAGATGGATGCAAATGGAGCCTTTGATGGATGCAACCTTATGTGATGATAGTAGTTCTTGGTCCCTCATTATGTTCTCATAACTTTATATTTATATGGTTCTCTTCTTCTAATTTCGTAATTAACCTCAAAGAGGTTGACCACCATAAATATAGAAAGCTCAAATGGCTAGAAAGTGCCCAAAAAGTGGCAAGAAAGTGTAAAAGGATCAGGGTGTCCCAAATGGGCCTAGGGAGCCTGGGGCGCCCCAGTTAGAGGTCAAACGACGCCAAATGGAAAAATAGACTCGGCGAGTATGCATGCGAGAGGTTGATGGGGACGACATAAAGTAAAGTAAAATGGCTAAAGGAAATGGGTTAATTAGTACTTTCTTCACTCGAAAACCATATGAATAGTAGTATGAGATCAGGACTAAATAATACCCAAAGTGTGTGATTTTGCATCTACACTAACAATATTGGATCTTTTTTGTTAGAGTGGTTATTAGAATAAAATTATGATGATACAAAAATTGTATTTCAATTGGGTTGAACTTCTCTCCTAGCTTTGTTTGTGGGACCCCTTTCAAATCCGCTCATAGTGTGTGCCTTGTACTATGCCCTAGAAGCTTACTTAGATATATAATTTATGGAGAAAATTCTCAAGCCTTTTCCCTAAAAAATTTTTCACCACCCAATGTCAAATGCCTTGAAAAAGCTATTTTTTTCAAATTCAACTAAATTGTGTGAGCTCGAACATGAGTATCAAACCATGTTGTTGTCTCACATAGCCTAATAAGATGAAAAGATGTCCGTCTTATCAAAATTCTAGGCTAAACAATCAGACATATAGTGTCAATATTGATTATGTCAATTTTTCTAGCATATGATTTGATTGAATTTTAATCATTGGTTTGATTACATACATTAATTCATTATCAATATACTTATTTTGATTTGATATGTTATTGACTTTATCTCATATTTATATATTTACACGTTAATGTACCTTGAGATTTATGTGTGTATGTGGTCTTCGATAGATGGTGGAGGGATTTTATCTATTGGGAGCTTTCTACTATCCTAACCATCTCTCATAACTTCATCTCTTGGATTTCTTTTGACTCCATTTGTAATGTGCACACATTGTTCCACATGTGAGAGGCTTCATTAGAAATATAATGTAGGGCACACCTTCTTAAATTTCGTGTCATCAATTTTTTCGTTGGCCAATGTTAATTCCATAAAGATGTTTATTTCTTTCTTCGTCTCATTCATCGTATTTATGTGAGCTCAAAGATGTTTCCAATACACTATTGTGTCCTCACATAACCCAAGAAGACAAAATATAGAACATTGTCTCGACATGGGATGAAGAGTCCCTCAACATGTCCTTATATCCTAACCATCCCATGACATGTGTAAGTGAATCCCCCTAAAAAAACAAAAGGATAACACTACGATGACCAACTCTTCGCATTGCGACTATTGATCAACAAGGGATTGTTTACGTAGATACCTCCAACGTGTTTTTTTCATCAATCTGTGCACCACACCCCCTTTCTCCTTCAAACGATTGGAAAAAATAGCATGTGGTTCATATATGTCTTCTCTGAATAAAGAAGAATTTTTCATACATTTCCACAACATTTTCCACACCCCTATATTTCTCCTCCCTTAATCCCCTTCTTCATTCCCTCTTCTTCTTCCAATGTTTCACTCCTTCAAGTTCAAAGTCTTTGGTGTCTCCATTGCACTACTCACATGCGATTGCTAGTAGAGTTGCTCAAGTGCTCTATTCCACATAAGGATATCCTACATTGAGTGCTATAAGAGGTAACCATACCATCTTATGTGGAACCCGCCTCTTTTGCATCCCTTGTCAACACATTCAAATATTTTGATCATCACATATCCTTTGAAAAGAGGGCACCCCATCGTAAAACATCATTGACCTTAACTTGCCATTACAAATCCATGTTCAACTATTCAACAAAATGGTCAAATGTACCCCTGTCAATAATTTGTCAAAGTTAAATATTTATAACACCACTTTTCTAGCTATAATGGTTTTAAAACATATGTGCTCGTTAAATATGATACCATGATCCTAGGTTTGAGTCCTATTTGGTCCAAGGGAACTATCATAAAAATTATTATATGATCTTAAATCAACATGTTTATGAAAAGTTATGGGGATGGAATCAATTTTGGTTTTACTTGAAAAATCAACTCAAGTATTTATAAATCGCATTCAATTAAACCCATATTTCAAGTTTCCCATTTGCTTAATAAATATTGTGAAATTGTTTGGTTTTTTAGATAGAACTTGTCTAGTTTTTTTTTCGTCCCAATTTCTAGATGAAACATGACGATATAATTTCTAGGAAGAGTGAAAAACTATCAAGTTATTGGTAATACACCATGATTTAAAAATGGCTAAGGGATAGGTGCAATGGTAGGGCATTGGGGCCTACCAAATAGTTGGCCCAAGTTTGAGTCATAGTAAATACACCATCAATTCAAAGTGAAAATTCGAGTAAATGGATGAAAAAGTGGTGCATCCCTATCAAGCCTCTTTGAGGGGCATCCTTGAGATCGCATGATGCACCCCGAGAGATCATTGCGCGACTTGAAACAATAGAAATGTCATTTTCATAAATAACATATAATATGATAGAACAACCTATCTCTCACGCAGGTTCACAGGGAGATAGGCGGATTTGAACTGGTGACCTCCAAAATGAGATATAGGAGACCCACCACTATACGACAACATATATTTAGTTTAAGTTCGACTTTCTTTTAATAAATATCCCCCCGGGAACGTGCATGAGGGATAGGTAGAATGGATTTTGGATGCCCTTTTATAATCATAACAAACCCTTTTCTGTGGCATCATTAATATAGTGAATAAAATGATATCGATATGGGTATATAACTGCAAATGACGAGGAAAACGATCAACTAGTTGGTTCACCAACACTTCTGTTTAAGAAAAGTAGTGACCCTCTTTAAAATCTGAGCATGTTTCATTCCATTGACGACAAGGAGGCCTTGAGCTATCCAAAATTTTAACATTTTTTTTGCCTTCCCCCTGAAGAGTCAAATATTTTTTAGATATTAGCCAACTGAAAACAACCAGTTTTACACAATTCAACAAATCTGAATGCTTTAAAACCAAATAACCTACCCTGATAGAAAGCGGCATAGAAGTTTTGACTAAAACCTTACCTGATATAAAACAACATAGGAAATTGGAGGAAATAGTTGCCTAATAGGATGGAGAAAGCCGACTGTGATGTCGAGGCCTATTTTGGTTTCATGGGAGAGTTCTTTCGGTGTCTCATGGTTCCGAACGACCCGCCTATCTTAGTATTCATGTCATTCTTCCAGTCAAGAAATACTAAATAAAAAGAATGAACTTGTGCAAAATGAACCATCAGGGGAGCAGATTTATGCTTTTCAATGATTCCACAGAGCTTCCGTCGACATTTATCAATGGCCTTCACATATTATTCGCTTACACCAGAGGGTGTAAATTCATCATAAACACTCAGTTTCGAACATTGAACCACGTAGATTGGGGTGAGATTGTGTAAACAAGGAAGTTTAGGTGGTAAGGTAGCGGTGGTCGGTGAGGTAGCTGTAGGAGGCCACCAAACAAAAATGTAAAGAAGTGAAACATGAATCAAAAAGATGATGAGACAATAGAATCAGGGGAAGTAGAAGCAACACGCTGGTAGGTATCAGGGTGGCAGAGTGACACACTGGTAGTGACTGAATTTATTGGACATGGAAAAAAATGAAACATCTCAAACAAGAGAATGTCGTTGTAAAACATCTCGAACTATAGACACACCTTCAGTGTAAAACTATTGAATACATATATAAATAAAAAATAATATATGGTTAAATATTATTTGATTTTTTTACCTACTAGAAATCACACTTGAAATGTGTGATGGAAACCCCTAAGGGGTGCATTGAAGAAGTTAAATTTGAGGGAGAAAAACATTAGATCATTTTCTCGATGCATGTCAGCCATAAGATTGATACCCGTATTTGGAAATGCCTATTAGCGTAATCAATATTTGAGGCATTCACAAAAGAGAAAAATTATTTGTTGTGTGAGTTTCTTGGTCCTCCTTTTATCCTCTCGCTCATCCAAGCTTATAAAAAGGAACATTTCAATTTGAAGATTATAATTTGGTTGAACAATTAGAACATTGTAATTCTATTAATCTATGTGCATGGGCGTTTCATACCTAGGCAACCTAGGCAGTTGCCTAGGGCGCACAATGGGGAGGGCGACTTAGTTTAAAAAAAAATCAAAAAATCAAGTCATTTCAGTGAGACGGCTTTGCTTTGCTTGCAAAAAATTAATAGTATTAGTAATACGAGGGCCGACTTAGTGACATTCCCATTCCATTCACACACACATTCAAGTCGGTTTCGCACACACGCACACACGCACACACACACACACACACACACACACACACACACACACACACATACACACACACACACACACACACGCACACACACAACCACCCACACACACACACACACTCACACACACGCACACACACCCACACACACGCACCATTCCACACACACACACACACACACACACACACACACACGCACACACACACACACACCCACACACACACACACACACACACACACACACGCACACACACATGCACACACACACACACACACACACACACACACACACACACACACACACACACACACACACACACACACACACACGCACACACGCACGCACACACACACACACACACATGCGTGCACACACACGCACACACACACACGCACGCCATTTTATCATACGCACCCACACACACGCACGCACACACCATAAATTTGGATTCCCGCACACACACACATGCTAATGTTCTAATAATTATTCACTCCAAAATTAAGATGACCATACACACGGTTGAATGCATTTACATAAATATGAAAAATTGAAGTAACTAAATAGATTTTAAAATAGTATTGGTGAGAATATTTGTTTGAAATTTTATCAGTATATGATATTCTTTACCCTAATAAATTTTTGAATTCCCATATTAATTTCTAATAATTATTCACTCCAAAATTAAAATGACCATACACAAGGTTGAATGCATTTAGATAAATATGAAAAATTGAAGTAACTTAGGTTTTAAAATAGTATTGAGAATAATTAGAAAATAAAAGAAGGTGCTATGTAAAAATGTTTAATTTCCGTGGTGATAATTAGTTATACCTATGATTGGACAAAATCATGCAAACCATTTTTTTTTTCAATTAATTAGAATATAGACACATACACAACAACTTTGACAACATGAAAATATAGAAATACTTTTTTCATGTCTCCATGTTTGGAAACATAAAATTATTTACAATTCTTCTATATATCTCTGCCAGTGTCGTAAATAGACAGAATTCACGGGAATAATTCAAATTTTAGTTGGAGTCTGGAGTCTGGACGATATATTGTTTTTCTCTCAATCATCCGACATTTTTCTACTGTTTAGTGTCTACTAGTACCCTTTGTAATTTGTTTTCATCTCATCTTTGTTGGTCGAGTCGTTTCAACTTTATTAATTATTCTAGTTGAATGAGGAAATATGTAGACTTTGTAGTTGTATTTATTTGAGAGGCATGTTGAATAGCTGATGCAGGTTTTGTGAATAAAATGTAGACATTCAAAATATATTGAATAGAAGCCAGTCTATAAGAGAGCTTCTTTCACCCCTATATTCTCAGATATGATAACTGAAGGTATGCATTTGCAATTTGCAATTTCCCTTTTTACTGTTTAATATTAATAAACTTGGTTGAATTTTTATGCCAACCAATATGTTGTAATTGTCTACACCAATCTAGTGCTTGTAATATGCTATTTAGAGATATAGCTGAGAACATTGCTCATAATTTTATATTCTTCAAGTTTGATTGTTGAGTTTATCTGTTTGGCTTGGAAAAGCTTTCTACTACTACGACAAAGTTTACATGGTATAAAACCTTAAATTTATAATCGAACTATAGACATTTTGGAATATCATAAAGTTATCTTTACCCAGATCAATATATAAAGATTTTGACCTTAAGATTTCAAATCGATTTGATTTTATGAAACTTTAGATTTTGTTACTAAGGTCGCCTTAACATTTTAAATAACAATGGCTTTCAAAAATCATTTTAATTTTCTTAGCTTATTTCATCTTTGTTTTAGTTGCATTTAAATATACGCTAGAGTTTCAATGGATGGTTGTCCTAATTATCAACATCTCATGCAGTTGTAAGCGGCCATTTTAGCGTTTCCATTGGCATTTTGATTTTCCCCACCTAGCACCAACAACTAGAAGATTTGAAGATAGATGATGTTGTACATCGAAGTAACACTAACGATGTGTTAGCATGGATGAGACGTGTCAGTGACTCAGTTCTATGATTGGTGTCTTGCTCTTTTACTTTGATTTTTGGTCGTCGTTGATAGTTTTGTTATGGCAAAGGCAAGAAAAAACCTTTATAGCTTTAATTGAATGTGTTAAAAGTTATACTCTAATTGTTTAAAAAACATGCACAGGCATGTTGGTGGATAGTCCATGAGGGGGGGCGTACACTCTAAATACTGCCTAGGGCGCTCCGAAACCTTAATTCAGCCATGTATGTGTGAAGATTGTAATTCAATTGATCAGTGTGAAGCTTATAATCTATTGATAAACCAACAAATCTAAAAGCATGACTATCGGTTGAGGACAGTTGGAAGAGATATCGACATATATGTCGAGGCATGGGGACATGTGCAACCTACATCATCTAGTCATTTGGAGATTCAAATAATGCAATGTTTAATTACCACATGTGAAACAAAATAGTGGGTGAGTCAAAGGAAGATGAAAACCAGGTGATCCTAGCAGTGGTGCAAGGAGATGCTAGTTGCAAGCAAGTACAAATCGTAATACTCAAAAGGATTCTATGATTAAAAGGTGAGAAATTTGGAAAGATATTTTGACATATGTCTAAAAGGTCTTATTAAAATGTTTTACACAATGAGGAGAAGACAATGATAGAATCTTTCGATGTCAGTGTGCAAATACGATGAAATAAGTGTTGAGTAACATGAGTCAATATAATAATAAAAAAGTATCTAGCTTAAGAATAACAATGTATTATGCCTTTTTTAGCCATATGGAGGGGTCACTTAATCAATGTTGTTAACTAATTCATTAGTTCTACGACACCAACAACTGGGCCTTACAACTAAAAGAAACAATTTTTTTGAAAAAATATGGGAAAAATGGGCTTTGGTATTTTTTTTTTTTTATAGTTTCAAGATTTTTTGTTGGATGTTATTTAATTTTTTAGATAAGACAAATACATGATTGGAAAGTTGGAAATGAAAAGGTGGGAATTAAATACATGCATGTCCCACACCGGTTCTATAATTAAAATTGTTTCAGCCCAAACAATATTTGATATATGTGCTCCATTTTATCATTCGCTCTCACTTGAATTATTCACATGAGTATATTTTGTGTTAAAAATAATATCGAGCTTAAGAATAATGTTATACTGTATCGTTTTTAGCCATATGGAGGGGTCGCTCATTCAACATCGTTAATTTTTTTTCCAATTCTACAATGCTAACAATTAGGCCTTACACAACTGAAAGAAACATAAAATTTTGAGAAATCACGGGGAAATAGGCTTTGTTATTATTATTATTATTAATTTATCCATTGTGCTTGACTGAAAATGACAAGCAATCACATTGGGGTTCAAACTCTATTTTCAAGGCTCTAGACTTAGTGCTTTGATGGTAGAATGCTAGCAAATGTTGTGTAGGATGAATTTACCCTTGAAAATTTCATTTGTTAGGAATTTCTACAACGTTATCAACACGTCTATTTTGTGTAGAGCTTGTTATAATGGATGCAATGAGGATTTAATTCTTTGAGACACTTTGTTAAATAGACCATGTGTTTCGCATGCATCTACTAGGAATTTGTAGCTACTGACATATACCCTACACACCCCATACCTCCACCACAAAGAGCACCAACTCTCCTACAAGAAAACTAACTCCATCACCAACCCTCCATAATTTCACTTCTACCGCCATTTCTCCAATTTTAAAATTTTTATCACAAATTTTAATATTTTTAAATTTGTTTGTTTATTATTATTATTATTATTATTATTATTCTTTTATAATATTAATTATATTACGTCTTGTTCTTAATTTGTTTATTTTATTTAAGAAGTTGATCTATCTAACTTTTAAACTTGATTTCATGATGTTTGTTTAGGGGTCGGTTGGCGGGCCACTATAACCTCCATATCCACAATCCACTTACGAGATGAGAAGGGTGCCTCTGCCGAGAACTACTCATGGATGGAATATGGCAAAATGGCCTACCCACTGCTATATGCTCCCACCTCCGCACTGTAATAAGACTCCCATGCTTAAACCACCCTCAATGGCTAGTATACTCACTGCTACTTTGAACATGTCCATGCTAGCTAAGCCTTCCCCATGCACACACTACACCATGCTCTATCATCTCTGCCAAAACCTCACCTAGCCCCACAATAATGTGTATCCTAATGAATTTGGTAAAATAATATTGCAAATTGTGTTGCACAAATATGCCATCACTCATGTACCTTCACCTTAATCATACAACTTTTGATATTTGAATCCCCCACTCTCCACCTCAATCCCATCCATCAAAAACCTGTATAATATCCATGATATATCATTTCACATCGCAACATATTCCACTAAAACCACATGCTCACCCTCAATCAAAATGTAGAATAGCCTCCATACATTCTCTAGTGTGATGGTCATATCACCAGTCACCAAAAGAAATATATTATTATCATTATCTCATATCTCCATAAATGTTGTTAATAAACACTTATTCATATACACCTACTCAATCCATGTAATATAAAACAACCCCATTCTCTGCAATAACTTGTTTTGTTGTGTCATCTCTCACCACATTCTATGTATAAAATCGGGAGAACCAATGTCGTAATGTCAATAATGGAAAATCCTACATCTACAAATCATGTCCCTCATCACTCCCATACTCCATCATCTCATCCTCAAAATTTCACCTTTGGAGGTTGTGGGATGAACCACAACGATGGTCACAACAAGGTTGTGGCACATTCGTGGTACGGTCATAGGTCGATCACAACAAACTCAAAAATCAATAAACAAACACCAATGATCGTGAAAAATATATACACCAATAAACAATCCTACCTCTAACAGGGCATCCATATGAATCGGTATCAACATCTCACATGGCATCGTCATCTCTACTTTGTCTATCGCTCCTTAGGTCCCCACATGGCCAAATGGGCCCTTATCTCTCCTTGATGCAGAGAGGTTATGTTGGCATGTTGTGCTTTAGGTGTTTTCATTGATCTAAAAACCCATAATGACAAAGTGGATGGAGTAGGGTCATATGATTCTCAGAGTAATGATGACATGCTGATTCAGATGAGTCCATGGTAATATCATATGGTTCAATGAGGATTGCTTGTTCCTGCAAGCCTATTCAGGTGACCTAGCTAGCCTAGGTGATGGTGCACGGAGGATGGAGCTACTTGGTGGCTTAAGAAGCATGTTGGGATGGTTGATAACATTTTTTGGGAGTCCTTTGGCACTCACATGAATTACAAGGTGGGGATACATGAGATTGACCAAGTTTCACGTGTTCATTTAGACCAGGTATGACTGTTAGAATGCATGAGAATTAATTTTGGAGCTATATGAGCTCATGGATGCATGTAGGTAGTTGATACATGATATACCAAACTATTTTAGGACCATTTGGAGAGTTTTCATGATGATTTATAGTGTTATTTCAGTTAACCCTAGCCTTGACAATGTAAACCCCAAGAGATAACTATACAAGTCTTAATGTCTGAAGAGATGAAGTGTTGTTTGTGCCATGTTGATAATTTTAGATGTTATTAGGATGTGTCATGATGTTTAGACAAAAATTTAGGATGTCATGAAATGAATTTTATAAGATATGAGGTTTTTGGTGAAACAAGGTCAAGAACAAGGCCATTTCCAACTCAAATTGGGTCTTCTGATGCTCACCCTAAATTGTGTGATTTAAATGGGACCTTGTGGATTTCAAGGATGTTTATATATTTATTTTATAATGCTTCACAAAAATAATTAGGTCAGTTCATCGTCACATTTTTATTAACAAATGTTAAGAAGGTAAACAACTTTTTATGAATTTGAAACCCTCACTTGAAAGCGGTTTGAGAGACTTACTTCCTAAGTGGCCATAATTACTTACTAGTGCATGGATGATGATTGAAACATGTAGAGAACTAATTCATATTTTCAAGAAGGTATGGTATAGGTTATGGTGATGAGTGGACCACACTCAAACATGTTAGTTTCTGAAGAAGTTTGTTTTGGGACGACATTGTCCAAAGGAGTTACAAAATAAATGGAAATTGTTTTGATTATGTGAGTTTTAATTGATTTCTAAAGAGGTTTTAGGTCATGAGGATGCATAAAAATTTCAAAGTGTGCTCTATTTGTGTTGACTATTCAAAAGGTAGTTTTGGGGCAATTAAGAGCAATCGTCAGTAAATTTTGACATTATAGGAGCTACATGAGAAGTTAGGATGTGATTCAAGTTGTGTTGGAAATATAATTCAAATATATTTCTAGTGATGTAATTTTTATCTCATGATGATGAGTTTTGATATGGTTTTCATCTCACTTTGTGGACATGAATATTTTTACTATTCCAGACATGACAATGTTGGCTGAAATTTTGTATGTAGAAGAAAAACCAGAATGAAACTTTGATTTGGGTGTCGGCCAAAGTGAACATATGTGATCATGTTGTGCCCCGCATCAACACTGCAGATAATGAAACTCCCTATTTCGTTGAAAATTTTGCAGCAAATTGGCCACCACCATTGTGGAAATTTCATCTGTTAAATGTGAAATCCATGAAGTAGTCTCCAACATAGTAATGAGAGTTCATCATTAATTAGGGGATGACATGTCTCTCATGTCACTCTTATTGGCCTACACCAGAAAGGCCGACGACCCCGATTCACTCCCCACAATCCCACGCCAAACAAGGTCCAAAAATTTAATCGACCTAATAACAGGGGACTCCCCTGTATCCTTAGGGCTCTCTTCACCCTTTTTCTCATCATCTAGTATACAGTCCTCGATGTATTGTATTTTTGGCTAGCATAGTCTGGATTAAGGATCACAAGACGCCAATTAAGGGATTTATAGGGGTGGAATCCAGTCCCAAGAAGATTGTGCACCAGAATATCAAGCTTGTGAAGGATGTTGTAAAATGGGTAAGTTTTGAGGGAATTCTAGACCCTAAATTCATTTGGATGTGGAGTAAGAGATAAATATTTAGGATAGTAAACATATAGGACTGTAGAAAATATCTAAAATTTGACAACCTGCAAACATTGGATCCATCGGAATTTGACACTTTCAAGCAGGGGCATCTTCAAAGGTGGATGCCTTCTGGTGAAGAAAAATAGAGAGTACATATAATTCAAAAGTAGATGAGTCCAATATTATCCTTTTGCTAATAAAAAGTGGTATCTTTACCTTTAAGTTTTCAATTTACCTTAAATTATGATTTCACCTTTCAACAACACCATTTTGTTGCGTTAAGTGTCGAGGAGCCATTTGACGACGAATGCCATGTGTTTTCAAAAAATCATTGAACTCATTACTGGTGTATTCTCCCCCTCGATCTGAGTGGAGTGTTTTTATTTTCCTACCAGACTCTGTTTCAACAAGGGCTTTAAACTTCTTGAAAGTTTCAAAAGCTTGGTATTTTGTAGAAAGACAATATATCCACATTTTTCTTGAAAAATCATCAACAAAGAGCATGAAATATTGAAACCCAGAGTGGCTAGGTCTCATTGGTCCGCACAAATCGGTATGCACCAAGTCAAGTTTTTCCTTAGCTCGAAATGTACTATGTTTGAATGGTGCTCTATTTTGTTTTCCTAGCCAAACAATGTTGACATTTATCTGTACCTTTTTTAGAGGTGGTAAACCCCTAACCATGTCGTATCGACGAAGTGTGTCAAGATAGCCAAAACTCACATGTCCAAGTCTTCGATGCCATAGTTGAGCTGATGATGTATCCTTGGCTAAAAGTGCTTGATCATTTCATTGAAAAAAATCCAACTGAAACATTCTTCCAACATTCAAAGCTTTTGCAACAATTTTGGAGCTTCGTGACTTATCTCAAATTAGGCACATCTTTTTACCGCCTTTACAATCAAAGTCAATTTTGAGATTGTGATCTAATAATTGACTCATAGATAACATATTTTTTGTTAAACTAGGGACATAAAGAACATCTGTAATTTTACAATTATGTTGCCCAAGTGGTAGTGAAATGGAACCAATGCCTTCAACACTGTATGATGTATCATCACCCAAAGAGACATGATTTTTGGTGGGTGTTTTACTCATTGTGAAGAACCAATCTTTCTTTCCTATCATGTGTCGAGTTGCACCTAAGTCGACATACCAAATTTCATTTGTAGAATTGGATACTTCATTTGACTGTGTAGAATAGAGGAAGTCATCATCATCAAATTGATCTTCCTATTCGGCTACATTTCCTTGTTGAGTTGGTTTCTTCTTCCACTTTTGATAATTTTGTCCCTGTTTACTCTTGTTGTTGGCCTGATTTTGTTTGTTGGTAATTAGTCTTTTTACCACTTGATGATCCTTGTTGGAATGTGTTGTACCAACAATTTTTTAACTCATGTCCTTTTCGACCACAAATAAGACATTTTTGTTGGTCCTTTTGGCCTTGTTGAGTATTACCTTTCTTCTGAGGTTGTTTACTAGACTTAGCCTATTTTTTTCCTTTTTGATTAGAAGCAAGTGCCTGCTCTTCAGTTTCAATAGTTGAGTGAATAGATTCTTCTTGTTGGAGCATATTCACTAACTGTTCAAAAGTTGTTGTTTGACTAGTTATGTTTAACGTGGTCAAAAAAATCCTATAAGAAGGAGGAAGATCTCTCAATACTATAGGCACGAGTGATGTGTCAATTACTTCTTCTTCCAAAGCTTGAAGTGATGCACGTAAAGTTGCCACTCTTCTAAAAACATTTCAACTTTCTCAGTTGGTTGCATTTTCAAGTTTAATAGTTGACTTTGGAGATGAAGTATTGTGTTCTTATTTTTTGACTCATATACCATTTTCAACTTGTCCCAAGATTCTTTTGTTGTTGTGGACTCACGAATATGAGGTTGTACCTCATCTGAAACACTAAACAAGATTATTAACTTTACTTTTTGATTTGCACGATCAAATGTAGCTTGTTGTGTAACATTTGTTGCAGATCTTGTTAATGTACCAGAAACAACGGTCCATAGATTTTCAAAATCAAGTTGTGCGCGAATTTTTGTTTTCCATCTGGATAATTATCAGAACGCAAAAGTTGAGAATCTGGCAAAAAGAACTTTGGTGCCATAATTGTGGCCATTGTGAAAACTGAATAATGAAAGAAGAAGAATTGAACAATTCCCCCCCTTAAAGCATACACCCCCCCAAAAATATTATTTTATTTATTTTTGGGCTCCTTTTCGGCCGTGTACAATGAATTTTTGGCACTATTGGCCCTATTACAAATTTGTCTTTGTGGCCGATTTGTAAAAATAAAATGGCACTCTTGGCCGATTTGAAAAAAATAAAAAAAATTGGACTCTTTGGTCTCTTTTCAAATACAAAATCTTATTTTTGCAATTTTTACAAAATAAGTATTTTCCAAATTTGATTAAAACTATACCAAGACGTAGAGCTTGCAAAAACACACACTTTAAAAAAAATCACACCTCAATCCGAGGTACCAATTGAAAGTTATGCCTTTTTTAAATTGCAATTTTAATATCTTTCGCCCCTTTCCAAAAATGGAATTTTTTTCTTCTAATTTTTTTCACGTCATCCAAAAATGATTTTTTTAAATCAATTTTTTAAAAACCGCACGTAGCTAATGACTTACATGCATGCGTAGTGTGTTTTAGGGCGCAACTGCAGTTCATCCACTTTGCATATGCCTCATAATAGCCCTTGGCCGCACTTTTCTTTTATTGTTTCTCTTTGTATGCAAGTATTTCTTTTGCTTGGAGGCAACTTGTTCTTCCTTCCTCCACGCAGTCTTTTTTGTTGCAGGTTGCAGATCTTCTCCTCGTTCAATTTGTAGTCTTTGTTTTGGATGCAGGCACGTTGTAGATCATTCAAATATCCGATCTTCTACTCCTCCTGCGCATTCATGAGAACCTTCCACGTTTGATTGGATCTCATTTTTTTAAAATGCTCAAATACAAAGAATAGGAAGAACAAATAATGTGGGGAGCTTGAAAAGCTTGGGTACCCACAAATAAAAATATTGTATATATTTATTTTTAAATGCTTCCAATTTAAAACAAATACACGTACAGGTAATTTTTATTATAAAAATACCAGAGAATGAAACAATGTCACCTTTTACAATGGATTAGCATCCAAGTTTGCAAAGGCTTGTGATTGCGCTCCAGGTGTTCTTCAACTGCAAATCAACCGTGATTCAGGGTGTGGAGCCGGGTAGGGGCTGTGAAATGGCTAGGGGCATCTATGGCTCCTCCTAGCTCTGTAATTTCTCTAGATCTCCCTAAACTTCCCTAAAACTTCCTACACTCCTCTCTGGATCAGAATACTGCTTTGATACCAAATCTTGACAATGAATACTTGAAAACAATATTTGACACAGAAGCTTTGCACATAAACAAGACGGTGCTTGTATATTTTATTAATATCAAATTCAAGCATTACAGACAAATGAGAGAGCTGCAATATTTATAGATATTGGACAACTTCTATCTCATCCACAATATATGGAAACAAATCATCTAATATGAGCAAATATGCAAAAATAGCATATTGCCCCTAATTGCCCTATTGCCCCTCATGGAAATCATTCGGGAACAAAATATGCAAGATAGAATATGATCCCACAAACATTGGGATGAGAACACTATCACTTAACTAACAACTAAGGACAACTAATATCTATTGACATAAATTTAAAGTTTTTTATTAAATACTTTAACTTATTACATTTATTCAAATATCAACTAATGATGAATTAAGCTAAGCTTTATTCATAATATTATCATTGCTATGCTCGACGCAATAGATCTCTTTTTTAGACCCCTACCCATCATGTGCCCTAAGCAACTGCCTAGATTGCCTAAGGCATGAAACACCCCTATTTAACACAAGCTCGTATTAACATCACTTTTTTAATGTTGTTTTTAGGGAGTTGAGTATGGATTAAGGGTTGGATAAAAGAGTTCAATGATTTGCAATAGAGCTATTCGAATTGAAATAAATTTTTGCATAATGGAGCTCAAAGAATGCATTCACATTGTCAGACGTAGATCTCAACCTAGAAAATTAATTTTTGCTTGTCTTAATTTGCTACTAAAAATTTAGATCTCTAAAGAAGTAGTTAGCTTCAACAATTTTACAATCTGATTTTTCTACTGAAATTGTGTCTTTACTTCTAAAATTGTTTTCTACAAATGAACATATTTGAATATATTTATGTATAACCCGGTTCTCTTATATAATTTATTCATTTACAATAAAAAATCAATATTCTAAATAACATCATGTATACACTTAAATAAATATATACTAGTTTATATTTAGTCTAATCCCTAAAACATTTTCCGGCTCTATACTATTAACCATTCCTTCTATTTATTGTGATATATATATATTAAGAACTCTCCAAAAATATAATTGGTCGGAATACTTCAGTTTAGGGTGGAAATGGATGTTCGCTTTTGTGTCAAGTCACCCGAATAAAGAGGTCCATTTGCGTTGCTTTTCAGATTCCACACAAAAATTCTCATTTCGAGAAAAAGAAGAAGAGGTGGTTGCCATTGTGTCTTCCTATTTATGACTGTATTTTCATATTTTGGATGTACAAAAGAAGTTTTTTAATTTTCAATCGCATTAAACTAGACGGTCGACTGTGATAGTTATGACAGCTAGAGGATTTTGGACATTGAATTATGCAACCAAAAAAATTGGACGGATTATTTTCAAAACTACATTTGCAAGTAGAGTGGTGACTTTGAAATGGTTGGAGGTTGGGATGTCTAAATCATCAAGAATTAAATACTAGTAATCATACATGAAATGTATGATTGGCACATCAAAGGGGATCTTTTGAAGGATTCATATTGGAAGGATAGAAAGATTGGGAGAGGAAGAGGGGTGAAGATGAACGTAATTATCAATTTTTTTCTTAATAGGACAAATTTAATGTAGGAAATTTAGGGTTTGGAGAGGTAGGCTAGATTTTAAATTTGTTTTTAATGGCATTCGGTATATATATACCTTAGATTAATAAGATTGTGGTTTAAAAGGTATGATATGAATCGTATAGTCTTAAAAGAATTGTATTTGCAATTTTTTTCTCCATCTATTTAATAAAAAAATAAAAGTTGAGTGGGAAAAATAGACACATGTCAAATAATCCCACCAACAACGTTAAGCGCTCTTTAAAACCAAAAGCATAACATGCAAAGCGACACATCCTAAACACCCTTTCGCACTTTTCATTTTCCTTGCATGATAAAAAAAGCACTTTATTTGAGATCCAGAGGCATTAACCACGAAAACCCAAGTTAATGTTGTAAATTTAGCACCATTGAACTCTAATGCTTTTACAATGTAGAGAATAACTAAAATATTTAAAGTGTAAAAGTTATCCATGTTTGGGAATAAGGTAAAATGTGATGGGTGTGGTGAGTCTTCGTAACAAAAACTCAATCGACATCCATCCAAAGATGAAATTTGGTGGAATCTAACAACGGTCTATCAATTATTTTTGTTTTTATCGAGTCTTCTAAAAGATAGGTACAATGTTGGACTGGAGATATTGTAAATGTCGAATGAAGGAGTTAACCTTTGCCTACTCTTTATGAGTATGTTTGATTCCAAAAAAGAATAAGGAGAAAGGTAACTTAGGTGAAGTCATATGTGGAACACCAAAGAAATCATCAAGTGAAGAATTCTTTTGAAGAATGGGTTGCTCGACTAAAAACATGATCTATGTGAGTTTGAGTCAAATCCCACATAAGAGGAGGCCAAAATAAAAATAAAAATAAAAATTAGACTATACAATATCGAACGATAAAGAATAATTTGTGGCATGTGAGGTCAATAGAAGAACCTTTGCAAGTGGAGTGTTTTCTACTTGTCAAAGTGACCACCAAAGAGTGTAGAATGTGCCTTCTTCAATATGAATTAATGGTAATCGTGAGGCATACATAGCTTATACAAACCTTCCTTTATGTGAAGATCCTGAAAAGGTACCAAATTAAAAGAGGTTGGGAGACAAAGACTTGTGAAAATCTTCATGAAGTTTTAATCATCTGTATAATGAGAAAATGATGTCCAATCTCAGAGATGAGACATGGTGACAATAGTGAAGGTGGAATCGGTAGGAGGGATATTGAAGCAAAATACAACTAAAGTGATTGTCTCTTATCAATAGTGCATTGAGTGAAATTGTTGTGTGTAGAAAATCCACTTCATATACTTATCTTCTTCAATAAAGTATATTAAAAAATCAAATAAATAAACATAATGAGAATTGTGCTAAATGGAGCTCTCATTAATAGCCATCCTAGAAAAAGCACCATTATGGGTTAAATCAGAGCTACAAACGGAGATAAATATGTAAATATTTATATTGGGGGCTACTCTTATAATTTTGACAAATATGGAGCATTCACCACCAAATACCCATGCTTTGTAGCGGCGTGAAGATCCACATTATCGATGCCTACACCGGCTCTGTAGTGCAGTCTTACAGAAATGATTCTATAAACACTAATTTATCACTCATGTATTTTTAAACTGAGGTTCCTCTTTCTAATGAATCACATAGTTTAAAGAATAGCATATATAGACTGTTTTGCTTGCAGGTTACTCAAATATTTCTTCAATCTTATCTTTGGATGACATAAATTTAAAAGGTCGTTTAAAATACTTAGAGCATATCGAGCGGTTTCAAAGACATTCTCTTTTCACAGATTAGTATTTCAGCAGACCATTATCTTCTTATAAGATAATCCTACACAGGAAGAGAGAGGATCATAAAATGAAAATGAAAAACATACGACGTCTTAATCCATGTCAAAAGGAAACCCAAATTCCAAACTCTGATATCCAAAACTTTGACTCTTGTTAGTTGACACAAATTCCCAAATGTCATAGGCTCATTGCTTATCGGAGGCTGGAGCTGAGCCTGCCAAAAAAACCCACCAAAATCCAAGCACAAACATAAAAGAAGATTCCAATAATCCAAACACAAGTATAACTTTGAAAAATAAAAATCCTAAAACTTATGAACGGCTACAAATACAAAAAGCCTAAAAAATGAAAAAAAAGTACTGTTAAGCTAACAATTGCCATTAACATACCATGTAGAACCGAATACAGGCTTTCATTGGGTAGATAATCATAAACAAGAAGCTTCTCATCTTTTACATAATTATAAGCTCTAAGTCTTACTACATTGGGATGCCTGAGCTTCCCAATCATCTTCGTATGTTGCTCAAACTCCTTTCTTGGCAGAGGGCTCACATCTTTCAGTTTATTGACGGCAACGACACACCCATCATCAAGCATGACCTTAAAGCTCCCCTTTCCCAACATTTCGGCAGAAGCCCTCAGCAAATTCTCCAAGTCAAACTGCTTCCTTCTGTCAAATAACACCAATTTGGATCTCTCCATTTCAGGCGTCCCCGACGGAAAATCCATCTTTTCGACGCCACTTTTCCTGTTAAGCCTCTCCTCCTATGCATACTTTATCCAGTAATAGACAACAAAAATGAGTGCTATTAAAATCAGCACAACTGTGTCACCCACAAAAATCTTGCTTCTTTTTTTCGCATCAAGAATCGAACCGAGGTCGAGATTTGGGCGATAAGTATTCACAAAGCCCTCTCAAAACTCAAGTACACTCTAACTTTTGCAGAACCAAGGTAAACGACCCAATCAACAGTGTGGTAGTTTGCAACGGTTAGAAGCATTGGATTTCAACGCATATCCTCCAAACAAATATTACACGTTGATTTTCTGCAGCCTGTCAGACTTGGCAAGGCTTGTCTCACTAACTACACGCCTTCAATTTAATAATATTGTAAAATTTTGGACATTAACTAAATGGGTTATAGTTTAACAATGTGTATAATGGTATTGTCTAGTCATTGGCTATAGTACAAAACCTATGATATAATTATAAACTAGAAATCATATGTGAAATGTACGATGGAAACGCTGAAGGGGATCGAGCTAAGAATTAAACCTTAAGGAAGCGAATAAGAGGGAGAGGATGGGGGAAAGAAGATGGGGTATGAGGGAGGAGCAGTGCATTGTGTTCCACTGAATTTTCTCTATCTTGGTAGCATAATTTATTTGAGTGAAATATATGTTCAAAGGGGATGAACTGAAAAATTGAGGAAAAACGTAAATGTTTAGCAAGTGTATTAAATTAGGATTTTTATCTGCATTCGCCCAAAATTTATGCCCTTTCTTGCCAAGGGACGGAGGATATTATCTTTCGCTAGAACAACAAACTGGTTGGAGTTGCACGGCATCCAACGTGATGAAAATGCCAAAGACTGACAATAAATCGTTGATGCACCACCGTCCATCTAGCTGAACTTCGTAGTGCTTGCATTCTGGCAAGGAAAACATACAAAGAAACAACGTGGAGATTAAATCCGAACTGTAACCATTGATGGTTCCTCTTACAACATATGTCAACGAAACCGTCTGATAAAGTCACAAATGTCCATACATGGTTTCCAAATGTATTGGTGGTACGATATGTAGGAAGCAGGGAGACAACGCGTTCACGTGGAGCAGTTTACCGTGTCAGTAGCGAAGATAACGCAACTGGAAGCTAAACCAAAGGATTGTTCCATATGAGTGGCCAACACAGAGTAGAACATCCTTGACAGGTGGCGATTGGCCAAGGTCACCAACAATAATGATAGATCTGTTCCCAAATACGGAAGACTCGAAGAAAATGCTTACAAATGAGTTTAAAATGTTAAGTTGGGAATTGGTGAGAAAAATAATTATGCTTCCAAAACAAATTTAGATCAACTTGGCTCAAGAACAGTATTGCTAGAAAGAAACTTTTGCTTGAAGTTGGGAATTCTTGCAAGGAGGCTACCAAGCTCTATCCAATTAGTGAGAAAAACAATTACGCTTGCGAAATATATGTAATCTAAACACTGTTAACTTTTCTTTCATCAGCAAAACAACATAAGAAATTTATTATGCTAGTGTCCACAGTACTTCCAAGAAAAATAATGTAAAATGCATCCTTTCAATGAAGACAATGGTCTGCCCAGCTGGCCATGAGCTCAAGTCCCCAGATCCCTCATTTTCTTACATTTTCAATCATTTACCGAAAACGAGACATTCTTATTAAAACACAAAGGGCAGTAACCTACTTCATCTTCTAAAACAAATTTAGATCAGCTTGGCTCAAGAACAGTATTGCTAGAAAGAAACTTTTTCTTGAAGTTGGGAATTCTTGCAAGGAGGCTACCAAGCTCTATCAATTGGTGAGAAAAATAATCATGCTTCCAAAATGAATTTAGATAAGCTTGGCTCAAGAAAGGTATTGCTAGAAAGAACTTTTGCTTGAAGTTGGGAATACTTGCAAGGAGGCTAGCAAGCTCTATCCAATTAGTGAGAAAAACAATTACGCTTACGAAATATATGTAATCTAAACACTGTTAACTTTTCTTTCATTACCAAAACAACATAAGAATTTTATTATGCTAGTGTCCACAGTACTTCCAAGAAAAATAATGTAAAATGCATCCTTTCAATGAAGACAATGGTCTGCCCAGTTGGCCATGAGCTCAAGTCCCCAGATCCCTCATTTTCTTACATTTTCAATCATTTACCGAAAACGAGACATTCTTATTAAAACACAAATGGCAGTAACCTACTTAAGCAAGCAACTCAAATGAGCATGGTAACCAATAAGAAAACCTATGCATTGAATAAAACTCGTATGAAAAGGAAAAACCCTCAAGTTTGAATAAAAATGCCAGCGGCAACGGTGAGACCACATCAATATATCATTCATATGAATATGAAACATACTATAGATCTTCCAAGATATAGGTAATAACTGATTAAAATCTCATTTCTGTTACTCTTTATGTCAACTATATATATATATAGGTAATAACTGATTAAAATCCCATTTCTATTACTCCTTGTGTCACAGCTATAATGTAAACCTTTTAAACACAAGACTCATTAAAGTTCTTCCAAGATATAGGTAATAACTAATTAAAAGGCCCATTTATATTACTTCTCATGTCAACTATATCGTAAACCTTTCAAACACAAGACTTGCAAATCAAAAACTTTAAAGTGCACTCTTGTACAGTAGTTCTGTGAAGAAATAAATCAGAACACGTCTGACAAGATCAAGAGTGAAAAATAATTAGCAACCCATTACTGCACAATTATAAACAAAAACTCCTTGATGTTCCTTGACTGCCAATACATTCCACTGCAGAGGTCCTTCATCAGGGGTAGGATGCCATGAATTCATCTCAATGCTTTCACCATCAGGTCCTCTCTGGCCTCCAATCACAATCAAATCATTTCCACAGGCCTTAAATGCGAGATCCCAGCCATTTGTTGAATCTGCTCTCACAGGCAACCTTCCCAACACCTTCCATGTATTGGTTTCTTTATTATATTTTTTAACTTCATTCTGGGAGTACTCCACGGCATAAAGCTGATCATTCACTACTGCAACCAAAGGAGGTGCATGTGCCGCTCCATTGCCACCTGGGTACATGTTTGGAATCTTCCGCCATGTCCTGGTTTCAAGGTTGAATTCTTCCCCACAAGTAAGAGACTCCGTATTACTAATCATCCCACCGATGACATAGAACTTGCCGTCTAAGAAAAACCCTGAGCAGAGCTTTCGGGGGGAATGAATATCAGGCAGCGCTTCCCAAGTGCCCAGCTCTGAATTATAAAGCTCTGCCGATTTACGAACAAACCCAATGGTATCGCAACCCCCTGCCACAATCGCCTCTTTTTACAGCTACCAGAACCAAACAAGCACCTAGACTGATTCATATGGCAAAACCAAGCACTTCCCTCCCAAACACAAGCAATGTAGTACCCACTGCAAGAGACTCCTTATCTGCATAAGTAAAGCAGTCATCAGAAGGCATCCGGGGCAGCGCATCCAACGCTGCTGCCTAGGATCAAAGGCCTCCCATGCAACCAAAGTGCACAGAAAATAAATCCAATGCTCCACAATTCCAAGCCGTCTCCTCAGAACATAAAGTTCCCCATTTTGTACTAAAGAATTCAATCTCCGATTCACCAGAGCAAGGGCGGCACCATTGTCTGATCTTGATGATCTGGCAAGGCAACTCATGGCACCCCTGGCAATATTGTTATCATCCGACCCATCATGTGATCCCCCTGCTCAGTACAGTCAGTGCACTCAAATGATGAAGACGATGATTGTGCAGAAAAGGTAAACTGCCTAGAGCTATACAGAGACCGAGTGTTTTCCAATTTCCTGAGTTTAAGAGGGGGCTGAAATTCTCTTTCTTTTCCCTTGTCACCCACGGGACTCGAACCCTTGATCTTTTCGCAGCTCAAACAAGCAAGTCATTAAATACCAATGCTGCTGATGTTCTAGCTGTTCGCGGGAGCTGGGTAAAATCTGTGGCAGAAAACAACCGCCCCGGCCGTCCAACATGGTTGCCAAAGAGCTTATGCTATATAATCCCTTCCCCCTAAAATCTCTCCTTTACAGCACCAAAAAACTATATCCTAGACTTCTTGTTAAACCTTCTATAAATAGTCTCAAATGATGTGGCGAAATACGCACATTTTCTGACAAAATTTGTAACAAAAAATCAACAAATTTCTCGGCCAAAACGTCTGTAACAATACAATCCTAATGGGAAAGAAATGCAAACCCTCAAACAACCAAAAATGTTCACAAATTTCCCCAACCAGAACACCGATTTATAACAAACCCTACATACCAGAGCTTCCCAGGCTGAAATGACGGCCAAAACCTACGATTCTGGGCTAGAAAAATTGCTCCTCGAGTGCCAGAAACAGCCGGCAGCACCGATCTGTAAGCCGCGAAGAAGATTTCACCGCATTAATCCGAAAGCTTTGGCGACCATTTCAGGATTCAAGGGTTTCTGTTATAAATAAAATTGCCTCTTACTGTATTCTCCTTTCGGGACTCTGCAACATGCGAAGGCTCCGCTTCCCTTTGCTCGGCTTTCTAGCCTTTCCAAGATTCCGCTCGGTTCACACCG
This sequence comes from Taxus wallichiana var. yunnanensis, assembly GCA_018340775.1. Lineage (NCBI taxonomy): Eukaryota > Viridiplantae > Streptophyta > Pinopsida > Cupressales > Taxaceae > Taxus > Taxus wallichiana. The sequence goes on along the minus strand of CM031244.1, from coordinate 367,889,774 downwards.
CGGAGAAGCTCGTACGACAGAACACATTAAATCACGAGGTGTGTTCGCCGAAACAAGACCTGGGGGAGAAATGGAGGGAATATAGGGGGCTTCGGATTGGCAAGAAAATCTCAGGCGAGAAATTGTTAAATACGGGGAGTTCGTGCAGCCAGCGTACAGCACTTTCGAATTCGACCCGGAGTCGGAAAACTAAGGAGGCTGCAAATACCGATAGATTAAACGGCGACTGGATGGCTACACAGACGGGCTTCATTAAACGTAGAATTACACACATCTGTCGATTTTTCTGGACGGAGTTAAACTATTCAATTATCTTTGTTCACCTTTTATTAATGTCATAATTTGTAAGCCATCAAATGCTTTGCAACCTCCTTAACCAGGCCTAGAACATGTGCATAAACCAAAATCTAAAAATGCACAAAACCCATTGTTTCCAACGACTTATTAGTAAAGGCCACGATTACAACAGTAGGCGTACACTTAAGCCAAGATATGCAAAATAAATGCAGAGATGATCATTTCCATGGCAAATATCTTCTTTACGGTTTATAATGGGTCATTGTACATGGATTTTGGTTACATCCTCTTCAAGAAATTTTAAACCCCAATTGAGCCAGTGAGCCAGCGAAAATACACATCTAGCTACTCTTACATTCTTTCTCATATTTACATAGATTCAAACCCCGAAAACACAGACACTAAATACCTACTAGGAAGACCAGTAGCCATCGCTCTTGATGGAGTCCACCTCTTGGCTGAAATCGCTGCCATCCTCCTCGTTGTTGTCGTTTGACTTTTGTTGGCCGTAATCATCCTCTTGGTTGGGGTTCTTGCTCTGCTTGCTTGATTGCAGGCCCGTGTGCTCTGTATTCCCCTCTATTCGGCCTGCGCGGAACTTGCTTGACCGCCTTTCTGTCTCTCCTACACCAATCTGGATTTTCTGAGATGCCTCAAATGTTGTCACCGGATCTGATGCCAACGAAACGTCTTTCCTCGTATCTAGAAAAATTGAACGCACACTTGTCTCGCCTTCTAATTTCCAAGAGACTGAAATTTGCCTCAACTTAATGCAACCACCCACCGATCGCCGTTGGATTTCAATGATTCTGCCCGAAGGAATGTTATGCATCTGATTTCTGACCTTTGTCAGAACCAACAGGTCCAATCTCACTATTTAACGCCTTCGGCGTAATAAGGGATGAAGTTAAGATTGTACCTTGAATGATTTTAGTAGAATATATACTCTCACTCCTTTACATCATAGCCCGAAAATTTAGTACACCTTCAAATTTAATCACGTTTTTTTGGAGAGGGTATAATCCACTTAAATGTTTTCATAGGGCAGTCAAATTTTACACCATGTCATTGTGAGATGGAAAGGTGCTCATTTGTAGTAAAAAGAAAAAAGAAGAAATGGTATAACTTGTATTTGTAATGTTCTAAATCAACCAATGACCATAAAAAGGATTTATTGGTCTAATCAAATGAACTCTCCACATAACAACTGATCTAATTCATTTACTTGTGGAATTTCTTGAATCATGTTTCCCTATAACACAAGCTTAAATTAGTCATGGTAACAACATTTTTACTATTGTTCATGATGTTATTTTCAACTAGAGGATGGAAATATCATTACTAGCATATTTGAGGTGTTCAAGGACATCACCCAAATTGATAACTTCATCTCTTATATTGATCAAATCTTTCTATATGAACATTTACTAGACTCTTTATTGTAGGATTTCACATTGGGATCTTGCAACCACCCAAGGATATAAAGAAATAAAACAATCAAGAAAATACGAAGTGTGTTTACACACTCACATATATTTCAATTTCTAACTTTGGTAATTTATCACTTAATAATATCAATATTGACTTAATCCCTTTAACCATGACATTTGCACATATTTTAAGTTTAATTGATATATCCTAGTCCATCACTAGTCCTATTTCAAGACTTTCTCTCATGAATGCACTATTAAGCGACTTATAGAAATACTCACATCAAATGGATGATAAGTCAACTTATCTTAATTGTGATGGACAAAGTTTTACACCATTGTATCTCAGTCCTGAGACCAAATGGCCCAACATGACCAAACTATCCAATGGTTTTGTTCTAGGAGAAAATTTGATTCATGACAACCTAATGGTCATTTTATCACTTAGTATATCTTCTTATGGATCATCATCTCCACCATTGGTTGTCCTTAATTAAAAATTAATTTTTGATATAGCCCTACATAAGAAAACCTAATGCACTCATTTTATCACCTAACTAGACCTCCACAATTACTAGTACTCACCTTAAATAATCAAGTACAAATTATTCAAATAGAAATAAAGTATCTCCCAAACTTCTCTAAAGTAGTAGTAGACATTAGGATCAACCCCACATATATATGAAGCAACTGCAAACTAGGTTCAAGAGTCAATCTTTCTAAATCAAAATCTCAATATAGAGCTAAGTCGAGAACAAACAAGAGAATTCAGCTTTGTAAAACATGATCAAGTGATCGAGTTATAAAATATAGTTACATCAATTCATATTATGTCTTATCTCTAGGTGGATAATAACATGTGGTTTAAGGTCTTTACAAATTATTACCAATGTAGGTGGTGAGTGTGAAATGCACTTTGACCCAAACAGTAACTATCTTGCAAGGGTTTTACCCTTAGATTTTTATATTAGGTCAATTTGGTCTATATCATAGGGTTTAGTGCATTACCAACACCATATATTTTCATCGAGACACATTTCATTCATGTAAAAGGGTTTTGAGAGGTTCAGGACACCATATTTCCATACCAAACCACCAAGTATGATGAAGCTACCAAATAGTTTGGTCTTAGAAAAATGGTTTCATTCTTGTGTTTAGTAAAGTTTTAGAATCTTACATGACGTATCTACATGATATTTCGAAGGATTTCATCCCTTTATGGCACCTAGATCACCTTCCGGACTAGCCAAGGTGTTATGTTTTTTCATCTTCTTGAGTTTTTCTATATTTAGTGGTTCCCTAATTAAACACATTACTTCTCCATATCATTTTATATGTATTATCATGTTTAAATGTTGCAACATTTATTGATAAGTCTTATTACAAATTCATGTAACACGTATAAAATGTGTTCTCTATAATCCTTACTAAAATTCAATCAACAAATCCAATTTGTCTTGAATAATTTATCATCAAATTCACATATGAGAAGAAAACTATAAAATATTGCATTCAAGACACATGAAGGATTGTATGGATAGATTGTAATGTCATTCAAGTTGAGTAATGAGCCAAGAACATTTATGATGTTGATGAATTATGTAATGATAAATTTTATAGGAAAATTTGAAATTTATTTAGATGTCATCTTGATATTCGGTAGGTTGTGGGAACATTAATTGAACAAAATAAGACAAGTATTACAATGGTTGCGAAGACAAGATGTTGATCTATTTTAAGAACTACAATTTCATGCAAGAAGATATTTTGTATGTACATGAGATTTTTATTCCTCATACAAGGCTAAAGATGGATCTTGAAAAGGTGTGAGTGATACTAAAGTGGCATTCAACACATAATTCCTTTGAGGTATGAATATTTCATGGCTTGGTGAGTTTATATCCCAAGTTCATCAAAAAATTAAAAGGAACATGTATGCATATCATAAAGGTTATAAGATGAACTATAAGAAATATTTTGTTTATAGTTAGATTGTAATAAATATTTCTAAGAGTTGGAAGAAGATAATGACTAAGAAATACATTGTAGTGTTACTTGACTTTAAAAATGTGTTCCAGTATATTATTATTGTAATGTCATAACCATTGGTGCATGTGAAGTTACGAGGTATACAGGTAGCATATTACATTGAAAATCTAAACAATAAAAAGAGGAAGTATAATGTGTATGATCAAAGGCTCTACACAATTTTGTAGGAACTCAATAAATGGAGGCTTGCCCTATTGTCAAACTTGTTTTTTCTATACACTAATCATCTAACATTGTAATTTAAAAACAATAAAGGAAATTTGAATTAAATGTTTATGAAGAGAGTGAAGTACCTACAAGAGCTATAATTTTTTTACAACATAGGAGTGAGAAATAAACAATAAAGGAAATTTGAATTAAATGTTTATGAAGAGAGTGAAGTACCTACTGAGCTATACTTTTTTACAACATAGGAGTGAGAAATATAACATGTTTTTAATGGTCAACTAAATTCAATATTATATCACTAGAAATAAGAAAAGAGGTTTTGGGTTTTCAATCCATAAAAAATGATGCATACAAGAGATGAATATTTTCATAAATAATATGAGGTGTTCGGGAACCAATTAGTATCGTAGGACACCTTGGTTGGAATATTTTGTATAGGAGGGCCTATTTGTTCAAAGCTAAATATTTATGCATCCAAAGAGGATCAATACGAGATAATATGGTGAAATAAAAACACAATGGAGGAATAGTAGTACATTTTGGAGTAGAGAATACTCTAACTCAACTAGGCGAGGATATTATTAGCTACTGAAATGAGTGTGTATGTGTAAAAGTTTTTGTAAGATTGAAGGGTATTTTAGTTGGTCAATAGAAGATCACATAATCAAATGTTGTATAAACCCTTACCCATCCTTAAGATGATTTGAGAGTGTCTGAAGCATGTATTTTGTATTTGAATTACGAGAGGACATAGGAAAGAGATGATTATGTCTATGTTGTGGTGGATTGGATTTTGAAAATGGAGAATTTTTTCTATTAAAAGACAAGTGATGCGATAAAAATTGCATGTCTTTTTTATAGAGTGGTGGTAAGGATATATGGGTTTTTATGATGTATTATGTATTCTAGGGATACCCGATCTATCATCTAGTTTTTATGAACACTATGGAAAAAGATAAAATAAAATTTTAATTCAACTCGGCACATCATCCCTAGGTAGATAGATAAGAAAAGGTGGTGAATACTAGTTTGGTGGATTTACTTAGAGTTTGAAAGGGGATAAGCTAAGAAATTTTGATTTGGTACTAGCACGATTAGAATTCATATATAATAAATCCATCAATAGGAGAAAAACAAGATACTATTCTAGATTATAAAGAGTAGTATACGGTAGGGAGTGAAATAGTTGTGGAATGTCAGCTATGGAAAAGGAATGATTCCCTCGAGATGAAGATTTTGTGGAAGATATGCGAATGTAGTAATATAAACAATGCACAAATTTGAAGAGAAGGGAAATGAATTTCAAGTTGGAAAATTTATTTTCTCTCATTTTATAAAGAGGTTATTACCTAGATGCACATATGAAAATTTAAAGTGGGAGAAAATATGGTCATGCAAATTATTGAAGAGGATTGTAATTAACACATATGATATTGAATATATAAAAGGGATAGATATCTCGGACATATTTAATGTAGCATACATATACCCATATCATGAAGGGAATAACGATGTAGATGATGAAGAAATTGGATAAAGGAAACAAATGTTAGAGAAGGTATGAAAAGAATAAAAAAATGGGGGATTGATACCAAGATTGGGAATACAAGCAACAAGAAATGTAACGAATATATTGTAAAATGGAGAGGGAGAAAGAGGTGGAAAATGTAACTCGGATTAGCTTCTAAGAATCTACATGACAAAAAAAGCATGAAGAAGAACATGCATGAGTAGGGGCTCATCTTTTAAAATTCACCCAATGTTTATGATATGATAGCATTTGGGTTCTGCATAAAAAATTGTATCAACTACAATGGTCGGATAGATTTTATGCTATATGAGATTCTTTGAAGGTCGCAATCATTGTAGAAGGATACAACAATGTCGTAGGGTCTACCAAACTTGTGATGGTTTGTCGATGTCATAGAAGTATAAAAAATCCGGGAAGGTATATTGAATCCATGGAGATACTTAAAATTATTATTAATCTTACCATGCCACAAAACTATGTAGATGGAAGTATATGGCTTGTAGAAGTTTGGAAAAAGTCAATCCAATTTGTATGGACAATTCAATACACCTTATTTTTTAATATGTTATGGGTTGGGAATATTTATGGGTAGAATGTAGCTAATATTGAGGATGAATTCATGTGGTTTGCATGCCAATATAATCAAACCCATGAACAGGTCTAGAAGGAGGAAGTAGAGCCAATGACAAGAGATAGACTTCAAAAAAATTGGTTATTAAAAATTTGACGATGACACAAATTTTTTTAAGTGATATTTCATGACTATGATTGCATCGATCTCGTAGGATATTTTTTTAGGTTCTATCATCATAGATAAGTCTATTTTTATGTGATGTTTCGTGAATAAAAATTAATGGTTGTGATCCTATGATTTTATATATCTATTGTTATTCTATGAACCTTTGAGGGCTATGTGGATGATGGATGCTCATAATTAGCTCCCTTTTACATGTATGTACTAGAATACATTGCATTTAAATTAGTAGATCTATTATGATATTTAATCACTTGACATATATCAAGGGATAAAATTGGTAGATAAATCACATTTTGATAATAGTAATTCTAGAGACACCGTATTTGAAATAATAAATCTCAACATTTTAGATTCAGCGATGACATAAATATTTATTGGTCCTTTGGTAGAAAAGACCTATAAAATATTATATACCACCTCAATGGAACATCAAACCATATACAATTCCACAATGGAGATTGAAGTAGAAGGTAGCCTTCCATTTTGGATGTGCTCATTTCTAGAAAACAATATGGTAGTCTTGCACATTAGGTATATAGAAAGAAGACACATATGGATCTATATCTAGATAATAACTCATATCACCACCTAGCTCAAATAATGGCATTTTAAAACACATTGGAAACAATGGCATAAGAGTTTCGGATGAGGACCTTTTATGATGAAACTAGAATATTTAACCGAGGATATTACGTTGAATGGTTATAATGATAGATAAATATAAAGGAAATCAACCACTCATCATCTTAGAAAGAAAAAGAACCATGAATGGAAGAGAGAGGAACCATAATTAAAATACCATATATATAATGCCTCATAGATAGAATTGCAACAATTCTAACAATGAAGGGTCTAAAGGTAATTTTTACTCCCTTAGAAACATTGAGAAGCATCATTGATAGAGAAAAATAACCTCAAGACCCTAACATGTTGAGGCGACAAGGATAAGCAAACCAATTTCTCAACTTCATTTTGGAGGTGTCTTGTTCAAACTCTTTAGAAGAATGGGCCTTTGGAAAGAACACTACATTACTGGCGGAGGTGTTAACCGGGTTAGCTCGCGAAATACACGTTGAAATACTCAACATCATAGATCGAGTTAAGGTTGATATGGAGGTGATTCGTGAGGCTTTGGAGTTGGGTTGGATAACATGAAAACATAGGGCGGCGAGTATCACCCTTGGCACATTGTGGGAGGTCAACATCCAAGCTCATTGACCCATGGGTGCATCAGGTGAAGCTCATGGAATTGAGTATGTAGGTTCAAAGGGATCCGTTCGGTCACATAACTTGGCACTCAAGATGAGTAGGAGGTGTGAATGAATTTAGATTGGCACATAACGCATGATTCATGCGAATCACTCAAACATTGGTCTTTGAATTGAGATAATCCCAAGCTCGAAGATCAACTTGCGAAGGGCTTGGTACATGTAAATTTGTGTGGGAATAGTCATAGCAAAACTTAGAGGCTCTTGGTATGTATGATGAGATATGGGGAGATGGCCAAGTTCATAGGCCAAAGTGATCATCGATCGGCTCTGCGTGTATAATGATGGAGGCCGAGTTGCATAAGAAAGGTGAGTTGGTAGATTTCAAGAATTGTTTTGGAGATTCCCATTTTGGGCTATCGGGGATGCTTGGTTCGAAATCACCTCGGCGAGATGGAAAATTTGAGGGATAAATTTGAAGCCCAAACTCCAAAATTCAGAGGTCAAAGCTTGTGCTTTTCGCGAGTTTGGGAGTTGAAGTCTTGGGATTCGGGGTGATTGGGGTGAGTCATTTCGGGTTCTATGTACGAAGGACTAAGTCATCATGTGGGTGGTTTCAGGAGTGATCGAGTCATCAAGTGGGTCATTGTGTGACATGGTGAAATATCCCTAATGGAATATTTCTTTAAACTACATAAAATATTGAAAGATTGCGGCCAAATTAAATACTTTTTATGCGATTTCTATAGTAGGGACAACAAACTAAATAAAATCAATATCTCCCAAAATATTCATTCGAATTACTTGAAAACTTAAAGAGGGCTTGATATTATTATAAAGGACATAATAACACTATTTTTGGAGTTTTACATAAATTAAAATGCTGCCAGAAAAAGCATAGTGTGCCCTAGACAGCTAGAGACTTTAAAGGCTCGTAACTCTCCAAATACTAGAGTAGAAATTAAGGGTCTTTGGTAATAACATTAACAGAAAAGGAAACAATCTTCCCATCTTCAGATATGAAATGGCCGACTGAAAAACCCCAAATAGAGGCTACACGCTTTGGAGAAGGGGTCAGAAAATGATGGACGCGCCTTCAGCGTGTTGCCATGCCCAACCCAAAAGGCTACCGTGAATCTGATTGGGGCCCCTCTGCTTGTCTTCCCCAAATGCCCCCAAAACCTACGAAATCCTTCACGAGATGCCTTTAACGAGTGATCATGCTTTGTCCAAATGGCTGCCATGGATTTGATTTGTTGTCGTGATACCGATCTAGAAGCCCACTGTTTATCCTCTCCCAATGCCACCAAATATCTACGAAATCCTTTCTCTAAGACCTCTAATATTGTCTACGCCATAGCCACAAAACGGATCGAAATGACAGGACTAGGGTAGATCTCTCACTACCAAAGAATGCCCTGCTAGTTAGGGATAGGTCTCTCACCACCGAAGCTAGGGTGCCTATGGGATTTGACTCCACAAGCTGTAGAAATGCAACAACAACAATTTGCACATGAAGTGGTCAATAAAATGTATGTCCAAAAAGTGTCTTTCCTTTCTCTCCCAGCTCTTATATACTTCCCCTCAGCAATTGAGCTCCAATAGCCCTAGGTGCCTTTCAAACCATGGAGGGGCTGATAAAAGAAAAGTAACTAAATTTACTCCAGTAACTAAAGTTAGAACCACAGGGCCCCATTCCAAAATCCCCCAGCGTCCATAGCCCCTTAGAAAGGTCATGGTTTGGACTCAACTTGGCCCATGGGTCTTTGGCGTAGAAAAAGGGACATTACAAATCCTCCCTTCCCGAGAAATGCTTGACCCCAAGCATTATTCCATCATCTGCAAAAGTTGAATTCCACCGAGTAAGTTTCTCCACCTCACCCTACAGTCAACTAATGATCGGTGTGATGCGACGTAACCAAGACACCTCATGTAGTCATCATGGTCTCCATGCCGTGTAGAGAACAATGTTGCTCCTAAAGTAGTATGATGCCCACACCGACTCTCCATTAGTGCGACACCAAAATTGCTAATCTATCTAATCCCTACCAATGTAATATTGTCATCATGTGATCACTCACTACCTCTCCAATCAACTCCTGGGTATGAAAGTCCACTTTGAATCCTGTAGAAGCCCCAAATCCACCTATGAAACAACCTTGTACATGCACAAATGGTGTTAACTCTCCCACATGACCTGCACTCGTGTGAGAGCAAGGCTCCTCATAATGTATCTCAATGTGTCCTATGGAGGAAAAGTCCCAAGACTCCAGTAGACATTCAGCCGGCAATATCAGCTCCACATAGTACACCTCCTATGCTGAATGTGAACCTACTGAATAACCATGAGTCAATTTCGTCTCTCCATTGACTAACATGTGGGTGAAGTGATCATCAAGAAAAGTAGTAGTAAAATACATAGGAGTGTTTTCCAATGTTGATTCAAAAAATGATGAACCCGTAGGCTTTGACTTGTCACAGTGACAAACCGTATATGCTTGTATAAAGTTGGGGATATCCTCCCTCAACTCATGCCATCTGAACCTCTCTAGTATGAACCTGTAGGTCTCATTGAAACTCAAATGCCCATTCACAGAAGGACAATGCACATGTAGCAATATCTCCATCCTCAACCATGAATCGACACAAGAGGCTTAATATTCCCGATAGAAGATCATCTCATCCTCCATCTATAGTTGTCATCTGTATGTGACCATCCAGAATCTCACAAGTTTGTCGGTTCTTGGAGTACTCAACAAGCCAATGAGGTCCCCTGTCAACCGAGACTTTAGATAACCAACATAAAGATAAATTTAGATGATCTGAACCTGCATCCCAATCTCGATGTAGTCTCATGTGCAACATTCACGCCACACCCACATCCATTATACTCCACATCAATCTACAACAATAAAACTCCTCACCATGCTAGATTGTACTCTCCATCCCCTCAACTGTAACCACCCTAGGTGCTCCTGTAGATAATCCCCTCAAAATCACATTCCTGCCCTTGGATTTAAACTTCAGCTCCATCGTCTGAAAGTTAGTCCGAAGCTCACCAAGAGGGTGAAGCCACTGCACTCCCAACACTATGTTGGCCACTCCCATACCAATGATGTGGAGATCATTGGTAACTATATAGTTACCCATCATGATGCTCACTTGGGGACCCGACGTGTGCCCCTCATAGACTCTCCATTGGCTATAACCCCGTTGAGGCCCTCAAAATCCTCTATCTGTAATCCTTGCCTCTCAACCAATGAGGCATCAATACAGTTGTGGGTTGCCCCACTCTCAATGAGTGCCCCAACTTTCCGACCCTACATAACTCCTCTAATCCTAAATGCCTTGTACATCAGAGTACTAGACAATGTGGCTATAATCTCCCGAGGAAAATTCTCCTCCTCCTGCCTCGCATCAACACTATCCAACGCAACCCCATCTCCATCATCCCCCTCATGGGTCTCTATCTCCTCACCTTTGTCACCCTTGCTCTCCTCGAAGACCTCAATGAATTGGGCCTTTCCTCTACCTATGGAATCATGTTCTAAAATCCAAGGCGTGTGGCAATTGAAACATAGTTTATTTCACCTCGACTCATCCCTATCCTCTCGGGAAGTGATTGGCTTCTTAGCCACCTCCTGCCTCGATGGAGGCTCCCTCTGCTTGAATTTCGTATGATCCAGATGGAGGTTCCCTTTGCTGTACGCGTGGTGGAGCCCTCCGATTTGGAGTGGATAACTCCAAGTACTAAGCTTTCCTAACAGCCTTGTGTAAAGAGGAAGGCTCGAATGCCTTTACAAACCCAACGAGAGCATCTGATCAAACTGCTGCGAACAGTGAAATCAACCTCATCTCCGTGACTTTGGGTACAATGACTGATAATATCAGAAAATATGCGATATACTGATCCAGGGACCAGTTTGTCTCAAATGAGTCAAATCCCTGAAATACATGTCAGGGTCCCTTCTATCAAATATGCTCCCGAGTTTCTATGTGAGCTCTGCATAAGTACTAATGTGTATATGTCCCTGTGTAATCAGTCCATCATGCCCCCAATCATGAGCATCTCCCTCGAGATGTAAGATTGTAAACTTAATTGCATCTTCCTCATGCATAGGGTTCAAGCCGAGTATGTCTTCAACTTCTGAACCCAAGACTATGCAGTACACTTCTTAGAGCCATCGAAGTGTGGAAGGGAAATCTATCCCAATCTCCTATGTAACTCTGGTACCTGTGTCTCATGATCTCTCTTGGGTCTACTACCAATCTTCATTTTGTAATATTCCTGGTATGGCATGTTGTTACGAAGGCCCTCACTCAAGGTCTGGTACCTCTCCCAACAAGACTCCTCATCCAAAATATTTGTTGGCTGCTATACCTATGAAACTCTCTGAAGCCCCAAGGGCATGATAGAAGAATGGGAGGTCGCTGCCACATGTTGTCAACTCTTACCTCTTTGACCATGTTGTCCCATACTACTAATTTGTCCTCTCATTATGACTTCTTTTATACACAGTTTAGTAGGGTGAGGATGATTAAAAATATTCTCTTCCCCTTTTTAGCAAACATAGAACCAACCCTAGTACCTGGAGAGGTACTCTCCCTTCTTGCACCAGAGTCTCCAAGGAAGAAATCATGCTTGCCAACACTTGTAATCCCACAAGACACATTTGAATTCCTTCTTTGGCTTAAGAAATCGATCACAAAGTTTTTAAATTCGAATATATATTTTTGATAATGGCCACATATTACCGGATCCCATAGCTTATAATGCCCATGAGCCCTTGTATCTATTAAGTGAGCTAAAAATTGCCACCATATATCATCCACCAGATGCTCATATACACATAGTTGGAGTAATGGTCCCACAAGCCCCATGATGAAGACTTCATCATCTACCTTACCATGCATCTCATGATGGAAATAAATGGGAATAGGCCATAATAAATAAGACACATCATTGTGCTCTTCATACCTTTCAAGGCCATCAATGTACTCCGTGTGTTCAAGATAGACATATGTTGAGCTGCCCCCGACATTGTTGCATGTTGAAAGTATCTCGAAAAGCTGATTAGTAGTTCTTGGTTTGGAAATTACAACAGGTTGCAATTTTACACCAATATCCATGTGAGGCTCCTCCTCATGTGCCAACTACTCCATAGAGTCTTCTTTCGTGGGTGTAGGCTTCCTTGCATCATTTTCCCACATATTTTCCTTAAACTCTTGTTGGTGTTGTCTTGCTTGGCAGTTATCAATGTAGTAGCTCTAGTTCCGCTATTCCATTCCTCACACCATTTTAGAGTTTCCATTACATCCTCTTTACTTGCATATACAAATTCCTTCTCCTGAGCTGGAATAATTTCTCCAACAAGAAAAGTTTCACTAATGCGATTATTTTTCTCAATGGAAATCATACCTTTTTCTCTAGAAGCTTCTTCTTCTTCAAGTGAGTTCCTTTGTAACTCAGGTACCAACATATGATGATCTTGCTTGGGTTTGCTACCAATCTTCATTATGTAATAATCTGGAAATGGCATATTATCTCTGAAACCCTTACTCAAAGATTGATATTTCCTCCAACAAGAATCCTCATCAAACACCTCTATTGGCCGCCCTTTATCACTATTCTCACCATGTTCCTTATTGTCCCTAGATCTGTTTTGATTCACATTTTGAGTGAGCTAACTCAAATAAAGGTTAGTGGCTTCTTGTTGTTTCACCATGTTGGTGAACATTTCCTTCATAAAGCCCGACATTGAGATCTTTCCAAACTACCATATTTAACCCACACAGGATGGAGGAGCAACAACTATGATACCACTAAAATATCCCTAATGGGATACCACTTAAAAATGCATAAAATATTGAAAACTTGCAGCCAAATAAAATATTGTTTTATGCAGATTTCTACAGTAGGGACAATGAACTAAATAAAATCAATATCTCCCAAAATATTCATTCGAATTACTTGAAAACTTAAAGAGGGCTTGATATTATTATAAAGGACATAATAACATTGTTTTTGGAGTTTTACATAAATTAAAATGCTGCCAGAAAAAGTACAGCGTACCCTAGAAAGCTGGAGACTTCGAGAGGCTTGTAACTCTCCGAATACCAAAGCATGAATTAAGGGTCTTTAGTAAAGACATTAATAGAAAAGGAAACAATATTTTCACCTTGGATCTGAAACATTGATTGGAAAAACCCCCAAATAGAAGTTACTGTCGCCACGATTTGGAGAAGGGGTCGAGAAAATGATGGGCGCACCTTGACGTGCTACCACGCCTAGCCCAAAAGGCTGCCATGAATCGATTAGGCCCCTTTGCTTGTCTTCCCCAAATGCCCCCAAAACCCACAAAATCCTTCACGAGATGCCTTGAACAAGTGGCCATGCTCTATCTAAATGGTATCGTGGATTTGATCTACTTCGTGATTTTGAATCTGAAGCCCACTGTTTATCCTCTCCCAATGCCACCAAATATATTCAAAATCCTTTTAAGAGACCTCTAATATTGTCTCTGCAACACACCACTGAAAATGGATTCGAGAATGACGACTAGGGTAGATCTCTCACTACCGAAGAATGCCCTGCTAGCTAGGGATGAGTCTCTCACCACTGAAGCTAGGGTCCCTATGGGATTTGACTCCTAAGTTGTAGAAACGCAACAACAATAAATGCACTGAAGGGGTCGATAAAATGTATGTCCAAAAGTGCCTTTCCTTTCTCTCCCAGCTCTTATATACTTCCCCTCGGCAATCAAGCTCCAATAGCCCTAGGCACCTTTCAAACCATGGAGGGGCCAATAAAATAAAAGTAACTAAAGTTACTCCAGTAACTAAAGTTAGAACCACGGGGCCCCATCCCAAAAGCCCCCAGCATCCACAGCCCCTTGGAAAAGGTCACGGTTTGGACTCGACTTGGCCCATGGGTCTTTGGCTTAGAAAAGGGGACATTACACATGACAGGTACTTCTGAGATACTCAGTGGAATGATAGACAAGTGTTTAATGTGTGATCGAGTCACTGGTCGAGTTGACCGATTACAAAGGTGGTGCGAGGGCCTAAGTTGAATGGTGAGAGTCAAATGGGTGGTGGTTTCGAGGTACCCGTCACGTTAACGAAGGATTCCATGTTGGGAAGGTGCCAAATGAAAAGTGGTGGTGAATTTTCAACGTGAAACATGGAACCATCCGCATGAGAGGTGGTATTAGGTGCATCATGTGGTGAGTTGCAAGCGATCAATGCACAGGGAAATTTTTAAGGAAGGTCAAGATAAAGTTAATGTAAAATGTGGAGCAATTAGTGTGCAACATGTGGAGTGGGGTTGAAGGTTTAACCGTTTGATGCATGTCATGCACTTTGAACTCCATGACAAATGATAGTACATCACAAAGAGAATAAGAGCGAGTAACTTGTTAAGAGGTAAATGAGGAGCTTGCGGGTAAGAATGAAGGAGCTCGCCAACCGATTCGGTGAGCCATTTTGTAAGCCACCATACTAAGAACCCCAATGAAATTTTAAAACTGTGGGTCCCACTAGTGAACCTAAGATGAAATCCGAAGATTTTTTAAATTATTATTTTAATTAAATGGAGGAAAATTAAAAAAATTAATTTATGGAGGCATAATGGGGTGGATATTTACTTGGGGTACATTAATGATGGAAAAATTCATGGAGGACCATAGTTCTTTATGATTTTCCTTCTTTCTCTCACCAGCTCAAGCAATGTTATAAAATGTAAAGGGAATGCATTGTTTCAGAGTTAGACATTTTTTCAAGTTTCCCCTCCCTTCACAAGCTGAGTTGTTGTGAATTTACAGGCTCTCAATCCTTTATTTTGAAAATTATAATGGTAGTTTCTACCTCTCCTTGTTATAACGGTGCATTGTTCGATCCTTGGAGCAATAAAATGGTGTTTTGTGATTGATTGTCCATTCTTATATCATTTTTACTACTTTAATTTTCCTATATTCATGATTCTATGCATATTATGCAGATTTGATTTCTATTGTAGGTTTTAGGAGTTATTGTGCTTATATGGGAATGAAGTATGATATGTAGTTGGGTTTGTATTATAGGTCTATTGATCCCATGTTCATATTTCTTCATTGTGAGACAAAATTTGTTTAGAAACCACTTTTCTTGGTGCATCACCAATTCTAATTCGAGTTTTATTTCTTGCAAAAGCTCTCTCCCTAATCCCTAGAATTGTTACTATAGGTCTAGTTAGCCATTTTTATTGGATTAGGAGTAGTGTAGTGCTTAGTTTAGGAAGAGGAAGCCGGCCTTCTCCGGAGGTTCACCTCAAGCCCGCAAGTCCCACACTTGAGAGGTGATCCCATGTTACCCAATCACACCGAATGTCCTATTCATGACTTGGCCATTTGGGGTGTGGGGTGATTTAAGCGATAACATTTTTGGCACGATTGATGGGACCAAAAGAGTCAATTTTCACGAGGTTTTTGTATTTTTGTTCACTTTATTTCATTAAGTTGTTGTGCTCTTAATGAAATTATAGCCTTAGGAGGTATACCCAAGCACAATTGGTGAATCCATTGGTCTAAGTAACCCACTCTCTGAGTTGCAGACTTTCTTTTTCACCCATTTCCATCCATTTTCTTCCACATCTTTCCATTTTTCTCCCATTCATGAAGTTGTGCAATCATGGCTTCATTCCTATAGTGGAATTCACGCTTGTAGTAACAACAATGATTTCCATCTTCAAGATATTATAATCCACCTCTAGAAAAATCCTATTATGAATATCAATTTGAGCATGCATGTCCACATGAGCAAGATGCAAAATAGTTTGGTCATCCACCAAAATTTGCGGCTAGTGAAGAAAAATGGTATGCAAATTTTGGAGGCTATCCTACACTGAAGAAGACTAATTACAGAGAAAGGTTTAAGAGTTAGAGTATAACATGGTGCAAATAAGGATTAAGGAAATGTCAAAGGTGGCCTAGATTGGTTTTAAAATTCCATACCCCTATAAAGGCCCTATACCATGTGAGTTTAATCCTAAAAAAGCTGCTTCAATTCATAATCAAAATGATGACTAAAGTTGGAGAGTGGATCGAGAAGAGGAAATATTATGAATGTGATGTTAGTTACTCCTATCAATGAGAGGTCACTGCATTGCCACCTTATAACCCTCTTCCCATGTTTCCATCCATGCAATTTCAACTTGAGCCCCATAGTCCTAAATTTCTAGTTGCTACCCTTAATGTGGAATATACTTCTCCACCTCCTATTCTTCCATCCCATCATGGATATTCTACTCCTCTTTCTTCTAAAATTCCTTCTTTTCTACAAAGGCCATCAATACAAGAAGGTGCACCTCTTCCACCACCTCAAAAATGGAGGAAATAGTTCATCTCTAACCCACCTCTCCTCTTACATTCCCGAATCCATTTTGGGAAGACCAAGAATATGATTATAGTGAAGAATAAGAGGAGAACGTTAAGGAAACTAGCAAAGAAGAGCTTACAAAGCACTGAAGAAGTTGTTTGCAAGATTGAACATCAAACAAGTTCCTCTCCTAATTAAACCTCCACCTAAGGTTTAAATTCAAAAGCAAGTGGTGAAGACCAGATGTACACAAGAGAAAGCATCAGAAGATGATGATCAACAATTTGTTTGTTTAGAGTGCAACATCCACATTGGTTCCATATCATCGGAGGAGGATGGTTCACCACAGGTTGCAAATTCAGTTGAGGAAAAGCAAGAGTTGGCTTCAAATCCACAAGAAAAGGAGCATGTGCAAGTAAAAGAAGAAAAGCTATCAGATGTGTAAAATGTTACAAGTGAATGTGGTGATTCTAACTTCCATGCATGTTAAGAACTTGCAAAACTTTTGGAGAGTTGCATTATTCCACCAAGGTCATCACCACATATTGCAGCTAGTCATGAAGAGATTCATGTTATGAAAAAAATCATGTAGGTTCAAAGGTCTCCTATGCGAGGTCCGAGATTTCAAATCCTTTCCCCTCTTCGTCTTTACAAAAATAATATTTCTTAGATGAATTTGATCTTTGTAATTTCATGTTTGATCATGAAGACAATCAGGGTGAACAAAATTCCAGTCTAGAAATCACCATGGTTAAGGAGGTTGAAACTTTGACATAGCTAGGTAATGAAGAGACAATCTATCTATCATATTTGGAAGAATTTTTGGATGGACATGAGCCTATGAAAATTGTCCTTTATGTTATTTCATCATCTAGCCTTGATGCAAAGTACCTTTTTCCTTAGAAAGAAGCATTCAGGAAGTGCCTATAGTCTCAAGTTACCCTCTTGAGACAAAATGGGAGGAATTAAATCTTCCTTACGACTCATTGAACGAAGATAAAAAGGAGTACATAGGAGAAACCGAGTCAAATTCAAAATCCTTGTGCGAGAGATGACGTCATTGACGCTTTTTGGTCTCAATTTGGGAATCTAATTTAGTTAATGAACCAGTGATGAAGGAAGGTTTTATGTTGAATGAGGAGATTAACAATGTAGGCTAATCAAAGGAGGATGAATTCTTAGATGAGCAACACATTTTAAACATTTGTAGTGGTTCAACATTGAAGACTAAAAAACAATTCAAAACCGTTGCATGTTACGAAAGAACTCCTTGTTGTCAAGGAAGAAAAGGGAAATGAAGGGAACATCAATTTAGTACCATTCATCCATGTGGAAGATGACTTGTTTTAAATGGTAAAAGGAGAAAAATCATCTCATGGACAGCCATATTTTCTAGGAATGTCTGCAGGTAGATTTTCCTATTAAAATTGGGACTCAGAGTAATGGGCATATTCAAAGGGTTAGACCATGTACCATAAGGTATTTGGAATCTTTGGAGAAAAAGAGAATCCACAACCAGTCACATTCACTTTAGAATGTGAGGATGAGTTTCACAGCCCCAAGGATAAGTTACAATGCCTCTACAAAACAAATGCAAAGCAACTAAAAGAGGAATTCTTTCTCTTTCTAGTTGATGCCTTGGTGAACCAAGTGGATGTAGTAATTTTTCATGTTCCCTTAAAACAACATTATAATCCCATGTGTGTCGGCCTATCACCCGGTGGGCGTTGGGCACTCACACGAGGCACGCGTGGGAACCAAGCCCCTCCTTTATGTGAGCATTATGAGAAGATGATGCCATTGATAAAATATTAGATGCAGAAAAGTAAATGTTAATGCATTCATTATGAAATCTTAGGATGAGAGATTACACCAACATACCCATTCAGATAACAAGAGAAACATCATATAGAGAGCATATCTGACCCATAACATAAAGAAAAGTTACTAGGGTTTGCACCCATGAACTGTATATTTAGAACAGAGCCATATATTCATATTGATAATAGTTCCAATAACCACATTACACTCAAATGGCTCATAATAGACCAAATGCATCAAGACAAACATCACTCATGTATCGATGTCCATGCTTATGATTCCCAAATTACAAATTTTTACGAGACCCATCCCCTTAGACATAATGTCATTCCTACAGTCCTCTAATGAGGACCCCAACTCCAAGAACCTCCTAATATATTGTAGAGCCTTGCTCTTCCCATTCTATATGCCTTTGTTACTCTCTTGAAGCATATCTTCATCTCTTGGTCTCTCGTAGTGTATCTAACACACACCTCTTCTATTACTGAACATCTCTATAAATAGGTTCAACACCTACCACCATGCCTTCCTCCAGGAGAAGATCGCTTGCCAAGTGTCCATGTGGTCCTCTAATGGAGCATGATTATTTTGATCCAAGCTCTCCACTTTCTGCAATGATGTCTTCCTTAGAATATTCCATGTGTGGAATATTCTTTCCTTGACCACCAAGCCTCCAGGATGGCACCTTATCCACTCCGCATGCCTAGTCGGGTCATGTTTTTCCTCAAGTGATTCTTGGAATGTTGAATATGGATAAGTCCTGAGATCCTTTATTTTCCTTGCGCACACACCATGGTTTCTCCTAAACCCTTCTTAAACCCTTTTCATGTGTGTTTTTCCCCATGCACCCTTCTTCTTCCCTAACCCCAGGCGCCCACGTGCCCTTTGGTACTTAGCCAATATTCGAGGCCCAACATCACCCCACACTAAGCTTGTTCTCCATCCTCGAAACATCCTCTCCTTAAAGAATAAAGAATGGTGGGACTTGGATAGTCTGAATAAAGAATGAAGGAATGAATAATTAGAGAAATGAAAGAATGGAGATTGGAAGAATGAAGAATTCTACTACTCTTTGTAAAAGGAGTGGGAACTCCTTCGTCATTGTCACCTCGATATTCTCCAGGCATCAACTTTACCTTGTTCCTACTAGAGTAGGTCACCTACCGGAACACTCACCTCTTCAAAACTTAGCTCATCCCCCTTAGCACTCAACATATCAACAAACCCTCCCAAACCTTGCTAAGGTCATCAAGTGCATCTATTCTTCATGTGACCTAGGTGTATAGTTCCTTAAGACAATTTTTACCGAACCTTGCAAGGTTTCGATTGCCTCCATATTATTTTCAACCTCGGCTAGGATTTTGTCTCATTCTACCCTGTTCCCCTTATTTTTCTCTTAGAACTCCTTCAGATCCACCTCATGTGTAGCAACTAGTCTACTTGTTATTCTATCCCTATTGACGCAATTATCGTATACGGCCTCATCCATGCACCCGATGGTAGTACATGCAGGAGGCACAAAGTTTGGAATATCATGCCACTATCTCCCTGATTTTCCACCTTTCTTCCCTCTTCTGGTGCGCCAACACTTCTTCGGTTGATTCTAAAGTGAGTAGTTGTCTTTCCATGGTGAGGATGCGAGTTAGGTCTTCCAAGCACTGCAAGGTTGACTCGTATTGTTTTTTGGGTGGGGTCAGGTTAGGATTCTTCAATAGGATAAAATATGTAATCATTTCTATATTTTTGTAGACCTCATGCACCTTTGCCTTTTCCTCTCTTAATTTGTGCCTTAATTATGTGTCTTTGATCAACTCTTCCCGCTTGGTCCTTTCTCCTCTCGATGAGATATTCATTCTTCTTCTCCAATTCCCCTCCTAGGAATCTTAATTTTTCGTTCCTCCCAAAAAGTCTTTCCTCAACCTCAACTCGATACCTTGTTGAGTGCATTGTAGACTTGCTCATCTGATAACTGTTGAGCATTCACTAGTGGGTTTATTCCTTTGGTTGTTGGCATCTTCATTAGCGCCCCTTGGTTAACTTCAAACTCAGGCTCATCGACATGAGACTCAAACACCCAAGATAGAAATAATCTTCCTCATTCGTGGGTATGTGACCTCTTCTTCATATAAAGACATTACAAGGAGTTTGTTTATAGGCATGATACTCTAGAAGTGCACACATAGAAGCTTACTTGGATCATGAATATATCCCATCCCCTGTCCTTTTGCTACTACCACGCTCTTCCCTCTTGTGTGCCCTCCCTTAGGAAAGCTTCTTCTAAGCTGGGATATCCTCCCATGCTCCCATATTCTTTTTCCACACTTTCCTCTTCTATCTCCTTAAGCACTTAAATCGACTGCGCTCCACCTCCTTCTCTACTAAATCCTTTATTATGCCCACTACTCTCTTTCCGTATCATCTTTTATTTACTCTTTGGTAAGGTTGGGGTTCTTTGTTCTTTGGTATTTACTTCCTCACTCTCCCCTTTCCCTTGAGAACTTCCTTCCTCTTCTCCATTATTTTCTTCATTTCCCTCATCCTCGGAGTCATACACATCATAAACAGGATGGTCCTAAGCCTCTTCATGCTTGTCATCATCTCTCTCACCTCTGTAGGCCTCTAGCCTCTCTATTTTTTCTCGAGTTAGCCTTCTTTGCTACCTTCTACTTCTTCCTAACTGGTGATTCCAGTATAGGAGACTCTTCCTTTTCTTCTTCTTCAACAGGTGACTCCTTCCTTGGTGATTCTTCTTGTGCAAGAGGATCTTCTTGCTTTAGTACCTCCACTTGTGTGTATTTTCCTTAGTGGGGACTTCTTCCTCCATGCATATGTGCTTGGCTTAGCGCTGACTTGATGCACCCCACAAAATGTCTTGTTTTCACACTCGGTTCTTTCTTCTCCTACACTTCCTCTCTCTCCCTCTTCCTTGGTGCAACCTTATTTCTCCCGGTGGGGTCTTTTGGGATGGATACATCATTATCCAAGTAGGCACCCTTCTCATACTTAGACCTGAATTACAAGTATACCCTCGTTGCGGTCCTTCCAGTAATTAGTAGCATCATAGGTTTTCATCATTTGCACCTCATGAGAGACATACTTCTCCACATAGGCGCACTTCTTTGGGTATACACGATTTCTTTGTAGGTAGAAGTGGTACTAGTCTACCTCGATGAGGTCAAACATTAATCTTTTGCCTCCTTAAAGTGATTGACCCCTGCTTGAAAGTTTTGTGCGGTGAACAAGAAAGGTAGTTTACACCAAGGGCTCTTGGTCTCATTGATTAGAGTGAATCTTCCAATGTAGAACAACGGTATACAACAAACTTAGCTTTTCCTTGTACAACCATTGAAAAATTGTTCCGGTATCCTCCACTAAGCCCTAAATACATCACACATTATCTCATACCATTTCTCCAGTGTGCATTATGGGTGGTCATCATGGTGTTACAAGTGTACTTCTCAAATATTTTCATGGGGAAGGGTTTCATCTCAGGTACTCCCATTCAAACTTCTCTAGCCCATCGGGCACTCCAATTTTGATAAGATGATAATGAGGAGGATATTACGAACATAATCTACTTTCCTTGTGCGGTGATGATCTCTTATGTAATGTAGGTGGATAGGTTATAGATGGTTCCTTCTGAAATTTTCCGACACACATTTAGCTAGGACCTTGTTTATCTATGTCCACCTCTCTTGCCCATTCAGCTTGGTCACTAGGCACGCGGCCATCGTCATTCTTTGGGTCGAGAGATATCTAAGATATCAAAATAGTGAGACCCCTTCTTATAGTCATAGGCCTGGATTGTCTCCTTGATGGCCTCCTTATCCTCCAAGTCATCATCTATGGACTCCCCTTCACAAACAAGGCTAGTGAACTTAGAGATAAGTTGAGGGGTTATGTGCATTTGTGGCCTCCGAGGTAAAAGTGGTCCTCCTGCACACACAACATCAACCATTAGATACGAGTCACCGGGCTTTCCAAAATAGGGTAACTCATAAATATGCAACAACTCGGCCTTCCCCAACTTTACTTTGGC
Source organism: Taxus wallichiana var. yunnanensis (assembly GCA_018340775.1). Lineage (NCBI taxonomy): Eukaryota > Viridiplantae > Streptophyta > Pinopsida > Cupressales > Taxaceae > Taxus > Taxus wallichiana. Next base: position 367,867,120 of record CM031244.1, on the reverse strand, counting down.
TTCATCATTGTATATTGATATTTCTTTTTATTTCCTTTTGTTTGTTTGATGAAATAGTTCTAATGCCATCTCCTTCTTCGTGGTACTTATGCGATGGTTATAGTTTCTCATGACCATCCTCCTCATGTGGGATACCCATTCCTTACCTAGTAGCACTCCATCTGGGTATTGTATCTCTGCATACCATTTTCATTAAACCGGTGGTGGTAGTCTTCTTTCCCTTGTCCTTATCCTTATTTAGTGAAATGGCTATTCTCTTTGGTGTCATCTCCTTGTCGGGTTAAAAATAAACTCTTCCCTACTCCTCTTCCTCACTCTACTCGGATATGTGGCTCAACTTTCACGAAAAATCCCTCTACTCCCATGCCGTAGTTGTAGAACCTAATCCAAACAACTCTTTCACAAGATGGTGTACTCTTTTGAAATCTTCTTCCCTACGCTCGTGTAGTCCCTCTCCACTCTAGTTTGCAAATCACACTAGTCATGAACTCAAATTTCCACAATTCTTCCTTCTCACAAATCTTTCTTCATGGTTTCCCTAGTTTGCAAGAGCTATTTAATATCATGACAAAAAGGTAAATAATAATGTGCCCGACCTCATACTTATAGTTTTTTTCCTATCTTCCACGATAAATGCTATGCCAACCACTAATGTACTTAGCATTAAATGTGGATTTTCCACTAAAGCCGATCTTAAGCACCTTTACCCTAGGCCCAATCCTACGTGAAAAATCTCTACATCCTTTTGGTGCGCAAAAATCCTTTCGACCGAAAACTCTTACGCACGCGCGTTTGCGGTGTCGAAGGCACTTCTTCTATCCTTGTCCTGATTTTTTCCCTCACCTACCTCATGTTGTTCTTGTGCTTCTCATATTTTGTATGTGGTCTTCATAAAGCTATCTCAAAACCAAAATTCCTTGTCCACCTTTTCCATGTGCGCTCTCCTACCTTACACACTTTTTATCCTTCAATTCGGGCCATTAAAACAATTTCCACTACCAACTTCTTTTTCACTTCACACTACTCCATCCCACACTAAAACAAATGCGTGGTCCTCTGCACATACACAACCTTTTAAAATTAATAAGTGGTTACCGGTGCACATGGCACAAAAAACACAAACAAAACAAAACAAGCAATGAGAAAGGGAAACACGGGAAAATAAAATTCATTAAGGAATTATAAGCTAAATGGAAATCTTGCCTTATTTACAAACACAAGGAAGACTTATTTATAGTAGGGCTTGACCTAATCTCATTGAAATGGCACAGTAATGTTGTCTATCTAGCACTTGTAATTGGCTTGCACTGAATCAAGGATATATGAGATGATGTATGGTCCCAACCAATGGACTTTCAACTTCTCGAGATGGCACATAAATTTGGAGTCATATAGAAAAACTATTTTCCCAACCTTGAATTGTTTGTTCTTGATGTGACGATCATGCCATGCTTTTTTTCGTGCCTTTTTAGTCTTCTAAATCCATCTAGCAAGTGATCACCTTTCATCTAACTGAATTAACTTATAAATCCTTTCCTCAAGTGCTTGTTCATCAGCTAATTCTCTTGCCACGAGCAATACATAATGATGGTAACATGAATTCAACTGGAAAAACAGCCTCTGCGCCAAACACCAATTGAAATGGTGTGGCCTTGTTCAACCTCTTATAGGTTGTCTTGTATGCCCATAGAATGGATGATACCTTGTCATCCCAATCTTGTCTTCCTACATAGCAAATTTTGGTCAATGTGTGGCTTAATATCTTGTTAAATACCTCAACATTTCCATTCATTTGAGGGTGATAAGGGGTAGTCTTGTGATGGGCCACCATGAACTACGATAAAAGAATCGACCATCTCATTCAAAAAATGTGTACCCTTATCACTATTCAAGCTTAGAGGACACCCATACCTTGATTATATTCTCACATAATAATCTAGTAGTTATTGTTGCTATCTGATCTCTTTTAGATGTTTCCTCCACCAACGGTTAAGTAATCAGTGTGAGTAATGATATAACATGAACTAGTCCTTTGCGCGGTAGGTGAAATTATTACTACAAAGTCAATTGCCCATTTTTTCAAATGGTTATATGTTGTCTATTGGTCTCAAGGGTATATCATCTCTCCTTCTAGGTTTTCAACGCACTTGTGAAATGGTCACGGAGCCTTAAAAACTCAATACAATCTTGGTAGATACTCTCCCATCAAATCATTTCTAATAGAATCTTCCACATGGTGGCATTTCTTGCATAGTGCCCTCCTACAATCCCACCATGTGCTTCCTCCTTGATTGTAATGTGTTCATGTTCTAACATGCATTGTTGTAGAACCTCATCGTGTCCTAGCTTGTATAAAACTCCACTAATCAACATGTAGGGTGTGTCACTTATAAAGAACTACTTTCTTTCTAGAGCCTTCATTACTTATGGCGCCACAACCATTTTGAGGAACATAACAATGTATTCTAAGTCGAGGGCACATGCGTCACAACCTAAATTGTTACACGTCTAACATGGTATCCTCAATGCTCTGCACATCCTCTCCTAAGTCAATCCTTGATAAATGATCGGGTCCCGAACTACTCTTTCTGGTTTCACAACCACTTTGTAAACTCAAATTCTTAAAATAATAGGACCCAATCGACATATGCACCTTATAGAACTGGTTTGTTGACCAAGTACTTCAACGCCATGTGATCCGTGTAGAATATTAAGGGTGTTGCCGGTAGATATTGCTAAACTTAAGTAGCGCATAGATCATTGATAGTTCCTCGCACTCGGTAGTGGTATAGTTATGATCTGCTGGTGTTAACTTTCTCTTGGAAAAACACAAGGGATGATTAACAATTCCCTCACCAAAGTTGTGCTAGTATTTCTCCAAAGGTTTTCCCCGAGCAATCAACATGTACATGGAAGGCTTATCCCAAGAGGGAAAGCATAATATGGGAGAAATAATAAGCCTATCCTTTAAAGTGTCAAATTGTAGACACCAAATTCGTGTCTTACGACCCTTGTGACCCGCATCCCATTTCGCAACCTAACCTCATTACCTAAACCTTACACAATTATTTATTAATTACTTTGTAATTGATAAATCCCCATCACCTCACCTCGCCACCTCATTTTGCCACCTCATCATGACCTAGCCCTAATCCTAAACTAACCTAATTAAAACCTAAAACTTAGTCTACACCTACACCCATGACTAAGGACCCCTTTCTCGCACCTAAAACCGACCTTCTAGTCACTTGACCAAGCCATGCACTAATCTCTCGGGAGAAAAGCGGGAAGGTGGGCTGTTTACTAAAAATAGCCTACTTTTTCCTTACCGATGCCGGTTCTACTCGATCATTGCGCCGTCGGTTACGCAACCGCCATCGGTTCCTCTGTAAATGGGCTCCCAAACCAAAAACAAAGGAGGGGAATTTCATTTTGGATCGGTGGTCGAAGGGTTTTGAATCAATAGAAATCATTTGGGAGTGATCAAGAGAGTCCAGATCTTCACTTGATCGAAAGCGAGACGAGTGGAGAAACCGAAGAGTTAGCGACAGGAGAGCAAGCCAGGGATCGCAGCAATCGGATACCGAGCCTGTGATACTCAGGCTGATTTGATCTGCTGTGTGCCAGGTACCATCCTACCTCGGTTCTTCCTTTGCCATCGAGCTTCTTGGACTTGCATCTCCATGAATAATCGAAAGCTTTTACTTCTTGCATGTACTCTTTAATAACATTTCTTCGACTTTTTGAATCATAAGTCCTCACAAATCCATTCTTAGATCCACTACCCAATGTATCATTGCATCTAACTCATCATTCATCTAGATCTCATCACCCTATTTCCTAATATTACCTATATATGACCCTACAAATAACACAACTACCAAATAACACCACCACCCCACAAAACAAGTAACCTTCGGATCTCTAGACTCTACCGATATCGGTCATCGAACCGCCATCGGTTATTAGTAACGCCATCGGTTATTAGTAACCGCCATCGGTATATCGACTATAACCAATAACCACCTTTCCCCTACCCGGTTAACAAAGCAATTTAATTGATATCTTATAGTTTTTGTGCTAATTCATATTAGCAAGGGAACCGACCACCTTCGAAAGGAAGTTTTATATTTCACAGGGCTTAAGGCGCTTTCCTCATTTATTGTCTAATTAAAATCTTGTGGTCTTGTGTTCTTATTTGTAGGTAGTCATTCCAAGACAAAAAGGAGTTCTTCGCAGTGCTGATCTTTCTCTACGATGCGCGCACATCATCTCGACATTCTACAGTATTCCTCCTAGCCCCAACCCTTATCTCTGCTTTCTAAAAGGAACGAAACATTCCGAGTGAAACATTTTGGCACGCAGGTGGGACCCATCTTGGGTTTCTCTTTCTCTTGCTTATTTTCATTTTAGGAAGCATACTTGCATTCTTGCTGCTTTTGTTATATATTTTGTAAAGAATTTGTCTTGTTTTCCTAGTTTCGCATTAGTGAAAGTCATCTCTCTTGCTTCATCGAACATAATTTTTGATTTGGGTTTAAAACACGTGCATTGCATTCCCCGCTTGTTGTTTTTCAATTCTAGTGAACGTAGATTAAGTAACAATGTCGTCATTACGTGGGGTGATATCCACGGTATTGACAGAAATTAATCTTACATTCATTGCACAACACATACCGAATCACTTCACAATTAACACAACACTCAAACATCCCCCTTTTTCCGCGGTGTTATTCGTCTCCCGCCTTGATTGAGGTAACCTTATAAGCCAAAACAACTTGACATTTCCCCTAAGTCTCTTGTTTAGGATTCGACATCATTCTACGCTAAAGGCATAAGCCCACGATAATTAAAATTAACCCTAGGGTTAATCTACGGATTTATGTGTGCATCTTGCTTGTTTTTAGTTCTGCTTTCTTTCTCATACTCTTTCTTCGTGATCAATAATTGACACGTATACTAAACGTTGTTAAAAATCAAGTTAGCAAGACCTTTTTATATCTTGTTAGCCTGCAGGACTTCTTACACCGACATCGGTTACTCGACGATGACGTAGGCTTATAGTTAACCGACATCGGTTATTGGACCGATATCGGTTACTGTCTTTTCCAATTCCTGACAAACCAGCAACCTACCAATTTTACCAGTCTGAGTTTGTTTCTATTCCTGACAGATTGAAACCCTACTGTGAACTCCTGTCCATGGTTGTTATCACTCGAAAGCAAGCCGCCATGGTTTCACATGCTTGCTCTGTTTCTTTGAATCACCCCCTTCACATTCTGTGGGGAATCCTACGGATACCAGCGAGGTTCCTAAAATTCTTGTGGGAGATAAGGACTTTGCCAAGTTTCTGGATGCTAATTCTAGCACTATGCAATACTATTTGTCTCATACCCACCGACCATATGCACGATGGTCAGCTCCTTGTTGGTATGCCTATTAGTATAGCTGCTCATTTAGCTCCCACTCGCCCTTTGATAATACCGCCTTGCTTCCCGCATCTCTAGCCCTCTCCCAATCCGGCGGCTTCGAGAGGTTCATACGACTGATTGGCTTTCCATTGGTTAACCTCGGACCCCACATATCATTACCGCCTCGCCCTACCTCATCTCTCTTGCATCTGCTCCGTTCATGACTTGCTCTCTGCCACCTATCCACACGAGCTTTCCTTCTCAAGCTCCGCCTACCTTTTCATTCCCATACACGTATCCAGTGACCTCAACATCCTATATGGGACATCCCTATTCGGTTGCCTCAACATATTCATCCTCCACACCTTATCAACACTTAACCCCACCAGGATCTAGCGGTGGTCCTTGGCCCAATTTGCCTCCGTTTACCACAACCACACCATCATCTCATCCAACTACTGATCTAATTAAACAAATGATGGACAAAATGCAAAACCTGGAGGCTTCTATTTCAGGAAGTCGTAGCGCCTTGACATACGAGCAAGTTTGTCAGGAGCCCATTCACCCTTCTGTCCCCCTTCATTCATATCCTCCTCAATGGGAGTTGCCAAAATTTACTCATTTTAATAGTAAAGAGGATCCTCAACAACACTTGCGATCATTTAGACATGCTTGTTATTTGATTGCCCATGATGATGCCTTGTTACTCCGCACCTTTCCCATGTCCTTATCAGGACTCCGCTTGGAGTGGTATAGTGCTTTAACCCAAAGACTCAATCTTCTCTTTTAACCAACTAGCCCAATCTTTCTTGGATCATTTCTCCATTAACATTGCCAAGAAAGTATCTATCACCGACCTCTATGCCATCCGACAATTTGAGGACGAATCTATCGCAGATTTCGTTGGACGATGGCGGGGCCTTATCAACCAACTTACGTATGCCTTGCCGTAAACCGAACTTATCGAACTGTTTATGCGGGCCTGCGCTAAGCACATTTCCCCTACCCTCCAAATTCAAACTTTCCGTACATTCGATGAAGCCTTTACTATGGCTCGAAAACTAGAGATTCGAGCCTTAGAGGAAGAGAAATTGCGGTTGCGTAACAAAAACCCCAATTTCCGAACTCCTGATTCTACCAATAAACCTAATACCACCAATCCTCACGCGTCCACTTCTTCTAAATCAAAAGGAGCTGTCCACGCGGTGATGGTCAAATCCCAACCACCGTCTAATACCCGCCAAAACCACTTATAAGTATAAAGCAGAACCCATCAACTACACTCCTTGGGAGAAACATATGGGGTGATATTGGAAAAATTGCTCAAAGCAGGAGCCATTACATTACCTCTGTTAAACCTCATTCCGGTTTGATTCCACTCGCACCATACCTTCTGGTACAAAGAAAATGACTTCAACTTCCACCACGTGAAGGGACATAGTCATGAACTGCAAGATGTTGAAAAACATAGTGCAGGAAATGGTTAATGCAGGGATATAACCTTGATAATCCTAATGCCCCTGCCAACCGAAATTTGAAAATCTTTAACAAACCATTCTCGAATCACTCTTCGAACAAAGACAACGTAAACCGGATATCTTAGCCGAGGAGAGTGTTCATGAGATCCATGCAGTCTTTGATACCCAGCCCAAAGCCTCTATCGAGAAAATTTTGAATCAAGCCTCTTCACTAACACAGGAGCCCGAACCTCCTTTACCACCATCGAACCAAAGCGAAATCATTCCTTTACCCATAAGGGAGTTAACTGCCCAGACTTCTCTTCCCATCGATGAGTCTTCTTATACCACATCCCTACAAGATTGCGAACGGATGTTATCTAACCTATCTATTTCCCAGATTTCCCCTTCTACCCCTCTTGCTGCACAAGAGGGAGATACGCCACTCCTTTTGACATCCTTAGATGAGGAATCTCTTGCACCGACATCACCAAATTCTTTAACCATGACGGATCCTCTCGAACATGCCCTCTTACCTATTAGTTCTTCATCGCCTAAATCTTTTCAATGACCGGTTGACCTCTTGACATCTATTGATACAGTGCCTCGTTTACCCCCTGTATCACACCCACAGTGGACCGGAATCACAACCCACCTTTCTTCCGTACAAAATTTACAATTCAAACCTGAAGACTGTCATTCTCCAGAAGATAGACGAATCTTATGGGAACGTTTGAGTACTCCCTATTCTACTCAAATGCAGATGACCGATCCCGATACCTCTACCATATACCCGAAGTGTTTACAGAAACTCAAAATGCCTATGTCCTCACTCTCACCCCCCGTATCTATACTCAATATCCCATCCACCTCTATCAACCTAACCAAATCTTCCCCTACACTTGGGACCTTACCCATACCCAGTCTAACACACCCGCCTAAGCGACTAGATTTGTCCAAGAATAAAGCCGCCCCGCCACTTAGGAGATACACTCAACCCGTGCCTCTATCACAATCAAAACCATCATCGTCATACCTACCTTCCATATTGGGACCTCATCCTTCCACCTTGCACCAATATATCATACCTCCTGCGTTTTCTTCAAAACGATCTACGCCTTCTGCACCCATCCATACAGATCAAAGGGTATATCAACATTATCACTCAAGCGTATCTGTCCACCTATCAACCCTAAACAAATTCCATCATCAAAAGATTTGTTTTAGGTCACTCCTATTTCCCTTGGTTGTTTTTCGATACCACACCATCGTGGCCTCATCATCCAATATAGCTTCTTCGCACTAAAGAAACCACGTTTAGTGAAAAACACGTATCAACACCCCTCGTTAAACCACCACCCATACGAACTAACCACACCCAAACATTACCAAAACCCGCGCAATCAATACCCTCATCCTCTTCTGATTTTGACCCACTCAAAGGATCTTACGCCAAAATCCTTGCTATGTTAGTAGAGAATGCGACCATTTCCCTACCCCCACTTAGACCTTATGACCCGTCTAAACCTCAACCTATAGGTTATGATGAGTCTAAGATCTGCGCTTATCACCGCACACCAGGACATGATGTGGAGGGATGCAAAGCTTTAAAAACCATCCTTCGTCAGTCACCTCTCCCAGATAGAAAGGTTAAGAAAGACAACTTACGAAGGGGGAGACCTTTAGTTTCCATTCCCTCTCCTATACCATCTGTCCCCGCCTCACCAAGATCTGTCATTATTACAACCCCACCTCTTGAAGACCATGATTTATCCCAATCATCTTCCTCATCTCAGGTCTACGAAATTAATATGATTAGTGTTGCTACTCGAGCGCAGAAAAACAATGAGAAAGCGAAAGAAAGCACACCTGCGTCCTCTCCTTCTCCGTCCAAAGATCCAGGTGCACCACCACCCAAAGTGGTTATTCGTGGACTCGCTTACCTCGTCTCTAATGGAGCCGCCCATCGAGCCATGATTAAACAGGCTTCACCAATCACCTGTAAAATGACACTATATGATCTCATTCAGACTTCGAATCTCATCGAAAAGCTCTCGTTGAAATTCTTCGAGGATCGAGGTCTTACCTAATGAAACCTGCCGCCTGTTGCCTCCATTCTAACACCCAATCACGTTGCCTCTCTCACAAACAACCCACCGCCCCAACCACTTCGTCTGCGTACTCACAAGCTGCCAGCGATGGGTTTATCTCGAAGATGAAATTTTTGATTTTGGTACAGTAAGATCCCGACTTCGCCTTACTGTTCATCTCGGGCTTACGTCCGGGACATTCGTACGCGTCGTGTTATGATTGACGGGTGCTTAGCCTAAACATCATCTCTTCAAAAGCTTTTCAACAAATGAATATCCCTTCTAGCTACATGTGTGCCAACCCCATCATGTTGCGGTCATTCAATGATGCTATTACTCTCTACCTTAGGCACCGTGATCCTCAACATTCGGGTAGGACTACGTGCTTTACTCGAACTCTTCTATGTCCTTGAGGAGAGTTCCAATATAATATATTCTTTGGTCATCCTTGGATCCGGGCCATGGGATGCGTTCCCTCAACATTACATAGATGCATAAAATTTGAGTACGAGGGGAAGTCCTACACCGTAAAAGCTGATCCTCCCCCCTTTAAAACCTGCAATATGTTATACCGCCCTAACGATGTGCTTATACCAATCAAGACACCCATACATTCAACCCAACCATCCTCTTCAAATGTACCTCAACCGCGCCTACGCCTTCAACTGATGAAACCACCATCGCAAAAACCACTTCCCTTCCCGCAGCTAACATCCCAACCTCCGACCCCTTAGTAGATGTTTTTCAACGCCTTACGTTGGGGGAGTACCGCCTATATAACGTTAGTTCTTTCCCTACCCCACAGGAGTACGGACAATTACATGCACATCCCACCTACGACCGTCGCGTGGGGGAGGTAATATCTTACGGACCACCCCATTTCCGCACCAACCTAACGTATGGGGGTGTTGACGCATCCTCCATTACCCCTGAACCTCCTCTTGGTGTGGTTCCCTTCCAATCCGATTTTCGGTGCACGACAAATCGCCGCTTCGCCTCACCTTCTTGACTCACTTTGTCTTGGAAAGGCTTTGGTTTTGGTCTTTACGAACAAGGCCGACATACACTCATTCCCGTGACTACCCGCAAACACAATGATCGCAGTGGTCTCGGTTTTCCTGAAACACCTACACAGGAGACACCTCGTGTCAGCTGTATTCTGGAAGAAGACGACGTCACCCCTACCAAACCATCATCACCCACTTTGCCATCATCACCCACAGAGAATCTATATAGACCCTTCGAATCTATCCCTCCTAACTTTTTTTTTTTTTTTTTTTTTCATAAATGCTATCTTCATAGGTCCTCTCACTTATCAACGCGATAATGAGGACCCATCTTCTCTTCCCCTTCTGTATCCAGACATGATCGAAGAGGATTCGCCTTTGATTAATGTTGTTGAGTGTCAGGATGACGACTCCATCCTCACTCGACCTTGGCGCGAGATGATTCTTATATTCAACGAGCCTTACCATCTCAAACCCAAACCATGCCGAGCAGAATCTACTATAGAAATCAACATCCACATGGAGGAGGATCCTCACATTGTGAAGATCGGACAATCCCTTAACGCATCGTAACAAGTCACCTTTACTACTTTCTCTCGTGCTCATGACAAGCTTTCGCTGGTCTCTACGCCGACATGCCAGAATTGATCCTACCATTGCGGTCCATAACATCACTCTAAACCCCGATTCCAAACCAGGTCCAAACAAAACTAAGAAAAATGCATCCACGCATTGCCCTCTTGGTCAAAGAAGAGCTTCAACGACTTCTTTACTGTTTCCTTCATCTTGCCTATTGACTATCCTCAATGGATTTCTAACATCGTACCTATCACTAAAGCGGCGGGACTTCGGATATGCACGGATTTCCGGGATCTTAACCTCGCTTGCCCTAAGGATGACTTCCCCCTCCCAAGTATTGATCAACTTGTTTATCTCACTTTGCTTGGTCATGAAATGCTTTCTCTCATGGATGGATTTTCAGATATCTGACCAAATTTTGGTTGCCTTCGCCGATCAACACAAAACTACCTTCATAACTCCTTGGGGAACCTTCTGTTACCGTGTAATGCCATTTGGCCTTAAGAATGCTAGTGCGACCTATCAGCGGGCTATGACCTACATTTTTCATGACATTATGCACACTATCCTTGAAGATTACATCGACGATCTTCTTGGCAAGTCTAAACATTGCGGTGAACATCTCGATGTTTTAACCATTATTTTTGATCACTTTGTTACAATATTCTCATCCGTCTTCAACCAAAGAAATGTGTCTTTGGTGTCCTTTCGAAAGCTTCTTGGTTTTATCGTCTCTTTGCATGGCATCGAGGTCGATCCATCTAAAGTCAAAGCTATCATAGAAATGCCCCCACCTACTAATCTCAAACAATTGCGTAGCTTACAAGGTAAGTTACAATCTATCCGACGTTTCATCTCCCAACTCTCGGATCGATGTCAACCTTTCCATCACCTCCTTAAAAAGGACATTGAATTTCAATGGAGTGAAGAGTGCCACCAAGCCTTTGAAGCTCTCAAAACTTATCTCTTGCAGCCACCCGTGCTTATCCCACCTCAAGACGACCACCCTTTCTACCTTTACCTTTCCGCCACTGACCACACTGTAGGGGCCATGCTTGCACATCGTGACTCTGAAAATCGAGAACAAGCCGTTTATTATATAAGTCGTACTTTGGTGGATTATGAGACTAGGTATACACATGTAGAAAAGTTGTGCCTAGCCCTATCATTCGTGGCTACCAAGCTCAAACAGCACCTTCTCGAATCACAAAACTTTCGTCATCACCAACACGGACCCCATCCATTACATGTATGCCAAACCTCATCTAAACCAACGCATCGCCCGATGGCTCATGCTCCTCGCCGACCTTGACCTTGAGTTCGTCCACCAAAAATCAATCAAAGGACAAACCATCACAGACCAACTTGCGGAAGCCCCTTTACCGGGAACAATTTACCAATTTTACATTCCCCGACGAACTCATCGCCACTCTTTCACTCAAGGAGGAGTCGTATCCAATGACTCTCTTCTTCGATGGATCCAAATGCCAACGCGGTGGAGGAGCCGGCGTTGTTCTTATTCCTCTCGATGCCGAGCCTATGCCTCTTTCATTCCGACTCGATTTCCCTTGCACTAATAATACAGCGAATACGAGGCCCTTGTTCTGGGTCTCCAGGTTGCGCTGCACTTAGGTATCAAATCTATCAATATTTTTGGCGACTCTCAATTGGTAGTCAATCAAGTTATGGGCATCTACCAATGCAAAAATGAGGAACTTCAAAAATACAAATACTACGTGGACTCACTTCTAGCCTTATTTACTCACCATTCTATCCAAACCATTCCCCGCTCCACTAACAAATTTGCGGATACTATGGCTTGCTTAGCCTCGTAAATTCCAGCTTCATCAACTGACTCTGAATTATTCGTCATGGTCCAACAACTCTTTGCCTCATCTTATTCAGCCCCAGTTGTTTGTACGATAAATACTGTGTCTACTAATTCGTAGGATACCTAGTACCACCAATTTCACGACTATCTTACAATCTCTATTCTCCCACCTGACCTTACTAGTAACGGCAAACGTGCTTTTCTTAAAAGTGTTTCGCGTTATGTTGTCATGGGGGGACTCCTCTATAAACATGGCTTTGATGGTATCCTCCTTCACTGTCTAACCGGCGCGGAGGTCACCTATACCATCCAACAAGTCCATGATGGGATTTGTGGTGGACATTTTAGTGGCCTTGCCGTGGCTAAACGAATCCTTCGCCTTGGTTATTATTGGCCTACTCTCAATAACGACTGCTATGAATATGTTAAGCGTTGTGTTATGTGTCAGCAACATGCCAACCTTCAACATACTCCTAGCCACCCGCTCCAGGTCGCTCGAGATCTTTGGCCCTTCTCACAATGGGGTTTAGACCTTATAGGTGAGATTCACCCATCCTCTTCACAACGTCACCGATGGATAATCACAGCCACCGAATATTACACAAAATGGGTGGAGGCTATTCCACTCATTTCAACTAAAAAGGAAAAAATTGTCGAATTCATTAACCATCACATTATCTGTCGTTTTGGTATTCCTCATCGCTTTAATAACGAGATAATGGTAAATCTTTTAAAACAAGTTGTTACAAGACCTTTGTGACAACTTTCTGGTATCAAACTTAGTTTCTCATCGCCTTATTATCCATGCCAATGGTCGCCGAATCTTCTAATAAAACCCTAACCAAAATCCTCATGAAAGTTGTCAATGAATTCGGAAGAAATTGCACGATCACATTCCCTTTGCCCTTTGGGCTTATCGTACTAGCATTCGCACTCTACGAATGCCACACCTTTTCTTTGGTATACATGGTGCACCGAGGCTATTTTCCTCTCGAAGTACAAATACCTCCTCGAGAATATCCCTTCAGGATATTCTCACCAACGATGATTTCCGCCAAGAGCGGTTAGCCCAATTAGAGCTTCTTGACGAACGACGTCTTACAGCTCTCGATCACCTTCAAATCTATCAAAAATGCATCAAGCGTGCTTATGATAAGCGACTTCATGAGCGTACCTTTAAGGTTGGTGATCTTGTCCTCAAAGAGAATCAACATGTAACCAAACTAGAAAAGAGCAAACGTGGAAAATTTGCTCCCAATTGGATTGGGCCTTATATAATCACTCACACTTATGGATCAGGCACTTATCGTTTAGCTTCGCTTAATGGTAAACCTGAGCCTGAGCCCCTTAATGCCTTGCATCTTCGACCATTCTACTGTTGAACTTAGTGTTATATCACTTCTTATCTACCTACTGCTCGTCCCTTGAGCTCATTTACCGCCACATACACTTTGTTTTCCTACACCTCATAATAAAAATCAAGCTCACATAGTTTGATTCTCACCTCACCTAAACGATGCCTTCCCCTTTTTAGTCTAGTCCATGACTTCAAAGTATTAAAATACCACCTTCTTATGGGATTTTCTTGAGTCAAACTTCCTACCAAACTAGATGCTTCACGCCAAAAGAACATCTAGTTATCTAAATTATATATAGACTGTTCCCTCGAAGGACAGCTATATGCCAAATTATTGTTGCTTATTTCTATATAGATGCTCCCCGAAGGACAGCTATGCACTAAAATCATATCTGCTACTATAAATAGACTACTCCCTCGAAGGACAATATACACGTCGGCCTTTATCGAAGCTTCTCGCATTGATCGCTTTCATGAAGACCTCAAGAATAATACAATCAATATCCTTGTAGACTTCCCCGCATCGATCGGTCTACATTCAATAAAATAAAAGCCTCATTCAAAAAGAACTTTTTGGGTCATGGACTTGTCTATTTAGGGTAGGTTCTCTTTCGTCAGAACACTCACTTTGTAATGAGTTCTCCGTACCTCAACTATACCATTCACCTCACCTCATTATTTATTCAACTCAAGGGACGTGTCGTACACCTGATAGGTTGTAATCATACCACTCTTTTCACCTATTGACTTCTCGTCTATGCACGGTACCTAGGGCTTCAAGCTCGTTCTACGTTGTGTGGTTTGTTTAGCTCTTTTCACCTACGGAGCACTCTTTCCGCTTTGTCTCGCATCTAGGATTGTGTGTTGATCTTAATCAGGACATGGTTACCTTTCTACTTGGGTAGGCTCACTTTCGCTTCCCTTATACCTTTTACAACATCACCAATTCATTACCGACACCAACAACCTTACCTTACCAATATTAACATCAATATTCTTACCAACCAACGAATTGCCTAAACCGTACCAAATTGCTCAATTCGCCTCTCCCCGATCATAAGGAGAACTACATCGGTCTAAGGCCCTCCTTGCTTTGTGCAAAGGGCTATATAGGAAGCACTTCTGAGACATGGGGTATCCCAAGGTTAGCTCGACCATCCCTACCATAACCTATCATGTGTGGTAAATATAAATATTTTTGTATTTCTATTTAATCACATTCCTCTTTATCCTTTTTCAAAACACCGAAAGTCAAAACAAAAACATTCTTATTATTATAACTCAAATCAACATACATATCTCGTTTTATTTAGATGTTAAACAAATACATCTTCTCATCATCGACACGCAGTCGGTATTCTTATTTATTCTTATACCTTTAAGCTAACATTTATTTAGACCCTCATGCCTCATCCCGAACTAGGTGATGATCGTGATCGTCGACCCCTCTCGCATGAGCCTCTCTCGTCCTCAATGGTACCACGGTTATTGGTACCACCCACTGATCTGCCAATCTCTCCTGTAACATATGAATACGCCCTCTCGCATGGAGGAATCCGACCTCTAGTCTCTCTGCCCGTGACTCGCATGACCACTAACAATCCTCTTGTCTCATTCACTGCGTTTGGAGCTGCTAAACCAAACGCTGCAGCATTTATCCTCTCTGCTGTAATCACCGCTATGTTAGGATTTGATCACGTATACCTCGCGATTCTGCTACCCACCATAATCTATAGGCCTCTATCATTCTCGCGTCCATTACCTGCGATCGGCCTATTTGCCTCTTCGAGCCCTTCTCGAGGTGTTGGGTGGGGAGGTGAGAATACTTTGCCTCTGCATCGATCCTCATATAGGGTCTATAAGCTCTGGGTATATCTGCACAAATCCAAATTGTCGCCACACGCGATCTAGAGGAATCCTCTCATACTCACACGGCTGTGCCTGCGATCCACCTCAATCACTCTACACCCTCAACTCCTCGGCTATATTCTCTGTTACCATATAGTTCCCGTAAGGCCGCCAACAGATATCCGCAATCGTCACCCTCTCCCATACACGCTATAATACTCAATGTCACCGTCACTGCCCTGGATCTTGCCTCTTGTTTCGCTTTGGACCCATCGTCAATCCCAACCTCGTACTCCGGTTTACGCTAATCGGATGGGTCGGCCTATTGGTCGCATTACAAACAATGTGCTCATAGGCCAACAAAGTGTAATAAGTATGAACAATCCAGGCGGCGTCTTGTGATTTCGCCTCAAGCCCATAGACCCTTTGTGTAAGCTCTCTCGCCAAATATGCAGTGCCCATGCAAACGTCACGTTCCTTTCTATCATCTCCCAAATAACACACATCAATGCCTTTGGAAATCTTCCCTTACGCCTCGGTAATGCATAATACCCTACCGCTATCATTAATATTACTGCTAACCTTGTCTCCTCGGGATGTGCATACATTATCCCATACGTAAATGAATAAACCTCATTTGTGTTAAATCTCGTGCGTATGGACCAAATATCAAGC
Organism: Taxus wallichiana var. yunnanensis; assembly: GCA_018340775.1. Classification (NCBI taxonomy): domain Eukaryota; kingdom Viridiplantae; phylum Streptophyta; class Pinopsida; order Cupressales; family Taxaceae; genus Taxus; species Taxus wallichiana. Next base: position 367,850,865 of record CM031244.1, on the reverse strand, counting down.
TGTTATCGCTCCCCGTGCCGCGCTAGGTAATGCTCGATATCTTGGTTTTCTTGTAATTGGGAATCTCAAAATACGGAACACATCTTCCAATATTACTGTCATTGCCCCTGGAAAGATGAAGGTATTTTTCTCAGATTCCATCTCTCAATCAACGCTGTAACATAGCATGGTTACGTGCGATTCGTGAATAATAGCGGATTCCACTTAACCCCAAGTGATTTATCAATGTCCATTCACTGGCATTACATCCGCTCGATTCGTGACAACGGTTACTGTACACTATCATTCATCTCAACCCCGCTCCGCCTCGCATACATCCAAATAACAAACAACCATTCAATTCCTCAAATCCCCAGGGTTTTCTCAAATTAAAATTCTTACAAAGAACCGATTATCGTTTTAAATTTGCGTTTCCGGTTGAGTAACTGATACGGTTATCCCTAACCGATATCGATCCTTCAAGTATACTTTCATACACCTTGCCTAAATAACCACCTACGACAATAAATTGCTCGTTTATTCCTCTCTGTATACACAGACATACCCAAAACCCTTGATTACCTACCACGTAACACTCACCTCATTTATAACCCTTGTTATCATCTTTTCTTTCTCATATCTACCCACTTACTCTCCCTCAGCTTATTCCCAAAACATGCAGTAGTCAAATTACAAACAAAACGTTACCTCTTGGGTTGCAGTAGCTTGAGGTGGCCCTTGTCTTCCCTCTTGTCCCTGCCTGCTGGATGTTTCTCCTCGTCCTGCCATTATCACCACCTTTTTCAAACCTGCCTTTCTGTCTTCTGAATCTCAGATCACAATCACTTTCCCTGTCTCTTTACTCCTAATCACTCAAATCTCTCATGCAATTACATGTCTCAGTCATCAAAAAGCGTCGCGTTCACGTATTTAACTTCTTGCATGGCTCTCAAAATTAGAACTTAAGTTGCCACCCTAGCTTTTTTATTTTTAGAAAAGCTCATACCTAAATAACCGGTATCGGTTATGTAACCGATATCAGTCTACTATCTACCGACGTCGGTTATCTAACCGATATCGGTTACACACTCGCCTTTTGAAACATGGTTATTTTCTTCATTTTTTACCTAATTTTTGTCGCGCTGCCTCTTTTCTGCATCTCATCACCATTATCCATATTTGTCCATCCACCACACATATCATTACAATTTCATTAACATCATTTATTTTACAAAAACAAACAAGTCATCAACTAAGGATACCAAAAAAAATAAAAAAACTATCTATCTATACATCATTTAGATCCAACTCATCAGATACATATATAACAATGTCATAAAACCAGCCCAAAACATGCAACATTTCATCATATAACACATCATCCATATATCAACATGTCAATTAAACTCATCATACATTCTATATACCACAAACCATTGACGAAATACTTAAAAACATTTTGAACACAACATGTGGATCAAAACATCATCTCTATATATATATACAAGTTTTCAAATATACATTGTGCTCTACATCTACAGGCCTCTGTGATCTCATAATCCAACAAAGCCGCACGTAGGCCACAATAACTATCGATAATCTCGGCTGGCTCGTAGGCCGGTCCTCATATCAAAAATATACTGCCTCACAAGCCAGCGGTGGTACCAATCCAGATGCACCCGTGCACTCGGCTCGTAGGCGAGTATACAATAAATGAATGAATGAATAAATGAGTAATATGTAGGCACGCGAGGCCTCTATAAACATAACCGGTTCGCAGAACGGTGCCCATATCAATATACAAATACAAAAACAATGCAGGGATCCCTCAGCTCTCCTCACCGCCCTCGGCACCTCTCCCTATTGGTCCCTGTGGCACCTCTCGCCTCCTGCCTGTAACAGACACGCGGCTGTGGCTGCACCTCCCTGCGATCTCTGACTACGCGAGGTCTCCGCTCGGTGTGCCGCATATGGCTGATACTCAGCTCCGGTACTATCAAGAACATCCTGATAGTACCGGGCCTCCTCTCTCGCCTCCATGTATCTATCTCGTGCCACCGTTGGTACTGGGGCTGGTCCCCGGACTCCTACTTGCCCGTGTTACCCACAGTGCTGCTCTTTGGTGGTGCTGTGGGCTGTGCCGCTTTGCGAATGGTATCTGCATTACTATGCTTGGGGCATGTACTATCTTCTTCGGTGCTGGTACTACTTACACTCGCACTGTACTGTCATGCATACTGTGGCTGTGGCTTGTGGTGGTGCTTTGCTGTGTGTGCTGTGCATTTCCAGCTCAGGCTAATTGCCCTGTAAGACCCCTATTCGTGCTTGCTAGCAGCGAGAAGCTGCTGCCTGTAAGAGCTGCACTCACCCCTCGAGCTGATCTCTCTCTGCCGCCACGGTTGCAGAGTGCAGGCTTGTGCGGGCATGGCTTGCCCTCGCCACTCTCGACCCGGCCCACCACCCATGTATGCTCTGTCTGACCAAGATCATCATCTTGTGTCATCTGCTGGCCTCTCAGCAACCCAATCTGGATCCAAGGGCTATGGTGCAGGCAGTGGGGCCTCTACATCATCCCTCCTGTACTGAGGGAAGGGAGGTGGCTCGTCTGTCGCACCCTATCTGCTGCGTACCTCTCTAGGGGTATCCTCTCGTACTCTCCGGCCTCGCTTCTGCTATCCGAGAAAGTGTCACTGGATCCACATGAATCGTGTGCTCGGCCTCCTCTGTGCGGGTGATGACCTCTGTAAGGTCTCCATACAATATCTACCGCTGTCAGGCCCTCTAACAAATGCCTGTAGTAGGCAACGTCTCTCCTGCAAAAGCACTTTGCTCATTAGTGGCTGCCCCACGACTCCCAACCACCTCTCAAAATCTGTATCTATATATAACTCGTGGCCCTTTCTTGGGGTAACCCTCTTCGGCTCTAATGCATATGATGTGCTCATATGCCCAACTGATCAAGTAAAAAAGTCAAACAAATACCAAATCGCCGCATTCGGCGATAACCCCTGTAGCTCTCTGTATAGGCTGCTTAGATACTGATGGTGCCCACGCATAGCAAGTATGCTTCTCCACCATCTCAAGCAGCACCCCCATCAATGCCGTGGAAAACGGCCTCCTCTCGAGTCCGGGAGGGCAAAGCAGGGATCCCAATCATCATCAAGCCAAAATGGCCGTGTCGGTGTCTCGTGTGGTCTTGCGCACGGTACATGTCACCATACCGATACTGTGACTGTGATAGGTAAGTAAGGCTTGCTGCATCTCCAAAATCTCCTACGGGATGTTGTCCATCGCCGCCTCTCGAATCTACTGAACATCGCCTCTCCCTCGATCGGCAGTCGAAGGATATGATACACATCCTCCAATGTGATGGTCATCTCTCCGGTCGGGAGATGGAACACATTGGTCACCGGATCCCATCTCTCGATGAGGGCGACCATCAGGCTGTGATCTCTATCAATAGCTCGGTATCGCTGGACTCCGCCGAGTCCCACCTCGCGCATGATCACCCGGTGAGCCTCGAGATACGTGTGGCCACATCCGCACTGACAGTGGGGGCATCCTATCCCGCATCGTCAACCGGCGACGTGCCTACAAACCAACCCATAACCTTAGACCAACTCTATTACATCATCTACTTTACCCTTTATACTCCCTTTTTTAACCCATACCAACCCAACCCAACCCCAAACCCATACAACCCACCCCCAGAACCCATACCAACCCAAACCCATACCAACCCAAAACAAACCAACCCAAAACCCAAACCCACCCAACCCAAAATCAAACCCACCCCAAAAAACCAAACCAACCCAAAACCCAAAACCACCTACCCAAAACCAAACCCACCCCACCCAAAACAAAACAAACCCCCATAAACCCCTGGACCGGTCTGGTCCCAAACAATGACCACGGTCCTCTTCCCACCGACGCCGGCCAACCACCGACCGACGCCGGTCCACCCACATGACCCGGCCCCTAAAAATTTGTGACCGATGCGGCCGTGCTGCGCAATGACCGACATCGGTCCATCGCTATTTCCCAGGAGCCGAACTCCTTGCGCGCCCCCCACCCACATTTTTGCATTTTTCTACTTATCTACCCACCCAAACACCCTAAAAACCTACCCACCCACCGCCTTGCCCTATTTTACCCATCTATCCTCTTCGTCTTTCAAATTACATCCATTTATTCATTATTTCCTAAAACATGTAAATTCCTACCCAAACCCCAATTTAGCTTAACACCATTCAAATGCACATGATAAAGAGTTCCCGAACATACCGACGACGACACGTACACGTGCATTGGTGGGATGGGTGGTGGTGGTCCACTGGTCCAGCCTCTCTCTGCTCCTCGCTTCGTGCTATAGCTCCACTTACGATCTGCTTTGGGTCCCGGCTAATCAATCAGCTGCTGCCTCCTCCTCACTCGGGCTCGCAAACAACTCACTCCTCCAACAAAATAGCTCCACCTCACTCAATAAAACCTCCATCTCAACTCTCCACGCCGACAAATCAATTTGGTTTTCAAATAACAAAAGTGACAATGACAAGCCGTATTTTTCTTTTTTATAGGTTTTTCGCCTTAACCGATATATCGGTTTCATTTTCCCCTAATGAACCAGATCGGTCCTTAACCGATATCGGTCATGTAGAATCGACATCGCTTTTACGCCCAACTTTCCCCAATTTTTTTGCCCTTATTTACCATTTGCCCCTTTTTTAACCACATGTCACCTATATCCACCTTTCTTTGAACACCATTTGTTTACCTATTCGGCCCGACCCAAGGCCTCAACCTACCTGTTCATTTGACCAACCAAGGCCTCAACCTACCTATTTGGCCCAACCCAAGGCCTCAACCTACTGTTCGGCCCGACCCAAGGCCTCAACCTACTATTCGGCCCGACCCGACCCAAGGCCTAAACCTACCCATTTGGCCGAGCCAAGACCTCGCCTACCCATTTGGCTCGACCCAAGGCCTCGCCTTGCGCTACCCATTTGGCCCGACCCAAGGCCTCGACCTACCTATTTGGCCCGACCCAAGGCCTCAACCTACCCATTTGGCCCCGACCCAAGGCCTCAACCTACCTATTGGCCCGACCCAAGGCCTAAACCTACCCATTTGCCCGACCCAAGGCCTCACCTACCCATCCGACCACCCAAGGCCTCACCCTACCCATCCGACCCGACCCTGCCCAAGCCGCCACCCAACAACTTGGCCCGACCCAAGGCCTCACTTTAACCATCCGCCCGACCCAAGGTGTAACCTAACAACTTGGCCCGACCCATGGCCGTATCACTTCAATACCATACCCACAATCAACGTTTTATTTTATCCATCCACACCTATACCTTTTGTTCAATCGAGCTCACTGTTCGTGTTTTAGCATGATTAGGGTCCTTGACTTGATCTGTCGATCAACTTTGCTGAGACTGGGATCGTGACGTTTATCTCAACCAAACCAACCATTTGTACTTCTTAAACACGCCTAAATGTTCCTGTACCTTACCATTATATACCTTGAGCTACTTCCTATACCTTGGATACTGTGATTATATCACCCTTGTTTGGATAAACTATCAACCTTTGCCTATACATTCTTTGGTTTGCTCGCCAAATCATGTACCCTAGTCAGCCTATTGCATTTCAACATGCGTCTGCTCACTTGGACCTCCCCACCACCTTACCATCCTCTCTCTGAACATGTACCCTTTATCAACCCTATCCACGATTTCCCGTTCGCTCAATCTGCACATTGCTAGATTTGAGGGGGATTACCTATATCCTTAATAGGAGAAACCACTTCATATTATTGTCCGTCGCGCAGCTTTACAACACAAGCTACACGACAATAAGGGGCTAATGTAGACACCAAATTCGTGTCTTACGACCCCTTGTGACCCGCATCCCATTTCGCAACCTAACCTCATTACCTAAACCTTACACAATTATTTATTAATTACCTTGTAATTGATAAATCCCCATCACCTCACCTACCACCTCATTTGCCACCTCATCATGACCTAGCCTTCTAATCCTAAACTAACCTAATTAAAACCTAAAACTTAGTCTACACCTACACCCATGACTAAGGACCCTTTCGCACCTAAACCGACCTTCTAGTCATACTTGACCAAGCCCGCAACTAATCTCTCGGGAGAAAAGCAGGAAGGTGGGCTGTTTTACTAAAAATAGCCTACTTTTTCCTTACCGATGCTCTGCCTTACTCGACCACCGTCGGTTACACAACCGCCATCGGTTCCTGTAAATGGGCTCCCAAACCAAAAACAAAGGAGGGGAATTTCATTTTGGATCAGGGTCGAAGGGTTTTTGAATCAATAGAAATCATTTGGGAGTGATCAAGAGAGTCCAGATCTTCACTTGATCGAGTAGAGATGAGTGGAGAAACCGAGAAGAGTTAAGTAAGAGGGAGAGCAAGCCTAGGATCTCGCAATCGGATACTCGAGCCTCTGTGATACTTTCGGCTGATTTGATCTGCTGTGTGCCGACCATCCTACCTCGGTTACGCCTTTGCCATCGAGCTCTTGGACTTGCATCTCCGCGAATAATCGAAGCTACTTCTTGCATGTACTTTTAATAACATTTCTTCGACTTTTTGAATCATAAGTCCTCACAAATCCATTCTTAGATCCACTACCCAATGTGTCATTGCATCTAACTGTCATTCATCTAGATCTCATCACCCTATTTCCTAATATTACCTATATACAGCCCTACAAATAACACAACTACCAAATAACACCACCACCCCACAAAACAAGTAACCTTCGATCTGACTTCTCTCGATATATCGGTCATCGAACCGCCATCGGTTATACTGACTATAACCAATAACCAGCCTTTCCCCTACCCAGTTCAACAAAGCAATTTAATTGATATCTTATAGTTTTTGTGTTAATTCATATTAGCAAGGGAACTGACCACCTTCGAAAGGAAGTTTTATATTTCTGAGCCCAAGGCGCTTCCTCATTTATTGCTAATTAAAATCTTGTGGTCTTGTGTTCTTATTTGCAAGTAGTCCTTCCAAGACAAAAAGGAGTTCTTCGCAGTACCCCGATCTTTCTCTCACAGTACGCGCACATCATCTCGACATTCTACGGGTATTCCTCCTAGCCCCAACCCTTATCTCTGTTTAAAAGGAATGAAACATTCCGAGTGAAACACAAATGTTGTCTACACCTCTCCCCAATGAAAGGCACTTTTGTGCTTTAGTTACTCCTCCATGAACACGGCGATCTTGGCATACCCCTTAATGAATTTCCAGGTAGTCCCGTATGCCCATGGAATCCATGCACTACGCTTTGATTGGTAGAGTCTCCTAGCCCCACAATAACAACAAATTTGGCGGGATCTACGAGTAAACCTTCCTTGCATATAATATGCCCCAATAGGGTCCCAAAGGAAGTGGAAAAGACACATTTCTTAATGTTGAGGGATATCCTAAATTGTCGACATCTTTCAAACATCAACCTCAAATTGTCACAATGGTTCTTCACTAGTCCATACACTATCCAGTCATCAAGCTAGACTTGAAAAAACGTATGGATGAAGTCTTGAAATTCTTGTACTACGATGCATAATAACACAATAGGTGCATTCTTCAGTCCAAAAGGCATGACCATGTAGGAAAATATTCCCAATTCAGTGGTGAAAGTTTTCTTTTTTTGGTCTTCCTTTGCAATTCTAACTTAGTGATAGCCTTGTGAATCCATCTGTGAAAGAATAGACCTTGTGCCCGGCTACTCATTCCAAAATTTCCTTAGTAAAGGGGGTTGGAAAAGGGTTGATGACACATACCGCATTCAAGTCCTGTAATCGACACATATCCTTATCCTTTCATCCTTATTAATGCTTATGACCATTGGAATTATCAATTTTGAATCCTCAATGACGCCAATGATGCATGATATGATCATATTGTATATTTCCTCCTTGACTTTGACGTAAATATTTAGATTTGTTTAGTAAGGCCTTTTTCGAATTGGGCGTGCACCCTCCTTCAACTTGATCTTCATTTCTCTCAAGGAGTGGTGAACGATTTAATCTCATGATATCCACGTGGGAATAAATCTTGAAACTCGCGCAATAGATCAATGATATTTGAAACCTCTTTTTCCGACCAATAGTTTCCAATAAGTATCTTCCTTAGGTTTAGCCTCCAAACCAATGTTAACCTTATTTATATTTAAGGGTTCATAGTAGGTGCGCATTCGCTCATCGACACTATCCCTTACCTCACACGTACCTTCAGTATGGTTAGCATCCAAACTTTCCACCTCTTTGCCATCTATCACATAAACCATCTTTCCTTTTTCTTTCTCCATGCATGTGTGCTCAAGTGTATCTCTTCCGATTCTTCTTCCTCAAAGTGCATCTCCAAACTAGGTTCACCCAACAACTCTAGTACCCTATCCTCCACCATAGCATTATCTCCCATTGTAATGCACTTAAAAACCTATAATGCCTTATCCAGTGATGGCTTGGTACTTTGATACTCAAAATCTTGAAGGAGGTCACCACAACTCTTGCCAATTCCTTTTCTCGATGACGCGTCTCGAGTGGATGTACCATGTTCATGTGTGGCCCTCTAAGGTGGAATACAAATTATGCACCCATAAAGAAGGTGGCAAGGCTTCCGCACCTCCCATCTAGGCCCTCTCACATACTTATATGTGAAACGAGGCGGGTTCCTTTCCATAGTAGTCTTGCATTGTAGTGGGTGCATTGCTTTGGGAAAACCTAACAGAGAATGTAATTCTCACGTCGCACCACTCTAGGGGGCTATCAAGATGTGTCTTCGACCAACGCACCGTGGTCCCAAAAAATTTATAGCTGAGAATCCTTCTTCTCTCGATCTCATTTTTCCACCAAGTCTCCATTTTTTGCAAGAAAATTTCAGGGTAGGCTCCTCTAGAATAACTTGGAAACTTCTTTTCTCCTTAGCGCTTGACTAAGTGCGTCTTCATTAATATTGTCCTCGAGGCTCTTAACTTTCACCTAATTAACTCATAAGTCCCGTACGCCCAATTTTCACATGCCACACTAGTTATATCACTCATAGATTGAGTGTCTTCAAACTGGATAACTCCCTCTGTAGAATTAATCACCTTAGGATCCTTGATAAAGCGCACATAGATCCTGTCAAGAACTTCTTCTCCCAAGGGTTTAGTATAAAGCACTGACTTTCCATCTATCAAGGGGATGATGACCCATTCTTCTTTGTTTTAAAAACTTATTTATCCCTTGTTGAACCTTAGGTCAACATTTTTCTTATAACACTAGGGGCGCCCAAGTAATTCTAGAAATTTTCTACCTCGGCGAGCACCAAGACTTCAAAATCTCCAGTGAACTTCACCCCTTGGATAGTGATAAAAACATCTTTCAAGACACCAATGGGAATTTCCTTTGTCTTGTTTGCCATGTACAACACATTTGAAGATGGCTATAAAGGGGGCCTTCCCATTTGATGCCATGCATCTAGAGTGAGAACATTGACTTCCGTGCCCGTATCTATTAGAATGTTTCTTAGAAGCTAACCATCAACAACTGCATTCAATGTGATCTCTTTATCATAGTCAAGGTTATGTGGAGGAAGGTTAATATGCAGAACATGTCTATCGCGCTCTTCTCTCGGCATGCAGTACCTTCTCCCATAACCACTCTCCTAACAAGGGAATGATGTTCTCCTACCTCAGTATTCTACATAATTCCCTTACCTTATCCAAATCCTTCCGTAGGGCCTCAATATTCTTCCTCTGTTCTAGTTGTCTTGACTCACCGCTGCTTTAGGCAAGTGGATCTCTCCTTGAAAGCTTCAAATCACATCCATGGTTTCTTGATACACCTCTTTCTGATGAGTAGGGTCTGGATACTTTCCATGTACTACTTCCTCCCTAATAACCAATTTTTTCCTTGTACCTCCCCGACACGCGCAACCTCTACTCGTGTCTTAACTAATAGGAGCTCTAGTTACGATTTGCGCGCCACCCTTGTCATCCATTGTGAGTTGGATTTCTCTATGCTCCTAGTGGTTTTATCCTTTCGGTGTTGCTGGCTCATATGCTCAAATAGCTTTGGGAATTCCTCATACTTATGTTTCTTCCCACACCATGAGAATTGCAACAAATTAGGACATTCATGCTTATAGTGTTTTTTTGATCCACAGTTGTAACATGTTCCACATGGGAACTCACTTCTTCCTCCTCCACATTTACCATGACCACAAAATACTCCTCTCAAGCCTATTCCAAGAACCCTCCATTTGTTCTTCCTTTATAATGGTGATCATCATCCTTGGAAATTATTGCAAGGCTGGTCTCAAGCACCCCAATATCAATGACATCATGTATTTGGACAATTAACCTATAATCCTTGGTGTCATGCATAGTAGAAGTGCAGATCTTCCAATAGAAAAATGCATTCTTTACAGATCGCACGCTTCGAAGTAGGCATCTACTCATCATGATCTCTGTGGAAAATTTCACAATCCACAGGTCCATGGCATGTACCGATCTCTTAAGGAAACTATCCTTCACATGCCCTTCTACTTCAAAGTCTCGTGCACTATAGGAAATTATGAGTCTCATGCATTGATTTCACGAGATAGCTTCTCCAGTTGCTTGAACATTGCAGCAATTTGAGTGATACACCTAGAATTTACTGATAACACCCTAGTCGCTACGACACATCACTCATCCTAGACGAGCACTCACTCGAAGCACACAAAGGTACCATGTCCCTCTTTAGGGTTGTATAGTAGGATGTTAGTGTGATGAAGGGAGACATATATATATCCATAATTAATCCATCATTTTACAATGCATGCCGTATTCAAATTTATGAAATTAATCATGATTCAATCAATAGCATGCACTACTCAATTACACACAGGAATGACACTTATATTTAACCAATATCTTCCATCTATTCATAAACATAGAAGATTCTTATAGTAATGTCAATCTATACCAATGCGTACATGGATCTGATACAATAATTTAGTCATATGCATATATCTCTATACCTCCATACATCCATATCTCCACCACACATATCATCCTACTATGTGATTCTTATCATATATATATAGGGTGGGGAATTTCCCTTCATCGCTTATCTATTCCAGAAATAGGCCACATCCTATTAATAGCCACGCACCATTTACAAGCATAGCCACACATGCAAGTGTGCTATCTATAGACCTCTTACAATTAACTAAAGTGACAATCCTATTCTTAGCTCATCTCCATGTAAAACACTTCGATCTGATCCTCCAAAGATAGATAATGCATGGCACACATGTCTCTGCATCGTTGGTGTGTTCCGCACGCCATCTTCTAAAAATAGGTCTTCATGTTCAAAATTGGATAAGTCATAAATGTTGAACTTTTCCTCTACACGTGAGTCCTTCCCCGTCCCTCCGTGCCCTTGATCCCGACCTTCTCTCACATGCGGACATCTTGTGTGATCTTTAACAAGTATTTTATGATCAACATTACCCCACACTAATCTCATTATCGTCCTCACAATGGTTATCTCCAAATATTGTAGTAAAAAATAGAAGAATGGAAATAATAAGAATGAAAGAATGTAGATAAATAAAGAAGTTTTATGAGGCTATGAGGTAACCTCCTCTCGCATTAGTTTGAAGTATCAACTCGGATACTCCTTATTTATTTCGGCCTCCAAGGCCTACCATTCAAATGGAGAGTGCTTGTTCTACTTTTCTCGGAATGTCCACAACAATAGACTCCAACTCATCCCTCGCAATCTCCCTTTTTCATTCTCGAATTAACAAAATGTCGGGACATTGAGGTCATTCTTCCTTCTAAGAAGATCCATATTCTTATTTCCTATTGCTGCTGCAATTACCTTCTTAGGTGTAATTTTTACCTTGCAATCCTTTATAGATCCTTTCCGTTCAAATTTTGCAATGTGTGAAGCAAACCCTAGTTCGATTCAACATGCCCTAGGTGAAATTACATGCCCCTAACTCATCTCCGTCACCTCGCTTCGCTCAAACCCTTCACCACTGGGGACACAAGCTTCTTCTACACATAGATCTCTTCGTCATGACTAGTTACACACCTCTCGCACCTTAAAACGATCACTCGGCTCTTCGCACTTGGATTCTTTCAAATACTCTTAATCGCAATGGTAAAAATGAATTCACATCCCATCCTTATATAATTTTTCAAATTTTGATGCATTTATTGCTCCTTCACCTACAAAATATCCCCTCATTCATTGACCAAATTCGCTTTGTTACTGTGGTACACCTTCACGCCCCAGGACTATAACCTTCTAAAGACGCCTTCCTACCCTCTCGGTCACAGATTTCTCTTCCATGCGCGCCCTTGCACTCGAGTACCTCATCACTGTACCTTCTCCTGGTAGTTATCATGGCCTCTTCTTACTCTGATGTTATACTTTCCTTTCATTCATCTCCATCCTTGGTCACTTTTGAGAAGCAATCTTCTTTTGACTTAAAGCACACCCGTAGCAGCTTATTCCTTTCACCTTTCAATTCCCATAGTCTTTTACTTGGATAACTACAACCACCCCACACTAAAATTATGTGTAGTCCTCTGCACATAAACATTCTTCACATAGTAATTAGCTTCATGCGCACAAGCATGCTTATTACACAAGAACAAAAACTAAATTGACAAAGCATAGCGATAATGAAGGAAATACATAATTGAAACCTAATCTAAATGGCAATACTACCTTATTAAAAACACCAAGAAGACTTATTTATAGTAGGGCTTCAACCTACTCCCGTTAAAGTAACCGGGTATCCGTGTTCCATCAAGTGCTTCTAACTGGCAAGCACTGATTCAAGTATGTAAGTGATGACATATGGCCCCAACCAATGTACCTTAAGTTTTCCTGGATGGTGCAAGAACTTAGAGTCATAAATAAGTACCATTTTTCCAATCTCAAACTTCTTATCCCTTATGTTTCTGTCATGCCATGCTTTCGCCTGGCCTTTTCCTACTTCTGACTCCATCATGTTATGGCTTGTCACTCATCCAATTGAATCATCTTCTCGATACGCTCTTCTAAAGCCTTCTCATCAGCTAGACCTCTAGCACATGCAATGCACAAAGAAGGTAACATAAATTCTATAGGGAGAACGGATTCCGTGCCAAACACAAACTGAAATGGTGTGGCTTTGTTTAATCTCTTGTAAGTTGTTCTATATGCCCAAAGAACAACTGACACTTTGTCATCCCAATCCTTTCTCCCAACATCACATATTTTTTCAAAGTCTGGCTCAAAATCTTGTTGAAAGCCTCAGCAATTCCATTTTCCTGAGGATGATAGGGTGTAGTTTTATGGTGTGCAACCATAAACTCATCTAATAGGATCATGATTATCTCATTCAAAAAGTGTGTACCCCTATCACTTTTCAAGCCTAAAGGACATCCATATCTTGTAAGAATATTCTCCCATAGAAACCTAGTTGTTGTAGCTACTATACATTCCTTTATAGGTGCTACTTCTTCCCACCAAGTGAGATAATCTATGCAAGTAATAATATAGCGCGATCCAGTCCTGCGTGTAACTGGTGAAATAGGTCATACAAAATCAATGGCCCATTTCTCAAACGGTTCGACACTGATAATATATCTCAAAGGCATCTCATCTATTTGTCCTAGTTTCCTAGGCGCTGACATGATCACACACTTTACAATATTATTTACAGTCCTTATATAATGTCTCCCACCATAATCCAACAAGTAGGATCTTCCAGAAGTTGCATCACCTACATAATGGCCTCCTGCAATACCACCATGGGATTCTTCCATAATATCCTTGCGCTCATGCTCTAATACACAATGGCGTAATACTTCATCTCTGCCTAACTTGTAGAGGTCACCACTGATCAACATAAATGATGTCGTATGCGTATAGCAAGTTGTTTCTTTTCTAATGCCTTCATTCCTTTTGGTGCCACACCAATCCATAGAAAGACAACAATGTCTTCTAATTCGATGGTGCACATTGTAACCTATATAACTATGCATCTAGCATGGTTTCTTTAATTATTTGTGCTTCTTCTCCTAAGTGAATTCTAGACAAGTGGTCTGGTCCAGAGTTACTTTTCCCTGGCTTCACCACAACTGTGAAATCAAACTCTTGAAATAGGAGTACCCATCTACATATGTGCCCTTGTAAGACGGGCTTATTTACTAAATACTTCAAATTTATGTGATCTCGTATAAAACACAAATGGTGTTGCTAACAAGTACTATAGAAACTTGTGAAATGCATAGATTATTAACAAAGCTCCGTGCTCTGTAGTTGTATAATTCCTTTAAGCGAGTCGACTTCCTACTAACAAAAAAATTGGATGATCGACAATACCTTCACTAGGTTGAGCTAACACAAGTGCCATTGGCCACACCGAGGCATCTACATACACATGAAATGGTTTATCCCATGAGGGAAAGCACATAATGGGAATGGTAGTAAGTTTATCCTTTAATATTTCAAACACGTGCTTTGTTGTGATTCTCCCAATAAAATGTACCTTTCCCCTCAAGAACTCTTCCAAGGGTGCAACAAATTTGGCATACCCTTTGATGAACTTCCAATAATATCCTGTGTGACCCAAGAATCCGTGCACCTCACTTTGACTGGTAGGAACTTCCAGGCCTAGAATGACTGCAACGTTAGTTAGATCAACCAACAAAACTTCCTTGTAGATTATATTTCATAACAATATTCCAAATGGTGTAGCAAATATGCACTTCTTAATGTTCAAAGAGATACTCAATTTTCTACACCATTCAAACATGAATCACAAATTGTCACAATGATCTTTCACAAGCCCATATACTATCCAATCATCTAGATAAACCTATAAGAAGTTGTGAATAAAATCCTTGAATGCCTGAACAACTATCCACGAGAATATAATAGGCACATTTTTCAGTCCAAAAGGCATCACAATGTATGCAAAACTACCCCATTTAGTAGTAAAATTTGTCTTTTCTTGATCCTCCTGAATAATCTTAACCTGATGATACCCTAAAAACCCATATGTGAAGGAATATATCTCGCGCACTGCAAATCCTTCTAATATTTCCTCAATAAATGGCGTAGGGAATGGATCTGTTACACATGCAACATTCAGCTCCCTGTAGTCCACACATATTCTAATTTGTCCATCCTTCTTGATACTGATCACCATTGGGCTAACCCATTCTGACTCATCAAGGGGCTTGATAATTCCATATTTCAACATTTTATCAATTTCATCTTTTACCTTTTTGCGTAAATTAGGATTCATTCTATAATGTCGCTTCCTAACTAGTCATGCACCGTCCTTAAGCTTTATCTTCATTTCCTCAAGTGATTCATGCGTGCCTTTAAGTTCAAGATACCTCGAGGGAATAAGTCATGATAATCCCTAAGTAACTAAATGATCTTTGTCACCTCTCCGAGTCCACCATTAGTCTCCAACTATGGCCTCCTTAGGCTCACCACAAACCTATATTCACCTTCTTTGTCTTCATGGGTTAATGATAGGTGCGTGTATCCTTGTCTACATGGTCCAAGACCTCGCACACCCCTTGTGAATGGTCAATATCCAGGTTCTCAAATTCCTCATCATCCATGATGTAAACCATCTTTCCTTTCTCTTTCTTAAGGCAAGCATGTTCAAGTAGTATGGAGTCCATTTCTTCTTCCTTTTCAAAACACGCTCCAAACTCTGTCTCACCAAATAATTCCTTAATATGCTCTTCTACTTTTGCACTATCCCCCATAGTTAAATGCTTGACAAATTTTAATGCTTCTTCTACTAGAGGTTTAGTCAAGAAGTAGTCAAAGGTATAGAGCATTCTTGCAGTCAAGTTCTACTAATTCACAATATCTTGATGTAGTTTTGTGTATACATACTAGGCGTGTGCGTATCCTTATAGAGTAAAGTACAATCTATGCACCTAGAGTGAAGGTGGTAATTCTTCCTGTCCTATTGTCCAAAGTCTCTCACACTGTTGAATGTGATGCTGAACAGATTAATCACCATGATAAGTGAAAATATGTGTAGGTGCATTATTCCTTACAAACCTAATAGATAAGGTGAATCCAATCTCTTCCCATTCTATAATATTATCTCTATGGACTATCCACTAGCGCGCATCGTCCCGCGTAAGGTATATACTAATATATATCTTCTTTTAATTTGATCTTTCCACTGTGTTTCCATGGATTTCAAAAATATAGGAAGATCTTCTGCCTTGTATACCAAGGTACTGTGCTACCTATCCGTCAAACCGAACGATGTCCCTTCTTGCGCACAACCATGCTTTGTTTACCTCACGCCATACTAGTTCATATATACCATGAGACCAATTTTCACATGTAATACTCATATTATCACTAATAGGATGAGAATCTTCCCATTGTAGGATGCCCTCCTTTGATGGATCATTGATCTCTGGGTCCTGAATAGCGCGTGCAGAGATTCTATTTAAGTCCTCCTCACTTGAGGCTCAACATATGGTGTAGAATTCCCATCTATCAAAGGTATCACAACCCTTTACTCCTTGTTCTCAAATCTGATTTACCCTTATTGAATCTCAAGTCAACATTATTCACATAACACCAAGGGTGTCCAAGTAAGGCTAGAAAACTATCTACTTTTGCAAGTGCTAACACCTCAAAATCCCAGAGAACCCGGCCCTTTGTATGGTTATAAATGCATCCTTCAAAAATCCTATGGGAGTGGCCTTAGTCATGTTTTCCATAAACAACACGTTAGATGATGGCTAGAATGGAGGCCTCTTCATTTTTACCCATGAATCTAATGTAAGAACATTTACTTCCGCATCTCGTATTAATCAAAATATTTCTCAACATCCATCCATCTATATCAACATTCGAGTAATTTCTTTGTCATAGTCAATGCTATCAGGGGGAAGATTTACATGCAAAATTTTCCATCTGGTCTTAATACTTGCACATGGAGTGTTCCCTTTTAACCAACTTCCTAATAGTGGAATGATGTTCTCCTAGCGCAACATTTTGCACACTTTTCTCGCATCATCGAGATCACTTTAGACTGCCTCCGATGATTTGTTTTTCTCTTTAAGAATTGTATCTCATCCTAAAGATTCCTTAGCACTTCCATAGTATCCTGGTAAACTTCATTCTGATGAGCAAGATTTGGGTACCTTGCATGCAAAACCTCCTCCTTGGTGATCATAGGCTTTTGGTGTAATGCCTCTCTTGTGCAGGCCGCTTCAGCTCATGTAGTAATCTTCACTGAATGCCTCAGGTCCTTCTGCTATCTTAGGAATCCACTGATCTTCTACCATGTGCTATATTCTTACCATCCCAAGGTGCCTTTCTTTTCTTACTTATGCTGCTTACTCAGATGCTCATATAAGTCCTGGGAACTCTTTATAGCTATGGTTCTTTTCATAGAAAGAACATGTAATATTCTGAGGACATTCGTGCCTATAGTGGTCAAGAGATCCACATGTATAACATGTTCCATGAGGGAACTCACCTCTTCCCCCACCATGGTATCCACATCCCCTTCCATGAATTCCTTCAAAATGCCCCTCATTCCCCGTCATAGTACGTTTGATTATGATCTTGATCTTGGTGCCATTTTTTCCTTAGAATTATCTATTACACTTGTCTATCGTACCCCGATGTCTATGGCATCCTTGATCGACCAATCAACTGAAAATCCTCGATATCATGGGTCGTGGACTTACAAATATTAAAAATAAAGATACATTCTTCCTTATCGTGCGATATAACAAAGGAAAGTGATTAGCATCATGATTCAAATGACATATCTCACAGTCCAACAATAATGAGCGTACAGATATGTAAGGTAAACTATCCTTGGTATGAACTTCCACTTCACAATCTGTACACCAAATCCTTGAGCGCATTTCATGGGTTGAATGTGCTGATAGCTTCACTAACTATTTTTCCATAGCTGCAATCTTTGCCTCTAAGAATGGACTAACACTGTGTCAATGCTCCTAACTCGCCTCAAAGACGCAAAGCTCCTTCTAGTGCTTCACACGGATCGCTGTATGTCTTATGTGAGAGTTCCCTTCGAATGGTGTAATCAATCCTCCCACAAACCATTGTGCATGCTGGATTGCATGAATATCATAAGATAAATTAGAGAGAAATGTTTTAAAATGGGCATCATACTCACGTACACTCTCAGTAGTGCCTTGCTTGATATCTTTGAGCACACTTATACTCTTCTACTCAAACTCAGGGATATGGAACTCTTTCAAGAAAGCATCCTTTAGTGCTACATAATCCAAGCAAGTTTGATTAGGTTCAAAATTCCTATACTAGCTGTGTGCTCATCCCTGTACGATAGTAGTGAATTGACTTGCCTTACGCTCAACATCCATGATCCCTTTCGCATGCCATAATATTTCACACATGTGCACATGCTCAACAACATCCTCTATGCCTCTATACTCTAGAAGATGAAGAGACATCTCCATATAAATATTTTTGGTTGCTGTGGGCCTTGACCACTTGATCCAGAACCTCCTGTGTTCCCTCTGCCTCCAGAACCACTAGATCCACCAGAACTAGAACCACCTATACCTCCTGATCCTCCACCTGTAGCTGGAATAGGACTTGTAGATGTACTCCTTGTGCTCTGATAGTAGTACTATACTAAACCCCTACAGTCTGTGAGGTAGTTCCACTTCTAGAGGTGAATCCAACATTCAACGCGCTTACATTTTGTGCGAAAGATGCACCTAAAAATGTTCCTCTAAATAACATTAAGTCATCTATCTATCCTGCCATTGATGTAATTACTCCCTGACTTACTCCTACTCTCCTACTTCCCAAGTTAGCTTTATGGTTACTTGTCGCACTAGATACTAGAAAACCAAGCACAAGGGCTAGGTCACCAGGTGGATTAAGATGCGTGCTTGCGGCCCAAGTAGTCTTTGCTGGTGCACTTCTGTGTGAAGCCAAGGGGGATCTATGTCATGTTTTAAAAGATGGGGGAGTTCTCGATGCTCTAGCTCCACGTCTTCTACGTGATATTTAAATCCTTCACGAGCCATCTCCCTCCTCAACGCCATAATTACTGCAATAGAATGCTACTTCTCTATCTCCCTCTTGCATGCGTCATTATACTTAAGTTGCATTTCCTCTCTCTGCCTTTTCGCCGCTAGGTATGGAATCTTTCACCAAGCCTATTCCTACCCTCGTATGTGGTGAAGCTTTATTTATCCATCGGTTTACTCTCCACATTCAAAGTTACCATTAAGATTTTGATCGCCAGTGGAATACCTTGCATATATACTCCTCTTGGATACCAAAAAAACTGGAATTCAACTACCTCCGGGCAAGAGTACATCAAAATTGAATATTTCAAAATATAACTGTCTAGAACACCACAAAACCACGTATCCACAACGTGAGTCTAGATCATATCAACATCATAAAGGGCCTAAAATTCTTCCCAGTGTCCGACAAATGTGTGATACCTACAATTCCGCTTGGATTCATAAGTAGTTAGCCACTCCTATAATTATACTAGAAAGATGGAGAAAAAGCTCTTATACAAGCGATCATATAGATTCTGTTCTACCCAAGTGCATGGGTTAAACTCATATCCACTATCAACCGTCATGCATATTCTTCCTAAAAATCATGTATCCACTCCTCAATACTTGTTAGAGTTAACTGGTATGTCTTCATTGCGAACCATCCTAAAAACAACGTAAAAAGAGGTCCCGGCAATGGAACCAATGATTTAGCCTAGAATTTACTAGATAACACCCTAGTCACGCCGGCACATCACTCAACCTAGACTCGACCACTCACCCAAAGCACAAAGGTACGGGTCCCTCTTTAGGGTTCTTTGTAGTAGGGTGTTAAGCGTGATGAAGGGAGACACATATATATCGATAATTAATCCATCATTTACAATGCATGCCGTATTCAGATTTATGAAAGAACAAGATTAAAAATAATCATGATTCAATGAATAGCATGCACTACTCAATTACACACCAGGGAATGACACTTAGATTCATCCAATATCTTCCATCTATTCATAAACACAAAAATTCTTACATTAATGTCAATCTATGTGCGCGCATGGATCCGATGTGTGCATGGATTTCTCTATACCTCCATACATCCATCTCTCCACCACACATATCATCCTATATGCATATATCTCTATACTTTCCTTCACCATTTATCTATTTGTTGTTGGATTTCCTTTATAGCATTGATGTGCTCTTATTCAATCTCTTAGGGGATATGAAATTCCGTACTAAAGCTAATAATGTGTGGCACACAGGCATTCCATTGGTGTGTTCCATCTTCTAAAAATAGGTCTTCACAAATCTAAGTCTTGAATGTCAAACTTGCCCTTTGATGAGGGTCATACTTTTGATCCTACCACCATATGTGTGCGTCCTTCAACATTGCTTGGGGTTGTTACTTCCAACATTCTTCAACACTTTCCTTTTACTCGCATGGGGTAGTGATCCCCTTAGTGCACACCATAGAATCTCACACTTGTGTACATAGTTTTGATTAGAGAGTCTTTATATAACATCTTCAACACCTTTGTAGTCTCTTCTATTCAAACTCGGTAGGTGAAATTTACGACATAGTCGAAAAACACTTTTTCGCTACATTGGTTGAGGCCCTTTTCCACCTTTGATCTAGAACACACTTGATTTCCTCTGGTGTTGTCTCCACCATCAAATCCACCGGTTGTCATGTTCCTCATGACCCACCACTGTGTCATGTTCCTCATGACCCACCGATCCTCTATATCCACCAGGTCCTCCAACTCCTATACCACAAGATCCACCTCGTGTAGCAGAAAAGGGCCCGAGGTGGCCGCGCTTAGTGTCCCCAATGTCCTAATGAATTTTGTGCCAATGGTTTTGATATTACACCGCTACCAGATATGTGTGTCTCGCGATGCTCTTAGATGTGATACCAAAACTTTAAGGACTCATACTTTTTCCAAAAATCATACCAGACAAAATTCCTCCAAACACAGGAAATGATTGTGCAGCCATAGATGTTCCAAATGAGAAATTATATCTCCTAGGCATAGATCAATCACTCCCACTAATACCAACCATAGTTATAGTTCCCAAGAAAAATAGTAAATGGAGGATCTGTGTAGACTATAAGGAACTTAATAAAGCCACCAAGAAAGATTACTTTCCCCTGCCGTTTATTGATCAGGTTCTGAACAATCTCACATGTAAGAAATATTTATCCTTCTTGGATGGGTTTAGTGGGTATACAAAAATAAGTATTACACCTACTGATCGTGATAAAACCACCTTTACATGCCCTTGGGGTACATTTGCATATTGGGTCTTACCATTTGGGCTTTGTAATGCACCTACTACTTTTCAGAGAGCGGTCTTAGCCTTTTTTGCAGATATCACAAATGACTGTGTTGAAGTTTACATGGATGAATTCACTATCCATGGATCCACTTTTGACGAATCTTTGAATAATCTTGAAAAAATATTGTGTAGATGTGAGCAGCACCAAATCTCCCTAAGTCATGAAAAATGTCTGATTATGGTTGATCAGGGAATTGTTTTAAGCCATCATGTTTTTGCCAAAGGAATATAGTTTGACCAAAAAAGATTGCAGTCATCACTCGATTCCTACAACAAAAATCATACTCGACATCAAGAGCTTCCTTGGATATGTAGGGTATTATAGGTGATTCATCAAAGACTTTAGTAAAATTTTTGCACTTATGTTTTCTTTCTTGATAAAATATTGTGTGTTTTAATGGTCCCTTCACTATCGCCAGGAATTCAATATTATTAAGGATAAGCTAACCACTTTGCTCTAGTCTTGAGAGGAATCGATTGGGAAAACCTTTCCATAGTCACACTAATGCCTCTAACACGACCATGGGAGATGTTCTTGGACAAAAATATGAAGAAGATCAGATGTATGCCATTTAATTTATCAGCAAGAATCTGACCCTTACGGAGAGAAACTACACCACTACAGAAAAGGAATTTTTACTTGTTGTTTATTCCTGAATAAATTATGACATTAAATTACTGGGTACAAAATATTTTTTTATATTGACCACTCGGTCATATGATATTTGATGAATAAACCAGTAGTCGGAGGTCGGATTATTAGATGGTTACTCTTATTACAAGAATTCAATTTGACCATTATTGATAAGCCAAGGAAATCTAATGTTGTTGCTGATTTTATTTCAAGATTGAATGTTTCAGGTGATGAAGAAGCAATCCATGATCACTTTCCGTAGATGAACATCTATTTGTTGTATCAACTCAACCTCCATGGTTTGCTGATCTTGCTAATTATTTGACTACATGGAAGTTTTTTGCCTACTTTACTCATAAAGAGAGATAAAGATTAGTAAAAAATAGTGCAACATATAAGTGGTGTAATGAAATTTTATTCAAATGCTATCCTGATATGGTTTTTCACAGGTGTGTTCGGGAATATGAAGTATATGACATACCGTGAGCTTGTTATGATGAACCTGAGGAAGACATTACTCAAAAAATGAAAATTCACAAGGTTCTTGGAGTTGGATACTATTGGCCTTCCCTCCACAAGTTTGTAAAGAAGTATGTATGGCAGTGTGATGCATGTCAAATAATGGGTAAGCCTAAACGATCCATGGAAATGCCTCTTAATCCTCAGTTGGTCTTAGGACCATTTGAGAAATGAGGAACCAATTTTGTTGGACCTTTTGATCCCCCATATTTTGGGAAATCATACCTACTGGTGTGCACTAACTACATCACAAAATGGGCTGAGGTTCAAGTACTAGCATCTATCATTGAGGACTCTATTGTTGAATTTATGTACAATCACATAATGTTGAGATTTGGTGCTCCTAGAGCACTTGTATCCGATCGGAATGTCAATTTGTGTCTAACATGATTGAGTATTTTCTGGAAATCTATATAATCAAGCATTGAAAATCATCACCATACCATCCCCAATCCAATGGGCAAGTGGAGGTGACAAATCGAGAACTTGAGAATTTTTTGACAAAAGTGGTCAACTTGGACAGGAAAAATTGGGTACCAAAACTCCCCGAGGCAGTTTGGGCCTATAACATGACTTGGAAAACCACTACTAGTTTTTCCCCTTATGAGTTGGTATATGGAAAGAAGCCACTATTACCTGTAGCGTTCGAGCTATGCACATGGAGAATAACATTGGAAATTGACATCAAATTGGACGAATCACAATGAGAACGAGTGAATTGGATGAAATTTGGATGGAAGCACATCAACAAAAATAAATTATCCAACATCAGAGGAAGACATTGCATGATGCACATATCAAATACCAACAAATTTAACGAGGGAGAATGGGTCTTACTCTTTGATTCCAAATATCAACAGTTTAAAGGTAAGCTACAGACACACTGGTTGGGACCATATCAGATAGAAAAAGTATTTGATAATGGTTTTGTGAGAATATTACCAATTAATGGTGACAGAAGGACACTTCTTGTGAATGGTCATAGACTCAAGATGTATCATCGTCCTTTGGACAAGGAAACCTTC
Source organism: Taxus wallichiana var. yunnanensis (assembly GCA_018340775.1). Lineage (NCBI taxonomy): Eukaryota > Viridiplantae > Streptophyta > Pinopsida > Cupressales > Taxaceae > Taxus > Taxus wallichiana. The sequence goes on along the minus strand of CM031244.1, from coordinate 367,827,271 downwards.
ACCATTGACATCATGCTAAGTGAAGAAATGGATGTGGGGGAGGATCTTAGCCCCTCCTTTCATGAGTAATTTTTTTTTTTTTGTTCAATTTAAATAAAGGAGGATGATCATGACTTCGATATTCTTCAATTAGTTAGTTGTATTGTTTTCAATAAAAGTATAAATTTTCATTGTTTAAAATGCCACTAATCACATTTTTCTCATCTTTGCAAGACGTGGGAATCTACGGAAATCGAGAATATGAACTGGCTTGAGTAAGTGCATTCTAATTCATTACAGATATTTCCTTATAAATCACTTTCCCCATTGCATGAACTTATCATAATTGCACCCCTACACGATGTTCATTACATTTTTGAAGATATCATTCCAAATCTTATGACATGAAGTGGGGGATAATAAGTCTTAATTATGGAAGGTACTTCATTGGTGTGAGGATTCCAAGAAAAGGATGCACCATTTTCTAGGCGGGACAGGTGGAAATACCAATTTTAATGATGATTATGTGTGGTACCACGTAATAAACCTTCCCATGTATGACCGGTCTTATCAATTTTTTCTGCCAAATTTGTGTCGACTTCAATTTGAGGATTTAGGTACATTTCAAATTGATCCTTACTACTTCCTATTGTTTCCTGGTGAATTTAAAAATACCATTATCACTACCATTACACAGTGGGTTCAAAACACACACTTTTCATTGTTTCTCTACTATTTGGATTCACCTTCAGCATGGGACAAAATAAAAAGTCAGAGCCCGATTCTCCAGACCCATTGCTCAGGAACGTTGTGATTTTGCAGGTATTTCTTGATTCCGGCTAGCTTGAATTCATATGAAAATTTGAAGGTTTTGAAAAAGTGTAGTAGATGAATTCTTAGAGAATTTTGAAGCTACTTGCTCCCACATTGGTGGAAAGAGAGTGGAAATCACCAGCCAAGTTGTTTCTGAACTATCTGGCCTACCAGATTTTGGTTTGAAAGTGATGACAAATGCGCCCCTCAAAGAGTTGCTTGCTCTATTTCATGTCAATGATGAAGCATTTCCCAAGGTAATATTTACCTCACAAGGTACTCAAAAATGAGTTAAAAGAGAAAGTTTTCCCGGTATTTGGAGAGAGGTGGCCAAATGGATTAACAAATAATTTATACGTGATGGCCATACGTCGTGCTTTAGGTGGAGATTCACTCAAAATTAGAATTTATTTAAGAAAATGCTGCATCAACCCTGCCATCAAGGTAAATTTACCAAAATATTTGCCAATGTAGTTATCAAAGTAGGCCGAAATACAACAATGGAGGAAACAAAGCAACACTCAAACATCTAGGGCTCCTCAATTACTCTTGCTCACATTAAGTTTTTTTAGGATGAAGAGAAGGCTCCAACGGATGAGTGTGGGGGAAGGTTCCAAGCCAAAGCAACTCAAAAATGGGTCACCTTCCATACCTTGACCTACTATCGAGTCAACCTCTCACCCTCCACATGATAATGTGGAGGAACATGGCGATCAACAAGTAGGTGGAGGACCACCGGTACTCGAGAATGTGGGAAAATTTGGTAGTCAAGTAAGCCCATCTTCTATGCCTTCCAGTTCTAAGGGTAAGAATACCTTGCCTCTCTATTCTTCTATTTCACTACAGCCACGACTGTCCTATACACTCCATAAACTTGGAAGTTCTCAATCGAGGGTTTTGTTGATGATTGTGCTCTGTTTGGAAAGAGAAGGACAAGGTAGAAACCCCGGATGTTCCTACTGACAATTCACCAGGACGTTATATTCACTACAACTATCCCTATCCCACAAAGATTGGATATGTCCACATCTTGAGAAAACAAATCAGTAGCTCCGAACCATCTTCTGTACTCTACAACATGATTCCCGTTCCGGAATCAATTACAATGGAGATTGGTAGCCATGGATTATGTGGATCTAATGTACCACAAAGTTATTTGGAGGATATTTCATTCCTTAAGGAACAATTAAAAGGTATGAATGAAACAAAAATGTCTTTACAAAATGAGTTTACCTAGCGAACAATATAAAAGGTTAGAGAAATTACAGCTTTACAAGTAGAAGTTAGTAGCCTAAAGCAACAAAGGGATTTAGGTCTTAGCATTTTGAATGATATCAATCAGTTATCTCTTTAGAATTCAAAATTATAGAAAGAAAACAAAAAATTAAAGGGAGAAACTGAAATAAGCCAAAATGAAAAATAGAAATTGCCATCTCTTTTAGACTTTGTTTGTCCTTTAGTCTATAAGCTCATGTCTCGTAGGAAACCAACCATCTTCAACCTAAAATTTTTATTCAAAAACAATTTGACTCTTGGCATTTATTGAGGTTGTGTTGTCAAGAGCCTTTTGAAGCTCCTGATGGTAATACTTTTCTATCCATTTACAAGAATAGTACCCCTGATATTCAAAATTTGCTTTGTGAGTTCTACCTCCTTAACATGTTAGTTCCAAATGTCCCTAACTTATTCATTAACTTGTTTTTGGGGTATTTTAAATTAAGATATTTTTAGTCTTTTCTTTAGAATCAAATTGTGTGGGGTGAGAAGATGGATATCTTTAATCAAACAACTCACACGATAGGATTCTATATTCATCCTACACATCACAATGATGTAGCTATGTGTAAAAACTTTAGATCTCTTTACTACCAAGTTGGTATTGGAGAGAATACTTCAAGGATACTACTAAAATGTGTGGAAGACTTTGAAACCTATAGTCAACAATACTTTGGGGCAGCAAGGCAAGCTTGTGACAAGAGGTGGGACACCTTGAGTTTACCCTTAAAGAGAAGAGAGGTTATTTCACCTCAAAATTTGAATTGGAGTATCAGATGAGGGGATGCACTCATCACAATAATTCATCAATTGTCAAAAAGGATGATAAAAAGTACAATGATGAATGGGTGGGACTGGAGGTGAGGCCACCACTTCTTCTTAGTCAAACTACAACTCGGTAGAATAATGATGCTCAATCCAATGAGAGTTTCATAGCTTGGGTTGAGGTAATTTCAAATACTCAAGGATGTAAAGGTACATGGAAGGAATATGCTGATCAATTTGAAGAGTATGACATGGCCCAACAAGTTGGTCATAGGGCATGGTGTAGATGAGTTGCATTGGGACATACAACAGGTAAAGTGCGGGGAAATGATGAGTACATTATTTGGCTTATTAATATCATTCATATGATTGATAATTTTTCATTTAAGCATGGTTTGCTAATGCATGGGGATGCTTTGTATAGGTATATCCTAGCGAGTTTAATGCATTTTCCTTGCTTTTGTTCATGCAACATGATTAACCATATAACTTCCTACTAACTGCCTTTGTGAGAAAAATGTGGTGATGTGTGCAGGAAAATAGTGAATGATTATTGCCAATGCAATTAAGGAGCCCCGAGTTTAGAGTTGGAGTGCAGAAGAATAAGAATTTTTCTATCTATCGACCTATACATATGGGTCTTGTGTCTAGCAGTCTTATAGGAATTTATGAGTCTTAATCAATACTTTGTTAGTGGAAGACATTAGTGCTAGTAATTTTGGCATATTTTGTAACTACATGTGTCTATATAGAGACACCTCCATGAAGAACAATGGTAGCTGGTAATATTTTACATCTGTGATATAACTTGTTGCATTCAGTACTTTTCCTTTCTGCACTGGATATGGCATGGAACTTATTTGAATTAATATAAGGAGATATAATTTTGAGTATCTTGAGCTATTAAGATTTCCTCTGTCCCAAGGAAGAGAAAGGGCCCACTCGACCAAGGAGAGAGAAGGTTGTTTACGTTTACATACACATATGGTTTTATGATAAGTCATAATCACTCAGTTTCATTACTGTAATTTCTATTTAATTCTATTTCATGCAATCCCTACTCAAGTTTGTTTACTTTCCTTATTGAAATTTCCATCCAAAATGTGTGTTTCCTTTTATGCAAATTCTAGTTAACGTGTGCTTTTAATTTCACTGTAAGTTTTAATTATGAGTGTGCAATTTCAATTTCATTATTTCAATTCTGTGTGTGTGCATTTCCATTTGAGTTATAAGTATAGATTTCAGAATTCATTTTATCACAATAACTTAATTCAGTAGATTTAGATTTATATTTTATCACGGGAAGAGCAAAGGCCCACTTGACCGAGGAGACAAAAGGTTGTTTACGTTTACATACGCATATGGTTTTCGATAAGTCATAATCACTCGATTCATTCTTGTAATTTCTATTTAATTATGTTTCATGCAATCCCTACTCAAGTGTGTTTACTTTCCTTATTGAAATTTCCATCCAGAATGTGTGTTTCCTTTTATGCAAATTCTAGTTAACGTGTGCTTTTACTTTCACTGCAAGTTTTAATTATGAGTGTGCAATTTCAATTTCATTCTTTCAATTTTGTGTGTGTGCATTTCCATTTGAGTTAGAAGTATAGCTTTAAATTCATTTTATCATAGTAACTTAATTATGTAGATTTATATTGCATTTCCGTAGATTAGTAGCAAATCCAGGAAGATCTAACAGAAACCCCCAACAAAGGACCCAATGGTAGAACTCCATTGCATACAGCCTAGGACACAACCCTAGTTTGATAATGACACTAGTAGATTAATCTATTAGTTAAATGATTGGAAGAATACAACGACCCATAAACTCTTCTCACCAAAAATGATTCTATCTGCTGTGATCATCATCTCCATTAGATGACTTCTCCATACACGAACATCTTGCTTCCATTTTTTCAACCTTGTGCTTAGATCACTTATTTCATTCATGATGTTATCCATCTTCCAAATTACTTCTTGAATCAATTTCATTACCCCTTGCGGGGATGGATTTTCACCTTTTCCATACTATCAACAATCACCTTCACACTTTGAATTAGTCCAAATACTATAAATATATCAATATATCTTATCATAACAAAGAAACTAATTTTGATACCAAAATGGTGTGATCATTATACAACACTTTTTCTTCTCAATCTAGTCTTAGTAGTGAATACTTGCCTCAAGAGTACAAAACCTTGTATGAGCAATTTGAATTTTGAATGTGTCTCATTCCAACCCCTGAATGAGGACCTTATCACCCAATTCAACTCTTATACACTTCAACTCACGGTGTTTGCTCTATACTATTATCACAATGCTTGTGCACTCATACTTACTTTGTATCATGCACAATATTTCTCAACACATGTGAAACTATTTCTCAACACACACACACATGTGAAACTAGCTTTAATGATTCTCTCTCTCTCTCTCTCTCTCTCTCATCTCACACACACACACACACACACACACACACACACTGCACAACACACACACACACACGCACACACACACACACACACACACACACACACACACACACACACACATTTTCTTCTCTCTAGTCTTAGTAGTGAATACTTGCCTCGAGTACAAAACCCATTAGAGCAAAATTGTGTGTCTCATATGTAACCTTATACTTCAACTCAAATTGCATTCCTAGCTATTATCCACATATGCTGTATCATACTTACTATCATTCCAAACATGTGAATTAGTAATAGCATCCATTAGTGAAAACATAAACATACAAAGTATATCCAAACTGAATTAGTAATAGCATCCATGGTCATAGCTCCATGATTCATAAGCCTCCATCATCCCTTCAATGCTATCCCAAGTCCTTAAGGCCACTCTAGGAAATGAGTTCTTCTTGTAATAAATTATGCATGCAACTCTAAATACCTTCATGAATCACTCCCTAACATCTTAGAACACCTTCCCCTTGCTAATACAAGATTTTGAAACCATTCATTATCTCATACCCTTATGTTGCATATTCAATCTCTCTATAAGGTCTTGTTGGCTTGTAGCCCTCTAAGCACATAAATTGAGTCCAACCTTATATTCCTCTAAAACAACCCCACTACCAAATTTATGATTATGAGACCCTTTATGATGTGCTCCAACATACCAAAATAGTGTGCCTTGTTCCTTTGTTAGAAATCATAACTCCTTTATAGCTATGACATGCAAAATTAGGTCTATTCTACTGCTGAGCTATGAAAATAGACCACCGTAGTTAGAATCTCACTTGAAATTTCATGGATCCACTTCTAGAATGGTAGTAGCATGCTCCTCATGAATTTTGGTGACTTAACTCCATAGTTTTCCCCTCAATGCACCTCATTTCCTCCTCTTTACTTTACATGTATAGTCCGACCTGATAAAACTCCTCCAAATTTCCCACATGTGCGAACTAAGACTTGGAACTTGGCACACCTCTACATATCATCTAGGCAGAGATGCTCCTAAAATTTCAAGATATTTGGGTGGATAGAAATTAAATTGTGTCTTGCCCTAATTAGAGCCCGAGAGGGTAGATTTGAGGCTATAGGGTAATTTGATCAGTTTCAAGGCCTATAAAAATTCATGGCTAATCCTCTTAACCTCCTCTTCCTACTCATGCATTCACACATCTTACAAAGATCTTCCTTGACGACTATCCAAATTCTAGCATTCGCATGACTGGGTCTTTGCTAGCACAATACATTAAAAACAACAATTCAAACAAGTTGTACAAAAATTCACCTGCAATAATGCTCCATTAGTTTATTCCATGACCATACATCCCCATTACATCATGATTTTCTCCATTTCATATTATATCACGTTCCTTCCTTCCTTTTCTCCTCTAGTCTAGCCTCTAAATTGATTGTACAACTCCTATATGAGCTCTAACAAACACCAAACTTAGCATACTTATACTAACCACATTGTATCCACTCTAAATCTTATTCAAATTCCCATGATAACTTAGTACACATCATGATAAGCCTTAATTTGGCACTAGACCAAATAATTTCCACCTACCTATATCTATTTTCTCTCTCTTACACACCTAGTTATTACATTTACACACGCAATCACTTTTTACATTGACTAGACTAAGTAAGTCACTCATTCACTATAACAATTATACTAGGATATACCTTATGCTCTCATGACACTTTATTCTCCTTATGCTCCTTCATCACAAGTGTTTGGTGGTGAATATGATCATGTGACACTGTCTAACAAATCATCCCAATCGTGATCGAATCCTACTGGAGTAACATTCGAGACATGATAAGAAATAGAATGAGGTGGATCATATAAAGAACCATTGTGACATAGGGTGTAAACATTCATTGTATACTCTTCATCGGTGAAGGGTACTGGTGGATAATCATGTGCATACCAATGAGAGAGATTATGAGAATAAATAGGAGATGAATAATTAGCAATAGAAATATTTCAGAATAGCATAAGTAACGTAATAGAAGTGTGGTTGGTGTTTAGAGTACCACTGATATAGTAAATCCATGATTGCCCAAGCGTTAGTGGATAAGTGCGAGGGTCACGTGTAACAAAGGCTATCAAATGAAACACACAAAGACCATAGGTGGCCATAATGTGACAATAACCATGGTAAAGGTGAGGTGAGTGAATTGGTGGTAGAATGTCGTTAAGTGTCAAGCTAAACCTTGTGAAGCCCTCATGTTTCCAAATAGTATTTGAAAAAGTGGGATCAATCGAGATATGATGCCAAAAAGAGTTGTTGATCAATAATGTGCATGTGAAAGGTGGTGGTGGAGATGCAGATCGCTTAAGGGAGGGTGAAATAATGTCTAAGGTGTTGACCCCCTAGATAAAGTATCATAGCATTAGTAGAAGGAGGGGTCTTGAATTTTTATTCACTAGGGCCATAAGCTACAAAAGTTTCATCAAAATAGGAGTCATCAACATTGAAAGGCATGAAATTATGTTGTCCTAATGCTTCATCAAGAAAGTTCAACAACATCGACTTTGTCATCAGAATCCTCAAAATCATTTGTATTAGCATTATCATGTTGTAAAGTTTTTCAAGTACATATCTAGGAGTTGTATTAGGTGGAGGAGTGAGAGGAGTCTCAGCAGAGATAGGGCAGTAGTGCTTATTAGAGAAGATATGATGGGAAAGATAATTCTTGTAGTGTGAGCAGAAATAGTCGAATGCTAGGAGTGGTAAAAAAGACGACGGACGCTAGATTGACCAATGTCAAATGTGTCAATGCTACTATATGGAATAGGTTGTGATGGAGGAATAGGCATAACAGTAATGGGGTCTATGCGATAGAATTTGAATGGTTTGGGATCAAGTAGTAATAGTATGCTCATAGCCATCATGTAAGAATTTGACACATTGGTGGATATTAGATGGGACTCAACTTACATGGCATGGATTTAAGGTCTACCAAGTAATAAATTGAATTGGAATGAAATGCAGATAACATAGAAGTCGGTGAGGATGGTCTTAGGCCCAACTCGAATATGTAATGGAATAGTCCCTAGACATGTGTGAGTAGTAGAGTCATAACCTCGAATAAGAGTAGAGTTCTTAGAAATTATGTTGTCATTAACACCAATTGTTTGAGAAGGGAATGAGCACATAGGTTGACGTTCGACCCATTATCAATGAGTACACATTTAATGTAAGTGGTGCTAATAATGGCAGTAATAAGAAAGGGTACACATGGATTGCTTTTAGAAAAAGGTGATATATCCTCATTAGTGAATGATATAGCATGTGGAAAATTTTTGAGAGATTGAATGAGGTGTGTAAAGGCCACTTCATAGTTATCACTTTCTATATGAATGGCCCTACGGGTTGATTTTAGTGTTTGACGAAAGTTTGGTGCATTACACAATAAGTCATAGAGAGAAATCTTAGCTGGTGTGTTTTTGAGTTGTTCAATGATATCATAACCCTTAGGAGAATCCGATGAAGTGATAGGTGGAGGAAGAGAAGCAGGTGGAGCTATAGGAGGACGAGTGCGGCGAGTAGTAACTACATTGATGGAAGGATCATCCTAGGCATAATAAAGTGAGGAGGATGTTGAGTACGAACTTGCATGAAATCAACAACAATAGTAACTATACCAGAGACTTTAGTCGGTGTGAAAGAAGGATAAGATGATTGAGTCATGACTTGATAAGGAGAAGACATGTTCGAAAAAAGGGTTTGATTGTTTGGGTTCACCAAAATGATTATGCTAAAATGTAATATAATAGTCTAATCTAATGCAATTTTACAACAAATAAATAGGAAATGAAATATTGAAATAATACACAAACAACTAGGCAATGAAGTAATGAAACCCTAAGTGCAAAGAGGGTTAGAAGAGCCTTATCTGATTTGAAGAGGTTGTGGGACTATCTCGCAGTGAAGACTGGCTGAGCAGATGGGAGAATGTCACACAGAGCCTTGAAAATCTAGATTTGATTGATTTAGCTTGACTTGGGCACACTGGAGAAGGATGGGGGCCCGGGGTGCTCTAGTCTTGATTTTTGGTACCATGGTCTATAGAAATAACGAGACTTGGTTCTAACAGTCCGTTAGGGATTAACACTTGTTCACTTCCTATCGCGTGTATGCCGCACTGAGATCGTTGATGTCACTATAAACCTACAAATTTATGAATCACATGTAAAACTCCAAACAAAGCATCAAACCCTAAAAAGGATAGATGCAAATGAAGGGTCGAGACTATCCTCATTTACCACAATGGTGGACTTATAACTTGTGTTGCACTATAGCTCATACCCAATGAAGTTTTTGTGTGTATGTGTGTGGAATTGTTCCCTAGGCTGCTCTTGTGCATGTCGCACTTGAAGTAACGAGTAAGCACCTAGATGTAGAATGTAATTAATGTGTGCATGTAATAGAATAAAGTACCCTCATATGAAAATTGATGCGAGATGAACCAAGATTTGTCCCTTGTGATGGAGCTAGATGGATGCAAATGGAGCAATAAAAGCCTTGATGGATGAAACCTTTGGTGGTGATAAGTAATGTTTATTGCTTGGTCCCTTATTATGATCACATAACTTTATATTTATATGATTCCTTTGCTTGAATTTCGTAATTAACCTCGAAAAGGCCGAATTTCAAAATGATAAGATGTCCAAATGGTTAGAAAGGACCTAAGAATTAAGAGTAAAGTGTAAAAGGATAGGGAGCCCGGAGGGACGAAAGGGCATGTCGCTACTATCCCGGTTAGGGGCGCTCTTGTCGAGAATGACAAATGTTGAAAGGTGAAAAGGAAGACCGAGAAAATAAGAGTGCAAGATCTGAAAGCGAAAGTGGCATAAAGCAAAGAAAGGTGGCCAAAGACTATATGGATAATGATATGCGATTGAAACTAGATAGTTGCCCAAAGTGCGTGATTTTGTGTCTACAAATATAAACCGAACCCTTGACTCTTGCGGTCAAAGGGCCATGTTGATGGTCTACCCGAAATGTACCAGAAGATACGCTCAATGGTTGCGAATCTACCAAAACTTATCGATAAGTGTCACAACCATCAAACAATAGACTAGTTTGGAATAGAAGTTATCTTTTATCTTTCGATTCTAAGGAGCATATTTCATCTTGGATGGATAAATTTATTTTGAAATGGCTAAAAAATATGTAACAAATTTTTTATGATGTAGTGAGAGGCAACATGAACTTGAGCCATATTGTAAAGGGATTTACCTACACATCATATAAAATTGACTGTCAACAAAATAATTTCAAGAAACTTCAAGTAGAGTCGGTGTGTCTATTTGCTTGTAAATGGTAGCTTGCAAGGTTGAATAATTTAGTGAGACTACTTTCCACAAGTACGTGATGTTTAGGCTCATTTAAATTCTAGAAAAATTTGAGCAATAAAGAATTGAATTTGCAAGTCATTATTGTTCTATTCTCATCAAATGTGATTACAAATACCACTGCCACATCCAACATGTTGGGCCACAAACAATTAGAGGGTCTTGGAAAATCTAGTTGGAAGAGAGTTTGGTAAACTCTCCTCAAAACATATGGAATAAAATTACATATTTTTGTTGACTCTCTAAAGATGTAACATAAATTAATACTAAAATTTAATTATCTTGAAATATTCCAAAAAAGTATGTGATATCCTCGTCTTTTTCAGGGTTAATCATAAAGGTCATATTGCATATATTTTTTGCAAGCGAAATTTGACAGCAATCGATAGTCTTGACAAATAGGGCATCCACAATGCATCTCACCTTTATTCATCCATTCTGATCCACAGACATAACAAAACTGGAACCTGCATCTGAAAACAAAACGACAAGAATCTCTCAGACACAATTTGAGAAATATAACAAAATTAAAAGAAAATAGTATGAACATGTGATTACCGACCTGCATATTATTTTAGAACAGCCGGACACTCTTTCAACAAATCTTCTGCATCTAAGACACCGTTGCCAATGTGCCTCTTTGGCCAGCCTCAATAGCTCCAAATCATCTCTGTCTGTCTTAGAAGGATCTAATCTCTGAAAATCGTGCGAGGACACCAAACATTGCGCAGAAAACATCCTTGTAAAAATTAGGGTAGAAAAATCTGAAAAGGGGCGATAATACCTGTGGGAATTGGGAACAGCAGCTTCTACCGACGCTAAATGCCACTTATCAAGTGCTTCTCGAGGAAGGATATTTCCGCACTGCTCTGGTGTCAAATTTTGACTGCAATTAGGTTCTGGACAATTTATGGGGACTAAGTTATCCTGCGTCTTATAAAGGACATATTGGGCTATGCAATCATGGAAATATATGTGCGAGCAAGCCTTGCCCTTCAAAGTTTTGTAACTGCACTTCTCTTGAAAACAAATCCCACATAATACCATGCCCCTTCTTGCCAGGGCCATTGCCATCGCCATTGCCATCTTGTCTTGATTTTGTAACTCACAAAAAGAATGTTAGAAAACCAGTCTGAAACACGTAGAATAAGTGTCTGAACCCGTCTAAAATAAATAATGTTTATCATATGAACCCTAGAGATGGATTGCCGAACAAGTAATAACAAAAAAGAAACGGGGGATTAGGAAATTGTCATGCATAAGACTCAAATTCTATTTTTAAACACGTACCGAATAAATTAAATGTAGGTAACATCCCACTTTGATGTGTGTCCTCGTAAATATTAAACTAAGTGCTTGCGCGTCATGGTGTAAGTCATACAACGACTGATCAAATTTGAAGGGCTAGTCTTAATTTCACTCGTATAAAAATTTATTTTTCACATGACAAAAATAAATATATTATACATGTCATAAAAAATAAAATAAAAATCTAAAAACAAATGTGTGATTATATGAGAGGACAATATACTCTGGTAAGAAGATTGTCCAAACCAATTACAAACTACATTAATCATTAATTTCAAATCCTGAATTACGCAATCATCTTTGTATATATATGTTGTATTACATACATACATACATTAACCAATGACTTAGATGATTTACGCTTGATCTGGAAGTGCTATAGAGTGGGAAAATTGTTGAACAGGAGGTGAATAGTGTCGTAAATTCTCGTAATAAATTATAGATTAGGGTAAGGGCTCTGGACACTAGAGACGTCTACTAGGTGTATGTGACTACAAAAATGGTCAAAAAGTGATTTTTAATATGTCACACAAGTGTCACAAATATTCTTTTTGATCATCGGTATGTCGCTCCTTTATCGCGTAGAAGGTAAATGTAACCTACAAAACATAAGTTCACCAGTAAAACCCATAAAACGACATCAAATTCAAAATGAAAGATTCAATATGGGGAGTTGGACTACCCATATAGTCCTTGATAGAGTGAACTTATGACGAAGCATGACACTACATATCATACTCCATGTAGTTCTTGTGATTATGTGTAAGAATGGTGCCCTATCAGTAGCGCCCTCATTTTACACACAAAATTACAACGAGAAAATACCAGATAATTTTTTTGACTTACATTGCTCACTACACACAACACAACAAGGGCTCCAAGTACAAAAACTCGACTCACATACGACAATCACATAAGTCATCGACTCACATAGACACATGAAAACAACATAGGCATGTCGATGCCACACTTTTCCAAATGAATGGTTACTAGAAATGACCCAACCACAAGAAAAATGACTTCAGGAATGGCGAACCCACAACACATCATTTCTTTAATTGTATTTTAGTTACGATTAACATTCCAAGAACATTATAGTGCAAGGATAAATTTCTCGTTTGTCCACCTACAGATTCTTAAGTTCATTCCACGGTTAAAATTACCGTTCGACCCTTTTTAAACTGGCTTCTTATTCTTTACAAAATTTTCCATAACTTGCATACTTATTTGGCATAATTTCAAATGCATATAAAGTACTTAATTATCTTGTCCTTATGTTAAGAATATTCTTCTCGAACATAAATTCAATGTCTACCTTTATTTTTTTTTACTCTTACAACTCAAGTGAATGTGACTTGGTGTCCATATAGCGATATTAGGATTTAACGAGATTTAGATGTGAGATAGCTTTTTACCAAAAACATACCTCGATCATGGGTTAGTTATTTCCCTACCATAGTTATTCTAATTCAATGACTTGTGGAATTCCATTTTGATTTATATATGTATTTTGTTTTCTCGAAGGTTGAACACACCAAGGCAATTCATATTCTTTGAAACAAAAGAATATTTTTAATCGAGATATAAGGTCTCTAAGAGTGGCATTATTCCGAACCTCAAATCCCATTTTTACTCTTATATGCTTTATTTTCTACGTCACACTATGGTCTTATTTTTAGCATTATCTTGAAAAGGTGTTACGAAATGTTTGTCTAACCTCTTGAAGACATAAATGGTTAGAAGACTTGAAGCTACACATGAATCCTAAGTTAACATCCAAATCCACCGAGGTTTAGATTAATTCCAACTTCATCTAAGGGTCTACCCCTCAACTATATAAGAGATTTAAGCTAGAGGACATATTTATGCTAAACCACCTTTACGAAAGACCAAGGTGTTATGTCGAGAGAAACCAAGGTAACACATTTAACGAGTGGAGCTAACGGGGTTCATTAACAAGAGTTTAAGACCTAGAAAAATAAGTCACAACCTCCACCTATGTCGTCTGGATCTAACAAGGATTTCATTCGATGAAGAAAATTTACTTTTAAATCTATCTTCGGAAAACAAGGTAGTCCACTAGGATACGAAGGAGGAGTTAGCTCTACATACTCCAAAAAGGTTTGACTGTGTCACTCCTATCTACCAGGTTTATGACAATGTCACTAAACATACTGACTAAGACGATAAACCCATTCTTGGGCTCTTGTTTACTCAAACTAGGATATTTCCATCAAGTGCAGGGTTTAAGTTCACTCTATGGTTTTCAATGTCTTCTATGGTAAGGAGTATCACACATGAAAATAAGTTATGCTCCGATATTGAACAAGGGTAGAGTGTTTCGATTAAATCTCTTTATTACATTTACAAAGTATGAATGCACAAGATGACTTGTTAATCATTTATTGAACACTAAATATGCACTACAAGATATTACTTCAAATTCATTTACCTTATATAAATATCAAACCTTTTTACCAGGTGTACTATAAATCAAACTTGAACTATGATTAAATGCACATTTCCTAGATGTCCTTGAAACCAACATCTCATACATATCAACAAATTATCAAATATAACCTTCTGTAACATGAGACTACATTATACATTTATTCATTTAACAAAGAACTATATAAATTACAATGATAAATAAATGAATTACACATCGCCTTTTTGTCGTCATTCTTTCATCCTACAAAACCACGTGAGCATGATATCAGCGATAATTCACTGCATGGCATCCACCCTAATCTAACATAATTATCATTTTTTAGTTTTCCCATTTACATATGATAATAATTACAATTTGCAAATGAAAGAAAGGGTTTAGAGACATGTATTCAATGCATTTCATTTCACTTCATTTTGTAACCCAGGAGAGAGAAAGAGAAGGGAAGAGAGAGAAAACACCATTTTGTCAAAAGTTCTATTTCACACAACAAGTTACACTATAGAGTTTTAAATAGTTATTTATGTGTCAAAAGTATCTACGGTGGTTTGGCAACCTGACGAGGTCCCGCAGCTTCCTATTTTTACATTTTCTTACTAGCTACAAAAAACGTTCAAAACGGGCTCGGAGGCTAAGAAACTGCTTCCAAAAGTTATCTTCCGATGAGAACGCACACCACGATTAAATTTCTACGTGTCCCCAGATATACCAAGAGTTCATAGCAACTGATGGAATTGGGAAAAAGTGAACGGTTTGCATTTGGCGGCTAGTTTTCTCGGGGCTACTGGTCGTAGTTGTCCCAGTTGTAAATGAACAAAAGTTAGCTCAAGGGCTCAGAAAACCATGTCCAAAATTGATGTTTGATGGATGAGCACGCAACGAGACACTTCCTACAAGTTCCCCTATATAAGGAGAATTCATCAGAGTTGACGGGACTGAGAACTAGAAAACCATTTTCAAATGGCGACAAGTTTTCTGGAGCGACAAGTCGAAATTGGTCCAGTTTGACCTCGTCAAACTGTGACCGGAGGCCTACAAAATGGCTTTGCCAAACTATCCAGAAAAGTTTTTCCCTAAACTGAATGTTCCATGCAATTGTCTAGTATAAACACTAGAGGTTTGCGAAGATGGGAAATAATTTCTCTATCTAGGTTTCAAATGGCGGTTCAAAACGAAAGCCAACTTTCTAGATTTAACAACTTTCTACTACTATAAAACAAGTGTAACAAGGCTCCTATAAGAGCATCAAAAAGATCTCATATGTTCGTTCGGGGTCAATCCAAAGGTCAAGGTGACTCCTCGCATACCAAGGTACACGAATGAAGCTTAACATCTCGTTTTCAGAGTTACGAAGGGTACTTAATGAGTCTCGAAAAATGCAAAAATAACTATTTAAACCGGGAGATGATCAACGTTATTACTAGAAAGTCAATTTCGTCTGGTCGATAAAACAATGTTGTAGCGATCCAGTTGGGTAGGAAGTTTTCTACATCACCTCAAAATGAGGGTGGAAGTTCATGTTTTAATGCAAACGGGTTATTTTGACTTCGTGAGTTTCGACACGACATTTCATTGTCTTTGCACAAGTTGAAATAAATATTTAACGGTATTAAAATCCTAATATTTTAAAATTCTATTAAGTTGCAAAAGAGAACTAAAACATGAGAATTATGAGAGGTAAGGGAAGATGAACCATTCCTGGAGAAATGAATTGGTCGAAGTTCCCAGGTTTCGGTTCAACATATCACTAAGGCCTTTCGCCAAACAGTTTGTTGTCCTGACATAACTCCATTTATTTAAAAATCAAGGGTGTGGTTAGAGGAGAAAAAACCACTGTTCATTATCCTTAGATGCGTTTCCAAACAACGACAGGGGTCTAGATCATATGCAAACTTAGAAGGTGTTGACAAACGTTGTGGGCCAAACATCCTTCCCACCCGCAACCTCTCATTCTACACAGGCTGAGGCATGTAGATCTGCCACAAAAAGGTAAGGGCCTCTATATAGCCTTCATAAGCAATATATTTGAATGTGTAGTTTATATTTTTCCCCAAAATGGTTGGGTGGCCACACAATCACACCCAAAATATCCTTACAGATCCATTATGTGCATATCCTGCAATCATGGCATTCCATGAGACAACATTTCTTTGAGGCATTCTATCAAACGGTTCACATGCCTTTTCAACAAATCCATTTTGTGCACAGGCTGGAAGTACACTGCAAATGTAAACTGATTGGGTTGGAGAAAAGGTCCTATGAATGGCACAGACTCATACACATCCCCCAAGCATTTGCAAACTACAACATCTGTCAAAATCCCTCTCTCCATTATGCTTTGATGGACGTCCCTACTCTAATCTAACACCTGGCATTATCAAACAGGCAGGGTGCGCATGCAAGGAGTAACTGACGGTCAAAGATCTGTTTACTTGCATAGGTGGAACAATGTGACTGGTTTGTGAGGAACCCATGTCTTCCACATGCAGATGAAAATGCTCCATGAGAAGTTGTCTCATTCTTTCATTTGATCAACACTGCAAAGGTCCAGGGCTCGGTTTTTTTAGACGTAGGTTTGGGAGGATGTTGACACAGTGAAAAATCCATGGCTCACGTAGAGAGGGGAAGTGGAAAAAGAGTTTGGTGTTTGCAGTGCCGCCGCCCTCAACTTGACCTGGTGTTTGCACTGCCGCCCACGAACTCGCCCATTCCCAAAAGAAAAAGAAACAAACCCTAACAGAAAATTTTAGAGTTTTTTTTTTTTTAAAATCTTAAAGTGCCAAAACATAAAAAACCACTTTTATTATTTTATACCTAAAACAAGTTGAGAAAGGCTTTAAGGCGGGAAAAATATCACATCGAACTGAGTTTAAAAAGTGGTATTTATAAAATTGAGGTCTTGTATGGGGCCCTGTACACTGGTGAAATAGGTAGGTCCATTTAAACTATGGTAAAAGAGCATGCCACAAACATCCACCTTGAAGGAAAAAGAAAAATTGGCATTAGCTGAAGACTCCTGTAACACTCTATTCACATCAAGGATGCCAAGGTTGTGGTTATGGAGAAACACTTTTACAAGCATCAATTGGGAGAGGTGGTTGACATTGGCGTGTATATTCAAAATTGAATAAGAATGATGGTTTCCTTTGAGTCATGGTTGGAGACCCATCATAAACAAATTAAGGGAGAACCCCCCAGTTTAGTATATGAGCATTTCATGTTTTAAAGGTAGTAGGTTACAAAATAATATTAAATTTTTAATAGCTAATTTTGCATTTAATATGTCTTCTATTGTGAGCCCAAAGTGGCATCTTGTACACACTAGAGTTATCTATAGCATAGTCAAAAATCGAATAGGAATGATGATTTGGGTTTTAGTTATGCTTGGAAACCCATCATCAATAAGTTAAGGTTGAACCAGGTAAGATCGAAACCATGCCCTAGCGATTCTCAAGGTCCAGGACTCAAAGAAAATTGTGGCATCCAAGAAAGCAACGAGAATAAGGGGCACTACACCTATGAAGGCCTTGCATTAAGATGCACTAGATAATGAGATAGATTTGCTAAAATATCCAAATGTGTGTATGGAATAGAATGAAATTCCCCTTCCTATTCAAAGGTGTATATAGAATATATAGTCCCTTATCCCTTGAATGAATTCCAAATGGATGCTTTGAAGTGCTTTAGATTCCTTTTAAGTGAAAGCTTGGGTGATAGTAGTAATTCTCATAGCTTCGTCCCTCATTTTGAGGACATAAGTATGTATTTATATGATTCCTTTGTTTGAATTTTATAATTACCAACCGGAAGGCTAAACCATAAGTAAAAGGAGGCCCAAAATATAAAACAGACCCAAAAGAAGTGAGAAAGATAGAAAAGGGTAAGGGGAACCCGGAGGGGACATGAGTGCATGGGCGTAATTGTCCTTGGCGGGCACTGGTGTCTAAATCCATAAAGAAAAATAAGTAAAGTTATGATTGGGTTTTAGGGTGTGTAAGACCAAAGAGAAAGTAAAAGGCGTAAGAAAGAGGCCAAACCAATGTAAATTTTAGTGTCTAATCTTTGTTAATTCATGAATATTTGGATTTTTAAAATTTGGATATGGATAATTTTTATGGGTTAGGTCACTTTCTATTTCACCTATTTTTCTAAAAATAAGTTAATTTTTTGGGTTTATTCGCTTAACATTTATAGTCATACCGAAGTTTTGTATTAAAATCACATTTACCACATGGACGAAGAAAAATTTGCTACCGGTCGGTAGCCTAATGTTACCAACTAATAGTTGCTACCATCCGACAACATCTCCTTTCAATGTGTGGAACTCGCCAAGATTTTGAAAGTCATTTAATATCTATGGTTTTTTTAGGGGTCTTAAAATTTACCCCCGGGCCAAATATAGTTTTCAATTACTAGTTTTCTTGCTTAGGAATTATGTAAATGCTAGTATGCTTTTATGACCTAGCAATGTACCAAAGTGTGTGATTTTGTGTCTACATTTGCCCAAAATTTATGTTTTTGAGTTAATTCTCGATAACATAAACTAGATAGAAGATGTGTACCTTATTCTCATGAAGAGTGTGATTGCGATAGCGTGTCGAAGAGACAAGTGAAGCTTGGAGTGAGTGCAAAAAAGGAAGCTTGAAGACTAGGAAAAGAAAGTGACCCTAGGGGTGAAGCGTACGTGTTGCTTGTACTTGTTTTTGTACTTATATTTTCTAAAGTAGGTTGCTTTTTGTTGCGTATTAAGGATGGACCTATAAAATAAGATCAAAAGAGTAGTCAAATTCTTGTATTATATGAAAAATCGAGAAAAATATGCATAAGTATGTAAGTGTGAAAAATTAGTACTAAAGGAAAGTATTCACCTAATGTAAAAGAGTGTAAAGGATAGAAAAGTGTCCTGAAAATGCTATGAAGAGTGAGTTTTTGGGTGATCTCACGCTAAGTGTGAATATTTTGGGGAAACGATGCCAAGTGTGAGTTATTTGGGAGATCTCACACCAATGAAAAAGTATTGGGGAGAGATGTCTAGTGTTACTCTCCTTCCATTACTCTTCCTAATAAGCACCACTACAGATGGTACGTCTTGATTTAGTTCTTCTTGTCTCTGAATTAGTTTCGAATGTACATTGAAATGATTCTAGGAGATTGCATGTATGTTGTAACTAAAGGTATATGCCCGCATCTAAAAAAGTACTTTGAAGGCTTCTATGGACTATGTTCATCTGAGAAAGTAATTGTATGTTCCCCCAAGACTTAGGCACCCAGAGGAGGACACAAGATCCCAAGAGCTACCGTATGATGTTGGGCGTTGTGTCTATATTGTAATGTGGACCCAAGTCATATTCCAGGCCATTATGTGACTGTATGACTGTGTTTTTTGTACCGTAGATCTATATTGTTTCTCTAAGATGTTGTAAGGCTGATTTATTCATCCAATATATACCCCCCCTTGTTTAGGGTGCATGTGACGAATCTAAGATATTGCAGGTCCAAAGGAAAGGACCTATAACTAATCTGAAATGGATCCCTGTAGGGGGAGGATATGTGCATGATAGAAACCAATTCACATGCAAAAAGATGGATAACAACATGTATTAGTAGAAAAAGTAGCAAACGTTCAACATAAGATAATGTAATCAAGCAAGTGCGCAAGCAAGAAGGACCTTGAAAATTGGGTTTTAGATATGGGACATCACTCATAATGTCACAAGATAATCAGGGATGAAGCGGCCAAAAACATACAATGATCACACAAGACATAGGGCATAGTCTCGCAAACACTAACATATAATGAAAAACAATAGCAAGAAAAATGTATCAGATAACCATGGTTGTGAATAGTCCTACAAGGAAAATGTTGCACATGAAGCACCCGTTAGCATGCTAGAAAGATAAAAAGTATGTCAAAACGTGTATAGATCAATGGAAAGTAATGTACTAGAAAGAAGTAGTAAATAATGTAGCAATAAATCCTGTGATGTGTAAGAGTAGTAAATGTAGATGCCCCAGCGCGCCTTGGTGGGGCTGAAAAATACTGATGTTGAGAATCATTGTGGCATGTCAAGATCTATAAGAAATATGCATTGACTCCAAAATACCAAGTGAACATGCACGTGTATATAGAAAAAAATGAGATATTAAGTATCTCGTCTAACATAGTAAGTAAAATGCAACATGTAAGTATAAGCAAGATAGAGTAAGTGTAGCCAAGATATGCAAATGATGTGAGTGTAATGGGATGGTATGCAATGTGTGAACAAGATAGAAGCAACTTTCCCCGTGAAGATGTGAATGAGATGACGTTCATTTATAAAAGACCCATAAAAATTCAACAATGAACCATAGAATAAGATCGGTCATTGGTAAATGGGTTCATAATGTATGCTAAAAAGATAGATCATGAAACATAGAGCATGAAGTGTGGAAGAGGTTGGGTTTATTTCAGATTAGACCTCAACATTTTAGTATGAACCATGAAACTAGAGTACGTTATAGGGTAATGATGATACAAGGTGTGTATCAATGTGTGTAAGAGTGCTTAGAGATAGGAAGTATAAAGCATATGGCATGATAGTAAATATTATAGACACATGATTATATTAGGAGGGGGAGGAAGCAAGATGCCCCTAAGTGTGTGAAGAAAAGTATGCTATTTGATGAGAGTGAAGGGAAAGGGTCATTTATGTGATGTCCGAGGAAATAAAGGCTTTTGAAAATTCTCTAAGATTGGTCGTGTATGAGAGTGACGATGTACATGTGAAGGAGGTGATGAAAACTTATGTGAAGTAGACCTATGAGGTGAAGTGTGTGGTGAACACCTATGCGAAATAGTCTTATGAGGTGAAGGAGGTGGTGAACACCTATGTGAAATAGACTTATGATGCGAAGGATGTTGTGAACACCTATGTAAAGGGGCTTCCCAAGTACAAGAATTAGGCCAATGAGATGGACTAGTTGACCTATTAGGTCAAAGAAGTAGCACCCTGGGATTATGCATTGTAGATCCATACTTTTTTCTAACATGGGACAATCTCTCAAGTTATGGGACTTGTTACTTGAGATGGACCGCTAGAGAAGGTCAACGTCCTGTACCTAATCTAATTCTAAAGTTACTTCTAATACAAAAAGTAAATTATAAACTAAACTTTCTAAGGGACCAAAGTTATGAGGAGATGCAAAAATTGAAATCCTAAGGTAAAAGTGATGATAACACTAGAAAACGGGTAAAATATCTCGCACAATGGAAAGGAAAGAGAAACACATGGGAGATATGGAAAATAAATATGCCACAGACAAGAACCATGCAAAATTAACTTTGCCACACATCGACAACATAGAAAAATGGAACCTCAAAGCAAGAGATCCACCCAACATGCCAAAAATAGAATAGAGAGACAAGAATGTAACTAAAATGAGATAAGGGAAGAAAAAAAGTGACACAAAATAGATTTTATTAGTTAAAAATATACATAGACCATTACATTTATGGAAGAAGGAGAGAATACATTATACATACCAAATTAGAGGTCTAGAAATCATGGGAAATCCGCCACCATTTGGGAATATTATCATTTCAAAAAGATCCATCCTTTGAGAGAGAAATCAGTTTACAATATATATAATAGTTCATGGAGGGAGAGAGAAGAGGGTACACAGAGAGAAAGAGTTTGGATTTGATCTTTTTATTAACAAAAATATCTATCCTTTCTCTGTAACATATATTTTCAAGCTTTAACCACTGTCAATCATGCATTAAAATTTAATAAACATTATGGGAACCCTTTCAAGATCGTTTCCCAATGTCCATTATGCGCCAAGATAAGATAAGAGCTCCATATTTCATCAATTTAGTGGTTGATCCATTTTTCGTTGTTCTTTATTGGCCCAAACCAATTTTCCCTTTTTTCTACCAAACCCACCTCAAAATTTGATTCTTATGATGCCAAATTAGAGTTCTCGATGAGATATTTCCAATGATACCTATTTTGTGTGATTTGGAGCAAGGAATCAAAATCTATCATCATTTGAATATTTGCGAAGTCACAGAGACACATGAATTTAACATGTGTTAGCATTTGATATTCTCGAGGATCGGCCTCTACCGATGTGTGCTTTGTTTTTCCTTTGGCATGTGTCCACCTCCCATTGGGTCAAGGGGTCTACATTTACTTCCCTTCCTTTTCCTTTTCTCTCTTATCCTTTATGAAGGTTTGTTGTATTAAGAAATACGGGCCAATAAGAATGCACCATGCCTTTTCATAGTGGTAAATTTTCCTTTACTCGACAACCAAATTTTTAAATGCAAGCCAATGAGAAAGGTCCACATTTATTTGCAATTCACTTTGTCAAATCCCTTTAGTTGACCATTGTGAAGTGCGAGTCAATGAGAAGGATCCACACACTTTCAGGTTGTTAGACTTCGATAGTCGCATCTCGACAACCGTGAAGTGTGAGCCAACGAGGAAGCTCCACAAAATTTGTGTTGTCGAGTATTTTATTTGAACTCCTCTTCATGTCTGTAAATCATTGACTAATGGGGAAGCCCCATGCCTTTCTCATTGCCATACTTTCTTTAGCTCCAAATAAAAATTGCAAAGAACGAGTTGATGAGATCATTCCATGTTCTTTTTCCTTAGGGTTTTTTAGACTGCAAAATTCAAGCCAATGAAATAGCTCCACATAGATTCCGGTTTCACAAATTCCAGGATTTCATGGCTTCAAGTCATAACCTTTTACTTTGTGGGAATTAGAAACTTTTTTCTTTTTGAATTGTAGCCACGTAACCCCTTTGACCTTGCTGAATTTAACTTATCCCCGCCATGACACGAACATGATGAATTATGAATTTTCACCCATTCCATGGAGTTCATGTCCGCTAGAGCTCATCACCTTAGGAATTTTAGGAATGACACCTATGTCTTTTCTTGGACCGTTAATCTTCTACCGCATGTTCTCATTGATGTTGATGCTGATTTTGATGGGAAAATGAACGTAAATTGAATTTTTTAGAGTGACCCGCCAATGAATTAAACTTAGTCTCCCACATTTTTTTGAATAACAATGGACAGTGATTTTGGGAAGTGTAATTTGATGGTTGTTTGAATGTCTAAGACCCTTAAAAATGGATGGTTCCATTTTTAACGAGTTATCCAAATTAACCCAAGGGTAAATTTGGGATAATAGGACAAATAAGTGATAGGTCACTATATCTTCTAATCATTTAACTAATAGGTTCTTCTACTAGTGTCATTATAAAATCAGGGCTATGTCCTAGGATGTATGTAATGAAGCCCTATGCATTGAGTTATTTTTTTGGGTCCTTTTTGGGGGGTTGTTTATTAAGTTTTTCTTTGTTCTCTGCTAATCTATGGAAACATAATACTAAGCTACATAAATGACGTGCTGTAATGAAAATGTTGTGAAAGGAAATTCTTAATCTATAATTGAAGTACACACACTGAAACTAAGTAACAAAATTGAAATAAGACACTCAACTAGAATTTAGATGCTAAATTTAACTAACACACTCAGCATAAATGGAAATGCTAAATTGAAACAACAAGACTGAAATATATCAAAGTAAGGAAAGTAACTGAATCAAAGTAATCACTCACACTTGAAACCAATAGTTGAAATTAAAGCATTTAAACTTTAACTTGCCAGTAAATGTAAATCATAGAAACTATCCAATCACCTTGGTTAAGTGGGCCCTTGCTCTTCCTTGGGACATAGTTCAACTCAACAACACAAGTTTTTCATAACAACATCTATTGTATTTATTCAAAATAAGTTCTTTAACATCCTCAAAGAACTATAAAACTAAATAAAAATGTCATTGCAAACATATTGGTATTAACTAACTGAATGATTGTTTTTCAAGGACCTACTTATATATAGGATTAAACAGCTATATATTATGCCATAGTTATAGGAACTAGACTCATTCATCAACAATCCTAATGAATAATTTAAAAATGCTAAAAACATGTTTCATGTCTGTAGGACATTTGGAACGGTTGGAACAAGCCCTCCACTACGCATGATGGACATAGAATCAGTTCCTTGATCACAATTCCACGCATTGGCAGTAAATGTCCATCATTACCCTGCACATGTCACCATAATTCACTCATAGAGATGGTTAGTACGAAGTTACACAGTCAAATATTTGCATCAATAGAATAAAGAGAAATGTATTAACTTTACTAGGAAAAAACAATCTAAAGCATCCACATGAACTTAATTAATCATTTTAAAATATAAATCAATAGATACATAGATCATATAATGAGTCAAATAATGAACCCATTAATATGAATGAAGATTTTGTGAAGTAAGTCATGTTAAAATATGAGAGCTGGGTGCAAAACGTGCTTTAGATTTTAGAGGCCTAGGGGGCCTAGGTGTTGCAACTAGTGGAAGGATGTCCTATAGAGGAGGTTACAAAAATGGTGTGCATGGTGGAACACCTTCGAGATTGACAACTTACTTATTGTGAATGAATTTGAGACACAAATGATTCATGGAGGGAATTTCCTAGGTGGCATGGAGCCAAGGAAGACCGAAGATCATATCCTAACCTATGATAGATGACTCCATAATGAATGACACAAACATGGTGAGAGGCCCAACTATAACTAGAATCTCGATGTAGCCATAGGATTTGGGAACTAGGTATGAAATATTAGATAGTGGATATTTTATAGCCACGATGAGTGCAATAGAGCACACATTGATAAGAGATGATAGATAGATCATCGTGTTATTGACAATATATGAACCAATAGAGACATTGATGTGCAATGAATCAGAAGTAAATGTAGCATGATAATCATGATTTAAGAATGTAATGAGTGGTGGAGATGCATCAGTAGTAGAAAATAGAAAATCAAAAGGCTATGATGAAGGAGGAGGAACAATATGATATGTAGGATTAGTTTGAAGAATCAAAAACTTTCTTTTCATGCTTAAGAAATGGGTCATTAAAGATTTTTAGCTTTTTGTTTTCAATAATCGGATTCAAGAAAATGGCTCAGGGGAGATCAATTGTATTATTTTTGATGAGATCTTGAATAAGATGATTAAGATTGAAATAACGATCGGTTGAATACCCAACACATTGATGATAGTCACAACATTTTCTTCATAATTATGAAAATGGGGTTGATATGGATCAAGATTTAGTGGTGGTGGAAGCGTAATAATATTAATTTCGAAAAGTTGTGGCAATAAAAAGTGAGGAACATAAGGCAACTTTGTAAATGTACACTTTGGATGTTATCATTAAAGATTTTCAGGAGTAGAAAAAATGTTACCAATGGTATTTTATTTAGTGGGCTTATGAGATGGATTGAAAGTAGATGTGCCTTGAAAACCATTAGAAGATGAAGATGAAGCATGATCATGATATTTGAGTTTTTCTGTAGATAAGAGTTTTATTTCATGTAAATTAAGTGTATGACATAGATGATCAAATGAGGAAGAGGTTTCAAAGATAACACTCTCTTATAATGGAGATAAGATACGTTGGACAAAAATATTTTACATTTCGAATCAATCGGTGAGTACATTGGTCATCTTATCTAGATTGTTCTTATAAAGTAATACATAGTCAGTTAGATGCTCATTAGATCCTTGTTTAATTTGTACAAGTTGAGTATAGGATATTTTTGAACTGATATTGATTGAAAAATGTGCAAGAAAATCATAAGTTAATTATGTAAATGATATTGCTTTGAGTGAACAGGTAGATCTTACAACAACATATGACATAATCTTGAATACTTCTAGGAAATAACTTAGCTAGGAAAGTGTGATCATCCGCATAATCAAGACATGCCACATGAAAAGATCTAATATGCTTTGTTGAGGGTCACCATAGCCATTGAAGGTGGGAATATTAGGTGTTACAAAGTTGGGAGGTAGTGGGTAGGAAGAAATGGTGGGTGAAAAAGGAGTGTGAAGGAGCAAGGAGGAGTCAAGAGATGGAGATGAGTGTGAAGTAGCTTGCTAAAGTTGACATATTTGAATGTATAAATCATGATATAAAGAAGCTAGGTCTTGAGTGTCGGAAGAATAGACTTTCTGTGTGTGGGAATCAATAGGTGGGTTAAAATGGATGATAGGAGTAGGCATAGGAAAAAGAATAGTGGAAATATGTGGAGTGGTATAATTAGGAGCTCGGGTAGTAATAAGAATAAAAGTAGTAGTGGAAGTAGAAACATTGATCTCAAATAGGTTAGTGGCCTCATCGAAGCATCAAGTAAGAGAAAAAATAGATGTCGAGGATGTTCGCCAAGATGAACATTGAGATCACGAAGGTCTTCATTGGTAAAGGGTTCATAAGATTAAGCCATGATAAAAAGATTGTAAAAATTCCTAGAAGTAAGGTTGGGTCCGATTAGATGGGTTCACCAAATGATTTAACAAAAATAAGATTATTAATCCTTATTGCAGAGTAACGAAATATAAACAATGATATACAAGTGCTAAGCATAATATGATGCAAGCAAATAAGTAAGTATAAAACCCTAAGAAAAAGATATAGAAATGATGGATTAGCTAATTTATGTTTGATTTGGAATTGCTCTGGACTAGGAAAAATATTGAGTAGGAGGTGAACATTGTCTTAAATGCTCAGGATAAATTATGGAGCTCAAGGATGATGTTGGAAAAAGGCACCGGATTTGGGCAAGGGTTCCTAGTACCAGAGACTACTATTGGGTTCCCGTGAATGTGAAAATTGTCGAATCTGATTTTTATTGTGCCACAAATGTATCGCAAATGTTCTCGAGTTGATCACCAGTATGTCACTATTGGATCACAAAAGGTACCTATAACCTGCAAAACCCACAAAACCACATCAAATCCAAAAATAAATATGCAATATGGGGAGGCAAACTGACCTCAACAATCACTCGACAGAGTGAACTTACGATCGAACATTGCACTACATCTAGTTATTGTGAATATGTGTAATAATTCTTCCCTAGGAAGCCCTTGTGCAAGATGCACTAGATAATGGGATAGATTTAATAGAATATGCAAATGTGTGTATGGAATAGAATGAACTTCCCCTTCCTATGAAGTGTATGCAGTTCATTTTCCCTTAACGAATGCCAAATGGATGTTTTGAAGTGGTTTAGGTGTCTTTTAAGAGCAAGCTTAAGTGATAGTAGTAATGCTTAGATCTTGGTCCCTCATTTTTAACACATAACTATGTATTTATATGAATTCTTTGTATGAATTTCGTAATCAACAAATGGAATGTTTGCCCATAAGTAAAAACTATTCCGAAAAGATAAAAGAGACCCAAAATAATCAAGTAAGATAGAAAAGGGTTAGGGAATTCGAGAGGAGACATGAGCATCTCGGGCATTGTTGTCAAAGCTAGGCATTCATGTCTGATGCAATAAAAGATAAACAAGTAAAGTTATGATTGGGATTTATGGTGTGTAAGACCAAAGAAAAGTAAAAGATAGAAAAAGAGGCCAAAGATAGTTGCCAATTACATTTTTTTCGTGCTTTGGAATCATGTAAATGCTAGTATGCTTTTATGACTCATAAATGTACCCAAGTGCATGATTTTGTGTCTACACTTCCCCAATAACCAATTGTAACAAGTAAAAGCATGTGCAATAAAATAAATGACAAATGAGACACTAAATAAGGTCAAAAATCATAAATAATCCTTCAAAAGTACTCCACTTATGATAGGTTAGGGGTAAGGACTCATTTAAGGTTGCTAGGACAAAGTTAGGTGCATTAAAGGTTACCCAAAAATCCACTTAAAGTCAAAATCCGCCCCTCCATTATTTCATTGGGTTTAGGGACTCATTAAATTGGATTTCACCTACCAATAGGGTCATGACACATGTCACATCAACCCATGGGAGAGGGAAAATTACACAAATTTAAAATTATAAAAACATAAGGGTGAAATTCCAAAAAGGGGTCATCAAAAAAGGGAAAGAAAAATAATTTAAACAACCATAGGAAATAAAGGGTATTAGCCACTTCTTCTAACCCCAAACCGAATTTTCTCAAGTTGGCTAAGGGATCTTGGCCTGGACATCCTTCACTTGTTAGTCCTTGGTCGCCATGTGTGTTTTTATATAAGCATGTGCATCATTGCAGACTACATGCACACATCAAATCCATCC
Source organism: Taxus wallichiana var. yunnanensis (assembly GCA_018340775.1). NCBI lineage: Eukaryota > Viridiplantae > Streptophyta > Pinopsida > Cupressales > Taxaceae > Taxus > Taxus wallichiana. The sequence goes on along the minus strand of CM031244.1, from coordinate 367,798,672 downwards.
AAAATATTTCAAAAACATACATTCACATATATCATGATCATCACAACACAAGGTACATCAATATCAACACCAATAATCATCATCAACACAATTACACCCAAAGCATGAAATTTGAGAACAATTATATTAGTATAAACATTTTATCATTTAAAATCTTCCACAAAATATGAATGTTAGAACATCATCACAATCATCAAATAATCGTATGCAAGATCAATATAAGCACGTTAATATTACAATACATTCACCACAAAATTTAGCACAATCCATGCGTATAATATATAAGATTCAAAAATATCGAATGAGGTTGTCACTACATGTTAGTATAAATAATGAATCAATTTCAATGCATCAAATATCATAATCCCCTATTTGTGTGTCCCATAAAATCTGTAACATGTCCATATCAACTAGTCTTATAACATAAAATGGGTTTAAGGGAAGTGGGCATTGCACCTATGTCATATCTAAAGTGTTTTCTAATATAAAAATTACATTTCCTCTAGTAATGTATTGGTATATATACATTAACACATTCATTTATTGGTGAAATCCCAACAAAAGGTTATAAACTAATTCCCTTAGCTATATTTTTCCCTAGATGAGATGGGATTGATAATATTCACATTATTTCAAAAAGCGATAAATAAATAATTTGTAGTTTCATGTGGTTTGTTAATTAGAATAGAATAATAAATTAATCAAAAAGCATTTTATATAACGATTGTCAAAAAAGAAAATCAAAATAAGATAGGATATAGGGGTCTAATTTTAATATATTAGAAATTTGGAAAAAAATTAATATTTATAACCACTCGACTTGAAATAAATAAGATCTCGAGTAATATCATTTAAGGAAATAAAATGAACATAATCAAATTATAGCTGATAAAAAAAAAATTCATGAAATTCTTGGGCACTCTAACCCTCAAAGATATAGATAAAGGGTTAATATCAACTTGATCCAAGATGTGATAAAACCAACATTAAAACATTTTTTCGGTATAAGGAGATCATAGCTAACAATGCAAACAATACTATATATAGTATTATTAATAAACCAAATAGGATGAAATTAATTAAACCATGGAAATTTCAAAGATATTTCTTTGCCATCACTTGATGATAACCATCTTTTGTCAAGTAAAAGGTTAAAAATATATGAAATCAATGTTTCCTCGATTAAGAGTTATCCCAAATTCCAAAGTGCCAAGAGGCCAACTAGTTCTACTTCCCCCTAATTCAAACCTTGCTCTATACCATGAGCATCACTAAAAGAATCCCAACCATGAAAAATAAAATTCATGTTTGAAAACCATGATCGTAACAATATGATATCCATAGTAACATGCATACTTACTTGAAAATTGGAGAGCTTATTATCTTTTACAACTTATACTTTATGTGTGATGGCATGCACAAATGTCCATTGGTGAGTTAAGTAATAGATTGAATGATATTACATTTGAAACTTGAATTTTCACAAAATACAATTATATGTTGCACGTTAAATATTTGGTGATGCATTCAGGTAGGGAAGGATTGATAAGACTCTCATGAACCTAAGTATATAGGATAAATAATTAAATTTTATGTATGATTCTATTGTTTTAATCTACCACTCAGCTATCCTTGCTTACAAGGTTTCCATAATTTGATTTTTTATTTATATTTAATATAGAACAAGTCATGAAATGTTTGATTTTTGATATGGATGATTATGAAGTTTGTATCTTGTAATCATGGCCTTTTAGACTCTAATATATTTATTCTCACCATTGCTAACAATCAAACATCTATTTTGGGATTTGTAAACTCAATTGATTGTTTTCTGGTAAAATTGTTGACTAGTATTTTGTAATTGAACCCTTTTTCGACATTTTTATTAATAATTTACACTTTTGTATTGTCAAGCAATTTATGCTTTTTAAATTTATTTTCACAACAAATATTTTTACAGCACTTCTATGACGGGTTTGGATCTATCATCACCAATCCGGCACTATGATAATTCTCCACCGGGAACTCCTCGTGCTATGATTATTTATTAATGCACAACCTTTAGTTTGGTGGATGTAATCTAGAAACACAACAACAAACATAACACAAGAATACCATAGACTATGATACGAAGGAATGATGACAAATCTGAAATATAAGTGTAAATTATAATATCAACATGAAATTATTACAATCTCACCCATGAGGTACTTCAAGTGTTACTGACTTCACTTTCCTTCCAACAATAACTATGGGAGAAACTTCACAATGGATTCTTTAACACACCTTCTAAATGATGGCTTCATTTACACACTTACTCATACAATATTTCTCACTACTTCCTCTATGCTAAATGAGGGGGGTGGCCTCTTTATTTATAGGAATTTAGGCTTATCCACCCTATCTCTAAGATAGGATAGGAAATCTCTTCCGGCCAATCATATTTCATGCCTAAACTCTTGCCTTTACATGTAGGCTTATCTTCTAAGATAAGATAAACCTTATCATCTCACATGGGTTCCACCTTTTTAGACTTTTCCACAAATAAAATACACAAAATATTTATGACATCACTCTTTGTCCTTATTACAAATATAATATTTCTAATTCCTAATCATGTAGACCCTACTTCTCTACTTATCCCAACTTTGACATTTTAACATTACCGGACCACTTACGACAAATATTTACTTTTTACAACATTCCTATTGTACTTTGACTGTTACCGTACTCTACATTATTGGTGGCACCATACTGATGGTGTCATTATCTTCTATTGGACGCCACTACTAATTATACTTAACAACATCCTATTCCTAATACATACATTAATAAAATAGAAATTACAGAGGAAAATTTTAATGTCAACATTTTCCCCCTTCCTAACTTCTACTCCATCCTCGGAGTAGACTCTTATGGACATTCTGAAGCTGGTGCCTAGAAAATATTTAACTTGTCATGGTTGACCCATTTCATAATGGGAGTACCATCCAATTCCTCCAGTCAATATGTACCATTTTCATGCACAACTACTATTTTGTAAGGCCCCATCCATTTGGGAAGAAATTTTCTTTGCCTTCTTTTTTTGTATCTGGAATCATATACTAGAACCAAGTCATTCACATGAAATGGAGACCAACGAATATTTTGATCAAAGTATTCTTTCTGATTCATTTTCTTCTTATAGCTTGTATCCTTTGCTATTTCCTCATTTCCTCTAGCAAATGAAGATGCACCAACCTTTATTTTCTTGAATCACTTTCATCCATCCTTTCATTTTCATAACTCTCATAGTGGGAATATCGGACTCAATAGGAAGAACTGGATCAATGTCATAAGCCAAATGAAATGGGGAGTATCGTGTTACTGAATTTGATGTTTCCTATATGCCCACAATGCTACATGAATCCTTGTATCCCACTTATGTAACTACAAGGCTGCATATTTTGCTAGAATTTGGCATAACACAAAATTTGTTCGTTCCACTCGTCCATTTGTGCTTGGCTTGTATGTTGTTGCCTTCTTGTGCTTAATAGAAAACTTGTTGACTAGGGCTTCTACCACCTCATTAATGAAGTGGCTTCCTTGATCTGTTACAATTTATAACGGGAAACCAAATCTAGTGACAATGCATTCATATATGAACCTTGCCACTTCATCCACGGAAGTTGTTTTCAATGAACTAGCTTCAACCCACTTAGTTAAATAATCTATGGCAACTAAAATATACTTATTTTGGCATGGGGTAGTTGGAAGTGGACCTACAATATCTATTCCCCACTTTTCAAAGGGACCAAGTGGAATAATAGGGCATAATGGAGCTGATGAAGTCTTACGGTTACCATGTGTTTGAAAAATATCACATGTCTTACAATAATTATAACAATCTCTAAAAAGAGTGGGCCAGTGATAACCTGCATCCAAGATCCTTCTTATTGTAAGTTGTCCAGAGAAGTGTCCTCCACATGTACCATTGTGGAATTCTTCTATCAACTCCTTCCCTTGATCACATCCAACTACTCTCTTGTACTGTCCATCAGGTCCTATTCGAAATAATACTCCATGTAGAATAGAATATGGATGACTGACTTGAGTAATCTTCCTCTTAGTATTTACATTGGCACCATCAGGAAACTTGAATTCATTCAGATAATTCCAAATATCTATGTATTCACTAGGGATTGTGTCAAGGGATAACAATGTTGCATCTGGGAAATCATCATCATCACAAGATGAACCTAAACCATCATAGGCTCGAGAGAGTGCATCTGCATTGACATGCTTCTTTCCTAGCCTATCTATAATATCAAATTCAAATTCTTGTAGAAAAATTATCCATCTTACTATCCTCCCTGATGGGTTAGGCTTATTTACAATATATTTTAGAGCTTGATGATCTGTTACAACTATAAATTTCTGCCCTAGCAAGTAATTTCTAAACTTCTTTACAACAAAAATGATAGCTAAAGCCTCTTTTTTTCAGTTATAGTATAATTTACCTCAGCACTGCTCATTTGTCTGCTCCCAAAGTAAACTGCATGATCATTCCCATTTTCATCCTTTTGGCTTAGAGTACTTCCTAGTGCTACATCTGAGGCATCAATATACACAATGAATGGCTTGCTCCAATCTAGATTCTTTAAAACAGGTGAAGACACCAAAGCTTCCTTCAGTTGTTCAAAATATTCATGCACCTTATTTCCTGGTTCATAAGTAACATCCTTCTTCAAGAATTGGGTTAGTGGCTATGCAATCTTTGAGAAATTCTTGATAAACCTTCTATAATAACCCACATGGCTTAAAAATGATCTCAACTTACTTCTATTCATAGGAAATGGTAACTCTTTGATTTTTGAAAATTTATCAGGATCAATATCAATACCATCTCTGGATACAACATGCCCTAACAAAACACCTTTAGAACATCCAAAGACACACTTTGTAGGGTTTAGTGAGACTTGTGCTTCATCTAACCTTTGAAATGCTGTCTCCATCTAGTGCAGGTGGTCCATCTTGCTCCCATAGATGTAAAAATCATCCATAAATACTCTGATGAAGTTCCCAATGTAGGGTTTAAATACCCTATTCATCAAGCACTGGAACGTTGCTGGAGCATTACACAACCCAAAAGGCATAACTCTATAAGAAAACCTTCCCCAAGGAGTGGTGAATGTGGTCTTCAAATGATCTTTCTCCACTATACGAACTTGGTTATATCTGTTATATCCATCAGCAAAACTATAACACTTTTGGCAGCTACTTCATTTAAGATCTGATCTGAGAATGGAAGAGGGTAACGATCCTTCTTTGTTGCCTTATTGAGCTTCCTATAATCAACACAAATGCATAGCTTCCCATTATTTTTATTGAGATCACAATGGGAGAAACCCATTCGAATTCTCCACAAAAATATGAATCCCGCATCAAGCAACTTATCTATTTCTTCTTTTGCAATCTTTGAAAAATTAGGATTTATTCTATATGGCATTTTCTTTATGGGCTTAGCACCATCTACCAGCTCAATAGAATGTTCTACCCAACTTAATTGATGGATTTCCTTATAATCAAAGTGAATACGTGTATGTACTTTCGAACATCTTGGAGGTAGGATTCGTTCTCACTCTCCATCACAACATCACCAATCTTTATTTGTTGGAGAAAATCAACAACTTCTTCTTCGATAATTTTATGGGTTCATGAGTCGGTGTGACTGGAAGGATATCCATGACTAAAACATCAACCTCACTTTCTTCATCTTTTATGTCCACTTCACTGGTACTAGAGTAATAAGAGGATGTCCAATCATCAGTTTCATCACTTGAATCCACAGGTTCTATCTTATGATGCTGAGGGATCACATTTATCTTCACCCTCTCTCTGCCATGTCCAAGTGTCATGAAGCCTTCATTCCAGTAGTTTCTTGCATGAAATCTCCTTATCTATGGCCTTTCCAACAACATTGGGTATGCAATAGTACCATTTTTCATCACTTGAAAGTATACCACACATACAACACCCATAACAAATATTGCCACATTTGAAACAACACCTTCTGGTTTAGTTTTTCCCTTATTTAATGACCTTAACATAAGTGTTGAGGGGCGATCAATTTTTAAACCCAACATATTCATTACAGACTCGGTCATTACATTAACTACAACACCTCCATCAACTAAGACATCATGAATTGAAATACCATTACATAATACCTCAGCTTGTGGAGCGTAAGGATCTGCCTCTGCCTCCAAAACAGGGACCTCAACCTCCTTCCTTTGTCGAGCATTGAGTCCACTTCGCATCTCCCGCCTCTTCTCAGAAGACATAGCCAAGAGTTGACCATATATAATATTTACAGGCCTTTTGGATAGATCTTCTAAGATGGAGTATCGTCCTTATCCCTATGAAATTAGAAAATCCTGCACACCCAACTTTCTTCTCCTATGTTTCTTACTAGTTTCTCCTTTCATCTTCTTAGGATGATTTCCATTTTGGTTATCTTTTTCTTTCTTTCTTTTTGTTACAAACACATCTACTTCATTATTTATGCTCTTATCTTATTTATGCTCTTATCATTATCTCTTGTATTCGATGTAGAAGCTCTATCTGGACAATTATACTTATAATGACCCTTTTTATAACAACCATAACATACAACTTCAGAAATATTTCTTTTTGGACCTCTATCTCCTCCTTGAGAACTAAATTCTTTTCCTTGAAGAAGATTAATAGTTAATTGGCCCATCTTCCTAAGCAGATATTCATACTCAGTAGATGTACTAGGAGAAAGATTTGTGCTCACCGAGAGTGGTTGTGGATTCTGGACCAAAGGTGCTGGTGTAGGCTCTACTTTAGCAACAATTTCTTTGGGCTCCTCTTCCATGCTTTCTTCTTTCCTTAAAGCAATCTCCTTTGCTTTTTCAATGGTAGCTAAGTGGTCATACTTCACTCGTTGTCTGATATTTGGCTTCATCACAAGAATGAAGTGCTTACAGAGGAGATTATCCACGCCATTCATCAACCCATCTGCTAATCCTTCCTTCCAGATTTGGGCATCGAGCTTCCTCCTTAGCTCTAGAATACTAGCATGATAATCCCTTATCTTCTCCTTCTCTCCTTTGGATAGCTTTGTGATATCAATCATGAGATCACGCATATTTCATTGTTCACCAAATTCTTCAAGAAAACTTTCGCTAATAAATCCCATGAGTTTTTCACATTATCACCTAGTGTTTCAAACCACCTAAGGGCTAAACCATCCAAAAAGGTAGGAAAAAATTCAGTCCATTGTTCCCTTCTTATAAGGCCATTACAAATACAAGATCGTTTAAACTCTTGAATGAAAGAGGAAGCATCTTCATTAGATTGGGCTGAAAAAACAAGAATCTTCCCCATTTTCAAAAGTAACCACAATGAAATACCAACCCACAAGTACAATCAACAAGACTTATGTGCACAAATAATTAGAATCACTATAATAGAAAATATAAATGACCACGGTAAACTATGGTAAAACTTGACTTATTATGGTAAAAACTGACTTTACTATGGTAAACACTATTCACGATAAAAATGAAGTTACTAGGGTAAACACTATTCATGGTAAAAAATGAAGTTACTGTGGTAAATACTATGCATTGTAAAAAGTAAAGTTATTTTGGTAAATAATATGCGTGGTAAAAAGTGACATTACCATGGTAACTACTAGGCACAATAAAAACAAGGTTACCCTCCTATTGATTTATGACTAAGTGGGAATATCTTTCTAGAAAATCCACTAACGAGGAATGGTCCCGGCAACGGAACCAAAATGTCATCACCAATATGGAACTATGATAATTCTCTCCCGGGAACTCCTCATGCTATGATTATTTTATTAATGCACAACCTTTATTTTGGTAGATGTAATCTGAAAACACAACAATAAACATAACACAAGAATACCATAGACTATGATACGAAGGAATGATGAAAAATCTGAAATATAAGTGTAAATTATAATATCAACATGAAATTGTTACAATCTCACCCATGAGGTACTTCAAGTGTTACTGAATTCACTTGCCTTCTAACAATAACTATGGGAGAAACTTCACAATGGATTCTTTAACACACCTTCTAAATGATGGCTTCCTTTACACACTTACTCATACAATATTTCTCACTACTTCCCTCTATGCTAAATGAGGGGGTGGCCTCTTTATTTATAGGAATTTAGGCTTATCCACCCTATCTCTAAGATAGGATAGGAAATCTCTTCCGGCCAATCATATTTCATGCCTAAACTCTTGCCTTTACATGTAGGCTTATCTTCTAAGATAAGATAAACCTTATCATCTCACATGGGTTCCACCTTTTTAGAATTTTCCACAAATAAAATACACAAAATATTTATGACATCACTCTTTGTCCTTATTACAAATATAATATTTCTAATTCCTAATCATGTAGACCCTACTTCTCTACTTATCCCAACTTTGACATTTTAACATTACCGGACCACTTACGACAAATATTTACTTTTTACAACATTCCTATTGTACTTTGACTATTACCGTACTCTACATTATTGGCGGCACCGTACTGACGGCACCATTATCTTCTATTGGATGCCACTACTAATTATACTTAACAACATCCTATTCCTAATACATACATTAATAAAATAGAAATTATGGAGGAAAATTTTAATGTAAACGAGATCCCTTGGATGGGCTATGATGGGCTCAATTTTGATCACTACATACACCTTGCACATGGAACTTTTAGAAGTACCAAAAATGGCATTTGAGTAGCTAAAGGAGCACATTTTTACATGGCATGCATCATAAAAAATTGGCGGGGGTTGTCATGTCTATATTAATCACCCACGTACTTTATTGACATTAAATCAAATTTGGATTTTCAAATTTTAAACCACGTCACAACATTTGAGTTGAAAAATATTTTGAAAATAATGGATCTTGAATGTTTATATATACGTTTTTATGGTCTATAGATGAATCAAGTTCTACACGATTATGAGGATTAACAATGATCATTTTATTTTGCATTGGAATAAATATTTCAAGTCGATGCAAGTGCGATTACGATGTATTCACTGGTAAAATTGTTATAGACATTTTAATACGAGCATAGTAAATAAAATTAAAAAAATGATATAAGGCAAACAATATTTTTATTAAATTATGTAAATTTACAATGTTTAAATCATAACTACCGAGAATAAATGTAATTAATAAATATTTTCATGGATTCACCGGAATAGTTAATGACTAATAACATTATAATTTCATTGTAGAAAACAAGCTTTTTATCATATATGGATCATAAATTCATTTTGATTTGGATGGATTTTTTAAGAGAATATTTTACGTGCACTTATTCTTCAAGTACATCAAACTTATCAAAGCATGCTTTGATAAATTTTCATGCAAATGATGCTGATATATGGAGATCGAGAATCATTATCTATGCAATCATACAGAGAATGGTGGAAGTTTCCAAGGCAAACTACATTCTGGAATTTAATTCAGCAAGAAGTTTGGGAGGAACAACCCAAATATCGTGATGTTTTATACCGCCGCCATTATAGAATGTCTTTTTCTCTTTTCAATTTTCTTTTGTCAAAAATATAACCACATATACCAAGCACAAACATAATTCACTTTTGTAGAGAATCCATACCACCCAAAAAAGTACTTTGTTTAGTTTTGCATTTTCTTTCCCATGGAACCCCAACATATACAATAACAGAGTTGTATTGCATGGGAGAATCAACAATAAGAAAGTATATTATGGTCATTGTTAATATTGTCATCCAAAAGCTACAAAATAAATACATAAGTATACCAATTTTGAGTAGATTGAAAATAATATTTAGTGATTTTCATACTTTATTCTACTTCCCACCATTTGTGGTGCAGTTGATAACACTCATATTAAATTATCATATTGACCAAACAAACACCATTTCTAAATTATTTTGATACTGAGGATGTGTGATACACATAAAATATTTTGGAATGTTTGTGTCAATGCTCCTGGCGGCGCTCATGATGTTGATCACATGAATTTCTCTACAATTAAAATAAAAATGAAAAATAGAGAGGTATTAGCATCTCCAACATTTCAGATTGATGGAAACTATGATGCCCTATAAAATATACTCACAAAACAAATAAGTTAGAGGTAAACATTTTTGAATAATGTTTTTTTGTTTTAGAAGGAATCAATGAGAAACAAGCTTCAAGTTTATTTTTTCCTAGTTGTGAATTAAGTGTTGTTGTGTGATGCCACTAGGGTTCCTCACTTGTGAGTTATTCACACGGTTCTTTAGAGAGAAATAAGGTTAAATTTACAAATCCAATAAGCGTGAAGAATTACCTATTTCACAAGGCATGCTACTAGTTTGTACCCAAGATCCCATCATGGCATGACTATAAATCATAATAACACTATTATATTTTCACATTCAAATAATTACTTTAGGTATTATTTAAGATATTTTACATCCTATCGATGGCCCAATAACAAATATACTGTAGTTACTTTGAAATAACTTCACTATTTATTTAGCTACATGGCTAGTCGTGTGTTTATCCTGTTATTCCACTAATCGAAGGGTCTTAAGTGATTTTCAAAGTTTAAAGGCCATTTATCCTTCATGGCTCTCCATATTAAGTGGTTAAACAAGATGATAAGGTAAATCAAATTTAAATTTAACAATATGAGTAACATTCAAATCTAGTCTTAGTTGAGCCTCAATTATTCAAAATATAGTTTTTAAAATTCACCTTAACAATTTATCTCGGTTAACGTTTAATCTCTTATTTCCATCGTTATTCCATTATATATCTTTAGGGTTAGAATGATTTATAAAATTTAAATAGGCTAATTAACTCACAAGGCCCTCAATACCTTGACATTGTTTTATAAGGAATGGTTTAATTCACAATATATTTGAGACACTACGCTTCTAGACTTAGTGAAACAATTTGTCATATGAAGAATAAGGTGTGTCCACCAACTGTCATGGGGATATGTTCCTCCTTCTTATGTATGAGGAGGCTCCCATTATTTAATGTGAAACTATCCTAATTCTATCTAATGTTGTGTGGTGGACAAATATTCCGGGATAACATAGGCACCTTTCACCTGAACTTGTGGAAAAGTGCTTGTATAGTGGTACAAGGGAGGAAATTGCAGTGAAGAGGGATAAATGAGAGAGATTAGGAGAGATATTTATTGTAATAGTAGAGTTCACATATGATAACTAGAGTAATTTAACATTTAATTGGAGGAAAATAATAATACAATTAGTGATACTGATAAACCGGATATATACATAGTTCTTTAAGTTCATCTCTCGAAACCAAGTTCCTTATTGATCATCATACTCAAAAATATATAGAAAAGAGAGAGTAAAGGAACACAAGAAAAGAAATGGAAAAATGTATCTTTAAATCCTTGTGTTGGTGATACAAAGTTCAACATCCAAACAACCATTCACATTTTCTACAAAGTAGAAATCTTCAAAATCTATAATCTTTTGGAATGGAGAAGCCATCCCAATTTATATCCTTGTGAATTGGTCTTTCATCTCCCCCACATGAATCTTTATCTTCCTATTCCGCTTGTGACCCTTCAATTTCCCATAGAGGAGACTAATTTAATATCCCTCTTATAATTTTGAGAGAATACTTATACAAATTATAAATATTGTCACTTAAGTGAATATGACAAAATACAATAATTGTTTAGAACGAATATTTAGAAGAAAGGGAGAGAAGAGAAGAAGGGAGGGGATTGATTGATATTATTAAAGATAATCCATTTGATGAAGAACTTGGTGATGATGATCAAAATATCCTCCTTTTGCATGATGCAGATACCTTGAGCTACCGAATGAGTGTTTAGAAACATTTTGAAATATTCCACGATATGACCTCAAGATGACTGTAGACACCCATAATTGGATCAAGAAATTTCAATACTTAAATTGCACTAACTATCCCCTTTCCCAAAAATTGATGACATTTCGTCAATAATGCACCATTTCTCTTCTATCATCATTAATTAATTACATTTCACTAATTAATTAACCCTCTTATCACTTAGGATGCCAATTAACGACCTTTCGTTAATTAATGTCCACTTCTACCTAGGTCATTAATTATTCTTAATTAATTACGACCACTAGCCTAAATCAATAAATTACCATTTATTGACCCATTTTCCTCTATTAAATCCCCTAAATCACACTAATTTTCCTCTAAACAACCTAAAAAGCTTACTCCTAGCCTATTAATTAATCACTTTTGATTAATTATATGCACCCCAACTCCCATAAAGTGCTAACTAAAGTATTAACTCACATACTAACTCACCTAGCTTTGGTAAACTAAGCTAAAGTTACTTTTCCCTTTATCCCACATTTACCAAATCCATAGCCTTGCTCCAACTGGAAAGCTATATAAGAAACCCCTCTCCTTACCTTTCTTCTTACACCTTACATGCATATAACATAAACTATAAACATTTTTATTTTGAGCATTCCTCCATTAGTTTGAGCTAGCTTATTAATCCTACATCCATACACTCAAAATTAAGTAATATGGGAAGATCCAAAATGACCTCGTAGCCATTCTTGATGAGATTTCATTCTCAATCCTTGAGATTGAGAAAAAATCCACTTTGATTTCTTAATGGTCTATTTAGGTTCATTTTTATGTTACCAATCTAGAGAGTAGAGATTATATTAGAATTCTAGTTTGATGTTGTTCAAAGTTGAATGAATTAGAATAAAGTAGTCTCCATAATCTCTTATCTTGATGGTTCATTGTTAGATAAATGTTTCTTTTGAAGTTATGTAGATGTTTAGTTTCAATTTATATTAGCTTAGTTGATCTCACATGAACACAAAATGCATGCAATGCTCACAATGATCCTCTTTGAGGCCCGGTTGATCAACTCACTTTGCTCACCGAAATTTCTCCAACTAATTCATTTCAAACCACCCATCTTACCAGCTCACCCAACTCATGGGCTCACCCCCACCGAGATCAAGAAGATGCTTCCAAGACTCGAAGGAAGTTTAATTTCTCTATTTGAGCTATAAGACCATCCTAAAACCATTTTTTCATTCTTTTATGTTTCTTTATTTTCTAGAGGATTAGAAGTGTTGTCAATTTAGATTATTTGAACACTTAATATTTATAATCATGTCTCATCATGGACACATGCATAATATTTATAAGCATGTCTCATCATGGACACATGCTATTTTTGGTAGAAAGAGGTATTGTAATTATGGGTTTTATTTTAGGGTTATGCGGTTCAAATTTTGGATGATTACTTCATCTGAACAAGTGAGAAAATGGAAATTTCAATCAGGGGCAGAATATTGATAAAAATTTAGTCCTCCATATCTCGAGAAATTAACAAATTCATTGTGCAAAAACTAGTTTAAATGAAACTACGTTTTTTGAATACCCTTAGCTATGAATTTTAGATGGTTTTTCCTATCGAATATTTGAGAATTTGAGGATTTATTCATGTAGGCAATAATGTTGATGAAAAACAATTTACTCCATATCCCTAAAAATAGGGACTTCATGGCATGATAACTAGTTCATGTGAAACTAGGATTTTCAAGGATCATTTCCTCCAATTTTTATGTGATTCCATTTAATATAACCTTGGGGAGTGAAGAGCTACCTCACTACCCTTTTGCTACTTTTTCATGGCATCCATTAATGGATTTTTTGAACCTTTGACATCAAAAAAACCATCCAATTTCCCTCACTCTTGGATTGATAAGTGGCATTGTTACATTGGTCAATGAGATGAGTTAGAATGAGGTGAAAAGGGTTAAACATGCATCATGAAGGTTCACCAAGTTCATATGATGGAAAAAAGGACATAAATGGGGATGGGCATAATTTTGTGTCCTAACTATCCCAAGGGGATGGGATAGAAAAATGTGTCATGCTCCAAGAGGTGAAAATTTCTAACTATGAAAGCATACCTTGAGAGAGGCCTTGAAGATGACATTTTCAGAGCTACAAGAGGTCATTTTTATGAACCCATATATGATTTTTACTCCCAATATATTTATGAAGACAATGGAAAGAGTCTCAAGGTCCAATTCATCATGCAACCCCTAAAATTTCTCTTTATTTCTCATGACACTAGGGTGCCTACCAAAATGATTTGTGGAAAGAAACACTTATATCTTCTGAAGGATTTGAATATTTCATCATGTAGAGAATTATATAATATTTATAATGAGTATTTTTTTACCTTTTAACTCCTTATGGAGCTCCTAAAATCATCCGTGGAATATCAAGTACCTATTTTAATTGCCTTCTCCTTACACCTTAGGCACCTAGGAGCTAAGATTGGGTCACATAGAGAACCATGGAAAGAGTTGGTGTGGGGAAAAATAAATTCCTAACATTCCCAAGGGTATGGGACAAATGGGGTAGAAAAATGCACCCTCGTGCAGGGAGTGACAAGTGGAAAAAGGTGATTTGACAAGATGGAGAGGAGAAGGGGATGAAAAATGTCTTGTGGAGCCTTCCCGAGGTCATGTGAAAAACCAAGGTATAAGATGGGAGTGGGGTAAATTTTTGTGTCCTAAATATTCTAAGGGGATGAGACATACATGATAGAAATTTCACCTCACTTGGTCATGAAAAGTGTCCCTTTGTGGTTGCACGACGAGAAGGGCTAGAATAAGGTGAAAAGGGGCTTAACTGACATTAGTAGGCTTCATTAGGGTCATGTGATGGACCAGAGGGCTCAAATATAAATGGGAATATTTTTGTGTCCCAAATTCCCCAAGGGCATAGCCCATATGGGAGATAAATGTGTGCCTTCATGTGGGAGTTACATGTTTCCACTTGTGAAAATGGCTAAGTCCCAAAAGCTTACCTTGAGAAGAAACTTGAAGACGAAGTTTTATGGCGCGCCAGAGGACATTTTTAACACTTATTTATATTAATTTTACTCTAAAAAAACTTATTTAATGAATGGGATGGGTCCCATGATTCAATTCTTCGTGAAACCCCTTAAAAAATATCCTTTTTCTGGGACCACAGGTGTGCCTACCGAAAATAAACTATGGGAAGAAGAGGTTGGGTCTTGTGAATAATCTAACAAAGTAACATTATTTTGATACTTATATTTCCAATGATATATTTTTGACCTCTAAATCTTTACAAGGATGCTAAAATCATATTCCAAAGCTCAGGCACTATTTTGAATTACAAGCTCCTTTATTTTTAAAACCCGCTTTTCATTGAACTTGTCCCTAAACCTTCAAATATTCCCTAAAATTTCCTAAATCACTTGAAATGTTATATTTTCTCCTCAATACCACTTCTTTATGAATTTAGGGATTTAAATATATCTCAAAGTGTGTACACCTTCCTGGAAAGGCTAGAAATAGCTTTTCTTGGTCTCTTGAAGAAACCGCCTTGAGAAGCACTACATCAGAATAAATTCATGAACTTGTTTTCATATTTCAAACACTTGGGAAAGGTTATCAAAAAAATATAATTACTTTTAGGATGGAGATAGGCATGGAAAAAGGTAAAAATGATTCGAGAGAAGTGCTTAGGAGGGTTTCGAGAAGATTCGGGGCAAAAATTTTAATTTTGGTTAAATCATCATGCTTGAAAGTTTGAAATTTTCTTGTTGAAAATTTTCATGAAAAAAATTGGATCTAGCTTTGGGACTTGTTCTCGGATCAACTACAGTTAGGATAGGGTAAGTAGGAATCACTGAATCAAGAGACCACATGGAACTGTGCCTTATCCATTGGGCTATACAAAATCACTATAAAGGTACACGACAAAAACTCCTTTATTGAACACACACATACAAAAATAAAAACACACATAATCGAAGAGAAAAAAACATGAGGGAAACAAAATCCACAAAAGGGATACATCCTAAATCATGTATGTACATGTGGGGGACAACCCATTTTCATTGAATAAATTATTTGAATTGGGTTTTTACCCATGAATGGGTATCATCGGATGCCTTTATTCTATAAATCATTGACAAGTTCACTCAAGTATGAACCTATCCTTAACTTCTTGACAAATATAGCATGATCACTAGTGCAATTGATGAAATTTTCATTCATTCTACTAACTTTTATGCTTTGACACACTCTTTCTAGATTGTATTGCATTCTCGTGTTTGTTCTTTTTGTTGACTTTTCACCACTTGCCATAAAGATGGTTATTAATCATCTTGTTAGGAAATAAGGGATAAAATATGTGGAATAATCCCTCACATAATCGCAACAGTAGAAACTAATATGCGAAAATATTACAGATCTCAAATAAAATTACAGAATAAAATAACACAACACAAAGAGACAATATTTAATGTGGTTCACCCAATTTGGGCTACGTCCACCAAGAATCACTTGCTCAGATTTTATTACAAGCCACCACTCTCTCAATACAATACCCAGATCTGTTTGGAGCTATGCTCAACAAACTCTATAGAATTCACACCCAAATTCAAAGCACATATGTAATGTTTACATAATACCTACCATATGCATAAAACCATATAAGTAGACAACTGCTTAAGCATTTTTACAAAACCATGGGTATCAAAACCATGGGCCAAAACCATCCCATAAACCTATGGGTCAAAATCCTGCCCATATGAGAAAATAATGTTTCCCAAAGATATTCGCACGTTTTAAGGCCAAAAATGTTTTTCTCGGGGTTGCGCACCCAAACCCTAGCAAGACAAGCGTGGAAAGTGTACAATACTCTTAGTGTATAGTCTTCAACATTTTCTCACATGAAAAATAGGCTCCACAACCTAACACACACTAGACTTATAATTTTCATACCAAGACATTTGTTCTTCATTGTGCATCTGCGCTTCATGACCATTGTCTTCATGAGTTGATTCTTAGCAGATGCTTCAAAAAATTTGACATTATCACCAATCTCTTGATGTCCCATGTTTCTCAATTGTACCAAGAAATCATCTTCCTCATACCTTGACTATTTTTTAATATGCTTCCTTACACAGTGTGTCACATGCATTGCATCATCCTCTTGGAAAGAGAATGAGCTCAAGGTTGGGTGTGCAACATGGAAACTATCATTTTCTTTGTTTTTTCCATCTTGGGATTTGACATAAGTTCTGGTGTTGAGAACATACTTCTCTTTAGAAGAGTGAGCATATAAATGTTGGAGTACATTAACAATGTTTCCATTTTGAAAAAAATCATCCTTAGGAACAAGAAATATTATGTTTCTCCATTTTTTGTTGAGAATGTTTTCATATTTATGAAAAGGAATGGGCATAACATCAAGGGTGGAGTGTTGTCTTCATCATTTTCCCATTCTTGGGAAGCAAGAACCAAGAAATATAATCCCACAATGAAATCACCATCTCCTTAAGTATGTTACCATTTAAGAGGTGGAAACATGTTTCCATTCTTGCATTTATTTTCATCTTCTTCCACTGAAAAAGAGAAGATCTCAAGTTCAATAACATACTGATTTAAAAAATATGGAGTTTTTTAAACCCTAGATAATATTTCAGAATCACATGAAATAATATAGTAATAAAGTAGATATTATGACACAAACAATAAGCAAAGTAAGATTAAAACCCTAAGTGCAAGAGAGAGAAGAGAAGACTTAGCTATTTTGCAATAAATCTCGAAGAATGTGGAGATGGAAAACTTTTGAAATAAGGATGCAGATTGTCACAAACAAACAAAAAAAATTATAGAAGTTTTGTAATAGGTTGTAGTAAGGTACCTAGATTGGTATTGCCTAGGCATTAGAGACCCTTGATAGGTACCAGAAAATATGCAAAAGCTCAGAATTTTAATTTTGTAGTGTCATGAGGTTGTCTCTAACCCTCATTTTTATCACTTACATGTCATTGGATGTCCGGAGATGTCTCCTATAACTTGCAATGAAAGATATATCCTACAAAACCCCAAAAAACATCAAATCCTAAAATTAAAAGATGCAAACGGGAGCATAACTCACCTTGATGGTCACCCTATTGAGTGAACTTATGAACCGAGTCTTTGCTAAATTTTTGACTCCATATAGTTCTATGTGCATGTGTGTAGAATCATTCCCTAGGAATCTCTTGTGTAAGATGTAATTGATAGCGAGTGATACCCAGATGCAAAGTGATGTATATAGAAGTGCATATGGAATTAAGAAACTACCACTCCTATGAGTGTATGTAGATTTAACAATCCCTTATCCTTTAAATGAAGCTAGATGTATGCCTTGATGCTCTTAAAATGCCTTTAGATGCAACCTTAGGTGATGATAATAGATTCTTAGAGCTTGTTCCTTTAATTTAATCACATAACATTATATTTATATGATTCCCTTGTTTTAATTTCATAATTAACCACTAAAAGTCCGACCCATAAGAAATAAATATGCCCAATAATAATAAGATGCCCAAAAGAGACGAGTAAGATATTAATAGGTGGGGGTACCCAGAGGGGAAGAGGGTGTCTGGGTGCTAAAGTTCTAGCTAGAACCGACATCCAAACTTAAAAAAGGTGAAGTATCAAAAGTTATACTTTGGGAAGTAGGGTGTGTAAGGTCGGAGATAGAACAAGAAAAAAAGAAAAGAGTGTTAGGAAAAAGGGATAAAATGTGCAGAATAATCCCTCATAGAATCGCAATAGTAGAAACTAATATGTAGAAAATATTATAGATCTCAAATAAAATTGTAGAATAAAATAACACAACACAAAGAGACATTATTTAACGTGGTTCACCCAATTTGGGCTATATCCACCAAGAATAACTTGCTCATATTTTATTACAAGCCACCGCTCTCTCAATACAATACCTAGATCTATTTGGAGCTATGCTCAAAAAAATCTACAGAATTCACACCTGAATTCAAAACACATCTGCAATGTTTTTTATGTTACCTACCATATGCACAAAACCTTATAAATAGACAACTACTTAAGTAGTTTTACAAAACCATGGGTATCAAAACCATGGGCCAAAACTGTCCCATAAACCTATGGGTCAAAATCCTGTCCATATGAGAAAATCATGTTTCCCAAAGATATCGAGACACGTTTTAAGGCCAATTTTTTTTTCTCTGGGCTGCGCCCTGACCCCCACTCGGGGCCTAGCCTAGCCCCAATCCCTAATGAGACAACTGTGGAAAGTGTATAGTACTCTTAGTGTGCGGTCTTCAACACTTTCACACTTGAAAACAGCTCCAGAACCTAACAAAGAGGCCAAAGACAATGGTCAATTAATACTTATCTTGGTTATGAATTATATGAATGCAAGTATGTGATTAGGACCTAGAAATGTACCCAAAGTACATGATTTAGTGTCTATATTTTCCCCATTTTATATTATTGAGTGAATTCTTGATAACATTGTGTAGATAAGAGTTGTGTACCTTATAACCATACGATCAATGGAAAAACGTGTCGAGGTGACACAAAAAAGCATGAAGTGAAATGAAATGAAGCGTGGAAGCTAACGTAGAGGAAGTGGAAGTGACCCTAGGGGTGAAGTGTATGTGATGTGTCATGTTGTACTTGTTGTCATTTTCATTTTCTCGATTGAAGGGATGCTTCTTATTATGTATTAAGGATAAAGTTGAAAAAGACAAGCAAAGAAGTAATAAAATACGTGTATAGAAAAATTTCAATCCAAATGTATGAAATATATAAAAAGTATGCAAAAGGAAATTATGCATCTGATCCATGATGAGTAAAAGGATAGAAAATGTATTGAAATGATGATGAGGAGTGAGTTTTGGGTGATCTCACACCAAGTGCAAGTTTTGGGAAATCTCACGTGACGAAAAAAATAGTTTAGGGAGAAAGGTCTAGTGTTATTCTCCGTCATTTGACTGTTTCCAAATATTTATACACCACTGCTGATGGTGTGATCCTGTCTTGTCCAAGTTTGATCAATTTTTTTCTAAGGAAAATTAAAAAAGGAAATAAAATGCATTCTGATTCCTGGAGGATTGTAATTTTATTGTAAAATATGATCTTTAACTATTAACAACTATGTTGATTGGAGAAACATTATCTAATCTGTCTCCTAGTCATAGGTACCTAAGAAAGGTCATAGGCACCCATGTCTATATTTGGGCCCTAGTTTCTATGCTAAACGGAGAACCCAAGTTAGAATTTCAGCCGTAATGTGTCTGCATTTCGTGCTCTATCCTCGTGGGGTGACAAATTCACTCAATGGATTCCCCCTCATTTAGGGTGCTTGCGATGTCACTAGGAGAATGTGGTCTAAAAAGAGGACAAAAACTACAATGATCTAATCGATACCAATATATAAAATGGAATGTGCATGGTAGAAATCAAGGTACAAGCATACTATGGCTACAACCTATGTTAGTGCAAACAAGAAAAATACTCATATAGAAGACAATGTGTAAGCTATCAAGCAAGAAAAAAATGTAAACCGCGAAAAGTGGTTTATAAATATGGGACATCGCTCACAATGCTGCAAGACAATTAGGGTTGAAGCTGAAAAATTATACAGAGTGCATACAAAAAAAGGGAAAAAATAGAAAAATTACATACCATGGAAATCAATAAAGACAATAGAAAGCAAAGTAAATCGACAACTATGGTGGAAAATAGTTATTACAAAGTAAATTCTACACATGAAGAACCCATTAACATGTTAGAAAGATATAAAGTATGTCAAGAGCGTGTATAGATCGATACATAGTAGTGTTCTAGTATAAATGGAAAGTAGCATGTAATAGAACAATAACACCTATAGTGTGTATGAATGTAGATTCCCAGGAGCCGCATGGGGGACTTGTAAGAGGTACAATCCTAAACATACATACTATGTGTAAAGCTCGGTGAAAGAGGATACATTCACAACTCAAGAAAAAGTGAACATGCATGTGCGTATATAAAATATAATGACAAAAAATATTTGTCTAGCATATTAAGTAAAGTGTACATGTGAGTAAAAGTAAACAAGAACAATGTGCAACCAATAGATGCAGATATTTTCATTGAAGTAGAATGATATATATTAATGGAATAGGGCGGGATGTCCCCTTGAGTGGAATGTATGTATGGGTGATATGGGGTTCATTTATAAATGACCCCTCAACAGTCAAGAATGAACCATAGAACAAAAGTTCCTCATCAAGAAATGGTTTGAACAATGTGTATGATTAGAAATATTGATCGTGAAATGTAGAGCATAAAATATAGAAGGACGTGAGGTTGAATTCAAATTTAGACCCTCAGCAGTTGAGTATGAACAATAGAACTAGAGTGCATCATATGGTGGTGACGATACAATAGTGTATCAAGTTATGTAAGATTACTCAAAAATGTGAAATATGAAGCACAAAGAAGAATAGTAGAAATTGATAGCAACTTGGTGATGCTAGAATGGGAGAAGAACAAGTTTGATGCACCACGTGAGTGTGTAGGAGATGGATATATAATTGATGGTGTTAAGGGGATCAAAATAAGGATTTTTTTACAATTGTTATTGGATAATGAAGTGAGGATTGGAGAGGGACTTTTCATTGTGGAAGTCGAAAGATGGTAACTAGATTTTTTTCTTTCTTAGTGAGTGGTTTCTCATTTGTAATTGGTAACATCGTAAAATAATGGAGAGGAGAAGGTGTTGTATTGATATTTAGAGGAGGCTACATAGTTTTAATAGGTTGAATATGCAACACTTGAATGCTGAAGGAGCACTAAAAGTGATGGTATGATGCTCATTAGACATAAAATGAGTAGATTTAGGAGCCCATTTAGATGTAACATTTATAGATGGGTATGGAATAGAGTGTTTTGCAACGAATGAGATAAAGCCTTGACACTCAATATTCTTGATTCTTTTTTAAAGCATAACAATAATTTTCATTATGTCCTTTAATTCAATGATAATTGTAATATGGATGACCTTAATATTTTGCGAAGACGATAAGGAGGATATAAATGTGTAGATGGCAAAACAATCAATTAATAACTAAGGATATTAGTAAGAATATCATGTTTCTTAAGATTGCAATTAAACATGAAAGGCTCTGTTAATGGTAAGAGTTGAGGTTCAATGATATGAGCACATGTAGAAGACATAGAGGTGGGATGAGATGTATTAGAAGAACTAGCATAAGTCCGAGAAGCGTCCTTCGGATGTTGGATTTCAGGTTTAAGAGATGTAATCGCGGATTCCATAACCTGGATTTTGTCTTGAAATAAGAATACAAAGCCTGGATTGACTCTCGATGGGTTGATTGGATGGGGTATCAAGAAGGTTAGGGTCATTGGATAGATGATCGAAAATAACACTCACTTGAGTGAGTGGCGTGCCTTTAGGTATATACATGGTGTTTAGGGATTTTTCAAAACAACCTTACAATTGGGATGTATTTGAAGTAAAAATACAAAGAAATTTGAGGAATCTTACGAGCCATGAGAGAATGAAGATGATGATTTAAGAGTTTTCGAATGAGATGGGTTCACCAAATGATTTAACAAATATTTAATTTACCAAACCTTAGAGGATATTTCGAGTCACATGTAATAATATAGTAATAAAACACAAATTATGACACAAGCAATACAAAAGTAAGATTAAAACCCTAATTGGAAGAGAGAGAGAGAATATTTAGTTATTTTTCAATAAATCTCAGAGAGTTCAAAGCTAGAACACTAATGTAACATGGATGCGAGAATGTCACAAATGAACCCATAAAATTATAGAAGTGCTCAAATAGGTTGGACCAGGATGTTGGACTAGTACTAGGGAACCTAGGTGTTAAGGACCCTTGGTGGGTGCTAGAAATTGTGTAAAAGTTTAGAATCTATTTTTTTAGTGTCATGAGATTATTGCTAACCCTTATTTTTGATCACTTATATATCATTGGATATCCGTAGAGATGTTTCCTATAACCTGAAATGAAAGATATATCCTATAAAAACCCAAAACAAATCAAATCCTAAAAAGAACAATATGCAAATGGGCGGTCAAACCGACCTCCTGAAGTCACCTGATTGAGTGAAATTATTACCTGATCCCTGAATTATATTCAAAAATCCATGTGGTTATGCATGCATGTATTTAGAATTGTTCCTATATGAAGCTCTTGTGCGAGATTCACTTGATAATTAGAAATAGATAGATGTAGCAATGTAGATAGATGTGTGGATGAAATAAATATACTTCCCCTCATATGCATGTATGAATATTTAGTAGTCCCTTGTCCCTTGAATAAAGCTAGGTGGATGATTTGATGCTCTTAGAATGCCTTTATATGTGACCTTAGGTGATGATAATAGATGTTTAGAGATTGGTCCTTTAATTTGATCATATAGCATTGTATTTATATGATTCCTTTGTTTGAATTTTATAATTAACCACTAAGAGGATGACCCATAAGAGATAATATTCTCAATAGCTAGAAGAGGCCCAAAAGAGGTGAGTAAGATACAAATAGGTCGGGGGAACCCGGAGGGGAAGAGGGTACCTAGGCACGGCATCATGGTGAGGTCTTTGGTGTCTAGACTTAGAAAAAGTGAAGTATAGAAAGTCAAACTTGACAATAGGGTGTGTAAGGTCAGATATATAACATGAAATAAAAAAAGAGGCCAAAGATAATGGTCAATTAATACTTTTATTGCTTAGTAATCATATGAATGCAATCATGTGATTAGGACCTATAAATGTACCCAAAACGCATGATTTAGTATCTACACATGCTCATCACATGGTAAATCATACTTGAACCTCAAGAACATGATTGGAAATATTGAAGTTACATGTCAAGAAAATTTTGAGCATCATTCCATCTTCTTGATCCAAATTTCTCTTTACTTAAGTATTCATTTGTTGCAAGTCGTATTCTCATCACCATCATTAGCATCTAGTGGAAAAAAATGTTTATAATCTCATCCCATAAGAAGTACACCTTTTCAAAATCGGATTTCATCAACTCATAATTATGCTCTTTAAATGGCTTCGTGATGTTTGGGAATTTCTCTACCAACATGGACAGATCAAGATCATCCTTGAAGGTCATGAAAATTTGAAAGATTTAGAATTTTTGCATGGGATGTATGACATTGGGTCATCTATCCTTTCAATAATATACTTCATATTCCCGATGAGAAGAAGTTCCTTTGCTTCACCATTTAACGGGATGGTGGCATTTGACCAATCCCATTGCATATCTCCACCAACATCTTGACAAAAAATTTGGCCCAAAAACATACCATATAAGGTGGGTGTATGCATTATAAGTATTATCATTACGATTTTATTATCATGGAAATATTCCAATGTTACCTCAACATCGTTGATCCGAACCATAAGGGGAAATTTTTTCATTTTCATAAAAAGGTAATGGCTTGAGGTAGGGATAAGGGAGAGGCCGAGATCTTTATTAACTTTTATAGGTATGTCATTTTCTAAAGCATTGGAGTCAATGATGGAATTGTTTAGCTTCTACCCATTGACTAACAAGGCTATCTCAAAAGGCTCTAACTTCCTAGGGGGTAGAGGATGTGGTAGTGAGACATTTCATAGATAGAGTAGGTTGAGATACATGAGGTGGTTATTTGGTGATGGCATCTTTAGGACATAAAACATAGCTACTTTCTTTAGTACAATTAAAAAGTTTCTCAAGTTTCTTGGGATGAGTTCTCAAGTACTCAAATTTGGAAATTCATACTTTCAATTTTTTAAATGGTAAATTATATAAAAG
Organism: Taxus wallichiana var. yunnanensis; assembly: GCA_018340775.1. NCBI lineage: Eukaryota > Viridiplantae > Streptophyta > Pinopsida > Cupressales > Taxaceae > Taxus > Taxus wallichiana. Next base: position 367,773,901 of record CM031244.1, on the reverse strand, counting down.
GATGAAGAGGTAGTAAGAACATGAGGGGTTATGACATATTTAACATGGATTTTCTTAGGATTTTTAGAAATTTATTTTTCAAGAGAAGTTAGAGGAGGCTTACTTGAAGAGGTAGAAGGATTCTGTATTGAAGTAGCCTCATGCTCCTTCTCAGATGACCCTATAGAAATAAACTTTGATGATGCTCATTTAATTATTTTATTGAAGTCAAAATTTGAGGATTAAATTTATTATATTGGGAAGTAGAAGAAGATCCTTATTTATCCTTTTGTGATAAAGTTAAATCGAGTGAACACCACATATGATTAACTAATTGTGGGTTCTTCATCATCAAGTGTGTATTCACAAATAATGATCTGAGAACATTCTCCTTCTCCTTAATTTTCAACTTATGATTCAAAATTTTATTCTTATTCATCTTCATTACTCTCACATATTGCATTGACCATTCGAGCCTCAAAGGAAAGCCTTTGGGGTGCTCCTCCAACCTAGTTCTTGTTCCGCATGGATGAGGTGTTCATTGAGCAACTTCCCTTTTTAACATTATTAATTCATTTTCCAACTTCTACAACATTGGATCAGTTATCTTATATTGTAAATTTTGGGCCTTATCCTTCATTGAATGGTTCTTGATAGGATGAGGTAATATTATACTTTAATTGAATTTTCTTGAGCTTGTGCAAGATTCCTAGGAAAATATCTTCGAGGTTGAATCCTACATTAGGTAATTAGTTGTTGATAAACAATATTTTCACATTATCGGTAGAGGGCATAAATTCAGAGGGTATCCTCTTGAGAAACCTATTATAGTGAGATACAAAGTCTCTTATAGTTTCATTGGGATCCTTTTTCACTTGAACCGGATGCACTATGAGGTATTTCTAATATTCAATATATTTAAACCTTTCTTTAAAGCTATTTTTGATATCTTCCCAACTAGTGATGGATTTAGATGGTAGGAGGTATAAAAATTTCACTATTTTTCTTGTAGAGATTCTACAAACAATCTCACCGACACATCTTCATGTTCTAGTCTCAATACACCACATGTTGTGATGAATGCCGGGTATGTGTTCCTCTACGAGCCACATACCATTACCTCTAAATTTAGGAAAACTCTTATGATATCCCCTTGGTAATACATAGATAGGTAGAGGAAGGGAGAGTGGACCTGTGTTATTTCCCCATGATATAATTAATGGATGCCTCTCTTTTTTCTACCATCCTTACTTCTTCTTCTTCTTTTACTTCTTCCCAAAGTTTTTGTCAAGATCTAGAAATTCTATGTTCAATGTTGGGTGTAATATAGAGAATCAAGAGGGTTTTAAATAGGATCACCAATATGAGTTTGGACAGGATTTCTGATTTTTTTAGTGATTTTACAAAGCTTTGAAAGTAGGGTCAATGATTACTCTAAACTTATTCAATTTGTATATCTTTTTTCAGCCAAAGTTTTACTCAAGAGGTTTGCAAGATTTTGATACTTCAAGTAATTTTTTTTTGATTGTTTTGTATTTTATAAGGATATTTATGTGTGCACAAGGGAAAATTGTTCCCAATAGAATCACCAAAAACTATTGGTGAAATAATTTGTCATATAACAAGTTAGGTGTTTCCACTAATAATCATGAGGCTATGACCTTCCTTCCTGTGTATGGGAGGCTACAATTATTGATTGTGAAACTATCCTAATTATATATAATGTTTTGGGTTGGCCAAATAAGTTGGGGATCACATATGAACCCTTCACTGAACCTATGGAATAATTCTTGTATAGTGGTACAAGGGTGGAATTTTCAAGTGATGAGGTATAAAAGAGAAAAATTATGAGACAAGCTTCTACCCATTGAATAACAAGGATACTGAATGATTGTTTAGAAACACTACTGAAAGATTCCCTGATATGAGCTCAAGTTGACCACATGCAATTCTCATGATGATCCTCTTACTATTTTTAGCCATGCATCACCATGGACACGTTTTATTTTTAGTAAGTGCACCTGTGGGGTGTTAGATTGTAATGAAAGAGTTCTTGTAGTTCCGGTTTTATTCCAAGATTTAACACTAAAATTTTTGGATAAGTCCTTCATCTAAAAAATAAAAAAATGGAATTTTCATTAGGGGTAGAATAATGATAAAAAAACTAGTCCTCTATATATCGAGAAATTGGAAACTTCATTTCTCGAAAACTAGTTTAAATGAAACTAGATATTTTGAAGACCCTTCCCTCCAAATTTTAGATAATTTCACAAGTTGGATTTTTAGGAATTTCAGTATTTCTTCATTGAGGGTAGAATTTTGATGAAAAACATAATCCTCTATATCCCTAAAAAATAGGGACTTCAAGGCACGAAAACTAGTTCATGTCGAAACTAGATGTTTCACGATCATTTCCTTCAATTTTCATGCAATTCTATTGACTAAAACCATGAGAAGTGAAGAGGTACATAAATTACCTTTAGTTTTTTCATCATGGTACCCATTAATGTATTCTTGAATCTTTGATAGTAAGATAAATCATCGAAGTACCCTCACCCTTAGATTGACAAGTGACAATGTTGCATTGGTCAACAAGATGGGTTAGAATGAGGTGAAAAGGGATAAACATGCATCACAGAGCTTCACCAAGGTTATATGATGGACCAAAGGGAATAATTAGGGCTGGGTGAATTTTTTTGAACCAACTATCCCAAGGGGATGGGATAGAAAAATGTGCCATGCTTCAGAAGTGAAAATTTCCAACTGCGAAAGCATACCTTGAGAGAGGCCTTGAAAATGATGTTTCGGAGCTCTAGGATGTCAATTTTGATAAGCCCATATATTATTTTAAATCTAAATAACCTTCTAATGACAATGCGATGGGTATAAAAATTCAATTATTTATTTAACCCCCTTTAATTTCTCCTTCTTTCTCAAGACAACAAGGTATACCTCTCAAAAATGAGTTGTGAAAAGAATCACCGATATATTGTGAAGGATATGGATATTTAATCATATAGAGAATTATCAAATATTTACAATGATTATTTGTTTTCCTATTAAACCCATAATTATATCTCTAAATCATCCATGGAAGATCAAGTACTGTCTTGACTTCCTTCTCCTACACCTTAGGCACCCAAGGTATGAGACTGGGTCACATGAAGAACCATGGAAAGAGATGGAGTGAGGCACGAGTTTTGGTACCAAATTTCCTAAGGGGATGAGAAATATGGGGTAAATTTTTTTCCTTATCAGGGATTGAAAAGTTTTAGAAGGTGATTTGACGAGGCTAAGAGGAGAAGGGACTAAAAATGGCCTACGGAGCCTTCCTGGGGTCATGTAAAGAACCAATGGATAAGATGGGATTGGGGTGAATTTTTGTGTTCCAAATATCCTAAAGGGATGGAATATAAATTTTTTCCCTCACTCGAGCATGAAAAGTGTCACTTTGTGGTTGCACAACGGGAAGGGCTATAATGAGGTGAAAATGGGCTTAACTGACATCACTGGGCTTCATCAGGGTCATGTGATGGACCAGGGGGATCAACTAGGCATGGGTGAATTTTTTGTGTCCTAAATATATGAAGGGGATGGGATAGATAGGATTGAAAAGTGTGCCTTCACTTGAGAGTGATATGTGTCCACCAGTGAAAATGGTTATCTAAAATTTTTACCTTCATAAGAACCTTGAAGATGAAGTTTTGTAGCTCTAGGAAGATATTTTTGCCACTAATTTATATGAATTTGACTCCAAATAACCTTATAAAATGAATGGGATGTTTCCTATCACCCAATTATTTATGAAACCCCCTTAAAATAGCCTTTTTCTCGGGTGTGGGGTGTATCTACTAAAAAATGGGTTGTGGGAAGAAGCTCCAGGTTTTGTGAAGAATATGAAAATAAAATAACTTATATATTTGAATTATATATCCAATAACTCTTTATGGGGCTTCCAGAATCATCTTCTAAAGCTCAAACACTATTTTAAACTGCAAGTTCCTTCACCTTCAAAAACCCGCTTTCACTGAACTTATCCCTAAACATTCAAATATTCCCTAAACTTTACTAAATAACTTTCAATATGATATTAGCTCCTAAATATCTCTTGAAAATGAATTTGGGGCTTCAAATATATTCTGAGGGTGCACATCTACCGTAGAAAGGCTAGAAATAACCTTTTAGGTCTATCAAGAGTCTTCCTTGAGAATCACCACATCATAAGAATTTCATGGAATTATTTTCATGTTTTAAACACTTTGGAAAGGTTATAATAACACATATTATTACTTTTAGAATGGGGATAGTCATGACACATAGGTAAAACTGATCCAGAGATGTGCTTAGGAGGGTTTTGGGAAGACTCTAGGAAATATTTTATTTTTGGTTAAGTTGTCATGCTTGAAAGTTTGAAATTTTCTTGTTACACATTTGTATGCCGACAAGAATATACACCCTCCTAGGTTAAGAAGATAATAACACCTATGATATATAGGTGTTATAACACAATTAAAACCTTATATTAAAACTAATTAAAATCCTATTAATTAAAATATCACATGTATAATTTAGGTGGCTCATTTATTACAATATAAATTAAGCTCACCAAATCTAATAACATTATTATCCTTTAAGTTACATGTGAGTAATTTATTAATATTGTATCCATAGTTATAAATATAATAATAAAATCTATAAATAACTTAAGAAATGTTTAAATCATTTGATCAATTTGACCAAAGGGGAAGGGAGGATTCATTTTAAGTGCTTAAATTGGGCTAATCCCCATAATAAGATCCAGGGGAAAATAGAAAACCATAGTTTTCTACACTTTGAATTCTATCAATCCTCTCCTTTATATTTCCTTTCTAATTATTTTCTCATATCTTTCTCTTGCAAGCTTAATTGAGGCTACTAAAAGGGAGGTTGTGTATACACTAGATCACACAATTTGGTACATTTATAGGTTCTAATCACATGCATTGCACTTATATGTTTTCTAAGGGATAAAAGTACTAATTGATCACTATACTTGGCCTCTTAGGTTCCATTCTAGCGTCCCTTTTGACCTTATAGGCCTCACCGCCCGCCTTCGATCCTTCTTATTCAACCTTTTCTAGCTCTAGACACCAAAGCACCTAGGCACCGTCGTCTCCTCCGGGTACCCTAGACATATTTGTACTTAGCTCCCCCATTTTAGGTTCATTTCTATCCGTTCAACATCCTTATCTATTAGGGGTCATATTTTTAGTGATCAATTACGAAATTCAAACAAGGAAAGTATATAAATACAATGTTATGGGATTAAATTAAGGTAAATTCAAATAAGGAAAGAATATAAATACGATGTTATGGGATCAAATTAAGGGACCAAGCTCAAAGAATCTAATATCATCACCTAATATTACATCTCACAAGCACCTAAGAGCATATTTACATCCATCTAGCACCATTATAAGGGACAAGGGCTAGTTTTCTCGCATCACACACATAGGAGGGAAGGTTCATTTTGTTCCATGCACACATATATTACATTTTACATCTAACTACTTACTCGCTATTTTAAGTGTGACATGTAGAAGAGACACTTAGGGAATGATTCCACACACAGACATAACTACATTCGGTCTGATATATAGTACAATACTCACCATAAGATCACCATTGTGACAACTGAGGACAATACGACCCCTCATTTTTTATTTTTCTTTTTAGGATTTGATGTTTTTTTGAGGAATTTGTAAGTGATATCTTTATTGTAGGTAATCAATGACATATACAGGAGTTCAAGACATACTACCAATAGATATCAAGAGTTTCATATCATCCAGTGACCTATAAATTTCTTCTTTGAACCTCCCTGCAGCACCCTAACACCTGGAAGGGACCCTAACATCTAAGTGCCACAATACCACTCTAGGTACCCTAGTATCTGTGCTCCTACACTTCTACATTTTTTGGGCTCAACCTTGACCTCCTACATTCTAGTTTTATTAGTCTTCCACTTGCACACATCACCATTACAATTGTGAAATCAACTAAGTGTTCTTACCTTTCATTGCACTTAGGGTTTCAGTCACTTTTTCTTACTTTCTTGAGTCATAAGTGTACTTTACTACCATATTATACTTGTTGTAGCATATCTTAGAATATAAAAAAGTAATTTGTACATTTAGGTTGTTTTTGTTAAATCATTTAGTGAACTCCGTATTTTCAAGTCCAACCTTGAACTTTATCATGGCTAAATCGTATGGCCTTTTCAATGAATCTCATCTTTGTGATCTTCAAGAGTATATCACCGAGAATCCAAAGGATTTAGATCTACTTTTATAGGTTACTCATGAGGAAACCACTAATTGTTTTGAGCTTGCTCAAACTATCGCTACTATTACTTCCATTCCTATTGCTTTATTCAACCTCCTCCTTCTACCATTCAACCTACTTCCATTGGGGCACCCTGGTTTGCAATATGGGCATTGTGAACCCTACAAATGCTCAAAAACTAGTTCCGTAGGGTCACAAGAAGGCTATGAGTGCTTCCAATCTATTGTGTTGGATCTACCGAATGAGTTTTATATTGACCTCTAATACAAAGAGAAGTATCAAACCTTACAAAAATAAAATACACATGAATGGATCGGACCGACCTCGGCCCGCTAAACTAGTGGTCTTATCACCGAGTGTTGCACTAAATTTTGGACCTAGATGTAGTTCTAGTCTATATATGCATGTCGTGCCCTAGGTTCTCTTGTGCTAGTCACACTTTGTGAAATAAAGAGCAATAGTAACTATAGAAAATGTAAATAGAATGTGTGTATGGACTAGAATGAAATCCCTCCCTATGTAATGTGCGATGTATATCTCCTATCTTGAATGCATGGCACTAAGTGGATGCAAGTGATGTAATGGATGCAACTCTAGATGGAGTGATAGTAGTGTTAAGATGCAATGACCTATGACCCTTATTATGGTTTTATAACTTTATATTTATAGGGCTCTTAAGCTTGATTTCGTAATTAATACCGATAAGGATGAATGGGAAAAAGATAAGGATGACCGAAAACTAGAAGTGACCCAAAAAGGAGTGAAATAGGATTTACACAGACCGAGGTGTCTGGGTGGGACCATGGTGCCTCGGGGTGCCCCAAAGATCAACCCTGGGATGCCTTGATTTAGGGATAGAAACTTGGGAAGTCAGAAAATGGGGTAATAAGTGTTGGAAATGACACGAGAAAAACATAATAAAATAATAGAAAAATATGGCCAAAATGTGGAATTAATTATTACTTTGTACACTTGAGAACCTTCTAAATCGTAGCATAAGACTAGGCTAAATATTGTCTAATGAGAAAGATTTTGTATCTACTTTTTGCCCCCACTTTATGTTGGTGTGCGAAATGCTCGGTAACATAAAGTAGATAGAGATGCATACCGATATCCATGTACATTATAGAAGAATAAGTACTTGATGGACTAGAATCAAGCGTGGAATGAATTTTTTTTTTTGGAAGAGCGTGGATTATAAAGATGAAAATTATGAATAAAAAGAGATGAGAGTGAACCTAGGGCGAAACACATGTGTAGCTATTGTTTTGTAGTGTACTGTATGGTTAGTAAAGGCATGTGCTTGTAGGCATGCGTTGTCATTTTAGTTATTGTTATCATTGTTGTTGTCATAGTTGTTGTTGTTGTCATTGTTGTTGCCCCCAATTTGACTCGCTTGTTTCTCATATGACAAACCTACAAGAGAAAATGATCAAGTAGTCAAATATGTAAGTATGTAATAATGTTGTGTAAAATACACATGTAAATTGAAATGTGAAAAATACGCTAGAAAAATTAAATGGAACATGTGCTCTAGATCATGTCAAGAAAAAGGGTGCAGAAGGATATCCTGTACTGTGGCGAGTTTTTTGGGTGATCTCCCGCCACCCCCGGCTGAAGTGTAGGGAGGAAATATTTTGTGTCCTCCAACTCTAATCTCTTCTACAAAAAATTTGTGAAGAGATCTTTGTACCATGCTAGTTTTTTGGGTGATCCTATGCCACTAAAAATATTATTATAGATAGGCACACCCATTGCAACCCCTAATCCTGTAACTTCTATGTAGAATTGCTGAAGGACACCATGTCCTGTTAAGGCCGCTATGTATGGATTTTGTAGATTAGTCTAAACTCACTCGTTGTATGTAAACACACAATGCCAAGGGAAAAAAGTGCATTGATCTTGAACTGATGTAAAGACATTGTGTTATTAGAAAACCTTGAATGATGCCTCCCTCTTTGGGGGTGCATGTGATGTCACGGAAAGGAGAATTCTACCTCAAAAGAGGACCCAATTGCACTCTAACTTGTATAGCTCTACCCTACAAGGGGAAATTTAAAGCACTTGGTAGATACCAAGGCACACACAAAAGGGATGGCTAGCCAAAAAAATTGTTAGTCCAAAAACACATGCATGCAATAAGACAAGTGTAAAATACGTAGACAATGTAAAAACTACCAAGCACAATAGTGTAAACATGCAAGAAAACAAGAAGACCACACAAAGTAGTTTTCAAACATGGTAAATCACTCACGATGTTGAGGGAAACTCAAGGCCATCACATCCATAATAGACAAGTGTGCACATAATCAAAGGGAAAATCATGCAAACTATAACCAACAAAGCAGATAAGTAAAGACAAACAAGTAGTCATGGAGACATGTATTCTGCAAAACAAGTGCTTGCACATGGAACACCCGTTAGCATGTTAGAATGATAACCAATATTTCAAAGCATCAAGACCAATTAGTTTAAGATTCTAAGTACAAAATTAAATAATAGAACCTAAATACAATAAATGTGGATGTCCCTAGTGATCATTATAGAAAGGGTATAAGGAAAACATCCACGACGCTTGTAAAGTCCCGTATATGTGATCACACTAAACAAAATGGGTGAATGCGCATGTGAATATGATAATGAAATATAAGAAATAATGCTAACATGTGTAGTAAAGTGAACATGAAAAACACTAGCAAGCAAGAGTAAACGTAACCAAGACAATGTAGTACATTGTGGATGGATGGAATGGATTACAAAATGGAAAGGTAGAAGCGGTGTGCGCCCAAGTGGATGGAATATGTATAAAGCGAGGTTCATTTGGTTTTCCCCCTCAAAGCACTTAAGAATGAACTGTAAATGATAGTGTGTCATTGGAAAATGGTTGTGTAGTGTAGGTTGTTTCTAGCACACTATGACGAGTGTGCATATATATAATGGTGATGAAATGCGACATGTAGAAAGATGCGTATGGACCCTATAGACTAAGTGTATACCATGAATTTTTGAATTAATGAGTGATGATTTATCCATTAACATATATCACTATAGGATGAGGGGATGGAGATAGGACATATGAAAATATATGCATGGACCCTATAACCTAAGTGTATATCACTAAAAGATGAAATAATGCAAGTGGGTGACAATTTAGCCTAAAGTATATGTCACTAATGTAGGGTGAATAGTAAAGAAGTGGTGATGTACCCTAAGGTGTATGCCACTACAAAATGATAGAATGAGGGTGGTGATTTATCCTAAAGTGTATACCACTACAAGATGATAAGCTAAGTCACGATTTAACCTTAGGTGTATGTAACTAACGAGAGGAAACGTTGAATGAAAAAGGTGATGTAGGAGGGAATTTCACATGATTAGGGTAAGGTATAGTAAACCCTCGATAGTTGAGTATGGAGTAAGGAAGTAGAGTGCGTCATAGGGTGATGAGTGCAGTGCGTTAGCCTAGGTATAGTACTTTTTGAGGTGCATGAAATTAATTTTTTTAAAGGGGTTTACCAAGGAGGGTGGAAAGGTGGTAAACAACGCCATTGAGATTGTATGTGATGACATAAGACCTGAGCTAGTTGGGCTTGAATTTTCCTTTGAGTGCAACCTCAACCTTTTTATTTTTATTTTTTTCTTTCAAGACAAGGTCACTAATGTTGAACTCTATGGAACATGTTTTTAGTTGTAAGCTTGTGAAATACGAGATTGGTAGACGCGAAGATTTTCCAAGGCTTGGACATGATGGGAATCTAGCATTTCTAATTCATGTAAGTGTTTTTTGTGATATTTATTTTCTTTAAGGATACCTTTAAGAGAGATTCTTAGGGTTGCTATTTCGAGTTCTAATGGAATAAACGCCTCAGCGCCGTAAACTAGGGAGAAGGGGGTGACATTAGTAGGAGTGCAAATATTAATATGGTAAGCCCATAATGTGTAGAAAATTTGATTATTCCAATCAATGCCACTGAGTCAATAGTCTTACGTAATATTTTGACAATAGTTTTATTTGTAGCTTTTGTTTATCATTACCTTATGGATAATAGGGCGTGGAAGATGATTGTTTAATTTTAAACCTAGAAAAAAATTGTTTACATCTTTGTTTTTGAAATAAGATCCATTATCGGTGATAATTCCGGATGGCACTCAAAGCATGTGATAATGTGTGTGGTCGAAATTTACAAATTTGGTACGGTGTTAGTGCATAAGGCTACTAATTTAACCCACTTGGTGAAGTATTATGTGGCTATAATTATGAATTTGTGGCCATCAACAGATTCTCGGGTTGATGATTCCAATTAAGTCAAATACCCAAAGGGATAAAGGCCATGTGAGTGTGATGGGTTAGAGATCATATGTGGGTGCATGATGGAGGTTTCCATGTTTCTGATATTTGTCACAACACTCAGCCGCATTGTAGGAAGTCATGCTCCGTGATTGGCCAATAATATCCTTTACGTAAGAGTTTTTGTGCCATGGATTTTTGTAAAAATGGCCACCATAGATACTATCATGAATATTATATATGGAAGTAGGGATATCTGCAAGTGGGAGACAATGAAGAATTCGACCATCAAAATCTCTTTTCAATAAGTTAGAGCCAACGATAACATAATGACTGGCTTCATAACGTAACGACGGGCTTCATGAGGTTATAGAGTATCGGACATAGTTTGCTTATACGAGATAGTCATAAATAGGTGTGAACCATTCGTGGGTATTGTGACTACAGGTGACAGTGCAGTGGAGATAGAAGGTTGTCTTAGGTGAGTAATAATGAAAGTGGCTTGAGCATTGGTGATATCTTGGGGATAAGTGAGGTTGCGATGGCCATGGCATCGACATGGCGATTGTATTTTTTGAGGGATGGTGGAAATGGAATAAGATTCAAAGGTATCTAAGAGATATTTCACAAGAGCATTTTATGGGATGATATGTTCCTATTTAGTGTGATAGATTTCATTGACTTGGTTAATGACTAATTGAGAGTCCCCATGGATACACAAGTTACGAATGAGAAGTTTTTTAGCTGTAAGTAAACCTAAAATGAGGGCTTCATATTCGGTGATATTATTGGTGTAGGAGAACCCTATCCAGTATGCAAAGGGAAGTGGATCACCATGCGGGGTGATTAAAACCATGCCATAACTAACACTAGAGTGACAATGAGAATGATCAAAGTACATGGTACATAAATGTGATTTAATGGTATATGCAGTGAAATCATCGCGGAAAGAATCAAAAATAGGGAAGCATCCATGAGAAGGGAGAGGGCCAGTTGATCGCTGAAGAATTTCCCCTTTATGTATTTATGAGGGATGAATTTAAAATTAAATTCAATAAGGAACATAACCCAACAAGCTAAACGTCCTAAAATGTGGGTGCACGATAGAAGATAGCCTTAGGGATAAGTTGAACTTCATGGTTAAGAAGATAATAGCATAACATGTGTGCAACAAAGATGACAGGTGAGGAAATTTTTTTAGATGTAGATGTAGTTGCATTCATAAGGGAAAAGTGTGTGGCTAATATATTAGATGGCTTGTTCTCGATGGGTATCACAATGTTGTGCCAATAAGGAGCCTAAGGCATGGAATGCAACCTAAATATACAACAAGAAGGGACGGTTGGCCATAGGGGGATGAGGATAGGATGATTTAGTAGATAAGCCTTGATGTGATCGAATGCTTGCTGGAATTTTTCATCCCAAATGAACTTGGTGAATTTATTCACGAGACACGTAAAGGTTATGTTTTATCAGCCAATTGTGCAACAAAAAGTTGAATAACTCAAATCTTGCCTTGTAGAGAATGTAGTCGATGAAGGTTTTTTGGTGGAGGCATGTCAAGAATGGATTTGATTTTGGTTGGGTCAAGCTTGATGCCCTTATGGGATATGATGTAGCCGAGGAGTTTACCGGTGGTTACCTTGAAAACATGTTCTTTGGGGTTAAGGTGTACACGATATTGATGTAATCTTTTGAAAAGTACACGAAGGTCCTGTGCGTGAGAATAACATTGTAAATATTTATCTATAATATCATCCACATAACCCTTAATGATTTTGTGGATGTAATCATGAAATATATGGGTCATGGCGCGTTGATAGGTGGCCCCCACATTATTAAGGAGAAAGGGCATAACAATATATAATAAAGTACCCCATGGCATGGTAAAGGAGGTATTCTTTTAATCGGCCGAGTTAATATTAATTTGATTATAACCTACAAACCCATCCATAAAGTAAAATATGTCATATCCTACGGTAGAGTTGACAATAGAATCAATATGTGGGAGGAAAACTATCCTTAGGGTAAGATTTATTTAAATCACATAAATCAAGACAAAAATGAACATGACCATTGGGCTTCATGACGGGAATGATGTTAGATACCCATTCAGATAATCAACAACGCGGATGAAACCAACATCTAGAAATTTTTGTATTTATTCTTTGACTAAAAGTCCAACCTTAGGGTGCATCTTACAAATATTCTATTAAACAGGCTTGGGACCGGGGTTAAGAATGATATTATGCATTACGACAGATGTATCGATACATGACATGTCACTATAATCCAAGGAAAATATGTTAGAGAAATCATGAAGTAATTTTTTGAGGTCTCAAATTGCTCAGCAAGAGTGAGGGAAGTAGCCAACAAAACTATGCACAAAGTGTCGTGTTCCTAAATTATGTTGGATGGTTTCTTCATTGATAAGTGTGGAATGATCCTCAATGTATTAATCATTAGGAATAGTTTTGGGTGGGTCGAGTTATCATAGAGATTATTATATTCCTCCATACCAACCATATTAACATATGAGAGAGAACAATGTCATTTATGGTGAAAAGAAAGGAGATCATCATGAGTGCCCATGTGATCAAGTAATACATCATCGGTCGAAAAATTATGTGTGTTATCCAAAATAAAGGGGCATTAGTGCTAATAAGTTCATGGTGTAGCAAGGGGAGGGACGTGACATGTCATGAGGCCTGTACTTTTAAGAGCATTGGGGGAGAAATTTGATATTCAAGGCCAAACTTATGTAGGCGTGCGGGAGATTATAAAGTTTGGTAATCTTGTGGTCTTGGTAGTGAGAGAAACCAATTTGACGAAGATAGTCATATCCTAAACCATATTTTGAGAGAGTGGGGACAATTTGTGGGGAAAAGGTAAGTCTAAAGGATGGTTAATAGAATTACAATATTCAAAGGTGAAGGGTCAACGGGGACATCATAAACGAGTGCCACGATAACGAAATTTGAGTTATGCATGGAGTGTAGAGGGAAACACATGCATGACATGTATCCAAGGCCTTCCTAAGAGGATTTTCTAGTTAAGATAATTAGGCATGAAATGAAAAGGAATAGTAATAGTACATGAGATGACAATGACAGGAACTGGACAATGCCTAGAGTATGTTTGGGGATGTTATCAAAACCACGAATAAAAATGGTTAAAGGAGCAAGGAGGCCGTGGTCATGCCAATATGATGCAAAAAATTGATGTTACAAATGTTGAGGCCTGATCCATTTTCAACTAAGGTACACTTAACACCTACTTTGTTAACACGAACCTGAATATAAAGGGGAGGGTTATGGACTAAGAATTATGGTGATGGTAGGTCATCAGATGTGAAAGTGTTTTGGTATTCATTAAGAGATAAAGAGGAATTTTTATGGTAAACATAGTCAAGGGATAGGTGTGAAGAGACGTAATGGGTAGCTAAGTAGTTTTGGAGGTGAGTGAGGAAATTTGGGTATTTTTAAGTACGCATGAATAAATATGCTCATGGTGATATGTAGCGAGAACTTACGGAAAAGAGAAAGCATGAGTAGTTTGTGAATAAGGGGCACATAAAAAGGAAAGAGAGTGATACATCATGGTGGTAGAAATTAAAATCCTATAAGGTGGTAAAAGATACGTCCTGGTTCACCAAAATGATTAACAAAAATAAATAAGGGATATGGACCTAATGTTTATTAATGTTAATGTAATTAGGAGAACAAAAACATTTTATTAAATGAACTAGAAAAGTATGGAAATAATGACAATTAATTACTATAACTGAAATAAAACCATAATTCACAAATTAAAAATGGAAAAATTACTTAGTTGATATCATGACTTTCAAAGGGTGTCGTAGTTCTGAAAATAAAATATGGAAGTACTAACGAACACTCTGTGACCTTGCAGAGGGCGCATCCGGCAGATTTAAATTGACATAGGTGCTTGGGAGGGTGTTGGGGTGCCTCAAGGCACCTTGGTCTACAATTTGGGTGCTGTGAACATTGCAAATGCTCAAAACCTAGTTTTGGTAGGGTCACAAGAAAGCTTTGATCGCTTCTTGTTTGTTGCGTTGGATCCGCTAGATAAGTTGTATATTGAACTACAATGCAAAGAGAAGTATCAAACCCTAAAAAAATAAAATGCACATGAATGGGTTAGAATGACCTCATCTCGCCAATCTAGTGGTCATATTATCGAGCGGTACACTACATTTCAGACTTGGATGTAGTTCTAGTGTGTGTGTGTGTGTGTGTGTGTGTGTGTGTGTGTGTGTGTGTGCGTGCGCGTGTCATGCCCTAGGTTCTATCGTGCCATTTGCACTTTGCGAAATAGCGAGCAATAATAACTATAGAAAATGTAAACAGAATGTGTGCATAGAATAGAATGAAATCCCTCCCCTATATAGTGCATGTGATGTAGATCTCCTAGCTTGAATGCATGAAAATATGTGGATGCAAGTGATGTAATGGGTGTAACTCTAGATGGAGCGATAGTAGTGATAAGATGCAACATTCTAGGACCATCATTAGGGTCTTATAAATTTATATTTATATGTCTCTCAAGATTAATTTCGTAATTAATCTGATAAGGCCAAGTGGAAAAAATATAAGGATGACCAACATCTAGAAGTGACCCAAAAAGGAGAGAAAGAGGATTTCATAGACCGAGGCACCCTGCATGGGACCAGGGCGCCTTGGGGTGACCCAACACACCTTGGGGTGCCCCGATTTAGGGATAGAAACTCAGGGAATTTATAATATGGGGTGATAAGTGTTGGAAATTACATGGGAAAGATGAAAAAATAATATAAAAATATGGTTAAAAGGTGGGATTAATTATTACTTTGTACACTTGAGAACCTTATAAATCATACTATAAGACTGGGATAAATATTGTCCAATATGCAAGATTTGGTGTCTACATCCTCTCCTTTATTTGATCATCTCTTCCAAACTCTAAAGTTATGTGAAAGAAAACCTCTTACTATGGGAAAAATAAAGTATGAAGATCAAGATACTTGCTTCTCTAGAAAGTTTTCAAGCAAATCCCCTTTCAAAACATCCGCTAAGATCAATGAAACAAAAGTCACTTTTAAGTTTGTATCCATACCTAATCCACATATTCTCTTACCAAAATTGATTGAGAGCAACCTAATCACTCTTCCACCTCCACTTACTATGGATCCATATTGCCTTAAGTTCCTTCACTACAATGAAAATTCTAGATGTGATTATCGCTAATGTGTTAGACATTCATCCGATTTCTATTTCAAATTACACCATCTCATTCAAAATATTATTGATAAAAATCAAATTGAGCTTCCTAAATCATCAACACCTCCTCCAGTTAACGATAACAAAAAAACTTAAAATATTCATCAATCCTATCCCAAATCATGAAAATAAAGTTGTCGAATCTTGGGTAAATCATGCATTTCACACTCTCCCTCCTCCTTCATCGGTACCTCTTTATTTTCTAATTGATCATGCTGATTCATTTCCACCTATCATTGCATTCTATAATTATGATCGCCATGTTAAATTATCCTTTAATTACTTGCACATCGGTGCTTCTATTGGATCTAATTCTATCAACAATAATTTGGTTGATCCATTATTCCAACAAAATGCATTTCTATTGCACTACTTGTTATTTTCTATCCGCTATCACAGATATCATATCTAGTGCCTCAATCTTATGGCTATGTAAGCTTCCAATCACTTTTGGTCCTCTCACCATGATTGTGCCCTTCTTTGTGGAATGAAGTGTAAACAATTGTGACATGCTCTTAGGTTGTCCATGGGTCATGGACACTCAAGGAATAGTTTCCATGCCTCACTTATGTCTTAAATTCATACATAACAACCTGGTTGTCACTATTTTCGGTGTCCCACTATGTAAACCTTGGCATCAATCTCCTTTTGAGGTTTCCCTCACACTTCTTAGAGAATTTAGGTCTCCTGGACCTCTAAACTATAAAGTAAAATTTGATCCTAGCTCCCATACTCATGTGCAACACACGCATCCTTATCATCGCCTAGGTCCATTTCTTAGATATATCCTTCATCTAGGTGTATTTCATCTCATAGGCCTCCTCCATCTAGGTGCACAACACCTCAAAGGCATCCTTCACCTAAGTGTTCATCACCTCCTAGGTATCCTTTTTCTCACTATACATCACCTTGGGCTCCTATTTCTAGATACATATCACCTTCACGGCTCCCTCATATAGGTTTTTACCACCTCGATTCCATTACATTGTCATTATCATTCAACATTACCTTTAGAGAATTCTCACACATCTTCATCTCCTAATACATCGGTAGAGGACCATCGTCCTTCAATTTTATTGGATATCTTACACATACTCACACACTTGGGGGAATCATGCTAATTTCCCCCATCTTATCTTTACATCACTAACTATCTACCATTTCTAGAATCACATTCTTCAAATTTCTAGACATTCATCTTATGCACCTTGATACACTATTTGTATTATCACTTCCCTATGACGCACTCTTGTGCTAAGGTTAAAACTTGACTATTGATGGCATACTATACATATGAAACTCACACATTGTACATTTGACATCTACGATATCTTCTTACTTATAATACACATCATACACACTTTACGCCTTCTACACACTACAAATCCTGCACATCTATGACATATTCTTACTTATACTACACATCATACGACTTTGCACTTTCTACACACTACACATCCTACATATCTACGACATATTCTTACACATCATACATATTGTGTGCTTTCTACATATTCTATTCACAACTACTACTATCATATGCACTTTATGTTTTCTACACATTCAACACATATCATGCTTTACATATATTCATCTTCTTACTTCTACTATGTATCATACGTGCTTTACACTTGTCACATTTACACACTCTACACATCTCATGTTGCACATTACACATCTCAAATTCTCGTGCATCTATAACATCTCTTCATATCTATTATACATCGTATGCACTTTGTAATTTTTACACCTACCTATTTTATACATTCTACACATTTCACACTATACGCATCTTCAACATCATCCCCTTATTTCTACTATGCATTATATGCACTTTGCACTTTCCACACTTAGAAATTTTACACATTTTTCACTACACACTACACATCTATACATTTGACATATTCACAATATATTTTTCTAGTATCACATTATCATACAATATACTACACCCTTTCTATCTATATCATTCTAGCACATTCTATTCTACATTTTGCATTATTTTTAACACATATCTTACTACCTGATGACACACTCTAGTCTATTGGTTCATACTCAATAGATGAGGGTCTAAATTTGAATTGAACCTCACCTCATCACATTTATATGATTATAAACTTGGTCTTAACAATATATATAGATATCACATCATGTGAAACAATACTCTATAATTTACACTCCACTCTTCATAAACAATAGTTTCTATCATCTTATTCAAACATTCGATGATCTAAAATTTATGCTATATCATAAATCATTCTAGTATCGCATTTACACCCTCCTACATCCTAATTTGTATTATTCTAATGCCACAATCAATCTTACACATCAAATGACATCAATATACAAGTTACGCTCCATGCTCCAATATTCAAATCTTTCTCGTTTACATACAAATCGCTTAGACCATTTCTTGATGACACACCCTTGCTATACATTTAATTATTAACTACTTATGGGTCTTGTATAAATTAAAATAACCTTTCACTCATGCTCACATCCGTACTCAAGGGGCACGCTACCCCTATCATTCTCATACTTTGCATTGTACTCCATCTCATCCACAACATATTACATATCTTGGTTGCATTTATTCTTGCTTAATTATGTTTACATATACACTTCATTACAATTCTAGTTAGGTATATGGTATGTCTTTATATTTATCATACACACATACACGTTCACTTGCTTTCTAGTCTTGATTTCAAAATCTACACAAATCGATACACACATAATGGATGCTCAAGACGGTACATCATACTAGTCCCACATTGGCTCCTTGGGGAATCCACTTGTGTATACCACGTGTTATTGTTCCATTTTGTATAGCACATTACTATGTCGATTATACATGCTTTGACATACTTTTTATCTTTCTAACATGCTAGCGGGTGCTTCATGTGCAACACTCACTTTACACATTTATATGCCTCCATGGTTATTTGATGTTTTCCTACTCTTGATTTTCATTATTTGCCATTGTTTGTGGGATTTTCCCTTTGATTTATATTTTTGCACATTGTATGACTTGAACGACGTGTCCTTGATTGTCTTATGACATTGTGAGTGATGTCCCATGTTTGCAACCTACTTTTCACAGATGCATTGTCTTCTTGCTTGGTACCTTACACACTACTTTCTATTTGTGTGCTTATCTTGTTTGCACTAACACTTGTCTCCTAGCCACTATTGGAATGTTCCTTGGTTTGTACCCAACATATTCCCTCCTACATACTCGTATTTCATTCAAAGATTAGGTCCTCTTTTGCGTTGTATCCTCCTAGCGACATCGCATGCTCCTAAAATAAGGGGGGAATCTATTGGGTGAAACAGTCACCCCATTCAGCAGTTATAATCAAATTTTAACAATTTAAAGTTACAGTTCATAACCATGTAGCATAAACTCAAGAAAATATATAAACGCTGAAAGTGCTCAAAATTAGACTTGGGTCCTTATTATAGCATGTACACTAGTGCCTAGAATAAGACTTAGGTGTGTTATCACTTAGATCGGGAACCCGTTTAATTGTTAAGTGATATAGTGCAACATGGGAACATGCCCAAGTTGTGGGACCTCAAATCCTTGGGATGAACCTCCGAATAAGGTAAACTTCCTACTAAACTATGTACATCCGATGTTAGAGCAAGGTGTGGACCTAAAATTTTTTTAATCAAAACTAATATATCTTCTCATGGGGTAAAGGGATGGAAAAATAATTGAAATATATAAAGATTAGTGACACAAAAATTTTTGGGAACAAATATATCACATGCACAAAGTAATATTGTAGAGCTTTATATAATTTACAAAAATCCTTACAATCTTCTCCGTAAATGCTTTTAAGGAATATGAAATTAAAGATAACAAAAAGGATTTGATATTTTCCACTACTCAAATCGTAAAGACGACATATCACAACTTGAAAGTTAATTGAGAAATATTATTAATATGAAAGAAATATAAACCACTTCATACAAGGAACTAAAACATTCACAAGTATTCAATGAATAATTTAAATGCACAACATATTAAATATTCAAAGGCAAAATATTTTTCTTAATATACTGAGGATAAAGATTGTTTTTGGCTCTCCAAAATGATAAATCCTCCTTACAAATAAGATCTAAAAGTATCTTTAAAACATAATGCATCCTCCTATTTATAGACTAAGAGGGCTGAGAAATTATAGATGTGCCTCTTAACTACTACATACTAAAAATAGAATGCATTTATACTTAGGGAACAACCCCCATGACAATAACAAAAAGGTAATGTAGGTTTGACTAGGTCAACAATGTGCTTCGACCAGTTTCACGACCGGGAGACTATTCAACAATGGATGTCATGCCTAGCTAGGACTGGTGTCATGTTTTCTTGATCTAACTCTTCCTCTTCCTCTTACTTTCCTACTTCATCTACCCCGTGTCTCGAAATCAAGAAAGCACTTGAAAATTCCTTGAAAATCTTCATCATCAGGTCCACATGCATAAAAATTCAAGATATCGACTAATTCGGTCTCTCTGGATACTTTCACTCGTAATCTCTTAGTCTTTTTATGACCTTCTTGAGCTGACTTAAGAAGTTTTGGTAGGATACCAATTTGTAAATGGATTCAAGACTAAAATAATTTGTTACATCATCATCTTGGTTCACCAAAATTTTGAAATGGGAAATAATTTGATCAACTGGAAGCACATCAATGTTCTTTTATAGAAATTTGCAATTAATCTTATCAAAATCTTTCAAAATATCATTCAATTCTTCAAATGTGTCAATTTATTTTTCCTCCAACTTTGATGTGGCTTCTTGTAATATCCAGACTTTGAATTCCATTGCTTCTTTGAATTCAAAAGTTTTGTAACATCATCAATAACACCAACCTTCAAGAGTACATATGGTTTTACATTGCGTAATTCTTCCCATGTGTCAAGAGTAAGTTCTAAGTTACCGCTTTCTTGGGTGAGGAGTTCACTCATTTTAGAGAGGGAATCCTTCTCAACATACAAACAATTATAAAGATTAACAACATTTTTGATTAATTTTCCCCCTTCTTGGATTAAATTTTCCATATAACCTCTGACTACTCTTCCTTTTTGTCCAATATTTTCCACCATGGAGAAATATGTATTTTCAAAACTTAGAGAAATAGTGACAGTGGTAGTATGGATGGGTTGTGTGATTTTAGTCAAAAGAGTAGTTAGTTGTTCAACATTTCCCTTAAGCTCATCTTTAGTTACTTTATCCTTATCAAACTTATCCAATAAGTTACCCAAGGCCACCTAAACATCTTTCTTTTCTCCTTCATGGGTGGCCTTCCCAAGAGAAAACTTGAAAGTCCGGTAGTTTATTACTCTAATTATTTCCTAAGTTTTCACCACTACTGGAGTGGCTAGCTTAACAAATATTTCCCCTTCTTGGTCAACCAATAGGTTAGAAATAACTCTCGGTCTCTTGGCTTGTCTTCGAGGGGTAGATCTAGTACAATTAGGTCAAAAACATCAATGATAGGAATTTTATCCTTCTATTTTTGTGTCTTCCTGTCTAACCACACATAAATAGAAGAAATTTTGAAGACAACATGGGCATGGTTGAATTAGTATTTGGCTAGTTTGATGTAATTAGGGAAATGGTCGTAGTCATTGAAAGTGGTAATAATGTGGTAATAAAGGAGAATGGAGTGGAAAGGATGGACACAAATGTGAGTAATATAGAAGCGGAAATGAGAAGATATTGTTGGGAAAGAGGGTTCTGAAAGGATATCCTAACCCCAAAATATCTCCAATTAAAAGAGTTAAAAGGGAATAGAAAACATGGGCCATAGAGGGAGATGTGGTGAGAGATGTAGGACAAATGAGAATATAGGAAATGGAAGACATTTTCGGAGGAAGAGTGAGAGATGGAGGGGAGGGAGGAACCGAGGATGGTGAAGATGGAAAAGATGAGGAGAGCGGTGACTATGACACTTGATAGATCTTTGGTAAAACATTCGGATATATGATCTTAGTAGATTATAATTTGGGACATGCATCTTCCATTGTAGAAACTTTAGAAGTAGATCATAAACCTCTAAAAATAAAGGAAATCGTCAAGGCCTTGAGATATGTTTGGGATTTGATATCGTTCCTTTAGATGGAGAGGCATGGCCCATCAATAACTATGCTTGAATAAGATACGTGGAAAGCTATTCTCACACTTTGGGTATGATTCCCATAGTTATCAACCATTGGTAGGTATGATTTAGAATGGGACCCGCCCTTTTATTTGTGTTGGCACATTCCTATATCGACCAATTAATCTAGGGAAAAGGATGATTCTTGATATTATCTTGATCATAACAAGGATCTAAAACCTGTTTGTCATCCCGTAAGCCCCGGGGATGACCGTAATCCCATATTAGGTTACCTCTTGAGATTTAACCTTTCAAACTCTTTTTCCTTACAACATTCTCATCTCGTCAATGGATCCAGATATCCTCTAATTTAGGAACATGGATACTAGTGAATCCTTCTCTCCCAAACTTATCCCAAAAGTCAAAATTAGTGCGTAGGGGAAATGTTTTCAAGGTAATATGTTGTATCTCCCTTGAAACATTTTTAGCTTTAGATTTAGAAGTGCACTTGTATATACTTATAGTTAGAGGAAATTGGACTCTTGTTTTATGTTAGTCATGATGAAGTTTGTGGTAATGCAATAAATCACAAACTAATTTCATTAAAACCCATTTGTCCATTGGGCATCTAGGTATCTTGGTAGGAGCACCTATAAATCTAGGAACCCTCATGTATGTGAATGTTGGGATTTATAAGTATATACCACCCCATTCTGTTACTTCTTTCTACGCTGCATCCAAAGTCCTCTCGTTATATAAATCTTTATTAAAAAAGTACATGATAGCTGAAAAGAAGGAATCATTTATTCTCTCGAAAGTTCTTATAACCTTCTTTCATAGTGAGTTGGGGATAGTATTCATAAATTTGATAAGTACTCCTTGATCAAATTGAAGTCAACCTTGGATAATGTCTCATTCCCATAGCTACATACACAAGGTAAGAATTCATGAAGAATTTTCTCAAGGATAGAACATCCGACAATTAAAAGTAGATAGTATAACTGATGTGCTCATCCCATCCAATAGGTATTTGTTTCTCTTGATAGTTGTGATATAAAGGTATATCCATTCCTATAAATCCTTAGAAGAAGGAATTCTAAAAACTCTACTCATAGTATAATGATATCATTTACTTCATTGTGGAAGTATAACCGAGGAATCATTTCGGGAATCTAGATGGTGAACTTTTGGTTTTTTTCCAAATAAATTTTATTGACGACCCTCATGTAAGTATCATATTTTGTAACCTAGTGCTCAAGAAAAGACTCTAGGGATATAATGGCATATGATTCAACATTAAGGAGTCTGAATAGATCTTTAAAGTAATCAGTATCTAGTTTGATCACCACTGTTTCATCCTCATGCTTCACTATGTGTGAGACCTTATCAAAACATGATGCATTAGAAAGCACAAACTTATGGCATTGCACAGATTGGGGAAATGCAGTAAGGTAGGGAAATCTCATTGTCAAATATTGCTTACATCCATGGTTTCTTATTCGAAGACTTAAATCTCTCCCAAAACTCACGAAAATAAATATGACCCAAATTTGTGTCCCCGATTTTCTCAAATAAGATGAAATAATCGTATGGGTGTCACCCCTAGAAAACTATATTTCATTTTATCTTTTCCCTTGGATGAGGATCTAGTCAACTTTGTAAATATAACCGAACTTCAAACCTTGAAGTCCAAGTTCTTAAATCGAACTTAAACCTGTCAAACAAATCAAAAATAGCAAAACTCCAAAACCCCAAAAATCTAAATTCCAAAGTACTCAAGTATGATTTCTATACCTATGAAGAAACCCTGAAACTCTAAAAAATAAAGCCTCCGAAAAAGAATACCTCCATACTGCCGAAATACAAATTCCAAAATGGAAAACTTTTGAAATTCAAAATGGAAACTCTCAAAGTACCGAAACTTGAACCAATGATTCTATTGAAAACCTGAGTTTGAGGTTCTAAAGTGTTGAGGTTTCAAATTATGAAAATCTTGAAATTAAAATTGTATGCCATCAAAGCAGTCCCAAAACTATGAGACCCGAAATCCCAAAATCCCATGAAAACTCCTTGTCTTCCGATATATAACCTTCTTCCTTATTTGTGATGTACCTTGAAGTTTTGACTTCAAAACAATAAAAATAAAAAAACAAAGAAAAGTAATGGTTTAAACATCAACAACAAAAATTAGGAGAAAGGAATTGAAATGAAGGATGGAAGAAAATGAGAGAAGTAAAATGATAGAACAAGAGCCCCAAAAAAAAAGAAATAAAAAAAAACTCACAAAACTTACCCAAAATGATGAGAAAAATATGAAATAATGCTCCAAAAATCACCTAGGGGTACGGTCGGGATGCAGAGGTTTGTCGGTGAGTCGAGTAGTATTTTTCCATTAAAAATTAAAAGTAAAACTCTTATATTTATAGGAGGGTGAAAATTTAATTACCTCGGGTCAACATGTGTGGGGTGGTTGGGCATTTAATACCATCAAAGTTGGAGTTCGAAGATTAAAGTGTAGGCTACATGTAGGCTGCACTTCTGAATCAAGTCTAAAATGATGTGTAGGGGTCGGTTTCAAAATTTGGGAGTTAGAGTACAAGTTACATGAAACTTGTACTACAAAATTTGAAGTCCAAAATAATGTCGTGGAATCAGATTGTAGAACTCAAGAGATAAGTTACATGTAAAATGAACTCGTGGTTCCGATTCCTAATTCCCAAATGGTATGGGTGTGGGTTTCTAGTTTCAAAACTCAATGTGCATTTTGCACACAAAATACATGTTGACTTCCAAAATCCAAAATCCGCTGAAAATGATACTAAGGAAAATTTCGAAACAAATTTCACAAAAAAATGGAGAATGGGTAAGGTAAACAATTTACAAGAAAATTATCTAAGTCCTCATAAAGGTGAACTTGTGAGGTTAATATTTTGGTGATCTCTTGGGGATTCTTTCCTCCTAAGAATTATTCCATTAGCCTTACGAAATCCATTGGGCACATGAGTTCTTGACTTTAGAACATATAGAACAAAACACAACTAGAAAAACAAAAACAAGTAAAACAAACAAAACCAAATAAAGTAAAAATAGACAATGTGCGAAGCACTTGAGGAAATAAACATAGAATAATAACGTCATAAGGTGAAAACCTCTAAAGGAAAGTCTTGAGATGCATCTCTTTCACTTGAATGGGTAATGTTTCTCCATTGATTATGGATAGGAAAAATGAATTTGCCTTTTTGCAACTTGTGATCATGTATTTTCCTCTTTGCAACTTGTGATCATGTATGGCCTGCTCCAAAGAGCATCAAATTTCACGTACATTCTGGCTTGGCCTGTCTAGGTCCCATTTGAGGACCAAATATCCTTCGTGAGAAGACCTAAGAACTACTTTCTTATTGAAATTTTTCTTTGTTTGAGCTTGATGCAGCTTCATAGTCTTCATAGCTTTGTTCCTAGTTTCTTCCAACTCCATCAACTCAACAAACCTTACCATCATAGGATCACTTTCCATAACTTCTAGCTGATGTGATAACTCCAAAGAGGGAAATTCTAGAGACAGAGGAAGTTCGCCTCTCTAACATATACTAGCATGAAAGGGGATTCATAAAGGAATTTTTGGTGTGACTCTATCTTCCTATAAGGAAGTCTTTAGTTACGTATGTGAAGTTTGGCAGTTACTCTCCATCGTCTGGTTCATAATTCATATCGATTCTTATTACTAGATTCAACCAAACCTTTACCCCCGTAGGTAATAGTTAGATGAATTTTTCAAATATACTCCATTCTTGATAGCCCATTCACCGAACTTTGTACCTACGAAGCCCTTGAAATATATAAAATCAATTTGAAGGGGATGCCAAATCTCATCATTATTCCTTCTAGAAAATTCAAAAATACTTCTCATGTCCTTCCTTTAGTGCCACCTCCTCTTTCCATCAAATGAAGTAGTCTATTGTAGTCAACACCCACTTATTTATATCATTTGATGATGGGTTTATCATCCCAATAAATTCTAATCCCCATTGAATAAATGGTTGTTCCACTTGAATTAGATGCAAAGTGACAAGGTAACTAGCCTTTTTTTTCTTTAAAGAAGGCACACTCTTTACATTTTATTACCCACTAATGGGAATCCTTGAAAAGGTATGGCCAATAATAACTAGCCCACATAATATTTGTGGCAATTTTTCTTGTTGAAAATTGTCCTCCTTACTATCCATTATGAAATTATTTAAGTATTCTATCAACTTGTATGGGATCTATACATCTAATAAGAACTCCATTCAAATCTCTTTGAAAGATTATATTTTCTATGAAAACATACGGTATCGATTGAAGTCAAAAAAACCTCCTGTAGGCTCTATCTAGGTCAAGAGGATATTCTCCAGTCAATAGGAAAGTCTTCATTTTGGATATCTAATCAATAGCAACCTCTTCCTAGAGGTGATTATGAAACATAATGTATCCTTCATTTTTGATTCCAAATTAGTGGCAAGTTGTTGGTATAAACCCTTCCCTTTGACTAACTTGGTTACTTTAAGATGCACATCATACTCCATAACCTTGGTGATCCATCTAGCTCATGTTTTAATCATATCCTTATTTAACAGAAATCCTTAACTCTAGGGTGCGACACCATCACCAATCCTGTTATTGGAATAAATATGTTTTAATTTCTTTAATTCCCGAATAAAAGTGAAAACTGTTTCTCGACAAATGAGTATTTGATCTCATAATATTTGAGTGACTGGCTGAAAAATGCAATCGGTTTTTTCATCAAATCATCATTTTGCTGAGTAAGAATTCCTTAAATGCTTCCTTTTCCCCGCAAAGGTGTAGAGGATAAAATCCTTGTCATACCTATGGTTTAATAATGTAGGATCCTAGGAAATAGCTTCCTTTATGGCCTCAAATATCTCTTTTCCTTATTTGGTCTAGCTAATGGGTGTATTCTTTTCAACATGGACATCAACAATTTAGCCAAGGAAAATAACTGAGGTATAAACCCTCACACAAAGTTTATTGTTCCCAAGAAAATCTAAAGGCATTTCTTGTGGATTGGAAGGGACAAAGCCAAGATGACATGAATCCTTTCTTGGTCAATATAGATTCATTATACTAAAACAATATGCCTTATTAACTTTCCTTCATGGACCCAAAAAATGCATTTCTTGGGATTTAGTGACACCCCAAATTCCCTACACCTCTTAAAAACCTTTTCTAAATGGTCGATGCGATCTTTTTCATGCTTAGAATACACCATTATGTCATCAAGATAAAAAAAGATCATGTCATTTATTAGACCTTTGAAATCCATATCCATAGCTCGTTTGAAAGTAGCCCTGACGTTGGATAATCCAAATGGCATCTTAATATAGGCATAAAGGCCCCATTTAGTAGTAAAGGTTATTTTTAATTGATCGATTCCTTAACCAAAATCTAGTTATAACCTTAATAACCATCAAGTAATGAAAAATTTCTACCCCTACTGTTTGGAGAATTTTCCCCATGAAAGGAAGGGGGTAATGATATTTTAGAGAGGCTCGCCTCAAGTCTCTCAAGTCCACACATAGTCATATTTCCCCTTTTTAATCCTAATCAGTAGCTAGATTAACCACCCAAGAAGAATACTTGATTGGTAAGATGATATTAGCTTTAATGAGCTCAAATCTCTTTCTTCATAAGTGGTTCAATTTTGGGGTTGATTGGTCTTTACATTTTCTAAATTGTCTTAGCATTTGGGTCAAGCTCAATAGTGTGTTGTGTAAATCCAAGATCTAAACCATGAAGGTATTCACATTTACATGCAAATGTATAATTATATTTTGACAAAGACTAATAAAATCCTATTTTTCTTCCATCAAGCACATTTTCCTAATCTTCAGAAATTTATCTTCAAAACCCGAACCTACTCAAAATCATATTCTTTAATTATCATATTGGAACTTTGTCTTTTAAGTTGGTCATGTGGATTTAATATTGACTCAAGAGTGAAAAGACCCGTTGGAAATGTATTTGTCTTCAACTATATTATTTGATCATTGTATGATTCTTGAAGCTTAGATTGGTTCTTTGAAGAGAACTCAACTTCCTCATGTAGAAAAAGAATAATGTGATTATCATTATCTAAGACTCGTTAACTTCATGCATTGTTTGATACTTCTCGGTTTAACAACCATTTTGATGAATTGTTGTTCCTCTTTCATAAAATCAATAGAGACATCATATTGAGAAACCACCGTAGTAAGCATATCCGCATCCTAGTTATGATTCCTGAAATCACATGAATTCCAAAATCTTCAAATTCTTCAATCAAGTCCCACACCCTAGTTTTATGTGACCTTAAAAGATAATATTTTGATGCACTTTAGGCTCTAACTTGATGTACGACTATCTCACTATCGCCAAAAACAATTAACCACTTATTTCCTATCTTTTAGGCTAATTGGATTCTTTACACTAGAGCTTCATACTCAGCCACATTGTCGGTGAAGCTAAAATGAAGTCGGAAAGATGATAAATACTTCTCACCTTGAGGAGAAATCAACATGACATCAATGCCTTCTCTGTTATTTCTCCTTGAGACATCAAACAATATGTAACATCCACTTTTTATGACTTAGAAACAAGGGATTTTTTTACATAATGTTCTCTGTTCTAAATTTATGCAATTCAGAACACACATTCCATTTCCAATCCATATCATAACAAAAAACCATATATTGTTGTAATGACTTGGTGTAACACCAGTCTCTCATTTTATGACTCGGTATTAAACCAATATCTTATGTTTAACTAGTTCTTATGTATACTATATATACTTTGGTTATTTTACCCATTACGGGTTACTCAAGTGTTCTATCTAAGAATCCTATATGAATATTTGTTACTGATATTCATCTAAAATCTCACAATATTAGACTAGGTGCCATAAGACAATGCAACCAACAGTTTGCGATACTTTTGCTAAAGTTTTAAACATGTTTACCATGTTTACATTCCAAGATCGAATACTCGTTGAAAGAAATATGTCTTTCACCCCACTCAAACTCATTATCTAGATTGGTCTTTCACACTAAATAGGGGCAACTCACATACACTAGTATTGCAGTCTACTCATGGTGACTAAGGATAAATAAACATACTCAAATTGAATTTCATCGATATTGGTGTGTTTAGTTACCCTAAGTCAACATGAGTTGACAAAAACTTGTCCATGTGTCTATCTTTATTCGAGTAGAACTATGAACCAAATTTCCACTTATGCCATTTGAGTTAATTGAACTAAGTGGGGTGTTGAAGCATAGATGGTTGCATCACAGTATCCTCGTAATGACTCCCATCATTAAGAGGGTACTCTGCGACAACCCCTATATTACAACAACCTACTAAGTTCTTTTAACGAAACTGACATACTTAAATAACATTAGATTATTAACCTTCAATTTATTATCTTGTTTAATTATCGTTAAATATCGCATCTAAGGGTTGAATAAGTACGATTGATCCAAAGAAAGGATTCAAAATGTACTTTTACACCAATTGAAGGTATGTAGATAAAATCTGTGTTCATTCATATGAAATCTTTAATCTTAAACCATTATTTCCATTTATCGATATATATATTATTCCAATGTCAAGTAAGTAAGATCATTAATTTTCTTTATTATAGTTTAACAATGTAAACAATCTTGATTGAAATCTTGTTAATTAGACTTAGTGATATGATAATATTTAAAACCATATTTCTAATTCTTTAAATCTTTCCAATTACCATTTATTGTTTTCAAAAGTAGAGAATACAACCAATCATCAATAATGATTATACTTTATCACATAAATAAGGATAACATACATAGTTCTAATTTAATGATAAAAATATGTATCCTCTTCTTCATAATTAAGGAATATTATCCTATTCATGAAATCTAAAAACATAAGTATATATTTAATAAGAATTCCACATTCAACTATATAGTAACTATCTTTATTCCCCTTTCTCGAAAAAGTTCTATATTTTGTAATCTTCATAGTTATACCATTACCCCGAGATTAAATGAGCCGGAAATATATACAATTCCTTATCCAAGCATCATTCTATTATTTAGATTATATTAATCCATGCATGTTAATATTTAAGAATATTAATAAAATCTAGTCATGCATGTTAATATTTAATAATATTAATCAATCTAAGTCATATATGACACTTGAATAAATAAGTAATCACCCACCATTACACAACAATTCATTTATAAAAAAGAAATTTCACTTCACTCCAAGCTTAATAAATATTCCATATGTTTATAAGAAAAAAATTCTCGAGTAGTAAAAAAACTAATTGGATACATTCTCATAGTTTTTCCAACAAGTTCCTTTCAAGAGAATTTCAATACATTAAGCATCTGAATGAAGTAAATGACTTCGTTAATAAAATAAATTCAAATTTTTATGAGTCTTTCTCCTTTCACTTTTCACGAAGTCCATTTGCAAAATTGTTGTCATAAGTCGAGTTCACAAGAATTGGTCATGATAAGTGCTATAACGTTAAAACAATATGATTTTATGTAATCGTTTCTTAAAAGGAACATTGTTGTTTATGAAAATGTTCCAAGTACTCAAAATAATATCAATTAAGAAGTATGCCTAAAAATCCACAATGTCAGAAATAAAAATGAAGTCTCTAAATCTCTTTAGGTTCTAATTACCCAAGAAAGAAGTTAAGTAATACAAAAAAATTAATTCCATCCATGTTACAATCATGATAGTCATTCAAACATGATAACTTATAAAACAAAAACCTACTAT
Organism: Taxus wallichiana var. yunnanensis; assembly: GCA_018340775.1. Taxonomy (NCBI): domain Eukaryota; kingdom Viridiplantae; phylum Streptophyta; class Pinopsida; order Cupressales; family Taxaceae; genus Taxus; species Taxus wallichiana. Next base: position 367,743,107 of record CM031244.1, on the reverse strand, counting down.
TAAAGAGTAGAATTAATAAAAGTTCATGATCAAAACTCATTAATATCAATATAATTCACCAAGCCATAAGTTTCCACTATATCACAACCAATTCCCTATCATCCATCTAAAAGGAGTTGATATACAAACACACATGACTTAACATCAACATAATGTTGTCACTATACTTCCTCTATTAAAATCCCCATTAATATCCATAAAAGGATGCCAAAAAAAAGAAAAATTGACATGAACCAAATGTGGTCATTGTACATTCCTATAGGAGGCTTACTCTAGCTATTTCCAAGACAATTCAACACAAGGATTAAGAAATACTAAATGATATGTCGAAACATTGAACACATATAAAATCCATTTGATCATAATATATATATTTAACCAAGATGAGAAAGAGAGAGAGAGAGAGTCGTAACAAAAATATGCATTTCAGATGATTAGGCTACAATTGAATGCACAATAAACTCTCACATAAAATTGTAGGATAATGAAAACCAAAAAATTCCAAAGAACAAAATCACATAGTACGACCTTCACCTAGTAAGGATCAAGATCCTAGTTTAAGGATTTAAAATTTCCTTAATAATGATCACAACAAACTCAAAACTTCCAACATATTTGAAACGAAGTCAAATTACGAGCATAGTCAACACTCAAATGCTTAAAACTGAAAAATTGCAAGCTCATTCCCAATGAGACGTTTCACAGAAAATAAAATTCAACAAAACATGCATCATTCCAAGGAATACGTTCTTGTAAACACAGATGACCTAAACCATGAAAATCACCAAGGTAAATATAGAACCTTGATATCCAACTCACAACGCTTGAATAACAGAGCTTAAGGGTAAGAGAAATCCATGAAAAATAACAAAGTGAGACCGGGAAAAACAATGTCCAAAAGAAATCAATATTCAAACTAACCCGTGATGGGTGCATATTTAAACAATACTTAATGAACAAGAAGGGACAAAAACTTACCTATTTTTCTTCCCCTTTTCCATACAAGCCAACCCGAGAAGGGAGAAAACCACAATAAAATGTAACTAAAAGGACAGAGAAAGAAAAATCTTTTAGTCCACATTTATATTATACACATATAATGCTTGAAGAAGAAATACCTCCATAAAGAGTACCCATCATGGGTCGAGGCTCAAATCTCATAAAAACAACAAAAGGAGTAGTTATGAATCTATGCCAAAAACAAATGACCATCAAACTAAAACAAGAATCCCAATACATGCATTCTAAAAATTTGACCAATTAATAATATATGTTAATACCTAGTTTAACAAAAACTTGAAACATTACGAAAAACAAAATATACTTCCACCGAACCCTAGGAAATCGTTTAACGCCAACATGGTACAATAAAAGAGATATATATATATATTTATCAAAGCCAAATATAGCATAGTAGCCCCCTATAAATAATTCGTATATATATATATATATATATATATATATATATATATATATATATATATATAGCCAACACATTCATTTTTCCAACCTTTTCCAAACCCCGAATAAATATAATAGGCTTCAAACTAAGCACAATCATTTCTATCCACAAGAAACCAAAACCTTCATGAAATCCACGAAGCAAGAAAAGGAATACAACACACGAACATGAAAATCATTCCTAGAGACATTTTCAAGAAGAAAAAGTTAATTTTATGAAAACATTTAATTAAAAGAAAGAAATCCTAAAGAGATAGAGCCTAACATACCCGGTAGTGCTCCTAGTTTCTCTTCTACATTTAAAGTCTCTCTGCGAAGATTCAATTGAAATATTTCCAATGAAAATGTCAAACAATATCTCTACAACTTCTCCCACTTACTCTTTATAGTTTCCACAACCAAAATTTTCCATTATTTCCGCCATACAATGGTGATTTTTAATATGCAACAAAATCAAACTGATAATTCAAAAAATGAAAATACCACATGTAGAGCCAAGAAGCTCAAAAAATCTGAATGAACAATAAAACAAACCCATTCCTTTTTCCTCAAACCCATCTTGTTATTCCTCATACGATTTTCACTCGGGTTGAGGATCATTAATGACAACACGATTGTCGGTGACCCCGAAACTCCCCGCCAATGCCATCTCTTTGTTAGTTCTGACAACTAACAATTAAACTTCATCTAACCAATGCTTAGAAGAGTTTCCAACTCAGCACATTCCACCACAACCATGCCTCGGTAAAAATTGGTGGAAAAAGATCATTTAATGAACCATTTAAATCTTCCTAATGCCTTTGAAATGGTGCCACAACCATTCACTAACTTGCAATCCAGGCCAAATGCATTTCCCCTTAGGTTAGTTCGATACCATTAGGTTCAGTTTCCTTTATATTAGTTTTTAAACCATAGCTTAGGACTTTAGGGAAAATTTATATTATAGCTTAGGATAGTTAGTATCAAAGGCTCATGATAGTTAGTATCAAAGACTTAGGATAGTTCTTCTTAGGAATGAATAATCATTACAAATATTTTCACCTTAACTTAGGTTAAGGATAAGATAAATAATCAAGGCACTTAGATTATTTAGGTCTCAACAAAAACCGAAAACATTACCTTTAATAGTTTTATCAAATCGAAATTATTAGATCACATAGTATGGTGCATGCATACGATGCTACAAGACAACCTATGATCCTAATGCAAGGTTGAGTTCAGAAATAAAACATACTGGCCAAATTAATCAAATGATTGAAACATTGTAAAATCATAGACATGCCTTGGGTCACTGTAATTGATCCAAGGTATGGTTATTCCTACATTTATGAAATAGCCGGAGAAACAAGTTCACAAATGAAAATTAAGCCACGTACAGTCATAGTATTATTGGACTAATTTTATTTCATTCACCAATGTAAGAACATATTTCAAATTTCACCATAAGGAAAATGTGAAATACTTCATTATTAATTCAGAATTTTCATGGCATGATTGTATCCAATTTTATAAGATAAACATATTATCTACAACAACACGATTAATCAATTTCAAATAGTACACCATCTTCAAAATGAGAATCATCTATCAACGTTGCAACTTCAATTACAAAAGAGATCAAGGATAACAACCATGACAGAGGCATTACATACCTCCCCTCTAAAAAGCATCATCATCCCGATGATTAACTTAATCCATATTCATTTTCAAGAAAAATAATCATAATTATAGTTCTTCTATCCAAAAAAATTTCAAACAGAAACTGGATTTACAAAAATTCAAGTTTTTCATAACTTATTACAACATCAAAATTGTCATCCCAAAGACTAAAAAATTATAGTACCTTCCCAAAACTGGTAGAAATTAAATATAGTTTTCAATCAAAGTCTTTAATTATCTCAAAAATCAGAATTAATTCTGTTCAAACAGATGAGGAAAATTAGTTTTTATATCCTCAAGGTTTTCCCATGTTGCACTTTCTTCATTAAACTGGTCCCACTGGACCTTGCATTGACTGATTTCATAATTTCATAAGTGCAAATGGTGAGTTTCCAACACTCTTATGGGTTTAACCATGATTATTCCTAGGTCTTGGACCTGCAAGGAATCCCAATTTAATACATGTGATAAATCTAAAATGTATTTCTTAAGAAAAGAAATATGGAAAACATCATGCATTCATGTCAAGGTGGGAGGTAATGCTAAGTGATAAGCTACAAGGCTAATCACTTTTATAATCTCAAAAGGTCCCAAAAAATGAGGTGATAATTTGGATGCCTTGCCAAAGGTAATAGAGCTATTTTTAGGCTTAACACATAAAATAAAAATTCACCAAGTTCAAATTTCTTATCGATTATTTTAAGATCTGCATAAATTTTCGCTTTCACAAGGTAGCTTCTTTTAATCATTCACGAATTACTTTCACTTGCATTGCTCCATTTCATAAGCATTTCAGTGTCTAATTACCTCTCTATCTTTAATGTTATCCCAACTAACTGGAATTCTACATTTCCTTCCATATGATGCTTCGAAAGGTGCCATTTTAAAAGAGGAATGATAAGTATTATTATAAGAAAATTCAACTAAAGGAAGGTATTCTTCCCATTTGTACTGCTGATCCATATAGTACATTCGTAACATATCCTCCAAAAATTTATTTACCCTCTCTATTTGACCATCTATTTCTGGATGGTATACGGAACTAAAATTTAATTTTGTTCCTAAGGCTACATTTAGTGTTTACAAGAAATGGGATGTCATTCTAGGGTCTCTATCAGATATAATCAATTCAGGTACTCCATGTAATCTAAAAATTTCATGCACAAATATTTTTGCTAAAATAGGTGAATCATCTTTAAGATTACCAATAATAAAATGTGCTACCTTTGTTAATTTGTCAACCACAACTAAAATAACATCATGCTTATTTTTAGACATAGGCATCCCTTGAACAAAATCCATACTTATTACTTTCCACTTAAATTACGGTATGCTATGTGCATACAATAAACCAAAGAGGGTTCATATGCTCAGCCTTAACTCGCTGACATTCAAGGCAATGTGAAACAAAATTAGTTATGTCTTTCTTCATCCCTTTCCAAAAATATTGGTGTTTTAGCATTTTTGTAACACCGAGATGTCTTGAGTAAGGTGAATTATGAAATTCCATCAATAAATTTTTCCTTAACTCATTTTCTGAAGGTACATACACTCGTTTTTCATATCTTAAAATTCCTTCATTATAAAAGTTAAAACATTTTTATCTTGCATCATTAAGATCTACAACAAGTTTTGCTTTTACTTGCTGAAAATACAAATCAGAATCCATGATACTCTTTACTTCATTCTTAAACTGTATTCTCAAAGTTACAAGTGCAAAAATATGTTTCCTACGAATTAGTGCATCTTCCACTCTATTTTCTTTACCTTTAATGTAACTTATGTCAAAATCATATTGTGACAAAAAATCTAACCATCTTCGTTGTCTTGCATTCAGATTTGGCTGAGTGAAAATATACTTCAGCCCAAGGTGGTCAGTTTTTAACTCAAAAGGTATTCCTAAGAGATAATGTCTCTGTAAAAATAAAATCAACACATGATCTTATTCACACTGACTTCTTGAGGTTGTCTTTGAGACAACCAATGTAGAATAGAAATGGATGTATGTGTGGTAATGACGAATAAGATAACATGGAAACCTTATACCTTAAACACACAATATCAAGATCTGCAAGTCTAAGGAAAATAATTTTGTCCTAAGCTGAAGTAGTGTGATGGATAAATATAATAGAATAGCTACTTGGAGGCTCCAGTTGATATCGAGCTCTATCGAGATTCTATCTCGCTAGTTTTGGAACATGAGGAAAGTGACATGTGGGAACTCCATATAGATTTCAAGACAAGGTAATGGAAGTGAGAACGAGGGGCATAATGAAATGATAGGAACTATGACCAATTGTCTAGTCTAGTCCGAAAATTCCTAGCCTAATCGACTGCTATGTTCAATAATAAAAATTGTGCAATAATGTTAGGTAGAAGTTTTGATGATCTAAATCTTGGTGCACACAAATTAGTGTCGATGTTTAATTGGTTAGCAGGCCCGTTGGGTTGTGGGACCCAGGGATCACAACTAAAAACACGTAGAGGTGGTCCTTGATGGTCATGCACGTAATCAAACCCCCGTTATCGAGAGTAGTCCAATAATCGTAGGCTTGATTAACTGCAATGTTTAATGTGTTTAATTGTTCTATCTTCTTATAATACCTAACAGTGTGTGTAAAACTAACAAGCATAAACCCGTATCAATGTTGGTCAACAACTCTAGCCCATTGGGTTATGGGACCAATGGATCACAACTGAATGTCTTTTCTTGTTGTGGACCTTTGATGGTCATGCGGAATGAATTGAATTGATTTTGATAAAACAAACTAACGTTCACAGGAAATTTAATCTATGTTTTTGGTATTTTCACACCATATCTAAAAAAAAACAATGGAAGCAAACTAATCTAATAAAAGTAAATATTTTTGATCTTTTCTGGGTTTTAAGCAATGCTTCTAATCTAATAAAAAAAATAAATACAAGTAATCATCTGGTTGTAGTTAATTACTTGTGCAAGTATGTGAATCTAGATCTAAAATAACTAAACTAATGTAATCAAAACCCTTCAAACCCTACTTTAGAGGTGGAGAACAGATCATAACCCTAGAAGATATATTGTTTTCCACTAGTTCCCCAAGAATGTCAAAGTGCAAGCTTTCTAATGATTTGCTCTATTTTTAATTGCTTAATCAATTGAAATGAACAATTTTGATACTCTATTTTATATTTATTTGAAATGAATGAATCCAAATTGATAATTTGACAAATGAAGCAAACAAATAAGTAATTCCAACCAAGATAAGAAATATCTTTGGAAAATCTTGTTGTATTTGTATCTATCCCCTCAGTTTGTTCCTTTCTTTCTCTGTGTGCCCATATGAGTCCAAGGAATTGGGAATGCAAGAACAACAACAAGAGAAGAAGCTTGAGTAATGGTAGTTGTTGTATATATCTACTCCCCAAGTAAATATAGACAATGACTCAAGGAGAATATGTCGGAGAAGTTCAAAAACACGACACAAGGAATTCGGGTTTCGGGTTTCAAGAAACATGAGACATGAAGCATGAAAATCAAAAGGCATGTACCGATGCTTGAGAGTTCCGAAAACCAAACACAACCTAGGAAAATTGAGTTTTGGAGTCGGGAAAGCATGGGGCGAAAACATGTCGAGCCACCTTCCAAACCCGATGCATATGCAAGTCCAATTTCCGAACCCGAAACAAAGGAAATCTTGGAAATAGTGGTAGAAGTGGGTTTTGGGAAAACACAAGCATCAAACACATGTCGAGGCATCCTCCAAACCTAATGCAAATGCAAAGGAGAATCCCGAACCCGAATGGAAACAGACCCTGACGCGGAAATATTCGAGATGGCCATAACTTTTCACAGGGAGCTCAGATTCACGCAAGGTTGGACTTTTCGGAAAGCTTACAAGGTCCTCTGTCCAACTACGATTGGATATATTTAATTGGGTGAGAAAATTTCTTAAAAAATGTAAAATACAGTTCACCATTTTTGGGTTTGTTAGGGTTCTCACCTACTAGCCATAATGAGATGAATTAAGTGCAGTCAAGGTGGTTGGGGTAGATTTCAAATTCCTCTCTTCTCCCTCTCTTTTTCTCCCTATAAATTGTAAGGAGGGGCTTCTTTCTAAAGGTTGGACATTCTTGTTTTTCCCCTCCCTTCTTCTCTTTAGCAGGTGAATTTGTGGAATTAAAACCTCCCATTCAAAATTGTAATGCAACTTTGCCTCTTGGCATTTTATAGTGTATTGTATCAATATTTGGAGAAAATAATTCATGTCTGGGATGATTCTCAACCCTCTAAGTGTTTGTTTACGTCCTCCCGATCTTTCACTACAAATTTGGTTATCTGTGCATGATCTTGCATTGCATTTTTATGGTTTGTGTTTATTGGCAAGACAGGTGTTCTTCATTCCTCGGTGCATCACCTTTGTTAGTTTAGGTTTATTTTTATGCATCTTCTTACCCTGTCTCCTTGGCAAGTTAGATTAGGTTTTTGAGTAAACCCTCTACATTTTTATGTGTGCATCTGAACAGAGGAATAGGAACCGGCCTTCATCCGGAGAGCTTTTCCATTTTCACAAGGTCCCACACTTGGGAAAATCTCCATGTTATGCAATCGCACTGAGAGTCTCAACCCATCGAGTTGTAGACATTCATGGGTGTTGTGATTCACCACCAACAGTAGTTTAAAGGTAGTTTGGTTGTAATGCAAGTGGAAGAAAGATAACACTAGTGAACAGCTTAGCTATTTAATTTCTAACAAGATTATGGTAGTAATACTATGCAAGATGCACAAAATTCTCATGCCCTTTGTTTGAATACAAACATGGAATATATAGGAATTGGGTGGGATTCTCCTTCATGCACAAGGAAGCATTGGAGTGCAAAATGATTGGGTGAAGAGGCAGTTCAAACTAATTAAATCTATTAAAAATAGAAGAGGGAAGGAATACCAAAAAATAAAGACTATTTTTAGGCAATTTGGTTCACAAACATTCCTAGAAGTCAAGTTAAGTGAAACCACGTGTGTTAAAATTATGCACGAAGGATTTTGGAAAAGTGCATGGGGACCGCCACCCTAGGCGGGGAGGTGGTCACGGGACCGCTACCCTATACAAAGCTATGGTTTTAGAACCACCACCTAGGAAGGACAAAGGTTACGCACTAAAGGCCAAAACATGCACAAAATGAAGTGGGAAGCTAGAAGAAAGCATGGAAAATCTAAGTAAGGATGTCTAGGCTACAAATATACACTACGAATGGGTTTAGGAACTCGAACACCTTCTAAAAGGACATGAATCATCTTTGGCGACATTTGTAACCATTTTTCGACAATGTAGCACATGTAATTTTGGTGTGTACATATTTCCCCCTCAGAGAAGCATCTTAGCCAGGAAGAGCTGTAAAACATAGAGTTCAAGCTTGGCATTCCCAAAATAGGGGGCTAGAAGCTATACCTAACATGCCCGTGTGTCTAAATGTATCCATCCAAACTCCCTCTACATGTAAGACAAAGATAAGACTCAAGTGGAGATAGATAAAATATCAAAAAATAAACACTAAATTAAAATGATAAGAGGAATTACCATTTGTGTGGGGATATAGAAATATAACTACGCCAACACTCAGCCTTGTGAACATATGCACTCAAAATGAAGCTATAACAACACACACATATATCACACATATATATGTATGTATGTATGTATGTATATATATATATATATATATATATATATATATATATATATATATAATATAAAATCATTTTCAAATCATTTTCAAATTCATTTGCGCATATCGACTTGGTGATTTTTGAGCTCTGCACCCATGGTGACCATTTTCATTGAAAGAATAGTCAAAACGTTCGTTGCGAGATCATGATCATGCATCTGTGAGTCTCAGGTTAGTTCTCCTCACTTGTGTGTTTTTAAACCTAAAATGTGAAAATGTCAAAATATTTGCCTAGGGGGATCATTTTTGAAATTTCTTGTTTTAAATGAGTCTCTAGGGGGCGCCCTTAGGGTAGTCTTTTATTTCATTGAAAATGTTCCATTTTTTTGCATTTTTGAGTGTTTTTAGGGAAACAAATCTATACAATGAATCGATTTAGGACCTCCACCTGAGCGGGTGGCGATCACGAACCGCCACCCCGGGTGGCGATCACAGAAACCACCACCCTACTAGGGTAGTGGTTACGAACGCAATGTCAAAACTCCATGATAACTTTTTTTTTTGATTTTTAATATTTTACTATGTTTTTAATGAGCTTGTTTTTCAAAATATGTCACTAACTTGCTTTTTTGTGTTTTGGTGGATGTAGAAGAAGGAAGAGTATATTCGTTGGAGTCACGAGAGGGAGTGTGACTAGCTCCCAATGATATTGGATTAACTAAATCAGGATGAGACTAATACTCTTTAGAGAGCGGGCATATGGAGGATTACATGGGTGCCCCATGTTACTCCTACTAGTCACATACTATGTGACATGTTCTCTTATTGGGATGCATAACATAATAGCTTCCGTTGCCAAAGTCTTTACCAGGGGTGAGTGGAAAATTACCCTATAGGATTTGTACCATATTCTTGGGGTTCCGATACTAGGCAGATGGTTGACTCTAGAGACAATAGGATCCGGATCCGCAATGACTTTATGGGCCACCTATATGGGAGATGTTGTGGTCTCCTTTGGTTTGAAGAAGGGGATCAAGGTCCAATCCATTCCTACTGCTCCCATCCCTATTATCCATAAGGCCATCATGGGTATCTTGGCCTCGCAGTTGATCAAGGAAAAGGGAGGTGACACACTACTCTATTGTTGGGCTCCCATCATTACATAGATTGAGGCACATGGCCGTATATATGCCTAGGGAGCACTTATACTTGGCAACACTTATTATGACATGTATGGGATTGCTAGATTACAGGGTTAGTCTTTGAGCCACCCCACATTGGTTATGAGTGGGTGTATGAGTGGATCATCCCCTATGGGAGGGGAGTACCGATAAGACCCGGGGTTGTTAGGGATGCAAGATGGATAGTGATGAAAGTTCTCGAGTGCCACATCAGCTAGTGGATTTTTGACTACAACAGACATTGTGGTTAGCCCAAACCATAACATGGTAGGGTTATGGGGACAGGAGGGGACCATAGTGGTGGATTTTTCCATTCTTGGTCAATTAGTTTACATGATGAGGAAGCTTTAGATTCACCTGTTTGGCCACGTTCCTTAGCAGTTTGGCCTCCCTTACATTGATAGCCTTACCCTGGTGACACTTTGGTGTATAGGACTATGAAGGAGGACCGAAAGGGGCCTGATGGAGATCCAGTGGGATAGTTGTGGTTCCGAGTGCTATCGCGATTAGGTGAGTTGTTCATGCCTCGATGAGCATATTTTGTTCCTCTTCCACCCCTACTCCAAATTGGGGCCGCACCCACTCACAACAGAGAGGAGGATGAGCCCATAGACATAGAATCCAAATCTGAGGAGTATACATGGGATGAGACCGGAGAGGATACTGGTGGAGAGGAGATTGATGATGAGGGGTTGGGTGGTGAGGCTGGTGGGGTAGCTCACATGGAGGAGGAGAGCGATCCCGAGTGGCATGATACTCGGGATATTCTAAGAGCAAAGTGGGAGGAGGTGGCCGTAGAGGAGGAGACACTTTCCTCCAAGGGACCACTTTTTCACGATGGAGAGGGGATCATGAGTCCGTGGTGGGACAACGTATTGCTTATGGTTTTGGAGAGGCCTCGCAAGTATCAAAAACAAAACATCAGCCATGGATCCTAAATTGATGCACGGAGATCCGAGTATGTTGATCCTCTTCTCTTTGACCTTGTTAGTCGAAATGTTAGTTGGTATTTACTTTTGTTTTATTTTTGTAACTTTCTAACTCATTGTTTCTTCTTTGTCTCTTGCTTGCAATGACTGCATAGGAGTGGCGAGAGATTATTCAATGGGAATGTGTGGACACCTTGTTGATCCCTTTAGGGAAGACCCGAGCTGAGTGGCCAAGGATATAAGACAACCACTTGTTGTTAGAAGATACATTGATGTGTTTTCACCCATATATAGGGAAACAAAGGTTATGAATTCTCTCCATACGTAGGTAACTGCATATGAGATAATCGAGCATTTGATTAGAAAAAGTTTCTCTCATAGTGATACCACACATAGTAGCTACCTCCATGAGCACTCCCATCATTCAAAGTGCATTATCGTCACCGTAGTCATAGTAGGATTCCCGGACACGCCACACACCATCTCCTGGATCCCATAGGGATTGATAGGCCATTGGGACTTTTATTTCTTGGTTGTGATTTTGTCAGGAATTATATGATTTTTTCGTATATTTTGAGCTCATTATGAGCATTTTGACCACACCTAGCACGTGATGGAATTGTACACAAACTTCACTTATTATGATATATACGAGAATCTTTTTTTTGGTTCAAGTAATTCACTATATCCGAGTTGAATTCCTCTTGGCTAACTTCACATGTGTACTCTAGATGTTTAGAACTTCCATTTTTAAAATATTTTCAGAATGTATGTAGTGGATATGAATGCTAAGAGAATGATTTATCTATCTTTTTTTTGTTTTTGTAATGCTTATATATGATAATGCAATCACATTGTAATATTGAACTTTAGTTTCTCGAAGAAACTATTGGTAATTCATATTTTTTTGGCAAAATGTGGTGAAAGAGTTATATGATAAGTGAATGAACTTTCCTCTCTCCTAACTCCACACAACCTATTAGATGCGAGGGCTAAACACCAAGAGCTAGAAAGGGCACAAGTTATGGAAATTTTTTGAATGGTAATGATGAGAGAAAGACGAGGATTTGGAAAAAAAAATTGAGACACTACAACCTCACTCTACTCAAGTTTTCTTCATAGTTTAGAATGTGAATTTCTTTCCATTTTATCGAGACTTAGATTCGTAGATGGCCAATTGGTTGACAAAATATGGTTTTGATGTTTTAAACCCTTTTGGAATTTTGGACATCTAACTCACTTTGTTTTGACTTATGATTTCACAATATTTGAATGAAATGTTTCTAACTTTCAAGTTTGTCAAAGAAAACCCCTACACCTTGCCCCATGCTACCAATAGGAAGTATGGGCTCATCACAATGGAAAAGGCATAGGTGAGAAATGGCACATCTCTCCTTTCCTAACCCTACATCAATAGTAAGAGATGCGGGTTCAACACCAAAGATTGGTAGGGAAGAGAAATGTGTAAAATAGAAATTTTCTGTGGATTTACATTTGACTTATTTATCTAGGTAAAATGTCTAGAATGTTCTTATGTCTAGAGAGATGTATATGGGATAGATGCGACACCATGAAGCTTCTAGAACAAACTATAGGGAAAGACACATAATCTATATAAAGAATATAAGTAGAACCAAATAATGTATGCCTTGGTATAGTTCTTCAAAACAATCTTATCTTGCTTGGATTGATTCAATGATTCGAAACAATCAATGACATTGTGAAGACTTGCAGATACATGATTTGAATGTTTTTCCAATGTTTTTCATAAGTTTTTAGGAATTGCTATAAGAATAATTCCCTTGCTCAAAATTTTTATAAAATGAACTGGAAGATGAAAATGAAATGCAACGCAATAATGTAAATATGAAATTGATAATAGATCATGCATAATACCTCTTTAGGTGAAGAGAGTTTATAGATTCTCTAAAATCCTCACCCTCTAGTGTACACAGATGAAACTGCCCCATTTTTATAGTCATTTGTTACTCGATATGGACCCAATCACACAGGCCTAAATTTCCTTCCTTTTCCGATCTTATTTTCTATTCGGTGTCAAGTCTTAGAACCAAATATCACTCATATATTTCACACTCGTAGACTTTCTTGTTATATTACCAAGCCATCTAGTCAATATAAATGATATGCCATTGTTTAGCATTGAGTCTAGCTTCATCAAGACTTTACAACCGAGAGAGTTGCACCTCTCGATAGCCCTCTTCTCCCTGAATTCCTTGCAATAAGATACAAAGACTAGGTATTTCGACTTCGAGTGGTAGAACCATTTCTACACCAAATACCAAAGAAAAGGGGTTTCCCCACCGAAGTTTGTACCGATGTCCAATAGGCCCAAAAGGCCGTAAAAATATTTAAATTCCAATATCATTTGTTCTCCTTGACAGTCTTGAGGAGAATGGATTTTAATGTCTTGTTCGTAGCCTCAGCCTGTCCCTTTGCTGAGGGTAATAGAGAGAAGCCGTGTGGTGATTTATTTTTAAATTTTCATAGAGCTCATGTACTTCCTTGTTTCTTAAAGATGTGCCATTATCTGAAATAATGACTTGTGGGACCCCGTACCTACAAATTATTTGGTTCAGAATGAACTTAGCAATTACTCATCCAGGGACAGTGGTAAGAGGCATGGGTTCTACCCACTTAATAAAGTATATTTTGGCTGTGATTATGAAGTTATGACCATCTGTTGATGAGGGAGAGAATTTCCCTATCAAATATAGGCCCCATATGGAAAAGGGCCATGGTGTTACAATTGGTTACATAGCACATGTGCCGGTATGTGGATCTCACGGGAGAACTATTGACATTTATGGCATTTGCGCACAAACTCTACCGCATCATGTTATAGCATGGGCTAGAAGTAGCCCATCCGATGTATCTTCCGAGTAGTGTCATGGCCGCTGAAGTGTTCTCCACATACTCGACTATGCAATTCATAAAGAATCATTTTGGATTCTTCTACGTCAACACATCTTAACAACATTCCATCAAAGGATCTATGATAGAGTACATGCTCCAAGATAACATACTTAGTGGTTATAACACATAATGGTCTTCTTTGTTGTGAAGTCGCTTCTTCGGATATGTATGGTCCACTATGAAGTTAATGATTTCAGGTATACCATAAGCACACAAAATGGGAGGTTTGGTTTCAAAAATACACACACTCGTCGTGAAGTCTAGATTTACTAGATCACCTCCATCCAATGGTTTTTTAGCTAACCAATCTGTAATGATTTTTCCTTTGATGGATTTATGATTAATAAATGTTAACTCAAAATCACCCATCGAGTTATGAAGTGTCCCAATTTCTTAGATAAGGACCCTTGTGTGGGAAATGTCCATAGGTGATCTAATTTAAAAATAACCCTTGTTTCTTATTTTAGCATGTAATGTCTTGAGCACTTTATCATGAAGACTATAGCAAGACATTTGTTCTCTGCTTGTGTGTAACATGTCTCATAATCATGCAATGTTTGAAAAAAATAGAGTTCACGTTCTCATTTATCGTCATCTTATTGAGCTAACATGAAGGCTAATGAGACATCCGTAGCTCGTGAATATAGGATCAAGGGGTGATTTGACCTAGGCAGCTTGAGTATGGGAGGAGAAAATAAGAACTATTTAACCAACTCAAATGCCTCATTACATTCTTCCATCCAATCAATGCATTAATCCTTTTTCAACAAATTGTTGATTGGGTGAATAGAAAAGGTTAGATCAGGGATAAACCTTTGGATTGCAACAAGTTTTCCAAGAAAAAATCTGATGCCAGACTTGTTTGATGGTGGAGTAATTTCTAGTATAACTTGGATTTTGGTTGGGTCTACATCAATCCCTCATGAAGATATGATGTATACAAAAAGTTTGCCTTCCGTTACACCAAATATACATTTTTCTAGACTCAACATGATGCCATATTCAATTAAGTGAGAAAGGATGATATGAAGCACCTATGGGTGATCATAACATTTTTTGGCCTTAGCCAGAAGGTCATTTGTGTAGGATTCAACAATCTTATGGATAAGATCATGGAATATAAAATTCATCACCCGTTGGTATGTGTCACCAACGTTCTTAAGTCTCAATGACATGAAAATATAATAGTAAGTTCCCAAGGATTTATAAATGTAGTTTTGGTCGATCTTCCTCGAAGATTCTGATTTGGTTATATCTAGAAAACCCATCCATGAGAGACTACAAATCAAAACCAACTATCCTATCAACAATAACATCGATGGATGGTAATAGGAAATCATATTTCTGACAAGCCTTGTTGATATCCCGAAAGTCTATGCAAGGATTTTTCCATTCTTCTTGAGAATGAGGATGATGTTAAACACCCATTATGAATAGTCGACTGGATTGATGAACCCCAATTGTATGAGTTTCATCACTTATTCTTTCACCATGAGGGCCACCTTTGGCTTTATGGGACTTGAATTTTTTTTAATTGGATTAGCATCGGCTTATTGGTGAGGTTGTGAAACTGTAGTTTATGGTGTAATTCCCATAATTTCCCGTAGCTAAATGTGAAAGATTTTCCATGCTCCTTGAGGATTTGGGTATGTATTTCTAACTCCTCCGGAGTTAGAGAGGATCCCAACATCAATATTTTTTGTTCCTCCTCCATCCCAATGTTTATATCAATTGTTTCTTCGATTAAGGAAGCATTATCCTCTTCAAATTTAGGCAGGTTGGAGGTAGCTCTAAGTCTCCTTCCTTTTCTACTTCATAAACCTCAAGACCTTCCGTAGAGGAAAGTCTATCATAGAATCTCCAAAGTAAGAGGAATAGTGTGGGATGAGACAAAATATGACCTTATGATGAGCGAGATGCAAGTCTACATATGCATTCAAAAATCCTAGGATTGCTTCATTATTTTTAGCGTAATCTAAAGTGATAAACTCATTCTTGGATTCTACGTAAGTCAGAATCAGATTTGTTGGTATCTTGTGAACCAAAGGCTCGGCATGAACCAAAACCGTAAAGCTAGTGTATTTTAATTTTCTACTCGGGGTAAAATGAGAAGCATAAGTTGCTATAGAGTCAATGAGGAGGTTTTGTTCTCTGGGTATAGCTTTGATTGAAATGAAATCAAAACCTTTACTTAACTTGAGGATGACAGTCTTGTAGAGTTGTAGATGTTCAGCCCTAGTCTCGTATACTTCGATACTTGATTCAAAACTAGTTTTGAATCACACAACACCCTAATATTAAGAGCACCCAACCTTTTAGCTATAATGAGACCAAAAAGGAGATCCTCATATTATGCTTCATTGTTAGTGCATTAGAAATTCAACTTAAAGGGGAAGGGCATGACCCTCCCTTGAGGTTTGGTAAGTATCACACATGCCCTAGCAATAAAGTGACACTTTTATCCATCGTAATTAAAGGTCCAAAATCATCTAGGAAGATTGAAGTTAGATTATTTATTTTATTATCTTCCCTTGCTTCTAAGACCTCTACCATGCATACATCATCAGCGGGGAGAGATGAGTCCCAAGGAATGTCCTATGCCCATGGAATCAAACAGAAGAAGAAGTGGTAGGTCATTCTCCAAAAACTTGACTATCCCTACTTTCGTTCCTATTGAAACTGTCTCAACAATTATAGTTTCATCCTTTAAGGCCACAAATCCTTCAATTAAACTCATAGTTTCCAAATCCATTGTAGGAACTGGATTTTATTATAGAGATGAGATTATAGGTTTGTTTAATTGATTTACAAGAATCTCAAACTTAGAGTGAACCCCCTGACATCTTCTTTAAATTATCTAGATGTATGTTGAATGGTTTTGGATCAACTGCGCCACGAAGACCTTCCCTAAATGTAGGAACCTTACTTCTTAAAACAAAGTGGAGAGAATCATGTTCATGTAATGAATCCAAGGTAGGTTGAGGATCATATTATAGTTGGTTTTGTAATCTATAATATAAAAATTGGTTAGAACCATATTAGGTCCAAGGGTGACTGGTAACACTATAGTCCGAATTGACGTCACTTTGAGGCTATCATAACCTCTCAACATGTTTTGTGTTAAGGAGAAATTGGTCTCTTAGTAACCTAATTTTTGAAGGAAAGAGAAGGGGACTATGTTGATCAAGTTGCCCCATCATCAATCAATGCATGTTTTACATAGTTTTTGTAAATAAAAGGTTGTAAAAACAAGGTTGGATCACCTCTACGAGATCTTTCAAATGCGTACGTAGACATCTTGCTGATGTCAAATACAAATCCAACATCTCTTTCAGGGTTCCTGGAGGATAAACATAAAAGTCTATATGGTTTATTTTCACTTCTGGAGGAGGGGTGACATTAATCAAATGGCCAAGAACAAGTGCTTTGAATAGAGTGCCTTTGTGAGAAGGGGAGTTCTTTAACAGATCCAAGAAGGAAATGTGAGAGAAGGTTTTGGTCAGGTCATTGATCAAGTCATAAGATCCTACTAACTTTCCTAGTGTATCACACATGTCATCTGATATAGTCGGGTAAATTGGGATAGGCTGTGAAGAACAATCTTTGGTTCTAGTGGCAACATTAATTTGAGGTTCAGTGTCCAACTCTACCAATCCCACAATTTTTGTTTGTGGCGACCATCCAAAGGAGGTGCCACCTATGGGTTTGACAAAGTTGAGGCTTCATGATCATTGGTTCCTATTGCAATACCTTTGTTTGAACCATTGGGATCTATTCTACCATATTTTATATGCATGGGGAGAGGATCACTAAAGATTCTAAGTGGTGTGTTTTATGGGGATACTAGTCCCATGTAAGTGTTTTGAGTTGGTGTTGTTGGGTTTGCCAAAAACATGTCAAAAAATAATTGTCTTTGATCCTCTGGAAAATGTTGTAGAAATTTTTGCAATCACAAAATTCCCACGAACCCTATGTAAACCGCACTATAAATCGAGATCATAATCTCAAGGCCTTTGGTTTGCACCTTGTTCTGATCTAAAATTATTATTGTTGATCAATTGTTGATTGTTATAGTTAAAATTTGGGAACCCTTGCCCTTGGTTTTGGAATTGGTTTAGATACCCACCTAGGTATTGGTTAGGGCCTTGGGTCTGTGCTTTTCTTGGTTGTTGGGGTTGTTATTGCTATTGTTGTTGTTGAGGATGATTAAAATTGAAAATGTTTATTGAGGGAGATAATTTATTATTCCTTTGATTATTTCCATTGTTGTTGTTGTTGTTGTTGGTAGTATTTGTATTGGGAGTACTAACAATTTTTTTTTTCTTGGGCTGATCAAGAACATCGTCACTTGTAATCCCATGATTATTGTTCACATTGTTAGAGGAACTAGTGTTATTTTTGTTAGGAGTGACTAACCTCCCATTTTCTCCATAATTCTTACAAACACTCGTCAATGGATGCTTGATCAATTCAGAGAGAACCCTCTAGCACCTCTTCATAGATCCTTAGCGGGAAAATTTTGAATTCTTCCTTTGTCCCACTATTGAGGTAGTGAAGGAAAAAATCACAAAGATTTTTTTTTGATCCATGTTTGGAGCACTTGGAGAGGAATAGAGAACCTATCACCACCTTTGAATGAAATAGGTATTGGACTCATTGTGTTCTTGTTTGATATGAAGGAATTCTCTCGATTCCTATCGTTAGAAATTTTCTCGAGATCAAAATCCTTAATAAACTCTAACACGGGTTTCTTGAAGGAGTGTATTGAAACCTCTGGTATCCTATAGTACCAATTGAGAGCGATACCTTCTAGCGTCTTAGGGAAAATATTCACAACAATCACATCCCACGGGAGTAGCTCTCGAATGGTCATTGCGTAAGATTTGATGTGAGCATTAGGATCACCCCCTTTGAAATTTCAAAGATCGGAGTAAGGGAATTGGGAACATGAAAACTGGATGAAGAGTCTAGAGGCTGCTTAAGATATTCAGAATAGGTCCCCATTGTGTATGTTTCAACCATTGAAGATCCTTGATGGGGAGGTGGAGGTTGTATCGGTTGCTGAAATGGTACAACATAAACATTTTTTGGGGCATATGGCATCCCCTATTGCTAACCATATGGACGTGAGTAAGTGTACATACCCCGTGTTGTGATTTAGAGTACATATATACATAGGGGAGTTAACTACTTTGATATGGATTTGAAGGCACAAAGCCAGGGAACATTTCATTTCACATTGGTATGGTATTTGAGAACACACTTCGATTGGTTCTGTTGTATATATCCATATGTGGTGTGAGGGGGCATACCTAAGGTCCTCATCCCGATTAAAAAAATCCACGGCTTGGAGCACTGTATAAATTGGAGGAGTCATGCAGGTAGGTACTTATCCATAATTATGCGGATAGTGAGAAACTCTTAATTTCCCTATGTATCAACTTTGAATGTGTTAGGAAAGCTCTAACTCTTTGAATTTGTCTACTAACACTGATATGACATCACCCATTGATGGGGTGGTGTTTTGTTTCGTGCTTATTGTTGAAATTTTGAAGGTTGTTGAGGAGTGTGGTATCCTGCTAAGAATTGTTAAATATTCTGTCAACCCTCGTTGGTAATGTTTTCCATTGCTCGAGGGGTAGTGTTATTGTTTTAGAGCAAGACATCAAAATTTTCTTACAACCTGTCAAAAGCCTGGTTCATATTCGGAAGTGTTGTTTAATTCTCGGCATATCATGCTAAGTAATCCTCATCTAGATGTGGGAGTTGGTTTGATTACATGTTAATGGGTTGTCAAAATAACACCCGAGGAGATTAACTTGCCTCCCTAGTGAAAGTCATGTTGTTAGAACTTGATTGCTCAGAGGATGTTTCTGGGTGATTTGGTCAAGATCCTCGATACATATAGAGGAACCAACATTGGTTCCTTAAAGAAGAGGATTTTGAGTCTGAGCAGTTCAATGGTTATCTACCCATGTAGAGAGAGAAGGTGATTATTGTTGTCTATTTGTTTGATAATTGTACATATTGAAAACTGGGAGGAGTCGACCGTATTCATAGTATCCCAATATATTCGGGGGGTATAAGAATACCCATAGAATAAATGGAGAGTGAAAGATGGACAAAGAAAGTGGAAACGTTTAAAGACTAGCTCTTCACTTCGGGTTCACCAATTTGTATGAAATAAAATCAACACATGACCTTCTTTGCACTCGACTTCTTGAAGTCATGTCGAGATAATCGATTTAGAATAGAAATAGGTGTATGTGTGATAATGACAACCAAGCTAATGAGGAAACCTTATACCTTCAACACACAATATCAGGATCTCGTGAGTCTATAAAAAATAATGTTGTCCTAAGATGAAGTGGTATGATGGATCGATCTGATAGAATAGCTACTTGGAGGCTCCAATTGATATTGGGCTCGCCAAGATTTTGTTTACTAGTTGTGGAACATGCAAAAACTAACTGTGGGCACATAGTATAGATTTCTAGACAAGGTCATAAAAGTGAGAATGAGAGGTGTAATAAAACCACAAGGAATATGGTGATTTTTCATTCTAGTCCGTAAAGTCCTAGCTGATCGATTGCTTATGTTAAATACTAAAAATTGTGCAATGATCTCATGTGGAAGTGGTGATGATCTAAATATTGATGCACATAAACCAATGTCAATATTTAATTGGTCAAAAATCCCATTGGGTTACGAGACTTGGGGATCACAACCGAAAAACTTATGGAGGTTTTTGTCCTTGTATGGTCATGTGCGTAATCAAACCTTGTTGCCAGAGAAGTCCAATAATCGTAGGATTGATTAGCTGCAATTTTTAATGTGTTTAATTGTTCTATCTTCTCATAATACCTAATAGGTGTGCGTAAAACTAACAAGCGTAAACCCGTATCAATGTTGGTCAACAACTTTGGCATGTTGGGTTTTGGAAAAATGGATCACAACAGATTGTCTTTTCTTGTTGTGGACCTTTGATGGTCATGTGGAATGAATTGAATTGATTTTGATAAAAAAACTAACTATCAAAGGAAATTTAATCTATGTTTTTGGTATTTTCACAACATATCTAAACAAAACAATGGAAGCAAACTAATCTAATAAAAGTAAATATTTTTGATCTTTTCTAGGTTTTTAAGCAATGTTTCTAATCTAGTAAAAATAATAATTACAATTAATCAGCCAGTTGTATCTAATTACTTATGTGAGTATATGAATCTAGATATAAAATAACTAATCTAATTTAATCAAAACCCTTCAAACCCTACCTCAAAGGTGGAGAACAAATCATAACCCTAGAAGAGCTATTGTTCCCCACTACTTCCCCAATAATGTCAAAGAGAAATCTTTCTAATGATTTTCTCTATTTGTAATTGCTTAATCAATTAAAATGAACAATTTTGCTACTCTATTTGATATGTATTTGAAATGAATGACCCGTGAATTGATAATTTGACAAATGAAGCAAACAAACAAGTAATTCCAACCTGGATAAGCAAGAGCTTTGGAAAATCTAGTTGTATCCGTATTCTGTCCCCTCAGTTTGTACCTTTCTTTCTCTATGTTTCCATATGAGTCCAAGGAATTGGAAATGCAAGAACAACAACAAGAGAAGCCACTTGAGAAATGGAAGCTTAGAGGAAGTCTAGTTTCAATGCAAGTGGAAGAAAGATAGAACAAGTGAATAGAGCTTGGCTATGTAAATTCTAGTAGGATTGTGGTAGTAATACTATGCAAGATACACAAAATTCTTAGGCCCTTTACTTGAATACAAGCATGGAATATATAGGAATTGGCTGGGATGTGCCTTCATGCACAAGGTAGCCTTGGATTTCGAAATGATTGGGTGAAGAGGCGCTTCAAAATAATTAAATATATTAAAAACATAAGATGGAAGGAATACCAATCAATGAAGAGTATTTTA
Source organism: Taxus wallichiana var. yunnanensis (assembly GCA_018340775.1). Taxonomy (NCBI): domain Eukaryota; kingdom Viridiplantae; phylum Streptophyta; class Pinopsida; order Cupressales; family Taxaceae; genus Taxus; species Taxus wallichiana. The sequence goes on along the minus strand of CM031244.1, from coordinate 367,721,367 downwards.
GGCAGTTTGGTTCACAAACACACCCTAGGAGACAAGTTAAGTGAAACCACGTGTGTTAAAATTACATATGAAGGATTATGGAAAAAGTGTGTAGGACCACCACCCTATGTAGGGAGGCAGTCATGGGACTACTTCCCTATCTGGGTGGTGGTTTCAAAACCGCTACCCATGAAGGGCAGCGATTATGGCACTAAATACCAAATCATGCACAAAATGAACTGGGAAGCTTGAAGAAAGTTTGGAAAAGCTAAGTAAGGATGTCTAGGATACAAATATACACTGTGAATGGTTTTAGGAACTTGAGCACCTTCTGAAAGGACATGAATCATCATTGGGGACTTTTGTAACCATTTTTCCGACAATGTAACACATGCAATTTTGGGTGCGTACGGTCTCCATACTTGAAGTGCATGAACTATGGAAGCAAGCTTTAGGTCATGTGGATCATAATTAAAATCATGTAACTTGAGTTTCTTACTCTCATATGCTATAACATGATCATCTTGCAATAGTATACCATCTTATTCCTTCTCTCGAAAGCATCTCAGAATACTATAAAGCTTCTATTTGGATCAAGAATAGTCAAAATAGGTGCGAAAGTTAGCTTTTCCTTTATAGTTTTAAATGTTGATTCACATTTATCACTCCACACAAAATTTTTGTCTTTCTTTTCTAACAAAGTAATCAGGGCAGTGACATTTGAAAATTCCTCCACAAATTTTCTGTAATAACTGGCAAGCCCCATGAAGCTAGTGACTTCATGTAAATTTTTAGGTGCAAAGAATTCAATTATGACAACAATATTTGATGGATCAACTGTTATTCCATCTTTCCTTTTCACATGCCCTAAATAATGAAATTTTGTTTCATAAAAAGAACATTTGGACAACTTACCATACAATTTTCTCTTTCTCAAAATCTCAAGTACAATTTTCAAATGCTCCTTGTGCTCATCAATTCTCTTATAATAGATAAGAATATCATCCAAGAATACAAGTACAAACTTGTCCAAGTATTTTTGAAAGATATTATTCATCAAATTCATAAAAGATACAGGTGTATTCGTCAAACCAAAACGTAAAATAGTGAGTTCGTAATGTCCATACCTTCTTCTTAAAGTTGTTTTATGAATATCCTCATCCTTAATTATGAATTGATGATATCCATAATGAAGATCTATCTTTGAATAAATTGATACACCACACATTTGATCATGAGTTCTAGAAAGTGGATATATGTTTTTTCATTGTTGTTTTGTTTAACATTTTGTAATCAAAACAAATTCTAAGTGTTATATCCTTATTTTTCACAAAAATTACTGGTGCTCCCTAAGGTGAGACACGCGGTCTTATCAACCCTTAAGACAAGAATTTTTGTAACTGTGCCTTAAGTTCTACCAGTTCAATTGTAGTCATGTGGCAAGGTGCCTTAGAAATAGGTTTAGTTCTAGGTTTGATTTCTTTTCTAAAGTCAAATTCTCATTTAGGTAGAAGACAAGGTACTTCCTCTAGAAACACATCGCTGAAATATCTTAACAATGGATAATTTTCTAAGAAATTACTACCCTTTTTCTATTTTTTCATAAATTTTTACTGCATATAACATGCAACCTTTTTTTTTTGTCTTCTTAAGTTGCATAGCTGATAATTTCCTAGCTGAAATTTCTTGTATTACCCCTTGAATGTTTGTTATTTTCTACTAATCATCAAGGCGTCTAATGTTTTTTTCAAAACAATCAACTTTTGCTTTATGTTTAGTAAGCCTATTAACACCGATTATGACATCATATGACCCCAAAGGGGCAACATAAATATCTACTTTAGTTAAAAACTTGGTAACTCTAAAACTACTCCAAAAATACATTTACTATCGATGGACAACATTATTACCATAATTTACATGACAAGATTTTTCCATTATTCCTAATTTTATTTTTAATTTTGCAGCTAATTTACTAGAAATAAAAATTCTGTAGCACCAAAGATCAAAAATTATAGTAACAAGTGTAACAAATAATTTACTCGACACTTCTATGGGTGTTACATGCTTTTCAACTTTCTTATAAGCTACTTGCAAGATGCATCTTATGTTGTTGGTTGTTTTCATCTTTCTTTAGAGCACACCGATTTGTGTAGTGATCCTTACCACAGTTAAAACAACCCCCTACAGGTCCCCTTTTGGTTCAAACTTATTTTTGATCATGAAATTACTTGTTTTGACCTCCATAAGTTTTCTACCCATTATTGTTATTCTTCAAAAAATTATTTCTAATGTTTGCAGTAGTTTATTTGTTGTTTTTTTCTTATTGTTATCAGTCACAAACTTATTTTTAACTCCAAATTTTTCCATACCACCTTCTTAGGTGCAAGTGACGAAAAATAATTGGTAATTTTCTTTCGATTCTCTTCTTTATGTGTAGAAATTGCCTTCAATTTCTGTTCTTGCCTTATGGATTTTTCTACAACCCCTTCCATGGTGGTTGGGTTGTGCACATCTACCTCTCCTCATATGACTAGATTAAACCCCATAATAAACTTGTGTATCCTGAACTTTTGTCAATTTTATACTGTGGAACGTATTTAAGAAGTTTGGTAAACCTCTCCCAATAATGAGTTACAATTAACTTTCCTTGAACTAAATTATGAAATTCTATCATTTTCTTGATCATAATAGAGCTGCGACAGCCAACGTTTCCTAAAGTATCCCTTAAATTGATCCCATGTAATGCTTGTTTCATCAATGTTCAATTCAACCTTATGGTTGTCCCACTAGGAGGATGCCTCATGGGAAAGATGGTAAGCTCCCCATACTGCCTTTGTTTCTTCTAAGAAGTTACTTATTGTAAAGTACTTCTCCATTTTACTGAGCCAATTCTCATCCCCATCCCCTAGTGTAGTGCCATCAAAATTTGGTGGACTTATCCTTTTATGTCATTAGTAAGTTCAGCTGCTAATCTTGCCTTTTTATTTTCAGCAGATTAGGTACATTTGCATTTGCAGTTATTATTGCATTTACAAAGATTGTTATTTTCTACATTATTATTATCAACACCCAAATTTCTAGCATTGGCATTATTTCCTGGAGGTGGCTGATTGTTATTATCAGCATCATCTTCCTCCTCTTTGTTTCCCATTACTTGTTTTTCAAGTACAACAAGACGATTGCTTGTGTCCAATAGGGAGCAAGAATCTCATCAAGTTGTTGTGCAAGATGCTACCACTCCACCTAGAGGTGGATTATTTACAGTACCTTCCATTGTTCTAACCATTTTTTGTTAACAAGAAATTAATTTTTAATTAGATATTGACTCAATAGGTCCAATAGCTACAACCTTTAGCTCTGATACCAAAATGTAACATCCATTTTTTATGACTTAGAAACAAGGAATTTTTTAATTTTATTTTACATAATTTTATCTATTCTAAATTCATATAATTCAAAACACACATTCTATTGCTAATCCATCTCATAACACAAAACCATATGCTATGTAATGAGTTGGTGTGACACCGATATCTCATGTCATAGTTCGGTATTAAACCGATCTCTCATGTTTAACTAGTTCCTTTATATACCATGTATACTTTTTTTCTTTTACCCATTATGAGTCACTCAAGTGTTCTATCTAAGAAGCCTATCTAAATATCTATTATTGATATTCATCTGAACTCCCATAATCTTAGACTAGGTGGCATAAGACAACGTAACCATAATTTTGTGATACTTTGGCCAAATTTTTAAACATGTTTACCATGTTTACATTCAAATATGACATACTCGTCATAAGGAGTATGTTATCTAGATTAGTCTTCCTTGACTTCATCAACAAAACCGTAGTCAAAGTTTCACACTAAATAGGGGCAACTCACATACACTAGTGTTGCATTCTACTCATGGTGACTCATGATAAGTAGACATACTCAAATCAATTTTTTTATTTAGGTGTATTTAGTTACCCATATCAACATGAGTTGACAACAACACTTGTCCACATGTCTATCTTTATTTAGAGTATAACTATGAACTGAATTTCCATTTATGCCATTTGATTTAATTGAATTAAGTGGGGTGTTGAAGCATAGTTGGATGCATCAAATTATCCTCATAATGGCTCCCATCCCTAAGAGAGTACTCTACAACAACCCCTATATTACAAAACCCACTAGGTTCTCTTAACGTAATCGACATACATAAAGAAACAATGGATTATTAACTTTTAATTTATTATAGTGTTCAATTATCATTAAACATCACACCTAAGGGTCCACTAAGTATGATTGATCCAAAAAAAGGATTCAAAATTTACTTTTACACCAATTAAAGGTATGCAGATAAAATTTATGTTCATGCATATGAAATCTTTAATCTTAAACCATTATTTCCATTTATCAATAAATATTATTCCAATATAAATTAAGGAAGATCATTAAGTTTATTTACTATAGTTTATCAATGTAAACAATCTTGGTTGAAAGCTTGTTAATTAGACTTAGTGATATGAGAATATTTAAAACCATATTTCTAATTCTTTACAACTTTCCAATTTCCATTTATCATTTTCATAAATTAGAGCATACATCCAATGATCAATAATGATTAAACTTTATCCCATTAATAAGGATAACATGCTTAGTTATGATTTAATGATAAAAAGGAAGTATCCTTTTCTTCATAATTAAGAACTAGTGTCCTATTCATGAAATCTGAAAACATAAGAAGTATATATTTAATAATAATTCCACATTCAACTATATAATAACTATGCTTGTTCCCTTTTCCGAATAAGGGTCTATATTTCGTAATATTCATAGTTATACCATTACCCCGACATTTAATGAGTCAAAAATATATACAATTCCTTATCCAAGCATAGTTTTGATTATTTAGATTCTATTAATCCATGCATGTTAATATTTAAGAATATTAATCAATCTAAGTCATATATGACCCTTGAATAAATCAGTTATCACCAACCATTACACAGCAATTCATTTATCAAAAAGAGACTTCACTTCACTCCAAGCTTAATAAATATTCCATATGTTTATAAGAAAACATTTCTCAAAAGAGTACAAAACTAATTGGATACATGCTCATAGTTTTTCCAAAAATTTCCTTTCAAGAATATTTCAATACATTAAGCATCTGAATGAAGTAAATGAATTCGTTAATAAAATAAATGCAACATTTATAAGTCTTTATCCTTTCACTTTTCATGAAGTACATCTGCAAAAATTGTCGGCATGATTCAGGCCATAAGAACTAAACATGATAAATTTTATAACATTAAAACAATATGCTCTTATCGAAAATTTTTCTAAAAGGAACACTTTTGTTTATGAAAATGTTCCAAGTACTCAAAATAAGATCAATTAAAAAGTCTGCCTAAAAAGCCACAATGTCGAAATAGAATTAAAGTCACTAAATCTCTTTAGGTTCCAATTACCCAAGAAAGAAGTTAAGTAATCCAAAAAAATGATTCTATCCATGTTACAGTCATGATATTCATTCAAACATGATAAATTTAAAAACTAAAACCTACTATTAAAGAGTAGAATTAATAAAAGTTCATGATTAGACCTCATTAAAATCAATATAATTCACCAAGCCATAACTTTCCACTATATCACAACTAGTTACCTATCATCCATATAAAAGGAGTTGATATACAAACACAAATGACTTGACATGAACAAAAAATTTCAATATACTTCCTCTAACAAAATCCCTATTACTATCCATAAAAATATGCCAACAAAACAGAGAAAACATCGATAAGAACCAAATGTAATCAATGTACATTCCTACGGAGGTTTAATCTAGCCCTTGACATTACAATTAAACACAAGGATTAAGAAATCTTGAAGGATCTATCAAAACAACGAACACAGACAAAAACTCACTTGATCAAAACATATCTGTTTAAACAAGATGAGAGAGAGAGAGAGATTCGTAACAAAAACATGCATTTCAAATGATTAAGATATAGTTGAATGCACAAATATCTCTCACATAAAATTATAGGATAATGAAAACCAAATAGTTCTAAAAAATCACAAATTACGGCCTTCACCTAGTAAGGATAATGATCCTAGTTTAAGGATGAAAAAATTCCTTAACAATGATCACAACAAATGCACAACTTCCAACATATTTGAAACAAATTTGAGTTACGAGCATAGTCACCACTCAAATGATTAAAACATACCAAATCACAAGTTCAATCCCAATGAGACATTTTGTAGGAAAATAAAATTCAAAAAACATGCTTCACCAAGAAATATGTTCCTTGTAAACACCAATGACCCAAACCACCAATATCACCAAGATAAGTACTGTAACCTTGATATCCAACTCACAACACTCATAGCTAATAGAGCTTAAGGGTAAGAGAAAGCCATGGACAATAACAATAAGACTTGGGATGAACAACGTCCAAAATAAATAAATATTTGAACTAACCCGTGATGGGTGCATATTCATAAAATACTCAACAAACAAGACGGGACAAGAACTTAACTAGTTTTATTCCCCGCTTTTCCCTACAAGCCAACCTTGAGAAGGGTGAAAAATAAAATAAAATGTAATGAAATGTAACTAAAAGTAAAGAGATAGAAAACTCTATCAGTCCACCTTTATATTATGCACTTACAATGCTCAAAATACCTCCATAGAGAGTACCCAAGATGGGTCAAGGCTCGACTCTCATAAAACAACAAAAAGAGTAATTGTAAATATAATCCAAAAATGAATGACCATCAAACCGAAACAGGAATCCCAATATAGGAATTATAAAACTTCAAGAAAATAATAATAATTGTTAGCACCCAATTTAATGAAAACTAAATGTCACCAAAAAGATAAAAGAATTCCACTAGAATCTCGCGAAATCGCTCAATGCCAACATGGTACAATACAGGGATATATATATATTTATCAATGACAAATATAACACAATATTCCCTATCAATCACTCAAATATATATATATATATATATATATATATATACATACATACATATACATACATACACACACACACACACACACACACACACACACACACACACACACACACACACACACACATTCATTTTTCTAAATTTTCCAAAACCCAAAATCATTATAACATACTTCAAACTAGCATAGTCGTTTCCCATCCAAAATAAACAACAACCTTAATGAAATCCATAGAAGAAAGAAAAACGAAACAACACATGAACATGAAAACCATTCTTAGAGATGTTTTCAAGAAGAGTATAGTTTTTTTATGAAAACATTTAAATAAAATCAAGAAATATTAAAGAGATAGAGCCTATCATGCTTGGTAGTGCTCCTAGTTTCTCTTCCACACTTCAAGTCTCTCTACAAAGCTTCAACTGAAATATTTCCAATGAAAACGTCAAACAAATCCTCTACAACTTCTCCCACTTTCTCTTTATAGTTTCCACAACCAATTTTTTCCATTATTTCCACCATGCAATGGCAATTTTTAATTTGCAATAGAATCAAAATGATAGTTCGAAAAATGAAAATACCACATGTAGAGCCAAGAAGCTTAAAAAATCTGAATGATAAATGAAACCAACCCATTATTTTTTCCTCAAAACCATATTGTTATTCCTCGGTGGGTTTCACTCAATTCGAGGCCACCCACGAAACTCTTGTCAATTCCATCACTCTCTTAATTATAAATAATAATTTAAATTCATTTAAGCAATGCATAACAGAGTTTCTAACTTAGTACATTCCACCACAACCATGCCTCGGCCAAAATTGGAGGCAAAAGATCATTTAATGAACCATTTAAATATTCCTAATGCCTTTAGAATGGTGCCACTTCCATTCACTAACTTACAATTGAAGCCAACCACTGTTCCCCTTATGTTGGTTTGATTCCACTAGGTTAGGTTTCATTTGTATTATTTTTTAAACCATAGCTTAAGACCTTAGGAAAAATTTAGATTATAGCTTAGGATAATTAGTATTAAAGGCTTAGGATAATTAGTATCAAATACTTAGGATATTTCTTCTTAGGAATGAATAATCATTACAAATATAATCACCTTAACTTAGGTTAAGGATAGGATAAATAATCAAGGCACTTAGATTATTTAGGTCTAAATTTTTTTAAAACATTACCTTCAATAATTTTATCAAATTGACATTATTAGATCACATAGTATGGTGAATCCATAAGATGCTACAAGATGCCCATGTGATCCCAATGCAATCCTGTGTTGAGAAATAAAACATACTGACTGGCTTAATCAAATGATCGAAACATCGTAAAATCATAGACATGCCTTGGATCACTGCAATTGATCCAAGGTATGATTATTCCTGCATTTATGAAATAGGAAGAGAAACAAGTTCAAAAGGAAAATTAAGCCATGTACACTCATAGTATTATTGGACTGACTTTATTTCATTCACCAATGTAAGAACAGATTTCAAAGTTCAGCATAAGGAATATGTGAAATACTTCATTATTAATTCAAAATTTTCATGGCATGATTGTATCCAATTTTAGAAGATAAACATATCATCTACAACAACATGTTTAATTAGTGTCAAAGATTAAATCATCTTCAAAATGAGAATCATCTATCAATGTTGCAACTTTAATTATAGAAGTGATCAAGGATAACAACCGAAAAAAAGAGTTGTCATAATACTCTAATGTTAACAGAGAATCATTTATCTCTGTTCTTTCTCCTTGAGACATCAAAAAGAGTTGTCATAATACTTCAAGGTTTACTTGAGCTTTAAAAATGTGGGGAATAATCATTCCCTCTTCATGATTACAATAAGTTGCTAACTCAATTTCTCCTAATACCCAATCTTCATCATATACGTCAAATTGATGTTTCATGCTGAAATCATCAAGTATAATAACAGAGGCTTATTCCATAGGAGTCATGAACTCATGATTTGCAACATCTTCTTCTTTTTCATATATGGTGTAGTTTCCATTGATAATGTTAGCATTATAAGGGTCAACATGATTATGAAAATGATTTCTTACCTTATAGTTACTTTGGTCCCATACCTAGTCCTTAGGAGCATGTATGAACAATCACCAAATAAATAACCGCCCATTTCGTGAGTAAAATATTTGGATAAACATATGAAGAAGAAAGGTGGAAGATCAATAAATTATATGTCTTGTGTGAATGACAAGCTAGGACATGTGTTAATGGTGAAATTGAGATCCTTGATAACCCCAATAGTTTAAATTGTTGTTCCATCTAGCTAAAAACTCCCCTTAATATTGTGTATTGAATACCCAACACATCTGCAATCTATTTAGGAATCACAGAGTTATTGGCACCAAATTCGATCATGCAGTTGTGTACCAAGTGCTTACCAATAATCAAATAGATATAGAATGGTGGTAGCTTATTGATCTTAGTAGCAATTCTTCCATGGGGTTGACACAGATGTGATTTGGTAGAAAGTGATCTCCCATGCTTGACCACTTCATTAGGGGCACCAAAACATTTTAGAGATTCCTACATTATATTTATACAAGGAGGAATTGAAAGTGCCTCCTACATGGTGATGTTCAAGTTGATTTTCTTCATTTTTTCCACTATAATGAAATGAATAATTCCTACCTTTCGAATGTTTCTTTGAGCATTGACATCATATTTCGAAAAATGGGTGTTGCGTAATGTCATGTTTGAGGAATTTTCCTTCCTTTCATCATGGGTATCCTGTGTTTATGGTTACTTCTTCCCTATGTTTTTGTCTGCAACTAATTACAAATTAGGTTGAGAGGTGGATTCTTGATCCACATTTGGCGTTCGGACTTCTATTTCCCTTTTTTGATTTCGTATTAACAACTATTGATGTAGATTCTATATTGAACAAGAAAACTCCTCCTCCTATCAATTCAATAATGTCACTTCTTCTAATGTTTGAGATTGACAAGATTATTCTTGTGAAGGGTATTCGTCGTTTCTTAACATATTTTTATATGCTCTTAACCATAATAACTTGACTAATTATCTTTTTAGGACACAAGTTTTGGTTGTGTGGCTGAGAGCATACGTAACACCATTCATAATCTTAGAATAAGTTGTTTTACACAGAGACAAGGGATCTAGAGGAACTAGAAACAAGTGTTGGGGTTAGCACACCAATTTTGGCAGACAATATATTAGATCTAAGCATACATGCAAATAAAAGAGGATATTCTACTAGAAGAAATATACAAAACACAAGAGATAAATCAATACCGCATTTAACGTGGTTCACCCAGTGTGGGCTACATCCACCAAGAAATAAGCCAATCTATTATCCAAAGATTTGACAAGATATACAATGAAGATTTACAATATTCCACACCTCTCAGATGTACAGTACTTTCTTTCTCTCAAGCTTTTTCTTCATCACCAAGAATTCTCTCTCACCAAATTTTGCAAGTTATTTCTAATTCTTGTTAATCATTACTTCTAAACCCTAAATTTTATGCTTATATAGTTGTTTATAGACTTAGGGCACTTACCCATGCAATTAAAATCAATAGATATACTTTAATGCTAAAAATAGATCTAATTCTTGAGAGTTAATTAAAACATCCTCGCATAGAAACCGACCCTTAGACCTAACCGCTACTCGGTTCCTCCCTTACTCCGACCGATTCTGGTCATACTCGAATGATGCTGGTCCAAGGTGACCGATGTCAGTTCCCCCCTAATGGATGACAGTTATTGTATTTTCCAATGTTTCCATTGAATGCTAAACTGAAGTAATTGAGCTCCACAACTCAATAATCTCCCACTTGAAGATTAATTACTACACCATACCTGTACAATGTCATTCTTGGATCCTTCCTTAGCTTTGTTTCTTCCTCTTCAAATCTCAAACTTGAATACCAACAAGTGGAGTGTATCTCCAACTTCTCCTTTGTTAATGGCTTTGTTAGCATATCCGTAGGGTTCTTGCTCGTATGAATCTTTTCCGGATTCAATTGTCCATCCTCCAATACCTTCCATATGAAGTGATACCTCAACTGAATGTGTTTCATTCTTGAATGAAACACTGAGTTATTTGCTAAATGAATTGTACTCTCATTTGACTCACTTATAAGTTTACAATCACTTTGCTCCTTTCCCAACTCTTTCATGAACCTACTCATCGATATCATCTCCTTACTAGCCTCAGTAGCTGTAACATACTATGCCTATGTAGTAGAAAAATCCAAAACCTTATGAAATCTTGAAATCAAGCTAACTTTCATTCCACTACCTACATGAAAATATATCCAAAAGAGTGCTTCTCCTACCATCCATACTTCTAGCCATATCCGAATCAACATATCCATATAATGAAATATCCAAACCTCCATAGCATAAGTACATGCTAGATGTCCATTTCAATTACCTAAGTATCCATTGGACTACTTTCCAATGCTCTTTACCTATATTGGCCATATATCTACTCACAACTCCCATTTCTGTCGTGCAATGTCCGGTCCAGTATAGACCATAACAAACATGAGACTTCCAACTATTAAAGCATATGGCACTCGTGTCATGTATTTGACATCCTCATGTGATGAAGGAAACTGATCTTTGCTCAATTTTAAGTGTCCAACCATAGTTGTACTAACAAGTTTTGCATTCTGCATGTTGAACCTTTATAACACCTTGTATATATAATCCTCCTGAGACAAATACAATTTCTTTTTTTCCTATCTCTATGTATTTGCATGCCAAGGATTCTTTTTGCAGCTCCTAAATTCATCATAGCAAATGTGTGAGCTAGCTTTCTCTTAAGCTCACCAAAGTCTTGCATACTAGATCCTGCAATAAGCATATCATCTATATACAATAACAAAATAATATAGCTCCCATTTTCAAGCTTCTTGAAATAAACACAATGGTTAGATTCACATCTCAAGTAACCATGCTCATGCATAAAACTATCAAACCTCATGTACCTTTGCCTTGGAACTTTCTTGAGCCCATATAGTCTATTTTTCAACCTACACACTAGTTTCTCCTTACCCTTGACTTCATACCCAAGTGGCTGCTTCATATAAATCTCTTCATCTAAGTCACCATGAAGGAAATCTGTCTTCACATCTAGTTTCTCTAAATGCAAATATTTTATTGCAACTAAAATCAATACAGTATGAATAGAAGTCATCTTAAAAGTAGGAGAAAATATTTCACCAAAGTCAATACCTACTTTCTATGCAAATCCCTTTACTACAAGCCTTGCCTTATACCTTTTCTATCCACCCTCTTCTTCCTAATCCTATAAATCCACTTGTTCTGTAATGTTCTCTTACATGCTGGCAACTTAACCAAATCCCAAGTCTGGTTCTGTTCCAAGGAGTCCATCTCCTCATCCATGCCATGCTCCCACTGAACGTGAGTCTTATCCTGCATTGCTTCTTCAAAGCTATCCGGTTCACTATTATCAGCAACAATAATAAATAAAATAGAGAAGGTGTAAATCTTTCTGGAAGTTTACTTACCCTTTGTGACCTTCTCACAGGAGTTTGGGGTACCGAAGGCTCAATCTGGACCTCCTGGACATTCCTATCCAAATATGACAGTGACCGATGCCGGTCACCTCTAACCGACGTTCGTTCTACTAACTTATGTTGGCTTGGATATTCTCAGTAACCGATATCGCTTTTTACCGATCGGTGCTTGGTCAGGTCAACTGACATCGGTTAGTGTGTAACCCCATCAGTGATTCTTTAAATCTAAGAGTTCATTTTCATTCAAAAACTTCTCAACTGGTTCATCCTTAGGTACAAAAATTTGACCCCTATACATTCTCTTTTCATTCTATTCAAGATCACGACTCCTAATAATTTTAGAATTCTCTAAATCCCAAAAATGGAAACCGAAATCACCAGATCCATAACCAATGAAAGTGCACCTCTTGGATTTTGCATCCAACTTCTTTCTATTTTCCTATCAACATGCATAAAAGCTTCTGAACCAAAAAATTTAAGAAAAGAAAGATCTACCTCTTTTCTGGTCCAAGATTCCTCTGGTATTCCTCCATCTAGTGAACTTGAAGGCCCGCGGTTAATCAAATAAACTGTTGTATCAATTGTTTTTGCCCAAAACTGTAAGGGAAATCTAGAATGTATCCTCATACTTCTAGCATGTTCCATGATTATCCTGTTCATTCTTTCTGCAACACCATTCTCCTATGGTGTTCTTAGAACCATTCTTTCTCTACGTATCCCATTCATTGAACAATAATCATTGAAAGCCTTGTTACAGTATTCACCACCATTATTAGATCTAAGGCACTTTAACTTAGAATTTGATTCATTCTCAACAAGGGCTTTCCATATTTTAAAAGTCTCAAAATCATCAGATTTACATTTAATAAAATAAACCCATAGCTTTCTTGTAGCATCATCAATAAAAGTAACATAATAATGGGATCCTCCATGAGGATCTACCTGAGCTAGTCGCCACACATCTAAGTGTACAAGCTCCAATTTCTACTCCTTCTTAGTTGCCCCAACTTTGAGAAATCTCACTCTCTTTTGCTTTCTAAAGATACAATGCTCACAAAATCAAGATCTAAATATTTCAAATATGATAACCTACCATTAGCCTTTAAGTTCTGCATTCCTTTTTGACTGATATGACCCAACCGGTTATGCCATATGCATGCATATAAATCTTAAGTAGATAATTCAGAAAAGGAATCAAGTAATACAGTAGATAAATATAGCATTCTTACCTTGTTACATCTTACCACAACAAAAGCACCCTTGGTGACTTTCCAAGAGTCTCCTGTAAAAGTAACCATGCAACTAAATTCACCTAGTTTCCCTACAAAAATAAGATTCCTCATGAGGCTTGGCACATGCCTCACATCTTTTAATACCCATGTATTTCCATTCTATAATTTTAGATGAACTTCCCCTTTACTAGTAATACTACAAGGTTCATCATCACCTAAATAAACATGCCCAAAATTTCCCTGGACATAATTTCTAAAATAACCCTTATTAGGGGTTGCATGGAAAGAAGCTCTTGAATCTAAAACCCATGATTCAATTCTAATATCTAAAGAAATAATAAGAGCATCTTGCATTACCTCTGATGCAGCAAGATTTGCTTCTTTACCTCTGTCTGGTGTTGGTTCTCTTTGTCCTTTGACTAAAAATCTTTCTTTACATGTCCTTTCTTTGCACATTTCCAACAAGTAATTCCCTTACTTGTGGATTTAGATTTACTATCCCTTGAATTTGATTTCCCATTACTCTTACTCTTGGATCTCTCCTTCTTCCTACCCCTACTTTCTACATTCAAATAATTTCCAGATGATGATTCCTCTGTACTCTTCCTATGAATTTCTTCATTCAAGATTATACTAACCACATCATTAAACTTCAAAATATTATTAGCAGATGTTGTATTACTAACAACCATTACCAAGTTATCCCAACTATTAGGCAAAGAACATAAGAATAAAAGTTCTTTTACTTCATCATCAAATGGTATATCAACCGATTTTAATTGATTTACAATAGATCGGAAATAATTCAAATTACTAGATGCAGATCCACCTTCATGCATCTTAGAACTAAATAATTTCTTCATCAAATAAACTTTATTTGAAGCACTAGGTTTCTCATATAAATTAGCAAGAGATTTCATTAAGTCTACTGTAGAAGTCACTTCTGTAATATTGGAAGCCATGGATGCTGCCAGGCTCAATCTTATAGATCCCAAATCCTTTCTCGTGAAGAATCTTCCATTCTTCATCACCATCTTTAAGTAGGTCTATACTTCTCATTGAATGGTAAATACAAATCTCTTTGATACAAATAATCCTCAATCCGCATCTTCCATAATTGATAATTTTAGCCATCAAATTTCTCTACCTTGTATTTGTTTTCTTGTCATTGTTGTAGCTCCCACTCAATCAAAACCATCCGAGTAAATCCTGTCAAAACACAAAACCCTCAAACAAAGCTCGATACCAATTGTTGGGGTTAGCACATCGGTTGTACAAACAATATATCAGATCTAAGCATACATGCAAATATAAGAAGATATTCTACTAGTAGAAATATACAAAACATGAGACATAAATCAACACTAGATTTAATGTGGTTCACCCAGTGTGGGCTACGTCCACCAAGAAACAATATAATCTATTAGCCAAAGATTTGATAAGATATACAATGAAGATTTACAATATTCCACACCTTTCGATGTACACTACCTTCTTTCTCTCAAGTTTTTTCTTCATCACCAAGAATTATATCTCTCTCACCAAATTTTGCAAGTTCTTTCTAATTATTGTTAATCATTACTTATAAACCCTAGCTTTTATGCTTATATAGTCATTTATAGACTTAGGGAACTTAGCCATGCAATTACAATCAATAGATATACTTTAATGCTAAAAATAGATCTAATTCCCGAGAGTTAATTAAAACATCCTCATTGCAGTAATTGACCTTAGTTAGAACTAACCTCTTCTAGTTCCTCCCTTTCTTGAATGATGCTGGTCATACCTAAATGATTTCGGTCCTAGGTGACTGATGTCGGTTCCCCTAACCGATGACGGTTAATATATTTTCCAAAGAAGTTTCCATTGCATGCTAAACTAAAGTAATTGAGCTCTACAACTCAACAACAAGGGGATCCTTAACATTCAAGGGCTTAACATTGGTGAATTTATTTTAAGATTGGTTGTTATTATGGAAAGGATTCCTATTAGAATAATACTGTTGGTTCTAAGGTTGGTAAGGACAAGCATATTTCTATTGTTTCCTCTTAAGAACTACCAATTCATTTCTAAAAGTTTAAAGCAATGATTTAACCTCATGAAGATAATTTGATAGGGAAAGTGCATATGGAGTTGGTTGAATGGGCACCGAGAGGAAGAGGAGAAATAGTTGTGATTTGTGGGGAACTCAGGATATAGAGGAATTGGTGGTCTTGGACCTTTTTCCCAAAGTGTGGATCAAGCAATTTTTAAGCTTTTATGGTAATATCGTAAGCATCGTGAAACATTGTACCACCCATCAACTAAATCATGACCAAAATATCACTATTCAAAACCATTAAATAATACAAAATGCATTATTTGGGGAAGGATTTATCGAAAATGAAATCCTGCTCCAAGTTTTCTAGAAACACAAATTGAAATCTCCCATGAAATCTTGAGGGTCTCTCTTTTGAATCTACACAAATTGTTTCACAATGATCAATTTTTTTATGAAAAAAGATCTTATATAATATTAATGCAATAATATACAATATATATTTCAACAAAAAGTGGGTGATATGATAGTGCACCCCAAAACCACAAATAAACTAGGTTGAGCCTAGGAGAATGCCAAACAAACTAGGTAGTGCCTAGGAAACCATTAGACCAAAAAATTATGTAGCTATAGAAAACTTTCCTGAAGCAAGAGGATCATGATCATCTCGACTAACTTGAACTTGGGAGGTCCTTGCCAAAAACCGAATGTCCCAACCATTGGGATTCTCTTCTTCTTTATTTTCCTCTTCCCGGTGGGATGGACAGAGAGAGGTGAAGAAGCTTCTCATAGGGATGTAGTGTCAGGTGGGTATAGGTTCCACCATCCAAAGGTGTGCATGGGTTAGGGCCAAAGGTGATCCGCACTTTGAGTTGACAAGTAGGGGATTTCCAAGCTTCTTGCTAACGAGGTGGTGGTGAATGTCTCCTCCATTGTTGAGGGCATGGCAAGTGATGATCCCGACTGAAATAAAGTTGTTGAAAATGGTTATGACGACCACCACACCATCCAGAGAGGAGTGCCAAGATGGCAAGGGTGGCTCTCGGGTGACGTTACACAGGGCATATCTTGAAATTATTATAAAATTTGTAATTATATGATAAGTATAAAATTTAAGTGACAACATGAATGTTGCTAGTCAAAAATTTTTATTTTATAATATGGGATTGGAATCTCATTAAAATTATATAAATTCTATGTTTTCTTTAACATATAATTAGGAGATCAATTTATAGAATTGAGATTCGCAACATGAATTTTGCAAGTCAACAATTTTTTTTTGTAGTATAGGATTGGAATCTCATTAAAATTATATGAATTCTATGTGTGATTTAACATATAATGGGTTAAAGCCAATTTTTATTTTATAGGAAAATAATGTTGTATCCAATTGGATACTTATGGATGATGTAGGGAAATAAAAAGTTTAATTTGTAGTGAATAAAGTGCATGAGGTAATGTGGATTCCACGAATTCAATATAAAAATATGACTTTTTTCAATGTATCATAATTCAAAGTTTTTATTAAGGATAAACAGTTTTTAAAGGGACTATACCCTATTTACAAAAAAGCTTAAAAGCCAAAGATAACAGTAAAAACAGTCCAAAGATAAAAGGGACTAAATCCCTTTACAATGAGGCTCAAAAGCTAGATACAACAGTAAAAACAACAAAAAGGATCATAATCCATGAAGAACATGAGAAACAACTATAGTTTAACCAAGAACTATAAAAAGGATCAAAACAGAGACAAAGCAACATCAAAACAACAAGAAAACATCTTCCCGATGAAGAACACAACAAAATGGAAGCAAATCTACTTGACTAATTTATCAATCTTCATCTTTACTTTCTGCAGAGAACTAAATAATGCTAGGGCAAAGACATGGGAGGGATCATTCTTGTCTAATTATGAAAAGACCAAGTCCCTTGTAGTTTCTGAATCCCAAATGACAGTTGGAATTTCATTGAGAATACAAACACTTTTGACATGTCGTTCCATAAAGTTGTAAATATCTTTAAGCACATAGATGGCACAACCATGTCACCCTTTAACATTACCTAGTCTATTATCCAAAGAGTCGGGTTTCTTGAAAATTTGTAAAAATTTCTCATTATCCATGGCAAATTCAGCTAGCATATTTCTCTTACCTTCACTTTTACCAATCTACTTGAGTTCATCTTTGAGGTCCATAACTTACCTTTCCAACTTATCAAACCCGCTTAGAAGCCCTTTTTCTTTTTCTTTAACAGAGTCTTCAATGCGATTCTTGATATGAAGCGGGTTTTTGGTTGATTCAATCTCTTTATTACTATGAAGAAACCTATGAGAGGGGTACATGGGATTCTTGATTATGATTTTTTGGCTAGTGGAAGCCGATGGGATCATTGGAATCTGTAAAGGGGTAGAAGCAGGACAATAGGAATGGATTGAGAATGTGAAAGAAAATGGTGATGGATCAGAAAATAAGGCCTTGGTGTAGGGGGACAACACGAGTATGATTTTGGAACTCAAGAATAGAGCGTTCCAGTGAGTTCAAAAGGTAATGTGGGAAATTAACAGTTAAATTCCTCCTAAAATGATTAAGGAAGACCAAATGCTTAAAAGGAATCATCACATATCTTCCCTCAAGAGTGACATACCTGACCATCATTCGTGAAATTTCAGCAAATGGCTTTGGAATAGAAGACACTTTTATACCAACCATTACATATTCAAGATTTTCTCCTTCATCAAGGAATTTCTTTGCTTCAACATTCCTATCGACATGTTTGCTGAAGAATTTTTCCCCATCTAAGCTCAATCCCATGACTTGAGCAATGAGCTCTTCAGTGATTTTGATGCTGATATCTCCATATTCAACTACTCTTTTCTTCCAACCATTCATGAATTGAATTGAGATATCTTGGTCATGACCACTGCATTTTTTCTATGAGATTCAAAACCCCACCCATTTGTAAATACTTCCACAAGAGCACATCATTCTTCTAGGACGGGTCATGAATAAGTTTTGTTTTGTAAGGAGGCCCACCCATTATGTTGTCATTTCTTCCTTGGTTCGCAATGGTAAAGTTTTGATCCCAATACCACCTTTATCACTATATACCCAGAAAGCATGTGAAATCTTAATGAAATTATTAACCCTACATGTGAAGTTAATAATCACTTTCCCATCGGCAGAGGGATATGTACCTTGACCAGTAGAAGGTCACCACTAAACCAATTTTGCATGTTGTTACTAACTCCATAGTTTGCCAGACTATCTGCCACTTTATTACCTTCACGATAGGAATGTATAATCTTGTAATTATCAAAATCTTTACAAATCTCTATATCTTCATAAATAAAATCTCTAATGGTCCAACTTGGAGGTTTATTTTGATTTAAGAGATTTATAATGTTTAAAGAGTCCCCTTCAATTATAGTATTTTAAATATTACAGTCTCTTACAATCCTTATCCCCCATAATGCTACTAGAGCTTCAGAATAATGATTTGTCTAATGACCCATATTTCCTGCAAATGCAGCAACAAAACATCCTCTAGTGATCTCTAATCACCCCACCTCCTCTTGAAGCTCTAGGATTTCCTTTGGAAGCTCCATCAAAATTCAATTTATACCATGAGGTGGGTGGCTGAATCTAATGTATTGAAGATCTCACAATGTTGTTGTTCCGTTATTCAATGTTATCTCGTATTAATCCTCCAAGAAGCAATAATTTTTCCATTTCCTTGGGATATAATCTATTTTTTGGAGGTCTAAACCTTTCAATGTTATCCTTGACATTAATAACAATTTCTTTAAAAATTTTGGTACAAACATGTCTTCTATTCCTGAAGATAACATCATTTCTTACTTTCCACAATCTCCATATGGTATGAGGAAGAACCAGACTCCATAATATCCTTATCATGCAATGTTTATATGGTGGATCCCGTTGCTTCCATGTCTACAAGACAAGTATGAGGAAGATTCCAATGAAGATTGAAATTTGTAAAGATTAGACTCCAAACCTTGAAGCATACTCACAAGTGTAAGAAAAGATGCTTAATGTCTTCGATTTATTTTTATACATGAAACATCATTAGGCATAATAAAACCCTTTCTAATAAGATTATCATAAGTGAGAATCTTACCTTTTAGAACAAGCCACATAAAAAAGTTGACTTTTGGGGTTAATTCAGGCATCCAGAGTTTGTTCCACTTTATATCACTTTGGTGAGCATCAAAAAAGTATTGTATTCGACTTGACAAAATAATCCCCATCAAAAGATTCCACCCATATGAGCTCATCTTTGTTGTCCTTTTGATTAATAGGAATGAGAGAAAGTTGATTTTGTAGAGAAGATACAACAGGTTACAAATTTTCCATATCCACTTTGAGTTTCTTCCAATTCCTCTTATTTCTAGTCAACTCAATGTAGTCTTTGACATTATTACCATAATTTTTAATTAGACTATCTTTTATGGAACCAAAAGTATCACTCAATCTGAAATCAGTCCAGGTATCATGCCAAAAATTAATATCCTGCCCATTACCAAATTTCCATCTACAACCCTTAACAAGAATATGCCTGATTTGAAGCAAGTTGTTCCAGAATATGGAGCCATTGGGAAGTTGATCAAAAGGAATGAACTCACATTTTGTTGAGATAAGTATTTTATCCTAATAAGCTTAGTCCAAGGTTTTTTTTCCTTCACTAATCTCCAGCCAAGTTTGGCAATTAAAGCAACATTCATTTTTTTGATATCCTTTATCCCCAAACCACCAATCTTTTTTGGAATACAAACCTGATCCCAGGCTACTAAATGGTATCTAAATCTTTCTTCTGTCCCATGCCATAATTGTTTTTTTGAATTTTCTCAATACTATCCACAATCGCTTTGGAATACTATACATTAACATGATATATATGGTCAAATTCTAAAGAGTTCTTTTGATTAACAAGCATTTTCCAGCACTGAAAGAATAGCTCCTTTCCATCCAACCAATTTTTTCTGAAATCTATCTAACAAGGCATTCCAAATAACATTAGAGACTTTAGTAGTGCTCAAAGGTAGTCCTAAATAAGTTCTTGTAATGAGCTGATTTTACACCCCAAAATGAGTGCAATTATTTTTTGCCTATTAAAAGGAGTATTGAAGAAATACACCAAGATTTTGTCAAAATTGTCTTTTTGACAAGAAGTTACTTCATAGAATTTGATAATATTTTTTAAAGCTTTTGCTTCAATAATAGAGGTTGTAGACACCCTAATTTCACATATGTCCTAAATCAATTAATTCCCTAGCTCATTTCCCACAAAAATACATTTCGAATTAATCAAATATAATTTGATTAATTATCCATTTCAAAATCCAAAAATAACCCAATCCTCACCACATGTCATTATTCTCCATGTTTTTCTACCATTGAATTAAAAATTAAAAAAAAATCCTAACCCACTCTTAATGTTCCCCACTCACCTAAAACACTCCACTTATGAATTAAAAATACAAAATTAAATCCTCACCCATTCTTCGTGGTCCCCACTCACCTAATCTTGCCCACATTTTCAAACCATGATTACTTAAATTACTCTAAGTTAATCAATCCCCAGTGCTATAAATACAATCTTACCCCTCCCTCTAAGACATGAAGAATAAGCTTGAATTCCTGTCTAATTTCTTGCATCCTTTAAACAAAGAACATCCTTATGCCTCATCCTAATGCCCAAATAGCCTCATCTTAAAGCATCCCAAATCCATAATCCTTTTACCCATATGGTGCAAAAGTAAGTGGATCATTATTGTAGGAAGGCCTTGCTCCATCTTGAAGAAAATCACCTACATATCATGCAATCGGGGCTCAATCCATGTTTCCTATCCCATTATAAGGTTTTTTAAGGAACACAAAGGAGGAGGTATTATTGTTAGTATTTTATTTCCTTGTTAGTAGTGCATTTTTGCTAGCTTACATTCTAGCATGCCCATTACTTTTGATCTGTTACCATTGATTCCCCAATTAGTAGTTTTATCCATCCTTTGTTTATTATTGTTTGTTATTATGTCTTTTTCTCGTGCCTTATGGCCTCCTTTGGTTAACCTTCACATTATGGGTAGTGTTTTTGTTGTACGGTGTCATGTGGTGAATCAGAGTAGGCTATAGTAACAATGAACCTACAATGTTTGTCTGCGCTTTGATCTCCTCGGTGCTCGGTGTTTAGAAGAAGAAAATCCATCATTAGATCTCGATACTCATGGACCGTGATGAGTTATTCCTATTATTACGATGTTTGCAGAGATTACGTTTAGTCTAGCTTTTCAATTTCTAGTTTTACGATGCCCATTTTTGTCGTCATTTTTTTCTTTTTAAAAATATTTCTTGCAGCCTACAATATCATATATCCTTCCTAAAAATAACAAAAAAATATGTATTGGTCTTAGTTATTAATAGACTTGTAGTTCATAGTTTTAAAATCACTATCGATTGTGATTTCCAAAAAAACAAATAAAACAAATAAAACCAAAAAAATCACATTTTGAGTTCTATTGTCATGGGAAATCAATCTAGAAAATTATTTTAAAAGTTGTCTCTATTCCATTTGATTTGATATTCGAATTCGTAATAAATACTAATCGTAATTATAATGATAACATTATATAACTTTGGTATTTTAAAAAGTTTTCTGGTTTATATTATTTCCGTCTATGATTCCTTGTATACACCTGCAAAAAAGCACAAAAACAAGTCATTATTATTACATAGCAAAAACAAACCAAAAACAAAACAAAACACAACAATTTATTCTCCTAAACCTATCCTACCTAACTAAAAAAAAAAACCTTATCCTACTACTCGGTCTTCGCTAAGCCAAGTCTTTTCTAAATTTCACTCGAAGGTCTCCCACTTTCAATCCCAACTCATCCCTCATCCCACATCACCCCGTGTCTTAGACCACTCGGCCACCACAAACCCCAACTCCCATCCTATGGCATCCCCTCATTTATATTACTTTCTTCCTAACTCCTTGTCAACCCACCACTCCCCGTCTTCTCCTCTCACCCATCCTAGATCACAATCTCCTATCCGAACTCCTCTCTCTCCCCATCCCCAACTCCCGCAATCCACCCAGATCTCACTTCCCAAAACCGAACTCCCTCACGGACCTTCCTCTCGACCCGACTACCCACATCTTACTACCCACTAAACAAGGCTCCACACGAGCCCTCTCCCTCGACCCCCACATCAAATCCTCTCCACAGACCACTCCACTCTCAACACAGCCCCATCCTCGACCCACTCTCTCCTCGAGTGGCATCCACTCTCCGTTTAGTAACATGGTACTGCATCCTCTCTCCCTCAACTTGCCTCCATCCCCACTTAGCCACTCACTCGGCTCTTCACCCAACTCCCATGTCCCCTGGTCAACTTTGCGAAACTCCACATAGCCCGCTCGCCACCTCCCTTCCATGTCGACCCTCTTATCCCCCTTTCCACATTGAACATTATCCCATTCCCACTTCCAAACTCCTCTTAACACCGAGCATTATCTAGCATTCTTGATAAGGTAGTGCTCGACGATCTAAATCTACAATTCCTTACTATTGTTCTTATTGATCTCTTGCACGTGACAACTATCGCTAACCCTGAAAAATTATACCATGTTTTACCACTCTATTGTGATGGCACCGGGCTCCTAGTGATTATTCATTTCGGATTGCGAATCAATATTTGATGCGGAGTAATTATGTTCAGAGAATCCTATATTTATTCACATATCTCGTATGACCTCTTCATATTTCTATGGTGACAAATGAGCTAGAACTTTCAATTCAAGCAAATACTCGAATGTTGGAAAATTGATAGTGTTTCATTTAGTATACACATTACCTTTGTTTCATCTCCAGATTTCTCGTCTCTAATAGCTCTATTGCTCGATCTATCTATTCCCACCCTTTTTGTGCCTTGCTCAACCATACTAGATGTTTTATACTAGTTCCTAAGACTAATTTTCTAAGTTGTGTTACCATAGTAGCTTCGTTAAAAAAATACAAAAAAATTGAGTTGTGTGTCCAACTCATTATTTTTCATACACGGTGTAGAGGATTCCACATCTCCATTTATTTTTCTCCTAGATTTGTGTATTTCTTCATGATTTCACCGTGTATTCTCATTCACCGATCTATCTTATTCAATATATAATTCCTATCTATATTATTCATGGTGAGGTGTTCACGACCAAATCTTTTCTAATAATCAAATTTGAAGTTTCTTTGGAAATTCTGAACATATCTCGACTCATCAACCCATTATTATAATGGCACATGCTAAGCATTGATATGAAATTGATATGGGAATTTCTTAGTGGTATTGAAAGAACGTTGGCATTAAGATCTGGACTTGGGTTGCTCCACGCCGAAAGATTTAATTACTTCATTACCACATGGATCGATTTTCAAAGACTATTTGTTTCTTTCATACTCGGTCCACCATCATTTCTCTGGTCATGATATTTCGATGATGATTTCCAAATTCTAGTGGAAATTTAACATGAGGGAGATCAATTTCATTCACACGGATTTCGAAAGGAGATTCCAGCAAGGAAGGCATGATGGTTTCCCAAACAAACACAAATATAATCGAGTTGTGGATTGTAATATTTCTTCGGCAAAACCGATACATACTCGCCTAAATCCCAAGCTAGGAAATGACGTGAGGATAGATCAAATTTGTTTATTTATTTCTTTATTCTACTTTTGTGATAATATTATAAACAATTTGCTAGTTATCAACACCTTTATGTCTCCGCCCAAATAATGTCTCACCATGTGCTTGATTGTAGCTCCCAACAACACTTATAACTTTCAATTGTCATAATACGACCTCATACATATATTCCAATCTCATTCACCATTTCAGCGCCTCCTTTTCCTTATAAGTCCTCCATATACTATCTACATTCACGTTTCTTACTCCACTCGGCTTTCACATTAGGCTCTTAATTTCAATTCACATTTCCTTCATCATCCATCAAAGTCCACATTTTTGTCACTTCTACCTTCCCACTCCCCTTTTCATTTTCCTTTTCCTTTCCATTTAACCTACCAACCTGATCCGCCATCAATCCTCTTCCTATTTCTAAGTGACCTCATTATAGACCACTTTTCATTCTCATTATGTCACCTGGCTACTAGTCGATTTAGGTCCTTAATTTAGGTCATAAGACTACTTATTTACATAATAAGTTAGTCTTATGTTTATTTATTTTTAATTCATTCGTTTTAACTCGAATGTTTACTTATTTTCTTACCTAATTTAAGTCTTTGAGACCTTTAAGACTTCAATAAAATTCATCCATTTGATCAAATTAATATAAATTCCAATATTTATCCATCAAATCATGGGTCACTTAATATTAGATTTGTGTGCAATAATTAGCTATTTTAGCATTTCATTTTCATGATCAATTTTGTTTGTTTCGTGCATCATAATAACCGTTTTTAGAAATTACTTTTTTGTGAATTTGTGTGTAGGAAAATTTTTAATCATGTTCTTGCAAGACCTTTTCACCATTATTTTATCACCACAATCTTGTTAACTAATACAAGATGCCACTTAGGCTCCATAAAACAATATTTTTGCCTTACATTACAATTTTCCATGACGACACTTCTGGTAACATTGTTAACGCTCTTCTTTCGTTGTTTTTCATTTTTGTGAAGATAATCGTTTTTTTAATATTGGTAAATAGTTTTTCAAAGGGACTATACCCTTGTGTACAAGAGAAGGCCAAAAGCCGGAATAAGAGAGAGGAGCGAGAAGAAGGCATGAAGCAAAGCACAAAAGCTACAGCGAAGAACAACGAAGCCCAGAATAGCTACACAAACGAGACTTAACAGAAAAACAACGGCAAAAAAACAGCAAGCCTACAGCCAAGAAGCGTAAAAAAACAATAAGGACCAGCAAAAGTAGTCGGGACTACTTCTTGGCCGCTTGATCAATACTCATCTTTACTCTTTTCCAAGCATGATACATGCCCAGCGTGGTCATATGAGCAGCATCCGTCTTATCGAGCTCCTCTCTGGTTCTTTTGCTCTCTTTCTCATTGCCCCAAAGTGTAGCCGGGACACCGCTAAGCTGTGAAACACTTCTTGCATGACCTTCGATGAACTCCTCGATGGCCCTGAAGGCTGCAATATTATACTCATGCCTAGTCTTCATCTTCCCTAGGCGGGAGTCTAAGGAGGTCAGTTTTTTATATATGTCATCAATCTGGCTATTGCCAATGCTCCCTTCCCCCTCAATGCTTTGTTTGCCTTTTTGCTTAGCAAGGTTTTTAACCTCATCCTTCAGCAAATTGAGCTCAGCCTCTAAGGCCTCCAATCTCCTAGAAGGGTTGTCCGTTGGTGCCGCCTGGGGACTGGCACTACTAATGTTCAGCAGATCACGAGCAACGTCCTCCAAAGGTTCAACCCCCTCAGCAATAGACTCAAGGTTGAGTCTCCTAGAAGCCCTGGTGACACGTTTAGAGGTAGAGACAGGGTGGGTGGCAGGGGCAGCAACAGGAGGAGAAGAAGGAGAAGCATGAGCAGCCGGCATGGGTGTAGCAGCACCGAAGGCGGGGGCAGCAGCAGGGGCAGCAGGGGAGACAGGACTGACAGCAGCGGAACCCAACAAAGCCGGGCCGGGAGAGGAAGGGAGACCGGGGAATTTAATAAGGCAGTGCTTGTGAATAAGCAAAATAAGCCCTTGGTGTAAGGGAACCGCCCGGGTATGCTTCTGGAACTCCATAATGGAGCGTTCAAGAGAATTTAACAGATAGTGAGGGAAGCAAACCAACCTACTCCTACGAAAGTGATTCAAAAAGACAAGGTGCTTGGCAGGGACAGTAACAAACCTGCCTTCTAAGGATATGAAGCGAATCATCATGCGGGTGACTTCGTCATACGGGGGTGGAATTGAGTTAACAAGCAGACCCGCGGTGTTGAATATGAGCTTCTCCTCCTCCTCCACAAATCTTCTCTCTTCAACCTCTTTGATAACCCTCTTGTTGAAGAAGCGGTATCCTTCCAAGCTGAGGCCAGTCGCTTCGGCTATGAGTTCCTCATTAATAAGAATTTTCTGCCCTCCATAGTCGACCGTCCTCTCATTCCACTCCTTGGCAAAGCGAACAGAGATGCTTTGATCATGTCCTTGCACTCTTTCCACAAAGTTGGTGAATCCGCCGATGCTAAGAATGTTCCAGAGCTCAGTGTTTTCTTTCCAGTCAGGGTCCGCGCACGGCTCAATCTCGGGGAGGCCTCCCATCTTCACAATGATGTGCTGGTTACAACAATTTTCAGAATACCTTTGGGCGTTGAGAGTGGTTCGTTTCTTACTGTTGCGGGTCGCATAGAAATGGGAACTGTAGCCGTTGGTCCTCCCACGAACGGCTGTATGATTGCCGATCTGAGCCTGCGTGGAGTCACGTGAAAACCCTTTCCCTGTCAGCTTTCACCTTGTAGTTATCTTCGGTTTTCGCGGAGCTTGGCATCCGACTATCAACAGCTATTGTACCTCCCGCGTGCGCTGTTTTTAAATTTAGACATCTCCACTTGAAGTTCCGAAACAAAATCTTGCTATCATTTGAAGTAGATATCATTTGCCACGCCAAATAAATTAAAACAGCACATGTGGAAGAATTTATGGATTTCCTCCAAAGATTAAGGCATGTCTCTAGAGATTGTTTGCGTGTGAAGGTCCGCATGTATGCTGTTGTGAAGCTGATTAGGGATACTATCATTATCCCAAATAGTGAAATTTATATTAATGCCGTAATTGGCCAATGCATCGGCCAGCTTATTTCCCTCCCTGTAAGAATGTATTATTCTGATGCTGTTGAAGGTATGACTGATGCTTATGGATTCAGAGATAAAATCTTTGATATTCCAGCTAGGAGAAGAGGACTGATTAAGCAGTTTAATAATATTAAGGGAGTCCCCTTCAACAATGAGGTTCTGGATATTTTGGGTCCGTGCAACTCTCAATCCCCATAGAGCAGATAAAGCTTCTGCAAAATGATTGGTTTGGATTCCCATTTTTCCAGCATATGCAGCAATCAAATTACCTTTATGGTCCCGTATTGCTCCTCCTCCAGCTGCTGTTCCAGGGTTCCCCTTAGAGGCTCCATCAAAGTTCAGCTTGAACCAATTTGATTCAGGGGGATGCCATTTAACCAAAGATCTATCCACACTATTCCCGGGGTTGCTCCAATATCCGATCTGCCAATTTGATAAGATGTGCTTTTCATTTTCAGGGTAACAATTGTTCTTGGGTGGTTTAAATCTGGCCATGTCCTCTTTGATGCCTTGGGAGATCTTGCCAGTAGTGAATTTAAAATTCTGCTTCTTATTTCTAAAAACGATGTTATTTCTATCCTTCCAGATCCTCCAAATTAAATGCGGGATGGCTAATTTCCAGATTCTTTTGATAGCACAATGTCTGAATGGTGGGTTCCATTGATTCCATAGCTGAATAAGATCCTCCGGCATCACCCAGAGAGCTTCAAATTTGGAAAGGACAAAGTTCCAAGTTCTAAAGGCATAATCACAATGTATGAACAGATGGCTAATGTCTTCATAGTTATTCCTGCAAAGGTGGCACCAATTGGGAATGATAAATCCTCTTTTCATCAAATTGTCAGTGGTGAGAATTTTGCCTCTGATGGCCAGCCAAAGAAAAAAATTTATTTTGGGGGTTAACTCAGGCATCCAGATCGAGTTCCAGTTAAAATCTGATTGGTTACTGTGGAAAAGACTGGTATAACCAGATTTGACTGAGTATTTACCATCGTGTGAATTGCTCATCATCCTTGGAATCCAACTGACACAAAGGGAAGAGATCTAAAAGGTCTTGGAGGGAGGAGATAATTTGTTTCAGTTCAATACTCTCCATAGTAAGTCTTTTCCACTTCTTGTTGGTGCCATTTCCATCAATGTAGTCCTTGACTTTGGTTCCATACTTTCTTATAAGGCTGTCCTTAGCACTCCCAAATCTCTCCAAGAGATTATCATTGGACCAGTTATCCTCCCAGAAGTTTATGTCGCTGCCATCCCCAACTTTCCATTTGCTTCCCTTCTTAATGAAGTTTCTACTCTTAACCAGATTATTCCAAAAAATGGAACCATTGGGGAGTTGCTCATCATGCAGATAGGAGTAAACAGTTTGCTGATTCAAGTATTTTGTTTTAATAACATCAATCCAGGGTTGTTTCTCCGAAAGCAATCTCCAGCCCATCTTAGCAATGAGTGCCTCGTTCATTTTCTCAATATCTTTTATTCCCAGCCCTCCCCTAGATTTTGGGGTGCAGACTTTATCCCAGGCCACAAGGTGAAATCTGAACTTTTCTTCCATGCCTTGCCATAAAATTTTTTTCTGAATCCTTTCCACTTTCTCTCTGAAGGAGGAAGGAATTTTGAATAGTGACATGATATATATGGGCAAACTTTGGAGTGTGCTTTTAATTAGAAGGCACTTACCAGCACTAGAAAGAGTGGTCCCTTTCCAACCGGCCATTTTTTTCTGAAATCTCGTCAATAAATCATCCCACACCGTGTGAGAGACTTTCTTCGTGCCAAGAGGGAGGCCTAAGTATGTTGCTGGAAGAGTACCAATTTTACAGCCCAGAATTTTAGCAATCTTGAGCTGTCTTTCCCCAGGGGTGTTAAAGAAAAAAAGGATGCTTTTGTCGTAATTGATCTCTTGCCCGGAAGCAGATTCATATAGCTGCAGAAGAGCCTTGATAGCTTTAGCTTCTACAACTGAGGCCAGAAGAAGAAGGATGGTGTCGTCTGCAAACTGTTGATGAGAGACAGCTTGGCTGAGAGAAGTGGGTTTAGAACCATTTAAAAGGCCGACTTCCACCGCTCTGTTAATTGTTCTACTAAGGCTGTCAGCCAGAAGGATGAAGAGAAGGGGGGAGATGGGGTCTCCCTGCCTTAGACCTCTACTGCTGGTGAAGAATCCCACAGGCTCTCCATTAACAACCACAGAGAACCTGGCTGTAGATATACAAGACTTAACAATTTTTCTAAACTTTTATGTGAACCCAAATTTAGATAAAATCCTGTCAAGGAAGACCCAAGAAACTTTGTCAAAAGCTTTATTCATATCAAGCTTAAGGATCATGTTTGCCTTTTTGTTATTTTCCATAGAATGCATAGTTTCGTGCACCATAATCACACCGTCTTGTATTATCCTGCCTTTAATGAATCCACTCTGCTGCCTTGAGATGAGATCCTTCATTATGAGCTGCAGCCTAGAAGCAATAATTTTGGTAAAGATTCGAAAAATAGCATTAACAAGACTGATAGGTCTGAAATCCTTGAAATCTTTTGCATCCATTTTCTTAGGTGCCAGCACAATGTGTGTGTTATTGAGTTCTTTTAGAAGATTTCCCGATCTATAAAATTCATTAACCGCTTTGAGTAGATCCTCCGAGCATATTTCCCAGAATTTCTGAAAAAAATTAATGGAGAATCCATCCGGTCCAGGAGCCTTATCCCCCTCAAGAGAAAAAACAGCCTTTTTTAGCTCATCAAGCGTGACCGCTTTAGTGGTATCTCTGAATTTCTGGTCCTCAATATCATTCTGAGGGATGGCTTCTAGCATGAAGGAAATAGCTTCCGGATTGCTGACATTACTCTCTCTAAGAAGATTTTTGTAGAATTCAAGTGCTTGTTTCTTAATGCTGTTTGGATCTTTAGTGATACTTCCGTTGCTTTTAGAAACCTCTAGGATCCTATTACTGGCTCTGTGCTTTAGAGTGGTCATGTGAAAGAACTTGGTGTTCCTGTCCCCCTCTTTAAGCCAGATAGCCCTAGATTTAAGGCGCCAAAAGGATTCTTCTCTACTGCAGATCGTGTGCAACTCAGAAAGAATTTTCTTTTCATTTACTTCATCTTCAACCGATCTCCCATAGTATCCATCTTTAACTCAAGATCCCGAAGCTTCGTTTTAACTCTTTCTTTTTCCGAAGATGTTTCCAAAACATTTTTGTTCCAAAGTTTGACTTGTTTTTGACATTTTTGAGTTTTTGG
Organism: Taxus wallichiana var. yunnanensis; assembly: GCA_018340775.1. Classification (NCBI taxonomy): domain Eukaryota; kingdom Viridiplantae; phylum Streptophyta; class Pinopsida; order Cupressales; family Taxaceae; genus Taxus; species Taxus wallichiana. The sequence goes on along the minus strand of CM031244.1, from coordinate 367,690,534 downwards.
ACCAATCAGATCTTTGGCAAAGGCTGCCTTCCCCATTCCAATCCCACCATTCCTTTATTCTATCATAGATATCAACGTGCTCCATCCACATTTTTTCAAATTTGAATGAGCTTCTTTGCAGTTTGGTCCAATTTAGAAAGCTTAAAGCAATCGGATTATGATCCGATCCACCTAAGGCGGGGAAGAGAGGTAAAAGTCTTGTGAAGATAATCGTTATCGTTGTTTTGCAATCACAATTAATTACCATAATTATTAAAATTTTACAAAAATATATTCCAATTATATTTTCCTATGCTCTTTTCATGTGCCTTGAAGCGATCCAAAAAATAAAAAATGGTTGCGATTGTTTAGTTTCTTGTTCTAACATTGCAGGATCCATTTCCTTATTATTTTATGTTTCTAGCTATCGTCTCAATCAATTTTATTTCATCACACTATTGATATTTGTTCGGTCATTGGTTGTGTATGCTCTTTTCCTGTGCCTTTGAGCAATCTGGAAAATAAAAAATAGCCATGATTGTTTTTCTTCCTAACATTTTGTCTGTAGGATAACTACTAATTTGTTTTTCTGTAGGACCGTGTCACTAGAATATTGTCAAAACACAAAAATATATATATATCCCGCACAACTACCACCATTCAAAAGAAAATTACAAAAAAAAAAAATAGCATGCTTAGGTATGCAATTATTTTTCTCCAACGATTTATTTCAAGTTGGAAAGAAACTTTCATTTAATCATGTCGTCATTTTGTTTTTATACGTAGTTGAGGTGGATTTCATCACCACGAAAGCTACACCGGTGATGTGGACTTGACTACCATGCACCAACAACATTTGTATCTGCATTACACTTTAAGACCTAGTCTCATCACAACGCTTTGGTATTTACCTCGCCCGTTGTTCACTTACAGGTAATGTTGTTGTGTGGTGCACGTGAGTCACACATAAATAGTCAGTAATAAGGAAGCTCGAGAATCATCCCTATAAATCTTCAGAGGATTTATAAGTACAACAAACACATTCATCTCCCCATCACCTTCCACCTTTTCACAAAACCTGTTTTGGACGTGGTGATTCACACCAAAGTAGGAAAGTAAGAATTGGTGAGTCTCCTCCAATGCTCTAAGGGTTCCCTGTACCAATTATCTCCCCATACGAGAATTAGGTATATAAGAACTAGGGTATATCAGAAGATGCATTTTTTTGGAGTGATAAGAGCATGTATCCATCATTCTACAACATACTTGTATGATTGCATGAAACAATGATCGCTCTGAAGAATTTACCTCCCGAGCCAAAATAATTTAATCCACATGATTGCTTGCTATTTGTAAACAAAATAGTTTAGCATTGTTTTATCATAAAACTTGGTTGATATCAATGTGTTCATTATAAAAGTTCAAACCCTAGTTGTGTTCCACAAAAAAATCATTTCATGAACAATTCAATACCAAGCTAAAACATCCAAATAATCCCACAACGTAGACCAAAACATTGCATTGATTTCATTAGCTTGCGTTAGCCAACAATACATCTGTCATAGCTTGTCTTTGGCTATATCCAACTGATATTGAGTGACTTTCATTCACTCCCCATATCGTCAATTGTAAAAACATCATTCATAGCTCATTTTAAGCTATATCAAACTAATATTAGGTGACTTGTTTGAGTTCACTCATTATTTTGTCAACCATCGTGCTTATCCAAATCACAGCCAACATAAATCCTTTCATAACTCATTTTGAGCTATATCACAACCATATTGAGATTAACCTATTCGGGTTACTTTCCCTATCAACAATCCAGAGCTTATTCAAGCTAAATCTACACAACATGAAACAAATTCCCTAATAACTCATCTCGAGTTATATCACAATCATATTGAGATAACTTGTTACATTTACTCTCCTTATCGGTCATCACAAGCTTCTTCAAGCTAAATAAAAAGTAATCAAGTTCTCATTTAATCACACTGCTCAAAATTCCTACCCACTTTTTCAACTTAATCAGGCACATCTCATCATGGTATTCACACATAGTCACAATCATGAAAATGATGATGAATAAGTCGCACAACTAGAACTCACCAATGAAGAACAAAAAAGTCAATAGGGTGATAGAAAAAAACAAAAATGAATGTCTACTACGCATCCTAACCATGGGGGAAAACCTACTCCTTGACTTTGGAACTAAAAATTTAAAAAACTTATTGAAAACGGTGAATCAAGTTATCACAACGAAATACCAAACAATCAAAAAAGCTCTTCGGTGATGAGTTATTCACTAAAATCCAAGACTTAATAAAGAAAATTGACGAAGAAACTGCTAGAGCTGAAAGATTAAAAGACCCCAATCCGGACCCCAATACTCGACGATATTCTTGATAACTCATCCCTCACCTCTCCATTCACACAAGAATAAAAACATATGAAAGACACCATTCAAGGACTACAAAAATAATCAAAACAATTCAATTTTGAAGAATTGTGTCCTTATCCATTTGATATAGAGATATCACGCTTACCATTTCTATCATCCTTTGAAATCCCAAATTTTGATAAATAAAAAAGCAAAGATGACCCCCGTGAACATGTCAAGGAATTTAACATGCAATGTTAGGATGTCTCCTATCAAGACATGTACCTTTTATGATTATTCACCCAAAGTTTAGGAGGACAAGCTTTAGACTGGTTTTTCCATCTTCCCAAAGGGTTAGTCACAACATTCACATAATTATCGATAAATTCATCAAACATTTTCCCTATAACTTAGACTCAGAAATAACCATGCTTGATCTCTATAACACTAGGCAAATGCCACACAAAAACGTTTCCTCCTTTTTACAATGATAGCGAGGAATTACAAGCCGATTTCCTACTCAATACCCGAGAGACAACTAGTTATCATTTGTGTTCCTAATCTCAATGACGAATTATCATTCCACATGTAAATGCATTTTTGAATCATTTCAAATAAGCCATTGAAAAGGTAACGCAAATAAAAAAATCCCTAATTTCTAAGGGCTTACTTAAAGCACCCTTTAGGGACAAACCTTATCGAGACGCCTCTCGTAACCGACAAATCCAAATTCTTTAACTTTAATCGAAATATAGTAAACAAAGTGGCATTACGATTCCCTCCATATCTAAAACATTAAAAATAATCCCATCAACACATTAAAATCCAAACAACCAATCATAATCCCTAGAAAGGAAGTTCCTTCTCGGGACCGACAAAGATAGTTCACTCCTCTCAAAGAAAGTCTATCTAGTGTCTTTCGTTATTTGGAAAATGCCAATATGATTACATATCCCATTGTCAAACCCTTCAAAGAAGGAAAACCCAAACCAAATTGGTATAAGGAAAACAAATATTGTGATTACCATCGCATAAAAGGGCACTCTGAGATCGATGCATGCGACTCGCCATTATGTCCAAGACCTGATTGAACGTGGAGACATAGAAGTTGAAAATACCTCTCGAGACAAAAACACCTAATGAAAAAATTCACATGTTCAAAAATCACTTCCTAACCATGATAACTATTCGAAAGGTAAGGGTCAATCATCAAGAAATGTCAGTATGACTCAGTCATCTTGACCATAGGCTATGACCAAGACTTAGTGGTAACTATAAATATCAGAACCGATCGTGTGATCACCACTAGAAAGAAAAAAAATTTTGGGTCCCTACAAAGGAAAAATATGCCACTTCATCCCCCACATCACCTTCTAATCCACCATATAATTCCACCACCAATTCCACTCCAAAACCTACACCATCATTCAATATTGTCAAACATTTGGAGAAGACTGTAACAAAAATTTCCATCATGGAATTACTTAATTCTTCTCCCACACTACAACGCATCCTTATGTAAACATTTAATAACACTCGTGTCCCGAAGGACATCAATTCACAACAATTATAGGATTTAATTGCACATCTTACAGTCCCCTATCCTATTTTATCTTTTGGTCCCATTGATCTTATTAATCCCAACATCACTAATAATCATTCTTTATACATCAAGGGTTATATAACTCATCATAAGATCATGCACATATTAATAAAAAATAGATCTCGCATTGAATATTTGTTCCATGAAACTTTTACGTTGTCTAGGTTACACTAAAAATGATTTACAAAACAATATCATAACCATTTGTGGGTATGATAATAATGAGAGAAAGTCCGAAGGCACAATCATGTTGCCTCTCCAAGTTAGACCCATCACCTTAGACATGGTATGTCATGTGCTGGATGTAGAAGTTGCATATAACATTCTCATTGGTCAACCATGGATTCATGCCATGAAATATGTCCCATCAATGTTCCACCAATGTATTAAATTTTCTCATTTGGATAAGGAATTTATGTTACGTGTGGATTCTCAACCCTTTGAGTATTGTAGATTCATTGAAGGATGGTATTGATATGATAACTATTTTCCATCAATAGATAAGTATGCTCCACCTCACATAATCCCTAATGAAACACGCATCGATCGGATACATTGCCTAAAAATGATCTGAAACCATCATCTTCTAACCAAAACAAATTTTCCAATCCATTCTCTTCCGCTAGTCAACAATATTCCACCAGTCCTCCTTCCACTAATCAATCATCTTCGTCCACTAATAAAGCTTCTTCTTCCACCAACAATTATTCTTCCACCACACCATCTTCTTCCTTGCCTAGTCAAAATTCTTCATGCAACCACAACTCTTCTATTAAGATACCTTCTCCGTGAATAACCAACCTTCATCATTCAATCCACCCCTTCTTCTTATAACTCATTCTCTTCATTTTTTAAAACTACCAAACTAACTTCCCCACCACATGAGGTACCTATTGGTCCCCCATCCCACACATTTAAAATCATTGACACATGATGCGGTGTATATCAATTTCAAAAGATGTCGAATCATTTTATATCAATAAATCCCCACATAGCTACGACAAACCTAACGCTTCACATTTGAGAATCCATCCCACTTACCAAATGGGACAATCAATTTAGAAAAATTGGTTATCTTGACAACGAACATATTCCAAGTTCTTCAGGATCTTGGCTATATAATGATGACTTTGCTCCATGTTATAAGTCCCCTCAATTTATGAAAGCTCATCAAATAATTAAAAACATGTGATGTAAGGGTAAAGAACTTGGTCCAATCCAACGAGGTCATTTAGACCCGATTAATTGCACACAACATCATGGTAAAAATGGTCTAGGTTTCAAGGTGTTTGATGTTGCTCCCGTAGTAATTTCAAGTGATAACGATGACAAAAGTTTTGATCATGACACCCGGTCTCCACATAGCCTATTTGAGGACCTCGCAGAAACACATATTTTCTTTAAACATTTATCTCGTTAATGTCATCAATTTTTATGCTACCCATCCGAATCTCATAGACCATGGCCAACCACATCATGCGACCATGGACATGTTCCAAAATAATGAAGCCATCGAAGAATTCCTTGGAACTTGTGACCAAATCCCTACTTCCAACCATAAAAAGGATTTGAAATCAATCTAGATGAATCATCCTATTTTGGGAAAGAAATTAAATATTCAGTTCCTTCACCTTCAGAAAATTTGGATTAGAAGTGCAAACAGAAAATTTCCCATAGTCAAAATCTCATTGCCACCTTATCAAACAAACATGTCAATAAAATGTCTCAACATTACACACAAAAATAGTGTACCAACTCCCCTAAATCACCCAACACCGATGACCTACATCAACCATTAGCATCATTCTCTAAAAATGATACATCTAAAATGCTTGTAGAATAAACCAAAGACATAAAAATTGGCACCACCAAACAACCAAAAATTTTACAAGTGACATTAGTCCTGTCTAACCACGAATGCATGGAATTCAAAACACTCCTTATTGAATTCTAAGATATATTTTCATGGACATATAAGGACATTCTATTCCATGATCCATCTCTTGTAGTACACCACCTTGTGGTGCATATGGATGCAAAGCTTGTACAACAAAAACTATGCAAAATGCATCCCTAAGTTGTATTGCTCACAAAGCCAAACTCAAGAAACTCTTGGAAGATAAATTTATCTAACCTATTGATTATTTAGCATGGATATCTAACATAGTTCCCATAGCCAAGAAAACCCCCAACATCAGGATATGCATATACTTTCTAGTCATTAACAAGGATTGTCCCAAAGATGACTTTCCCTTGCCAAATATAGACATGATTGTTGATTTTATGGTAGGCCATGAAATGCTCTCCTTAATGGATGGATTTTTTGGTTACAATAAAATACGTATTGCTGAAGGGGATCAACATAAAATGGAATTTAATACACCATGGGGCACCTTCTATTATAAGGTCATGCCTTTTGGCTTGAAAACTGCCGATGCCACCTATCAATGAGCAATGACTGTCATATTCCGTGATATGTTACATGATATCATGGAATATTATGTTCATGATATATTAGCAAAATTAAAAACATGAATAGGGCATCTAGGTGTGTTGAGACACATTTTTGATAGATTATGTGAGTATAAGGTTTTTCTTAACCCAAATAAATGTGTGTTCGGAGTAACCTCTAGTAAATTGTTAGGGTTTATTATCTCACAGAGAGGCATATAAGTGGATCCTAAAAAATCAAAGACATTATGGAAATGCCTCCTCCTAAAAACCTAAAACAATTACGCAGTCTTCAGGGAAAAATACAATCTATTTGGCGTTTCATATCACAGTTGGCTGATAAGTGCCATCACTTCAACTAGTTACTCAAGAAAGATGCACAATTTCACTGGAACCATGATTGTCAAGACTCTTTTGCTAAGTTAAAAGAGTACCTCTCTATCCCACCTATTCTTATGTCACCAGCTTGTTGATAATTCCATGTTACTTTATACATTTTCCACCGAACATTCCATAGGATCTCTCATTAGCACAACATAACGCTCAAAAATAATAATAGGTTGTATATTACCTTAGTCGAACACTTATTGAGCATGAAGTACATTATTCCCAAATTGAAAAAGTATTCTTAGCGGTCTCCTTTTCATTCCATAAGTTACGCCATTACTTGCTCAATCACACAACTAAGTTGATTGCCAAGATTGATCCTCTCAAGTATCTCTTGTCCCGACCCATTCTCACGGGAAGAATGTCTAGTTGGGTCATACTACTTAGTGAATTTTATGTCAAGTTTGTTCCGTAAAAGGTAATTAAAAGAGAGGCCCTTGCAGACCAACTTGCCGAGGCACCCCTTCCTTACGTAACCACTTAATTTTTCTATTCCCGATGAAGATCTTCTACACATAGACATTGCACCATATTGACTCTATTCTTTGATGGATCTTGTAATCTCCATGGCTCAGGGGCCTGGTATTTTTCTTATCACACCTAGCAAACACAATATCCCCAAATAATTTCGATTAGCATTCCCATGTACCAAAAATATCTCATAATATGAAGCTCTAATCCCGTGATTAAAAATATCTATATCTTGGAATCTTATAGAATTAGTTGTATTAGGTGATTCTTTACTTATCATCAAGAAAGTTCTTGATGAATACTAGGTCAAGGATGAAAAACTTATCCCATATAAACGCATCGTGGATAGTATTCGAAGCTATTTTTGATTAATTAGATTTGATTAGATCCCCAAAATTCATAATAAATGTGTCAACGCTATGGCAACCATTGGATCCCGCTTAGAAATCGCAGCTAGTCAACCCTGGCACATTTTTCTTGTAGAAAATCTATTAATGCCTTCCTACGATCTTCCTGAAAACACTATGGTATGCAAAATCATGGGTCTAAATAACCCTTGTTACCATGATCTTTATACCTTCATCCATGATAAAACATTTCTGTCGACATAAAACCAATGCATAAACGTGCTTTAGCACAACGTGCCTCTCGATACACCATTTTAGCGAAAAATATTTATAAAAGAGGATATGATGGCACCTCGCTCTAATGTCTTAATCAAGAATAATCATCGAGTGTCCTAACTAAATTTTATTTTGGTATCTATGAATCACACACAAACGGTATAGCCTTAGCCAAGAAAATTCTCGTGAGTTAAATATTATTGGCCCACCATGGAAAGTGATGCATGTAATTTTTTCAAATTATTTCAAGCATTTAAAAAGCATGGAAATATCATCCATGTACCTTTCCAAGCATTGCAATCGATAACCACACCATGGCGCTTCTCTCAATGGGGACTTGACCTCATTGGTGAAATCGACCAACATTGTCTAATGGACATAAGTTCATCATTACCACTACCAATTACTTCACTAAATGGGTTAATGTTATGCCTCTCACTTATGTTATTGGTACAAAAATATCGAAATTCATTTTTAATAAACTCATCTGTCGATTTAGTATTCCATCCACTCGTCGTAGAGATAATGGAAAATAATTTAAAAACTAGGATGTAAAAGACCTAGCCAAACATTTTCACATCAAACTTAAGTGGTCCACTCCATACTACCCTTAGAGTAATGGTCAAGCGTAAGAAACAAAAAAAAATGTAAAATTCATCATGGAAAAATTGTCAACACCCATGGACGTAATTAACATACTCAAATTTATCCAACTCTTTGGGCTTACTGTAAATCTTACCACACGCCTACCGGAGCCACCCCATTTTCTCTCATTTATGGTTGTGAAGCCAATTTACCTATTGAGATAGAACTCCCATCCTTGAGAATATCCCTTAAAGATGTAATTAATGAGGATGAATACCGACAATCACACCTTTAAGAACTTGAGCTTCTCGATGAAAAATGACTTAATGCTCTCAATCATATTCAAGTCAATCAAAACTAACTACAAAAATTTATCATATAAAGGTAAAACCCAGAGAATTCCAAATTGGTGACCTCGTTTTAAAATAAAATAAAAAAATACCACTAAAGAGTAAGAAAAACAAGGAAAATTTGAGCCTAATTGTTAGGACCCTATATAATTACAACTAAATTTGGCTCTAGAGCCTATAGGTTGCCCACTAAATATGTTCAAGAACTTGATGAACCAATGAATGTAGTTCATTTAAAGAAATTTTATCCTTGAGGCGTTCACTATTTTGGGATATAATGACGTGTAAATTGTTCCTCTTGTCTCGCTTATCTCCGAATAATTTAAAGTTATTCATTTCCATTGGCAGATATTTTCATTATCAAAATCACATCTTCATGTTTATCATCATGAGACAGGTGCTAACATCAATCCTATTAAGTCTTGTGAGTATCATACTTCTTATAATATCTCCCATTTTCAGTCACTTTCACCTATGGTCATACCTAGAAGCTTACTGATGGTAATATATTCCCTTCAAAGACAGCTTTCTCTTTCATAACACAACTCTAAAATTATTTACCCGGGCTCGTTTGTTCGTCCATCTCGGTCTTCGGTGTTGAGCCCTCGCATCCTACTAGTCGTGTGGGGTTAAGATTGGGGCAAACATTCCTTCTAAAATACAAAGCGCTATTGTAAAATTCCATCAATTCAATAAATTATGAATAATTCATTGTAACATCTTTCCTCCTTCATAGTCTTTGGTGTTGAGCCCACACTTCTTAAGTTAGTGGTGTGAGATTGAGAATGGAGGAAGGTGCCCTTACTCATCTATGTCTTGTCTTTGGTGATAAATCCTTGCCTCTTATAGGTGGCATGAGGAAAAGCATAGAGGTTCATTCTCATAAAATCATAAAAATTTTACAAAAACATTTAAAAAAATAAAAAAACATTCAAAATAAAAAAGTAAAAAACAAGACAAAAAAGGAATTAACTCGCCTATGTTTTTCCTTCGGTGATGAGCCCTTGCTTCTCACTAGTAGCATGGGGTAAGGCATATGGATTCATTTTAAAAATACAAAATATTAGAGCGATTTCAATTTCGAATCCCCAAAGAAGTTATTTAGATGCCTAAGTGAAGAGAGAACTATCCCTTCACCTCATATCTTACCAATCAACAGCACACAACTGTCTAAGTCTAAGCACGTGACTCATAAAGTGAAATCCATTTTTAAAACCAGTTCAAGAACATTATGAAGAATTAAGTCACAATTTCATAAAGAGATTGTTGTTAGCATTTGTCTCTATATTCATTATCTACCTCATGTGTCCTTCTTGATTCTCATCTTGAGCCCACACATCTTATTAGTTGTGTGGAGTAAAGAATGGAGTTGGAATTTTTTTCATCATATCATCACCAACATATCCTACTAATGGAATGAAAATTGTTATTATTGCAAGCATAAGTTACCACAAGGAAAATGGTACATGTGGACAATATCTTGGTTTATCACCTCTCAAAATAAGTCTGCGCACACTAGTCCATTAATTGCCAATAACCGTAAAAATCCATAAATTCAAAAACACTCCAAAATCATATGAAAATCCAAAAACATTAGAAAAAAAATCCAAAAATCCAAAAACATTTAAAAATTGTCAAAAAATACAAAAAATCCCCCCAAAAAAACTCTAAACAAATAATGTATATATATAATAAACAAAAATAAAAAATATTGTCAACTCCACAAAATTGCAAAAATCTAAAATATTCAACACAATTCAACCGTTGAACTATTATCCCCAATGAATGATCCAATCACCTTATGACTACCAAATTCAAACCACTTCTCCTCATGTGAATCCTTACTTGGGTAAAATCCAATTCTCATTGTTTCTTTGTTTAAGGATAATGACCCAATCCTTTTTATGTCTTTATACCCTTGTTTGGGGGCACATTCAATTAATCCTCACTTTGGAACATGTTAGGGACATGTTTACTTGTCTGTGTTACATTATTAGTTACAAATTATTAATTGTTATCTTGTATCTTGATATATTACAGGGGCATCTCGATTCTATGTATCCCGGTGTTCTCCCTAATATACTTATGTTATCTGATTGCATATCTTACTAGGGCATCATACTTTCTTGATGGTATTTTTCTATGCTCTATTCCACTTGCATATCATATTGGGGCATCAATCCTTTTTATGGCCCCTATCTATACTATCATGCATATTACGGTCTAGTCATCCTGATATTTTATATCACGATGCATCGTGTTGTGTGGTATATTAAAATTAATATGCTTTTTGTCACGTGAGTATCTTCCTGCATGATCAACATCATACTTTGGACCCCATCCATTCACCCATACTAATACATTCCCTAGTTTGGGAATCCTACTTGATCATTGTTGCAATTTGTGAATCCTACTTGAAGATCTTTCTCAAGTAGAATTCATTATCCACCAGCTCCTCCTCCCCACCATTATCACCATATATTTGATAAATTCATCCTCACTCCTCATTTCTACTCCTCCACCACTTATCCCCATATTACCCTTCTCACCATTCCTTTCCCCTCTCACCCATTTGTATTCTTTCCTTTCACTCTTCTACTTCCCGCTTGAAATTCTTACCTAACAACCCCTTCTATACGGGATCCTTGGTGGAGCTTTACCCTCTCCCTAAGATCTTCCTATTGTATAATCTTCTTCACCACCTCCCCTCTCATCAAACAACAATCACCACCACACAAATATTCCCATTCCACCTCTTCTCGCTTCTCATTCTCACATCATTACTCTCACCACACACACATCCAAATTAAGGATTCGCCTCACACTCTCCACCCCTCCCATACATATATTACTTCATCAATTCATGTTACAATCCTTTGTTTCCTTTCTTCCTTGTTATCACCTCATCTCGTATCCTCTTCTGCTTCAGCATACATCACTCACTTTTTTCTCATCCTTCCCCAAATTATTCTTATGCCTCGTCATCCTACTTACACACTCTCATAGTATGGAAAATTCACTTGAGGATTCCCCTTCAATCCATTTTTTCATACCCTATTCCCACCAACTCTATCATCATTCTTCTTCTTCGTCATCTTCACAATCTTACTTAACCATTCCGACTACATGACAATCTTACTTAAGACTTCCTCTTAAGGTTGATATGCCCTATGGCCTTCCCCCATCCCATCATATTTCTCTCACCTCTCATCGTGATCATCTTTTAACCAACCATTCCAGCCCCGTACCTAATACAATTTTGTCTTTCTTCTTGTATATCATCCCTATCGCTTAGGTTATATTATGAAACCACTCGGCGGTATGACGATCTTACTTAAGATATTCTCTTAAGCATGACATGTCATCTTACACTTTCCCATAACTCTACATTCTCACCATCCATATTTTCTCTGCATTCCCCATCATCACATAGTTTTACCACCACTATCACCATCATCTCGCTTAGAAATCTGACTTAACCACTCGCACGACATGGCAATCTCACTTAAGAGTCCCTCTTAAGGATGATCCATCTTCTTACCTTTTCCCATCACTACACACCCTTCACCCTTCACTTCTTCTCGGCATTCCCCATTATCACATACTTTCACCTCCTTTTCCATTCTCGTAAACATCACTTCTCACTTGCCCACTTGTCATCTCCAATTTTGCTCACTTGGCAATCTTACTTAACCACTTCGTAACATAATAGTGTTATGTCGGGTCCCTCCCTACTCTAAACTCATCATTGTGAACTTTTCCCTCACCTCATTTTTCATTCACTTTGTTGATCAATTCTTCTACCCGGTCTCTCCTATCAACCACATTTTCCTCCTACCATTATCCTTTCTCCACCTATCATCTTACATCATATGTCTAATATGTTTCACCTACAATCATGTTATTTTCCCCATTTTCCCCTTTTGATCCATCATCCTTCATACCGTTTCTTCCCACTCTTTTCATGTCTTGTTTCTTCATCCTCACCTCATTCGTCCTTACCTCCCACATCTTCTCTTTGATCACACCTAGTCCCAACTCATCCCTCCTATTTTATTTACTCTTTCCACTTCATCTTCTCAAATTCTCCCACATTTCTACCCACACACTTGTTCGCCCTTATTGTTAACATTCATCTATCATTCTTTCATTATCATTTTCTATTCCTGCGCTAATAATTGTTAGTGGAATTTCCCTAAAAATCATCAATCCTCATTCCGCATGACCGCGTTCACTCCCTTGGACCTTCTAGAGTTTCCCTTCATTCCTTCCTTCCTCTAATCCCACCACTCATTGTTAGTGGGATTTCCCTAACATCCCTTTGTTAGCATTAACATTTCCAATCCTTATTACTTTTCTCCTTTTCTTCATTTTTTCTCTCACCCTTCCTCACCACTCATTGTTAGTGGAATTTTCCTAATGTCCTCTCATTGGCATTACCTCTTCTATCCCCCATTCTCTTTTCTCTCCTATTCTTTTCCCCAATCCCATCCTTTCTTATCGATCTCTCAATATTCCCATCACCCTCTTCAATATCTTTACCTTCATCATACATCCTTTGTCTATTTTTTTGTAATCCTAGTATCCTCATTTCATGCATCTCTGCCTCTTTTCCAATCTGTGTCATTCCTCCCCTCTTTCTTCTCTTTACATTCTTCATATTGTTCACTTTCCACTTATTATCCCCTTTGTATTCCCTTCCTTCTACATCATTTTCTCTATTATCCACTTCTCTTTCCCACCCTCATATTATTTCACTTCCTCTCGTATCATCTTCTTCCCCTTTACATCACGTTTCCTCCTTACTTCCCCATCGATAACTTGGCTCTTCGTGTTTTCCTATCTTTTTATCATCCCCCTCCACATGCATCATCTCTATATGGTCTTTCTATATTCTTTTCCTTGGTCTTCCTCATAACAACACGGTTCTTTCAATCTTCTCCCTATATTCACTCTATCTTCCTTTCCTCTTCTCTAATTTTCATGTTTCTTCTTACCCCTTCTCCTTTTCTCTACCACCCTTACCTTTTTTTCATTATTCTGTACATGTTTCTCTTCTTTTCTCTACTCTTTTTCACACTTTCCTCACCCCTCATAGTTTCTTTTTTTCTCTGTTCTACTTCTTCTTTTATCCTCTTTCAATTTTTCATCGATTTTACCCCTACTCCCACCTCATCTTCTCCTTCTTATTTATACTTCCCCTTTTCTTGCTTTTATCAGATCTATCATTTCTTTCACTTTCATGCATCCCTCTTTATTATCTATGTTGCTTCCTTCATTTGGCACATCTCTCTATTTCATAACTTCACCCTCTACTCTGTCATTTTCATGTTTTCTCCTTGTTTGTTCTTCATCATTCCCTTCAACCCCTATCATCCCTCTCTCTTATTATTTTCTACCTATTTCATTCCTTTTTTTCCATCCCATATCTCCATTACTCTTCACTTTTCTTAATCCTCTCATAATCAACCCCAATCCTATCCATTCCCTTTTCTCTTTCCCATTTCATCTTCCCACACACCCTCACACCTAGCATTCAAGGCCAATTGAATCCTTTCTCCATTTGCATTGTGTGGTCATTCCAGTCTCTTCCACTCCATTATCATCCTCTTCTTTGCAAATTCATCTCTCCTCTTTTCAAGATCTCTTTCATATATTCCATTCTTTTCAGCCCTCTCGAGGGGGCATCATAACATCTATCCATAATCACATCTTCTCATGACATATTTTTCTTGGAGGATACCATGAAATCCATCACTCACAACCTTCTATTCTCCCTAACAAACATTCGCTCTACTTTTTGCTTAAGAAAAGTAGATTGAATTCTTCCCCCATCTCATTCTAATTTCTTTGAAAGGACACTAATTTCATAGTACCCTTCTAAAGAGGGGAAAATGTAGACACCCTAATTTCACATATGTCCTAAATCAATTAATTCCCTACCTCATTTCCAACAAAATACACTTCAAATTAATCAAATATAATTTGATTAATTATCCATTTCAAAATCTAAAAATAACCCAATCCTCACTACATGTCATTATTCTCCATGTTTTTCTACTATTGAATTAAAAATTCAAAATCATAGCCTCACCCACTCTTTATGGTCCCCACTCACCTAAAATTCTCAACTTATGAATTAAAATCTAAAATCAAATCCTCACCCATTCTTTGTGGTCCCAAATTTTAAAACCATGATTACTTAAATTAATTTAAGTTAATCACTCCCCAAGATATAAATACATTTGTACCCTCCCTTCTAAGACACGAAGAATAAGCTTTAATTCCCTGTCTAAGTTATTGCATCCTTTGAGAAAAGAACATCCTTCGCCTCGTCCCTAATGCCCAAATAGTCTCATCTTGAACCATCCCAAATCCATAATCCTTTTACCCATTTGTTTCAAAATTAAGTGGATCGTTGTTACAGAAGGCCTTGATCCATCTTGAAGAAAAGCACCTACATATCACACAATCGGGGCTCAATCCATGTTTCATATCCCATTCGAGGTTTGCTACTGCAGAATGTGAAGGAGTAGGTATTATTGTTAGTATTTTATTTACTTGTTAGTATTGCATTCTTCCTAGCTTACAAAGGTCATCATTAGAATAATAGTATCATTAACAAATTTTTGATGCGAAGTGGTTTGATTGGTGGAAGTAGGTTTAAATGCTTTTAGCATGTCACTATTCACAACCTTAGTTATGGATCTACTAAGAATGTCTTCCATAATGATAAAAGAAAGGGGGATATAGTATCCCCTTGTATTATACCTCTACTACTTGAAAATAAACCCACTGGCTCACCATTAACCACTATTGAAAATATAGAAGAGGAAATGCATACCTATGATTTTTCTAAATTTATCCTAGAAACCAAATTTGGTCAAAACCTTATCTAAAAATTCCAAGATACTCTATCAAAAGCCTTATGCATGTCCAATTTTATTTCCATCCCAAATTTTCTACTTTTATCCATGGAATGGATAGTTTCATGAACCATGATTACCCCATCTTGAATAATCCTACCTTTTATGAATCCACTTTGCTGCTGAGAAATAAGTTCAGCAAGTAAAGGTTGCATTCTAGTAGCTAAAATTTTGGTAAAGATTCTATAGACCACATTTACCAGGCTGATGGGTCTAAAGTCCTTGAAATATTTTGCATCCAACTTCTTTGGTGCTAGCACAATGTGAGTAATATTCAACTCTTTGATTAAGTTTCTAGTTCTATAGAACTCATTTACAACCTTCAACAAATCTTCTGAGCAAATGTCCCAACATTTTTGAAAGAAGTTAGTTGAATATCCACTAGGTCCTAGTCCCATGTCTCTTTCTAAAGAAAAAAATACCTTTTTCAACTCTTCAATGGTGACATATTTAGTAAGACTTATGAATCTCTCATTAGGAATAATGTTTCTTGGAATGGAATCAAGAAGAAAAGAAGTTGCTTCCTCATTATAGGAATTACTCTCCGTCAAAAAATTCTCATAAAATTTTAAGGCTTTAGCTTTTATATCATTTTGATCCTTTGTAATAATACCATTTCCTTTAGAAACCTCAGATATTCTGTTACAAGCTCTGTGTTTAAGGGTGGTCATATGAAAGAACTTTGTGTTCCTATCCCCAACTTTCAACCAAAGAGCCCTAGATTTCATTATCCAAAATGTTTCCTCTCTACTATTTATATTATGTAAATCAGAAAGTAATTTATTTTCCAATTGTTGATCTTCATAATTCATACCTTGTAGTGATAATTTCAGCTCAAGCTCTTCAAGATGTTGTTTTACTTCTCTTTTCTACTAAAAAATATTACCAAATACTTCTTTATTCTAGGTTCTAACATGTTGTTTTACATTTTCAACCTCTGAAGAAGCCTGAATTGAGTTGTCCCTTAGGTATTTCATATCAAATTTCAAATAATTCCAAAACATGGGAATAGATGTTGGCATTCCATGTTATTCAATGAATCCTTCATATTCAACAACACTTTCAACTTTATTGCATTGCCATCTAACTCATCTTTGTGAAAAAAATTGGTATCCCACTCATAAGCTCTCAAAACCATGGTAATGTGATGTTTATAAAGGACAACACTATCCACTTATACCATTTAAATTTCACTTATCTTATGCAATGGTCTCTCCCGATAGCTCACATTGAAAGCGTAAGGGAGAAATATTATGATGTCAACTTCCCATTATTTTTTACTACTTTCCCAAAATAAAAATGCTTCATGACTCTAAAATTCAGAAGACCAAAATAGACCTCTCGGTAATTCCCTTAGGATTCTATCTTTGTTTTCCTCCATGAACCTAACTCGTAGAACCAATATTTAGACATTTTGTTTTACACAACTTGAGTCATATTACCCACAAGGAGCCTACATCTCATAAACATATTTTCATGAGTTATCCTTCACATGAATTTATTTTTCTAAAATTTGTGGTAGTTGGAACATAAATCGCATTAAAATAAAAACATGAATAATCTATGCTATATAATATTTGTCTCATGTTCACGTGTCGATCTATTGCTTCATTCACCTCAAACACTACATGTTATGTAAAATTAAGATTAATCTTTCATACCCCCATTCTCACTCATGGGTACAAGGTGGATTGGGAAATATAATTTATATCATCCCCTTTTAAAGATATACATGGAAATTAATATTGTGGCCACTATTAGTGCAAAGATTATCAACAAAATTTCCTTAATCACATGACATCATTAGAACACATGTCCTACCATTCTCTTTGCATTATTAGTGTATTAGTTTTTATGGATGCATATGATTTATGACTCATCCCTTGAACATATTTGAATGATCCCACCTACATGGGGAAGTAGTAGGTGTTAGAATAAAATTATTACATGAGTAAGTGTTAATGCGCAATGAAGGCATTCATGACTATTATTGTATTAAGCTTACTCACAGGATATTTCCTCAAAGTGGCCTTATGATATAAAATTTATTGAGGTTATTATCATAAGTTTATTTCATTATTATTTATTTTCGATAGTTGGAAAATTTGTGTTGAAGGATCCTCACTACAGTATCGTAGCACTTTCTTGGCCTTACGGGTAGATTTTGGAGATTTTTTTTAGCAAGATTTCCTAAGAGATGTGCCATTGCTAGAAATATATTTTTTAAAATTTATTTCTACATATTTATTACAAGTTTAGATAAAGGTAAATACCCATCTGCATAATTGTGAGAAGTACTTGGGCTTAAGCCCTAAAACTCATTGTGAGTACCACAGGAACCCCAAATTAGCTGGCCCATTGAGAGGACCTGCTAATAAAAAGGGAAATCGATCATCCTGTTTAACTACTTTCCATCGATGAGGTAAACCAAGAGTTATCTGTGGTAATGGCTCCATCCCGATTAAGCGGTAACATTCATGACCAAAACTTTTTTGGTGATTGGTACTCATTCGCATAACATTGGTAGAGAGAATTCTTAACCCTTAGTTAACATAACAGATGAGACATATCCAACATAATATTTTAATGGGAAAATAACATAGTGATGAAAATTGAGAAACATTGGAAATTACATCAATCATCACAATTCCCAAATATTTAAAAAATAATTTAGTTTGTATTCCATATATTTCATTTTATAGATCAATTGACACTCAAAATTTCTTAGAAAACCTTAAATTTTCTTCTTCAAGTTTCTTTCCTTGAGGGTCCATATCCAAATTCCACTTCTATTAGCCTTAAATCTCAATTTTTAGATTTTCAGGTTTTCCCATAATGTTTTTTTAATTTTTCTCCAATTTCTTTGAAATTTTCCACAATGTTTCTCTCCACTTTTTTCTCCATTTTCCTCTAGGAAAATTTCCCAAATTTTCCATTATGGTTCTAAAATTTCCCCTACATTCATCAATCATAAACAAAATGTGCCAAAAAACTAGTAAAACTCCATTTACCCCTTCCAATTAATCTCAAATTAAAATTTTTCATTAATGACTATGTCTTAGAACACATTTTACCATAGATTTTCAAAAAAAAATCTAGTTATGGTAGTCACCCATGTAACCAAAAATACCATGGAGGAATAAATCACAACAAAGTGAAGTCTCAGAAACTAAGTTAACTCGATATGATATGTGGACTGAACCATCGAATAACCTTTGCTAAAAAAATTACGAAAGAGTCTTCTTCAGAGAATAACTTCTCTTCTCCCAACACATCTTGTGAGCCAAAGATCAAATTACTAAAGTTTGATGGTTTATATACTATAGGATGGATATATTAAGCAGGAAATTATTCAACCTTTATAATACATGTCCCGTAAACCGAGTCTCAATTGCTTCCTTCCACTTGGAACAAGAAGCACTTCAATGGTACCATTGGTATCTCAAATCGAATGATGAAAAATATTAGAAAAATTTTTCATCCTTAATTTTGGGTGGGTTTGGTCCTCGACATTCAAATACATTATAGAGTCTCTCACCAAACTCTATTAGACATGTATTATTCATGATTATCATATCAAATTTGAGTAATTTGCTAATTACACTTGAGGGCTATCGATGACTTCATCAAAAGTTATTTTTAGTGACCTCAAATATCCACTCTAGTCGGAGGTGAAAGTGTTTGAACCCAACAACATGATGGATGTCTTGGGCTTGTCTAAGTTAACATAAGATAAAATCTTAGTGTAACATCTCCCTCCTACTTTCCCACAAATAAAGAACTTAAATAACCATTGACCAAACACACCCACCCAAATTAAGAACCTTCATCAAGAAGAGCTATGGTCTCATAAGGAGAAAGGATTATGTTATAATTGTGATGACAAATGAGTTAAGAAAAATAGGCGCGTCTCACAAAATATCTACTTGCTAGATGTGGAATCACCACTAGAACATGTTCACAAGATCGATTCCAAAGAATTACATGATGCTTAAGAGGAACAAATCCCCTTACAAGACTCGGTGCCTTAGGAGATAAAACCTGAAATCTATCTACATGCACTAACATGTGTTACCACCCTTCAAACCATGAAGTTCAAGGGGTTATTTAAAAATTTCCCTCTCACAATCCTTACCGAATCTAGTAGAGCTCATAATTTCATCGATCCTCGAATTCCTAAGAAGGTATATTACTTTATACACACTTTTATAGATTTAAATTCATGATTGTTAATGGGGGAACATTGCCATGTAAAGGGAAGTGTTAAAATGTGTGTATCACAATAGGTGATTACACTCTTTGCTTAGATATGTTTTCCCTACCCTTAAGAGGATGTGATGTGGTTTTAGGTGCACAGTGGCTCCATACATTGGAACCTATTCTAATAGACTTCTTTGAGATTTAGACGAAGTTCATAGATAGTGGCCATAAGCATACCTTAAAAGATCATTAGTTCTCATTATATGGATTTTTTTAAAGAAAGGCTCGCATAGGGTCATTGTCCAGCTACATTCCATCCAATGTCAACCCCCTACTACTACTACCTACACTACTAATTTAAAATCCCTCCTTAAAAATCATACAACTATTGATTAAACTAAAGTGGAATATGGGGGTCATAATTTTATTTAATCTAACTAGGAACAATAGTAAATAACTCAAGTAAAATGATGTAAATAATAGCTAAGTAAATGTAGAAAGTGACCCAAGAAACTAAGCTAATTAAAATGTACACCCTTATGTGTAAGAAGAGTGAGAAAAAAACTTAGTTGATTCGCAGGGCTGATTTGGACCGTGTTGGAAAATAACCGGCCAAACAGAAGCAAGAACAAACATCTAGAGGCCCCTAAAAGGACATATCTAAGTTGTTTGGCTAGAATGGAATGTCTGAAGAGGGATGGGGGTTCTTAGGGTGCGTACTTTGAGTTCTAGGCACCTCGGTCCATGTAGGAGGTCCAATACTAAATTTCATAATGTTGTTGAAATTTTTAAAACCATTTTTGTCTAACACATTTATATCGTCAAACTTTGTTGGATGTCGTTGATATTAAGAAATGAAGAGAAGATGTTAAAAAAACCAAAGACAAGTATCAAAACCTAAAAAAATAAGATGTAAATGAATGTTTCATACGACCTCGGTCACCCCATAATGGTTGGCTTACAAAACGAGTACCGAACTACATTTCGACCCAAGGGTAGTTTTGAGTGTGTGTGTGAACAGTGTGGCCTAGGTGCTCTTGTGTCACCACACTTTGTGAAATATTGAGCAATAAGTAGATGTAGAATGTAATAAAATTCTGGATGGAATATAATAAACTTCCCTCCTATGAAATGTTATGCATTAACCTTGTCCCTTGTGATGGAGCTATATGGATGCGATGAAGATTCTAAATTCCTATAGAGTGGATTCAACCTTAGGTGGAGTGGTAATGCTTAGTGTTTGGTACCTCATTATGGTCTCATAAATTTATATTTATAGGGTTCTCTTGATCTAATTTTTTAATTAACCCAAAAGGCTTACTACCAAAAACATGAAAAGAGGAAATGGCTAAAAAGTTCCCAAAAAGTGGGAAAAGGATCGGTGCACTTGTGTTGGACCATGGAACTCGGGACATCGTAATACTAGCCCGGGTGCCCGATTCATGGCTAAAATGACACAAAATGAAAAAAAAATTGGGCATGTATGTGTGGTAGGTTGACAGTGATGATAAAAAGTAAAGTAAAATGACCATAAGATGGGAGTTAATTAATAATTTCTTCACTCAAAACCTTCTAAATAGTAGTATGATACCGTGACTAAACAAAACCCAAAGTGCGTGATTTAATCACTACATTTCCCCAATTTATATTGGTGATTGGAACACTTAGTAACATAAAGTAGATAAAGATGTGTAGTTGATGTCCATGTAGAGTGATATTGATACCATACTCAAGGACTAGACAAAGAGTGTAATGAGAAAATAGTGGAGCATGGAAACTAAAGATCCAAAAGTGTATAAAGTGATGAGAATGAACCTAGGGTGGAAATGTGTGTGTATATGTCACATAGTGTTGTGTACCTACATGTAAATATGATGTGTGTGATGTAGTGTGTTGCCACATAATGTTATTATTGATGTTATTTCTTCCATGTTGTGGTTAATTGCTTGTTTCTCATACAAACAACCCTACAAGGATAAAACGATCAAGTAGAAAAATACACATGTATATGTAAAATCACATTTAAAGATGCATGTATATAGTGAAAATTATCTAAATGTAAAGTACAAAAATGAAAAATGGAACATGTGCACTTGATCTATGTCGACAAAAAAGTGTAGAAGGATATCTTGTATTGCGAGTTTTTGGGTGATCTCACGACACCATGGCCAAAGAAGTATAAGGATAAATTTTCATTATTCTTAAACCATTAACTCATTCCCCGAGAATATGTGAAGATATATCTATATTTCCTTGTTTTTTTGAATGATTTGACGCCACTGGATGAAGTAGTGTAGGGAGGCATACCCACTGTAACCTCTAATCCTCTAATTGCTCCCAAGAATGCTAAAGACACCATGTCCTATAAAATCCATTATATACGGGGTTTGTACACTAGTTTGAACCCAATCAGTGTATATCCCACAATATCAAGGGAGGAAATTGAATCGAATCAGATCGATGTAGAATCATTGTGTAGTATGCAAAACCCCAAATGATGCATCATATCATAGAACACATGCAATGTCATGGATAGGAGGATGTATCCCCAAGAGACGATCGACTGTGTAAAATTTACCCTACAAAGGGGAAGAGAGAGTGCTTGATAGATACCAAGGCATGCAAAACAAGTGGCTAACAAAAAGTGTTAGTACGAATAAACATGCATGTAGAAAACAATGTGTAAGCTACGCAAAAGCAAAGTGTATAAGCTACCAAGCAAGATTAATGTAAACATGCAAGAAGATTCATAGGTGGCATAACATGGGTTGTAAACATGGGAAACCACCACTCACAATGTTGTAAGACACTCAAAGGTCATAGTGGCTCCATACAAACAAAAAAGTGTGATTATTGAACATAGTGCAAGGCCCGAAAACAATAACAAATAGGTACAAGTAAGTAGAAACAAACAAGTAAATAGTCATGGTAACATGTAATCCTACAAAACAACTTCTACACATGACCACATTAAAGAAGTTAAGTGGATGGTTCAAAATTTTTGAATGCTCATGACATCAAGAAACCACCACCATTTTATTTATCACTAATTATTGGTGAAAATCTAGTTCATAATTGCATGGTGGATAGTGGTGCAAGTAGCACAGTTATGCCAAAAGTGATTGCAAGAAAAATTGGGTTTGTAGTATGAGCCTATAGAAAGGAGTGTCTTACAGCTTGATGGAACTACAACTAATACAATTGGTATAATAAAAATTTAGAAGTGACGTTACATGCTTGCCCAAATGTTTCTATTCTGCAAGATGTTACTGTTGTGGATCTACCTCCATACTTTTCCTTATGCTTATCTAGAGATTTCATGGAAAAAATAGGAGGTTATCTCTCTTCAGATTGGTCCTTATTTTTCACTACTTGTTATGGTACTAAAGTTACTATCAATTCATAACCATTGGCCAGATTTCACATTGAGCCTCACTCTTCAAATGCAGTGGCTAATTATTCAGCCCTAGATCACTGATTTTGATGAGGTAGCTCATGTTTTAGCATTAGATGGTGTTTCTAACATGTTTATGGATGAAAATACAAAGGAATAACATGATCGTGATCCTTTTAAGGAAGTTGAAGAACACTTGTTTGGGGTGTATTGTATGCATTAAGAAAATACACCACTTCCCTTACTATCCAAAACAAGATTCAACGGAAGGGATTTGGAAGCTTCATTTTGATGGAGCTAAGACAAAGAAGGGACAGGGAGCCGGTCTGATGCTCACTTCCCCATCGAATGAAAGGTATTTCTTAGCTTTGAGTCTTCAATTTTCATGTACTTATAATGTAGCTAAATATGAAGCATTAATTCATGGCTTACTTTGGGCCAGAAAGAGAGGTATCAACATGCTACAGATTTTTGGTGACTCTGAGTTGGTTATTAATCAAGTAAGAAATTTCAATGTTTGTAAGAATCCATTAATGAAGTCTTACAGACATAGAGTTTCAGACTTAATGGAATATTTTGATGCTATTAACATTCAGTCTATTCCTAGAGCTAAAAATAAGCATGTAGATAGACTTGCAACGTAGTTGGGGCTAGTTTTGAAGTGCTGGAATAGATTGAAAATAACAAAATCTAGCCTCATATAAAGTTAATTTTTAGGCCCTCAATACCTGATAATGATTCAAATTGGAAATTTTTTGAAAGTGACGATCAAATTTGTAGGTTTTTGCAGCAAGAAGCTAATTTTTCTAATTAATCAGGATAAATTACAACACTTATATGGTGATTAGATTGTTCAGTTGAAGACAAATAAACTGCCTCGAGGTCTAGTCACATTGGAAGACATCTTTAACACTAACGATCAGTTAAGAAAGGTCAAGACTAAAATGTCAACTCACGCTGATAATTATGAAGAGATCTCAGTTGATGAAGGGAAAAAGATATTTCTTGGAAAGGTATGTTCCTTAACTGAAAAACAGTCATTTATTAATCTTTGCAAGGAGTTTAAAGATGTTTTTTCTTAGAAATACCAAGATCTTGAAAGGATTTGATCCCAGTTTAGCACAACATACAATTGAGTTGCAACCAAATTCTAAACTTGTTAGATAGAAACAGAGGCCTATAAATCCCAAAATAGAACCTCTGATGAGGAAAGAATTATCTAAGTTGATTGAATCGGGTATTATCTTTCCAGTTAAGCATTCAAGTTGGGTAGCCAATCTTGTTCTGTAGGAAGAAGAACGGTGAAATTAGACTATATGTAGATTTCGAGAGATCTTAATAAGGCTTCATTAAAAGATCATTACCCACTCCCAAATATGGATCATATTTTGAGAATGCTTCTCGGAGCAGATAGATTATCTCTCCTAGACAAGATTCTGATGGATATAATTAGATTTTATTCTAGGAAGAAGATAGATATAAAAATCTTTTACCACCAAGTGGGGTACTTATTCTTACAAAAGGATGCCTTTCGGTCTTTCAAATGCCAAAGCAACATTTCAACGTGCAATGGACATGGTTTTTTGCAGCTTATTAAATAAATGCATCCTTGTTTATTAAGATGATGTTATTATATTTTCAAAATATTCTAAAGAACATCTAACACATTTAAGGAAAAATTTTCAGTTGTGTAGGAAATTTGGAATATATTTGAATCCACTCAAGTCTATCTTTTCGCTTCATCAAAGTAAACTACTTGGTCATATTGTTTCTAA
Source organism: Taxus wallichiana var. yunnanensis (assembly GCA_018340775.1). Taxonomy (NCBI): domain Eukaryota; kingdom Viridiplantae; phylum Streptophyta; class Pinopsida; order Cupressales; family Taxaceae; genus Taxus; species Taxus wallichiana. Next base: position 367,665,410 of record CM031244.1, on the reverse strand, counting down.
GCAAGGTTTAGCAATTGATCCCTTCAGGGATCGAAGCCATATGACAGCTATCATTTCCCCATCATAAGAAGACATTACAGAGTTTTCTTGGGAAAATCAACTTTTTTAGAAGATTTGTTCTAGATTTTACAGCATTGGTTAAACCACTCATAGCTATGCTAAAGAAAGAGAAATTTTTGCTTGGACCAAAGGTGAAGGGAGAGAAGGATTTGAATCAATCAAAGTAGCTATCTCTCAAACTCTTACTCTTGGAAATCCAAATTTTAATAAAATTTTACAATGTATGCACTTGCAGGAGCTGAAACAATCTTAACTCTATTAACTCAATTCAATGATGAAAATATTGAGCAACCTATTGCTTTCTTTGGATAGAGTTTTCATGATTACGAAATAAGGTACACATTTCTTGAAAAATAGGTACTTTCAGTAGTCATAGGACTAAAGAATTTCAAGTATATGCTTTCAAACAATAAAATCCATGTTCTTGTTTCTCATCCAAGTGTGAAAACATTCTTACTAAATAAAGAATTGAATGAGAAAAGAGAAAACTTGATAATGAAGGTCATGGAGTATGATGTTGATATCCCGTTGCTCAACAAATCTCAAGGAAAGGTGTGTGTGAACATATAATTGCTGATATGGAAAAATAGCAAGCTGCGGAACCAAGTGATTCAAAACAACATGCTGAAATTTCTTATCAACAATAAAAATTATGGTTCAACCAGAAAATCAGCAACCTGAGTCAGTTCAAGAGTTTCAGGAATCAAGATGGATGGCTGATTTGATTAACTACTTGCAGCATGGGACCTATCCGGAAGGTATGGACAAAAATAAATGAAGATATTTCAGGTTACAGGTATGTACATTATATCTTTATTGATGGTGTGTTGTTCAAAAGAGATATAAATGGGATTTTGCTGCGATGTGTTGATTATGATAAAGTTCAAAAAATATTGTCAAAATTCCATGAAGGACCCGCAGAAGGTCACTTCTCAGCATGTACCATAGCCTTAAAGATTATGAAATCTGGTTACTATTGGCCTAGCATATTCAAAGACTATTTTTAATGGATTAGAAAGTGTAAAAAATGTGCTTTCTTTGTTGGAAAAGAACGTCTAGCTTCGCTACCCTTGCGCAACCTATCTCGCTTGATCAACCTTTTATGCGCAAAGTGGGGTCTTGACTTTATTTACATGATAAACCCACCCTCATCATTATAGTTCATCTAAGAGGTTGGAAAGGAAATAATTGTCACATAAAAATGGTTAAAGTAAAATAAAACTAATACTTTAAAATGGACTATTGCTAAATGTTATTATCAAACACACTTTGCATATTTTGAGTGAAGATTATTCTCGAAGGAAATATGCATGAATTGAAACAAAAGAGGGGATTTAGTAGACCTTAAGTGGTCCTTAACTTGGATGACAATCCCTTCCTAACTCTGTAACTAAAAACTAAATTACATAACTCATATTTTTTTATTGATTTGCATAAAACATTACATCTAGTAACAAAATAGATTACTTTGATTCTCTTCTAACTCTATTCACTCTTTCCTCTAATTCCAAATCTGACTCTCAATCCCCTATTATAAGGAACTAACCATTTCCTTTATATCTTATCATTTAAATCATGTGAGAAGAATAATAATACAACAAGGAGTCTTCAACAGAATAAGTGATAGATTCAACACATGTTTGAAACACATGACAAGTGTTCAACTAATAATCAATTCTTCACTAGTTCTTAATCAATGACCAAATTAAAGATTGGTTTGTTTCTCAATTTTCCATGTTTCTTTTGTACGTACTTCTCCAATGGTGTGTAAGGCATTAAGTTCCATCACTTCATGTTTCAAAATATCTTCATAAATACAAGTTCTTTATTGTGAATGATTCCTTATGCTATAGATGAGTTACTCGTAGTCAAGTTATTTGGTTGGGGATGATTTGCTATGGATAGGTTCATTTGCTACATATGAAAAATTGCTTACAACCAAGTGTGGTATCAACACATAATTTAATCCAAATAATTTATAGAAATAAAAAGAATAAATATACACATAATATCATAAAATAAATACACTTAGATATAACTATATCAATTAATCATTATACAAAAATTCATGGTTGTAATAATGACGTTCAACAATGTACTTAGGAAATACACGTACATAGTTACAATACTATTATAAAAATACAAAAAATGATTTTTTATCAAAGCAATTAATGTAGATCATCACATCCCCAATATTAAATTCTTTAATGTCCTAATTCAAGAGCTTCACATCTTTTCTGTTAGAAAATTCATTCTCGCTTGAAATCTATGGGTGTTCACGTTCCTTCCTCTTTTGATAATAAATATCCACAAATCCTCAATATTTCCCAGAATATTTTTTGCATCCTCTAATTTATTGGTACATTTCTTATCTAAGGTACATTTGGGAAATGAAATATTGGAGGATGATAAGCTATAGGAACCCAATCATGCCCATGTTAATTTACTATATCAATATACTTGTTCACCCTGTGTAACATTGGACGAATATTTGGATATGAGTTCATTTATTTCCTTTGGAGTGTATGTGATAAATCAGTCCATCTGGCTCTGCACGCCGCCATAACCTAAACTACATGTTCTTTCATTATGTTTCCGAATTATGTGTGGGATTCCATCCTAATTCTTAACACTTTGTTTCTAATTGCATCCACTTCCATATACTCTGCCATATTCTTTTGTAATTTCATTTGTTGTTGTTGCATCTGATTTGATATATAGTGGTGTAACCTTCTCCAAATGTCTATATGCCTCCATTTTCTTAGCTCTTTCCATTTCATTTAAAAGATAAAAGTATAATTCCTTAACTCCGTACATCCCTAATATATAGAATTGGGATCCAATATGTCATATGAAAGGGCATAATTATGAAAATATAGCTCACATAATAAATTTTGTAGTTCATGTGTACTATGTTGATACAAAGTAAATAAATTCCTAGTTGATCTAATGTCATATATCATATCAAAATTTATGCAAGTAAAATTATGGTACAACATCTTTTCTTTTAGGTATATGGCATAAACATTTGATGGGGGTTTAACTCAACATGTCAAATGCTACCTACACTATTTCCTCTTGTTTTTGTTTCATCCTTATAATCTCATTATCTTTGTCTTTCATTTCATCCTTATGTTTAGAGATAAGGTATTCCTTCTCCTTTTCCCATTTCTTCTTGAGCTTGTTAATGTAAGTGTCTCTTTGCAGCAAAAATTTTCAATATTGTGCCCCATAGTTTGTGTTCTCATCTCACTACAAGATGGTTTTTCAAGTTCCTTTATGATTTCATGAATAATATTTGGGGTTGTATTGGTTCTACATTTTCTTCTTGTAGACTATCATTTTGTGATTGTTCAACAACTTTCTCAATGACTTGTTCATTGACATCATCTACAATCATTTTATCTTGTTCATTTCCTCCTTCCATTACCTCTTCTACTTGTCTCACTTCATGAATCTCTACTTCATGAACTATTCCCTCATTTTGATTTAGTTCTTCTTGTCCTTCCATTGGTTGTTCATGGTATTCTGGCTCTTGAGTTACTATGGGAGCAATATCTCTATACTCTTTTTTCCAATGGTTTAGGATCAAAATTTTCTTCTATGGCTTCCAAATCACTATCTAATGAGATGGGTTGAGATTTTCTTGAACTGGAGGTTTTTTCCCTCTTTGTCCTAAGCCTATAGGAATGCCTAGTTTGTTTTGGAGCAAAATGAGTATATTTCCTTTTGGTTTTGGAAGTGGAGGTTTCAAGGGAGGAAAATTCCAATAAATTTTCAACAATAAATATTCTCTCTAGTGAAATAGGTGTAGGGGTTTCTTTTGTGGAAGGAAGAATTTTAGAATTTATTGGTTCTTGAGGTGGGGAAGAGGGTGGTGCAGCTTCTGGCATATGTGAAGTAGAACTTTTAGTGTTCTCCTTTTTCTCCTCTTTCCCAACAAGGTTTCAATATTTTTCACTCTCACAAAGTCATCCCATGATATCTGAGGGTGCTCCCTCTGTAAAGTGTGCTTGACCACTAGGGTTATTAGACAGTGATGTGACAAGGTTTCCCTACCCCTTTGAACCTCTTTGCTCATTTTATTAAGAATATCATGAAATAAATTTGGAACATTCACTTGATGATTATTTTTCAAATGATTTAAAAATTTGAAATGCAATGTATTTAACCTTAAATATCTCCCTTCATAAGTAAAATATTGAATGAAAAAATTGGCAACTTGTGCCCATAAAGGTTTGAGAGATGTTCTAAAAGTACCTTGGCAATTTGAGATGAAATCCTCATCATTGGCTGCAAATTCTCTTCATATTGCTTCTAGGTTTTCTTTATTTGGAAATGTCTCTCGCTAAGCTAGAAAACTAGTGACCTCTGCTAAAATCTCATCACTTACCCTGATTGTTAACCCTTTTACCTTTTCCTCTCCATTTTTCAGGTATTTGTAAACTCTACTACAGTTGCCTCATCAAAGCCTTGAAGTTTTTTAAGTATTACATCTATCCATGATTATAAAAATACTGTACAACCTCAAGATGATTCAATATTTACAAATGCATAAGGTTGATAGCTGATCATCTCACCTTCCAAGGCGTATACACAACTTCTTCTAGGTGTAATAAGTAACCACACAGCTTTTTCCTTGAAAGAACTTTACAAAAATGAATTGTGTTGATGGAATTTTATTTCTTTGAGATTTATTACCAAGGGGAGAAGCAATACGTTTAGGGGTTATTAATCATTAAGTGGATGTGAAAACATTGAGTACATAAAACAAAATGACGTAACATGGTGGCTTATTTAAAGTAATAAATGTATGCACTTATCTCATTGTTACTTGTAATGATTGATTTATATGTTTTATTGAACCGGTGTCTTGGCTACATGCAAGTTCCCTACAATGTTGCAGATGTGGGTTTAACTTGTGTTGACTTCTCCTTACTACAAATAGATTCTTCCTAGATAGGGAACTCTAATTTGTTTGGGTGTCAATCATTCTTTGTGTATCATCCACTTGTGCATGCTTCCTTGATGTCCATTATGTAACCATGAGTTCTACCATATGCTTTAAACAAACAAGATCTTATTTCTTGTGGTTGTAAGTTGAAATCTTGGTCATTGCACTCTCTCCTTGTGATGTAGATCATGATCTCCCACAATCACTTGTCAATAAGATAAGAAAAACAAAAATTATATTAAAAAAATGGGTTAGAAAAATGTTGATAATCACCCAGAAAAATAGATCTCAACACTTTTATTTAGCCTTGAATTATTCAACAAGATGAATTCTCCAAGGCTACTAAAATCTCATCAATTCTCTACAATCCTAGAAGGTGAGCCAACATGCTCAACCTTTGAGGTTAATTTTGATGTTTCTTTCTCCATTCTTCTTTGATCTCCTCTGAACAATTCCATAAATGAGCCTTTATCAATTGACTTTTTATACAATCTTAACATGTGGCCATTCACCAATAACTTGAATCTCACAAGATCAATAGTAGTAAGATTCACAACTCCATTAGGGAAGATCTTATCAATTTCATAGGGACATGACCACATTGTTTTGAGCTTCCCTATGTGATCATTTTATTTTGATTCAAACAAAAGTGCGTAGTTACCTTCCTAGAACTATCTTTTTTAATATACTAGTCATGCCATTTGATTATTTGTTTTTGCACTACCTCTATGTTATGAACTATTTTATTTCTCAATTCATCTAACTCACTGAGTTGGAGAATTATCTATCTATGAGCTTTTGATAATTTGATTCCTAGCTCAAGTGTAGTTCTCAATGTTTTATACTCAAGTTCTATTGGCAAAACAACATTCTTTCCATATAATAGTTTAAATGGTGTGAAGCTAGTTGTGTTCTTCCATGTTGTATTGAATGTCCAGATCGCTTCTAGAATTTTGTATTCCCGCTCTTCTATGGAGTGCTATAGTTTTTATTAATATGGCCTCCATCTCTCTCGTTTATAACCTTCACTTTGCCATTAGACTGGGGATGGTTTGGTGTAGACTTTTATGCCTGATTTCATATTTACTAACCAAATTAGCAATTACACTAGTAGTAAAATATGTACCTGGTCCATCACAATCTCTTTAGGACTCCATATGTGGTAAATATGTTGTCATATAGTAATATAGCCACCTTCTCACTAGTCTAGTTTTGTAATTATTTTACCTTTATCTACTTTCTTAGGTATTTTTAATAGACTAGGATATACTCTTTTGTTGGGATGGAGAGACTATAAGGCCAAAAACATCTATGCCGCACTTATCAAAAGGTTGTAGAACCAAATGAGATCGCAATGGCATCTAATCGAATTAGTGGGCTTGCCCATTCTCTATAATTTGTCACATCTCTTAGTGTATAGTGGTGCATCCTTATGTAATTTTAGCCAATAATATCCAATAGTAAACACCTTTTGTATTGTTCTCTTTGCATAAAAATTCCCTCCACAAGGTTCATTATGACAAGCTCTAAGGACATCAAATATCTCCTCATCATCTATATACCTTCTCAAAACTTGATCTTGACCTTTATAAAGGAGAAGTATAGCTATCCAAGAAAAGGTTAAACTATTATCAACTAAATACCTTTTCTCAGAGGATGAAAATGTGGAGGTGTTTTACTTAAGGCCAAGTAGTTGGTTATGTCTATATACCAGTGGTGTTTTTTTAGAGATAGAAAAAGGTTCTCATCTAGAAATGAACCATAAACTACTTTCTCTTCACTGTTGGTATTCATCCTTGAGAGGAAATTTTCCACCACATTATCTTTTCTAGGCTTGTCTACTATGGTGACATCAAATTCTTACAAGATGATCAACCACCTTATGATTCTACTACTTACTATTGGTTTGTTTACCAAATACTTGATTGTAACATGATAAATGTGAATAAACACATGTATCATGTGATATAATGTATGAATTTATTTATGGAATATACTACTACCAGTAATAACTATTTTTATGTTACTATATAGTTCAATTCTGCATGTTGTAAATTCTTGTTGACATAGTATATAACATAATTCAAGCTACCATCTTTTAACCTAGGACGAATACAAGAAGCATGATCTGATACATTTTGTAGATGTGAAAAGGAAGGTTCTAGTCAAAACCTCTCAACATAGGAGTAATAATTAGTGTCTCTTTTAAATTTTGAAAATCATGTTCACAACATTTAGTCCATACAAAATCAGCATCCTTTCCTAATAATGAAAAAAGTGGTATTGCAAAATCGCTGAAGTCTTGTATAAACCTTATGTAATATTTGGCATAGCCTAAAAATATTCTAACATATTTTTCATTTTCTTAGTATGGATAGACTGACTATGACATACACTTATGTTGAATCTACTTGAATTCTTGTTGAGCAAAGGTAGTGCCCTAACGCTATACCCTTTGAAATCATCATATACCACTTTTCATTTCCCAAGGATATTTTTTATCCTTACATATTATTAAGACCTTATCCATATTTTACATATCCTCCTCAAAATTACTATCATGAATAGTGAAGCCATCTTTTATAGACTTCCATGCAATCATATGTCAAATCATAGAAGATACTCAGGACTTCCCTTTGGAATGTGGTAGGTACATTACACGGTCAAATGGGAGAACTAAATAGGAAAATGTCCCCCATGGACATGTGAATGTAGTATTATCTTGGTCCTCTAGTGTAATATGGATCTGATTGTAACCATTGTATCCATTAAGAAAGGATAAGTAATTTTTACCAGCTAGGGTATCAAGTACTTGATCAATGAAGGGAAATGGGAAGTGGTCTTTCTTTATGGCTGAATTTAGTTCTTTGTAATCCACACAGATTATCCATTTCCCATTCTTCTTTGGTATAATTACCAGAGGTGATACCCAATCGAATATCTAATATGGGGTATGTGAATCCAACATCTAGCAAATTTTGTAGTTTACAATTCATAATTTCTCTTACTGTTGGGTTCATGCACCTTTGTGGCTATCTGATTGGTTTACATTCTTCTTTAATATAAATTATGTGAGTACAAATCCTAGGATGAATCCCACACATATCACTATAATCCCAAGAAAATTTTGTATTATGTTCTTGAAGAAGAGAAATCAACAATTGTTCTTGTTGTATATTCAACATCTTGCTTACATTTAGTGGCCTCCCTGTTGTTATATTTACTTTCTTGGAGAGTTCTAGTATTGAAAACATGTTACTATTAAAAATTTTAATATGCAATCATGAGGAAGAGTTTGGTGAAAAATACAACTTTTACTTGGAATACTCATGGTGCTCTATTGTGGTAAGACTTGGTTCAAAACAAAACTCAAACACCATAAATTTTCATCAATTTCTTCATTTCTTCCATATTTGTTTTGCAAAATATTAGAGAGAACAATATCTTCCTCCTGATCTTCAATAGTGCAAGAATTTTCTAACATCATTAGCTATTGGACAGAGTATTGATCAATTTCTAGTTCTTCAACCCAAACTATTTGATCCTCATTATTCAATGGTTGGGCAAGAGGATAAAATATAAGTTTATTAGTACCATATCCATTTGATATGATCATGTTTCCAGCACCCACACCCTATAAATGTGTCGTAAAGCGGGGCCGAAGTGGCCTTCCTATTATAAGAAGGTAACCTCCTAGACTTACCTTTGGTCATAGAATAGTGAAATAAATAGGTATTCCTAAGAATATACCACCACGAAAATGTCGTCAAGGACTCCTTCAGCCTTACTATTGATCTATTTGCCAATTGTAATACAATATTTATTGGTCTCAATTCCTTCATTTTTAGGTCATCCATGATTTAATTTGTTATGACATTAATTGTTTCCCTAATACAATCAAGGTAATTTTATTGTAGTTCCATTCATAGTAACATTCACCAAAGGATTGCCCGTATCTATGTCCTTAGGTAGCACATAGTTTACAGTGCATGATGTCACCAACTATCCAATGACTTGTATAGTGGATGGGTCTTTTCTTTTTCTACCTAGTTTCTTTATATATAGATCATTGATCATCTTCTTGTAAATAGGTACATCCTTAATGGCTTGAATGTGTGGATTTTTAACATAAGTGTCCTTCAACCGATTGATAAAATCATAATTGAAATATTATTTAGGGTAATATTTTCTCTCTTGTAATTTTTTAGAAATGGGTTTCCATTGACTTACATATTTTATTGGAATTCTATTCATGTTGTTGTGGATCAGCTTGCAACGTATTCTAGCTTTGTTACAGATCAACTTACAACAACTCTGGTTCATTTGGTATCTCCATTATTGTAGGTTTACTTGGTGGCACAAGTTCTCTTCCAAAATGGAAATGGATATTGTTGACATCAACTGAATAAGTAGAGTATTGGGTTGATTCAATTTTATATGTTGGTTAGGTAGCTTTATTATTGGAATTATTTGTTGGTTGAGATGGTAATTAAGTAGTTTTGGTTGAGATCTATATTGTGGGTCCAGTATCAAAGCTTGCTACTTTTGGTAGGAGGTCTGCTAGTAGGTTTATTGGTAGTTATGAGGTTAATTGCTCAATTTTTACCCTTTTCTCTAAGGTCACTGCCATGAATAAGGGGGTGTTGTAATTGGTGGCCCGAGAACTTAGTTTTTCATGACTATTGGTATTGGTAAGGATAAGGATCCCATCCTTGCTGATTATTAGGCTAAGACGAGGCTTGATTATTGTTATATGAATTGCTAGCCCAATTTTAAAAATATGGTATGGGATATTGTGACACACCTCCTTGTTTTAGTAGTTATGGCTTCATTTGGGCAACGCAGAATACTTTCCCATCCTTGATTTATGTCATTTTAAACTCTAGTGCAACCCCTTTCCTTCTATAATGTTGGTTTGTCCCCTACAAGTGAAATCAACTTTCTTTATTCTATAAGAATGGAATAATTTTGCAATTTCTGCATTTACATCCTCTCTCTTCCTCTTTTCATGTAGAGCATCAAGTTGGGTGGCCATATTCACTATTTCTTGTTTCATGTCCTTAAACATGTTTGCAATTTCCAAATTATATATTTCTCCAATTCCTTTGGTTGTTCCTCCACCTTTCGATCTATCACTTCTTATTATTTTCATGTTTGTGCTAAAATAGTTCTTACAAGCTTGACAAGTTTTCTCAAAAGTGTTTTTGGAGATGTCTCCAGCTCCTATTAATTCTGAAGCATCCATATCTTCCTCACTGAATCCTTTTAAGATAATTAACTTGAGAGACTCTAGAGGAAACATTGTATGTCTTGAATTTTTAACACAAAATAGGAATATCTCTGGGTAATCTTCTAGTGGTTCATCTTCCTTTTGTGACATATTGAAGAGTTCATCTCCTCCTCTGCTACTTGGCCCACAATAGTCTTGGTACTTGGTCAGAAACTTGTCTTTCATCCCCTGGTAGTAATGACATCTCTTCCTAGGCCCATAAACCATCTCAAGGTTGCATCATTGAGTGTAGCGTGGAACAAATTCAACTTGATTGCATCAGTTGTGTAATCATAACTCCTACATAAGACATTAAACTCAAAAAAGAAACTTTCTGGGTCTTCAGTCATATATCCATGAAAATTAGGAAGATCTGATGGAGAGATATTCTTTATTTGAGCAGGTTGATTGGTACCAAAGATACGAATATCAAATTTACTTACCTCTTCTCTCATGTTTTGATCACCTCCTCTCGCTATGTTAGAATATTTAGGAATAGGTTCATAAATCTCACTTATGAGGTAATATTCTATCAACAAACCCTGTTTAGAAGAGGATGTTTCTTATTTAGAATTAGAAGTAATTTTTTCTATTTGAGGATTCGGTAGGAATCTACCATAGGCATCTATATGATGGTCCATATATCAACTAACTCAAATCAATCAACATTCATTAGTGGGGGATTTAGAAGGTGGAATTTATATAACATAATATATTCTAATAAATTTAAAAATGTAAAACCTAAAAGCTCGTATAAATTTGATAAAATCCCCGAAATGGTGCCAAAAATGGTGGTGTAAATAAACTTGCAAAAATTAATATGTTGTACATTGAGTTACATTAATTTAGTTTTCAGACTAGGGAGCGTACACTTGAAATATTGTTGGCGTTATATGCACAGATTATAATTGTTCTAAGAGGTTAAAAGGAAATAACTATCACATAAAAATGTTGAAAGTAAAATTAAACTCAAACTTGAAAATGGACAATTGCCAAATGTTATTACTGAAACAAAGTTACAAATTCAGAGAGAAGATTGTTCCTAAATAAATATGCATGAAATGAAATAATGGAGGGATTTAGTAGAACTCAAGTGGGCCCCTGACTTGGGTGTTGATTCCTTCCTAGCTATGTAACTAAAAAGTTAATTTTAGAACTCATATTTGTTTAGTAATTTTCATAAAACATTACATCTAGGAACAAAAGAGATTACCCTGATTCTCTCCTAAATTTGTTCACTCTTTCCTCTAATTCCAAATTCAACTTTAAATATGACTCCCCTATTATAAGGCACAAGCCATTTCCTTTATATGTTATCATTTACATCACATGAAAATAAGAAGAATACAATAAGGAGTATTCTATAGAAAAATTGGGAAGTTCAACATGTGTTTGAAACACACAACAAGTGTTCAATTAACAATAAGTTCTTTTCTAGTTCTTAATAAATGACTAAATCAAAGATTGATTTGTTTCTCAATGTTCCATATTTCTGTTGTAACTACTTCTCCAATGGTGTGTAAGGAATTAAGTGTCATCAATTCATGTTTCAAAATATCTTCATAAATGTGGGTTATTTACAATGAATGGCTTCCTTATGCTGCAGATGAGTTGATGTTGTCAAGTTCTTTAGCTGTGGATGAGTTACTACGGATAGGTTCCTTCACTACATATGAAATTTTACTTATAATGAAGAGTGACATAAACACGTATAATCATCCAAAAATTTATTGAAATAACAAGAATAAATGAACACATAATATCATAAAATAAATATAATTAGATATAACTATATCAATTAGTCATTATGCCAAAAGTTCATGGTTGTAATAGTGATGTTCAACAATGTACTTAGGAAATACATAGACATGGCTACAATGGTCTTATCAAAATAAAAATTTGAGTTATTTTGAAAGTAATTAATACAACTCACCAATAACTAACCAAGCATTCATGAAACTCAAACAGTTATGTGTAACACTCCAATTTTTGCCATGCTAGACTTCACCAAAACTTTCACCATCAAAAGTGATGAGTGAGGAAACAGTAATGGGTTTTGTTCTTATTCGAGAGGGTTGTTTAATTAGCTTCATTATAAAATCCCTTTCTATCTGAAATTTGGCTTTTTCTACATTTAAAAAGGAGAGTTTGAAATATTTCCTAGAACTATGGGTCTCATCACCAGCACAATAGAAATGGGTTAAAAATGCATGGGCTATGATTACGAGATCACTTATAAGAAGTTTTAAGAAAATGTCATGGTTGATTCTCTCTTATGAACATTTGAGGACAAAGCTTCCATTTCTTCCGTTTATATGCCCGTTCCAACAAGGATATACAATTGATCCCTTTTACACCCCCTCATTCAATAATTGATATCCGACCCTTATGCAATACCAAATTATTTATGGGATGATACTTATATGCAATAAAAGGAAATGCTAATTCTTATCCATAGAAAAACCCTTCATCAAACCATATTCTATGAAATACATACTTCTTCCTCAACATGACACTCATGATTCCTTAAAACTTATGAGAGGGTACATCAAAACTTATTTTGGAAGGGAATGAAAAGAGACATTAGACATATGGCGGTGAATGTTGTACCTTTCAATACAATAAAGGTGAAACAACACGTGGTATCTCGGTTTAATAGATCCTTTTCCCATTGCTAGTAAGATGTGGACAAATATTTCTATGGATTTTATTTATGGTATCCCTAAATCTAGAGGAAAAATATTGATCTTGGTCATGGTATACCACCTCTCCAAATATAGCCATTTTTGTGCCCTTATCCATCTATATAAAACCTCCAAGCTCACATAAGTTTTCTTGGACTAGATCTTCAACCTTCATGGCATCCCTTTGTCAATCATATCTGACCATGATAAAAATGTACCATATACTTTTGGATGGAACTATTCTAGTGCACAGAAACACAACTAAAGATAAGATTTGGGCACCACCATAAAATAGATGGCCGATAGAAATTACCAAGAAAATTTTGTAGACATTCCTTCATTTCTGTGCTTCAAAACAATAAAACTAATGGGAAAAGTTGTTACCCCTAGCAAAATGGAGGTATAATAAATCACACCACACTTTACCTAAAATGACCCCATATGAAGTGGTTTATGATCAAGAGCCACAAAAATTATCTCGTATACCCCAACATTTAATCGGTTCAAAGTAGTCGATATTATTATCTCAAACTAAGATCGATTATCTATACCTTATGGGTAATGTCCGTATGACATAGATTTGTACAAAGAAACATTATGATGAGCACCATTCCAAATGCATATTTCATCCAAGATATATGGGTTTTCTTCATCTCGTAGTCATACAAGTAGTCATCCATGAAACTAAGTGTCATAAGATTTCTCCAAAGTTTTATTAGTAGTATAAGGTTTTCCAGAATATTGGGTTTATTTCTTACAAGTTGAAGCTTTCACCCTCTTCCCGAGTTCAACCAGTATTTCATGTCTCATACTTGAAGAAAGTTCCTGGAACCAACATCGAGTGCAAATAGTTTTACAAAACTTGATAATGAATTCTCCATCCTTCTTAAACTATAAGTAATCCAAGATAGAAAAACCCACAAAATTCATTCCCTCTCAATCATATAAGCCTTAATATAGTTGCATGAAATGTATCTAAATGATGCAACATGGGAACCACTCTTCTAGATTTAATAATAATTCCCACATCTGAAGCTTTGAGGACAAAAATTTTTCCAAAGGGAAGAGGATGTTAGGAACCCATGTCCTACCCTTCTCTTTGCATTATCGTTGTATTACTTTTTGTGGATGCATATGCTTTGTAAATCATCCCTTGATAATATTTGAATTATCCCACATACATGGGGAAGTCATTTTTTTAGAATAGAATTATTATATAAGTGTTAAGGCTGAATGAAGGCATCCATGCATACTATTGTATTGAGCTTACTCAAAGGAGGTTTCCCCATTGAAGTGGATTGTGATATCAAATTTATTGATGTTATTTTTCCAAGTTTATTTCATTGTTCTTTATTTTTATGAAGTTGGTAAATTTGTGTTGAAGGATCCTCATAGACATATCTTTCTCAACTATCTAAGCTTCATGATCCCTTGTTAGATATTTCTATTTCTATAGTGTATCTTTAATAATCTCCCCTTCATTTTGTGATCGTGTGACTTGATATATTCTTTCTGCGGTAGTAAGAGGAATTATTCTTCCTATGATGAACATGTTCTCTTTGTGTGCCCAAGTCAACGTAACCTTATCAATTGTATCTAGTTCTGAAAAATATTATAAGTTAAACAAACTCGATAGTCACATTTCTATAAAGGGTTTTTCAATAGTCTAGTCACCTCTTTCTTTTCATACCAAATGTTTCAAAATCCTACATTGAATGACAAAATTTTAATGATTGAACCTAATAATTACAAACTTCCCCAATTGAGTTGTGATTCTTTCTCTAGTGATGATGGTATATGGGTAGGACATTAATAATATCCTCTATTATTATTTATATTTTTTTCATTATATGTCCTTGAAATTTTTTTCTTTTTTTTCTCTTCTAATATCATCCTCTTTTCCTCCCTCTCCTACTCTTTTCTACGAATGTCTTTGTCTCTTCACCTCTTCATTTTCAATTCTCCATTTATTACTTTTATAGTAGGGTATACCTAGATTATAAAGGTGTATTTTATCATCCTTCTTCCATTTAAGCTCTCCATTGTGCTTGAATTGTAAAAAATAACTCCCAAACTATCTATTATAAAAAAAAATTTAGGTCTTACTTTGAGCGGACTTATTTCTTCTAAAAAAATTCTTTCACTTGTTTTCTCTCTTACGTAAACTCAAGATATTCACTAGATTGTTTTGAGTAATTAAACAATTTATAATGTGATTTTTATAGGTAAATGCTTTTGACTTGAGCTTAGAATTCGGGAGTTATTTGGTCTCTTCCCTTACATAGAATGATATTCAATAATAACTACTACTAACAAGGCTGCGAAAATACACTAGAGTTAAAACCATGTTTCCGTAAATGCCCACCAAAAATGCTAACTAGAGCTACCATCGAGCGAGGGATACTAATATAACATATAAGTAAAGTGCCCTTTTTAACCTTTTTTCTTCTTAAACTCATGTTGTGGAATCGGCTCTAAAACAACTACCATATGTAAGTTGTTAGGATCCATGGGAGATACCGTTCGATCAGGAGTATGTTCTAGTCGAGATTTGATTTATCGGATTCATGTCCTCTCTTTACTCCACCTGCTTCCTTCTTTTCTTTTTTTCATTCCATTCTCTCTTTTGATTATGTTTTCCTAATATCTCCATGATAAAACTTAGCCTCATATTTTTTATCATGATCTCAGAAGAGGATTATTCTAGCCACTACTAGGTTGTGTCTTCTTATTCCTTAGGGTTCTCTTCCTTTTGATTTCTAGACAAAATTCCTATAAGTGAATAGGAGTCTTGCAAATATGACACATAAATTCCATGTTCTCATAATCAAGCTATTACATATTCCCCACTTTTAGGATGATCTTATCTGGTAGTCCCTTGTTAAGATCGATTTCAATGTATATTCTAGAGAAAGTACGAATGCCTAACGCAACCCTGTAATGATCTATCTTTATAAATATCCCCATAGAATAGCTAATATCCTCAAGGGCATGCCAAAGGTGAAGGGGAATATTCGAGAGCTAAACCCACATAGGCATTTTTGTTATGGAAAGGGTGTTGAGATCAAATTCGGGGAACTAAGGAGTGAGGAACAATCCAAAGCATTACCCCAATACCATTAGCCTTCCAAAAGAAATTTATGGCATCCCTCCTCATTATAAAACTAGAAAATGAATAATCCCTTAGAGAAAAAGGAGATCTCACAATTATTGGTCTAATTTTAAGAAATCCACTCGCTTAGGGAATTTGCATCGAGACACATTCTATTAAATCTCCTTATAATAGCCATATAAGATAGGGATAGCATATGGGATCCTACCTTTGGCTTATCATATCTTGAAAATCTAAAGCTGAGGGGAAGCTATGGATCTTGGAACCCAACCCCTCTTTACTTTTTAAATCATCTAAGAAGACCTCCTGGTCTATTTTTCTTAATCTATTGAAATCCTTGATACATACAACATCCATTTAGGTGATGTATAAACCATTCCACACCCAAATTATATCAACATCATTGCCCTCATTCATTTTTGTGCACAGGTTAGAAGGGGAATCACTAGGGTTTTGACTCGACTCCCATCCATCTTCACCACTTTGTCCCATTTTACGAAAACCCTAATTTCACCCCCTCTACTAACCATAATGTTCCAATATAGTAGCCACTTTATAATGCGAATTATACTCATAGTCTCCCTAAAATATATCTATTTAATTTAGTTACCTTGGAAAATTAATTCCTTTTATGTCTTTCACCAATTCTTCACAAGTGGCACATCTTAATTTTATATCTTTTTATTCATGAGATTCTTTACTAGAATTTCTTAAATAATGGCCATATGATTTTACTTATTTTGTTTCATTATATGACAAATATATCACGCCTTTCTATCTTTCGATCTTGAATAACATCCTTATGCGCAAAGATTCAACCATCATTATCACTGTCTTTTATAAGAAATCATTTTATACCACTATATAAAAATACTTCTATGTGGTCTATCACTTATGTAAAATTGATCAAGGTCATGTATACATATCTTTCTATAATACACATTTAAAAGAGATTGGAGCATTTCTCTTTTATTTTGGATTTCAACTTTTTCTTTTGCCACCTTATTCAATCCTTCAAAAAATATCTCTCATACTCAAATTATACCACATCTTACTTATATATGGAAGTGAGGGAACCCAATCCAAAAGACACCTTTTTCTAAATGGTCATCTTAGAAACATGCACCTTGCATAGTGCACCATCAATCTTATGAAGAATAATTTGGTATTTCTTGTTTTGTAGTGCACATGTTGGCATTGTCTCTATGTTACGCTTGTAGATCTCTTTCTCAACATCCTTATTATTTCCATTTATTTTTGAATCAAATTTCTATAGTCACCATCTCACATTTCCATCTATATTATCCTCTCTTTCCTCCTTTTTACATCTAATGTTAGCAATTTTACACTCAAATTCTTGATTTCCCTTTTTGTTTATAATATACTCACTATTTCAAGGTCCAACTTCTCTATTTTTCAACACCTCTCATTTCCTTACTAGGTGCATCAGGGTACACAACCGAGCCTTCAAGGATACTAAAAATTTACTCTACATGTTTCTTCCATTTACTTACCCAACAAAAAAATTACATGGGATATTAGATATGTTTTCTCGAGTTGCCAGTGGCACCCATATCTTCATAACCTTTCCCTTATCGAACAAAACACAAACTAGACTCAATATTCCACATTTAAAATTATGTTATAGTTCACCTCAAAGTTTATTCGTATTATTTTCAATATCATATGAATATTAAATCCACTATGCACATATCATACTAAAATATTCTATCTCTTTAAGGACAAGTTGATCCCTTCTCCTTGCATTGTTTGTTTTTAAAGATCAATATCCTCTTCATTTTCTATGACATTCTATGTATACACAGTCCCAAAATGATATCCATGGGAATGATGACACTTTTTTGTGTTTTTAATTCTTGTACATCTCTTCTTGAATTTCATTTATACCAAAATATCATATCATCATAGGAGATTCCCATGATGTTAATTTCTACATCTCTCAAAATGCCAATGGTTCTAAAGACAATATTATTCTCCATAAGAATTTTGCTTCCATTCAAGTACAACATAGGTATCCCCCTTCTCACCCATGAATATTTTGAAATAATGTTAACTTACAACCTCATGTTAATCATAAACTTGTGGAGCTGATTTTCATTGAATCTTTCATCCACCAAGAGATCTTGGTCAAACAATGCACTAAAATATACTCTATTTTTTTATCTTAACCAATGGTATTTTTGGTATAAAAAGTTTATGATTGGTTTCCTTTGGGTCCCCATACTTTTCTTGAGCCATTCCTTCAAAAAATAGTAACACCCTATCTTTAGAAAGTGAAAAGAGTTTGCGAGAATCGAATCGAAATGAGGCACCACGAAGTAGTTGCACTCCAATGGAATCGTGAAAGCTCTAGCGATAGCAAGGAAAAAATTGATCAGTAATGGAAGAACTTACTCAACAAAAACAAAGCTTGTATAGAAGAAAGACAGTGGAGTGTCTTGGCATGCTCATAAATGAATGGAAAAGGGGTACATATAGGGTGTTGAGTAACCCTAGTGCATGACACATATGAAACCCTAAACCTAACCCTAAACCTAACCCATGTGAGATGACCCTCCAACATGAGAGGAGGACACATAGGATAACTCACACTAACACCCCCTTCATCGAAGCTGGGTAGTGGCCGTGATGTGATGAGTCGACGGAAGAGGAAGACACTCCTAAACAACTAAGAAAGATGTGTCAATGGGGCCCAACAACTAAAGGCCTGATAAGGTGCCCATATACAAACACAATCTTCCTAGAAGAAGAAGAAGAAAAGAAGGACTAAATAGCCCTAAGAAGATGGGCAGCTGTAGAAGACCTCACCCTAAGAAGAGACCGTAAGTGAAGAAACTTCATCTCAATGAAAGGCTTGGTGAATAAGTCTACAATCTGATCAGCTGTCTGAATGTACTGAATGTTGATGATACCATCATGAATAAGCTCCCGTATGAAGTGCATATGGATCTCAATGTGCTTCGTCCATTGATGCTAAACTGGATTTCTGCAAATAGAGATAGTGCTCATGTTATCACAGTAGATAATGGTAGGCCACCGAAAGTGGATGCCAAACTCTGTCAGAATACCCTGTAGCCAAATATCTTTTGTGGTAGTGTTGACTACTCCTTTGTATTCTACCTCTGTAGATGATATTGCAATTGCATTTTGCTTCTTGCTAGACCAACTAATAGGACCCAAACCAAGAGAGAAACTATAGCCAGAAGTAGATTTCTGATGATCTAAGTCACCAACCCAATCAGAATCAGTGAACCCAATCAAGTCAATATCAACCCCTCCATGATAATGTATGCCATCAGCATAAGTGCCACAAACATAATGAAGGATCCATTTAGCTGCTTTCCAATGCAGCTCATGTGGCTCTTGCATGAATCTAGACATGATCCCAATAGCATATGATAAATCCAGTTGAGTGTGAGTCAAGTAGATCAAGCTCCCAACTAACTGTCGGTAAAGAGTACCATCAACCAAGGGAGTAGAGCAATCAAAACCAACTTAACCACGTAAATAAAAGGAGTAGGAGAATACTTGCAATCGACATCCAAACCGAGCTAGCAAATCAAGAGCATACTTAGGTTGTGAAATCAAGATTCCCAAGTCAGATTGTGAAATCTAGATCCCAAGGAAGTAATGAAGCAGACCTAAGTTAGTCATGGAAAACTTGTTGGCTAAGGCAATCTTCACAGAATCAATAATAGAGGAAGAGCTGCATGTGATCAACAAGTCATCAACATATAGAACAAGAATGAGTATGGAGTCATCTTGCCATAGAATATAAACATTTGGATCAGAGTGACACCTAGTAAACCCTGATGTAAGTAAGAAGGAGTCCATCTTGGCATACCAAGCCCGAGGGGCTTGTTTAAGGCCATAAAGAGACTTCTTTAACTTATAAATGAGGGAGGAATCTTGGACATAACCCGAAGGTTGTTCCATATAGATCTCTTCCTCTAGGTCACCATGAAGGAAGGAACTCTTAACGTCCATTTGATGGACTTTCCATCTATTTTCTGCGGCAATGGCTAGGGTCAGTCGAATAGAAGTCATCTTCACAACCGGAGAAAAGGTTTTTGTATAATCAACCCCAGCTATCTAGGAGAAACCATTAGTTACTAATCATGCTTTAAACTTTTCGACATCTCCATCTACTCCATACTTTGTTTGGAACACCCACTTACACCAAACGATTTTTCTTCCTTTCGGAAGAGTGGTGAGATCCCAAGTATCATTCTTCATGAGAGAGGAATACTCCTCATCCATGGCGTAAATCCCACTCGGAATAAATCTCCAACACTTTGTAAAGTTTTCCTGCCCAAAGGGGACCAGGAGGATCAGGCTCAAAGTTAGAAGATTCTTCACTTGAGTGAGAAGGGACATAGTCCTCATCATCACTAATGTTAGAATCAAAAGACTCAAAGGTCTAATGGTCGGGAGGATTCGGAAGAGGAGCATGCTCAAAAGCATCATCATCTGATGAGTCAGAATCTGAATCAGTGAGCTGAAGAACCTCTATAGGTGGAGAAGTAGAATTCAAAGAAGACTCATCAAACTTAACACTTCTCTCAATATATAGCTCATGAGAAGTATAATTCATCAATCAATATCCCTTCATGCCATCAGATACCCTACAAAGATACAAGGTTTGGATTGTGGTTCTAAGGCCTTACGTTTCTTCTTGGGAATCCGAGCCATAGCCTTGGATCCGAAGACTCAAAAGTGCTCAACATCAGGCTTGCGTCTAAACCAGGCTTCAAAGGGTGTCATCCCTCTTACTACCTTGTGTGGAACATGGTTCTAAATGTAATTTCCATAATTCACCGCTTTCGTCCCAATCTCATGCGAGGAAGAGACTTCGAGTGAATCATATAAGTGGCCATCTCCTTAAGAGTACGGTTCTTTCTTTCTGTGACTCCATTCTATGAAGGGCTATAAGCAACTGTATGCTGCAGAGAGATCCCTTCAAGTACAGAAATTCATGAACCTATTGTTTACATATTCACCTCCATTGTCGGTTCGGAGAACCTTGATAGACCATTCCACTTGTTTCTCAGCAAGAGCCTTAAAGTCTTGAAAATGTTCAAAGACTTCAAACTTAATCTTAAGAAAATATACCCAATTATATCACGAATAGTCATCAATGAAGGTTAGCACATAAAGAGCTCTAGTAAACGAAGGAGAAGGAAATGGACCAAAAACATCACTGTGAAAAAGATCCAAGGGATGAGTGGCTCTCCAGGATTTTTCCTTTGTCAAAGTTCTTTTCAGGATGCTTTCCAAGGGTACAACCCTCACAAAGACCCTTAGAAAACTTGACACGAGGAAACCCGTTGACCATTTCGTTTTGACTCAATTGTTCAAGGTAGTGATAGTTTAGATGTCCAAAACGCTCATGCCATAGCTTACTAACCTCATTTGCATGAGTGAGCAAGGTAGTGGGTGTAGAATTAGAAGTAAAGTGGGAGAAGGTGTACAACCGTGAATGGTGATCTGCCTTTTCCTCAGCCATTGTAGTGTCATTGTTAAGCTCACGAATAATCACCGATTTAGGACCAAATTCCACTCGCATTCCTTCACCAAGGTGAGTAATTTGGTAAACTGATAGGAGATTGGTAGAGAGATCAGGAACACTCAAAACTTTGTTAAATGTTCCCCCATCCATCTCTACCGATCCACTACTGGAAACCGACACTGTCGTGTCATTACCCATCGTGATTTGGGACATTCCACAAGGTTCGATGTTGGAAAACTCAACATGTGAAGAACCCATGTGGTGTGAGGCACCGAATATATAATCCATGTTGATGAAGGAGTAACTTTGGCTACAAGGGCCTTTCCTTTCTTCTTATCATTTCTAGCACCTTTTGAAACAAAAGACTCGGCCTTGAGCATTTTGTTTTATTGATTCAGGAACACTTATTTTATTTTTGTCAAGTAAATGAGATAAGTGATCAATCTATTTCTTAAAACAGTGTTGCTCATCATGATCAATCTTCTTGCAATAGGAACACAAATACTTGCTTTTCTGCGCCCTAGGCTTATAAGTTGAAGTGTTTGTGTCATTTTTAGGTTTGATCTTGGTTTCTTTCTTAGGTTGATCCTTAGTTTCTTTATTCTTTTCAGTATTATTTCCTTGCTAGTACTTGCTACAAGGGCATGTGACTTAGACTTGAGAGACCCCATTTGAATGAGTTTTCCTGTTCTCGAATGAGTTGGGATGAAAAAGCAATCAAAGGAGGGCATTGTCCAAGTATCACCCAAAACAACTTTTGTAGCGTAGAAAGTTGACATGAAGAGAAAATATTCGGGACCTAGCTTAGAGATAATCGACAAGATCGCTTGAGAATATTTCTTTTCTACTTGATAACCTTTTAACAATAATCTAATGTGGAATTTTTTTGAGAAGAAGGCTTGTAGGTTTTCAAAGTCACTAGGATTTAACCCTAGTAGTTCGTTTTCCAACTCATGCGCTCTCATGTCATCTAGTTGTCCAAACATCGCATGTAGCATTTTCCATGTAGATGTATGTGTTTCAGACGCCTCAATGTGGAATATAAAGTCAGGAGAAATAGACATGCAAAGAAGACCTAAAGCTTCATCACTACGGTTTAACCACTTAGATTTTTCAGGTTCGTCATCTGGTTCAGTCTCAGTTCCCATGGTGATGTGGTATAACCCTTTACCCCTTAGTTTCATTATTATTTTTGATCTCCATTTGAAAAATTTGAACGACGTAAGAAAAGGAATTGAAAGTGCATCCATAGTGAGAGAGAGAGAGAAAGAAATGTAGAAAAGAAACACAACCACCCAGGACAATAACAACCCCCCTGCTTTTGGCACTTTATAGTTGAGTGCGTTGATTACAATCAGGTCCGTATATGTGCGGTTTGAAACACTTGGTAACTCATCTTGCAATTAGCGTAATAACGCACAAGAGAGGAGACCACAACAGTGTTTCATGGAGCGCAACAAAAGAGGAACACCGTAAACAAGCACAAGCAAAAAATAGAAAGGAGGTGAAAGCCAACCCTGGTGGTGAGAAAAATCATCTCACGTCACATGAAAGAATCCCTTTGTCGTAAAAATATGGTGGACGCGCTCACAAGTCCATGAAAAAAGGAATAGAACAAAGCTCAAAAGAATGAGCTGAATTAAGCAAAACAAAGACACCCCCCAGAATGCGGCACTTTATAAAATTAGTGCGTTTACAAAGATAATGATCCCATCATCTAGAGTGTGAAAAAAATGCAACTTTGAATAAAGAAGTGCTCAAAACTAAGAAACGAGTCAAAAGTTATAGCAAAAACCAATTCCTGTAATTTGATGAGAAAAAGCCAATAAGCCTGCAAACGGATTAAAAAAGTTCCCTAAACGCATGCAAAGGGTTTCATATGTATGCTCGTTGGAAATGGCATGGAATTTGAGATAGGGTTTGTTTGTATTGTGAGGGGGAATTAGCCACCTGCCAATCCGGACCTCACCCTTCGTCTTCGGCACTCGACAGAAGGTTAGAAATACAACAATCCAAAGACCAAATTATAATGCCAAGGAAATATATTTTTAAATAATGTTAATGAAATAAAATTAGATCTAATGTAATTAAATCTAATGAATTTTGAAAAAATCTTTAATTAAACAAATCACTGAAAAAAACACTTTTTTTGAATATTGTCTAAAACTTACAAGTTTTAGAAAGAAGTGTTTTTTTTTTTTTTAAAAGATTTTTAGATGAATATTTTAGTTAAAAAATTAATTTTAGTTAAAAATTAATTTTTGTAGAGCTAATCTCTTATCATCCCTTAAATTTTAGGACTCTAGTAATTCTTGGGTATTTTAAATATTGTTATAACTCATGGAACACATGTTTTTATCGCTTATAATAGATTTTTGCATTGAATCCTTTAGATAATTTTTATCCCTTTCCGCATATGTTTTATGAATTTTTGCTTTTCCATTTTCCTATAACTTGGCCTCATGTATTTATGGTGTTGCTAGGGTTCTTTATCGTGTTTAATTAGAAGGCATTGACCCTAGATTCCTGTAAAGGATCTTGCAGCTTTAGGGAAATCCGTGAAACACTATATTATCCCACATAATACTAGACAATATTATATCCCTTGATTTTGGTAACTGCAATATGTATTAGTTGATATAATAATAACCAAATCAATGCGACTAAAAATTATGGGCTTAAGTTTTCATTGATAAGAGAATTAAAATTACGAGTTCTTTATTGAATAAAGTGGGTAAAACTATTCTAGATATTAATCTAAATATGCACAAAAGAACACTTTAAAAATTTAGTTATTTTTGGTGGTTGGGGACCTACCTCGCTAAATCCCTAACCCTTTTAAGGAGATAACAAGAATTTTTATTAAATAAAAATGTCAAAACAATGAATGGAAATGAAAACTATACCCGACTTAGATCACACGACAATCTTAGTTTTGATTCCATAAAAATGCACAACAATCAAAAGCCAACCACAATTGTGGATCAAACCCGTGTTGAAATTTCATAGAAACAATGATATTAAAAGTTAGAAATATCCTTTACAATATGTGTTCACTTCTCCAAGACCTAAAAAACTAAAATATGTAAGTAAAGAAGTAAAAATCAAGAATGAGATCAAGTACACAAAGAGTTTAGGGGTTAGAATGATGGGGGTGAGTGGTGTTTTATAATTTTTGAGTGTATAGGGAATAGGTTACATATGGGTGTGATGTGCCTATGTGAGTAAGATGATAAGGACCCATAGTGCTTTAGGCATGAAAATGAGTAGGTGGTATGGACAAAATTGAATGTGAGTGGGTGAAGGTTAGTAAATGAGTTATAAGGTGTATTTTATCACCATTTTATGGGGGTTTAATATATTTTAAAATTATTTTTGTGGGATTATTTTATTATTGGGATTATTGTGTTTTATGATGTTTTTACAATTTTTGAATACAAGACCTTATGCACAAGGTGCATTTTCTAGTGTCTATGATTTTCCCCTATTTTGGCTACATTTTGTAGAAAGAAAGATGCATTGCAAAAACTTAAAGATGAGATGGGGTTGTTTAACCCTATGACCATGGTTTTCATAGTTATGAGATTACATGGTTGACTATATAGATAGAAATTTGAAATGTGATTGATGGGCCACTTCAATTGGAGTTTGTGAAGGGATCGATATGATATCACAAGGAATATACTATTAATTCAATTGACCGAGGGGATTGATTATTAGACTCAGTATAGGCTTTGATGAAAATTTTATTATATTATACCCCCTCAAATCGTAGTTTTTAGAGCCATAGGTTTCCCTAATATAACTTGGGATGAAAAGTGGTGATTATATATGAGATAGATATGAACTATGGTAAAGGTATTATGAGTAGATTTTGAGGACAAGGTTACCTTAGTCATGGGTGAATGAAAAATAGATATTGGGTATGTAAAATAATTGAAGAAAGGATTGTGAGTTGTGGTGTGAAGAAATAAATTTGTATTGGTAAGGAGTTGATGGCCTCCGAGTAAGTGAGCTAAGTAAGAAAGCTATGAGTGAGATATGTGGCAAGCTAGGAGGTGAGATGGGTAGAGATATCGGGTAAATATTTTATGGGGTGAGTTGGGCAAGCTATCATTATAATATAGGTGAGCATAACTTATATTTGTGTGATCCAACATGATGATTTAGGTGAGAAACCTTCCAAGTCGATAAATCCAACATTGTGAGCTAGGTGAGCAAAGTGAAACGAGTGAGGTAAGAAACACATTGAGTAAGGTGAGTGACACGATATGTTGCAAAAAGAAAATATGGAAAGATAGGTGTATGATATGGAAATGGAGGTGACGTACATGATGAGTTGGGTGAGCTAGTGTAGTGAGAGACGTGGTGATTTGGGTGATCTAATGCGGTAATCTAGGAAATGTTTACATTGAGTTGGGTGATCCAACATGGAAAGAAATACGGTGATCTAGGTGAGCTAGCATGGTGAGATGGGTGAGAAAAAGATGTGTTGGGTCACAAATAAGATGAGTTGGGTGAGCTAGTGTGGAAAGTGGTGTGGTGATTTGGATGATCCAACACGGTGTATTACATAATCCAGTGCGGTGAGTTAAGAGAGCTAGCATATTGAACTAGATGAGTAGTGTAATGAGTTAGCTGGATGAGAAAGGTGTCTAGGTAATATGGGGAAGAAACTATTTAAGAGTATGCGGGGAGGGGTTATGGTTTCGGATGGTTTATTGGTAAACTTAGGGTTTGAAAGGTAGTTTAAGAAATTCTCACGTGCGGGGGTGAATAAAGTGGAGAAGGGTGTGGGACATTGCGAAGGGGTGGGGAGTAGGTTAAAGGGAATTGGGAGGGAAGTAAGTCACAATGGTGAATTACATAGCGAATGTTTGTAGAGATGGTTAAAGGGAGAGTTAGAAGGAGGGTGGCTAGGGAAGTGGGGTCTAGGTAGCTAAGTGGGGTCTAAGGTCACATCAAGGGCACGAGTCACTATTGTGACTCACTAGGGGAGTTCGGGTTTGTGTTGAGGTGAATGTGAGGGAAGAAAGACAAACAACTTAAATGGGATGGTCTAGGACTCATGTAAGTCATATGAGTGACTCATGAGTAGAGGGGGAAGTTATAAGGTGAGTTGAGGTCAAGGGTGTGGGGAGTCTCTTAGGAGACCATATGGAGTGGGGTAGGCTAGTTCAAGGGCTAAAAAGTGAGGGGGGTTATTTAAGTAGTAAGGGGAGTCAAAAAGTGAGTTATGGGAGGAAATGAGTGAGCGAGGAAAATATTTTTGGTGAGGGACACAGATCGAAGGGTGAATTATATATTGGGTGACTATATGGCTTAATGGGTAGTTGGATTGTGAGTGGATAGAGAGGAGGTTGGTTTCAATGGAGCGGTGTGTAGAGAATCGCAGTAATGGCTAGGGGAGATTGAAAGGGGTAGGAAACTAGGGTAGGAAGGGGGTAGGTAAAGGAAGGAGGAGTGTCAAGTGAGGATTTGTGGAGTAGGTACATTGTAGCAAGGGAAATGACAAAGAGGTGAACATGGGAGGTTGGAAGAGGGGGATAAGAGTGGGGAAGTGCATCAAAGGTGTGGTGGGGAAATGTGGTGGGTGAAGAGGAGATAGGGGTGGGTCATGGTACTGACCTGTAATGGAGGAGAGCGAAGGGAGGCCATGGAGGTAAGGGAGGAGCCAAATTCGGTTGCATGTGGTTTAAATGCGGGGAACATTAGGGGTTTGAAGGCTAGGGGTTTTAATTCCTAGGAGCCACGGAAGGGAGGGAGAAGAAGCAACCCGGAAGAGAGTAAGTGGAACTAGGGAGAATAAGATAATGAGTTCTGAGTGTGACTCACTTGTGTAAGGTATGACCAAGTGGGGATTTGATGATGAGGTGATTCACAAGTGCGAATCTTCGTGAAGTGAGGTGGAGAGATAGATAGGAAATAATGGAGTGTAGAGGTTTTGAGGGTGGGGAAAGTAGAGGTACATCCTTTTTGGATTCACAGCAGGGATAGGTGTGATTGGGTGTATACTTGTGGGTGATCAAGTTATGAGTGTGACGCATATATAGAGGCAAGTAAGTGATGTAGGAGCATCATCAAGAGGACAACCAAATGTAAACTTTTATGGTTATGAACTCAAGTTTATTATGCTAAGTCATGAAGAAGGAGTCTAAGATGGTGAAGTAGTTTAAAAACTTCAAGTAATAGGTTTTCCTTTGATTCCTAGATTCAAATTACTATAACTTGTAAGGATAAATATTGGCTTGTTAAGGTGTGAAAAATATGTTTGAGTGTTAAAGTGTTTATAATTGAATCATTAGAGGGTATGTAAACATATAATTAGGTAGTAGTGAATTCTTAGGGATAAAAGTTAAGTAATGAATATTACAAATGATTTAAATGAGGGTATTATCCTAGGTATGACATATAAGGAAGAATTGATGAGTCATAAAATAAATTTAGTTAGGTTAAAATGCAAATGAAAAAGTTGATAAAGGAGGAGGCATTTGAGTTTTGAAGAGTTAGGGGAGAGAGAGGGAGAATCTCTCAAGGAAAATATGAGAGATAGAACAAAGGAAGAAGGGAGAAGAGCATGAAGACCCTCTGGTTGTATTAGGAAACATGAAATGTTGATAAATAAAGGAAATTTTAAATAAGTAAAATCTGAGATTGTTGTGTTATGGATGATTTCATTATGAAGGTATCTTTCTTCTAGCTATTATGGTTGATTGAGATTAATTAATAGGTATGCATATTCTATTTTGGTGATGTCATGGATTCTTGACTATCTCATTCCCAAAACATGTCCGTAATAACTCTTAAAGTGGTACAATATCGATTTTCTTAGTTAATACACCTGTAGTGTGTGTATTGATCAAATTATGTATAAAGAAAATCTGAATTCTGTGTAATTTCTATACATGATACTTTCTCTATAGGTTCTCGGTTCATTTCTGAATTCACACGATGATCTAGTCAGGTTGGGGGTGATCCAAACACCTCTGAATGATTTTTTTAGACCATTCAATGTTTTTTTCAACGGATTCAATCAACGGTTATCGACCTCCCGGTGGTTACATAATCACCGCTCTATATAGAGTGGAGGTTGTACAACTTCCATAGTAGTTAAATAACCAAAAATCTTTAGAAAGTGATGGTCCTATGCAATATGGTTCTAGAATACGAGATATTAACAATTGTAAATATTTGAGCTTCTCAATTGGTTCGTTTATCCTTTCGACACCTTCCCAGAGTGACCATCTATAAATACAAGCATTTCCAAGGATTCAAGAAAGTGTTTTGGGTGAAATATAAGTGTGAGAAAAGTTGGAGAGTTGGATTCTTGTTTGTTCATTTGAAGAGTTCTTGTTGTTTGAGAGAATTGAGAGAAAGTAGATACAATTAGGATTTTCATCTTTCTTGAATGCCAAATTGGTAGTAATTTGTATATTGTTGAGATTACATAGTGAAGGGAAACCAATTTTCTCACCCACTAGAGTTTTTCCCTTATCAAGTTTTTCCCACATCGATTTTCTCTAGGATAAATGTTGTCTCATTCTTATCTCTTATCCTTTCAATTTACAATTTAATTGTGGTTGATATTGCACAATGACTAGTTTAATAAAGAACTCATATATTTCATTCATATTCATGAGCATAATGGTCTCGTTAATTGTTAAATTTAGGTAGTTTATAGATCATATATTTATCAAAGCGCTTAAGATTTCAGTCTTTTGTGTGGTTAGCCTATGATGAGCTTGTAGTTAGATTACCCTTACCCAAAAGGGAAAAGAAAGTAGTGAAGCTATCCTTATTCCTTTTAAAGAAGATATCTCTATAAGGAAATGGAATCAAGGAAGTCATGAGATGGCTCAAAGAGATGATGAAGAGGAAAATGGTGAAGAGTGTTTCTACAAGTTGGAGGCTAGTGTGGCAAGTTTATCCAAAGATGTGGATAGTATCTTATTGTTCATTGGGAAGTTGGAGTCCATCATGGGACTACTCATGAAGAATCTTGGTGTTACAAATGCGACAACAGAATATCGTGAAGAAGAATTGTCCCATGCAATTCCCATACCTTCTCCATTAAAAGTGGAGGCCAAGATAAAAATTGAGCCTTATGATGGAGATGTGAATGCTAAGAACCTATACCATTAGCTAGCTCAAATAGAGGTATATTTCATTTTGTATCAAACTAATGAAAATCAAAATATTTCCTTTGCTTGGTTAAAATTAACCAAACTTGCTCTATCTTGGTTTGAAATTTATAATCATACCTTGGTTGTTAAGAAGCTTCCTCCAATTAATAATTTGGATGTCTTTTAAGAAGCTAATCCAAAAGAAATTTTATCCTATTTGTTATGAGGAAGAGAGTTCCATGTATTGCAAAAGTATCTCAGCGTAAAACCAGGCCGGATCGTGCAAGAGTATACCAGTGAGTTCCATAAGAAAGCTATTTAGATGGGAAAGGACTTAGAAAACTAAGAACTATTGATCAAATATATCATTGGACTCCATAGTCATTTGAGGATACCCGTCCTCTTGGCCAAGCCAAAAGATGTAGATGAAGCTTGTACGCAAGCTCACTATTTGGAGATGGAAAAAAAGAGTTCATCTACCTCTCAACATGCTTCAAACAAAAAAGGTGACTTCAAGCAGAAGGAAAAAGGAAAATGAAAGGGTAAGAAAAATGCTACTTCTATTTCTAAAAATTATACTAAAATTCATTGTGGGCATTGTGATGTTGACACTCATTCCGAGGATAAATGTTGGAAGCTCCACCCAAAACTACATCCCTTCAAAAACAAGAAGAATAAGAAGAAGGTTATGGATTCCCTCTAGGGAGATTAAGTATTTAACAAAGTGAAGAGGTTGATGAGATTATTTATTGTGCCTTCATCTATAGAGATGTATGTTTGGGTAGTAACAATTTTGTTCAGGAAAATGAACTAATGAAGCTCTTTCATTTAAATATTGAAGTGAATAAAACAAAGGTGGATGATCCTTTTGATACATTTTCTCAAGCTAATTTAATTAGTAAAGAGTTAATGGATAGGTTGAAGTTGGAAACTTAAAACCACCCAAGCCTATATTCTTTGGGTTGGGTAAAGAAATGTGTAGACATAAAGATAACAAAGAAGTGTAAGATCACTTTTGGTATTGATAAAAAGTTTATTAATGAGGTTATTGTGGATGTTATTCCCCTTAATGTATGTGGTGTTTGTTTTAGCAAGCCATATTTTTATGTGAGGGATGTTGTCTTTATAAAGAGAGCCAACTCTTATCGCTTGGTAAAGGATGGTAAGAGCTACATCATTTTAGCCTATTTAGGAGATTCAAATATATCTTTGTTAAGTGCCAACAAAGTCTCGAAAGCTAATAAATTATAGTGGTAAATTTGTATTACTTATGTTGAGGGATATGCCGATGATGAGGTTTTTATATCTAAAACCACTTGTAGCATGTTTTCTAATAAAGAGCTAGAATAGACAAAATATTTGGTTGAGTAGTTCGAGAGGTTTTTCAGGAACCTACGGTGGTTTCCCCAGTCATGGAAATTGAGCACAAGATCCATTTGCTACTCGATAATTTTATTCTAAACTTGGGATTGTGCAGGACATCTTTAAAAGATGCTAATGAGGTAAAAATAATAATTACAATCTTTTATTGAACAAGGTATACTCCATCCCGACACTTCTCCATGTTGTTCTGCTTTATTGTTTTAGTACATATGAAATATGGTTCATGGAGAATGTGTGTTGATTATAGGGATTTAAAAAAATAACCATTAAAAATTGTTATCCTCTTCCTCACATTGATGATTTATTATATCGTTACATCATGCTAGATATTCTACTAAGCTTTATTTGAAGTTTGTTTATCATCAAGTGCAGATCAAGGAAGAGAACATCTATAAAAAAATGTTCAAGACTAGGAAAGGGTTATATGAATGGTTGGTATTATCATTTGAGCTATGTAATGGACCAAATACCTTTACGAGGTTGATGAATGAGGTAATGAGGCTATATATTTCTTCCTTTGTTATTATTTACTTGGATGGTATTATAGTTTTTAGAAAAATTATGAAGATCGTATTGATCATTTGTGTCAAGTTTTGCAAGTGCTTAAGGAGAACTGGCTTGTGTTGAATAAAAATAAATGCGAGTGTTCACAACAGTCCATTGTTTTTCTGGTACATGTGGTTAGAGATGGGGAGTTAAGGATTAATCCAGCTAAGATAGAGTCCATTCAAAATTGTCCTACACCATCAAGTTTGATAGAGACCAAGAGTTTTGTTGGAGTAGTTTAGTATTTATGGAATTTCATTAATAACTTCTCTTCCATAAGCAGCGCCACTACATTCAAAGTGATAATAGGGGTTAGACATTTGAT
This sequence comes from Taxus wallichiana var. yunnanensis, assembly GCA_018340775.1. Lineage (NCBI taxonomy): Eukaryota > Viridiplantae > Streptophyta > Pinopsida > Cupressales > Taxaceae > Taxus > Taxus wallichiana. The sequence goes on along the minus strand of CM031244.1, from coordinate 367,633,424 downwards.
TAGGGTAGAAAACAACAGATTGCTTTTGATTCATTTAAATATAAAATCAGTCATGCTCCAGTTTTGGCTTTACCAAACTTACAGCTTCCTTCAAGTGGAAACCAATGCTAGTGAATATGTTATGTGGGTTATCCTACTTTAGGGAGGTAGGTCGATATGTTATCACTCTGAATTTTTTCATGGTGTGGTTCTTAATTATTGTACTTATGATAAGGAATTGTACGCTCTTATTCAAGAATTCAAGAAATGGAAACATTATTTGATGGGTAAGGAAACTATCATTAATATAGATCATCAACCTCTTCAATATCTACGAGTCTCAAAGTAAACTTTAACAAGCTAGCACTATAAATGGATGGTTTTCTTGCAAAAAATTCATTTGGTTATCAAATATAAAAATGTTTGACTAACCAATTGGCTAACATGTTATCTAAACCTCCTTTGATTTCAGATGTGGGAACATTAACTCTTCTTGATCCTTTTGTGTGTGAAGCATATCAGGAAGGCTATGAGCAGGATCCGGATTTTGCAGATATTTTTCAAGAGAACCTCTAAGTGAGGGATTTACACTTCAAGGGAAATACTACTACCATGATGGCTTTCTCTACAATAATGGGAAACTATGTGTGCCTATGAGGGAAATAGTGCATTTGATGAGAGAAGAAAACACTTTCATGGTAGCTATCACTTTGGTGTGATAAAGATTGTAGTACACTTATAGAGGTATGTGTATTGGCCAAACATGCAAGTCAAAGTTGCTAAATTCATCGGGGATGTGTTTTATGTAGTATAAGCAAGCCTAATAATAGGAAGTTTGGGTTATATATGTTGTTTCCAGTTCCTTCCTGACCATGGGAAATCATCTCCATGGATTTTTTGGGTAGTTTTCCTACCACCAAAAAAGGTCATGATTATATATGTGATTTGTAGATCGATTTAGAAAAATGTGTATTCTTATTCCTTGCAAAAAGACCATTAAGTTCAATGATGCAATTGAGTTGTTTTTTTCTAATGTGTGGGTTTAATTTGGTTTGACAAGTTCTATTGTGTGAAACATGGACTCACGGTTTGTAGAAAATGTATAGGACCTAGTTTTTGGGAAAAGATGGATATGAATCTAAATAAGTCTACCGCCTTTCATTCATAGACAAATGGGAAAATGGAAGTGGTGAGTCATACCTTGGTCTAACTCTTGAGAGGGTATAACAGGAAACATCCAAGGACCTAGGATGAGAACTTGGTGTATATATAACATTCTTATAATAGGGAAATTCATGCTTTAACTAATAGAAATCCTCTTGAAACATGTTTTGGTTATTTTCCTAAGACTGATTTTGATGTTATTTTAATATTACCATGCAGAGACAATGGGAAAGTGGAACTAGAGGTCCAAAAATATAAGAATTTTATTGATAATAGTTAGTAAATAAACTCAAGCCTCATAATCTAAGTACAAAGCATTGCATGATCATCATAGGAATGAGAATTACTTCCTTATTAGAATCAAGGTGTGGTTGTATTTGATCCGAGATAGGATATAGGGAAAAGATAAGAAACTCAAGCCTCTTCATTATGGCCCATTGGAAATTCTGGAACAAGTGGATAAGAATAAATTTCACTTGGATTTACCTCTTTATATGAAGATTTATTCAGTTGTGAATGTTAAAAACTTACGCCTTTTTTAGCCCTCCATGTTAGATGATGAAGAATAACGGGCATTTATTCCATCTATTAAGGATCTTGTTCTAGATGGTCAACTAGAATTGGAGGATGATGTGGTATTACAAAAAAATAAAGGACAACACGGAGGGGAGTGCAAGACAGGTGGTTGATTGGGTTGAAAGCATAGTTTCCTACCAATGCCAAGTGGTATTCCGAAGATGATGTGGGGAAGAAATTTCCTCAACTCATCAGTCCTTAAATCTTATAGGGACTTAAAATCCTCAAATTAGAGAGGTATGATCTAAAAATGGATCAAGAAAATCCCAATTCTATGTAATTTCTATACATGATACTTTCTCTACATGTTCTCAGCTCATTTATGGCTTCACAGGATGGTCTAGTCAGTGGGCGGTGATCCGAGCATCTCTCGAATGATGTTTTAATACCATTTGATGTTCTACTTTAAGGGACTAAGTCAAAAATTATGCAAAATCCTGGAAGATATGTAACTTTCACTCTGTGTAGAGTGGTAGTTACACAAATTCCAGGTGGTTATGCAACTTCCATGGTGGTTACTGGAATCTGTCGGTCTGCAGAAACCGATGCTCCTATGCGATACGGTACTAGAATGCAAGATCTAAATAGTTGCAATTGTTTGAGCTTCCCAATTTATTCATTTCACCTTTCCACATCTCCATGAGATAAGCATATATAAATACAAGGATTCAAGCAAGTGTTATGGGTGAAATCAAAGTGTGAGAAAATTTGAGAGTTAGATTATTGTCATGTTTGTTCATTTTAAGAGTTATATTTGTTTTGAGAGAATTGAGAGCAAGTAAATACAATTAGAAGGAGTTTCATCTTTCTTGAAGGCCAAACTAATAGTAAATTCTATCATTTTGAGATTACATAGTAAAGTGGAGATAATTTACTCACCCACTAGATTTTTTCCCACATCAAGTTTCTCTAGGATAAATATTGTCTCGTTCTTGTCTCTTCTCCTTTTAATTTGTAGTTTAATTTTGGTTGATATTGCACAATAACTAGTTTAATAAAGAACTCATATATTTCATTCATATTCACAAACATAGTGATTTGTTAATTTTTAAAGTTATGTAGTTTACGGATAATTTATAGAATTTCATTACATGATCTTGGAATGTTTTTCGATTGAATCTTTTATCGTCTTGCTTTGCATGTTTGATTAATCACAAGGAAGTTAGACTGTGATTGTAAATTCATGTTTTTGAAAAGTTTGAGTTCATTATTGTTGATATGGATTGTGAAAGGTGAGACATCATTAAGAAGTATGTGTTAGATGTATGACATAAGAAAGAAATAGACGTTTTCCTTTGAACAAAGACTAGATACTTCATTATACACCTAGAGGGTTTCATACCCTATTTTCCTCATGCATGTATGGAAATTTTTATGGATAACAATTTAAAACTCATTTTCATGAGCTAACAATAATGGAAACATGTGTTTGATGATAAATTAGACCATTGAGCCATAGTTTTTAGTTTGAATCAAAGTTTGGAGAAAGATATGCCAAATTTTAGCTTCTTGGGCTAGGTTTTGTCAATGTTAGGGTTTATAAGTCAACAAATATTTTAATCCCTTAATTAACAAATAATATCCTAGATTTTATAAGAAATAATGTAGATAGTTTCCTCGAGGAGATTCAAAATAATTTTTATTTTTCATTGGATAGTTTCAAATAATTTTGACAATGTATATGAGGGTAAACTTGCACAATTCTAGGCCTAATGAAGAAGAACACTTTGCAAAGGAAGCAAGTGTAAATGATTGAATCTTTCTATAAATATTTACACACATAAATAACACTTTGAAATAGTTATCTATAAATGATTGAGGTGAGTCTTGAATCTCCTTGTGAAAATAGATATGATGGAAAAGGACTAAAACCAGGGCTAGAAGTGCAAGTAAAGACTAGAAAAGGAAATTTAAGATTGTAAGTAGAGGAAAATGATTCAAGTTATGAAACTTGGAGCACATTTTATGATAAAATTTTTATTTAATGATGTTTACATTTATTAACGGGTAACTATAGATCATTGTAATTTATGTAGCCTAGAATTTATTGGTAAAATCCTAGGCACACTTTCACATTACTCATCCTAGATTGAGTGCTCAAGCTACATGCAAAGGTACCGGACCCTCTTTAGGATTGTTGTTGTAGGATGTTAGCATTATGAAGACTTAAAACATTCAGATCCATGACTAATATATCATTCTACAAGTACATGTTCGATCTAGATCTAGAGAATAAAAACTTAATTGATAACCATGATGAAATCAAGCATGAAAGAACTAATTATACTCGGGATTTGATACTCGATTCAACCAATACAATCCATTGTATTAAACATGATGAATACGCATAAGCTTATCACAATAGTTAATACCATAGTTTATGTGTGCATCAGATTTGGCATCATAACCTCACAATAACTCAGTTCTCAAATACTACTACTATGCTGCATAGTTCCTACATATTTATAAGGGTGGGGACTTTCCCTTCACCTCTTATCTAATCCCAAAAAAATTCACATGATGAAAATAGCCATGTGCCTTTACAATTACAACCACACATGCAAGTGCGCTAATAATAGATTTCTCCCGGTTAATTACTAGTCAAAATTTTATCTTTAGCCTATATCCATGGAAAGCACTCCTTATCCACTCTTCCAAAAATAGCTCGTGCGTATTTTGAAAGTATTCATCCCGTTTGTGTGCTACACATGCCACCTTCCAAAAATAGATCACCATCATGAAAACAGCTAAGTCCTGAATCTATCTCTTTCCTCGGCACATGTTTCCTTCCCCGATCCTCCCACAATTTTGAATGCACTCTGCTCTTTCACGTGAATATGCAAGACAAATTCTGCTAAGGGTTATACATGGTATGTTCAACATTACCCCACACTAACTGCATTTCCTCCCTAGAAATGGTTACCTTTTGAATGCTCAAAGAATGAGAAAGAATATAAATGAAAGAATGTTAAATTATTTATATACAAAGAATAGTTCTTTACTCTACATCATCCTCTACTTCAACTGGAAGAATGAGTTTTGGATATTCTTCTTTTATTAATGATTTTAAGGTCTCATCCATTCACTCAACGCGTTTTGTCCCTTTTCTAGGACATTCACCGAAATAGACTCCATTTCATCCTACACAATGTCTCCCTTCTCATTTTGTAATACTAACATAATGTTAGCCATTGCGAACATTCTTCCTTCTAGCAGATCCATCTTCTAAGCTATAGCCTTTCCTAGTTCTTCTAATCTTTCCTTATGGGGTTCCTGTGTTGTTGCAAGGGCCTCACGCTTTTGCTTCACTATTGCTAGTCTCTCCACGTGCCCCAATGTTTCATCCTTCGTAGCTTTTAGGAATTCATTGTCCTCTACCATTGTTCTTATTCTGATGACTACTTCCAGAGTGGTGCAGATGTTCAATGCTTGATCCAATTTCTTTAGCTCCTCCCGAAGGGTTTGAAGCAATGCTTCATATGATGAATTTTTCTCATCACTTCAGCCCTTGCCCACTCTACCTCTTGTTCGTGTTCTTTTTGAGTTGGCACTTTAATTTGTCCTCTTCAAGCACAATATCAACCAAAGTGTATGCATAGTACATAGCCGAAGGGAAATTTTTAGGCACCTTGTGCTCTAAGTGCGGTCTCACTTGGAGGACGTGATCACTGATCTCCTATGCCATTCCAATAAGAAACCAATTATTTTCTCGCTCAAGTCCTTATTTTGTTTCAAGTGTGTTATCTCTTACAATTTAGCCTTGATCTCTTCCCTCAGTGCCCTAATAGTCACAGCTTTATCCACATTCCTCCTTTCCACCTCATTAGATACCTTCACCAAGGCATTACTTACCTGTTCATCTGACATAATAGTAGGCTTAACCATTATGTGTCTAGCCTGAGGTGTCTTTTTCAATCTTCTGGATACACATGAATCTTCACAAATGTTGAATTCTAGTTCATATATATGTGTCTGCATTAACCAAGATAGTTGTTTCCTTGTGTGCACTGTGATCATGTCCTCATCCATCAGTTCCCATCCATACCAATATTTTAGGCCCACTTTGTGCTTTTGAAAAAGGAGTAGAAAATCTTACTGGTGTCCTCGGGGTAGCCCATGACCAAAGGTAGTATACGCCCACTTGTCCTTTTCGATCTTGGCCCTTTAGGAACTTGAGCGTCAAGATTTGGAGCTTGTTTTGTTATGCCCCGAGTAGTCTCTTGCCTTGTCTCATCTACCCCTTTTTCTCCTTCTTCTCCATCCTTCATTTATTCATCCTTTGGTTCTTCCACATTCTATGGAGGTTTAGAAGATTCGGGCACACTCTCCTTAGACTCTTTCGCCTCCTCTTCTAGCTCAACTTCCTCCTTTCTCGGATGTCTCCTTCTCGTGTAGAGAGTTGAGGTGATCTGCACACTAATTTTGGAGTAGCACCTTGGGTTCTTGTTCTCTTGAATACCCTTTTGAAGTGGTGCTCTCCTTGTACTGCATCTAGGTCCTCATCATCTCCTTCTTGCACCTGAGGTGGTGTAGTCAAGCACTCAGTTCCTACCTTTTCTCGTAGGATTCCTTCTTCCTTTATGCTCTAAGCCACCACTATCTTCTTGTTCCTCTTCCTCTTCATCCACCACTATGGTTTTTGTAGGCTATGGGGTTGGTACATTCTCTACTATATGCTTTCCCTTAGGCAAACTTGGAAGCGTGAATTCATTTTCCACATATTTGTTATTCTCTAGCTTGGGCTTGAGTTGAATATACACAAGCACTTTGCTACAACATCTCCCATGGCTAAGCTTACTAGCTTCATGCTTATTATATCTAAGATAAGCCTCTCAATGTAGGCAGTCCATCCTGGATATACATATGTTTTTCTCAAAGTGTGGTAGTCACAATCTACCTTATCTACGATGAAGCTTACGTGGTGTGCATATGTGAAATGGTAAACAATGTCCTGGAAATAGTGTGTTGTGAAGGCGTATGACATTTTTCACCAAGGGCTCCAAGCTCCGACTTTCATTGCAAATTGTGTAATGAAAAAATGTTGGTAGACTGTAAACTATATTGCCTTACCCACAACCAAAGGAAACTCCTTGGGTATGCGCCACTCTTCTTCAAATTCCACATGGAGACTATCATACCACATCTCCACCCTTTGTTTAAATGGCCCACTCATGGTCCCTTCACATAAATATTTATTAAATATTTCTTCCAAAGATTTGTGTTCCGTGGGGTACTCCCAAATCTTCTCCTTTGGCCCATCGGGCACTCCAATCTCCATAAACACCAAAGACAATAAAATAGTACCAAAACTAATTCTATCACCTGTACACACTTCTTCAATGATTGTCTTTGCTATGTGATCCACAATATTGTAGATCACTCCTTGAGACATCTTCCTTACAATGTGCAACCACATTGTATTCACCTGTGACCACCTTTCTTGGTCATTCAACTTTGTTACAAGATGTGCAGCTTCCTGCATACTACTGGGTACTTCTTCAATTTATCGATGTCCATGCCACGCGGACCCTTGGTATATCCTAGCTCCTTCCTTGTCTCTAGGATCACTACTTTATCTATTAAGTCACTCTCCAGATCTGCTCCTGAGGCCCTTAGTCCTGTCACTGTTGAAATTAAGGTAGTTGTGATTCTAACCCTACATCCGGAAAAGTAGAAGAAGTCCTTATGGACTTTGCTCATCAACCATAGATACAATGGTTCATACTTTCCAAAGTATGGCAGATCATACAACTGGTAGACTCCATTCTTCTTTAGTAACTTATCACCAACATCATCGTATACTGGCATGTATTCTATTGTACGCTTGTTCATTTTTGTGCTCAACAATGCATCTATTTCCTTCTTATTATCTAATGTATGATTGTTGTAATCATCGATTTTACATTTGGATATGGGAATCCCATTCTTGTCCCACAATCATGCCCTTTGGATACTACATTTCTCGAGAAGTTTCTCTCGAGAGCAATTTATTCTTCCACCTCGACCTTCTTCTTCCCTTTTACTCCTACTCGGGTGATTGATTTTTGGCAACATTAGAAAATATCTACTTTCCACCCTCTATAACAAGAAAGTTGAAACCCTAGTTCAAATATCCATGCTATAGTGGAAATCACATGCCCTAGCTCTTTCGTAATGCGTCTTCTTCACTCAAACCCTTTACCTATGAGAATGCAAGCTTCTCTTGCTCACAAATATTCTCTCCATGTCCGGGTTTCACACTCTTTGCACCTTAACACGATTGCTCAACTCGTTTGCACTTAGCTCTTTTCAAATTCTCTCAATTGCAACGGTAAAAAATGAACTCGCATCCCATCCTTTTATAGATTTTTAAAAAGTTAGTGCATTTATTGCTCCTCCACCTACCAACAATCCTCTCATTAATCAACCATTTTTTTCCTTTTCGCGTAGTACATCTTTGTGCCCAAGCTATAACCTTCTAGCACACCTTCCTACCTTCTAGCTGTGGACTTCTCTTCAGTGTACCTCCATGCGCTTGAGTACCTCACCACTGCACCTTCCCTTGGTAGTTCCCATGGCCTCTGCTTACCTCGTGTTATACTTGTTTCTTCATTCATCTCCACCTATGGTCCTCATTTCCAGAAGCATTTTTTTCAATTCTCCAACTTGAATAGCACCCGTAGTAGTTTGTTCCTTTCATGTGTACTTATTTTCAACAGTCTTGTACCTAGATATCAATAACCACCCCACACTAAGGGTATGTATAGTCCTCTATGCATAAAATTATTCAAATAGTAATTAGCTTTTGGCGCACAAACACGCTTATTACACAAAAAGACCAACTAAATTGACAAAGAATAACGACAAAGAAGTAAATACATTCAGAAATATAGAATTTAAAACTTAATCTAAATGGCAACACTACCATAGTTAAAACACCAAGAAGACTTATTTATAGTAGGGATTCAACCTAATCCCATTAAATTAATCGGGTAAAAATGTTCAATCAAGAACCTCTAATTGAAAGTGCCAATTTCAAGTATGTGAGTGATAAAATATGGCCCCAACCAATGTACCTTGAGTTTTCTTGGATGGTGCAAAAACTTAGAATCATAGAGAAGCACCATTTTTCCTATCTCAAGCTTTTTATCCTTGATGTGCCTGTCATGCCATGATTTTTGCCTGGCCTTTTCTTGTTTTTGACTCTAACGTGCTATTGCTCATTGCTCATCCAGCTTAATTAAATTTTTAATCTGTTCTTCTAATGCTTTCTCATCAGCTAGACCTCTAGCATGTGCAATATGCAAAGATGGTAACATGAATTCCATAGGAATAATTACTTCCGTACCAAACACTAACTGAAATGGTGTGGCTTTGTTCAACCTTTTATATGTTGTGCGATATGCCCAAAGCACTACAGATACTTTATCATCCCAATCCTTTCTTCCAACATCACAAATTTTTGTCAATGTCTAGCTCAAAATTTTGTTGAAAGCCTCAACAGTCCCATTGGCTTGAGGATGATATGGTGTATTCTTATGGTGTGCAATCATGAATTTATCCAATAAAATTATTATTGTCTCATTCAAAAGTGTGTGCCCCTATCATTGGTCAAACTTAAAGGGCATCCATACCTCATAATAATATTTTCCCATAGAAACTTGGTTGTTGTAGCCATTGTACAATCCTTTGTAGGCATTGTTTCTACCCACCTTATCAAACAATCTGTGTAAGTTATGATATAACGTGATCTAGTCCTATGCGCGGTTGGTGAAATAGGACCAAAAAATCTATAGCCCATTTTACAAAAGGTTTTGTGCTAGTAATAGGTCTTAGAGGAATTTCATCTCATTTTTGGGTTTTCCAAGATGTTGATAGTGATCACATTCCTTAAAAAATTCCTTACAATCTTTATACAGGGTCTCCCACCATAATCTTACGAGTAAAATCTTACACGCAGTGGCATCACCTGCATAGTGGCCACCTACAATACCGCCATGAGCTTCTTCCATAATATATGTGGGCTCATGATTTAGTACACAAACTACGTAATACCTCATCATGACCTAATTTGTATAGGTCACCATTAATTAACATATAGGGTGTCGCACATATAGAAAGTTATTTCTTCTCCAAGGATTTCATTCCTTCTCATGGCATGCATGTTCATAGAAAGAAAACAATGTCCTCTAATTCCAATGGCATGCGTTGTAACCTGTATAAATGTGCATCAAGCATGGTATCTTCAATTTCCTATGCTTTTTCTCCTGACTATATTCTAGATAAATGGTCTGGTCTAGAATTACTTTTCCCTAGTTTGACGACAGATGTGAAATCAAATTCTTGAAATAAGAGTACCCATCTGCATATACACCCCTATAAAATGGGCTTATTTACCAAATTCATAAATTTCATGTTATTTATATAAAAGAACAGGGTGTAGCTAGTAGATATTGTCTTAATTTATGTAGCGCATAGATCATTGATAAAGCTTTGTGCCTCCAGTAGTTGTGTAATTTTGTTCTCGCAAGAGTTAGTTTTCGACTAGCAAAACAGATAGGATGATCTATAATACCTTCTCTAGGATGAGCCAATACTGCTCAATGGCCACGCCAAAGGCATCCACATGTACATGAAATGGTTTGTTCCATGAAGAAAAATGCGAATAGTTGTGGTAGTAAGTTTCTCCTTTAATGTCTCGAATGTGCATTGCTGTGTAGTTCTCCCAGAGAGTGTACCTTTCCCTTTCAAGAACTCCTCCAAAGGTGTGGCAACCTTGGCATACCTCTTTATGAATTTTCTATTATAAGCCATGTGACCCAAGAATTTTCACACCTCACTCTGACTGGTAGGCTCTTTTAGGCCAATAATGATTGTAACCTTAGCTGGATCAACCAACAAACCTTCCTTTTAAATTATGTGTCCTAATAGTATCCCAAATGGTGTATAAAATATGCACTTCTTGATGTTCAAATAGATACTCAACTATCTACATCTTTCAAACATCAAGCACAAATTGTCACAATGATCTTTAACTAATCCATACACCATCCAATCATCCAAATAAACATGCAAGAAGTTGTGAATAAATTCCTTGAACGCTTACATAACTATGCACGAAAATACAACATGCATGTTTTTCAAACCAAAAGGCATCACAATATAGGTGAAGCTACCCCATTTAGTAGTAAAAGTAGTTTTTTTCTTGATCCTCCTGGCAATCCTAACTTGATGATACCCAGAGAAACCATCTATAATGAATAGATTTCACACCCTATAATGACTTCTAGTATTTCCTCAATGAATGGCGTAGGAAAGGGATCATTCACACATGCAGCATTTAGCTCCATGTAGTCCATAGATATCCTAATCTGACCATCCTTCTTGATAATGATCACCATTATACTAACCCATTCTGACTTGTCCAGGGGTTTGATGATTATAGACTTTAACATTTTGTCAATCTCTTCTTTGACCTTTTCAAGTAAGTTTGGGTTCATCCTGTATGGTCTCTTTCTAAGTAGGCACACACCCTCTTTAAGATTTATCTTCATATCTCCTCATGATTTATACACACCATTAAGCTCATGGTACTCCCGAGGGAATAAATCCTGATATTTCCAGTAGTAACTCTATGATTTTTTCCACTACGTAGTTTGAACAATAGTCCCAAATTATGGCCTCCTTAGGCTTAAAATCAAATCAAATATTAACTTTATTTGTCTTCATAGGTTCATGGTAGGCATGCGTGGTCTTATCAGCACCATCCAACACCTCATGCCTACCTGTTGAATGGTTTATATCCAAATTTTCTACTTCTTCATCATCCACTAAGTAGACCATTTTTCCTTTTTCTTTCTTAAGACAAGCATGTTGAATTAGTGTGGCATCATCTTCTATTTCTTCAACAAAATGTGCTCATGAGTTTCCTTCATCGAATAAATTCTGAATGAGTTCTTCAGCCTTGCCACTATCTCCCATAGTTAAGTACTTTATGAATTTTAAAGCTTCTTCCATTGGAGGCTTGGTAGAGAAGAAGTTAAACACCTAGGTTATTCCCTGTAATTAAATCTTGCCAATTTCCATTCTCTCTATGGAGTTCTACATATACATACCAAGCACATGCGTATCCTTGTAAAGTGGAATAAAACTTGTGCACCCAGAGCTAAGGTGGTAAAGCTTCCCGCCCCTCTGTCCAGAGTCTCTCACACTTTGGAACATGGTCTGAATAGGTTGATTACCATGATAAGTACAAATTTGAGTAGGTGCATTTCTCAAGAAGAACCTAGTGGTAAGAGCAACCCTAATTTCATTCCATCCTACAAGATTATCCTTGTGGACCACCCACTAGCGCAATGTTGTCCCGTGTAGTGTATATGCTAGCATATTTCTTCTTTCCAATGGTTTTATCAATGTTCTTCCATGGCATATAGGAACACCATAGGATCTCCTTCTTTGGTGTAACATAGTACCAAATTATTACCTATTCTACTAATATAACGTGGTTCATTGTCCTTATGAAATATGATATTTATTACGCACCCTACCAACTCATAAGTTCTATGATCCCAATTATCACAAGAAACACTTGTATTATCATTAATAGATTGTGCATCCTCCCACTAAAGGATTCCTTCTTTACATGGATCAAGCACCTCTGGATCTCGAATGGTGCGTACATAAATCCTATTTAGGTATTCTTCACTCAAGGTCTCAACATATGGTGTAGAGTTTCCATCTGTTAAAGGGATAATAAATCTTTCCTCATTGTTTTCAAAGATGGTATAACCCTTATTGAACCGAAGATCAACATTTTTTGTATGACACCAAGGATGCCCCAATAGATTTGGGAAGCTATCTGACTCTGTCGAGTCTAAAACCTCAAAATCTCCAGTGAACTTGGATCCTTGTATGGTAATGGATGCATCTTTAAAAATCGATGAGAGTGGTCTTGGTCCGATTAGCCATGAACAAAACATTAGAGGGTGTCTATAATGGTGGTCTCCCCATTTGTATCCATGCATCTAAAGTAATAAAATTGATTTTCGTGCCTATATCAATCAAGATATTACTCAATAGCACCCATCCATAACAACATTTAAAGTGATTTCCTTGTAATAATATAAGCTATGAGGGGAAGATTCGCATGAAGGATCTGTCATAACTAGTCTCATAATTTTCGTTTGGAGTGTTTCCTTTTAAACAATTCCCAACAATGGAATGATATTCTCTTAGCGCAAAAATTTTCACACTTATCTCAAGTCATCTGTAATAGTTTGGATTCCATCTTTCATGATTTATCCTTTAAATATTATATTTCACCCTCGAAGATTCCCGAGCACCTCCATGGTTTCTTGGTAAAACGCTTCTTCGATGGATAGGATTTGGGTACCGTGGATGTATAACCTCCTTCTTAGTGATGGTAGGATTCTACTTTAATGTTTCTTTGGTTTTCATTGATTTAGTGTGGGTCGTGATCTTTACCTGCAATGCCTCGATGTTGGTTCTACCTTGGGCATCCACTAATTTTCCAAAGCGCGTTGTATCCTAACCATCCCTCTACCTTTGTTTTTCTATTTATGTTTTTTTCTAAGATGATCATACAAGTTCGGACACTCCTCATAACTATGATTCTTTCCACATAAAGAACATGTAATATTATGAGGAAATTCATGCCTGTAGTGGTCGGAGATCCACATGTAACATGTTTCACGAGGGAAATCACCTTGTCCACAACCAAACCCTCATCCTCCAAACCCAGTATGGTATCCTCGACCTCTTCCATGACTACCTTCAAAAATCCCTCCATTCCAATCATAGCACACTTGATTGTGATCCTGATCCTAATGCTCATTCTTGCCATTAAAGTTATCTAAAACTCCCATCATCATACAAGAATATATATAGTGTTCGGATCGACCAATCAACCGACATTATTTTTTGTCATGAGTCGTGGACCTGTAGATTTTAAAGTAACAAGAGACATTCTTCCATCATGGTTTAAATGACATATCTCATAGTCCAACAATGAATGAGCACATTGATTTTTGGGACAACTATCCTTTGTGTGACCTTCCACTTCACAATTTGTGCACCAAATCCCTATGCACATCTCATGTGCTGAATTTTCTGATAGTTTCTCCAACTACTTTGCCATAGCTGTAATTTGTGCTTCTAAAAATGGGCTCACCCCAATGTCTATACTTCCAACTACCTCAGTGCGTAAGGATGCTTCAAGTGCTTTGCACAGATCAATGTATGTTTTATGTGATAGTTCCCTTCTAAAAGGTGTAATCAGACCTCCAACAAACCATTGTGCATGTTGGCTTGCATGAATATCATAAGACAACTTAGATAACAACGTTTTGAAATGGGCATCATACTCTCTAACACTCTCAGTAGTGCCTTGCTTAATATCCTTAAGTGCACTTATACTCTTCTACTCGAACTCAGGGATGTGAAACTCTTTAAGGAAAGCATATTTTAAGGCTACATAGTCTACGAAGTCTTATCAGAGTCAAAATTTTTGTACCATTTTTGTGCACACCCTTGTAATGTAGTAGTGAATCAACTTTCCCTCCGCTTAAAATCCGTGATTCCTTTTACACGCCACAATGCCATAGTATTTTAGACATGTGTATGTGTTCAAGAAGATCTTCTATGCCCCTATACTCTGGAAAATGAAGAGACATCTCCATGTAAATATTCTAGGGTTTGTGTGGACCCTACCCACCTGATCAAAACCTCTTGTGTTCCTTCTACCTCCGTAACCACCAAATACACTACAACTAGGCTACCTATACCTCCCGATCTTGAACCTATAGCTAGAGGTGGACTAGAAGATGTACTTCCCTATGTCCCAACAATAGTACTAAACTACACCCCTACATTTTGCAAAGTATTACTACTCCCGTAGAAGATATTTTAAAATTCTAAACACCTAAATTCTACATGGATGATACACCCAAAAAGATAATCCCATATAATAATGAAGCCATTTGCACTGTCATTGTTGTGCTTTTTATATGACTCACTCCTTCTCTCCCACTTCCTAAATTATCTTGTTGACTGTTTGTTGTACTAGATACTAGAAAACCAAGTGCAAGGGAAAGGTTGCCAAGTGGATTTAGATGTGTTCCCGTGGCCCAGGTCATCTCTACTGGCATGCTCCTACGTGAGGCCGAGGAGGGTTACCTATCATGATTTCCCAAATGGGGAGTTCCTGATGCTCGGGTTCCATGTCTTCTGCATAAACTTAAAATCCTTCCCAAACTATCTCTCTCCACAATGCCATTTACTCTGTAACATCTCGTTTCTTCTCTATTTCCCTCTCATGTGCCTCATTATACTTAAGCCATCTTTTCTCTCTCTCGCCTCTCTACCACTAGTTCTGTCATCTTTCACCAAACTTTTTCTTGCCCCCACACATGGTGGGGTTTATTTAGCCATCAGTTTTCTCTCCAAGTTCAGGGTTACCATCAAAATTTTGATTGCCAATGGAATGCCTTATAGGTAAGTTCCCCTGGGATATCGTAAAAACTAGAATTTAGATACCTTTGGGCATGAATAAGTGGAAATTGAGTACTCCAAGATATAGCTATTCGTAACACCACGAACCACCTATCCATTGTGTGAGTCCAAATCAAATCAAAGATCATAAAGGACCTGAAATTTTTCCTACATCCGATAAAGTGTACAATACCTCCAATTCCATTTAGAAACATAAGCAACCAACCACTCGTAAATATACTATCATAAATATAATAAATAAGATCTCATACAAATAGTCATAAAAATTCTACTCCTCCCACGTGCTTGCATTAAACTCAAATCCAAAGCTTTGAACCGCCGTGTGTATTCTTCTAATAGTTCATGTATCCACTCCTCAACACTTGCTAGGGTCAACCAGTATGTCTTCATCACGAACCTTCCTAAAAACAACTAAAAAAGAGGTCCTGACAACGGAACCAATGATGCATCCTAGAATTTACCAATAAAATATTAGGCACACTATCACTCACCCTACACTTTGAGCGCTCACCTCGAAGCGTGCAAAGGTACTAGGCCCTTGTTTAGGGTTGTTGTTGCAATATTTTAACATGATGAAGACTAAAAACATTTATATCCATGACTAATATATCATTCTACAAAGGCATGTTCGATCTAGATCTAGAGAAGAACAAGCTTAATTAATAACCATGATGAAATCAAGCATGCAAGAACTAATTATACTCAAGATTTGATACTCGATTCAGCTAATACAATCCATTGAATTAAACATGATGAATACGTAGAATCTTATTACAATAGTCAATACCATAGTTTATGCTTGCATCAGATTTGGCAAAGATAACCTCACAATAACTCGCTTCTCAAATACTACTACAATGCTACACATTTCCTACATATTTATAAGGGTGGGGACTTGACATTCACCACTTATCTAATCCCAAAATATGTCATATGATGAAAATATCCATGTGCCGTTACAATTACAACTACACATGTAAGTGTGCTAACAATAGATTTCTCTTGGTTAACTATCAGTCATAATTCTATCTTTAGCTTATATCCATGCAAAGAACTCCTTAGCCACTCTTCCAAAATTAGCCCATGCGTGTCGTGCAAGTCTTCATCCCATTTATGTGCTCCGCATGCCACCTTCCAAAAATAGATCATCGTCATGAAAATGGCTAAGTCTTGAATCTATCTTTGTCCTCAGCTCATGTTTCCTTCTCGATCCTCCCGTGCTTTTGAATGTGCTTTGCTATTTCGCGTGAATATTCGAGTATGAATTCTCGCTAAGGATTATACAGGTCTTCTCAACAATAATCCTTGATGGTAGTAAGAACTATGACTTGAGAACACCAAACAACAAATTGGAGCAAAAAAGTGCATAGTATTGGTTTTGATAATTGTTAATCAAGTTGATAGTTGAGTGACACTTGTTTAAGATAATGAAATAGGGTAAGGAGTTGGAGATTAATGTAGCCAAACTTAACACATACTAAATTACTCTCAGAAATATATGGAACTCAAAAGAATAAATCTTCTTCTTTGTTATTCAATCATGGATTACAATGCTTCATAAATAGGAAAAAAATCACAACTCAAGTTTCCCATCAAAATCTACCTAACTCGACTAAATCTTCTCTATGTGGAAAAATTTACTATTTTTAGCAATTTACTAGAAGTTGTTGTTCTTAGTATGTTCCCATGCTTATTCATATGGGAAAAAATATTGCCACGCATCTTCTACATGCCTAAATTAGAAGAATTTCTAACTTTCTAACCTAATATGCATTCAAGAGACTAAAATTCACTAATGCCCTAATATAGGAAAAAACTGAATTATAACTTAAATCCTAATTTTGAACCTTCAGATGGTAGAATTCAGACCCAAAAATGTGCCTAAATGTGCTCTAACTGGTACGAAAGGTCGACTGGTGTGTTTGTTTCATCGAAACAGGTGGTTTCAAAGAAAGGGACTCAAACGGACACCCGTAGCACAAGTTATGACCATTTTAAGTTTCGACTAAAAAATGTGCATCGGGCATGCACTAAGAATAAAGGGGGAAAAAGGAAAACAAGTTGATCTACCAGCCCAAGGTGGGCTAGGGTAATAATGAGAAGAGAGAAAGCTCTACCAAAATAAACTCATTGAAATCTCCAGGCCAAGATAACACCATAATCATAGGTTGAGGAGACAATCCAGACTTAGAACAATGAAGAGGTGAAGGAATATAGCCAAATTGAGGAGGAATTTAAGATTGATGACATGGAGGAAAAAGGGGATGAAGCAAAAAAGGAGGGAGGGATCTTAGAGGAAGAGCATATAGTGGATCCCTCATAGTTGAAGACACTATGGTAGTTCGAGTTTCTTTGCAAAACGGATGGAGTCCATCCCCTTTTTTCTAGTAATAAGTTTCACATGATTGGGATTGAGGATATTGAGCCAACAAAGTTTTTTATTAGTGCATCTTCTACATCAAAACACATTCTAAGAAAGTTCAGAAAATTATAACACCTATAGCGGATGTAGGAGGATAAAAAAATAGTGTGGGTAGACCCCAAAAAGAATAAACAAAGAAAGAATAGCTAGAAAAGAGGTAGTGGAAGGAACTCAAAGTAACTTGGCATATGGTAAGAACAAAAATAAATTGTTTAAATGTTAATACAATCTTGGAATATCAAAGGGTTAAATAACCCACATAAGCATAGGATTTTATATGATATTAGGAAGAAGAACTGTGTTGATATACTAATGATCTAGGAGACTAAGATGAAAGAAGATAGATTTAAAGATATCATGAAGGTTTTTTGGAAAGAGGTAGGTTTCAGCTATGTTGACTCTTTAAGAGCTTCAGGTGGTCTAGCTTATTTATGGGATAAAAACATAGTTGAAGGTGAAGACTACTAAAAATTTCCAAACAAATCTAAGACTAACACCACATATTCTAATTGAGCTAATGCTTATTGAATCTAAAAATAGTTACATCAAATATAAAATCTTAATGGAATTCCTGAAACAACTAACATGAATATAATTCAAAACCTAACTAAAGCATGTCTACTAGTATATTCAATTGCTAACTAACATAGACCTAAATAGATCTATGAGAAATCAAATTAAGGGTTGGTCACTACACCAAGGAAGGTGAGAAGGTGTCTCCAACAATTACTACAATATCATATTGGATACCCATTTACTAACCCTTTGAAGACTTGAGGCAAGGATTGAGCCTCGCTTATTAATCATATTTCTTATGTGATATGCAAATCAAAGCATGGTGTAAAGTTTAAAGGTATGTGGTTAGTCCTTTTTCTAGTTTTCCATTTGGGGAAAACTAGCATCTTGGTGCATGTGGGACTAAAAACACAAATTAGATTAATAATTACTAATCATTATTAATCTTTTCTAATCATAATTAGTGAATTAACAAGTGATTAAGATGTGAGGAGCCTTAATCAACCACTTAGGGTCAACTAGGAGGCTAGAAGAAGCTTTTAAAGCTTGCTGAGATGTTGTGGAGGAAAGTGGGGTGATTTTGAGTGGTTGAAAGAGGGGTTTAAGCCAATAATAAGGTATATTGAACAAAAAAAAGAGAAAATTTGGCTTAATTAGCTAATAATCACTAATTGTCTATTTGCAAGAGGACTTTGACTTACGATTCATCGTAAAGTGGCATCTTGAATGCGAAAGAGGATATGAAATCAAAAATGGGTTGTTAATTGATAAAAATGGTAAGAAACATTAGTTAATTAGCAAAAATCACTAATTATAACTAAAATGGTAAGAATGAGAGTGATTTGCGTGCTTTTGGAAATAAGATTGCAAAAGTGAAATTTAGGTGTCTACATTTGCCCTTGTTTGAGGTGAAGTAAGTAACTTCACTTCAAATATAGTAGACAAGCATAAACAAGTAAATTTGTGAAGAAAAATTAGTAGAATGAAAGATTCCCCCTTGAGTGTTGATGGGGTGATGAAAGAATTCAATCGACGATTGAAAATATGATCGAAATGAATAGAAGAAATAAAATGGGAAAGGGATAAACATGATTATTTATTTCCCCATGTGATTTGGAAGAAAATATAGTAGTGATAAGAAATGATAATGGAGAATTGGAATATCTCTTTATTTTCCTCCAATATGGTAATAAACAACTTTTATTTCATCATGTTTCCTCTATGATCTATATCATTGGCCTTTATTAACATAAACAAAAGTGTAAGATAACAAGAAAATCTAAATTACTAACATTTGATCATTGTTAAAAATGCGTAACTCCATGCAACATACACAATGAAATGAAATATGAGAAAGTAAAACGGTGCTCAACTCCATGTAAAATACATATTGAAATGAAATACAAGAAAGTAAACTAAATAACCTAACAAGAAACAATTACAATCACACATACTAAAAGAAACATCGTTCAACATAGTTACACCAATGTTTTTGTTATCAAGCTTCAGCTTCTAAATGTTCGTGTTGTAATGACAAGGGTTAAAAATGGTTCCTCAAGAAATGATATTGTTATCACAAAATCACAAAGCACCCTTCTATTTGCACATACTTGAGCTCATAGTGTGATTGGATAACATGGGTACTATCTCCAAGTTTTGGGACCTACTACTTGAGATAGACCTCCAGAGAAAGTCGGTTCTTGCTCCTAAACTACCTGCCAAATCTACTCTAATGCAGGGAAACTAACTATTTTAATTTAAACTTCCAAGGGATTAGGGAGAGAGAATGCATAAAATGAAATCCTACACTAAAGGAGTGATACACCGTAGAAAAGGAGGGTGTGAGAGTAGTTTTCAAATGTGTGAGATGCGGAAGTAAAGTGCACACTAGAAGGGGTGATGATAGTTCTCCACAATCTAGCAAAACGCATTCACAACAATATTTCAAACATACACAATGATAATGGATCCCTGCAAGAACATAATAATAGGCACAATATTCTTATAACTAAGATTGGAGGGGCAAGAAAAATGCAAGAAAACACAAAGAAGGGAAGATACATCCACAAACTTATATTTTATTGCTTCCTGATATGCACAGTTCAATCGGTTACAAGGTAAGGGCCTGGATCACCATGCAAGGATTCCACAACAAGGGCCTGCAACACATTGGCTTCACAAAGAAATTTTTGGCAGAGCTTTGCTACAAAACTACTCTATTTACAATGAGCCCAACACTCCAATTTATAGAAAAATGAGAAGGGAAAGAGAAGGGAAAATGGAAATCCTGAAATATGTCCTTCAACCACTTGTAAGAGGCATTAAATAGAGTAAAATTATTATATATTACTTGAAAAAGTCTCCCCATACTATCCTAGGTGCTGCAGCAGAGAAAGAATGATGACCATGCCTCTTAATTGCACTCCCAACCACCAAATAAAACACTGTTATGAACCCGTCCACGTTTTGTGAAAACTCCCCACCAATATCTCATCAAATCCAGAATTTATTGATTTCTATGCATCGGGCTCGGAGCCATGATTCCAACGGTACCAATTTTGTGTGATTTCATTGAGAAATGCAAAATTTATGGCCTTCTGAGTGTGGGCAGCTATTTTGGGTCTGCCAGGCGTTTTCTGTCATTTGACGGGAATGAGCATTAACTGACTGGAGCCAAATATGTTTATTTTATTTAAATATATCTATCCTTGTTAAAAATAAAAATCTAGTTTTTTTGGTGTAGAGGACGTCGTGCTTGTTCTAGAAAGTCCAATTTTGTGAAAATCAAAGCTCGGAGTCAAAAGTTATGGCCGTTTGAAGTTTCATGGGTCAAACATTGAATTTTCTTCTTTGCCTTCAGTCGTTTTGGCTTTTCGCGTCCCATGCGTACCTTTGTCCCAACTATCTTGAATGAAAATCTCCTGCTTCAACCGATTCGGGCTTCCTTGTTCTGTTTGCGGCTTTTTTGCCTTTTAAATGTCCCACTCGTCCCTCGTGTACTTTTGTCCCAACTGTCCCCATCGCTCAGGGACAAATATCTCCGAACCGCCGAAAATGGGTATCGCCTATCGGCAAATCGCCCGATTCACGTCCCGCATGTACTTTTGTCCCTGTCCCAAAACCACGTGAAACAAAAACTTGACGATTTTCCTTGCTTTCGGTCGTTTCGGCTTTTCACGTCCCAACTGTCCCGTGGACCGCCTGGGACAAAAATGTCTGACTTAGCTGATTTTCTTTGTATTTCGGCCCCAAGCTTGGTACGATGAACCTTGGTACGACCCGAACCCTTTAGACCCGAAATTCTTTAAAACAATCCTGCAACCTTATTTTTTGCATTTTTTCCATTTTCTCAACTTGTTGGGATTTCTTCTTGGATGGGAGAGTTAGAGAGAAGCCGAGGGGCCCCCAAAAACATGATTTCAGGCCTTGAATCAATCTACTTGCTCAGGACTAAATAATTTGATGCATGTTATCAAAATTACCTTGAGGGGTGAATTTTGGATAACGAGATACATGTAAGGGGAATAATGGAGAGCACAAGTAGTCCCTTGAAATCATTTATGCACTATGACAAAGTATCTGAAACTCACCATTACATGGGAGTACTTGACATAGTAAGCAAGCTAGCTTTGTTAATGGAGGTAGATCATGATGATCTGCAAGTCGTTTGAGACAAGAACAAGCAAGAACTTAAGAAAGATGTTTTTGTAGGAAAAATTTTGATGTTTGAGGACAATGCATTTGATACAGGATTTAGTTGCATGCATGCCATTTACCAATTTTTGAAAAAAATTTGAATTTTTGTAATTTTTTGGATTTTTAATAATTTTACCAATTTTCTTTTTTAGATTTGGGTTTTTTTTTTTTTTGATTTTTACAAAAGAAAATATTATAGAAGAAATAATGAAGTTGTGAGACATCACTAAAAGTCACCATAAGGAAAAAATATGCCACGTGTAGTAGAAAAGGCCATAGGAAGTAAAAACATGCCCCTGCATAGCAAAAACAGACGTTAAAATAATTATTTACTTAAAATAATCATCATGGCGAGTTATAGAAGAATATAGAAGAACCAAGATGGATCAAGGGCGCCTCGGGGGTGAGAAACACGTCATGGGGGTAAAAATGGGTATATAATCCATCACGACCAATTCATTTACCACATTCACTTACCTTTTCACTATTTATTGAGCTCTGACCTACGGGAGAAAATGGCAAGGGTGTAGAACCAAAAACACCATGTGGACCATGTGAGAGACTATATGAGACTTCTAGTGGATGGTCCACAAGTACATGAAACTAAAATTTTCACTCTTTCAAATTATAACATTTAATTTTGGGTTAAAATGCATTAGTTAGGGTATTTTTAGGGTAGAAAAGGCGCGTGAATGCATAGGTATGGCCCTTGGTGCATGCCTATGCTCATGGGGTGTGTCAATGCCATAGTATGTGTGGGTGCATATGTTCTAGTGCAAAAATTGTGATGCTCATGCATTTTTGACAAGTAAGCATGGACGCATATGCACCTACGAAAAGAGGAATGCACCTATACATAGAAAGGGTTTAGGAAAAAACTAAGTGCGCCTACGAGCGGATGGAGGAGCTTACGCACTGTAGTTTTTGCTAGTGCACTAAGGGAACCCATGCATTAGGGGGTGCGTTGGTGCTGTCAGGTGGGTGATAGTGCACAAAAAGACATTTGAATTTCCTTTAGTAGAAAATAAAGGTTTCGAGGAAACCTAAATGGTATAAGAAATGAATTAGATAGTGAAATAGAAGAATAACATGGTGGAATAGAAAAATTAGAAGATGGAACAGAAGAATAAGATCATAGTAAATGACCTGATTGACCTTGCAGATGGATTTAGAGGTACTAGAGACGCGAGAGAGACACAGGTAGCTTTGGGCCTACGATGCAACATTCGGACGCCGAGACCGATTTTCTTAGAGATCACATTAGAGGTGACTAGTTTAGCACATGCGACCCACATGCCGCATATTAATTTATATCACAACCTACTCACAACCTTAGCTGAGAGATAGCAAAGTGAGAGTTAGATGTTTCATCTTTCGACAGTGAGATGAGCACCACCTTGGAGGACATGTGACAGATCTTACGAGTACCTATCTAGGGTGGCTTGATCACATTTGCTAGTCACCGTAACCATATTGAGTGATGCATAGTTTGGGTTATTTGGAGTATTAGAAATACCCCACTGGGGTATGATGGTCTTCATTAAGATGTATATGACCGATCAATGATTGAGATGGATCCCTATATTTCTATTATCTCTTGTCAATGTCATTTTTTTGCACGATAAGATTGGTGATTGGTTTCCTCTAGGCCTTATTAGAGTGATTCATGACACTTTTCAAAGAGAGGTTTATTGTTGGGGTCTGTGTATACTGGCTCATTTATACGCATATTTACATTTAATAGCTTACAATGGATAGAGGTTTGTGGGTCCTACCGCATTTCTATAGATATGGGCCTAGGACCATATTACGATAGGATGCCCTGCTAGAGCATTAAGAGCTCAAGATATTTGAGACCCTTCATTTGGTTTTGATGATAGATTGCTTCATAATGAATATGCATTACAAGTGGATGGTTTACACAAGAATCGAAGTTGGTTTCTTAACCGTTGTCGACCAAGAGATGAACCATTGTTGGTCAAGTAGAAGAACCACCATCGATCGGTAGATGAACCACCATCGGTCGGTAGAAGAATTTCCATCGATCCAATAAAGGAACCGCCATCGGTTAGGAAACCGGTATCGGTTACCTGTGCGTGAGATTTTATATTTAACTCATGGGAATTAGATTTAACTTTAGTTATAAAGTGAATCTAAACATTATAATGCATAACTATTGTGCCCTAAGTTTGTATATGCATATGTAAGAATGAAAATTAGGGTTATAAGTTTAATTAAGAGAAGGATTGAGTTACATCCTTTATTCTCCTAGATTGAGAGGATGAAGAAGAAAAGAAAGAAAGAGTAAGTTACATGAAGAAAAATATTTCATGGAGAGAAGATGGATAGAAGGAAATAGAAGGTACAACTATGGTAGGTACATCTCAATGGTGAGAAGAGGGTAACATCTTCTACTATATTTCCTTTGTATAGTTATTGTCTCAAAGTGTAATGGATTGTATAGTATGCAAATCACATAGAGTTTCTTCTTTTATATCCACATGTTGGTGATATCTTGTATTATAGACCCATGAGATCATGATGTATTATTGATCCATGTAGATCTAAGTCTTATATTGTTAGATCCAAATATTGTTGTGTGATCTTGTATTCATACATCCATAAGATCATGTTGTATTATTGACCCATGTAGATCTAGCTATTGTAGAAGAGGTTTACTTCATGTTTGGATAGGTTGATGCGGTGATTGAGAGACATACTTACTTCTTGGTTCACAAATCATGGTTGTACATTGGTAAACCAATGTGAGAGGTCTTATTGTAGATTCACATGAGAGCTTGGTTGCAATTCGTAGAGATGCAGTAGTTCCCGGTATGTGAGATCTGGTTATGGTTTAGAGGCACAATTGTAGTGCACTCACGAGATATGTCTAGAGATATGGAATAGGATATAATCTTTGAGAGATGCATTGTACTCTTGATTAATATATATATATATGAGATCTCTATCTTTGGTGGACGTAGCCTACATTGGGTGAACTAATGTACATGATGTGTTATGCATGTGTACTTAATTTTGATTTGGATTTATCTATTTTACATTTCCACTACTATAGATTTTGGGGAATTGTTTCCATTTCCACAGTCCTAGATTCCCAACAACCGGTATCGAGAGCTTGGTTAGCTTTGTTTCCTAATACTAACAAGTAGTATCATATAAATGGATTTAGTGTTTAGAGCAAGGTTTTGCTTGTGTTTTGTTAATGGTATTACCGAGACGTATGAGAGAAGGATTTTGTTTTCCTGATGTGTAAATCACAGGGAGAGATTTAATCTCAAGTGAGAGCTTGAAAATTAAGGTTGTTGAAGAATGACATTGACCATGGTTAGTTACTGGGTGACCGTGGTTAGTTCTTGAAAGCAACCCGGTTTTAACAGAAAATCATAGATATGAGAATTTGAGAAGATACAGTGAATGTATCTTTATTTTTGAGGTGTCCCTAGTTCTTAGAGGCACAAGCATGTTGGTCAGATTGTAAATCTGGATTATAGAGGTATCATTTTTTTACCTTGGTATTTCATTTCTTGTATGTTGCGCATAAATTTTTGGGATTGCAGATCTAGATCTAGAATGAGATAGAGGAGTAGTTTTGCATCCATGGTGTAGTTAGATGCATGGTATTCTTATAGAGGAAGAATACAATAGCACAAAATGAAGATGGGGATTCCATAAAAGAGGTAAGTACTTCGGTTGAAGATGCAGTTAGTGTCTTGGTGATAGTAAGGTGATGTGTTTCATCTTGGTGCAGTTTTATTGCATGTATGATTCTTGTTAAGTTTTTTAAAATGTTGGGTGCTTCTTGAAATGAATAGCTCAACACAACTATTGTATTTGGGTAGAGTAGGCACCTAGTTTGGTTTACTATTCCATTGGTGGTGTTGTGTTCATTCCATCAAGATCAACGTCGACTGTGAACTGAAATCGGTCACGAGAGGGTAATCGACATCTTGTCAATAGACCATGGTCGGTCTCTATGACAATGACTTTACACAAGGTTTCTTACAGTAGAAGAGGGCATGGAGGGTTTAGTGTCCTATTTTGGACGATCAGGTTTCTAGCATAGTGTGTACAGGTATAAATGGAGAAGATCACTTCATTGTTTGAATAAAAAGAGGATAGAGTTGGCTTGGTGAATCTCGTGAGACTTGTGTCAAATTCAGGTATCTCTATATGGTTCATGTTTTATTTATTTCCATTTGAACCAGCTAGTATTATGTTTGGATTACATGCACAAAGTATAATATGCACCATGGATATTTGGTGGGTTTGATTTTATTTTTCTAGGATGTGTTGGAATCTTGAGGATAAGGGAATATGTTCTAAGGATGAGATCCTTAATGAAAATTCATGTTTAGACACACAATTGCAGTAAGGAAAGATGTTGAGTACACAAGATGAAAATAAGGTGATTCACCTACTTCACAAGAAGTCCAAACTTCTGTGATGTAGAAGTATTCTTTAATAAGAAGGGAATCAGTTTTATATTTATTTCATCTAGTTTTATTTCTCATTGATATATATTGGAGCTTTTGAGCTTGTTATCAGAAGCAGTGCAGGGGAGTTCATGTTAAGTGGGAGCAAGCCATGGTTGTTGGCATTGTAGGTTGGACACATATGCCTATACAAAATGAGAGGAGTATGCTACTATTTAGAGTGGAATGAGGCACAAGTTGGTTTTTGGAGGACAACACGATATTACAAGTATTTTGAAGTTTATTACATGATGACATCACTTCTAGTTTTATTTTGTAGTGCCTAGATATTCTTATGGGATGACAGTTGATGGTTGTTTAGCTGGGTGAAGAAGAGAGAGAAATGTTATTGACATTAAAGGGTGGAAGAAGGAATTTTTTTACAGTTACAGTGTGATGCGATTGTATATTTACATCTTATTGAAGTTTCCCTTGTTTGGTTTTTATCTTAGATGGTTTGTGTAGTATGTTTGATGACATTTTTTTACTGGTATTTGCACTAGTCATTAGTAGCATGGCTATTAGGGTTGTTGTTGTTGACATTGATGAGCACATGATTCATATCTGGCCTTGGAGTTAGTCGGTGAGAGACTTGGAGCTTTTGGAGAGCCTGGTGATATGGATGGATGTATATGGTGAGTTTATACATGTGGATAGATTTTGTTTTGTGAGTCTATGATGATGTAGATATTTGTTTTGCACATGGATTCCTATGAGCATGGGTCAGATGCCTTAAGCATGAGTAGGGGATGTTTGTATTTCCTCTTGTTACTATGTTACTCCATGATAGATATATATTCTATAGATGGTTGTCTTGGACATGCAATTTATTTATGTAGGGTTGGATTTACAAATTGTATGTGTTTGGATAATTTGAGTTATGCAGGTGTTATGGATGCATCCACCGGTTGCATGTAGTACTCATTTGGGTTGTCTAGACCTAGGATATAGTTTTTATTTTGCATATTCCAATTTGACTTGTCTTTGGTCAATTGCATTGGTGGTATAATGGAGAAATGGATATATTCTTAGAGAACATGGTTGGATGGCTATGGTTACGATAGAAGCTCGGTAATTTAGTTCAAGTGGGAGATCTTGTGGGTGTGTTAGTCACGGTGGCTTCATTATTAGTGCGAGCTTTATGTATGGATAGCTTGTGTATCACAAATCAGAGTAGTAGCTTTGTGTAGGTATATAGTAAGTAATGGTTTGTTATCTTCTTGGTTTTAGAAGATGGTTTTAATCTTCTTGATTACTTGAGTGAATTGTTGAAGGAAAGAATAGTTGGTCTTCATGGTATATAGAGGAAGGTGATGTACGGTACATGTATATAGGTTTAATAATTCATTTCCAAGTGGGAAATTGTTAGGTTGTGGAGTTATATTGCTGCATAATGAGCATGCATTACAAGTGGATGGTTTACATAGTAATCGGCATCGCTTGCTTAACCTCCGTCGATGCGAGATGAACCACTGTTGGTCATAAGAAGAACCGCCATCGATCGCCAGATGATCTGCCATCGACATCAAAATGACCGCCATCGCTTAGCAAATTTACCACCATCGGTCGAAATCGACATCGATTACCTATGCGTGAAAGTTTATATTTAACTCATGGGAATTATATATAACTATATTTATAAAGAGAATCTAAAGGTTGTAATGCATATCTATGGTGCCCTAAGTTTGTATATGCATATATAAGTATGAAAGTTAGGGTTAGAAGGTTAATTAAGAGAAGGATTAAGTTAGATCCTTGATTCTTCTAGATTGAGAGGGTGAAGAAGAAGAGAAAGAAAGAATAGGTTACATGAAGATAGAGATTTCATGGAGAGAAGCTCGATAGAAGGACATAATAGGTACAACTATGGTAGGTACATCTCAATGATGAGAAGATGGTAACATCTTCTACTATATTTCCTTTGTATAGTTATTATATCATTATAATGGCTTGCATAGTATACAAAGCACATAGATTTTCTTCTTATAGATCTATATTTTGATGAGATCTTGTATTGTAAATCCATGAGATCATGATGCATTGTTGATCCATGTAGATCGATTCTTATATTGTTAGATACAAAGGTTGTTGTGTGATCTTATATTCATAGATCAATGAGATCATGTTGTATTATTGATCCATGTAGATCTAGATATTGTAGAGGAGGTTGTCTTCATGTTTGCACAAGTTGATGCAGTGATGGAGAGACATACTTACTTCTTGGTGCACAGTCATGGTTGTACATTCGTAGAACCATGTGAGAGGTCTTTATAGATTCACATGAGAGCTTGGTTGCGCTTCACGGATGCGGTAGTTCTGTTATATGAGATATAGTGATGGTTTTGAGGCATGGTTGTAGTGCACTCATGGAGATCCATTTAGAGATATAGCATAAGATATACTCTTGGAGAGATACATTGTACTCTTGTGGGAAAAGTTGGTTTGTACTCTTGATTATTATATATTTGAGATATCTATATTTGGTGGACATAGCCCGCATTGGGTGAACCATGGTACATATTATGTTATGTGTGTGTAATTTATTCTGATTTGGATTTATCTAGTTTACATTTCCACTATGTACATTTTGGAAAATTATTTCCATTTCCACACCCTAGATTCCCAATGACTTAAAGTCATGGGTGGGTTTTAGAAAGAGATGAGATCCATGGTAACATGAGGGATACATACTATTACATGATTTTTTTGATGATGTGCAACATCCTATGATCACATGAAACCCCTACAGTTGTACCATTGGCCTCGGGATATAGTGGAGTTGAGTACTACTATCATTTCATTATTGGGAGTAAAAGCCATATCATGGAGTGGTATAGAGTGGAAGGGGTGTAGAGAAAGTTTGGTCTCATCCAGGGGATTCCTTGTGATGAGATGTGTTATGTATGCAAATATTGAGAGGCCTTTCATATGGGGCCCTAAATTAGGCTACGCTAAGCTCATACTAGCTTATTACGGTAGTTCCATAGCCTTGGGTACATCATGCACAAATAGTGGATCTAGGTATGAATCTTTATTATGTAGCATGGTATGCAATATTTTTGCCTCAACGTTTGAACATTACTAAGGTGGTACTAGATGCAACAACATAGGGGTTATAGGGCCCATATATAGGAGCACAGGAGAGGCACATGAAAGTTCGTAAATAGGACCATGGAGATAGGACTACTAAGACAAAAAGAGGTGATAGTCTAACAACATGTTTTAGTGCAAGTAGCAAGTAGGTGTGAATCCATAGGTCTTGGTAGTATGGATGCCCCTTTAGGTTCTATTTTGGGCACCCTTATGGGAACCTCCATCAACCCATCACGTGATTCCACCACACAATCCACCAAGAGGTGGAGGATATTTAATGGGTAGAGAGGCAATGGAGGAGGATGTACAGGTTGGAAAGTAAGTGACTTACTTCTAGCAAAGAACTAAAGTAGGTTGCAGCCCTACAACTTTAGGTTATAGGTAAGAGGAAAAGGCCATTACAAAAAGAGACCAAGATATTTCAAAGTGGAATCAGCTCGTGACAAAACGAGATCAAGCGAAGATGGAAAGAGTACAAGATATGAATGATATAGATCCGATGATCGTAGAGAGGTTACATCTACAGTGGGAAAGGGATAAGTTAGTGGCAGAGCAGGTTTAGTGGATAGAAGAGCATGCATAGGTTCAGAATACATAGCCGAATTACATGAGTGTGATGCTTTACTACATGTATCTTCAACATCTAGGATACTAGACATATTAGCATATATGATGAGAGCTAGTGGTGAGGCCTCCTACTATAAGGCATTTTACCACCAAGTCATCCTTGAGGGACAAATGGCTACCCCTTTTGATTAGTTATATGTTAGTAGGTCTAGATCCAAGAGGAATTCATGATCAACGAGATAAATTCAAAGCCTACAGTGTAGCAAAGCATAATAACCTCTCGTAGGTTAGTTGCATTAGTAATTTCCTCCTCAGGCCCTAGGCCAGTACTCCCAGAGAGGGTAAGAGTCAAGGTTGAATCTCTTTTTGACATATTAGATGTATATTTTGGGTGTATCACCTTGATATGAAGGCATAATTTTGTATAGATGTATATGTAGTGCTTTTGAATATGCCTCGTGATGAAGGCACATTTTAGTATAGATGTACGTTATGTATTATTTTTGAGTATGCGTCGTGATAAAGGCACAATTTTTTTCATAGAATCCCATGATGGATCATCGTATTAGATGTAATTTTGAGATATATTATTTTGTATATGGAAATTTATATTTATGATGATGTATGATGATTTGATAGATTACTAATGTATCACATTTTGTTGATGAGATATCATGCTTAATCGATATGTTTATGTTTGTATCACATTTTGTTAGATTTATGAGACAACCTTAGTTGATGTCATATTTCATGTTATGAGATAATTTGAGTAAAACAAGTTTTTATTTTTGATATTGGTGTGGAGGGATATATCTTGATCATTCACAACCCCTCTTGTCCCATTGATGATATAGTATTTGATGATTAGCTTTAATATACATGTGTGATGTAATCTTAGCGTTTATATATATATATATATATATATATATATATATATATATATATATATATGTGATGGTTTATTTGATATGAAGATGAAATGATAACAAAAATGTACAAGTAAAATAACAAGAACAAGTTAAACAAATCTAATCAAAGAACACAATTATCTACAAGTATGAAAAATAGAATGAACTCAATACAATGCACCACAGATTAAAGTAACATTCAATATAAGTAAGAATTTGAATCCAATTTAAGGAACACAATAGAAAAAATCAATGCAATGAAAACCATACAAACCAACAACTAAAAGTAAACAAGTTATTACTTTGTTTTTGTGGGACAATTTAATGGACATTTTTCGTTGTTTTGGGTATTATCTTGAGACACTTTTATATTGTTTTGAGTTTTATATGAAACATATTTGGATGTTTTGAGGTTTTCAAAGTTATATGAATGTTTTTGATGTTTTCTAAGAAGTTTCCCGAAGAGAAAGTGCAAGGAAATGAATAAATGTGGATGCTCTTAGTGTTTGATGGGATTTACAAGGGTAGAATTATACGTGCTATATGTAAGAAGGTGAAAATGTGAAGTTACCCCCAACATGAGCTACGAATATTCAAATTTAATTTCTTTGCATTCAAAAGTAGGATCATCCAGATCGGGGTAAAGAGGGATAGGATCACAATGGACTGAGAAGAAGGTAAAGAACAACTTAGGAAAATCTATCATACCCATAGAATGGAAATTCTTGTGAATAATGGACCCTCCAATGGTACCAAAAAATGGTTTTCACCAAAGGACTTGTCCAAAGTGGCACCATTGCGTGGTTTTCACTATTAGATGCACATGTTTATTTCTCTTTTTTTACGGTTTTTATTCTTTTTTGTCATTTTTGATATTTTAGTGACCCCACATCTAAGCATAGAAATGCTTCAGATTCATTACATTCATGGGTTCCCAAAGCTCTTAGCCATATGAATAGGAAAGCTTATAAGCACTTGAACCAAACTTGTCAACCAAAACATATGGCCCTAGAAAATTGGATTTAAATTTTCCCTTCTTTTCACAATCCTTATTGGTGTTTTTCTGATTCTCTTTTAACAAGTCTCATACCTCAAATTGAGAAGGTATTATTATTTTATTGTATCTTCGCCACACTCAATCCTCATACACTTTAAGGTGATTGAGGGCGTGAAGTATTTTCTCTCCCAAGAGATCCAAATATTCCAGTTGAGCCGGTATGTATTCCTCATCTTCATTCAAGTAATCCCTTAGTTAGATACATAGATAAGGGGTCTCGATCTCTATAGGTAGTACGAATACCATGATAAATACTAAGGAGTATGGAGTGGAACCCGTAGTTGTATAGATATATGTTTTGAATGCCTAGAGGGAAGGTTCAATCTATAAATTCTAGTGATGGCATGTTTTATTCATCATATTATCCATAATGTGAATGAGGGTTTTATTGGAAGCTTCAGCTTGCCCATTACCTTGAGGGTAATAGGAGTCGAGAACTTGAGGGAGATTTCAAAGTGTTTGGAAATTGATTTCACAATTTTTTAAAAATTTCTTACCATTATTAGTGATAATATCATAGGGGATACCATATCATAAAATGATATGGTTCATGATAAATTTAGATATTTGGGTACCTTCAACATAGGTGAGAGTAATAACCACTACCCATTTTTGAAGTATTCAGAGTAGTTATAATGAACTCGTGGAAGTTTGAGGATATAGGGTTACGTTTTCCTATTAGATTGAGACCCCACATATATAATGGACAAGGTGTTGTGAAAGGTTGCAAGGATTACATCGGCACATGTATAAAATTTCCTCACTTCGACAACCCACACATTTCTTCACATGGTTACAATAGTCATGCTCCATGGTAGGCCAATAGTGGCCTACACTAAGTATTTTCTTTACAAGGATGATCCCATTAGTATGAGCCCCATAGATTCCTTTGTGTACCTCTTTGACTTCTTTGATGGACTCATCCAAATTTAGACAACGCAACAAACACCCATCGTAGCCTTGGAGGAAGAGGGTTCCCCAAGTATGGTATAACATGCTATACGTTGGATGAGGGTTCATTTTTCAACACAAGAAATGATTTTGGGAAATGTTCCATTATGGAGGTAATTAAATATTTCAAGGTACCATGGGGAAAAGGGACCAAAAGTGTTGCACATGAAACAAGACTCTAGTATATCATGCATATGTTTGTGTTCTTATATGTTTAATGAATACTATCATATCATTATTCCCCAGGTGGAATAATCATCATGGATCCTAGTGTAGCCATAGCGTATGTTGCTCTATTCTGGGCTCTTGGTATTTTCTCAAATGTTATCTTCTCAAAGAACTCCTTTAAATAATCAACCATTATTTTATATGGAGGAATTTTCTCATCTTTGACCTTGTATTCATATGTGACCCTTTTTATAATGAGCATTGAATCACCAATGCAATTGACTTGCATGATATCCAATTTGATGGATAGCTTCATCCCCGCAATGAGAAATTCATACTCCGCTATATTATTCGTGCATGGGAACCCGAGTCAAAATATTTGGGGAATAAAGTCTCCCATAGGAGTAATCAACACAACTCCATCACTTAAACCATGAAAGGTAAAGGAGCCATCAAAGTATAGTTTCCATACGATTGATTCCCTAAGGTACATTATGGATGCATCTGGTAGTTATAAACTCAAAGTTTCACTACCCGGTAGTGTAGATTATGCAAGTTGATCTGTTAGAACCCTTCCTTTCACTAACTTTTTATGTACATATTCAATGTCAAAAATAAATTAATAAGAGGATCCAATTAGCCATCTTTCCCGTGAGTGTGGGATTTGAGAATAAGTATTTCAATGGATCAACCTTTGAAATAAGCTTGACTTTATTGTTGAGTAAATAATGACATAGTTTCTAGTTGGTAGAAACTACAACTAGGCAAGCCTTTTCCATCTATGGATAGTTGAGATCATAACCTATCAATGTTCTACTCAAGTAGTACAAAACTTTTCTCGATGCTCTTTATAATACTAGGCCAACATTTCCCCAATTGCAAAGTACATGGTAGAGATGTAGAGTAATAAGGTTTCACCAAATTTGTGGCTAGCATTAGAGTAGGGGGTTTAGCCAAATAGATTTTGAGTAAAGATAATTCTTGTTTCTGCTCTAGTCCCTAGTGGAAAATAACAAATTTCTTATGAATATGTGTGAAATTTTCACACTTGTCTACAAGTGAGAGATAAACCTTCGATGTCATGAATCTTTCCTTGTAATATCCACAATTTTATTATATTGGTAGGATAAGGCATTTCTGTTATAAGCAGTAACATTTGCTAGATCTACTTTTATTCCTCTCCTTGAAATAATAAATCCTAGTAATTTTTTAGACAACACACCAAGGACACACTTCTTCTAGTTTAGTCAAACCTTGTAGTCCTTTAGAGTTGAAAAATATGTTATAGAATCTTCGGGTGATATTCTTGAGTTCTAGATATTTCTAATATATCATCTACGTAATCTTCCATGATGTCACTAATCATGTCGTGAAATATTACAGTCATCACCCGTTGATATGTAGCACCTGCATTCTTGAGGCCAAAGGGCATGAATTGGTAGCAGAATGTCCCCCATGGGTAGCAAAAGTTGTCTTATGTCAATCTTCCTCATTTATCTTTATCTGGTTATACCCCGAGAAGCCATCTGTGAGTGAGAGCATCTCATAACCAGCAGTAGAACCAAAAATTGTGTCGATGTTGGGAAGAATAAAGTTTTCCTTAGGACAAGATTTATTAATATCTCAAAAATCAAGGCACACTCGATACCGAATTGATTTTTCTAAACTAGAACCACATTATAAATCCACTTTGAGTAGTTGATAGGACTAATGAAGCCTACTTCTAATAACCTTTCCAGCTCTACTTTAACAAGCATGACAATGTGAGGATGCATCTTATGGAGATTTTACTTTATGGGCTTGGAATATGGGTGTACAAAAATATTGTGCACCACTAATGAATGATCAATTCTGACATGTCTATGTAAGACCGAGTGAGGATATTTGCATATTCTCTTAAAATTCCTATAAATGTTTTTTTCTCTTGAGTTGAGAGTGAAGCTCCCAAATTAACCATTCTAGGAATATCCTCCATGTCGATGTTAACCTATATTGTCTCCTCCACCAAGTAGATTGGATTTTTCTTCCATTCACGTAGGATTAGGAGGGAGATTGAAAGCCTCCTCTACTAAAGGTGTCTCAGGAGATCCTCATCTTTAGGTTGGTACACTATTTTGTCTACAGGTTGTTTTGATTGTTTGTCACAGCTCCTCAAAGAGGTTTTCCCTATAGAACTTGGACTTTTTCTCTCTGTAAGGATTTTCTGTAGGAATTTTACCCTTTTTTATTTTCTTACTTAAGTGAACACACAAATCTACCTCCTCTTTAAAGTACGCGCATGTGTTGAGCTATATTGAGAATCCTTTCTTGTGATCATTTCTCGAATGTTGACTCTAATGCCAAGGAACTCACCAATAGCCTCATTACTTTAAAATACATTAATGGGTATGTGTTTTTGTTGGTCCTAATTCATGAGTGATGGGTAAATGAGGTCCAATTTAGAATGGTAAGGGGTGTAATAGGGGTTATGGTAAGGATATCCATGTTAGAGAATAGGTTCGTGGTGGTGAGGTATTCGTAAAGACTACACTAGGAATCTGTTTCGCTTTCATTTTTAGACAAACTATCCTCATGCTTAGAAGAGGCATACTCATCATCTGAAGGGTGAGACTCATACAAATGGGTGCCAAGACTAGATTTACCCATTATATGGTGAGGTATTGGAAGATCTTCCAGTGAACCTTGTTCTCAATGGCCACAACCATGTCCTTTATACGCTATAGTAAGCATTATTTGGTTAGGAATAACATACCTAAGTGAATTGTAACATACAACCATTTCATCATCTTGAGGAAAAAATACAATAACTTTGAGTATCCTCTCATCTTCTAGTAAGCCACCTGAAGTGAAATTGTCAAAAGGGCAGTTCTCCCTCAATCTTTGGAATTTGTAACATTGTCTACCACGTGCTTGGGATGATAGTAGAATGTTTTGAACTATAAGGGCCTTTTGCATATCATACTCACCATAACCTCTTGGTCTAACTTTCATCTCTAATCTAGTGAAAGGAGTATCTGTGGTGGAAGGACCATTTTCATTCGTAGAAAATTTATCAAGATCCATTCGTGAAGCAAGGGATTTCGAATGAAAAGGAACCAAAATATCCATAGAGGGACACTCTTAGATGGTAGGAAAATATCTTGAAAATTCTCTACAATGAGAAAATGGTTGGGGATATCCTTGTATAGTAAGTGTTTGTCCTTCATGTTGTAAATTTAAACACTAAAATACATTGATCACACAACTTGCATGACAGGATCCATGGATAGCCGAGCAATATGTTATAAGGGATCTCCAATTCTAAGACATGGAACTTCATATCATGGTTTATGGGACCAAATTCTCATGAGAAAGTGATCATTCTAGTTGATTTTTTCTCTTCATTATCATATGTCTTTATGGTGATGACCTTTGTCTCCAAATCAGCATTTGTGCATCCTATTTGTCAAACTATTTTAAGATTACAAATATTTATACCCGATCCATGATACACAAGCACTCTCTAGACCTTCTTATGCTTAATTATTACTTCAATGTGGAACAACAGGTTATGTGATCGATTTTATGCTAAGAATTTCTTCTGACCAAGGTTATGTGTTCTAAAGGAGTGATTTGTGCTACTATGGCTTGTAAATGTGTTGGTCAATATCAACAGATAATCCTAATCCCTGTAAGGTTTTACAAAGGATCTCCTTATGGATGTTAGAAATATTTAGAAGGCCTAAGATAAAAAAATTAGTTGTGGTCTTCTCTAATTGATCTAACACATCATAATGACTCTCTTGAGGAGGAGGGAGAGGAGGTTCTAAGATAACAAGGTGAGCTCATCATGTTTCCATGACACACTCTCTTTCTCTGATTTTGATCATGTTGACATGTTCAATAGGTGAATCAACATAACCTATTAAGGCATCAAAATGGTTTGGCTTTGATATATAGTTGGTACTTTTATTTTGAGATGATTTTCCCTCATCCTAATTTTTATTCCCTTCGTACTTGGGATACATTTCTTTGTAAATACCCATATTTGTGTTTCAAGACTTGGCAGTGGAAATTGAGTCTACTTCTATATCACCATTGTCGATTAGATCTTGAATGTAGTGTTTTAATTTCAAACACTTGTTAGTTTTGTGACCCTTTACATGGTAAAATATGTGAAATTCATTTCCCTAAACCATGATGGCTTAGGTGTGTCATCTCCATAAGGTTATGATCCAAGGTATCGAGCCATGTTTACGACCTCTAACTACTTTAAGATTGACGATGTGGATTCGGATAAAGGGGTGAGAATACAATGTTTATAATCCATAGGAAGAGCTCCTTTGCAATATTCAAAGGAGTTTGGTTTTTAATGGGTTGTATTTGTTTAGAGTCTACTATCCCATCACCAAAAAAAAATTCTTATTCTGAAACAACTTTATTTTGTCATTAGATTTTGAATCGTTATGATTACAAGAGAAGGGTTTTAGGGTCCCCTAGCTAACAATGAATTTTTGAATTGACTCCCTTTTTTCAATTACCTCTTCAAATGTGTTACCACAATGCATTTGTAAGTGGGATGTAATTTTAGGGTGGTGGTTGGGAACAAATATACTTATCAATTGTTTCTCGGTATGGAGAAAGGGAAGTTTTTGTTGTTTTGTTATTTCACATTACAAATATCTAGCATGATATCATGATTTTTGTATTAAAATAAAATTTACTTATAAAATGTTTAGATAATTTAAGCCATGTAGATATAGATCCCTTGGGAATGTGCAAAAACCACTCTAACACCTGTCCCCCTAAACTTCGTGGGAAGAGGCATAAAATATAATTGTTGCTTTATATGTAACCTCTTGGAATGCCATATGAAAATATTTGATATGGTCACGAGGGTCACCTTTTCCCTTTACTTGTCAAATTTTGGAAAATCAAAGTGTTGTGGGAAAGGTATTTGTAATATGGCACTATCAAACGAATAAGGGCACAACTCATTTAATTGGTACTTTTACTAGTTTTTGCTTCTTGCAAAGCTAGAAGAGTGTTTTTCATAGTGGACCTCTCTTGATTGAAGAGAGTGAGTCTTGTTTGGGTGGCATAGTTCTATACGAAGGGTTAAATCTAGGTTTATTCCCACCCATATTCTCTATGATAAATTCTTCATTAGGGTCTTTTCGTGTCTTTCGTTGAGGATAATTTTTGGGAACTTGTGAAACAAAGCTTTAGGTTTTGCCTTTGGTATAGCTTGTTTCAAAAAAATTGTTTGTTCCTTATGTATATGTGAAGCCAAAATTTCAATTTGATAAGTGTGAGATTTTAGTTTTTGTTCTTACATTACTTCTCGAGTAATACTTTGTTATGATCTTTGTTATGAGGAGGTTGTGCATGATGAACATGTTTCTCATGGTCTTCACAGTGTATTCTAACCATAGGCATATGATAGTATATTTCATTTTCAAAATTCACCTCCTCATTATTTTTTCATCGATAAGTAGATACATGACCTAGTTTTAATATGTCATTAACAATGCGACAAGGTTAGTCTACTTCTTCATCTTCCCGAACCATGTTGAGGATAAGAGAAGGGTAAACCATGGAAGGTAACTTAGCTCTTAGTTCCATAACACGTATAATAACCTCATGTTTGTTATGACATAACTAATCATCAATATGGGAAATATGAAGTTCCATGACTACATGAGGAGAATCCTCCTCTCCACCACTATGGTCAATCATGAGATTATCGTCTAAAAGAGATTTTTCACCTCCAAAGAGATCGACTTCTAAATTTCAGGATTCCATTATCGTAGTAGGCATAATTGAAATAGGAGGTACAACACAAACAATTTCCACTAAGGTCTACTAAAAATGAACCTAGGAAAATTTTCACATCGTAATGATGCTAATTCGTTACAAAAAAGGTGACTATATAATAGCCAAAAATCCAATAGGTCAATATGAGCCTAATAATAAAAAATTAATAATTATCTACCCTAGCAAGGTATTATATGACATGATATTTAAGAGAAAACACAATGACGTATAATACTAAAAATAGTCACAACAAAAATTTTACTCCTATATTTATTTCGAGATGGGTTGGAAAGCAATAGTGACAACACAATATCACTAGTTAGGCCAAGTTTAAAAAAACAAGACCTAAATGCTAGGAAAGTGTTGACGCAGATATTCTAAAAAATTATACCAACAACCAATTTCTAAACACTAAAAAATTTTAAGTATTGTAAAATGGATGATACAAATTTGAGAAACGTAATAATGCTATTTGAACATGTAATCAAAATTTGCAAGAACACAAGATTTTAGTATCAAAATGGTGGTATAACAATGCTAACAAAGTAACCTCAACACTTACAAAACTCAAGATAAGGTTAGGATGTAAAAATTATGCCTAAGTATATCAAGGAATTACTATGCATGCAAGTAGCGTAATAATACAATCTAGAGATTTAGGCCAAGTTTGACAATGGAAACAAGACGTAAATATCACAATTGTATGGCTATAATGCGGGAAGAATAACAACTCAAAAGACGCGTCGGTGATAAGATAACTTAGCTACAATGATATTAAGTCTCAATATGGGTTTTAAGACAAGAGGGGCTACTATGAATTGATGATGTACCATTCACACTTTCAACACTTGCATTCTAGCATTGCAACCTAGTCATGCAAGTTCAATACAAAAATGGTGGACATGATTATTTCTAGCAGATATCTATATATGTTTGTTATTATTTTTCTCAAAATGAGAAACAAGGAAACAAAGGAGTAGACCAAGTGGTGATGAAAATACTTGGTGTAACTTTGGTAGAGTTTCACCTTATCTTAGGACAAGTGAAAAAATAGGACAAAGTAACACTAAATAAATTTCGTGATGAAATATCACGTGGTTTCAACTTTAAGAGATTATTTCCTTTGTTAAAAAAACAAGAGTTTGAATCTAGTAAAGTTGTCACTTTATGAGAGCACTCAAGTATAACAACTAAGACAAAATTAGCTCTAAGCCGGCATACTTTCCTAGGGTTTCTCTCTCTATGTGTCACAAGATATCTCTGCAAGTTTGATTTACCAATAATGTCACACCGACTAACCTTGGATTATATCAGCTTTAATTTACCCCCTTCAATACAATGAGCATAAAAATGTGTTTAGTTATATTTCTCTTGGGTCGCAATGGAAATAAATTGGACTCTAATATCACCAAGGCATAGTAATTAATTACGTAGTATGGAGCACTTTCCCATTTTGTTCACAAGGTTCCTCTTGCGTGAACTACTTTGGGGTTCCTAGAGCATTCATATTGTTGTATTAAAGCTTATTCCAAAGGACGTTTCTCCTAGTTAAGAAAACAAGTTGTAGCTCTTAACCAAAACTTGAAAGATGGTGTTTTGAATGGTGTGTTGGTGTATTTTCTTATCTTTTGGATTAAGCAATTTTTAGACCACCCATTATATTTGATTCTAATCACAAAATTTATCTACTGCAAGTGAGGCATCCCTATCCCTAATAGAGATTATTGGAAATACTTCAAGAGAGTTATATATCAATTGTATTCTTGATTTTAGCTTTTTCTTTTTATTGATCTTGTTCTTTTGCTTTCTAAAAATTTATTTCAGCTCTCTTATTTGACAAGGAGTTAAGAACCACCGATGGCTTGATTGAAGGAGGTGGAAGTGATTGTGATGATGAAATTGGCTAGTGTCGACAAATATATCTAAAATGTCTTCACAACATGTTTATTAGATGTAGATTGTGATAGGATCTATATGTGGTCAGCCATTCTTTAATTTATCAAGGTGATAAAATACCAAGGCCAAACAGATACCATAGAGATAAATCTCACAAAATACATGAAAATAGGCTTACCAAAATATCACCAATGGGATGAAAATGGTAGGAAGAATTGTAGAAGAAGAGAAATAAAGGGAAGAAAGAACATCCACGTGTATGCAATAATTGATTGCAATGTGTGTTTGTTTACCTTTGATTTTTTTGAAATGTTTTCTCAATTTTTTGTCTTTTGTATTTTTCAAAGGTGGGATGATATGGTCACTTGACGTGATAAGATTCAATAATAATGTTAGTGATTTACTTGATAAGGAAGAGTAGGTGTGTTTTCTTATCAAGATTCATATTATCCCCAATCTCAATGATTGTGGTGAGATGATACTTAATAAATGACTATGATTTATCATGAAATGTGGAATTTTTGTGTGGGAGCTTGATGTCCATATCCGAGGTTTATGCACTTTGAACCATACTTGATGGGTGCGTTGATGTGCATTTTGGAATTTTTGTTGATTCCAAACTTTAAGATCAAATAAATTGTTGTGCGCTTTAGAGATATTTGAATTTTTAATCATAGTTGGATGAAGGAACCATATGGGTTTCTTGTAAGTTGATACATGACTTGTCTCGATCCTAAGAAATGGAAGAAGAAACTGGATGAATAGAATTGATGGGAGAAATTATGGTGTGTTGGCCACAATCATTGATATAAGGATAATGTGATGGATGCAAAGGATACGGTCAACGAATTGAATAGGATGGGATACCGTGGTGTCCCATAGATTGAAGATAAAAGGCTACTAGGATGTGGCCCTAATATTAAAGATGAGGGATTTCCTAAAGGTCTCCAATAGATAGAAGATGATGTTCCACTAGGACGTGGCTCCGAATCAATGATGAGAGAGTTTTATGATGTGCCCTAAGTATAGAATAGGATGAAGGATCATTAGGAGGTGTCCCATAGACTAGAGGTGAAGGGCTATAATGAGGTGTCCCATATATGGAAGATGTTAGGCTACTCTTAGGATGTGGCCCAAGAATCAAATATGGGGGGTTAGGACGTAGCCCCAATATAGAAGACAAAGGACTATTAGAACGTGGCATCGAGATAAAGAAAATGGGCTACCGAAGGTGAGCCATAACTAGATGATGAAGGCATACTCGGAGGTACCCCACATATAGAACCGCATTTATGGGATACCAGGTGGTGACCTAAAGTTATATTACGATGGGGTAATCTTAATAGATAAAGAAAGACTGGATAATAAGAAGATAGGTCGTGGATCAATACACTGCACCCAGGAATTTTATCACACAATGAAGAATGTAAAGGTGGAAGAATAAGAGGAGGATCAAGTTTGATGATCCTAGGGTCTTACTCTATGGTTTGACCAATAGAATTAACTTCTTCCCTATAATACATGAAAATATCGAGGTATAAAGAGCACTCTTGATTGTGATCCTCTAAGGGAATGTCATCATGTGATCCCATGATTTCTATGATAGCTTCCTAATCTTGGAATGAATCGATTGGTATGGGTATTTTTCTTTGACCATGGGAGGTTGACTAGAAGAAATGGGTCTAACTGGTGTGGAAGATCAAGAAGATGATGAATCAAAAGATGAGGTAGATTTGGATGTAGATGTCTCGTGAGTAGAAGAAGATGTAGATTTAGAACTGATTGGTATTTGATTTACTAGGAGATGATATACTTGCCAGAAAAAATAAGGATCGCATAGAAAATCCACATATGATTGTGACATAGGAGTCATCTGAGGTATTTGCGATGCATGCATTGACTTAGATGATTTCAACATGGGAGTCAACTTAGAATATTGTAATGTAGGTGTCTAATTTGATGATTGTGACATGGGAATGGACTTGGAAGACAATTATAACATGGGAGTCGACTTAGAAGGACTTGGATTCACCTAGATATTTAACATAGGAAGAGGTTGTTGAGGCGGTGAATAAGGGATGCCTGTAAAGTAAGGGAGGAATGTGACTCAATAACCAAATTAGATCTTTGATTAGCGAGAATTGGAGTCATATGGATCTTCAAAGGAGGAAGATTTTGTTTAGGTGATTGATAAGGGGAATCTTGTGAAAAAGGGAGGATCGCGACTTAATATTTGAATGAAGTGAACATCACCGATGAGAAACTTTATAAGATCAAGGTGAATCTTCACTAGAAAAATTTGAATTGGAATTAGAAGAAGAGCGGGGGAACTATACGCACCCAAAATTACATGTGCTACATTGTCGAAAAATGTTTACAAAAGTCCACAATGATGATTCACATCAGTTCAAAAGATGTTCAAGCTCCTAAACCCTTTTGTAGTGTATATTTTTAGCCTAGACATCCTTACTTATCTTTTCCACTCTTTTTCCAACTTCCCGCTTCATTCTCAGGCATGTTTTGGCCTTTAGTGCTAGCATCTGCCCTTCCTAGGCGGCGCTTTTGAAACCGCTACCTAGGTAGGGCGGTGGTCCCGAGCAATATTTCCAAATTCTATCATGCGTGTTTTTACATGAGGTGATTCACTTAACTTCACTTTTAGGATGTGTTTGTGAACTGATTTGTCTAAAAATAGTTTTGATTTCTTGGTGCTCCTTCACTCTTATATTTTTGCATGTGCTTTAGTTAGTTGGAACTGCCTCTTCTTGCCTTGTGCGTGAAGGTACATCCTAGCCCTAATTATTATATATTCCATGTTTGTGTTCAAACAAATGGCCTCGAGAATTTTTGTGTATCTTGCATAGTATTGGTGCCACAATCTTGCTAGGAATTACATAACCAAGCTCATATCTCTTGTGTTATCTCTCTTCTACTTGCATTACAACCAGACTACCTTCAAGCTACCATTGCTCAAGCATCTTATTCTATTGTTGTTCTTGAGTTCCTAATTCCTTAGACTCATATGAACACACAAACAAAGAAATTAACAATCTAAGGGGACAAACACAGATTCAACTAGATTTTCCAAAGCTCTTTCTTATCAAGGTTTGAATTACTTGTTTGTTTTCTTCATTTGCCGATTGTCAATTTTGAATCCTTAGTTTCAATTGCATATAAAATAGAGTAGTAAAATTATTCATTTCAGCTTGATTAGGAAATGTCAAGTAGATAAAATCATTAGAATTTTTTCTCTTTTACATTACTAGGGAAGTTGTGGGGAACAATACCTCTTCTATAGTCATGATTTGGTCTTCACCTCTTAGGTAGGGTTTGAAGGGTTTTGATTAAATTAGGTTATTTGTTTTAGATTTAGATTCACATATCCACGCAAGTAACCAGCTACATACGACTCGATTACTTATCCTTATTTTGTTTATTAGATTAGAACACATTATTTAAATACTAGAAAAGATCAAAACATTTACTTTTCTTAGATTAGTTTGTTTTCTTTGTTTTTCTTTGATATATTGGGAAAACATCAAAAACATAGATTAGATTTCCTTTGATAGTTATTTTGTTTTATCAAGATCATTTCAATACATTATGCATGACCATCAATGGTCCATAGCAAGAAAATATGTACAATTGTGATGATTTGGTCCCACAACCTAACAATATAGAGTTGATAACATACATTGATACACATATGAAACAAGGATGGAAAAAAAAACACATAGAGACATGAGTTAACTTGTATGTTTTAACACTAAAAATGCGGGAGGGCTGCGTGTTTGAAAATGTGGGAGGGCTACGTGAGGGTTTTGAAAGCGTGGTTTCAGCAGCTCTGGCTGCTGAATGTCTTTCAAAGGACTGCGTAATAGCTGCTAAAGCACCGGTAAAAGAGAAAGAATCGACCAAAGGTGGTAGTTTTGGATCTAGAGCCTGGGCGG
Organism: Taxus wallichiana var. yunnanensis; assembly: GCA_018340775.1. Lineage (NCBI taxonomy): Eukaryota > Viridiplantae > Streptophyta > Pinopsida > Cupressales > Taxaceae > Taxus > Taxus wallichiana. Next base: position 367,588,683 of record CM031244.1, on the reverse strand, counting down.
ATGTTGTAAAGATTCCTCCTGACAAAAATGTGGGGCCTCAGCCTGCATGTGATCTAATTTTTAAAAGTACAAAAGATGTGAAGGGGTGACCCACTTACAGGTGCCTGACGGATGTCTGCATAGGGCACTGGAGAAAACCAATCTGGCCCTAGTCGGCAAATTTTTGGGGTCACGACCCAATGTGGACATTATCAGAAAATGGGCCATTCGCAGATGGAAACCAAAAGGGGATTTGATCATCACCACCATGGCAAAGGGTTTTTTTCTGGCCCATTTTAATCTCCAATCTGATGTTGACTCGGTCTTGTTGGGTGGTCCCTGGTGTCTGGGTAATATGGGACTATTTCTAAAAAAATGGTATCCTGGATTCAATCCATTTGTTGAGAACATTCATGCCATACCCATCTGGTGTAGACTCCCAGGGCTACCCCTTCATTTATGGGATGATGAAATCCTCCTTCATGTAGCCAAATCGATTGGTTCACCTATTGGGCTGGATGGGCCCATGAGAAATAGGTCAAGACTGGCATTTGCTAGGTTCTGTGTCTCTACTGAAATGGATCAAGAGCTTCCTGATCACATTGTTCTGCAGTCCAAATTTGGAGTATGGAAACAACAAATAGAATATGAAGCTTTCCAACTAAGATGTAGCAAATGCCATAAATTAGGCCACTTTGCCAGCAAATGCCCTAAACAAATAGTACAAAAGCTGGAAATACCCTCAGATATATCTGAAGCTCAAAGACAGAAACAGACGGATAAGGCTGATAAAGAGCCGCTAACTGATCTAGCTACTGGAAGTAGACGTTTGCAGAGGCATTCCAGGTTAAAAGAAAGGAAAAAAGGATTTAAGGCGAAGAGGCCACCGGTTTATAGAAAACTATGGAGACCTAAGAAACTGGTTGAGACTCAACAGAAATCGATCTGGATCCGAAAGAGGAAGAAAGCAAAAGGGAGATGTCAGTGGATTCAACAATGAACACTTTGACACCAAATCCGGTAAAGTTGAGTATGGAGGTTGATGAAGAAAATGAAAAAGTTATCATTTCTCTTTCTTATATGGAAGAAGAGATGGAAAAAACCACTGCTCATCAAGAGCTGTTAAATAGAAACAACTCTCTGGAGAAACTCAAAATGAGACAAGGAAAAGTCAAAGAGGATCTGGAATCCATTGCACGAGATCTAAACCAAGATAAAGAGGATACTGATATGGAGGAGCTAGCTTCTAAACTGGATAAACAGACTGATATTGTCACAGGAAAAGAGGATGGGGAAATTACCCCTATTAGCAAGGAAAATATACTCAGATTGTGATAATGATGGATTCATCTTAGTGAGAAGAAAGAAAAGAGGTCTAAAAAGTCTGGAAGAAAGTCCGAATCACTCTATAGTGATAAAAAGAAGCAGATTGGAAGTTGGGAAGCTTCCACCTCAAGAATCACAAGGGCCACTACTAGAAGAACTGCAAATATTGGAGTCACATATAGAAAAGGTAGGCTATCAAAGAGAGAAGCAAGAGAAAAAGAGACTGAAAAAGAAATTGCAGATGGTACACAAAGAATTTTGAACCATTCGCAACAACATCTCCAAATTTTTTTAATGAAGGTTATTTCTTGGAATGTCAGAGGCCTCAATGGGGGGCCTAAGCAAAGAATGCTAAAGGAAATTAAAAGATCAAACAGACCCAACATCCTTCTTATTCAGGAAACTAAAATGAAAAGTAAGGCAGTTGAAGACTGCAAAAGATATTTCTGGGAGAACGCCTCTCTGCTTATTGATTCTCAAGGGGCTTCTGGAGGCTTAGCAATCTTTTGGGATACCAAGATTGTTAACGGTAAGGTACTCTCCTCCTCCCAGAACCATTTAGCTATTATCTTTAAAAGTCTTGAAAATAATCATAGCTGGATTCTGTCTAATATTTACGCGCCCAATACTGCTACTGGTAAAAGAAATCTATGGAAAGAGTTAACCTTATTCCGAAGCAATGTTGAAAACATGAACTGGTTGGTTATGGGAGACTTCAATACTCCTTTAAATCCGGGAGAAAAATTTGGGGGAAGCTCTGAATTCTCCCTTGGTATGGAAGAATTTGTTGGCTTCATTTCGACTCTTAATCTTATGGACATAGAGCTTCATGGCAATCAATTTACCTGGTCCAATAGAAGATTTGGGGAGAACTTAATCCAGGTTAAACTTGACAGAGCTCTTATTTCTACCAATTGGATTCTGGATCAGAATTTTCATCTTTCTTCTCTCCCCAGAATGGGCTCTGATCATAATCCAATTGTCCTAAATTTCTTCAATTGGACAAAACCTTTTCATGGCAATTTCAAATTTGAGAAAATGTGGCTCGAGCATGAAGATATTCTAGACAGAATTAAAGAGTGGTGGTATTGGGAAGGCACAGGGACGGCCCAATTCAGGCTTCGCAGAAGTTGAAGAATGTTAAACAAAAGATTAGAATTTGGAATAAAGAGGTTTTTGGAAACATTTTTGAAAAGAAGAAAGAACTTAAGCAACAGCTAGAAGAGCTTGAGCTAAATGTTTCCATGAAAGGTATGTCTCTAGAGGATCATCAGCGGGAAAAAAAACTCCTCTCAGATCTGCATAATATAAACAACCATGAAGAATCCTTTTGGAGAATGAAGTCTAGAGCCCTTTGGCTTAAAGCAGGCGACAGGAATACAATTTTTTTCATTTGACAGCCCTCAAACATAGAGCTTGTAACAGAATATCTGAGGTTGCTAAAGGCAATGGAAACATTACTAAGGATCCAGAGGACATCAAAGCAGAAGCACTTAATTTTTACAAGAACCTCCTCACTGAGAATAACTCCTACAATGAACAAGTGGCCTCTTTCCTCTTAGACTCCATTCCTAATAATCTGATACCACCGAGAGATTTAAAAGTCTTTCAAAAACTGTCACCATTGAGGAATTAAAAAAGGTTGTTTTTTCTTTAGAAGGGGATAAGGCTCCAGGTCCAGATGGATTTTCGGCTAAATTTTACCAAAGATGTTGGGAAATATGCTCTGAAGATCTCTTGAAAGTTGTTAATGAGTTTTACAGAATGGGAAATCTCATTAAAGAACTAAATAATACACACATTGTGCTTGCCCCGAAAAAGTTGGATGCAAAGGACTTCAAAGATTTCAGGCCTATCAGTTTAGTTAATGTTATATATAGGATTTTCACAAAGATTCTCACCACTAGAATGCAACCTATTCTTATGGAGATCATTTCACAACAACAGAGCGGATTCATTCAGGGAAGAATTATTCAAGATGGAATTATCATGGTTCATGAAACTATACATTCTATGGATAAAAGTAAAAAGGCGGGGATGGCTATCAAGCTGGACATGCATAAAGCATTCGACAGAGTCTCCTGGAGATTCATGGATGAGGTCTTATCCAAGTTTGGTTTTCAAATCAAATTCAGAAAAATCATTCACTCTTGTATCTCTACCTCTAGATTCTCAGTGGTTGTTAATGGGGAACCTGTGGGTTTTTTTGCCAGTAATAGAGGAATCCGGCAAGGCGACCCAATTTCCCCTCTATTATTCATTATTATGGCTGACAGTTTAAGCAGATCTATTTCCAAAGCTATTTGCATTGGCATGATAAAAGGCTTTCCTCCAACTTCTGGCAATCAGATCTCCTCACACCAACAGTTTGCTGATGACACTCTGCTTCTCCTGATGGCCTCAATCATTGAGGAAAAGGCTATCAAAACTATCCTTAGATTTTATGAGGAAGCCTCAGGGACAAAAAGTTAATTTTGACAAAAGCTCTATTTATTTCTTCAATACTCCTTTGGAAAGGCAAAGAAAGATTGCTAATATTCTAGGATGCACTATTAATTCTCTTCCAGCTACTTACTTAGGTTTACCTTTAAGTACTGGCAAGATTTTTGTGGAGGTCTGGAATGATCTTATTAAGAGATTTCAAAGAAAGTTGGCTGGCTGGAAAGGAGTTGTACTTTCAAGTGCAGGCAAGTGCCTATTGGTTAAAAGCACGCTCCAAAACTTGCCTATTTACATCATGTCAATGTTCAACATACCAGCAGCAGTGATGAACAGTATTGAAAAGATTCAAAAGCACTTTTTATGGCATGGTACTGAGGACAGATTCAGATATCATCTTGTGGCTTGGGAGCAGGTATGTAAACCTAAGAGACTTGGGGGGTTAGACATCAAAGATATCAAACATATGAGTGCTGCCCTTATTGCAAAGTTAGGTTGGAGGCTTATAAAAGAGCACAAACCTTGGACAGAGTTGGTTAAGATCAAATATCTTTCAAACCAAAACAATATTTCCTTCATTTATGATCAGTCTCTTCCGAGTGGTTCTATTTTCTGGAACAACCTTCTTCGCAGCAGACACATTCTTTCTCAGGGGTGTAGCTGGAAGCTTGGGGATGGACAAAACATAAACTTCTGACAGATAAGTGGACTGATTCTAACTAGATTTCTGCTTATGATCATATTAAAGACAACTTAATTACAAAGTATGGGCACAAAATCTAGGGGTACATTGAGAGGGATGGAAACAAAAGAAAATGGAAACAACTAAAAGTGGAGAATGATAATGTACAGGCTGATGTTGCATCTTTATAGAATCAACTTTCTCTAATCCATATTAGTAATCAAAATATTAAGGATGAACTCATCTGGAAAGATTCTTTTGATGGGGAATACTCTATTAAATCAGGATATAATTCTTTCTTTGTATCCATGGAAAGTGAAATTAAGTGGCACAAGTTGTGGATGCCGAGTTAACCCCTAGAGTGAACTTCTTTTGGTGGCTAATCATTAATGGCAAGATCCTAACTAATGACAACCTCATCAAGAAGGGATTCATCATGCCGAATAGATGTTGCATGTGTCAGAAAGAGGCAGAAGATATAAAGCATTTATTCCTCCATTGTGAGTATGCTTCCAAAATTTGGCAGCTTGTTTTTGCAAAGTTTAATCAGAGATGGATTTTTCCCCTTACCTGTCTTCAGGCCTGGGAACAATGGGACTCTCCGTTTAAGCATTGTGTGGTGAAAATATTGTGGCAACTTGTTTTACCCCACACTATGTGGAGAGTTTGGAAGGCTCGTAATGATAACATTTTCAGAAACAATAGAAAGGCATGTAACAAAGTCTACAAGGAAATTATCATTGTTGTGCAAGATAATATTGCTAGATTTAAACCTCCTAAAAATAGGCTTTACCCTGAGAAGGAAGAATACATCCTGACTGATTGGAATATTGACACTGTCAATAAGAATAACAATGGTATAGATAGAAGCACAGTCTGATGGATTAAGCCTCCCACTGATTGGTACAAGTTAAATTTTGATGGGGCCTCAAAAGGCAATCCGGGGACTCTGGAGGAGGGGGAGTCATCAGAGATCAAAGAGGTTGTTTTGTTGCTACTTTTTCTAGGAGAATGGGCAGGCAGACTAATCATTACTCTGAAGCCCTGTGGCTCTTTGGGGTATAAGACTTACCAGAGATTGTAATATTCTGAATATTATAATTGAAGGTGATTCTCTGAATATCATCAATCTTTTAAACAAAAAGCAACACCCCAGCTGGTCAATCAGAGATTTCATTGGGGAAGCTATTGATATATGCAAGAGCTTTGAAAATGTTAAAATCACCCACACCTATCGGGAAGGAAATAGGGTCGCAGATAGTTTGGCTAACCTCGGTGTTACTAATACCTTTCAAACTTGGCTTAGGGGGGACGTTCTACCCACTCAAATCAATAAAGCCATAATCAATGATCTACATGGCCGAGAAAATCAGCACTAACGGCTGTAATATGGACGCTAATGTGTGGATCCTCAAGTACAATATGATGACATCACATAAGATATGGATGATTGATGCGATATGTGTGAGATGGACTGTCATCATTTCTAGGCATAGGAGGAAAGCCGAGGAGCGGGGCAATAATTACAAGTATGGTATAATAATTAAACCTACTTTCACGGAAAGGAAAGATTCAAAAACCAACATCAAAGCTCATCTGTCCCGCATAGTGATAGCATTTTTACCATTGAGAATAGGAAAAGGAATAGTGGAAACATGGGGGGTCCACCTTGCAAAACTGAACCGACCCACAATCCGGCATGGAAAGAGGATACGGTGCTTTGGAACTACCTTCAAATCGGGGGTCTGTCTAATTTAATTGAAAGGATTCAAGGATTTGACCAAGACATTTCTATCAGATTTGCCCAGGGATGGAAGAATCGGATTTTCAAATATAGTAACATGGAGATTGAGATCACGGAAGAGCTCATCGCCTAGATCACGGGCCTCAGCCTGGAGGGCACCAAATTCTTTAGTAAGAAGGTGGACAGGGAGGTGGAGACCAAGAAGTTCCTGGACGATGGGGAGAATCTTGAATTCGTGACTACTGGCATCAAGGTGGCATCGATTCCTGAGCCTTTTTCTGAGCTTGCCAGGATGGTTGTTAGGTATGTAACTCTTGAAGGAAGATTTGTGACTATACCTCAAAAACATTTGATATTTCTTAATCACTTTCGTAGAAATATCATCATCAGCTTTCCACACTATTTGATAAACTCACTGGAGAAATCAATTAGGGAAGTTCAGAGCCACTCTAGGGCTGTCCCTTTGCACCAAGGGCTTATCCTCCTGATCCATCACCACTGTTCTAGCTGCCCCCCATGCATCCTACCCCACCTTCTTCCTCCATTCCTCCACCTGCTCACACCGCTTCCACTCCCCCTGCTGAAAAGGAAGATTGAAGTTGCTGCTTCCAGCAAGAAAAGCAAGAGCATAAAAGCTAAAATCCCTTCTTCTCAACGGGTCCTAAGGAGCCACAAAGACCTGGAACTTGCTGAGAACCTCCTGCATATCAGTAAACCGATGGAGGAGCCCAAGGAGGAGGAATTGATGGACAGAGTGGACAGGTTAGAAAAGGAGATACAAGAGCTCAAAGGGACTATAAAAAATATGGAAAGAGCTAAGGGAAAAGGAATTCTTCAAAGTGATGATGAAGAAGGGGTTATTGCTGAAGTCTTCAAGAAGTTACAGTCTTTGGATGGTAGAATGGGGAATGCAAAAAGTCACAATGACTGCATATTATCTGCCCTTAAAAGCATTTATAATTTCATTGAACAACATGTTCATAGTGTCTGTAGTTTAAGTGGGATTAATGAAGACATTTGGGGCCCTAAAGAGAAAAGGAATATTGCAATTTCTCAGGTGGATATGAAAGACTCCTCTCAGGCCACTGTCATTGCCTTCTTCATGTCGATGTAAGCTATCAAGACCAAGATTGACATGGCTATCAAGTAACGGGTTGCTGTGTTGTTGTTTTTTGACTACGGTTACTATTATCCGGTGTTTCGGAGCTGCTTTTTGGTGGAGTTTTATATGTTGTATCTCTTTTGGTTGCTTTTTGATCTTTTTGCTTCTTTTTGAATCATTGTTCATTTGGATCCTTTCTTCACATGTATTGTCATATTTGGTTGTTGAGCCCTCTTAGGTTGGCCGTTTTTCCCTTCTCTGGGATTTTTCTCTCACCTTTGCTATCTGGCTTTTGAGCCCTTTTGTATACAGGGTATATTCCCTTCAAAACTATTTTCCCTTAATAAAAAAAACATACATTGATACAAGATTATGTTTGACAATCTTACGCACACCTGCTACATTCTATGAGAAAATATAACAACTAAACATGCTAAGCATCATAGATAATCAAGCCTACAATTATTGGACTACTCTTGGAAATAGGGTTTGTTTATGTGTATGACCATAAAAGGGCCATAACCTCCATGAGTTTTCAGTTGTGATCCTTAGGTCCCATAACCCAATGGGCCTCGATAACCAATTAGATATCAAATTTTTTTACATGCATCAAAGATTTAGATCATCACCACTTCCACCGATATCATTGTAAAACTTTCATTCTTGAACATGGCATCCGATCGTGCTAAGACTTTATGGACTAGACTAGAAACTCATCCATAGTTCTTATGGCTTCATTACACCTCTCGTTATTACTTCCATGACCTGTTCTAGAAATCTATATGAGGTGCCCGCAAGTCACTTTCCGTGTGTTCAACAACTAGTGAATAGAATCTTGACAGAGCTCGATATTGACTAGAGTTTCCGAGTAGCTATCATATCAGATGGATCAATCATGGTATTTCAAATTAGGAGAGCATTATTTTCCTTAGATTCAAATATCTCATTATTGCATGTCGAATATATAAGGCTACGTCTTTAGCTTATCCATCATCATCACACATACACATCCATTTCTATTCTACACCGGCTATCTTGAAACGACCTCTGGAAGCCGGGTGTGAAGAAGGTCACTTGTTGATTTTATTTCATACAAATTTGTGAACCTGATGTGAAGAGATAGTCTTTAATTGTTTCCACTTTCTTCATCCATCCTTTATTCTTCAATTATTCTTATACCCCCTAAATATGTTGGGCTATGACGAGTACGGTCCAACCCATCCATGGTTTTCACATGTACAACTACCAAACATGTATACCACACAATCACCTCCACTCTCAACATGGGCGTATAACCACTCAACTGTTCATAAGACTCTTCTTCAAGGAACCAATGTTGGTTACTTTGTGCATATTGAGGAACTTGACCAGATCACATAGACATACCCTCGGTAATATTAAATTTAAACACCACGACTTTCACCGGGAAGCAAGTTCATCTCTTTGGTTATTGTTTCAACAACCCATTAACATGCAATTGGACCATCTCCCGCATCTAGATGAGAAGTAATTATCATGATATGATAGGAGTGAACAATGCTTCTAGAATATGAACTGAAATTTTGATAGGTTTTAAGGACAAAGTGATGTTCGCTCCAAAACAATAACGCTACCCCTCCACCAACCAAAAATATTGCCAACGAGGGGTGGCATCATATTGAAAAATTCATAGTAGGATACCACACTCATTAATGACATCCAAAAGTTCAATGAAAAACATCGAAACAAAATACCATCCCATTAACTGGGACATCATTTCGGTGTTAGTTGAAAAATTCATAGAGTTAGAGCTTGCCAATAATGCTCAAAGTTCATACATAGGGAAATCAAGAACTTCTCCCTATCCATAGAATTATGGATAAGTACCTACCGCACGAACACTCTAGTTTATATGGGTGCTCTAAGCCCTTGATATTTTCTTACTAGGACGGGTATCTTGGGTATGCCCCCTCATGCTACATATGGATATCTATAACATGCACCAGCTGGAAGTGCATTCTCAAACACCATACTAGCCGGATATGCAACGTTCCCTAGCTTTATTCCTTTCGCTCCATATAAAATCACTCAACCCCCTATGTACACATGTATTCTAAATCACCACAAGGGGATATGTACACTTACCCAAGTATGTATGGGCAGCCATAGGGGATGTCATGTTCCCAAACCAATTTTTATGTTGTGTCATTTCAGCAATTGATGCAACCTCCACCTCTCTAACAGGGATCTTCAATGGTTGAAACGTACACAATGGGGACCTATTCTAAATATATTAAGGAGCCTCTAGACTTCTCCATCCAGACAATCATGCTCCCAAGACCCTTTCCGATCTTCTTAAATTCAAAGGGGAGGGTGATCCTAACACTCACATCAAATATTATGCAATGGTCATGCAAGAGCTACTCCCATGGGATGTAGTTGTTGCAAAGAGTTTCCTAATATATCGAAGGTATTGCTCTTAATTGGTACTATAGGATATTAGATGCTTTAATACACTCCTTCAGAAACTTGTATCGAATTTATTAAGGATTTTGATATGAACAAACTTTTGAGAACATGAATTAAAGAATTCCTTCATATCAAACAAGAGAACAATGATTATGTAGCCCGCTTCATTCAAAGGTGGCCTCTCGCAAGTGCTCTAAATATGGATCAAAAGGATCTTTGTGATTTTTTCCTCCATTCCCTCAATAGGGAGACAAAGGAAGAAGTTCAAAGCTTCCCACTAAGGAGCTATGAAGAAGTACTAGAAGGTGCTCTTTGAAATGACCAAGTAGCCATTGATAGTGGTCATAAGACTTATGGAGTAAATGGAAGGTTAGTCACTCCTAAAAAAATAACCTGGTTACTCCAATAATACAAGGAATACTCAAGGACCGAAATTCCTTAATAAGAATTGGGGGTCACGATGGATGGTGTTACTTGGTCATCCCAATAAGCCTAGTGTAAATAGTCCTCCTAATACAAATAATACCAATAACAACAACAATGGCAATAATTAGAGAAACAATAACTTCTCACCCTCGACCAATGTTGTTAATTTTCATCATCCTCAAGTAGCGAAACAACAACAACAACAATAACCTTAGTAATCAAGACAGACATTACGGACCCAAGGCCCTAACCAATACCTAGGTAGGTATCTAAACCAATTCAAAACCAAGGGAAAGGGTTCCTAAATTTTAACTATAAAGATCAACAGATGAATAATAATCATAATTTTCAACCACAAAAAGGTGAAAATCAAAGGCCTCGAGATTATGATCTTGATTTATATTGTGGTTTTCATTGGGTTTGTGGGCATGACGCAATAACATGCCACAATTACAAAAAAATTCTATAGTGTTTTCTAGAGGATCAAATATAATTATTTGTTGACATGTTTTTAGAAAACCCAACAACGCCAACTTAGAACACTTACATGGGACTGGTATCCCCACAGAACACACCACTCAAAATCTTTAATGATCCTCTCCTCACATGCCCAAAGGATGGTAGAATATATCCCAATGGTTCAAACAAAGGTATTGTAATAGGGACCTATGATCACAAAGAATGAAATTTTTCAAACCCACAAGTAACACCTCCTTTGGATGGTCGCTAGAAAACATAAATTGTGGGATTGGTGGAGTTGGATATTTAACCTTAGATTAATTTTGCCACTGAACCAAAGATTATTCGTAGTAGCAGCCAATCTTGATCTACCAAACTATATTGGATGACATTCGCGATACGTTAGTTAAGCCAGTAGGAGCTTATGACTTGATCAATGATCTAACCAAGACCTTCTCTCACATTTCCTTCTTAGATCTATTAAAGAATTCCCCTTCTCACATAGCTACTCTATTAGAAGCACTAGGTCTTGGCCATTTGATTAATGTCACCCCTCCTCTAGAGGCATAGATAAACCACATAGACTTTGATGTCTATCCTCCAAGGCAGCTTGAAAGAGATGTTGGATTTGTATTTGACATCAACAAGATGCCCATGGAAACTAAAATAACTCATGGAGGTGATTCAACGTTGTTTTTACAAGTCTTGATTTACAAAAACTATGTCAAGTGTGCAATGATTGATGAAGGGACATTAGTTAATATAGTCCCTTTCTCTTTCCTTTAAAAGTTAGGTTACAAAGAGACCAATTTCTCTTCAACGTGAAATACATTGAGAGGCTATGAAAACCTCAATGCAACATTGATTACAACTACAATATTTCCATTCACCTTCAGGTCTAAGATAGTTCTAACTGAGTTTTATATTATAGATTGAGAAACTAACTATAATATGATCCTTATAAGTCGTTGGATTCATCGCATGAAAGCTCTTCCCTCAACTTTGTTTCAGGAAGTCAGGTTACTACATTGAGGGAAGTTATTTGTGGCACAAGGTGATCTAAAACCCTTTGACATACATCTAGATAATTTGAAAAAGAGGCTAGGGGTCCACTCGAGTTTGAGCTTCCTCTAAATCAGTTAAATAAACCTACAAGCTCAATGCCAGAGGAAATGTTAGTTCCTACAAATGAATTAGAAGTCATGAGTTTGATCAAAGGCATTCCGACATACAAATATGAAACAGTCATCATAGAGACAATGTCATTAGGAACCACAACAAATATTGTCAAGCTATTGGAGAAGGATTTACCTATCCTCCTTCCTTTCAGTTCTATGGGTATGGGACATACCCTAGGACTCAATTCTCTTCCAGCAGATGAAATTTTTATGGTTGAAGTAATCGAGGTAAAAAAGAGGGACGAAAGGATGATCCAAGATAAATTTTTCCAAGTAATCATTGGACTCTTCATTTTGATGGAGCCAAGTGTCGTTTTGGTGTAATTCTTACCTCTCATGAGGGAAGGATCCTGCATTTTTCCTTCAAGTTAAACTTTGAATGTATAAATAACGGGGCTGAATACAAATCCCTTCTACTCGGTCTCATTGTATCCAAAATAATGGGTGATCTTAATATTAGGGTGCTAGGTGATTCGTAACTTGTAGCAAATGAGATATCTGAGGTATATGAGACTAGAGTTGAGAGTCTACAACTCTACAAAACAACGGTTATAAATATAACAAAGGGGTTTGACTTCATATCAATTGAAGCAATTCTAGGAGAGTAGAACCTCCTCGTAGACTCAATAGAAACTTCTGATTTTCACTTTACTCCAAGAAGTGAGTTGGAAGATACAAATTTCACGGTCTTGGTTCATGCTGAACCTTTGGTTCATAAATCACCGATAAAGCCAATGTTGACATACATAGAAACCGAAAGTGAGTATGTCATTGTAGATCATGCTAACATTGATAAAACAACTCTAAGATACCTAAATGCTCTTTTAGAATTGCATCTTATCATCATGAGGCTGATCTTTCCATAATTCCACACTCTACTTCCTATTTTGGAAATCTCATGATAGAATCTTCCCAGGGAAGGAACTCAAATTTATGAGGTAGGAGAAGAGAGAGATTTAGAGTTACCTCCAGCCCCACCTAAGTTTGAGGAAGGAAATGCCTCAATCAAGGGAACAATTGATATAAACATCGTAAACATCGAGGAACCAAAAATCTTAAAAATGGGATCATCTTTGACTCTTGAGGAAGTTGAAATACATACCCGTATCCTCAAGGAGAATAAAAATCTTTCATGTTTAGCTACAAGGAAATGATGGGAATTTTACCACACATTACAGGTTCACAACCTCGTCTCCAATCTATATGCTAAGCCAATTTAGTGAAATTCAAGGCCCATGAAGCCAAAGGTGGCCCTCATGGTGAAGGAAGAAGTGATGAAAATCTTGCAGTAGGGTTCATAAGGCAGATTGACTACTCATAGTGGGTGTCTAATATTGTACATGTTCTCAAGAAGAATGGAAAGATCCATATTTTCATATACTTTCAGGATATCAACAAGGCTTGTCCCAAAGATGATTTTCCATTACCATCCAACGATGTTATTTCCAATACAACAACCGGATCTGAGTTGTTGTCTCTCATGGATGGGTTTTTGGGTACAATCAAATCGTAATCTCTCGAGGAGGATCGGCAAAAACTACATTCATAACTCCTTGGGGAACGTCTTTGTTATGATGTCATGTCATTATGGCTTAAGAACATTGGTGCCATGTACCAATGGGCAATGAATTATATATTTCAAGATCTTATACATAATATTGTGGAATCCTACGTAGATGACCTTCTGGCTAAGGCCATAAAATTTTGCAATCACCCAGAGGTGCTTCGTATCATCCTTTCTCACTTAATTGTATATGGCGTCACACTGAATCCAGAAAATTGTGTGTTTGGTATAATGAGAAGTAATATTTTGGGATACATCATATCTTCATGAGGGTTTGATGTAGACCCAGAAAAAATCTAAGCTATACTGGAAATTAATCCACCATCAAACGAGTCTGGCATCAGATATTTTCTTGGAAAAATTGGTGCAATCCAAAGTTTTGTCCTTGATTTGACCTTTTTTATTCACCTAATCAACAATTTTTTGAAAAAAAAATCTTCATGGATTGGATGCAAGAATGCAATGAGTTATTTTATTCGATTAAACGGTTCTTGTTGTATCCTCCCACAATCATGTCACCTAGGTCGATCACCCCTTGATCCTCGTATTCATGAACCACGTATGTCTCATTATCCCGCATGTTGTCTCAAGAAGAACGTGTGCATTCTATTTCATTAGTTGGAAATTACTTGATTATGAGACACGTTATACATAAGCAGAGAAGGAATGCATTGTTATATTCTTCACGAAAAAGCACTTAAGATATTACATACTAAACCAAGAAACAAGGGTTATGGTTAAATCGATCACCTATGGACGTTTCTCACACAAGGATCCTTATCTAAGAAGGTTGGATGCTTCATAACTTTGATGGGTGAGTTTTAGTTAACATTTTTAATAAAAATACGTCAAAGGACAAATTATTTTGGAATGGTTAGTTGACAACCCATGTCAAATGGAGGTGATCTAGTAAATTTAGACTTTCCCGATGATTATGTATATTTTGTTGAAACTAAGCCTCCCATTTCGTGTGTCCATGGTACAATTATATCATTAATTTCATAGTGGACCATACATATCCAGAAGGGGAAACCTTGTAAAAAATAAGACAGTTGCGTATAATAACTGTCAAGTATGTCATCATGGAACAAGTTATCTATCATAGAGCCTTTAATGGAATGTTGGTAAGATGCATTGACGAAGAAGAATCTGAAAATATTCTTTATGAATCACATAGAAGAGTATGTGGAGGTCACTTCAAAGGCCATGAAACTACTCAAGATACATTGATGGGCTATTTCTCGCCCATGCTTCAGAACATGACGTGGTAGAGTTTGTGTGTAAATGCTATAAATGTCAAGAGTTCTCCCATGAGATTCACATACCGGCACAAGCTCTACAACTAATTGTAACACCATGGCCCTTTTTCACATAGGGCCTTGATTTTATAGGGAAATTATCTCCCCCATCAACAGATGGTAATAAATTCATAATCATAGCCACATAGTACTTTACTAAGTGGGTAGAAGCCATACCTCTTACCACCGTTCTTGGGTCAGTAATCGAAAATTTCATTATGAACTAAATTATTTATAGGTACAAGGTTCCACAAGTCATTATCTCGGATAACGGAACATCCTTAAAAATGATGAGGTACAAGAACTGTGTGATTTTTTTTAAATAAGTCACCATACAGCTTCATTTTATTACCATTAGGCCAATGGACAGGCTGAGGCTACAAACAAGTCATTGAAGTCTATTCTCCTTAAGACCATTAATGAGAACAAATGAGATTGGAATTTAAAGATTTTTCTAGCCTTGTGGGCCTATCAAACATCAGTAAGAACGCTGATAGGGGAAACCCCCTTTTCTTTGGTATTTGGTACAAAATTAGTTTTACCACTCGAAGTCGAAATACCTAGTCTACTTATAACATTGTAAGAAATTCAGGAGAAGAAGGCTATCGAGAAGTATGACTCTATCACCTGGAAAGTTCTGATGTGGGCTAGACTCAATGCTAAACAACGACATAGTGTTTATGCTTGATTTGGATGGCTCCGTAATACAACAAGAAATTCTATGAGCTTGAAATATATGATGGAGATTTGGTTCTAAAATTGACATCCAAATAGATAAAAAGACCAAAGAAAGGAAGGAAATTTAGACCCAGGTGGTTGGGTCCATATTGAGTAATAAAAGACTCCAAAAATGGGGCATTTTACCTATGTACATTAGAGGGTGAGGATTTTAATGAATGTGTGAACTCTCTTCACCGAATAGGTATTACACATGATCCATTATCATTTTCATACGTACATTACTTTGCATCTCGCATTGCATTTTCATCTTTCGCTCACACTTTGTAAAATTTGTGATCAAGGGACTTATTATTATAGCAATTCCCACAAAACTTCTAAAAATATTAACAAAACATTAAAATCATACCTCTATAAATCTCCACAGTGTCATCAATTGTTTCCATATAATTTCATCAATTCAAACAAGATAAGACAAACCTTTTACAAGAAACCATACCAAGGCCTACATACTTGGTTCTTCTAATAGTTTCTTCTAGGTTAGGTGTTCTTTCATATAGTTTGTTCTAGAAGCTCGATGGTGTTGCATCTATCCCATTAACATCTCTTTGGAAATAAGAACATTCTAGCCATTTTTCCTAGATAAATAAGTCGAATGCAAATCCACGAAAAATTTTATTTTACATATTTCTCTGCCTCTACCAACCTTCGATGTTGAACCCGTGTCTCTTACTAGTGATGTACGGTTGGGAAAGGAGAGAAATTCCCTTACTCACCTATGCCTTGTCCATTGTGATAAGCCCATACTTCCTACTAGTAGCATGGGGCAACGTGTAGGGGGTATCTTTGAAAAAATTGAATGTTAGAAATAGTTCATTCAAATATTTTCAAATCATAAGTTAAAACAAAGTTAGTTAGATGTCCAAAATTCCGAAAGAGCTTAAAACCTCAAAACCATATTTTTTGAACTAAGTGGCCATCTCAGGATCTAAGTCAAGATAAACTAGAAATCAATTCACATTTTAAACTATGAAACAAACTTGAGTAGAGTGAGGTTGTAGTGTTCCAATTTGGTTTTTTCAAAACCTTGTCTCTCTCATCATTACCATTCAACAAATTTCATAACTTGTGCCCTTTCTAGCTCTTGGTGTTGAGCCCTCACATATTACTAGTTTCATGGGGTTAGGAGTGGGGAAATTTCATTCACTCATCACATCATTGTATAACCAAGTTTTTACAAAACAATAAGAAGTACCAAAGGTTGTTTAAAGAAACTAAAGTTCAGCATTACAATGTGTCAACATTATAAAATACAAAAAAAAGAAATCATTTTGTTACCATTCACATCCATTTCATACATTCTGAAAAGCATAGAGAAGAGGAAATTCTAAAATCTAGAGTACACATGTGAGATAAGCCAAAAAGAAGTCAAATCGATACAATAGATTACCAAACCAAAAGAAGAGTCTCAGATATATCATGGTGAGTTAAGCTTATATACAATTCCATCACACACTAGGCATGGTAAAAATGCTCTCAATGAGCCTAAAAGATACAAAAAAATCATATAATGCTCGACAAAATTGTAATAAAGAAATAAGAGGCCCTATAGCTTGTCAATCCCTCTAGGATCCCTCAGATGGTGCACACCCACGTTTGGGACTCCTGTTGCAGATATCATGATGATGAGAATGAACCGAGTGGTGTGAGTGCTCATGGTAGTGGCTATTGGTTGTGGTCTCACCGTGAGAGTGACTCTACCTTATCAATCTCTCGTCTATCTCATACCCAAATACCCGAGTATGAAGGGAGGTCATCATCTTCCATAATCTCTAGACAGGTGCAAACACATCAATATGTCTATCGGCTACTAGTGGTTGGCTTGAATCCTTAGTCAGCTTATATTGAGTCTTCCCTAAGGGGATCAATAAGGTGTCCATGCACACCCATAAAATAAGCTCTCACCAATCCTATGCGGTTGGTTGGTTCAAGCAAGAAAAGAGGAAGAAAATACGAGTTAGAAAATTTCAAAAACAATGCAAAAAGAAGTACCAACTAATATTTCCAACTAACAAAGTCGATAGAAGAGTGTCAATATACTCGGATCTCCGTGCATCTAGGTCAGATCAATGGATGCTACTGCTTCGTGGTTCTTTGTGGGGCCATCACAAAGCCAAAGGCGAGATGTTGTCCTATGTCGACTCGTCATCTCCCTCTCCATCTCGAGGAAGTGGTACCTCCGAGACCAAGGTCTCTCTCTCTCTGTACTCGCCTCCTCATGTGCCACTCTCAATATATCCTAAGTGTCATGCCACTCGGGATCACTCTCCTCCTCCTCCATGTGGGCTGCCCCACTAGCCTCACTTCCTGACCCCTCATCCCCTATATCCTCTCTCTCGGTTGACTCCTCGGTTACATCTCCTATATACTCCTCATAACCAAAGTCTAAATATATAGGCTCATCCTCCTCTTTTTGTGAGTGAGAGTAGATATAATGTAGAGTAAAGGTGCTAGAGGAGCACCAACCGCCTATCGGGTGCGGACAACACACCTAATCTGTAATGGGCACACTGGAGTAACCACAAATCTAGCTAGGGCCCTTCCGGGTCTCCCGAATAGTCCCGTATACTGATGCCATTAGAGGAAGCATAATTGCATAAGGGAGGCCAAACTACTAAGGAAACCAATTGAATGGATGAATCTCAACTCTCCCTTCCCTATAAACTAACTACCCTATGGTAGAAAAAGTCCCCATTGTGGTCACCTCCTACCCCCACAATCATGTCATGTCCTAGTAGGGTGTGGCAACCATGTCTTTCATGGTCAAATAAACCACTACCCGGTGTGGTGTCTAAAGTCTCGACATCCCTATCCATATCGCTTCCAAAATAACCCCTGGATCCAACACTAGTATTCCCTCTCGTAGGGGACAATGCGCTCATACACCTAACTCATGACTAAGCTTAGGTAGCTAAGTGATTGGGCCTATAGCCCGAAAACCTTGTATAGGTCATGATAAGTAGGTCCCAAAGATGTCTACTCCCTAGGTGTAGATATGACCATGTGCCTCAATCCGACTAATAATGGGAGCGCAGAAGTAGAGCAAAGGTGTCACCCTCCTTGTCCCTCGATTAACCGTAAGGCCAAGATACCCATGATGGCCTTATGGATAATACAGATTGGAGTAGTAGGAATTGATTGAACCTTGACCCCTTTCTTCGAACCAAATGATATTGCAACATCCCCCATATAGGTTTTGCATAGAGTCATCATGGCTCTAGATCATGTTGTCTTTAGGGTAAATCTCCTCCCAAGTATCGGGAGTACACGAATGCGGTATACGTCCTCCAGGGTGATGGTCCACTCACCCCAAGCACCTAGAAATCAAAAAGTGTTCTCGTCTGCATCTCGGTAAGAAAATAATTCACACAATATGTAACTAGCAGGAGTGACATGGGGTACCTGTGCAATCCTCCAAATCCTTGCCCTTTGGAGATTGTCCATCTCACTGAGTAAACCGATCCAAAATCCCTAGGACCCAACCACACTCCTACTCACAACTCTAACGAATGTAGTCCTCCCTCTTCTACATTCACCAAAAATAGAAAAATACCATGGTTAGTAGCATATATCAAAATATAAGCTCATCAAAAACATGAAAATACATCAAAATCCAAAAAAAAACCAAGTTAACACGCATTTTTGTCATTTTGTCCAAAACCACCGCCTGCAGTGTAGGGTGGCGGTCTAGGACCACTATCCCGGCATGGTGGTGGTCCCATGACTACTACCCTACTTAGGGCAGCGGCTTGGACCGATTTTCCAAATACGTCTTTAACACTATAAAATGCTAAAAACAACAAAAAAACCATTTTGAATGAAATAAAATACTTCCCCATGGGTGCCTCCATCTAGAGATTCATTTAAGACAATAAATTTTGAAAATAATCCCCCTAGGTAAACCTTTTAACATTTTAACATTTTAGGTTTGAAAACGTAAAAGTGAAAAAAACCAACCTTAGAACGCGTGGGTTAATCTCCCGCTCATGGAGGCATGATTATGATATCGTAATGGTTGTTTCAGCTCTACTCTCATTGAAAATGGTCACCGTGGGTCCAGAGCTCCAGAATCAACAAATTGAATAAGCGCAAATAAATTGGAAAATGAGTTTGTTTTGATATATATATATATATGTTATTTTGACCTTGTTTTGATTGTATGTTTTCACATGGCTGGAGCGTTGGTGCAAGTATATCTCTATATCCCCACACAAATGGTAAGTCCTCTTGTCATTTTGATTTAGTGTTTACTTTTTGATATTTTATCTATCTCAGTACTTGAGTCATCTTTCCCTCTTGGAGGTATCGAGAGCTTGGATGATGATGTTTCAACACATGGGCATGTCGTATAGCTTCTAGCTCCCATTTTACACCTTTTCATGGCTAATATACTTCTCTAAGGGGGAAATATGTATGCACCCAAAATTACATGTGCTACATTGTCGAAAAATGGTTATAAAAGTCCCCAATGATGATTCATGTCATTTCAAAAGATGTTCAAGCTCCTAAACCCATTTATAGTGTATATTTGTAGCCTAGACATCCTTATTTAGCTTTTCCACACTTTTTCTAGCTTCCCACTTCATTCTATGTATGTTTTCCCTTTAGTGCCGTGTCGCCACCCTACTTGGGTAGTGGTTCTCAAACCACCACCACCCAAGGAAGCGGTCCAACGATTTTTCTAGATTCCATCATTTGTGTTTTTAATAGGTGACGATTCACTTAAATTCAATTTTAGGATGCGTTTGTGAACCAATTTGTCTAAAAATAGTTTTGATTACTTGGTTCTCCTTCCCTCTTCTATTTTTGCATGTGCTTTAGTTAGTTGGAACTACCTCTTCTTGTCTTTTTCATGAAGGCACATCCCAGCCCCAATTCTTATATATTCCATGCTTGTGTTCAAGCAAATGGTCTGAGAATTTTTGTGTATCTTGCATAGTATTTCTGCCACAATATTTCTAGGAATTGCATAGCCAAGCTCAGATCTCTTGTGTTATCTCTCTTCTACTTGCATTGCATCTAGACTACCTTCAAGCTACCATTGCTCAAGTGTCTTCTTTTGTTGTTGTTCTTGCATTCCCAATTCCTTGGACTCATATGAACACACAAAGAAAGAAAGGAACAAATTGAGGGGATAGACACAGATATAACTAGATTTGCCAAAGCTCTTGTTTATCAAGGTTGGAATTACTTGTTTGTTTTCTTCATTTTCCAAAATATCAATTTTGAATCATTAGTTTTAATTGTATATCCAATAGAGTAGTAATATTGTTCATTTCAATTGATTAAGAAATTACAAGTAGATCAAATCATTATAAAGTTTTCTCTTTGACATTACTAGGGAAGTTGTGGGGAACAATAGATCTTCTAGGGTCATGATTTGGTCTTCACCTATGAGGTAGGGTTTGAAGGGTTTATATTAAATTAGGTTATTTGTTTTAGATTTGGATTCACATATCCGCACAAGTAACCGGCTACATCCGGCTGATTACTTGTCCTTAGTTTGTTTATTAGATTAGAACACATTATTTAAAAACAAGAAAAGATCAAAAACATTTACTTTTGTTAAATTAGTTTACTTTCTCTCTTTTTTCTTTGATATATTGGGAAAATTCCAAAAATATAGATTAGATTTACTTTGATAGTTAGTTTGTTTTATCAAGATCTTTTCAATACATTTTGCATGACCATCAATAGTCCACAACAAGAAAAGATGTATGGTTGTGATCGTTTGGTCCCATAGCCCAACGGGCGAGTTGATAACATACATTGATACAAGTTTACGTTTGATAGTATTACACACACCTACTACATTCTTTGAGAAAATAGAACAACTAAACATGCTAAGTATCATAGCTAATCAAGCCTACGATTATTGGACTACTCTTGTAAATAGGGTTTGATTACGCGTATGACCATAACAGGGCCACAACCTCCATGAGTTTTGGTTGTGATCCTCAGGTCCCATAACCCAATGGGCCTACTAACTAATCAGATATCAACACTAGTTTTTGTGCATTAGTATTTAGATCATCACCACATCCACCCGATATCATTGTGTAGCTTTCATTATTGAAAATAGCAATGATCGAAAGCTAAGACTTTTGGACTAGACCAAAAAATCGTCCATAGTCCCCGTGGGCTTCATTATGCCTCTTATTCTTACTTCCATGAACTTGTCTACAAATCTATACGAGGAACTTGTAGGTCACTTTCCGTGTGTTTAACAACCAATGAATTGAATCTCGACATAGCTCAATATTTACTAGAGTCTCCGAGAAGCTATCATATCAGATCGATCAATCACGCCACTTCAAGTTAGGAGAGCATTCTTTTCCTTAGAATCATAGATACCATTATTACCTATCAAAGATATAAGGTAACCTCATTATCTTATCCATCATCATCACTCATACAAATCCATTTCTATTCTACACCAGCTATCTCGGCATGACCTCGGGAAGTCAGGTGGGAAGAAGGTCATGCATTGATTTTCTTTCGTACATGAACCTGAATAATAATTAGGATCAAAAGTTTCCAAACCATACCACCAACTATGAGATGAAGGTGGGGAACATGGTACTCGATGGATTCTCTAATGTGAAGAACTAAATGAGGCTTAGCCATGATGGGCATCCTTTGATGGGAATGTTGGAACTTTTATTCCTTAGTGTCGTAAGTGTAATGAACCTTGCCATAATTGGTCATTATTTGTGTTTGTGGGATAGAAATGTCTAGACTGAGATAATATGATTTAACTCCTTCAATTGGAAGGAAATCTTATGTCAATTTGAGAAGTATAATGATAACTAACAAGACATTTTGCAAATATGGTCCCTAGGATAAACGAGTGGTGTAACGATGTCAAATCATCACCAAGAATGCCAAATAACAAATGGTCACAAATCCAAAGGATCAATATGAACCCAAGGACACCAAATAATAAAGAATGAAAAAATAATAAGGTAACATATGACAAGAAGTATTTAGGATAAGAAAATGAAGTATAATACTCAAATCCAATCACAAAAGATAGTTTACTCTTTATGCTTTACCAAGATAGGTAGATAAAAAATAGTGACAACACAATATCACTACTTAGGTAAAGTTTAAAATAAACAAGACCTAAATACTAAAAGAGTGTTGACGCAATCCTCTAACAAGGTATACTAAATACCATTTTATAGACACTAAAAATGTCTAAGTATTGTAAAATGAATGATACAAATGTGAGTAGTGTAACAATGCTATTTGGACATGTAATCAAACTTTGCAAGAATACAAGATTTTAGTATCAAAATGGAGTTATAGCGATGCTAACAAAGTAACCTCAACACTTAAAAAATTCAATACAAAGCTAGGATGTAAAAAATATGCCTAAATATATAGAGGAATTACTATGTGTATGAGCAATGTAACAATCAAATTTAGAGATTTAAGCCAAGTTTCACAATGGAAACAAGACGTAAATATCACAATTATATGGCTATAATGTGGGCAGCATAAAAAATTAAAAGAATTCAATGATAAGACAACCTAACTACAATTATAGTAAGTGTTAATATGGGTTTTGAGACAAGAGGGGCTACTAGAACTTAAAGACGTACCATTTACACTTTCAACTCTTGCATTCTGGCATTACAACTTGGTCATGCAAGAAGACTACAAAAGTGGTGGACATGATTATTTCTAGTAGGTATCCATATATGTTTATTTTTATTTTGTATAAAAATGGGAAACAAGAAAACAAAGGAGTAGACCAAGTGGTGATGAACAATACTTGGTCTAACTTTGGCAAAGTTTTGCCTTGTCTTAAGACAAGTGAAAAATTATGTCAAAGTAATACTAAATAGATTTCGTGATGAAATGTCATGTGGTTTGAACTTTACGAGATTCTTTCCCTTGTTCAAAAAATAAGAGTTTGAATCTAAAAAAGTTTTCAATTTATGAGATCTCTCAAGTATAATATCTAAGACAAAATTGGCTCCAAGCCGGCAAGCTTTCTTAGGTGTTATCTCTCTATGTGTCATAAGATATCTCTGTGAGCTCGATTTACCAAGAAATTCACACTGACTAATCTTAGATTATCTCAAATTTACTTTATCCCCTTCAATACAATGAGCATAAAATGTGTTTAGTTGTATTTTCAGGTGGGGTCATGCAATGGAAATAACTTTGACTCTAATCTCACCAAATTTTACTAATCAATTGGGTAGTTGGAGAACTTTCCCGTTTATTTCACAAGTTTCCCTCTTACATGAACTACTTTGGGGTTCCTAGGAGCATTCCTCTTGTTGTCTTAAGGCTCATGCCAAAGGAATTTTCTCCTAGTTAAGAAGATGATCCATAGCTATTAACTCAAACCTGAAATTACGGTGTTTTGAATGGTGTGTTGGTGTATTTGCTTATATTTTGGATTAAGCAATTTGGTTTAGATCACCGTTGACAACGTACAAAAAATGTGAATGTTAGAATTTTTTTGAAGAAATTCCTCATTTCTTTGACTACTTTGTTATATCCTTCACACAAATTATTAGTAGTTCAAAATTATCTAAAATATCATAAAAGAGGATTAAATTTTTCTTTTGGTTCTCAAGATCACACTAGGCGTAAGAGAAGAGCATACTCAACAAGTAACCCAACTATATGAAAAGATTTCAAATCAACTAACTACCATAAAATTTTGCAAATCAAGGTTTATTCCTAATCAATCCAAGTGCTTCTTAATGAAAGACTAAAGTTTCTCTTTGTTCCCAAGATCATACTAAGTGTAAGGGAAGGACATACATAAACTTTAGCTATGGTTATTTATCAAGTGAAATTTTTCTTAAACTAAAAGATCATGTACATGCCAAAATGAAATTTTATTCCCTTAAGCATAAAAATGAATGATGATTTCTCCTACTCGCTCTAAATTAGCAAAAAAAAGGCTTAGGGGTGTCTTTGATTCTCAATATCACACAAAGTGCAAGAGAAGAGCATATAAAACCCTATTCCAAACTCATACAAATCATGAAAACAAAATCACTCATCAAACCCTAAGCAAATTTTAACAAAAATCCCTTATCAAACCTGTAAGGAATTTTTTTAGAAATATTTCTCTAAAATTAGAAAATTGATAGTAACAACAACTAAAAACCCCTAAAAATGACATAAACCCTAAAAACTAGAAGCTGAAATTGTGAATTTTGAGCCAACTTTACCTAAGTGTGTCAGCGCACATATTTATGTAAGAGCATGTCCTATAGAGAATGAGTGCATCCATTGAAGCACAAGTGCATAAAGTCATGCACAGGCGTGCCTATGTTAAATTTACATAGTCATTTATGTAAAGGAATGACAAGAGAGGCATGGACACACACTTTGAAGCATAAATGCAAGTCACACACAAAGGTCTAAAATTCAGGTGATGCATAGGCACAGACTTAGAGGTGTGGGTGCACACTTTGAAGCACCAGCGCAAGCCACACATAGAGGTCAAAAATCCAATGATGCACATGTGTTGAATTAGAGGCATGGATGAACACTTTGAAGCACTAGTGCAAGCCATAAGTAGAGGTTAAAAATCCAGTGATGCACAGAATAGACTTAGAGGCGTGAGTGCACACTTTGAAGCACTAATGCAAGCCACACATAGAGGTCAAAAGTTTTTTGATACATAGGTTTGGAGTTAGAAGCATGAGTGCACACTTTGAAGCACTAACGACAACCACATATAGAGGTCAAAAATCCAGTGATGTATAGGTGTGTACTTAGAGGCATGGGCACACCCCTTTGAGCGTAGGCATGAACCTTCATGTAGGTGATCAAAATATAAATTTTGACAAGAAAATTTTCAAAAAGATCAAATATTTTAGCTTTTGATGAAATGTCGACAACACTTCACCTCCTTATATCCTGCAAAGAACATGAAAACATAACATCTACTACTAATCTAGTTGAAACAACTATCTAGCTTGAAAATTGATCTACAAAATTTTGAAAAAAACTTGAAAACTAATCTAGAAAGCTTGAAAGTAGTCTAGAAAACTTGAAACTAATCTAGAAAAATTGAAATGAAAAACTTTAAAACTAAGTTAAAAATCTTTTAAAATGAATGAATAAGGGAATGTCCCATCATTTGGGCGCGCCAAATGAAGACTACTAAAAGTTTCCAAACAAAGCTAAGACTAACACCATATATACTAATTGAGTTAATGCTTATTGAATATAACAATAGTTACATCAAAGATAAAATATTAATGGAATGCTTGGAACAACTAACATGAATATAATTCAAAACCTAGCTAAAGAATGCTTATTAGTATTTTCAATTGCTAAGTAACATAGACCTAAATAGATCTATGAGTAATAAAATTGGGGATTTTTTGCTACTCCAAGTAAGGTGAGAAGGTCTCTCCAACAATCACTACAATATCATATTGGATACCCATCTACTAACCCTTTAAAGAGTTGAGGCAATGATTGAGCATGACTTATTAATCATATTTCTTATATGATATGCAAATCAAAGCATGGTGTAAATTTCAAAAGGTATATGGTTAGTCCTTTTTATAGTTTTCCATTTGTGGAAACCTAGCATCTTGGTGAATGTGGGACTAAAAGCACAAATTAGATTAATAATTTTTAATCATGATTAATATTTATTGATCACAATTAGTTAATTAACAAGTGATTAAGATGTGAAGAGCCTTAATCAACCACTTAGGGTCAACTAGGAGTCTATAATAAGATTTTGAAGCTTGTTGATATGTTTTGGAGGAAAGTGGGGTGATTGTGAGTGGTTGGAAGAGTGGTTTGAGCCAAAAATATGATATATTGACCAAAACAAGAGAAAAATAGGCTTAGTTAGCTAATGAATGCTAATTATCTATTTGAAAGAGTTTTTTGACTTACAATTTGTTGTAAAGCGGAATCTTGAATGTAAAAGAGGATAGGAAATCAAAAATGCATTGTAATTGAAAAAAATGGTAAGAAATGTTATTTAATTAGCATAAATCATAAATTATAATAGAAATGGTAAGAATGAGAGTGATTTGTGTGTGTTTGGAAATAAGATTGCAAAAACAGAATTTAGGTGTCTGAGAAGGTGAGGTTCTAATCCAAGGAAGACATCACACGGCTATGTGTTTCAAATAAATAACTAAAAAGATAGCTGTATTTTGTCTGATTTCCACAGTCCAAACTTGGTGGGGGAAGGAAACATATTTCAAAAGAAATCACCGTGTTAAGAAATGATTTTAGGGATGGGACTGGATTATTGGTGGATACCTCACTACACACCTTCTTCCTTCAGGAAAAATGGGGGTAATGTATTCTTCTTTGAGAGCATGGAGGATTTATCTTGATTCATAAGTGATAATGGTATTTTTGATCTAAAAATATCATGATCTAAGTTCACTTGGTCAAATAGAATTACTAGAGAAGAGTTAGCTCAAATCGGACTCAAATATTTCCTACAAATGTCCAAAGGGTCCATGAACAAGTTTATTCTCTCTCTCAAGTACGGAAATAATTGGATTGGACCATAGCTCCCTCATTCTAAGATTTGATGAGGCCCATATCGTGAAAGGAGACCATTCAAATTTGTAAAAATACGACCATGCATCTTGATCTGCAAAAGAAGATTGAAGAAAGGTGGACTATACAAGTTTATGGGAACTTAGTGTTTAGAGTCACCTCAAGGCTAAAAAATCATAAAGCATAATTTTATAAAATGGAATAAAGAAGTGTTTGGGGACATCTTATTGAAGAAATGTATAATCAAGGAGGACCTAAAACTGCTTGAAAATTTTATGGAAGATGTCCGTAGTGGAGCTAGAAGGAGAGAGACCAGGAAAAAATATTTCTCTCGGAATACCACAATATCCTTGCTAAAGAAGAGATGCATTGGAGATAAAGGATGGTGACAAAAACACTAGATTATTCCATGTCTTGAAACCATCTATTCGTGAGAAAAAATTTCAGGGACAAATTGGTGGATTTCTTGCCAACGCTCTAGGAGTATAATTCCCTCTACGTAACCGATGCAAAGTTCTTTGTATATGCATGCGTGAGTGAAAGTGATTTTCATCCGGTGGCCTTACATCCGAGAGATCCAACAGGGGCACTCCAATGACCCTACAAAAAAGATAAAAATATCTTTATAGGGAAGACACTGTCTCAAGAGCGGGAAAGGGGAGTGAGAAATGAGATGGGAGAACAAACGCGTTACGGGTAAAAATAAGAATCCTGCAGAGACAACATCTAGAAATTTCAACACATGCATTTATGAGAAGAAACAACTCTACAAATAGAAACATGATCAAATAGATTTTATTGATCACAAATTATCAACAAAACCCTTAGTCAAAGAAATCTATAAACTCCTTCTTGTATTGATTTTTTAAACAAAAGTTATACATAGTGTAGGAATGGAAGAAAACTAGTGAGGGGGAAAAATGGAAGAAAATGGCTATCTCCTTTGTTCTCTTAAAGTGTAATACACTCTTGAGTTCACAAAATAAAGCACAAACCCTTTCAAATGGGAATGGCTTTACAATTTATAGAATGAGAGGTGACTCATCATCTACCGCCCAATGCCTTTTCATATGTCCTCACACAACTTAAAACTTTTCAACTTCTTAGGAAACCTGTTAAGTCCCTTTTTATAACATAAAGGTGACTTATTACATTAGAATCATTAAGACATGAAAAACTACAACCACAATGCAAAATTATAAAATTGAGAAGGGAAATAAAATTTGGGGTATGAAGATAAGAGAGAGAGAAGAAGAAGAGATGATGTTATCACGATGAATTCTCGATGATCCTCATTGATGGAAAGATAAAATGTGATGAAACTCTAATTCTTAAAACTCATGGAAAAATCCTTTAAATTGGCTCAAAATTCTTTGAAATGAGTGTTTAAAAACATTTTAAATGGTTCATCAATGACAACAACTTCCACCCCATGCAAGATATTCCCGCACTTCGAGCCATGAAGTGAGTGTCGAGAGACACTATTGAATTCGTTAGATGAATCTCAATTTCCCTATGAGCAATGCCCATGGATGATCCAAATGATTGTGTGGACATAAATTATCATCCCTTTATGTCCCATTGTTCCAAAACTACCCCTTGAGTATAACTTTCCATTAATAGTGAGTACCCACATGGGAGACTTACTATTTATAGTAAGAGGTGATTCTTGCTTCTTCTTGATCATCTTCATGGGGTGAAATTATTCATTCAATCCTATGCACACTACCTTCAACTTAGTCACTTCTTGGGTTGACTTACTATTTTTATTAAGCACCCATATAGGGAACTTAATATTTTAGTAAGTGGTCATTTTAAATGTTTTATGCTTTGAACACTCATTATGATTTCTTAGTGAGCTTCAATGCACACTACTTTTGCCACAACTTACTATTTTTAGAAAGTGGATTTCCAACGATCGGTTTGCGATGGGACATAATTTTTGGACTCAGCTTGTTGTTGTGATCACGCCCTTCAAATTTCACATAATTTTGCCCACTAGAATGCTGGAAATAAAATTAAAAAAATCACTTGGCGGAGGATTCGGGCATGGAGTTACCATGACGCGACCATTAATGGAGCTTAAAATTTACAAGTTTGGTTTTTGTCTCCATTCATGATGAAATCATATCCATTTTGATGGGTTTTCATTTGGAGTATGTGGACAAGTTTTTAGTTTGATCCACCCGTTAGATTGATGCAAAATCCGACGAATATGAGTTAGGACATGAAATGGGATTTTTGTTGGAACAAATGTTTTAGGGCACCATTTGACCTCCTATTTGTTGCATCTTGATCATCTTGAAAAATGTGGAAGTATGAAAAATATGACATCTCAATCTGACTTGTATTTTGCAAGATATGAAGATTTTTCGATTGGGTGACTTCGTGGTTATCTGCAAAAAATCTTTGTTTTTCTTCATTTCTCTACCGTTTCTCATTTTTCAACCCATTTTTCTCTGATATCTATGCATTTTCATGGAGTGGATATATTTTTGTGGCCATGTAGGATCTGGTTCGAGCAACAATGGTGGACCGGGTGTCTAGACAATCATGAACAAAGCCATGGCAAGGTATGAAGCTGTGAAGAAGAAATAGGGAAAAATGGCTAAGTGCTGGATTTAAATTATTCAAAAAAAATTCACGAGAAAGAGTGGAGAGAATTTTTTTCATTTTTATGTCCATCACCTCAAAAGGAGGTGAGGGAAATAAAATTCCATGGCAAGCAAGGTGATGACACATGGCGGAGATCTGATAGTTGAGAATGGAGGCTTGACAAACACCTAGGGTGGGAATTTTCTCTTGAAGAGATCACATGAGTGAAAAAGAGTCTCCTTAGGGGATACGAGAATTTTTCCATGTTTTATGTCCCTAACCTCAAAATGAGATAAGGGACATCAAATTCCATGGTGCTCCAGGTGATGACATGTGGCAGTGATCCAACAGGTGAAGGCTTTGAGCTCCCGCAAGCACCTGGGGTTGAACTAGCAATCCTGGAGGTCATATGTGGATCCAAAGGGATTCATGGGGGTTGGGAACATTTTCCAAACCTTGATTTCCCTACCCTTGAGGGACAAAAAATACCGATAAGCTCCTGGAGCTGACACGTGTCCTCATCAAAATTTGACTAACTCCCGAACCTTGAGGACAACTTGCGACGACAATATCTTGAGCTCTGATGGACGTTTTTGATGAAATTTTATATGATAGTGAGTAGGAATTTTGATTTGGTACTCCACTTATACATGAGAAAAATTACTTTCAAAACCATTGCGCCAAAGTGTTGTGAAAAAACTAATTTCACCATCTTGTAGATATTGGAATTAAATTTCAAACGATGTTTTGTTTTTATCCTAACTCCATCCGAAGCTCAAGCTTGATTTGGCTTGTGCAACGCACGAGCAATGAGGGTTCATTAGCTAGGAAATATCCTAGCACGTCGAGTTCATATTGACATAATTAAAATTAATAAAATAAAATTCAATATATTGGTAGACATGAGGGGTTAAAGGGGTTAGTTTATTAATATTTTGAGTAAGGTATTGGGGGTAGGTTAGAGAGGTGGGCCAAAGGAAAGGAACGTTTAATTTTAATATAAAACTAAAACATTTGAACTCTAGTTTTTAAAAGTAAATACCCTAAAATTGAAAAAGGAGTGTGGTCATAAATTAAATTATAATCTTTTTTTTATTATAGAAATATCAATTCAGATATTATTAACCAATAAATAATAAGATTGTAGAAAACTAGGATTGAGTATGCTTTTCAACACAAGTGATATTATTTCACCATCTTAACTATTTGAAGAACTATTGATAAATGATTAAAGCTTAACATTTATAAGGTGATTGGTAATATGTATTCAATGGCTTCAAACTATATTTTGAGATGAAATGCATATAAAAAACATATTGAGTGAGAAATATGATATATTTTATGTTTGATATATTAGGGTAGAAATAAAAAGGGTAAATAAAATTATAATGGAAAAATGGGTAAGTAAGGTACATGGAAAAAATAAGGGGTATTTTCATTCTAATAATATTATATGAGGCAAGTATTATCAATTGAATAATTAGAAGTAAAAACTAGAATTAAGGGTATTATTTGATACCCTTTGAATGCTCGTTTTATACCATACTTTTACTAAGTGAAGCCCCTATCTTTAGGCACCAGTGAACCCTAATTTTGATCAAATTGCTCCAAACTCCCAAATCTTCCTTAAATATTGCAAAATAACTTCCATGATGTTTTAGGTCTTCAATTCACCTCCATTTTGTATTTTTATCCTCCATTCCACTCAGGGGGTTCTCCATCCGTGAAGGCGAGTGATAGCCCTTCCCAACACTTCCCGAGATAGCATTTTTAAGAACTCCTCATATTACCTAGGGGGATTGAATTGTATTTCCTAAATCACCTAGGGACTATATTAAAATAAACTTAGATGTCATTATTATTGACTGGGTAGACTTGGGGTTCCTCATAAGGGTAAAACATGAAAAAATCTGCATGACAGGGGTATAGTTGTCATCTTTGGGAAATTGACAATTTCCTTATTGCATGAAAACAACTGGATCAAGCTTTGGGACATGATATGTATTGAGCACAATGAAGACATGACATGGAGAATCTATAATCTCAACATTAGACCATATAATCCATTAACTAGTGCCTTATCTATTGGGCCCTGCAAAGTCATGTAAAAATTACAACAAGAGAGACAAAGAGCGAAGAAGGAAAATCACACACACAAAATGACAGAAAGGAAGCACTTGACA
Source organism: Taxus wallichiana var. yunnanensis (assembly GCA_018340775.1). Taxonomy (NCBI): domain Eukaryota; kingdom Viridiplantae; phylum Streptophyta; class Pinopsida; order Cupressales; family Taxaceae; genus Taxus; species Taxus wallichiana. The sequence continues at coordinate 367,557,002 of CM031244.1, read as the reverse complement.
CACAAAAGGAAGGGAAACACACACAACATAAATGGAAAAATTCTAGCAATCACCTATGGTACAAGTTAGGGGACAACCCACTTTCACTGAAGTAATTTTTATTCCTCAAAAGTTACCCTTGAAGAGGCAACACCGAATGATGATGTTTTACAAAGCCATTGACTGGTTCCAGAAATTATCCTCCTCTCCTCAGCTACTTATGAAACCCAAGTGCTTTCAAATTTATATGTAGACTTTTTAGAAGTGAGCCTACATTATATTCTTGATGCTTTGGCCTTAAATTAGAAATTTCATTGCCTTCATGTTCTTTGAAATCAGTTTCATAGTGTCAATTGCCTTCCATGTTCTTTGAAATCAGTTTCACAGTGTCAATTGCCTTCCATGTTTATTCACATAGCTGATTCTTCATTGAGCATCTTATCACTGCCCCAAATCTGATTTTTGTTCAAATTTCTTGAATATTATGAGTTATTTTCTTTCTCGAGTCTATGTTCATTGATATATTCTCCATGAGAAACCTTAGATTCATCCCTTATCCCTAATCCACTATGAGGCATTTGAGTACTGGTGAGGGGATCGGAGGCAAACTCATACTTGTCTTGTATGGCCATGACATGAGTTAAGAGATAAAGAATCAACTTAGGGTCTTCTACAATTTCTACTACATCCAATAGTTCTTGCACGAAGATCTCCTTTGTTACTTCCTGCAGCTCATCTTTGTATGCCTTCAAAGGATCTTTATTTTTCAAATCAAGGAAACTATTCAAAGGGATTACTTAATCATCTTGGGAATCACTACATTTTATCACTCCTTTCTCCAAAGGAGCTTCAACTTTAAATGCCTCAAAACTCATTTATTTAATTTCTTCATCATGGAAAGAGTTTTCCTCTTCAAATGGGAAAGACAATACCTTGGTTTCATCATTGCATCCAAAGAACCATTAGGTGATGAGGTGTAACATATTTATCCTCTTGCTTTATTTCAAAATATCCCATCTTCACATTAGTTAAGACTTCCAAGTCATATTTTCGCTTGTCTTATACATTCATGGCTTGCGTTAGGAGTTCAAGATTAAGCTTAGGGTATTCTGTTTCTTCCCGTCTCTTAGCAGCTCTTGTAAAGACAGTTATTTCAAACCTTTTGTGGGTTCATCACAAGCTACTATTGTCTATTCTTGGGTGACGTGATCAAGGGGGTCCTCATATTTGAATGAGAATGAAAATATATTTTCATCATGAATAAGCACATAACCTAATTTTTCTATTTGAAAATCATCAAGAACCATTTCCTCTTCTTCACAGGTTTGCGTCATCCAAAGAATACGGGGCTGCCCTCTTGTAACTCAGATCTCCTCAATGCTTCTTCAAGGTCCATGCCTCTCCAGAATCCATGTTTGGTGCTATCAAGTTAGGAATATCCTCTTCCTCCTCAATTTTCACAAAGTGATTCATCCACCTAATATCTTGGTACAAGATGTTGGTTTCTGAGGCTTCCATACTTTCACATTGTGTACCTTATTTTCTTCTCTAAAAGAAATTTCTCCATGTCTCCTTTCAATGGTATGGTTTTGGATGACCAATTCATATGAATTTTCCTCCCAAGTCTCGGAAGAAGATTTGAATTAGTAACATTCCAAATGAAGAAGGAATGTCTCATACCAAGATCATCACTAAATTTTTCTTGTCTCAAAATCTGGTGAGATACACCTATGCATCTTTGACCTTCCCTACAAGTGAGACCTCTTTTGAATCCAAGGAGTAACAAGAGCCACTGGGTGGATTCGTGGTGGTGAGTTTGATATCCTTAGTGACCTTCAAATGCATCATGTTGTCTCAAGTACCAAAATATATTATGCAATTGTTTAGTACATATTCTCGCAAGCAAGAATATGTGTAGAAGGATCGAACTTTTCAGTCTTGGATGCACTCAAGGAAAGCATGTTTTTGAGGAACGTGTAGGTGGGTTTGGTATTACTCCTTTAGAATTGGGTGTTGCAACATTGGGTGTTAAATTACTACTCCTGATGTATTGAACAAATCTCTCAAATTGTTCAGTGGTGAGTCTCAGTAAATATTTAGTTTCGCTTAATCTGCACTTTGTTTTTTTACATATTCTATGAAGTCAAAAGGAGCAGGTGTGGGCAAGGGTGATGAAGGGACTAATTTTGGATTTAGGAAAGGTTCGGAAGTAGGAGTATATTTTTTCGAAACATAGGAGATATTGAAAGGTATAATAGGATCTTTCAAAGTACTAGATTGTACAGAGCATATTTAGATTTAAAATTAGAAGAGGCATTAGAAGACTTACTTGGAATTACTGGAGACTTCTTAGTTTCTACAGGATCAGGATTCAGTAATTTAGATTCCATGGAGGGTGGGAAAAGAGATCCTTGAGTTTTTTTTTTTTGTAGAGTCGCCATAGGAGGATCTTCAGCTTTATTTTTCTTTGAAACAACAGAAGAAGATCCCCCTTTCTCAGACTGAGAATGAGTGATTAATGCACATGAGAATATAGGTGAATCTTCTTTATCATATTCATTACCTCAAGAATATTCACAAAAATTATTTGTATATCATTCTCAAACCCATCAATTTCTAGGAATTACCACCTTCACTTTCTTGTTTAAGCTCATCTTCATTTTCCTTACTCATATAATTTTCATTGACATGTGAGGCCTCCAAGGAAAGCCTTTGGGGTGCTCCTGCATTATGATTTCCATTGCTTATTTGAGAAAACAATTGTTTAAATATTTCCCTCCTCAACAACGCCATTTCATTTTCCATTCTATGCAAAAAAGGACCAGTTCTTTCATCTTCAGGACGTTGAGTTTTACCATTTGAGGGGTTCTTGATCTTTCAAGATAGGATGAGATCATCATCAAGTTCAATTTCCAATCTTTGTGCTTTTACAATATCCCTCTGTTGAACTCTTCATAGGAAAAATCCTACCTCTAGTGATTGAGAAATCATAAATAATATCTTGATGTTTTTCCGATGGTGAATCCTCCTCTGGTATCTTGCAGGCCAACCGGTCGAAACGAGACACAAAGTCTCTCATAATTTCATTTTATCCTTTCTTTATTTGTGCCAATTGAACAAGGAAGTCTTGATAGTCTTCAGTAAATCTAAATCTTTCCTCAAACTTCCTTTTGATTTCATTCCAGTAAGTGATGGATCAAGCAAGTATGAGGTATGACTATTCTGCTGATTTTTCTTGGAAGGACTCCATGAAAAATATTACAATGATGTGGACACTAAGTATCCCACATGATGTGGTGAAGGCCGATATGTGATCTTTAGGGAGTTGTGTGCCATCACCTTTGAAATTTGAAAAGTTCTTGTAGGAACTTATTGGTAGATCATGAAGAGGTGGTTATAGAGCAAGCATGCCTATATTTCTTCGCCATGGAACAATGTGTTGAGGTCTTTTTGCTTCATTCCCCATTGTTTCCACTTCAGATTATACAAATTCTTCTTCCACCAGAACTCAATGCTCAATGGTGGTTGAAAAATAGGAGAATTTGAAGGGGAGTATAAACAAGAGTCTGGATAGGAATTCCAGGTGAACTAATTGAAGATTTAGATGGAGAGGAAGCTTGAGAGAAGAAGTATGGATTATATCTAATTCATTCTTGCTGATTTTGTAAAGCCTCCAAAATGGAATCAACAATACCTCTCAACATGCTTAACTCGATGTATCTTCCTTCAGCCAGCTTTTAGAAACTCTTGTAGTGGGAACATGAAAGGACACTATGGAATATGAAGGGTCATGTGTAGGAATTGAAAGTATATCTTTCAACAATGGATTTCCATGATTTTTTTTTTTTTTGCTTTTTCAATATTTGATTCTTTTGAATTTTTACCTTGGGGTCATATTTTGGGTGTAGATCTTTGCTAAATCTGCCCCACGGTGGGCACCAAAAATTTTGTTGAGATAAGTTTTGGAAACAAATTGGTGGATTTCTTGCCAACGCTTTGGGATATTAATTCCATCTACTTAACTGTCAACTTTCGTATATGCATGCACGAGTGAAAGTGAGTTTTCTCTATGTGGCCTTACGGTCGGGGATATAATAGAGGTACTCCATTGACCTGTGGTAAACCTAGCAATATATTTCTAGGGAAGAATTTTTCTGAAGAGTGGGAAAGGGGAGTGAGAAATGAGATGGGAGAACTAATGTTGCAGGTAGAAAATCAGATTCCTACACACACTAGTTAGAAATTTCAACACATGCATTTATGAGAAGAAACAACTTTGCAAATAGCAACAAGACCAAATAGAATTTATTGATAAAAAGTATCAAGAAAACCCTTAGTCAAAGGACTAAGGAAGCTATAAAATCCTTCTTGTATTGATTTCTTAAAAAAATATGTACATAGTGTGGGAATGGAGGAAACTAGTGAGGGGGAAAATGTAAGAAAATTGCTATCTCATTTATTCTCTCAAAGTATAATACATTCTTGAGTTCACAAAATAAATCACCAACCCTTTGAAATGGGAATGGATTTACAATTTATAGAATGAGAGGTGACTCATCATCTACCCCCAATGCCTTTTCATATATCCTCACACAACTTAAAACTTTTCAACTTCCTAGGAAACTTTTAAGTCCCTTTTTATAACATAAAGGTGACTTATTACATTAGGAACATTAAGACATATGAAAAAGTGCAACCCCAATGTAAAATTAGAACATTGAGAAGAGAGAGAAAGTTGGGGGTATGAAGAGAAGAGAGAGAAGAAGAAGAGAAGATGTTGCCCCTGATGAATTCCGATGATCCTCGTTGATGGAAATCTCCAATGCGATGAAAATTTGATTCTTCAAACTCATGGGAAAATCCTTCAAATTGGCTCACAAATGCTTTGGAATGAGTGTTTAAAAACACTGTTGAATGGTTCTGCTGATGACCGCAACTTCCACCTCAACAAGATACTCTTGCAACTCGAGCCATGAAGTGAGTGTTAGGAGACATTGTTGAATTCTCTGAGATGAATCTTGAATTCCCTATGAGAAATGCCCATGGATGATCCTGAATGATGGTGTGGACCTGAATGATCATCCCTTTATGTCCCATTGTTCCAAAACTACCCCTTGAGTATGACTTACCATTAATAGTGAGTACCCACATGGGAGACTTACTATTTACTGAAGAAGAGTGATTCTTGTTTTTCTTGACCATATTGATGGGGTGAGATTATTCATTCAATCCTGTGCACACTACCTTTGCCTCAGCCGCTTCTTGGGTTGACTTACTATTTTTAGTAAGCACCCATATAGGGAACTTACTATTTTTAGTAACTGGTCATTTTAACTATTTTCTGATCTGAACACTCATTTTGACTTCCTAGTGACCTTCGGTGCACATTGCTTTCGCCATAACTACTTTTGATGATGAATTTCCAAACATAGCAAGTATGTATAGGAAAACTTACTATTTTTAGAAAGTGTATTTCCAACACTTGGTTTACTGACGAGACATAGTTTTTGGACTTGCCACATCATCATGATCATGTCCTCCGAATTTTTCACATAGTTTAAAATTTTTAGTTGCAATGGCTTAGGCACAAAGCTACCATGACAGCCATTAATGGAGCTTGAAATTTGCAATTCTGGTTTTTGTCTCCATTCATGATGAAATTAACTCCATTGTGATAGATTTTTCATTTGGAGTCTATGGACAAGTTTTTAGTTCGATCCGACCGCCGATTGATGGTAAATTTGACGAATATGAGCTAAGGCATAAAATGGGATTTTTGTTGGAGCAAATGTTTCACAAAGACCTTCGACCTCTCGTTTATTACATCTTGATCATATTGAAAAGTGTGTAAGTCTACAAAAGATGGAATCGCAATCCTAATTGTATTTTGCAAGTTATGAAGATTGTTCAATTTGGTTACTTTATGGTTATTTGGTAAAAAATCTTCATTTTTCTTCATTTCTCTACCGTTTCTCATTTTTGACTCATTTTTCTTTGACACCTATTATATCTTGAAAGTGCACTCGACAGAGAGATGGTAGCAGGTTTTCTAAGTCTGTAAAATATCTCTCTCTCTCATAGATACAATGGGGACACCTCAGGTTTGTGGGTATAGCTATTTTGAGGTGAACCTCCGGGGTTAAAAGGCCGGTTCCTTGTTGGTGTTCACTAAATTGTTTTCTAGGAGTTTTAAGGGCAAAAGATGACTTATAAATTTAATAATACTAAGGTGATACACCAAATTTGAGATGAGGACTCGACTGAGTGACATACACAACTGATTTGTGAAGAATTCTTTAAGTGCATGAACCAATTAATACTTTCTGCAGGGAATAAGGGAAAAAAACTTAATTTGTGCTGAGGGAGAATCACAACAGCACTAGTAAGATAATATGCACAATAATATTTAGCAGAAAATGGTAAATTTGTAGCAGGGTAAAGTGATTAATTAGGGAATATTGATTCACAAGATTAATATTGACATACACAAGACTGCAAAAAACTTGGAAAGGCAAGAATAATTCACACTCAGAGGGAAAAACTGGCAGAAATTGCTTCAGTACTCATATCAAAAGTTCTCTGAGAAATTTCTCTAAAAAAACATCTCCCCCTTTGTGCTTTGCAAGAGCACACAATATATAGCAAAAGTTTACCCCTTCCTAAAAATAGCCTAAAGGTTGTACTCACCCATGTATCCTAATTTTATCCTTTATTTAATAATAAATAAAGGAATAAAATAATACAGACTAAAGCATGTGATAAAATAGGCATTATCAGCCTTAGATACAATTCAGTCAAACTGAAGTTGACTATTCTATTTTTAAGAAAGAAAGGTGAATAATTTGCTAAAATTACAAATTACTTGCTAGGCAAGTCTTCTCTCTTTGCACATGCAAGTTTTTCATCTTCTCTGTTTTGTCCTGTTGTGAAGGCATGCAAAATCATCTCCTGTGTGTAGGCAAAAGGATGCAACCTTAGCCATATTTGCAAAATTTAAAATGAAGTGGGGACCACCTCCAAGGTATACATGTTCTGATTTTTCCACCTTTCTGGATAGTCACATGAGTGACACTTGCAATTTTTGTTTAAAACCCCATGTGGGGACCACCTTTGGTTTTAGATGCTGCCACATTGTGGACTTAGGCATTAGCATGTATATAATATTTAAAGGGGGTCACCCTTGGGCTAGCCCACCATGCATTAGTTCCGCCACCTTTGAGCCTTGGCACATAATACAATTATCACCTTTTCGGTGATCATGGCGTATAATATGTTTTAATTTTGTGGGCATGCACACTTTAGACTTTGTAAAGTCTTGGCGAATGATTATTTTTGGTCCACGTGGGCTGGCCCCCTCCATGATGACTCACCCTTCAACGAACCTTAGCCTGTGGTAACTTGACCGTGGGCGGTTTGGCTTGGATTCTGTGAAGTGTTTGAGGCCTTCGATCTTTGTACTGGCATCTCTGCCACCGTTGATTTTCTAACCCAATATTAGGGTTCTAGCCTGAGCATTAATTCCGGTCGGTGGCGTTTAATTGGGCTTACCACTTTGGAACCTGTGTGGACCGATCACCGTCTGATTGGGCACTTGGCATTCGATGAGTCATTGATCTTTACCATGGGTTAGGGTTTTGGAACCCTAGTTTTGAATGCAAGTTAATACACTTGCGAGCTCTGCCTGGTCATTTCATTTGGTCTTCATTTTGCGGGTGAAGCCCTGGCAAATTTTTTTCTCACTCTACAACTTTGATGGAAACTTGGAAATTTGGAAGCCTTTGAGCCTGCATACTTTGTTCTTGATCCTTCGATGCCATAGTTACTTGATTGTTGCATGCATTTTTGAAGAACTGGAGGTATTTATTTTGTTTTTGTTTCATAGCTCGAGCTTTCCTTCCTGTATATGATCTAAAGATCATTTAGATCTTTCATTCTGGTTCTATATCTCTTCATGGAGTGATAAATCTTTGTTTCTTTCTGGTTTTCATGCTCTCGGTAGTTGTTGAGCTCGACATGAGCCTGCAGAGGGAAATGCTACCATTATTTTGCTTGTCTTCTCATTTCTGGCATAGTGAGTTCTTGCACTATTTTCTACTTTCTTTTCGAGTTCGGGTTTTACGTTCTTCAACTCTGAATCTTGTCAAATATCATTTAAAATATTCGTAACATGAAAGTATTTTGTGGGTTCAGTCTTTCTAATTTTAAAACTCGAGCTCGAGTCTTACTTCATTGGCATTTGTAGAGGAATTATTTCTATGCATGGGTTTGGATATTTAACTTGTAAACCGGCTCAGTACTTAGAAGTGTTGACTGTTTTATTTTCACCTCGATATTCAAACTCTGTTTCAGCTCCTTTCTATGCATTTTTGATGAACTTGCTTGTAAAATTGACTCGGTATACTGAGAAGTGTTTAACTTTTTGATCTCCATGTTGATACACGAGCTCTTGTTTTGTTTCGTCTTCCTGTGATAGATGCATACTTGGAGTTTATCATTTTCTCCTTCATTCTGTAGATGCTTATTATTTGTATATTCTGGGTACTTGTAGTCTACTTCTCTTGTGACTCATTTCTCTTTATGTGTAATGAAAGAAAAACTTTGACTTCTTAGCTTGGACTTTGTCTGGATATTCACTCCTTTCCTGGCAGTTTGTAAATTTCTTCCATTTCTGTGCAGACTGGTAAACTTCAGCTAAGCATTTGTAAACTTAAAAAATAAGTTCTTCATTTGATTGTAGACGTGTGTCATCTCTTCTTCTCTTTGTAGATGTATATTTGATATTTGACATGCTTTCTTCGTTCTGTAGAGGAAAGATGCTTTGTTACCTGAGTAGTTTCTTCCCTGTAGATGCATGCTTGACTTGTTGAACCTATTTTTGAAAGGCATGCTTTGGTTGAAAACTTGCTGAGATGTGTAGTTTATTTCTTCAGTTGGAAGATGAATGCCATCCTGTGTATTTGTAGCTTGACATTTGCATCCAGAATGATTTTTTGAAGTTGTATGTTGTTTCTTTGTTGCAAACATGATTGCATCCCATTCTGTATAATGAAATAAATACTTCTTTTCTGGAAAATGAAGAAAATGCTTAGTTTCTTTTTCTGTAATGGCACTTCACTTTTCAGAAGTCATAGTAGCAATTATATTTCAATTTTTGCATTAAAATATCATTTTTTTTTTTTCTGGAAAAGTCCATTTTGCAAGGGAAACTCTGGCAATTTTTTTCTAGAATCCTTCTCTCTCCAGATTCTTATGATTTTCTATTCTAAAAAGATGTAAACATCTCTTCTTGTTTGTCTGATCATTTGAATGAGCTGTCCATGATGTCTTTACTTGATTCATTGCAACTTTTGAAAATCTATAAAGTAGTTGCCCTTTGATTCACACTTGAATTTGGAAATTAAAAGGAACTTTTGATAGTTGTAGCATGATGAAAATATGGAATACTTGTATGTTTCATTTGATCATGATATCAACTTAGAAGTGATGAAACATGTACTTTTCTTGACTATTTTTATTTCTTTTAAAGCTCAGATAGCTTAGAAAGCAATGTAGTAGCTTAAAAGCATGTGTTTCAATTCTGTTTTAAATCAAAAGTCAATTTTACAAGGGGAGACTCTGGAATTTTTTTCCGAATCTTATTTTTCTCTCTCCCCTTCAAGATTTTTGATCCTGATTTGCAAAGATACCTCTTTCTTGACTCATTCTGATGCTTATTTATTTTGTAAACCATCGAAAAAATGATATTTATCTTCATTCAGTAGATGCTTCCTTCTTAAAAATTAAACTGATTTTCATTTAATGTTGCAACCTATTCCTGCAAAATTTAGAAATGAGTTAGAAATAAATAGGCTTTTGGCCTCTCTTGTATCCATGTGTTTTATTTCTCCTTCTTTCCTTCTTCTACAAATTGTTTCCAACTTCTTTCAAGTGTCATTTTCCACATCTGTTTCTTTTGCAAGCTGCTTCAGATTCTTCCTTTCTAACCCAATCCTTAGCTTCTTTGATCTCTCTTGCTACTCATTTCACTTTATGTGCTCTGTCTCTTCTTTTGCTGCTAGCTCATCTGTATTTCTTTCCTTCAAGTACCATTAGATGCATTGAACTTAGAATATGTATTTTCTTTAGAACATGAGCATTGGAATAACATTGTACCTTGAGCTCAATTTGACAGATACTTCTCTTGATTTTGTAGGTATTAGGAGATGGAGATGGAAGTGGAAGATGAGAGAGTTGAGATGGAGATGGAGATGATGCGGAGCGGGGATAGAAGATGGAAAGGCAATGATGGGTTCCTTTTTACTCCTCTACTCTTGTTCTTTAGCACATGCAATATTCTCATTTCCATGTATATGATGAGTCACTTAGTCATATCCCATGGCTTGTGTGGGAAAACTTATGATCTCTTATGAATAAAGCATTAAATTGAAATAATGAGTTGATTATCTCTTTCCGCATTCAGTTTTCCTTTGATTGTACCATGATGTAGACAACTCAATATCTCAATAAAATGAATTAACATAAGGGATAACTAAAATGAATACATGTAACTTCAGTAAGCAACCTTTGAATGAGATATGTCTCCTTGTATGTTGTTTGACTGCCTTGGCATTTGTTCTTCATTTTGACTCCTTCCTGCTATCTCCATTTGGACATTATTGTCACTGTTTTTTTGTCAATATTTTCTTGATGGAAGTAGCAGGAAAGGAGTCAATTGTAATCTTTTATGGCAGCATAGATAAATGCAAACTCATTAATCACAACAACTTTAATGAATACAGAGCAATAAATATGATAGGCACACAGATAATAACCGTGAATCTGATTACTTGAAAACTGCCACTATGTCTGTTGTTCCAAAACTATACACCTTACATACTCTGTAATCCAGTGTCTTCATCAAGATAACATAGATGTCCTTCGGGGCTTGTGTTCTTTTGTCGAGAGGATATTTGTGAAATTACAGACTATGTGAGTTGTTACATTTTGTAACAACACACATAGCTACAGATTTCACGTGATCTCTTTCACAAATAAGTAATAACAAAATAATCTGACATAAATTCCCTTAGCTTAGGTATACTTCACCAAAGCTATCCATTGTAATAAAGTTTCAAGTTGCCCATTTTTGCACAAGTGTAAAAATTGTCAACATTTCAGCAATCCTATGGGGAAAGCTGCCTGCTAGCTTGTAGACTAGTGCCTTACTTTTGTCCATTGGGTATGGAGTCCAAATTTGTAACCAAAATCTACCTTTTTTCCGAAAGGTCCAACCCTTTCAAAACAACTAAAGCTGGGAAAAGATCTGGCAAACCAGACCACGTGCACGAATGCACTTATTGAAAATAAAGAACGATGCAATGTGCAAAAATGCACTTATTGAATGGGAAATCCTACTCTAACAAATCACTGTAAGATTTTCAATAATAGTGTTTGAGAAACATACCATTCATAGGAATGGGAAGTTCCTCTCCATTCAGCTTAGAAAGCTGAAAAGCATTGTGTTCTTTGCAAGCTGAAATCATGTAAGAACCACTCTAGAGTGTATCAAAATTTGAGTGTCTTCCTGGCTTAGCACGATCAACATCCCATTTCAACACAAAATCTCCTTCATTAAAGATTCTGAATTTGCATTTCTTTTCAAAAGTCTTCTTCATATATTTCTTATTCTTCTCCATATTTAAATGAGCTTGATCTCTTAGCTCTTGTAATTCCATCAATTCTGCATAATGGACCTGTAATGGTTCATTCTCAAGTAATTCCATTTGATGTAGTAAATCCAATGCAGGTAACTCAATTGAAATTGGCATTCTCACTTCTTTTCCATACACAAGCTTGTATGGTGAGTTTCCAACTGATCTCTTAGGGGTCACCCTATCAGCCCAAAGTGTTGAATTCAACATTAGATGCCAAGCTCTTTGATTATCCTTGAGTGTTCTTCTGATGATTCTTAATAGATTCTTGTTAGTGCTTTCAGCTAATCCATTACCTTGTGGGTAATAATTAGATGAAGAGCTCAAGTAGATTCCATGGCTAACAACCCAATCTGTTATTTTAGCACCGAGAAATGCTAAAGCATTATCTGATATGATAGTTCTTTGGAACACCAAATCTGTAGACTATACCTTCATAGAAAGCTAGTATTGAAGCTTCATTAGCATCCTTCAAGGCTACTGCTTCAGTCCATTGTGTAAAGTAATCTATAGCAGTTAGAATCCATTTGTGTCCTTGTGAAGAAGGTGGGTTAATCATTCCAATAAAGTCAAGACCCCACTGACATAAAGGGCTGATCAACTGAAATAGGCTGCAAAGGCAACGAAGCTAAACATTCTTTTCCGACAAAGAAAGCACATTTCTTGCACTTTCTGATCCATTTGAAATAGTCCTTAAATATGCTAGGCCAATAGTAACCTACTTTCATGATCTTTAAAGCTATAGTACGTGCTGAGAAGTGACCTCCTACAGGTCCTTCATGGAATTATGATAATATCTTTTGAATCTTGTCATAATTGACACATCGCAGCAAGATTCCATTTATATCTCTTTTGAACAATACACCATCAATGAAGAGATAAGGAATAGCCTGTAACCTGAAATATATATTTTTATTCTTATCCATACCTTCCGGATAAGTGCCATGTTGTAAATAGTCAACCAAATCAATCATCCATCTTGATTCCTAAATTTCTTGAGAAGGTTCAGGTTGCTAATTTTCTGGTTGCAACATAACGTTTGATTGCGATACGTGGTTTCAAAGATGGTGTTCTCAAACTTCAGGTTTTGCATCCTGTTGTTTCTCCATATCAGCAATTAGATGTTCACATAAACCTTTACCTTGAACTATCTTGACAACTCAGATATCAAAATAATTTTCCATAACCTTCGTTATCTAGCCTGCTCTTTTCTCATTCAACTCTTTCTTCAACAAGAAAGCTTTCACACTTCGATGAGAAACAAGAACGTGAATTCTATTGTTTGAAAGCATGTACTTAAAATTATTTAGTCCTATGACTACTAAAAGTACTTGTTTTTTGAGGAATGTGTACCTTGTTTTGTAATCATGCAAGCTCTGTCTAAAGAAAGAAATTGGCTATTCGATATTCTCGTCATTGACTTGAGTTAGAATAGTTGAGATTGTTTCAGCTCCTGCAAGTGCATACATTGTAAAATCTTTGTCAAAATTTGGATTTGCAAGAGTAGGATCCTAAGAAATAACTATTTTAATATCCTCAAAACCTTCTCTCCCTTCGCTAGTCCAAGAGAATGTTTTCTCTTTCTTTAGCATGGTTGTCAATGGCTTAACCAATGCTACAAAATCTGGAACAAATCTTCTAACAAAGTTGATTTTTCCCAGAAATATCTGTAATGCCTTCTTGTGATGAGGCAATGATAGCTGTGATATGGCTTCAATTCTAAAAGGATCAATTGTTAAACCCTGTTTAGAAACAATATGGCCAAGTAGCTTACCTTCATGTACTGAAAAGATAGACTTTTTGGGATTCAAGGATATTCCAAACTGCTTGCAGATCTGAAAAGTATGTCTCAAATGCATTAGATGTTCATCATAATTTTTTGAGAATACAGTGACATCATCTAAATAAAAAAGTATGCATTTATTTAGTAGGCTACGAAAATCCATGTCCATTGCACGTTGAAACGTTGCACCGACATTTGAAAGACCAAAAGGAATTCTTTTATAAGCGTAAGTACCCCACTTGGTGGTAAAAGTTGTTTTATATCTGTCTTCTCCTCGAACTAAAATCTGATTATATCCACTGTAACCATCTAGAAGGGATAGTCTATCTGATCCTGAAACTGTTCTCAAAATTTGATCCATGTTCGGTAGTGGATAATGATCTTTTAATGATGCTTTGTTAAGATCTCTAAAATCCACACATAATCTGATTTCTCCATTCTTTTTCCTAACTAGAACAAGATTTGCTACCCAACTTGAATGCTTAACTCGAGGAAATAATTCCTGATTCAATCAATTTTGATAATTCTTTCCTCATAAGAGGTTCTATTCTGGGATTTATAGGCCTTTGTTTCTGCCTAACTGGTTTAGAATTTGGTTGTTATTCAATTGTATGCTATGTTAGACTGGGGTCAAACCCTTTCAAGTCTTGGTATCTCCAAGTGAAAACATCTTTAAATTCAGTGCAAAGCTTAATAAAAGACTGTTTTTCGGATAAGGAACATACCTTTCCAAGAAATAAGTTCTTTCCTTCATCAACTGAAACCTCTTTGTAATTATCAACATGAGTAGACATCTTAGCTTTTTCCTTTCTTAACTGGTCATCAGTGTTGAAGATGTCTTCCAATGTGACAAGTCCTCGAGGAAACTTGTTTGTCTTTAACTGAACAATTTGGTCACCATATAGATGTTGTAATTTATCCTGATTTACTACAGAAAATTCAGCTTCTTGCTACAAAAACCTGCAGATTTGATTATCACTTTCAAACACCTGCCAATTAGATTCATTATCAGGTATAGAAGGCCTGACAATCAACTTAACATGAGGCTAAACTTTTCTATTTTCTATTTGTTCTAGCACTTCGAAACTAGCACCAACTACTGCAAGTCTATCAGCATGTTTATTTTCATCTCTAGGGATAGACCAAATATTAATGGCATCAAAATATTCCATTAAGTCTGAAACCCTATGCCTGTAAGACTTCATTAATGGGTTCTTACATACATTGAAGTTTTTTACTTGATTGATTACTAACTCAGAATCGCCAAAGACTTGTAACGTGTTGATTCCTCTTTTTCTGGCCCAAAGTAAGCCATGAATTAACGCTTCGTACTCAGCTACATTACAAGTGCACGAAAATTGAAGACTTAGAGCTGTAAAATACCTTTTGTTTGTTGGGGAAGTGAGCATCAAACCTACTCCCTACCCCTTCTTATTCTTAGCTCCATCAAAATGAAGCTTCCAAATCCCTTCTGTTGAATTTTCTATTTTGGACAATAGGGAATTATTGCATTTTCTTCATGCATGCAATATACACCAAAAATATGTTCTTCAACCTCTTTAAAAGGATCATGAGCATGTTCTTCAACTGTTTTCTCATCCATAAACATGTTAGACACACCCTCTAGCTTGTAATCTGAGCCACATCATCAAAATCATATTGATCTAGAGCGGAATAATTTTCCAAAGCATTCGGTGAATGAGGCTCAATATGAAATTTAGCCAATGGCTCTGAATTGATGGTAACTTTAGTGCCATAGTGAAAAATAAGAAAGACCAATCAAAAGATAGGTAACCTCCTGTTTTGGTTGAAGTCTCTAGATAGGCACAAAGCAAAATATGGAGGTAAATCCACAACAGTAACATCTTGCAAAATGGAAACATTTGGGCAAGCATGTAACGTTACCTCCAAATTTCTGATTATACCAACTATATTGGTTGTAGTCCCATCAAGTTGTAGAACACTTTTTTCTATTGGCTCATACTGCAGGCCTAATTTTTCAGCAATTGGCTTTGGCATAACTGTGCTACTTGGCACCGCTATCCACCATGTAGTTATGAACTAAATTTTCTCCAATAATCAGGGATAGATAAAAAGGTGGTGGTTTCTTTATGCCATTTACATTCAAGACCTTTTAAACCATCCATAACATCCTTTACGCGATCTTTATCAAGTTTTCCAAGGATCATATCTCTATTTTGGACTTTCTTTACTTGATGTTTTTGAAGAAATTTGCAGTTTAGCTAGTTTATGAGAGAGTAAATCCTGTTGTCCTAGAATTCTTAAGGCATCCCATATCGAGATGTTAACATTGTGCTTCTTCATCACATCAACAATATTAAAAGAAGCAACCGTCTTAGAGATAGACTCGACCATTTTAGCATAAGCTTTAGCAAAAATTGATTCTGCTTCGGCAGCCTTGGATATCTGAGGGATAAACAATCTTCTTGGATCAGGCTGAAGTTGTTTTTGTTGCTCTTTACCAGCTGCAACACTTGTTGTTTTCTGAGGGACAACAAGATTGTTGGCTAGTTTCAAGGCTGTAGATGTTGATATATCAGTAATAATGGGCAGCATAGGTCTGTTTTGTTGTTTTTTATTTTCGGTAGCTTTCTCTTGAGCTCTAGTGGTAACAACAATGAAATCCTCCTCATTAAAGCTGACCAAATTTTGTTCAAGTATTTTCTAAACATGACTTTCTTGCTTCCCACCCTCCATTTGAGGTATGAACAATGCTTCAGATTGAGGTTGCGCAACAAGATTCAGGTTCAGGAATGCATTTGGGCAATTTGCAGTTTGATGAGGTTGATTACAAGGTTGGAACCACTCTTCGTATTAATTGGAACCAAAGTGTTAGATGCACTAGGAACATTAGAATCAAACTGTCTTTCTTGCGATAAGGATGCCTATTCTATTGGTTTTGCTTTGATAAGGAGCTTGATATGGCCTATTAGGCAATGTAAGCTTATTTTCAATTGATGTCAGCTTATTTCCCATGGTTTGCAAGGATTTAAACATATCTGGGGATGGGGTTGCAACAGTAGGCTCTACGATTGTAATAGGCTGTGGGATAGGAGCTAAATCTACCAAAAATGGCATTATAGGCCTTGGTGCTAATTTTCCAGCCTGAATAAGGTTGTTTTCAGCATTTATAGCAGTGTCATAGGCCCCTGGAAGAGTAAAAGTTCTCATGGATTGGATCATAGTTGCAATATCACTATTCAATGCTCTGAGGTAATAAAGGAAAGTGTCTTCATCTTGAGGCTTAACACTTATTGGGATTCTTTCCCAAGTTATAGAAAAATGAATGTTGAAACTAGAAAAATATTCACGAGGGTCTCTCTTGATAGTAGATGGTTGTTCTATCAGGGACAAATGATCTGAATTATCTTGGAACTGTTTCAAAAATTTCTCTCCTAATTCATCCCAAGTTCTTATGCTTCCAATCTCTAGGTTCCTATACCATTGCAAGGCTTGTCCTTTAAAAGATGTAGCTAAAAGTCTTAAAGCTACGTCTTCATGAGTAATATTGTGGACTGCACATATGGCTGCAACATCTTTAATATGTTCAGTAGGTGTAACTTGATTTTCACTGGTAAATGATGGAAAACTTTTCAAAGCAGCGTTGGGAATATCATGGTACACTGGAATTACTAATGGGCTGCCATTAGTGAAGGCCACAAAATTTCTGGGTGGTTGAATAGCCATTTGAAAAACTGGGATATTGATTGAAAAATTTATACGTGGTGAAGGAATATCAGGAGGATTTTCAAAACCAGGTCTGTTATAAGGCAAAGTATTACCAACCCTTCTCCTTCTAGAAGAATTCAAAGGTAAAGAAACAAACTCATGAGGAATTCCTCTTACCGATGATCATGTAGTCACTTTAGGCATAGAATATGTTGCAATAATAGTCGAAATCAGCTTTACTGAGTCGCCAGGAAGATCGTAGAATCTTTAGAATTAATTTGCTGTAGCTCTACTCCCAAAAGTAACTTTTATTTACCGTAAATATGCTTTTGATCTACTCTAGAATCGAGGATTTGCATGCAGATCTAATTCATTGTCCCCAACCGGCGTTCCAAAACTTTTATCTCTCGAAATTGCACTGACAGAGAGATGGTAGCGGGTTTTTATGTCTCGCAAAATATCTCTCTCTCTCTCTCATAGATATAGGGACACCTCAGGTTTGTGGGTATAGCTATTTTGAGGTGAACCTTTGGGGTTAAAAGGCCGGTTCCTTGTTGGTGTTCACTAAATTGTTTTCTAGGAGTTTTAAGGGAAAAATATGACTTATAAATTTAATAATACAATACTAAGGTGATACACCAAATTTGAGATGAGGACTCGACTGAGTGACATACACAACTGATTTGTGAAGAATTCTTTAAGTGCACAAACCAATTAATACTTTCTGGGAATAAGGGCAAAACACTTAATTCGTGTTTGAGGAGAATCACGACAAAGACTAGTAAGCTAATATGCACAATAAGATTTAGTATAAAATGGTAAATTTGTAGTAGCGTAAAGTGATTAATCAGGGAATATTGGTTCACAAGATTAATATTGACATACAAGTGATTGCAAAAAAAATAAAAATTGGAAAGGCAAGAATAATTCACACTCGGAGGGAAAAAGTGGCGAAATTGCTTCAGTGCTCGTATCAAAGTTTTAGGGAATGTTCTCTAAAAAAAAATTCCCCCCCCTTTGTTCTTTGCAAGAGCACACAATATATAGTAAAAGTTTACCCCCTTCCTAAAAATAGCCTAAAGGCTATACTCCCCATGTATCCTAATTTTATCCTTTATTTAATAATAAATAAAGGAATAAAATAATCTGAGAATAAATCATGTGATAAAAATAGGAATTTTCAGCCTTAGATACAATTCAATCAAACTAAAGTTGACTATTCTATTTTTAAGAAAGAAAGGTGAATAATTGCTAATTTTAAAATTTACTTGCTAGGCAAGTCTTCTCTCTTTGCACATGCAAGTTTGTCATCTTCTCTGTTCTATCATGTTGTGAAGGCATGCAAAATCATCTCCTATGTATAGGCAAAAGGATGCAACCTTAGCCATATTTGCAAAAATAAAGTGAAGTGGGGACCACCTCCAAGGTATACATGTTCGATTTTTCCACCTTTTTGGATAGTCACATGAGTGAAACTTGCAATTTTTGTTTAAAACCCCATGTGGGGACCACCTTTGGTTTTAGTGTAGACACCAAATTTATGTCTTACGACACACTGTGCCCCACATCTCATTTCACAACCTAACCTCACCACCTAAACCCTACACAATTATTTATTAATTACCTTATAATTAATAAATCCACATCTCCCAAACCTGCCACCTCATTTTGCCACCTCATCATGACCTAGCCCTAATCCTAAACTAACCTAATTAAGACCTATAACTTGGTCTACATCTACACCCATGACTAATTATTCCTCACCCGCACCAAAATCAACCTAATAATGACTTGACCAAGCCCACAACTAATTCCTCGGGAGAAAAGGAGGGAAGGTTGGCTATTTTACTAAAAATAGCCCACTTTGACTTAACCGACATCGGTTCCTACTCGACCGCCGTCGGTTACGTAACCACCATCGGTTCCCTGTAAATGACCTCCCCAACCAAAAACAAAGGATCGGAAGTCATTGGAAGGATCTGAAATTCACTTGACAGAGCAGAGACAAGTGAAGGAAAGAGAAGAGTTTTGCAGAGAAGGACATCAAGCCCAAGACTGCAACTGAGTAACCAAAGCCCAGTGACACTCATCCAAGCATTGGGAGAGAAGATAGCTCATCTTGGATTGTCAGATCATCCTACCTGAACCCTACCTTCATCATCACAGTCCTTGGACCTGTATCTTCATCAGGAACTAGTAAGTAGTGTCTTGTACGTTCTTTTAATAACATTTCTTGGACTTCTGAATCACAGTAATTATAAGTCTACTCCCAGATCCACTACCCGGTAACACCCTACATCTAACTTTCATTCCTCTACCCTTACATTGCCCCAAGAACAGCCCCCATATTCTCTGAGTCTTCTCCATCACCCCCATTACCTATCCCCAATCATTTACCATCCTAATAAACACCATAGCCACCTTATAGCCAACCTTCACTAAAAGCCCCTAAATCACTGCCCCTACCGATATTAGTTATCAGAAACTGGTACCGGTGACAGTGACTGGCATCGGTCACTGTGACTCAAAACCAAAACCAACCTTTCCTCTATTGTTTTAACGAGGCAATTAAATTGTAATTTGGCAATAACTTCTTTGTTAGAATTTGTGTTAATTCATATTAGCAGGGGAACTGACCACCTTCGAAAGGAAGTCCAATATTTCCTGGGCCTAAGGTAGTTCCCTCATTTATTGTCTAATTAGAATCTGGTGGTCTTGTATTCTTACTTGCAGGTAGTCCTTCCTAGACAAAAAGGAGTTCTTCGCAATCGATCTGATCTCTCTCTACGGTATGCGCACACCCTCCAAACATTCAACAGGTATTCCTCCTAGCCCTAACCCTTATCTATTTCTCAAGAGAATGAAAGGATAGAAGTAACTCTATTCTAGGAACTGAAACATTCTATGCAAAACATTTTGGCACACCTGGTGGGACCCATTTCGGGTTTCTTTCTTTCTTGCTTGCTTTCATATAGGGAGCATACTTGCTTTGTTTGTTTCTACTAAGTATTCACAAAATATTTTGTCATTTTGGTAAAAGAATTTGTCTTACTTTCACATCTTTGCATTAGTGAAAGTCATCTCCTTTGCTTCATCGAATATCATTTTCGATTTGGGTTTAAAACACATGCATCACATTCTTGCTTGTTGTTTTCAATTCTAGTGAACATAGATTAAGTAACAGGTCATACACATGGGGGTGATATCCATGGTATTGAAAAGAAATTAATCTTAATTTCACTACACAACACATACCAAATCACATCATAATCAACACAACAACTCAAACATTCCCCCTTTTCCGCAGTATTCCTCCACCCGATTGAGGTAACCTTATAAGCCAAAACAAACTTGACATTTCCCCTAAGTCTTTTGTTTAGGATTGACATCATCTTGTGTCTAAGGCATAAGCCCACAATAATTAAAACTAATCCTAGGGTTAGTCTCTTGATTTGCTTGTGCATCTTGCTTGTTGTTAGTTTTGTTTATCTGTCATACACTGTTTCAGCTATCACTTCAGAATAGTTTGGTAGGCATACTAAGCATTGTTAACCCCAAATCAGCAACTTCTTACAACTTCTTACACCGGTCCTATCCTATCAACATCGGTTAACTGACCGACGGCGGCTAAAGTCTGACCGACATCGGTTATCAGACCGATATTGGTTACTATTTTTCACAGTTCCCAATAAACCAGCAGCCTACCAATTCCAACATTTTGTTGTTGTCTCTGTTCCTGATAGATTGAAACCCTACTGTACTCTTGTCCATGGTTGTTATCACTCGGAAACAAGCTGCAGCCATGGTTTCACATGCCTGTTCCATGCCTTTTCCTGAATCACCCCCTTCACATTCTATAGGGAATCCTATGGACACCAGTGAGGTTCCCAAAATCCCTGTAGGAGATAAGGAATTTGTGAAATTTTTGGACACTAATCCTAGCATTGTACAATACTATTTGTCTCATACCCCTGACCGTACACCCGACGGCCAACTTCTCGTGGGTATGCCTATTAGTATAGCTGCTCATTTAGCTCCTTCTCCACCTAATAACTCCGCCTTACCTTCTTCATCCTTAGCCCCGTCTCCCAACTCAGTGGCTTCGGAGGTTCTTACTGAGAATAGATTGGCTTTCCTTTTGTTAATCTGGGGCCCCACATATCATTACCACCGACTGCTCCTACCTCGTCTCTCTCACAGACTGCCCCTTTCATAACTTGCTCTCTGCCACCTATCCACACGAGCTTTCCTTCTCAAGCTCCGCCCACCTTTTCATTTCCACACACTTATCTGGTGGCTTCAACACCTTATATAGGACATCCTTATTCGGTCACCTCAACATATTCGTCCTCAATACCTTATCAACATTTATCCCCACCATTGTCTAGTGGTGGCCCTTGGCCCAATCCTCCTCCTTTTACAACAACTACACCCTCATCTCATCCAACCACTGATTTCATCAAACAAATGATGGACAAGATGCAAAATATGGAGGCTTCTGTTTCAGGAAGCCGTAGCACCCTGACATACGAACAGGTTTGTCGAGAGCCTATTCATCCTTCTGTCCCCCTTCATTCATATCCTCCTCAATGGGAATAACCAAAATTCACTCGTTTTAATAGTAAGGAGGATCCTCAACAACACTTGCGATCATTTAGACATGCCTACTATCTGATTCCTCATGATGATGCTTTACTACTCCACACCTTTCCCATGTCCTTATCAGGACCCACCTTGGAGTGGTACAGTGCTTTAATCCGGCACTCAATCTTCTCTTTTAACCAATTATCCCAATCTTTCTTGGATCATTTCTCCATTAATATTGCTAAGAAAGTATCTATCACCGACCTCTATGTCATCCGACAATTTGAAGACGAATCTATTGTAGATTTTGTTGGACGATGGCGGGGCCTCATCAACCAACTTACTTATGCCTTGCCTCAGGCCAAACTCATCGAACTCTTTATGCGGGCCTGCGCTAAGCACATTTCTCCTACCCTCCAAATTCAAACTTTCCGCTCCTTTGATGAGGCCTTTACTATGGCTCGAAAACTAGAAATTCGAGCCTTAGAGGAAGATAAATTGCGGTTGCATGCAACAAAAACCCTAATTTCCAAACCCAAGACTCCACCAACAAACCCAACACCACCAATTCTCACGCATTGACTACTTCAAAATCAAAAGGAGCTGTACACGTGGTGATGGTCAAATCCCAAGCACCATCTAATACCCCGCCAAAAACCACCTATAAGTATAAAGCCGAGCCCATCAATTACACTCCCTTGGGAGAAACTTATGGTGTCATCTTGGAAAAATTGCTCAAAGCAGGAGCTATCACCTTGCCTCCTATTAAACCTCACTCTGGGTTTGATTCCACCCGCGCTATACCTTCTTGGTACAAAGAAAATGACTTCTGTAACTTTCACCGCATGAAGGGACATAGTCACGAAAACTGTAAGATGTTGAAAAATATAGTGCAGGAAATGGTTGATGTAGGGGATATAACCCTCGATAATCCTAATGCCCCTGCTAACCGAAATTTGAAAATATTCAACAAACCATTCCCGAACCACTCATCTAACAGTAACATAAACCAAGATATCTTAGCCGAGGAGAGTGTTCATGAAATCCATGCGATCTTCAACTCCCAACCAAAAGCTTCTATCGAGAAAATTCTGAATCAAGCCTCTTCACCAACGTAGGGACCCGAACCCCCTTCACGACCATCAAGACAAGACGACATCATTGCCATTCCTTTATCCATAAAGGAATTAACCACTGAGTTCTCTTTTCATAGATGAGCCTTCTTACACCACATCCCTGCAAGACTGTGAGTGGATGTTATCTAACTTATCTATTTCCCAAAAATATCCTTCTACCACTCTTGCTATACAAGAGGAAGGCTCACCACTTTTTTTGTCATCCTTGGAAGAAAAACCTCTCGAACCGACATCACCAAATTATTTAATCATGATAGATTCCCTCAAACATGCCCTCCTACCTATTATTTCTTCATCGCCTAAATCTTTTCAGCGATTGGTGGACCCCTTAACACCCACTGATACAATGACTCATTTACCCCCTGTATCACACCCATAATGGACCGAAATTACAACCCACCTCTCTCCCATACAAAAGTTCCTATTCACACATGAAGATTGTCATCACTCGGAAGATGAGACGAGTCCTATGGGAACGTTTGAGTACACCATGCTCTACTCAAATGCAGATGACCGATCTAGACACCTCTACCATATACCCGAGGTGTTTACAAAAGCTCAAAATGCCTATGTCCTCATCCTCACCGGATACCTCATCCACCTCTATTAACCTAACCAAACCTCCCCCTATGCTTGGGACTTCACCAATACCCAGCCTAACACACCCACCTAAACGGTTAGATTTATCCAAAAATAAAGCCGTCCATCCACCTAGGAGACAGACCCAATCTCCTCAAGTCTAATCTATGCCTCTGTCACAACTAAAACCCTCATCGTCACACCTACCTTCTATATTGGGACCTCACCCCTCCACCTTGCCTCAATACATCATACCTCCTGCGTTTTCTTTAAAATGACCTGCATCTTCTACACCCATACAGAGATCCATGGGTGTATCAACACCATCACCCCAAGTATCCTGTCCACCTATCAACCCTAAACAAACTCCATCATCAAAGGATTTGTTTTCTTTCACTCCTCTTTGTCAAAGTGGTTATTTCCCACTACCACGTCATCTATAGCCTCATCATCTAACCAGCTAAACATAACTTCTGAGCCAAAGAAGCCACGTTTAGTTAAATCTAATTATCAAAACCCCTTGTCTAAACCACCACCCATATGAACCAACCATACCCAAACATTAACAAAACCCACCCAATCAATAGCTTTATCTTCCTCTGACTTTGACCCGCTCAAAGGATCTTACGCTAAGATCCTGGATATGTTGGTGGAGAATGCGACCATTTCCCTACCCCCACTTAGACCTTATGATCCATCTAAACCTCGACCTATAGGTTATGATGAGTCTAAAATCTATGCTTACCACCACACACCAGGACAAGATGTAGAGGGATGCAAAGCTTTGAAAGCCATCCTTCGTCAGTCACCTCTCTCGGATAGAAAGGTTAAGAAAGACAACTTACGAAGGGAGAAACCTTTAGCTTCAATCCCCTCTCCTATACCACCTGTCCCCGTCTCACCAAGATCTATCATTATTACAACCCCACCTCTCGAAGACCATGACTTATCCCTGCCGTCTTCCTCCACTCATGTTCACGAGTTCAACATGATTAGTGTTGCTACTCGAGGGTGGAAAAACAATGGGAAATCTAAAGAAAGCACACCTGCGGCCTCTCTTTCTCCATCCACCATCTCGATCACACCACCACCTAAAGTGGTTATTCGTGGACCTGCCTACCCCATCTCTGATGGAGTTGCCCACCGAACCATGATCAAACAACTTCACCAATCACCTGTAAAAATGACACTGTATGATCTCATTCAGACCTCTGAATCTCATCGACAAGCTCTCATTGAAATCCTTCAAGGGATAGAGGTCTTACCTAATGAAACCTTTCCCGTTACCTCCATCTTAACACCCAACCACGTTGCTTCTCTCACCAAACAATCTATCACTTCCGTCCCTGTACAAAAAACCGCTGCTGTCAGTTTCTTGAAGATGAAATTGTTGACTTTGGTGCAGAAGATCCTGACCCCACTCTTTTCATCTCAGCTTACGTCTGGGACATCCGGGTACATCGTGTTATGATTGACGGGGGTGCTAGCCTAAACATCATCTCTTCCAAAGCCTTCCAACAAATGAATATCCCCTCTAGCTGCATGTGTGCCAACCCCACCATGTTGCGTTCATTCAACGATGCTATTACTTCTACCTTAGGCACTGTGATCCTTAACATTCGTGTAGGGCCACGTACCTTACCTGAACTCTTCTATGTCCTTGAGGGTGAATTCTAATACAACATGTTGTTAGGCCGCCCTTGGATCCAGGCTATGGGATGCGTTCCCTCTACCTTACATAGATGCATAAAATTCGAGTACGAGGGAAGTCCTACACCGTAAAAGCTGACCCTCCCCCCTTCAAAACCTACAATATGTTATATCACCCTAATGATGTGCTTGTACCAGTCAAGACACCCATTCATCCAACCCAACCATCCACTTCAACCACACCTCAACCATCCACCTCAACCGCACCTACACCTTCAACCAATGAAACCGCCGTCGCAAATACCACTTCCTTTCCCGCAGACAATATCCCAACCTCAGATCCCTTAGTAGATGTATTTCAATGCCTTACGCTGGGGGAGTATCACCTGTATAATGTTAGCACGTTCCATACCCCACAGGAGTACGGACAGTTACATGCGCATCCTACCTACGACCGTCGTGTGGGGGAAGTAATCTCCTACGGACCACCTAATTGCCGCACCAACCTAATGTATGGGGTTTTGATACATCCTCTGTCACCCCTAAACATCCCCTTGATGTGGTTCCCTTCCAATCTGATTTTCAATATCTAACTAATCGTTGTTTCGCCCTCACCTTCTTGATGCACTGTGCTTGGAAGGGCTTTGGTTTCGGTCTTTATGAACAAGGCCGACATACGATCATTCCCGTAACTACACGTAAACACAAAGATTGTCGTGGTCTTGGATTCTCTGAACCACCTACACCAAAAACACTGCATATCCGTTGTATCTAGGAAGATGACGAAGTCACCCCTTCCGAACCATCATCATCCATTTTGCCATCGTCACCCACAGAGTCGATAGACCCTGAATCTATCCCTCCTAACTTTTTTTTTTTTCATAAACGCTATCTTCCTGGGTCCTCTCACTTATCAACGCGATAATGAAGACCCATCTTCTCTTCCCCTTCTATATCCAGACATGATCGAAGAGGACTCACCTTCAATTAATGTTGTTGAGTTCCAGGATGACGACTCCATCCTCACTTACCTTGGTGCGGACGACTCTTATATTCAACGTGCCTTTCCATCTGACACTCAAACCATGTTGAATGAGTCGATTATAGAAATCAACATCCACACTAAGGACAATCCTCACATTGTGAAGATTGGACAATCTCTTACCGCATCAGAACAAACTACCTTCACTACCTTCCTCCGTGCCCGCAACCAAGCTTTCACTTGGTCCTACGCTGACATGCCAGGAATTGATCCTGACATTGTTGTCCATAACATTACCCTAAAACCCGATGCCAAACCAGTTAAATAAAAACTGAGAAAAATGCATCCACGCATTGCCCTCTTGGTCAAAGAAGAGCTTCAACGACTCCTTTCTATTTCCTTCATCTTACCTATTGACTATCCTCAATGGATCTCTAACATCGTACCTGTTACTAAAGCAATGGGGGGACTTCGGATATGTACGGATTTCCAGGACCTTAACCTCACTTTCTGAAGGATGACTTCCCCCTCCCAAGTATTGATCAACTTGTTGATCTCACTATGGGCCATGAGATGCTTTCTCTCATGGATGGCTTCTCGAGATACAATCAAATTTTGGTAGCCCCGGACCGATCAACATAAAACTGCCTTCATAACTCCTTGGGGAACCTTCTGTTATCGTGTCATGCCATTTGGCCTTAAGAATGCTGGTGTGACATATCAATGGGATATGACTTACATTTTTCATGACATTATGCACACTATCCTTGAGGATTATGTTGATGATCTTCTTGGCAAATCTAAACATCGCAGTGAACATCTCGATGTTTTAACCATTATTTTCGATCACCTGTTACAATATTGTGTTTGTCTTCAACCAAAGAAATGTGTCTTTGGTGTCCTTTTGGGAAAAATCCTTGTTTTTATCGTCTCTTTGCATGGCATCTTGGTCGATCCTACTAAAGTCAAAGCTATCCTAGAAATTCCCCCACCTACTAACCTCAAACAATTACATAGTTTGCAAGGTAAACTCCAATCTATCCGGCGTTTCATCTCTCAACTCTCGGATCGATGTCAACCTTTCCATCATCTCCTTAAAAAGGACATTGCCTTTCAATGGAGCGAAGAGTGCCACCAAGCCTTTGAGGCTCTTAAAACCTATCTCTTGCAGCCACCTGTGCTTATCCCACCTCAGGATGATCTCCCTTTCTACCTTTACCTTTCTACCACCAACCATGCTGTAGGAGCCATGCTCACACATCATGACTCCGAGCATCGAGAACAAGCCGTTTATTACATAAGTCGTACTCTCGTGGATTATGAGACTAGGTATACACATGTAGAAAAGTTGTGCCTAGCCCTATCATTCGTAGCCACCAAACTCCGACACTACCTCCTGAATCACAAAACTTTTGTCATCACCAACGCAGACCCCATTCATTATATGTACACCAAACCACATCTAAACCAATGCATCACCCGATGGCTTATGCTCCTTGCCGACCTCGACCTTGAATTTGTACACCAGAAATCAATAAAAGGACAAACTATTACAGACCAACTCGCGGAAGCCCCTTTACCTGGGGAACAATTTACCAATTTTAATTTCCCCGACGAACTCATCGCCACTCTTTCACTTAGTGAGGAGTCGTATCCAATGACCCTCTTCTTCGATGGATCCAAATGCCAGGTGCGGGAGGAGCCGGCGTTGTTCTCATTCCTCTTGACGTTGAGCCTATGCCTCTTTCATTCGGCTTGATTTCCCCTACACTAATAATACAACGAAATACGAGGCCCTTGTTTTGGGTCTCCAAGTTACGTTACACTTAGGTGTAAAATATATTAATATTTTCGGTGACTCTCAATTGGTAGTCAATCAAGTTATGGGCATCTACCAATGTAAAAATGAGGAACTTCAAAAGTACAAACATTACGTGGATTCACTTTTGACCTTATTTACTCATTATTCTATCCAAACCATTCCCCGCTCCACTAACAAATTTGCGGATACTATGGCTTGCTTAGCCTCGCAAATTCCTGCCTCACCAACTGACTCTAACATATTCGTCTTGGTCCAACAACTCTTTGCCCCATCTTACTCAGCCCCGGATGTTTGTATGATAAATAATGTGTCTGCTAATTCACAGGATACATGGTATCATCAATTTCACGACTACCTTACAACCTCTGTTCTCCCACCTGACCTTACTAGTAATGGAAAACATGCTTTTCTTAAAAGTGTTTCTCGTTATGTCATCATGGGGGGACTCCTCTATAAACGTGGCTTTGATGGCATCCTCCTTCGATGTCTAACCGGTGCGGAGGTCACCTATACCATCCAACAAGTCCATGATGGTATTTGTGGTGGACATTTTAGTGGCCTTGCTGTGGCCAAATGGATCCTTCGCCTAGGCTATTATTGGCCTACTCTTAATAACGACTACTACGAATATGTTAAGCGTTATGTTACATGTCAACAACATGCAATTCTTCAACATACTCCTAGCCATCCGCTACAGGTCACACGAGATCTTTTTCCTTTCTCACAATGGGGTTTAGACCTTATTGGTGAGATTCACCCACCCTCTTTGCAACGTCACCATTGGCTAATCACGAAACTGAATATTACATTAAATGGGTGGAATCCATTCCACTCATTTCAACCAAAAAAGAAAAAATCGTAGAATTCATTAACCATCACATTATCTGTCGTTTTGGCGTTCCTCATCGCCTGATAACAGATAATGGAAAATCTTTCAAAAATAAGTTATTACAAGACCTTTGTGACAACTTTGGTATCAAAATTAGCTTCTCATCACCTTACTATCCACAAGCAAATGGTCAAGCTGAATCTTCTAACAAAACCCTAACCAAAATTCTCATGAAAGTTTTTAACGATTTTGGAAGCAATTGGCCTGATCACATCCCCTTTGCCCTTTGGGCTTATCGTTACCAACATTCGTACCTCCACTAATTCCACCCCATTTTCTTTGGTATATGGTACCGAGGATGTCTTACCTCTTGAAATAAAAATACCCTCCCTAATAATATCTCTTGGGATATTCTCACCAATGATGATTTCGACAAGAGCGGCTAGCCCAATTGGAGCTTCTTGATGAGCGTCGTCTTACGACTCTTGCCCACCTTCAAATCTATCAAAAGCGCATCAAGCTTGCTTATGATAAGCGACTTCATGAGCGTACTTTTAAGGTTGGTGATCTTGTCCTCAAAGAGAATCAACATGTAACCAAACTAGAAAGGAGCAAATGCGGCAAATTTGCTCCAAAAATACCCTCCCTAATAATATCTCTTCGGGATATTCTCACCAATGATGATTTCGACAAGAGCGGTTAGCCCAATTGGAGCTTCTTGACGAGCGTCGTCTTACAGCTCTTGCCCACCTTCAAATCTATCAAAAGCGCATCAAGCTTGCTTATGATAAGTGACTTCATGAGCGTACTTTTAAGGTTGGTGATCTTGTCCTCAAAGAGAATCAACATGTAACCAAACTAGAAAGGAGCAAATGCGGCAAATTTGCTCCAAAAATACCCTCCTAATAATATCTCTTCGGGATATTCTCACCAATGATGATTTCGACAAGAGCGGTTAGCCCAATTGGAGCTTCTTGACGAGCGTCGTCTTACGACTCTTGCCCACCTTCAAATCTATCAAAAGCATCAAGCTTGCTTATGATAAGCGACTTCATGCAAGCGTACTTTTAAGGTTGGTGATCTTGTCCTCAAAGAGAATCAACATGTAACCAAACTAGAAAGGAGAAAACGCGGCAAATTTGCTCCAAATTGGATTGGGCCTTACATTATCACTCACATTTACGGATCAGGCACTTATCGTTTAGCTTCGCTTAATGGTAAACTGAGCCTGAACCCCTTAATGCCTTGCATCTTTGACTATTCTACTGTTGAATTTAGTGTTATATCACTTCTTATCTACCTTGCGCTCGTCCCTTGAGCTCATTTACCACCTCATACACTTTGTTTCATGCATCTCAAAATAAAATCAAGCTCACATGGTTTGGTCATAATCTCCCCTTAAAGATGCCTTCCCCTTATTAGTCTAGTCCATGACTTAAAAGTATCAAAATAACACGTTCTCAATTATACGCTTATGGGATATTCTTGAGTCAAACTTCCTACAAAACTAGATGCTTCATGCCAACCGGACATCTAGACCTCTAAGTTCTACATAGACTGCTCCCTCGAAGGACAGCTACGTGCAAAGCCACATTTGCTATTTTGAATAGACTACTCCCTCGAAGGACAGCTACACACAAAAGCCGCATCTGCTACTATAAATAGACTACTCCCTTGAAGGACAACTATACAAAGTCAGCCTCTATCAGAAGCTTCTCACATTGCTCAGCTTCGTGAAGACCTCAAGAACAACAAAATACATATCCCATGTAGACTTCCCGCATCGATCAGTCTATATCCAGAAAAGTAAAAAGTAGTATTCCAAAGCACTTTTGAGTCATGGACTTGTCTATTTAGGTTTGGTTCTCTTTCGTCAGAATAATCACCTTATAACAAGTTCTCTGCACCCCCACTATACCAGCTACCTCACCTCACCATTCATCAAAGCAATAAAACTCAAGGGACGTGATGTATATCCGATATATTGTGATTATACGACTCTTTTCACCTATTGACTTCTCACCTATGTAATGCACCTAGGGATTCAAGCTCATCCTATGTTAATATGTGGTTTGTTTAGCTCTTCTCAACTACGGGACACTTTTGCCTCTTTTACTCGAATCTAGGATTATGTGTTGACCTTAATCAGGATACGGTTCCCTACTACTTGGGTAAGCTAACTTTTGCTTCACCTATACCTACACCAACATCACCAATCCCTTACCAACACCAACAACATTACCTGACCAATATCAATATTTTTTACCAACCAACAAATTGCCTAACCAAAACCAAATTACCTGAATTCACCTCTCCCTGGTCCTAAGGGAGAACTACATCGGTTTGAGGCCCCTCCTTGCTTTGTGTAATGGGCTATGTAGGCAGCACTTAGGAGACATGGGGTCTCCCAAGGTTAGCTCGACCATCCCCTACCATAACCTATCATGTGTGGTAAATATAAATCTTTTTGTGTATTTCTATTTGATCACATTCATCTTTATCCTTTTTTCAAAACAAAACATTCAAAACACAACCATTCTTATTATTATCATAACTCAAATCAACATACATATTCAGTTTTATTTAGATGTTAAACAAATACATCTTCTCTATCATCGACGCGACAGTCGAGCATCCTTATTTATTCTTATACCTCTATGAAATTCACTTAGACCCTTGCACCTCATCCCGAACCAGGTGATGATCGTGATCATTGGCGCGACGCTCCTTTGGCCTCTCCATCCTCAAAGGTGCCACTGCTATTGGTTCCTCCCACCGATCTGCCAACCTCTCCTGTAACATATGAATATGCCCTCTCGCGTGGCGGAATCTCACCTCTAGTCTCTCCACTTGTGACTCTGCAACCACTAACAATCTCGTTGTCTCATTCACCTGCGTTTGGAGTTGATGAACTAAACCCTGCAGACGATCTCTCTCCACTGTAATCACAGCTATGTCAGGATGATCGGCCCTCTCACGTGAACCTCGCAGCTATGCTACCCACCATAATCTATAAGCCTCTGTCGCTCCTGCATCCATTACCCTGTGATCGGCTGCTATCTCTTCTGGTCCTTCTGGAGGTGTCGGCCGGGAGGTGAGAATGATGCCTCGGCATCGATCCTCATGTATGGTCTATAAGCCTTGGGTTTATCCTGAAAAAATCCAAATTTTTACCGCACGTGATCTAGAGGAATCCTCTCGTACTCACCCGGCACTGTGCCCCGCGATCCACCTCAATCGCTCTACACCCCTCAACTCCTCGATTATGTTCTCTGTCACCATATAGTTCTGTAAGGCCTCCAACGATTTACCCACTTCCTTCACCTTACTCCCGCCTTATCCACCACTCTCAACTTTTTCCCCATCACCTACCCCCGACTTTCTTGACTAGCCTTATTTTGACTTCAATTGGCTGACCCAAGGCTGCCACCAACCAATCAGGCCCGACCCACATCCACCACCAACCAATCAGGCCCAACCCACGGTAGAAGAAACCAACCAATCAGGCCCGACCCACGGCCACAACCAACCAATCAGGCACGCCCATGGCGCGACCAACCATTTGGCTCGACCCAAAGCCGTAACCAACCAATCAGGCCCGACCCAAGGCGCACCCCACCAAACAGCGAGGCTGGCCTAAGGCTGCACCCAACCAATCGGGCCCGATCCAAGGGCGCAACCAACCATTTGGCCTGACCCAAGGCCGTAACCACCCAATCAGGCCCGACCCATAGCCCTCACTAATCAATCGGCCCGACCCAAGGCCGCACCAATTAAATACCTCACCCAAAACCCATAAATTACAATTTTATCCACCCATCATGTAGCTTTTTGTTCAATCGAGCTCACCTGTTCGTGTTTTAGCATGATTAGGGTACTTGACTTGATCAATCGACCAACTTTGCCTAGACCGAGACCGTGACGTTTATCTCAACCAAACCAACCATTTGGTACTGCCGAACATGCCTAAACGTTCCTGTACCTTACCCGTTATATCCCCTGGAGCTACTTCCTATGCCTTGGATACCAGGATTATATCACCCTTGTTTGGATAAACTATCGACCTTTTCCTATGAATTTCTTGTTTGCTCTTCAAATCATGTACCCTGGTCACACTACTACATTTCAACGTGCGTCTGCTTCCTTGAACTTACCCCACCATCTTACCATCATCTCAACACCATTTACCCTTTATCAACCCTATCCCTAATTTCACGTTACCTCAATCTGTGATAGATTTGAGGGGGATTACCTATATCCTTAATGGGAGTAACCACTTCTTATTATTGTCAGTGCAACTTTACAAGACAAGCTACACGACAACAAGGGGCTAATGTAGACACCAAATTTATGTCTTACGACACACTGTGCCCCACATCTCATCTCACAACCTAACCTCACCACCTAAACCCTACACAATTATTTATTAATTACCTTATAATTAATAAATCCACATCTCCCAAACCTGCCACCTCATTTCGCCACCTCATCATGACCTAGCCCTAATCCTAAACTAACCTAATTAAGACCTATAACTTGGTCTACATCTACACCCATGACTAATTATTCCTCACCCACACCAAAATCAACCTAATAATGACTTGACCAAGCCCACAACTAATTCCTCGAGAGAAAAGGAGGGAAGGTTGGCTATTTTACTAAAAATAGCCCACTTTGACTTAACCGACATCGGTTCCTACTTGACCACCATCGGTTACGTAACCGCCATTGGTTCCCTGTAAATGACCTCCCCCAACCAAAAACAAAGGATCGGAAGTCATTGGAAGGATCCGAAATTCACTTGACAGAGCAGAGACAAGTGAAGGAAAGAGAAGAGTTTTGTAGAGAAGGACATCAAGCCCAAGACTGCAACTGAGTAACCAGAGCCCAGTGACACTCATCCAAGCATTGGGAGAGAAGATAGCTCATCTTGGATTGTCAGATCATCCTACCTGAACCCTGCCTTCGTCATCACAGTCCTTGGACCTGTATCTTCATCAGGAACTAGTAAGTAGTGTCTTGTACATTCTTTTAATAACATTTCTTGGACTTCTGAATCACAGTAATTATAAGTCTACTCCCAGATCCACTACCCGGTAACACCCTACATCTAACTGTCATTCCTCTACCCTTACATTGCCCCAAGAACAGCCCCCATATTCTCTGAGTCTTCTCCATCACCCCCATTACCTATCCCCAATCATTTACCAGCCTAATAAACACCATAGCCACCTTATAGCCAACCTTCACTAAAAGCCCCTAAATCACTACCCCTACCGATATCGGTTATCAGAAACCGGTACCGGTGACAGTGACCGGCATCGGTCACTGTGACTCAAAACCAAAACCAGCCTTTCCTCTATTGTTTTAACGAGGCAATTAAATTGTAATTTGGCAATAACTTCTTTGTTAGAATTTGTGTTAATTCGTATTAGAAGGGGAACTGACCACCTTCGAAAGGAAGTCCAATATTCCTTGGCCTAAGGCAATTCCCTCATTTATTGTCTAATTAGAATCTGGTGGTCTTGTATTCTTACTTGCAGGTAGTCCTTCCTAGACAAAAAGGAGTTCTTCACAATCGATCTGATCTCTCTCTATGGTACATGCACACCCTCCAAACATTCAACAGGTATTCCTCCTAGCCCTAACCCTTATCTATTTCTCAAGAGAATGAAAGGATAGAAGTAACTCTATTCTAGGAACTCAAACATTCTATGCGAAACATTTAGATGCTGCCACATTGTGGACTTAGGCATTAGCATGTATATAATATTTAAAGGAGGTCACCCTTGGGCTAGCCCACCATGCATTAGTTCCGCCACCTTTTAGCCTTGGCACATAATACAATTATCACCTTTTTGGTGATCATGGCGTATAATATGTTTTAATTTTATGGGCATGCAGACTTTAGAATTTGTAATGTCTTGGTGAATGATTATTTGTTGGTCCACGTGGGCTGGCCCCCTCCATGATGACTCACCCTTCAGTGAACCTTAGCTTGTGGTAACTTGACCATGGGCAGTTTGACATGGATTCTGTGAAATGTTTGAGGCCTTCGATCTTTTTACTGGCATCTTTGCCACCATTTATTTTCTAACCCAATATTAGGGTTCTGGCTTGAGCATTATTTCCCATTGGTGGTGTTTAATTGGGCTTACCACTTTGGAACCTATGTGGACCGATCACCGTCGATTGGGTACTTAGCATTCGATGAGTCATTGATCTTTACCATGGGTTAGGGTTTTGGAACCCTAGTTTTGAATGTAAGTTAATACTCTCATGAGATCTTCCCTGGTCATTTCATTTGGTCTTCATTTTGCAGGCGAAGCCCTAGCAAAATTTTTTTTTCTCGCTTCTGCAACTTTGATGGAAACATGTAAATTTAGAAGCCTTTGAGCTGCATACTTTGTTCTTGATCCTTCAACGCCATACTTGCTTGATGCTGCATGCATTTTTTGAAGAACTGGAGGTATTTCTTTTTTTTGGTTTCATAGCTCTGCTTTCCTTCATGTATATGATCTAAAGATCATTTAAATCTTTCATTCTGTTCTGTATCTCTTCATGGAGTGATACATCTCTATTTCTTTCTGGTTTTCATGCTCTTGGTAGTTTTTGAGCTCGGGCGAGCCTACAAAGGAAAACGCCTCCATTATTTTTCTTGTCTCGATCATTTTTGGCACGGTGAGTTCTTGCACTATTTTCTACTTTCTTTTCAAGTTTGGGTTTTACGTTCTTCAACTCTAAATCTTGTCAAATATCATTTAAAATATTCATAACATGAAAGTATTTTGTGGGTTCAGTGTTTCTAATTTTAAAACTCGAGCTTGAGTCTTACTTCATTGGCATTTTAGAGGAATTATTTCGTGCATGGATTTGGATATTTTACTTGTAAACCAGCTCAAGTATTTAGAAGTGTTGACTATTTTATTTTTCACCTCGATATTCAAACTCTGTTACAGCTCCTTTCTGTGCATTTTTTGACGAAATGCTTGTAAAATTGAGTCGGTACCAGGAAGTGTTTAACTATTTGATCTCCATGTTGATACACAAGATCTTGTTTTGTTTCATCTTCCTGTGATAGATGCATACTTTGAGTTTATCATTTGCTCTTTCATTCTGTAGATGCTTACTGTTTGTATATTCTAGGTACTTGTAGTCTACTTCTCTTGTGACTAATTTCTCTTTATGTGTAATGAAAGAAAACTTTGACTTCTTATCTTGGACTTTGTCTAGATATTCACTCCTTTCCTGGCAGTTTGTAAATTTCTTCCATTTCTGCGCAGATCGGTAAACTTCATCTAAGCATTTATAAACTTAAAAAGTAATTTCTTCATGTTATTACAGACCTGTCTCATCTCTTCTTCTCTTTGTAGATGTATACTTGATATTTGACATGCTTTCTTCATTCTGTAGAGGCAAGATGCTTTGTTACCTGAGTAGTTTCTTCCCTGTAGATGCATGCTTGACTTGTTGAACCTATTTCTGAAAGACATGCTTTGGTTGAAAACTTGCTAAGTTGTGTAGTTTATTTCTTTAGTTGGAAGATGAATGCCATCCTATGTCTTCTATAGATTGACATTTGCATCCGAATGATTTTCTGGAAGTTGTATCTTTGTTTTTTTTTTACAAACATGATTGCATCCCATTACTCGCATAAATGAAAAAATACTTATTTTCTTGAAAATGAAGAAAATGCTTAGTTTATTTTTCTGTAATGGCACTTCACTTTTCAGAAGTCATAGTAGCAATTATATTTCAATTTTTACATTAAAATATCATTTCTATTTTTCTGGAAAAGTCCATTTTGCAAGGGGAAACTCTGGCAAAAATTTTCCAGAATCCTTCTCTCTCCAAATTCTTATGATTTGTCTATTCTGAAAAAGATGTAAACATCTCTTCTTGTTTGTCTGATCACTTGAATGAGCTGTCCATGATGTCTTTACTTGATTCATTGCAACTTCTGAAAATCTATAAAGTAGTTTCCCTTTGATTCACACTTGAATTTTGAAATTAAAATAAACTTTTGATAGCTGTAGCGTGATGAAAATTTGGAATACCTGTATGTTTCATTTGATCATGCTTTCAACTTAGAAGTGATGAAACATGTACTTTTATTGACGGTTTTTATTTCTTTTGAAGCTCAGATAGCTTAGAAAGAAATATAGTAGCTTGAAAGCATGTGTTTCAATTCTATTTTAAATCGAAAGTCAATTTTACAAGGGGAGTCTGCAAAAAAATTTAGAATCCTATTTTTCTCCCTCCTTCCAATTTTTTTATCCCGATTTGCAAAGATTCCTCTTTCTTGACACATTTTGATGCTTCTTTCTTCAGTAAACCATCTGAAAATGATATTTATCTTCATTCAGTAGATGCTTCCTTCTTAAACAGTTAAACTGATTTTCATTTAATGTTGTAATCTATTCCTACAAAATTAAGAAATGGGTTAGAAATAAATAGGCTTTTGGCCTCTCTTGTATCCATATGTTTTATTTCTCCTTCTTTCCTTCTTCTATAAATTGTTTCCAACTTCTTTCAAGTGTCATTTTCCACATCTGTTTTTCTTTTGTAAGCTGCTTGATTCTACCTTTCTAACCCAATCCTTAGCTTCTTTTATCTCTCTTGCTACTTGTTTCACTTTATGTGCTCTGTCTCTTCTTTTGCTGCTAGCTCATATGTATTTCTTTCTCATCTGTGCCATGTGTTTATGTATTTTTTTACTTCAAGTACCATTAGATGCATTGAACTTAGAATATGTATTTTCTTTATAACATGAGCATTGGAATAACATTGTACCTTGAGCTCAATTTGATAGATACTTGTATTGATTTTGTAGGTATTACGAGATGGAGATGGAAGCGGAAGATGAGAGAGTTGAGATGGAGATGGAGATGATGCGGAGCTGGGATAGAAGATGGAAAGAAAATGATGGGTTCCTTTTACTCCTCTCCTCTACTCTCTTTCTTTAGCACATGCAGTATTCTCATTTCCATGTATATGATGAGTCACTTAGTCATATCCCATGGCTTGTGTGGGAAAACTTATGATCTCTTATGAATAAAGCATTAAATTGAAATAATGAGTTGATTATCTCTTTCTGCATTCAGTTTTCCTTTGATTGTACCATGATGTAGACAACTCAATATCTCAATAAAATGAATTAACATAAGGGATAACTAAAATGAATACCTGTAACTTCAGTAAGCAACCTTTGAATGAGATATGTCTCCTTGTATGTTTGACTACCTTGGCATCCATTCTTCATTTTGACTCCTTCCTGCTATCTCCATTTGGACATTATTGTCACTATTTGTTTGTCAATATTTTCTTGATGGAAGTAGCAGGAAAGGAGTCAATTGTAATCTTTTATGGCAGCATAGATAAATGAAAACTCATTAATCACAAAAACTTTAATGAATATAGAACAATAAATATGATAGGCACGCAAATAATAACCGTGAATCTGATTAATTGAAAATTTCCACTATGTCTGTTGTTCCAAAACTATACACCTTACATACTCTGTAATTTGGTGTCTTCATCAAGATAACACGAGATATCCTTCGGGGCTTGTGTTCTTTTGTTGAGGATATTCATGAAATTGTAGACTATGTGAGTTGTTACATTTTGTAACAGCACACATAGCTATAGATTTCACTTAATCTCTTTCACAAATCAGCAATAACAAAATAATCTGACATAAATTCCCTTAGCTTAGGTATACTTCACCAAAGCTATCCATTGTAACAAAGTTTCGAGTTGCCCATTTTTGCACAAGTGCAAAAATTTTCAACATTTCTGTGATCCTGCGGGAAAGCTGCATGTTATCTTGTAGAATAGTGCCTTACTTTTGTCCATTGGGTATGGAGTTCAAATTTGTAACCAAAATCTACCTTTTTTCCAAAAGGTCCAACACTTTATAAACAACTAAAGCTGGGAAAAGATCTGAAAAGCAGACCAAATGCATGAATGCACTTATTGAAAATAAAGAATGATGCAATGTGACTTATTGAATGGGAAATCCTACTCTAACAAATCACTATAAGATTTTCAATAACAGTGTTTGAGAAACATACCATTCATAGGAATGGGAAGTTCCTCTCCATTTAGCTTAGAAATATGAAAAGCATTGTGTTCTTTGCAAGCTAAAATCATGTAAGGACCACTCCAGAGTGTATCAAACTTTGAGTGTCTTCTTGGCTTAGCACGATCAGCATCCCATTTCAACACAATATCTCCTTCATTGAAGATTCTGAATTTGGATTTCTTATCAAAAGTCTTCTTCATCTATTTCTGATTCTTCTCCATATTTAAATGAGCTTGATCTCTTAGCTCTTGTAATTCCATCAATTTTGCATAACGGACCTGCAATGGTTCATTCTCAAGTAATTCCATTTGATGTAGTAAATCCAATGTAGGTAACTCAACTGAAATTGGCATCCTCACTTATTTTCCATACACAATCTTTTATGGTGAGTTTCCAACTGATCTCTTAGGGGTCACCCTATCAGCCCAAAGTGTTGAATTCAACATTAGATGCCAAGCTCTTTGATTATCCTTGAGTGTTCTTCTGATGATTCTTAACAAATTCTTGTTGTGCTTTAAATTAATCCATTACCTTGTGGGTAATAATTAGATGAAGAGCTCAAGTAGATTCCATGGCTAACTACCAATCTATTATTTTAGCACCGAAATGCTAAAGCATTATCGATATGATATTTGCTAGAACACCAAATCTACGAGACTATACCTTCATAGAAAGCTAGTATTGAAGCTTCGTTAGCATCATTAAAGGCTACTGCTTCAGTCCATCGTGTAAAGTAATCTATAGTAGTTAGAATACATTTTTGTCCTTGTGAAGAAGGTGGATTAATCATTCTAATAAAGTCAAGACCCCACTGCATAAAGGGCTAATCAACCAAACAGTTCTGCAAAGGTAGCGAAGCTAAACGTTCTTTTCTGACAAAGAAAGCACATTTCTTGCACTTTCTGATCCATTCAAAATAGTCCTTAAATATGCTAGGCCAATAGTAACCTACTTTCATGATCTTCAAAGCTATAGTACGTGCTGAGAAGTGACGTCTTGCAGGTCCTTCATGGAATTCTTATAATATCTTCTGAATCTAGTCATAAATGACACATCGCAGCAAGATTCCATTTATATCTCTTTTGAACAATACACCATCAGTGAAGAGATAAGGAATAGCTTGTAACCTCAAATATCTTTGGTTATTCTTATCCATACCTTCTGGATAAGTGCCATGTTGTAAATAGTCAACCAAATCAGTCATCCATCTTGATTCTTGAATTTCTTAAGAAGGTTCAGGTTGCTGATTTTCTGGTTGGAACATAATGTTTGATTACTAATACGTGGTTTCAGCATGGTGTTCTGAAACTTCAGGTTTTGCATCATGTTGTTTCTCCATATTAGTAATTATATGCTCACATAAACCTTTACCTTGAACTATCTTGACAACTCGGATATCAACATCATATTCCATAACCTTCGTTATCTAGCCTGCTCTTTTCTCATTCAACTCTTTGTTCAACAAGAAAGCTTTCACACTTGGATGAGAAACAAGAACATGAATTCTATTGTTTGAAAGCATGTACTTAAAATTCTTTAGTCCTCGACTTTTTGAAAGTACTTATTTTTCAAGGAATGTGTACCTTGTTTTGTAATCATGTAAGCTCTATCTAAAGAAAGCAATTGGTTGTTCGATATTCTCGTCATTGACCTGAGTTAGAATAGCTGAGATTGTTTCAGCTCCTGCAAGTGCATACATTGTAAAATCTTTGTCAAAATTTGGATTTACAAGAGTAGGAGCCTGAGAAATAGCTATTTTAATAGCCTCAAAACCTTCTCTCCCTTCACTGGTCCAAGAGAATGTTTTCTCTTTCTTTAGCATGGTTGTCAATGGCTTAACCAATGCTACAAAATTTGGAACAAATCTTCTAACAAAGTTGATTTTTCCCAGAAAGCTCTGTAATGCCTTCTTGTGATGAGGCAATGATAGCTGTGATATGGCTTCAATTCTGAAAGGATCAATTGCTAAACCCTATTTAGAAATAATATGGCCAAGTAGCTTACCTTCATGTACTGAAAAGATAGACTTTTTAGGATTCAAGGATATTCCAAACTGCCTGCAGATCTGAAAAGTTTGTCTCAAATGCATTAGATGTTCATCAGAATTTTTTGAGAATACAGTGACATCATCTAAATAAACAAGTATGCATTTATTTAGTAGGCTACGAAAAGCCATGTCCATTGCACCGACATTTTAAAGATCAAAAGGCATTCTTTTATAAGCGTAAGTACCCCACTTGGTGGTAAAATTTGTTTTATATCTATCTTCTTCTCATGGACTAAAATCTGATTATATCCACTTGTAACCATCTAGAAGGGATAGTCTATCTGATCCTGAAACTATTCTCAAAATCTGATCCATGTTCGGTAGTGGATAATGATCTTTTAATGATGCTTTGTTAAGATCTCTAAAATCCACACATAATCTGATTTCTCCATTATTTTCCTAACTGGAACAAGATTTGCTACCCAACTTGAATGCTTAACTGGGAAAATAATTCCTGATTCAATCAATTTTGATAATTCTTTCCTCATAAGAGGTTCTATTATGGGATTTATAGGCCTTTGTTTCTACCTAACTGGTTTAGAATTTGGCTGTAATTCAATCGTATGTTGTGCTAGACTAGGGTCAAACCCTTTCAAGTCTTGGTATCTCCAAGCGAAAACATCTTTAAATTCAATGCAAAGCTTAATAAAAGATTGTTTTTCGATAAGGAACATACCTTTCCAAGAAATAAGTTCTTTCCTTCATCAACTGAAACCTCTTCGTAATTATCAGCATGAGTAGACATCTTAGCTTTGTCCTTTCTTAACTAGTCATCGGTGCTAAAGATGTCTTCCAATGTGACAAGTCCTCAAGGAAACTTGTTTGTCTTTAACTGAACAATTTGGTCACCATATAGATGTTGTAATTTATCCTGATTTACTACAGAAAATTTAGCTTCTTGCTGCAAAAACCTGTAGATTTGATTATCACTTTCAAACACCTGCCAATTAGATTCATTATCAGGTATAGAAGGCCTGACAATTAACTTAACATGAGGCTGAACTTTACTATTTTCTTTTGTTCCAAAGACTTGAAACTAGCACCAATTACTACAAGTCTATTAGCATGTTTATGTTCAGCTCTAGGGATAGACCAAATATTAATGCAATCAAAATCTTCCATTAAGTCTGAAACCCTATGCTGTAAGACTTCATTAATGTGTTCTTACATACATTGAAGTTTTTTACTTGATTAATTAGTAACTCAGAATCATTAAAGACTTGTAACATGTTGATTCCTCTTTTTCTGGCCCAAAGTAAGCCATGAATTAACGCTTCGTACTCAGCTACATTACAAGTGCACGAAAATTGAAGACTCAGAGCTGTAAAATACCTTTCGTTTGTTGGGGAAGTGAGCATCAGACCTGCTCCCTGCCCCTTCTTATTCTTAGCTCCATCAAAATGAAGCTTCCAAATCCCTTTTGTTGAATTTTCTGTTTTGGACAGCAAGGGAATTGCTACATTTTCTTCATGCATGCAATATACACCGAAAAGATGTTCTTCAACCTCTTTAAAAGGATCATGAGCATGTTCTTCAACTATTTTCTCATCCATAAACATGTTAGACACACCCTCTAGCACTGTAATCTGAGCTACATCATCAAAATCAGATTGATCTAGAGCGGAATAATTTGCCAAAGCATTTGGTGAATGAGGCTCAATATGAAATCTAGCCAATGGCTTTGAATTGATGGTAACTTTAGTGCCATAACGTGTAGTGAAAAATAAGAAAGACCAATCAGAAGAGAGGTAACCTCCTATTTTTGTTGTAAAGTCTCTAGATAGGCACAAAGCAAAATATGGAGGTAAATCCACAACAATAACATCTTGCAAAATGGAAACATTTGGGAAAGCATGTAACGTTACCTCCAAATTTATGATTATACCAACTGTATTGGTTACAGTCCCATCAAGCTGTAGAACACTTTTTTCTATTGGCTCATACTGCAGGCCTAATTTTTCAGCAATTGGCTTGCGTACCTATCTTCTTGTGCAAAGCTGTCCACCATGCAATTATGAACTAAATTTTCTCCAATAATCAGGGATAGATTAAAATGTGGTGGCTTCTTTATGTCATGAGCATTCAAGACCTTTTAAACCATCCATTTAA
The DNA here is from genome assembly GCA_018340775.1 of Taxus wallichiana var. yunnanensis. Taxonomy (NCBI): domain Eukaryota; kingdom Viridiplantae; phylum Streptophyta; class Pinopsida; order Cupressales; family Taxaceae; genus Taxus; species Taxus wallichiana. The sequence goes on along the minus strand of CM031244.1, from coordinate 367,514,038 downwards.
CAACCTTTACGTGATCTTGATCAAGTGTTCCAAGGACCATATCTGTAATTTGGACTTCCTTTACTGCTGTTTTTGAAGAAATATATAGTTTAGCTAGTTCATGAGAGAGTAAATCCTGTTTTCCTAGAATGCTTAAGGCATCCCACATCGAGATGTTAACATTGTGCTTCTTCATCACATCAACAATATTAAAAGAAGCAACAGTCTTAGAGATAGACTCGATCGTTTTAGCATAAGCTTTAGCAAAAACTGATTCTACTTCGGCAACCTTGGATATATGAGGGATAAACAATCTTCTTGGATCAGGCTGAAGCTATTTTTGTTGCTCTTTACTAGCTGCAACACTTTTTGTTTTCTAAGGGACAACAAGACTATTGGCTAGTTTCGAGGCTGTAGATGTTGATATATCAGTAATAGTGGGCAACATAGGTCTATTTTGTTGTTTTTTATTTTCGGTAGCTTTCTCTTGAGCTCTAGTGGTAATAGTAATGAAATCCTCCTCATTAAAGCTGACCAAATTCTATTCAGGTGTTTTCTGAACATGACTTTCTTGCTGCCCACCCTCCATTTGAGGTATGAACAATGCTTCAGATTGAGGTTGCAGCAACAAGATTCAGGTTCAGGAATGCATTTGGGCAATTTGCAGTTTGATGAGGTTGATTACAAGGTTGGCACCACTCTTCTGTAGCCATATTAACTAGAACCAAAGCGTTAGATGCACTAGGAACATTAGAATCAAACTACCTTTGTTGATAAGGCTGCCTGTAATTTTGATTTTGTTGGTAAGGTTGCCTATTCTGCTGGTTTTGCTGATAAGGAGCTTGATATGGCCTATTAGGCAATGTAAGCTTATTTTCAATTGATGTCAACTTATTTCCCATGGTTTGCAAGGATTTAAACATATCTGGGATGGGGCTGCAATAGTAGGCTCTACGATTGTAATAGGCTGTGGGATAGGAGCTAAATCTACCAAAAATGGCATTGTAGGCCTTGGTTCTAATTTTCCAACCTGAATAAGGTTGTTTTCAGCATTTATAGCAGTTTCATAGGCCCCTGGAAGAGTAAAAGCTCCCATGGATTGGATCATAGTTGCAATATCACTATTTAATTCTCTGAGGTAATAAAGGAAAGTGTGATCAGCTTGAGGCTTAACACTTGCTGGGATTCTTTCCCAAGTTTTAGTAAAACAAATGTTGAAACTAGACAAATATTCATGAGGGGCTCTCTTGGTAGTAGATAGCTGTTCTATCAGGGACAAATGATCTGAATTGTCTTGGAACTGTTCCAACAATTTCTCTCCTAATTCATCCCAAGTTCTTATGCTTCCAATCTCTAGGTTCCTATACCATTGCAAGGCTTGTCCTTTAAAAGATGCAGCTAAAAGTCTTAAAGCTACACCTTCATGAGTAATATTGTGGAATGCACATATGGCTGCAACATCTTTAATATGTTCGATAGGTGTAACTTGATTTTCACCGGTAAATGATGGAAAAAAATTTCAAAGTAGCGTTGGGAATATCATGGTACATTTGGAATGACTAATGGGCTGCCATTAGTGAAGGCCACATAATTTCTGGGTGGTTGAATAGCCATTTGAAAAACAGGGATATTGATTGAATTATTTATATATGGTGAAAGAATATCAGGAGGATTTTCAAAACCAGGTCTGTTATAAGGCAATGTATTAACAAACCTTATCCTTCTAGAAGAATTCAAAGGTAAAGAAACAAACTCAGGAGGAATTCCTCTTACCAATGATCTTGTAGTCACTTTAGGCATGGAACATGCTACAATACTAGTCTGAAATCAGCTTTACGGAGTTGCCAAAAGATTGTAGAATCTTTAGAATTAATTTGCTGCAGCTCTACTCCCAAAAGTAACTTTTATTTACTGTAAATCTACTTTTGATCTACTCTAGAATCTATGATTTGCATGCAGATTTGATTCGTTGTCCCACCGGGCATGCCAAAAACTATTATCTCTCGAAAGTGCACCTAACAGGAGATGGTAGCAGGTTTTCTAAGTTTACAAAATATCTCTCTCTCTCTCTCTCGTAGATACAATGGGGACACCTCAAGTTTGTGGGTATAGCTATTTTGAGGTGAACCTCCGGGATTAAAAGGTCAGTTCCTTGTTGGTGTTCACTAAATTGTTTTTGGGAGTTTTAAGGTCAAAAGATGACTTATAAATTTAATAATACTAAGGTGATACATCGAATTTGAGATGAGGACTCGATTGAGTGACATACACAACTGATTTGTGAAGAATTCTATAAGTGCACGAACCAATTAATACTTTACTGCAGGAATAAGGGAAAAACACTTAAATTTATCTTTGAGGAGAATCACAATAGCACTAGTAAGCTAATATGCATAATAAGATTTAGCGAAAAAATGGTAAATTTGTAGCGAGGGTAAAGTGATTAATCGGGAATATTGATTCACAAGATTAATATTGACATAAACAAGACTACAAAAAAAAAAAACATGGAAAGGCAAGAATAATTCACATTCGGAGGAAAAAGCTGGGAAAAATTGCTTGACTCGGATCAAAAGTTCTCTGGGAAAGTTCTCTAAAAAAATCCCCCTTTGCGCTTTGCAGAGCACACAATATATAGAAAAATTTACCCCCTTCCTAAAAATAGCCTAAAGCATGTGATAAAAATACGCATTATCAGACCTTAGATACAATTCAGATCAAAACTTGAAGTTGACTATTCTATTTTTAAGAAATAAAGGTGAATAATTTGCTAAAATTGCAAATTGCTTGCTAGGCAAGTCTTCTCTCTTTTCACATGCACGTTCGTCATCTTCTCTATTCTATCTTGTTGTGAAGGCATGCAAAATCATCTCTGTGTGTGTAAAAAGATGCAACCTTAGCCATATTTGCAAAATTTAAAATGAAGTGGGGACCACCTCTAAGCTATACATGTTTGGATTTTATCATCTTTCTGGATAGTCACATGAGTGAAACTTGCAATTTTTGTTTAAAACCCCATGTGGGGACCGCCTTTAGTTTTAGATGCTGCCACATTATGGACCTAGGCATTAGCATGTATATAATATTTAAAGGGGGCCACCCTTGGGCTAGCCCACCATGTATTAGTTGATCTGCCACCTTTGGGCCTTGGCACATAATACAATTATCACGTTTTTGGTGATCATGGCCTATAATATGTTTTAATTTTGTGGGCATGCACACTTTAGACTTTGTAAAGTCTTGGAGAATGATTATTTGTTGGTCCACGTGGGCCAGCCCCCTCCATGATGACTCACCCTTCAACAAACCTTATCCTGTGGTAACTTGATCGTGGGTGGTTTGGCTTGGATTCTTTGAAGTGTTTGAGGCCTTCGATCTTTGTCTTGTCATCTCTTGCCACCATTTATTTTCTAACCCAATATTAGGGTTCGCTGAGCATTAATTCTTGTCGGTGGTGTTTAATTGGGCTTACCACTTTGGAACTTGTGTGGACCGATCACCTTCCGATTTGGCACTTGGCATTCAATGAGTCATTGATCTTTACCATGGGTTAGGGTTTTAGAACCCTATTTTCGAATGCAAGTTAATACACTCACGAGCTCTGCCTGGTCATTTCATTTGGTCTTCATTTTGTGGGCAAAGCCCTAGAAATTTTTTTTCTCGCTCTGCAACTTTGATGGAAACTTGTAAATTTGGAAGCCTTTGAGCTGCATACGTTCTTCTTGATCCTTCGACGTCATAGTTGCTTGAGTGTTGCATGCATTTTTGAAGAACTGGAGGTTTTTTTTTTTTTTTGGTTTCGTAGCTCATCTTTCCTTCTTGTATATGATCTAAAGATCATTTAGATCTTTCATTCTATTTCTATCTCTTCGTGGAGAGATAAATCTTTGTTTCTTTCTAGTTTTCGTGCTCTTGGTAGTTGTTGAGCTCGGCACGAGCCTGTAGAGGGAAATGCCGCCATTATTTTTCTTGTCTTCTTGTTTCTTACACGGTGAGTTCTTGCACTATTTTCTACTTTCTTTTTGATTTCGGGTTTTACATTCTTCAACTCTGAATCTTGTCAAATATCATTTAAAATATTCATAACATGAAAGTATTTTGTGGGTTCATTCTTTCTAATTTTAAAACTGGAGCTTGAGTCTTACTTCATTGACATTTGTAGAGGAATTCTTTACGTGCATAGGTTTGGATATTTAACTTGTAAACTAGCTCGGTACTTGAAGTGTTGATTATTTTATTTTCACCTCGATATTCGAACTCTATTTTAGCTCCTTTCTATGTATTTTTGACGAACTACTTGTAAACTTGACTCGGTACCTAGAAGTGTTTAACTGTTTGATCTCCATGTTGATACACGAGATTTTGTTTTGTTTCATCTTCTGTGATAGATGCATACTTGGAGTTTATCATTTTCTCCTTCATTCTGTAGATGCTTATTGTTTGTATATCGTGGGTACTTGTAGTCTACTTCTCTTGTGACTAATTTCTCTTTATGTGTAATGAAAGAAAACTTTCACTTCTAAGCTTGGACTTTGTCTTGATATTCACTCCTTCCCTGCAGTTTGTAAATTTCTTCCATTTAATGCATGGGTAAACTTCAACTAAGCATTTGTAAACTTAAAAATAAGTTCTTCATTTGATTGCAGACTGTGTCGTCTCTTCTTCTCTTTGTAGATGTATACTTGATATTTGACATGCTTTCCTTTCTCTCGTAGAGGCAATATGCTTTGTTACATGAGTAGTTTCTTCCTGTAGATGCATACTTGACTTGTTGAACCTATTTATAAAACATGCTAAGCTATGTAGTTTATTTCTTCGATTGGAAGATCAATGCCATCATGTGTATTTGGTAGCTTGACATTTGCATCCAGAATGATTTTCGGAAGTTGTATATTGTTTCTTTGTTGCAAACATGATTGCATCCCATTCTGTATAATGAAATAAATACTTTTTTTTAGAAAATGAAGAAAATGCTTAGTTTCTTTTTACGTAATGGCACTTCACTTTTCAGAAGTCATAGTAGCAATTATATTTCAATTTTTTCATTAGAATATCATTTCTTTTTTCTTGAAAAGTCCATTTTGCAAGGGGAAACTCTCACAATTTTTTTCTAGAATCCTTCTCTCTCCAGATTCTTATGATTTGTCTATTCTGAAAAGATGTAAACATCTCTTCTCGTTTGTTTGATCACTTGAATGAGTTGTCCATTATGTCTTTACTTGATTCATTGCAACTTCTGAAAATCTGTAAAGTAGTTGCCCTTTGATTCACACTTGAATTTGGAAATTAAAAGGAACTTTTGATAGTTGTAGCATGATGAAAATTTGGAATACCTGTATGTTTCATTTGATCATGATATCAACTTAGAAGTGATGAAACATGTACTTTTATTTATTGTTTTTATTTCTTTTGAAGCTTAGATAGCTTAGAAAGCAATGTAGCAGCTTAAAATCAAGTGTTTCAATTATGTTTTAAATCAAAAGTCAATTTTACAAGGGGAGACTCGGAATTTTTTTCTAGAATCCTATTTTCTCTCTCCCCTTCCAGATTTTTGATCTTGATTTGCAAAGATACCTCTTTCTTGACTCATTCTGATGCTTCTTTCTTTTGTAAACCATTTGAAAATGATATTTATCTTCATTCAGTAGATGCTTCCTTCTTAAATAGTTAAACTGATTTTCATTTAATGTTGCAACCTGTTCCTGCAAAATTTAGAAATGAGTTAGAAATAAATAGGCTTTTGGCCTCTCTTGTATCCATGTGTTTTATTTCTCCTTCTTTCCTTCTTCTGCAAACTATTTCCAACTTCTTTCAAGTGTCATTTTCCACATCTGTTTCTTTTGCAAGTTGCTTCAGATTCTACCTTTCTAACCCAATCCTTAGCTTCTTTGATCTCTCTTGCTACTCATTTCACTTTATGTGCTCTGTCTCTTCTTTTCTTTGCTAGGTCATCTGTATTTATTTCTCATCATGTGCCATGTGTTTCGTATTTCTTTCCTTCAAGTACCATTAGATGCATTGAACTTAGAATATGTATTTGCTTTAGAACATGAGCATTGGAATAACATTGTACCTTGAGCTCAATTTAACGAGATACTTCTCTTGATTTTGCGGGTATTAGGAGATGGAGATGGAAGCGCAAGATGAGAGAGTTGAGATGGAGATGGAGATGATGCGGAGCGGGGATAGAAGATGGAAAGACAATGAAGGGTTCCTTTTACTCCTCTACTCTTGTTCTTTAGCACATGCACGATATTCTCATTTCCATGTATATGATGAGTCACTTAGTCATATCCACGGCTTGTGTGGTAAAACCTATGATCTCTTATGAATAAAGCATTAAATTTAAATAATGAGTTGATTATCTCTTTCCGCATTCGAGTTTTCATTTGATTGTTACATGAATTAGACAACTCAATATCTCAATAAAATGAATTAACATGAAGGATAAATAAATTGAATATCTATAACTTCAGAAGAAGGAACCTTTGAATGAGATATGTCTCCTTGTATGTTGTTTGACTGCCTTTGCATTCGTTCTTCATTTTGACTCCTTCCTGTTATCTCCATTTGGACATTATTGTCTCTATTTGTTTGTCAATATTTTCTTAATGGAAGTAGCAGGAAAGGAGTCAATTGTAATATTTTATGGTAGCATAGATAAATTAAAACTCATTAATCACAACAACTTTAATGAATACAGAGCAATAAATCTGATAGGCACACAGATAATAACCGTGAATCTGATTACTTGAAAATTGCCACTATGTCTATTGTTCCAAAACTATACACCTTACATACTCTGTAATCCTGTGTCTTCATCAAGATAACACAACTGTCCTTCGGGGCTTGTGTTCTTTTGCTGAGGATATTCATGAAATTATAGACTATGTGAGTTGTTATGTTTTGTAACAAAGACACATAGCTAAAAATTTCGCTTGACCTCTTTCACAAATCAATAATAACAAAATAATCTGACATAAATTCCCTTAGCTTAGGTATACTTCACCAAAGCTATCCATCGCAATAAAAATTTTCAAGTTGCCCATTTTTGCACAATTGCAAAATTGTCAACAAAACCTATGTATTTTCATGGATTGGATGGTTTTCTTGGAAATGGAGAAGCTGGTTTGGAGAAAAATGGTGGATCGGGTGTCTAGAAAATCATGAACAAAGCCATGGCAAGGTATGAAGATGTGAAGAAGAAATGGGGGGGGAAATGGCTAAGTGCCAAATTTAAATTATTCAAAAAAATGCACAGAAAGGGTGGGGAAAATTTTTCATGTTTGATGTCCCTCACCTCAAAGGGACATGAGGGACATCAAATTCCATGGTGAGCAAGGTGATGACACTTGGTGAAGATTTAACGGTTGAGAATGGAGGCTATACAAGCACCTGGGGGCTAGATATTTGCTCTTGAAGAGGTCACATGAGTGACCAGGAGTCTCCTTAGGGTGCAGGCACATTTTTTCATGTTTTATGTCCCTCACCTCAAAGGGACATGAGGGACATCAATTTCCACGATGATCCGTGTGATAACACATATCAGCAATCCAATGGTGAAGGTTTTGAGCTCTCACAAGCACTTGGGGTTGAACTGGTGAATCGGAGGTGGTATGTGGGTCTAAAGGGCTTCATGAGGGTTGGGTACATTTTCCCAACCTTGATGTCCCGACCTTGAGGGACACAAAATATGTTAGGTTATGGAGCATGTTTTCATGTGAGAAAGTGTTGAAGACTGTCTGATAAGAGTACTTGTACACTTTCCACAGCTTGTCTCGCCGGGGTTACGGGCGGGTCGAGCCCCGAGCGGAGATCTCAGGGGTGGCAGCCACAGTAGCGAGGGTTCGGGCGCAACCCCCAAAAAACATTTTTTGGTCCTTAAAACATGCCCGATATATCAAGAAACATGATTTTCTCATATGGGTGGGTTTTTTGACCAATAAGGTTCATGGGATGGTTTTGGTCCATGGTTTTGATACCCACGGTTTTGTTAAAATGCTTAAGCATTTGTCTATTTATATGGTTTTGTGGATATGGTAGAAATAATGTAAATATTGTAGATGTGCTTTGAATTCGGCTCTAAATTCTATAGAGTTTGGTGTGCATAGCTCCAAACAGATCCGCTATTATATTGAGGGAGCGGTGGCTTGTAAGAAAATCGAGCAAGTGATTCTTTATGGATGTAGCCCAAATTGGGTGAACCACGTTAAATATTGTCTCTTTGTGTTGTGTTATTTTATTCTACACTTTTATTTGAGATCTGTAATATTTTCTGCGTATTAATTTCTCTTGTTGTGATTCTCTGAGGGATTATTCCGTATATTGTATCCCTTATTTCCTAACAAAATACCGATAGGCTCTTGGAGTGACACGTGTCCTCATCAAAATTTGACTAACTCCGAACCTTGAGGACAACTTACGATGACAATATCTTGAGAACCTGATGGACTTTTTAAATTAAATTTTATATGATATTGACTAGAAATTTCCTTATAAATCCAAGTTTTGTGGCTAATGTCTTTATTCATCCATTGATTCTGAAAAGTGGAGTTTTAATCTGGTAGTCCACCTATACATGATAAAAGCTGCTTTCAAAACAATTACACCAAAGTGTTATGAAAAAAATAATTTCACCATCTTGTAGATCTTGGAATTAAATTTCTGACGATGTTTTTTTCTCTTAACTCCATCTGAGCTCTCGGAATCACCTTGAAGCTCAATAACGCTTTAGCTTGTGCACTTGCCTAGGCTTGTGAACCCCGGTTTTGATAAAACTACTCCAAACTCCCCAAATCTTCCTTTAATCTTCAAAAATAACTTCCATGATGTTTTAGGCCTTCAATTCACCTCCATGTGGTATTTTTATTCTATGTTCTATTCCGGGGGGTTGCTCCGGTCCTAGGAAGGCCAGTGATAGCCCTTCCCAACACTTTGCCCGAGAGATAGAATTTTTAAGAACTTATAATATCACCTAGGAGGATTGAATTTTATTTCCTAAATCATCTAGGGGCTATGTTAAAATCAATTGCAATGTCATCGGAACTGACTAGGTAGACTTGGGGTTCCTTGGAAGGGTAAAACATGAGAAATTTAGAATAGGGGTATAGTTGTCATGTTGAGAAATTGATGATTTCCTTGTTGCACATTTGTATGACAACACCATTAGAACTAATAGAAATTAAATTTCTGAAATCAACAAAGAGGATGGTTCTTCTAAAGAGGAGAAGGAAATTTAGGAGACTATAATCTCATACATCGAAATTATTTATAAGACAAGAATCGTAGATGAAGGGAGTAGGATAGAGAATGTATTTCTTATGTCCGATGAGGTTAGTAAAGATAATGAGAACTAGTATTTGTTGAAATTTCCAACTGAGGATGAGATTAGAGCCATTTTATTTTTTATGGAGGGTGACAAAGATTTGGGGCCGGATGGGTTCCATGCCTTCTTTTTATAGATGTATTAGGGAAATTGTCAAGGAGGAGGTGTTAAAGGCTATCCAAGACTTCTTTGTTTGGGGAATGTTGTTGAAGCAAGTCAATCACACCTTCTTGGTTTTGATACACAATTTCAATGGAGAAAAGGATCTCAAAGAATTCAAACCCATCATTTTATGCAATACCATCTATAAATCATGCTATAAGATTTTGGATTTTAGGCTGTAAGAGGTGTTACATAAGTTTCTCTCACAAAACCAAGGCACTTTTGTACCAGGTAGAAAGATTTTGTTGCCATCCATGAGACTATCCATTCGGTGGAGAAATAGAAAAGAGAAGCCATGTTGGTTAAACTTGACATGCATAAGGCATATGACAAGGTGGTTTGGGACTTTCTTAAAAACAGTTGGCTAAATTGGGCTTCCATCCTAAAGTAATCCATCTGAATAATGAATTATTTTATTCTCCTAGTAATTCACTCATGATAAATGGCAAGCCTTATGGTTTCTTCAAGGCTAAAATAGGTCCGAGACAAGGAGAACCCTTGTCCCCCTTTCTATACATTATTGTGGTAGAAACCCTTAGTAGATTGTGTTGTTGCATTATGAGGGAGGGCAAATTGAAAGGCATTAAAGTGGAAAATGATGTGAATCCCATAAACTTGCAACAGTTTGTGGATGATACTTTCCTCTTAGGACAGGTGGAAGTGAATGAAGCTAGAACCCTAAAGGAAGTCACAAAAGAATATGAAGTTGTCTCAGGTCAGCAAATTAACTTCCACAAAAGCTCATGTTTTTTTATAAATGTTCAATAGGAGAAACAAAACAGACTTGTTGACATTATGGAATGTAGAATCAAATCCTTTCTTGATAGCTATCTTGGAATTCCCTTGTGTGGTAATAATATTCCTATGGATTCATGGAACTTTTTGATAGAGATATTTAAAAGAAAGTTTTCTTCCTTGAAAGGTTCCCTTCTTACCCAAGATGGTAAGGCCTAGTTGTCAGCTCTATGAAAGGGGTGGTTATCTATGTTATGTATATCTTCAAATTGCCAAGAAAAGTTAGAATGGAAATAGAAAGTATACAAAACATATTTTTGTGGTCAAGAACTGAGGATAAAAAAAGAATATTGCTTTTGTCTTGGGAAAAAGTGACTAAACCTAAGAAGAATAGAGGATTGAGATTTAGAAATATAAACATCATGAATGAAGCCTTGATAGCATAAATAGGTTGGATACTCTCCAAATAAAAAGGGTTGTGGGTCAATATTTTGCAAGTGAAATACTTGTAGAACTTTGGAAGAAGTAGAGTCATTTTCTCTAATATTGAATTACCTAATTGCTTGACTTTATGGGATAGTTTTTGTCACAAAAACATGTTCTCCTCAAAGGCGTCAAATGGAACATTGGGGATGGAAGAGGAATAAATTTATGGGAGGATATATGGTTGGATAAATCTACTATGGAGGTGAAAGAACCATGGAACGAACTCAAATATTTCTCAAAATAGGGAATAGGAGACAAATTCAGGGACTATTGGAGTGATAGTAATCGGGAACTAGGATGGATTACTATATACCCTCCCCAGAGCTATAATGGACCAAAATATACTTTTGATGATCTTAATGCTAAAATAATAATATATATAATTCCAATTGGATAAAATGCGAGATGAGATGATATAGAGAAGAACCACTTCGGGAATATGAAGTCAAGTCTGGGTATAATATGGTTTTTGAGAATGATGAGGAAGACAACTATTGTTCCAAGGTTTGGAATAAATATTTTATTCCCAAAGTCATTTTTTTCTTTTAGGAATCCATTAAAAATAAGATCCTAATAGTAGATAGTATATGGAAAAAGGGCATGATCATCATCTCGTAATCGATGTTAGTTGTGCAAGGAGGAGGTGAATCAAGTAACACATCTCTTTATAAAGCATAAACATTATCTTCTCAAGTACTAATGGAAATAATAAATGTGTTCAAAATTCAAGGAGATTTACCAGGAAACCTTAGAAATGTCATGGAGTAATGGAATATACCCTACAAATCTAAGTTGATCAAGGAGCTATGGAAGGGATCTCTACCATATACTCTTTGGAATATATGGAAGGAGAGAAATAATAGTCTTTAAAAACAAGGAGAATAAACTGTTGACAATTTCTGCATTTGTACAAAAATGGGCAACTCAAAACTTCGTTACGATGGATAGCATTGGTGAAGTATACCTAATCTAGGGAGTTTCTTTTATAGAATATGGTTACTATTGAATTAATTCATGATTACATGAAATCTGCAGCTATGTGTGTTGTTACAAAACATAACAGATCACATAGTCTGCAATTTCATGATTATCTTCAGCAAAAGAACACAAGGCCCCAAAGGACAATTGTGTTGTCTTGATGAAGACATCCAATTGCAGAATATATGAAATGCTAGGTTTTGGAACAACGACATAAATACAGATTGTAGAAATCAAAGGTCATTCTTTGGATGTTATAGGTTTATTTAATGTTCTTTCCTTTATGATTAAGATATTTAATTATATTCTTGAGTTGTTTAGTTCATCATACAATCCATGCGAAAAGAAATACAAAACTCAATTTCATAATTCAATGTTTTATTCATAAGGAATTTCAAATGTTCCCACACAAGCCATGGGATGTAACTAAAAAGTAAAGTACAACTACTGAAATAAGAGGTACACATGCATGAAAGATAAAATAAAGGAGTATGAGTGAACCCATCATTTCCTTGGGGGTTTTTATTCTTCGGTTGAGACATATCCATTTCCACCTTTATTCCTTCTTCATCTTCGTTGCTGAAATCACTATACCTAAAAAGAAAGAAAGAGAACTATCGATTCTTAGCTCGGATTAATCCATATTCCTATACTATCCTAATTTGTGCATATGAATATCTTAACAACATGAGATATAGTTTACTTGAAGATAAAACTACATACATGCTTTACTCACTTAGAAGGAAGAAAGAGAAAATAAAATAAAAACCATGGACACAAGAGAGGCCAAAAGCCTAAGTATTTTCTAACTATTTTCTTAAGTGTGCAAGTACAAGTTACAACCAAGAAGAAATAGATAAGTCATAAGTACATGCTGGAATGAAGGAAGAATGTAACTCATGTTTTAGTAATTTTCCTACAAATGGAAGAAGTTACAGTACAAAAGAGAAACTAGAGAATATAAGTACATGTTTTAGTTTGCAACTAAAGAGGAAGAATCAGATTTCAAGAAGCTAAAGTTAATTGGAAAGAAAGGGTTATAGCTGAAATAGAATGAAAAGAAGATTCTGGAAAATTTTGACAAGGATTTTCCATGTAAAATGGACATTTACGACTTTTCATCATGTTGTTTTCAACTAATACATGCTTTAAAAGAATTATGTAAATCAAGTAAGTGATACAGAAAAGCAGAAAATCATGCCATGATCAAGATAACAATTATTATGTTTCAGTTTCCAACTACCAAATCAGCTTCAACAGAAAAGTGTTACATTCTGTATAGAAAATACAACTACTACAATTGAAAAGGGAAGGAAGAGAGAATTGGAAAAATTTTGCCAGGCTTCGCCATGAAAAATCAACATTTCAAATTTTCCAGCATGCTAGAAATACTACTATCAAGGAAATAAAGCATCTAAGTAAAAGAAACAAGATTACAATATTCCAACAAAGTGACAAAATCATCTTCAGAATCAAAGTATGCAACTACAGTTACAAGGGATCATTTCAGAAGGTGAACTGAAGAGATACAAAAGAATGCAAGTTTCAGACATTTTATTTTATAGACTTTATCAAACTTAGAACATTGATACAGTTCAGGAATATTAAAGACTTACATCTCAAAGTGCAGTCTTAAAATACAAAGGTCATGAAACTATACAAAGATACATAAATGAATCAAATTGATCCTGAATAATGAATTATAACAGTGGAAGCCATAAAGAACTCAAATACAAAGTATAGTTTTGGGAGAAACTCAATACTTGAACAGATTCATCTACATCAATGACTCATCATAGTCATGAAAGGTAGAAATATATGACAACCTAAGCTACATAACAAGTAAAGAAGCAATCCCAGAAATCAAAGTTCTAGTTTTGCACTATAAAAGTCAACAATGTTCATATTCTCCATAAGTAGAAAAGGAAATACATTCTTTTATACAGACTCAAATGATCACTACATTTCAAAGAACATGGTAGAAGCAAAATAACAAGGTACATATTCTTCAGATCCTTAGAAGAAAATTAACAATGCAGACCTAGTATCTCCACATGATCTAGAGATATCAAAGTGAGAGAAGAAATATCCAAATCTGGGTTGCATTTGTTTCAAGCCACACATTGAAAATATGTAGGTAGAGATGTAAGAAAATGAGTTTCAGGACTCATAAATACCAATGTGTAGGCATTCTAAAAGGAGAAAAAGTATAAACAATCTAGATCATAGAGGTTTTTCTTATGAAAACAAGTGTCAAATGAATGTAGCTTGGAATATTACTCAGATTCAAACTCAGTTTCACGCGGCCAAAAAAGAGGGAAATACAGAGTTTTAAAAGAACTATGTGATTTTAGTTTTCAACGTTTCCAGAAACATTTTAACCTTCAATATGTAGGTTACAGGATCAAAAGGAAGTTTTCACAAAACAAAACTCATAAGCTAAAGGGAAAATACCCATTTTTGGGTTATCCAGGCTCAAGCTTTAAAATTGAAATTTGAAGTTTTACAGAGATCGAGCAAGAACTTACCAACAAGGGTCGAGGTGAATGTTTCTCAAAATGATCAAGATCAGAGCCTAAATGAGCAACTCAGAACGAGTGTCAACTCGAAAAACAACCAAGGCCGAGCCACGAAACCATAGAAAATGTAAAGAAAAATGGATTATCAGTATTTCTCGAAGGACAAAGTGACGACAACAAAGTAATAGTAATATCTAAGGAAGTCAAGACTTACCTTCCCTCATCAAACAATATGATAGCTACATGGTCCCGAGCTCAAAATAAAACAACAATGGAGGCCAAGAGACAACTCGCAGAGCTCATAAATAGTCAAATGAACAACGACCAAACCTCCAAAACCGAGCTCAAACTCACAAAGTGGCGGCCATTTTAAAGAAAGCTCACAGAGACCAAAGTATGATACATAATGGAGCTCAAAGATCACTATAATGGAGGAAAAACCCAAAACAACCGAGTTTGAAATCTTCAAAAAATGGTAGAAACCTCTAAAGAGCTCACACAGAACTCAGAAAATGTGAATATATGAACACTTCTAGAACTCTCAGGAAAGAGCGACCAAGTTTCAAACTCAAAGAGACCAAGAATAACACTGAACAAAAGCCAAGCTTCAACAGATCAAAAATGGTGATCTAAAACAAATTTACCAAGGCTTTGCCACTTTCACGCGAGCAAGAAAGAAATGACTAAAATGATGTAGCTCGAACATTTTTACTAACCCAATGACCAAAGCTTAACCTAACTCACCTAGAGTTAGTAATCAAACATCCAAATTCAACAGTGCACAGATATCAAAGGTTGAAGATTGAGCTCCATTATTCAATGCAACCCATCATAGTCAATTCTTGATGAATTAATTGCGGGGTTAAAAACCCTAACCATAGGTCATGAATCAATGCCAAAGATCAAACCAATACAGAGATCGATGGTTCTGCATCAAAGGACCTAACTCAACTAGAGTTCATAAGGTACCAACATGGTGAGATTTCAGAAAACCCTAATTAGGGTTGGGTTAAATTACCACCGACCGACATGCCAAGGGGTGAGTCATCAGTGGAGAGGGGCCAGCCCCACGTTTGAATAAACTTATCATTGTAATGAATTTCGAAAGTCTAATTATATTCCAAATCCTGAATAATGAAAGTATATTATTTCACAATCATGGTTGTAATGATCACCAAAAATGGTAAAGTCCACCTTAGTCACTTCGAATAATGTAAAATCCGACAAGTAATTGAAAGGCATGTTATGATCAAAAGGTAGTTAAGTATTATAGTATGCTATGTATGTTATCAAAAGTGGTAGACCTTATAATTTTCTAAGTCCACAAGGTGGCCAAACCGAATGGATATTAGTGATCAAGTGCAAGGGTGGCCCCACATACTGTAGAGTGAAAAGGAGGCATGTGCACGTGGATAAGTGGTCCCTATAGTAGATGACTTACTTTACAAATATTACACTTATTGCAATTATCTTGTTCTTGCACAGGGAGTTAATTTTGCATGCCTTCACAAGAGGATAGAACAAACAAGAAGACGAATTCACATGCACAAAGGAAGAGACTTGTTCACCAAGAAAGCTTATTATTAGTAAATTTTTCAGCTTTATTTTCTTAAAAGAGAATAGTTAACTTCATTTGACCGTAGTATAATCAAGGCTATTAATACCTATTTGTGATTGCATGTTCTATTTTTATTCCTTTATCTATTATTATATAAAGGATAAAAATAGGATGCATGTGTGAGTACAAGCCTTAGTCTAGTTTTAGGAAGGGTGGAGAAAAATATTTTTGCTATATATTGTGTTCTTTGGTAGAGCACAAAGGAGGAATTTTAGATACGGTAGTCTTTGAAGAAATTTTTGCCAGTTTTTCCCTCTGAATGTGAAGTATTTTTGCCTTTCCAATCATTTGCAGAGTCTTTTGTATGTTTCCATTAATCTTATGAATGAAAATTCCCTAGTTAATTATCTTACCCTATTGCAAATTCAAGATTTTTTGTATAATTTTAATGTGCATGTTAACTTATCAGTACAGTTGTGATATTTTCCATCATTACAACAAAGTGTTTGCCCTTAAATATTCTGCAGAAAACTATTCGTTCGTGCCTTAAAAATCCTTCCACATATTAGTTGTGCATATACTCAATCAAATCCCTCATACAAATTTGGTGTATCACCTCGGTTTTAAAATCTTTACGGTCATCTTTTCCCCTTAACCCCGTAAAAACTAATTTAGGATACATCAATAAGGAACCAGCCTTGATACGGAGACTCACCTCAAAATAGGTATACCCACAGACCTGAGGTGTTTCCATTATATCTACGAAATAGAGATCATATTTTTCAATCTTAGAAAACCTGCAGCCATCTCTCTACAAGGTGCACTTTCAAGAGATAACATAAACCTAGGAAAATTTTGAACATTATACTACAAAGTCTAAAGGACAATATAATTGTTCATAAGCATAAGAAAAAATGGTTTTTTTCAAGGATGAAGCTAAGATTTTATAGGTTCTCAAGATCATCTTGACAAAAACCATCAAAGTGGATTAAAAAAGGAAAATAGGGCTAACTAAAAGAGGAAACCCCCACCCATAGGGTGGTGTAAAGTCAAATTTGATGGGTCAAAATAAAAAGGGAGAGAGTCTATAAGGGAGGAGGATTGATTAGGAACCACTTAGGACATTGGATATTGGTGTATGTTGGACCCCAGGGATAAAATTCAAATAATTTTGTTGAAGTTGTGGAAGTTGTTAAGGGGCCTCTACTCGTAATAATATTAATATTAATATTAATAAAATTATACCAAACGGTGACTCATTCATCGTGATCAAGTCCATTCAAGGAAATTATAAACCCAGATAGAATATTAAGAATCTTATTAATGAAGCTAAATACATCATCACTTATTTTAAGGAAGTGGAGGTTTTCCATGTTTATCGTGAGTCCAATGCTTGTACGAGATAGTTTGGAAAATCAAGGTAATTATTTGTTGGAGTGGAAGGATTGGTAGAAGCGGTACCTTGAAGACATGTGACAAATATAATCACAAATAAAAAAAGATAATTATTATCACAAGAGATGGGGCAAAATGAGGTACGCAATGTTGGAAGCCTCGAATTAGAAAGTTAAAGTTGGGAAAAAAGGTATTCCTTAATTTTTCTACTATTTTCTTGTGGTTTTTATCGCAACGGGTGGGCCTAAATTGGAGGGAGATCTTCAAGAACAAGATGGGTGGGGATATATTTATGTCAGAACCCATGTCCTATCACACCATCAAATAGGACACCACTATCTAGAGATTGATGAGAAAAGGAGGATTTACGAAGTTCAACAAAAAGCTTAAATGCAACGATCTTGTGTTTCTTTGTTGATTTTTAAATTTCATAAAGTAGGGGAATGTTAAAATAAGGGGTATGTAACTTCAAGTCAAATAATATTTTATTTTTGAGGTCACGAGGATGCGGAATGAGGGATTGAAGCTCTTCAAATATTAAAAAGAAGAAACCATGAAATCTACTTTCTTTAGGCTAGGGGAAAATTACGACTTATTTGATGATAGGATTGCGAGAACTTGTTTACTGAAGGGTGTGATGATGCTTGTAATGTGGTTATGAGTTATATTACCTTGGAGGGAAAGTTCGGAAAAATCTACACCCATCCCTTGTTCATTCTTAATTTCTTCAGGGAGGAACCGGGTGATGATTTTACCTTTATTTATCCTTAGGTATTTGACAATCACGATTGAGGAGTTTAGAAAGGGTAAAATTGATTCCCCCATCCACCATGGTTTTATCCTTATTCTATTCTAGAAAGGGAAACTAATCATCCCGCCTATCCCTCAACCTTCTAAATTGGATGAGGAAACTATTGATAAGAAAACTCCGGATTTGATGATAAAATTTAGCAACAACAATTTAAGATTAGCACATGAAAATAGGAAAACTCCAAAGAAAAATTAAGTATAAAAATAATTGAGTAAGTTCTATTGAATAGGAAGGGAATTTTATACAATTGCTTGCTCCTACAAGTAATGGAGACAAGTCTTATCTTTTATCCCCAAATCTCTCCTCTATTCCCTAGTCTTACTCCCACACCCCTATCTATGAGTTGTACATGACAACTATTTGTGCACACTTATGATTTATTTAAATATTAAATAATACATGTATTTGAACCATACGTTTACATTATGAACACTTATTTCCTAATAATTATGGGTAGCAGACTACGAGAGAAATAAGTGAAAAATGGTGAAAGAAAACATAGAGAATGTGGTGTGGAAGTTCTTTCCGATATGAGACACGAAGAGTCTTTAAAGGGGAAGCGGTTGAAACCAATGCTAATTTGGATATGGTGGTGGTCTCCTATTAAATATCACGAAGCATCTAATTGAAAAAATGAGAGAGAAACTCATAAAGGAAACCATTCAAGATAAGAGGATTAATGGCATTAAAGTTGAGTTTGAAATGCATGAGACTAGAATCTCCATTATCCAAGACCATCTGCTAATCAAGATCTGAAAGGAGGGATCATCACGGTCTGAGAAACTCGGAGAATGAGAGAATCTCGAGAGATGATACTTTGGAAATAGGTAGGTACAAAACAAAACCCCAATTAGTATGGAAGGAGGATCGAGCTCCGAACTAGAAGCACCTAGAAGAAGAAATGTTAGTAGACTTTTGGCAAAATAGTTTGTCAAAGTGTTTTCTATATGCTGTCTAGTTATGTCTTTTGTAACGCCCACTTATTTTACCTACTAAAACCATGAAAAAATTAATAATTACTTAGGAAAAGTACAATTTTTTTAGAGTGACTACAACGCTTAGAAAAAATGTCATATACACTATAATGTCATGCCAAGCACCCTATAACATTTTAACTATCATGAGAATGTAATATCCCATATAACAAAATATTAATTAAAAGAATGCCTTACCGTACCATTACAAGTATTATAAAATGGAATGTCAAGGCCCTTATAGTACTTCACCTCATAATATATTGACAACATAATTTATTATGGTATTATTTTGTAATTAATATAACATTTCCTAGTCCAATATTCATCAAGTATGTTATATATTAGGATAATGGTCAGAAGCTATAAAATAAACTAATATATACATAAGTTGGCCCTCTATTACAATACGATATCCATAAGCAGATTCAATTTATTCATAATAAGGTGATGACTTGACCATAAGGTGATAATACAATGTAACAACATGATATATATTGAAGTTCTATCTCTATCACATTATCCAACTAAATAAACATTGTTCAATGCTTAGGTTAGATCGTAATACTTATATGATATAAGTTTTATGGTATAATGTGGGTTATCATTATCTATTAAGTGTGTTTATAATTAGTATAAGTGCAATGCAAATTTAAGATTACCAAATCATTACATCGATTATAGATTATTTACACGTACTTTCCCAATATGCGGATCTTGATCACTCATATCTTCCAGTTATTTTACTTATAGCATAATTTGTACAATACTTCTATTACTTAGTTGTTTCATCTACCTTGTTATATTAAGTAGTTACAAATTATTTTATTTGTTATAAACATTATGCAATATGATTTTATCATCTATAATGATTATATTATATAGATAATACCATGTTATTATAACTATAATAAAATGGGATATCAATTTAGCATTGAAATATACTTATGTAGATAGAAGTTATAAATATACATAATATTTTTACAAAATAGATGTGCACATGTGTGTAAATAATATCATATTATTAAAAAAAGGAATATATAATTAAATCTGGTGGGGTTTCATCCCGGGTGGGGACAAAACCCCACCAGATTTAATTATATATTCCTTTTTTTTAATAATATGAGATTATTTACACACATGTGCACATCTATTTTGTAAAAATACTATGTATATTTATAACTTCCATCTACATATGTATTTATAAATGTGTATTTTGATTATTTTTAAACAATAATAAATCTAATTGGTTTGTTTAAATAAATATAAGCCTGTGTGTGTGTGTGTGTGTGTGTGTGTGTGTGTGTGTGTGTGTGTGTGTGTGTGTGTGTGTGTGTGTGTGTGTGTGTGTGTGTGTGTGTGTGTGTGTGTGTGTGTGTGTGTGCTTGCCTACTCATAACCACAATACTAAAGTTTCACTAATTTGTAATTCCTTTGAAATAGGAGACAAGTATGGTTTTATCACATACATTCTTTCTTTTCATGAGTAACCAATTAAAAAAGAATATTTAAAGGAAAAAAATATATTTCCTTGGACTTCTAGTTTTAAATAAGAGTGAGATTCACTTACAAGTAACATGTACACTAGAATTAATTTGCAGTTTTAAATGGACTACTATAGCAATAAAATTCACATCCAAATGCCTCCTTTCAACGTATATACATTTTTAATTCATGTAAACCATTTCAGATTTTAATCAATAACAATCTTGTCTATAGGAGTATATTCAAGCTCCATACAATAAAAGTAAATGTAACTTCCAATCATGCACATTTCAGGGCATGGAAACTCACAAAAGCTTGAATAAATCATTTAAAAGAGTTTGTCTTTAAAGTACGAGTGTCAAAATCCCTCCACAAAGTGAAGACAACATAATAGAATTTACACAATAGTCTCTCTTTCTTGGTCTTCTTTACAATGTAACTCTTTCCAATATGACAAATTGACCTCCTTCATTTCCTCAACATCCAACACAACAACAAAATAAGGGAGTAGGCAATGCTCTCCACCCAACCAATACTCTAATGAGAAGGAGAATCATTCCTTCTCATTGGCCCCTAAGCCCAAAAGTGAAGCAATAAGAGGTATAAGGCAACCAAGACAACATTTACATGGCTTCCACAACAACATTCAAATAGAAAATTCAACATAATAAACAAAATGCCAAAATCACAGCCATAAAAGTTCCCTAACACAAAGTCTCAACACTCAAGCCAAGAAAGAGAAAATAACATGGGGATCTACTTATACTTCCCAAGGTTTTGGGTGCCCACCTTAAAGCCTCCAAGAAATCATTCACAACCCACAAAACTCTTATGCCTCTTTCAAAAAAAAATCAACTCTTATACCTCCCTTAACTCTTATGTCTCCCTCAATAAAACATACAAGATAAGAACAAATTTCACTTATCTACAAGGTGAGACACCCAAACCCAACTCCCTCCCAAGATAAACAATAATACTCTTATGCCTCCCTCCAAAATATCCCTATTTCCATTTTCTCCTACACAACCTAAAGGCCATTCTATTTCCCAAAATCACACACATGCAACAATCATCCATTCACAACATTCACACAACAAAATAGCAATAAGAATACATGGGTGAAGTCCCTACCTTGCCATTGCAAGAGTATCCAATCCACAAGAAATCTACAAGCCTTCTCAAGTCCAAAGAAAGCAAAATCCAACTCTAAGCTTTAACCAAACACTCCAAAAGCAAGATCCTCCAAAAAATGCAAGAGACTAAATAGAACAAGCAACCCCCAAATCATCAAACAAACTTGAATAAATAGAAAAGAGAGGAGAGAGAGGTGATGTGGATCTATGTACGATGCCACATCATTATTCCTCCACTCCACATCACATGCTCAAACTCAATCCCCAAAAAACAATAAATTGGTGATTGAGGGAATGACAACCCTCTACGCACTCAAACTCGAGCCCACACCTCTAAAGGATAAAATTAAAACTTGTGCAAGAAAGTGCAATAAATAGCACCTTTTGTCTTAGAATCACATAATGGGGTGTATTTTTAACCCCTTAACCCATAGGGGTAGTTGGTAGGTGAAAATTAAGAGGTGTGGGACAAAATTGTCCCACGAGCCTCCAAAAATATCCCTTAAGCCAAAATTTGAAATTGGCATGCAAGATTGAGTACACAACACACAAAAATATTTAAATCCTTTCAAATCCCACACAAATCAAGAACCACCTACCCACATTTAATACTCCCTTTGGTCACATCTCAATTTACACTAATTAACCAAGTTTAATCAACTTAAATGGAGCACTTTGACTAACAATAATAAAGGTGACTCACAATACTAAAATAATTCAAACACCCACAATTAAATAAAAAAAAGGGGAAAAATAACATATTTACCTAAGGTCACATTTAAGGCCACCCCCAAATGGGGACCTCCTAACAAACTATCAACAATAAACAACATACAAATACACAAGTTGTCAAGATGACTGTTGCCAATACCCAAAATTCTTTCATTGTTGGTCTCATGTCCCCTTTTGTTTGTTGTTGTTTTATGATTTCTGTGAAAATCAAAACAATACCTCTCTTGCCTTGTAGCCATATCAATTCCATAAAAACAATAAAATGTACATATACATATCAATTCGCATCATCAAATAACAACACTAAATAATCACTAAAATCAAGAAGTTTCACCAATTGTTCAAAATTTTAAAATGTTTCAATTTTATCATTTCATCAATCAACAATGGGATCATGAGACTAGTTGGATCATTTAACAAAATCTATGTATCAAAATTCAATGTGTCTCGCAAACTTATAAGGTAGTAACTCTAGATTGTTATCAATCTTGAAATATCAATCCATGCATATAATTCATCATACAAGTCACATCATTTCAAAAGTAAAAAAATCAATGCAATCTATCAAAATACTAATCGAATATAATAGTGTCCATCTATCAATGTCTAATGATAAAATATGATAACAAAGTATAGGTTTCCAATCCAAAGTAAGAAAAATCCTAGTAAGATCAATGTCGGAGAGGAGTGGACATTACATCTTTTTAGTCTGTCTCTGTTATTATGTAGGTTTATTATCTATTGTTGCATTATATAAGGGTTTTTTTATTAGAAAAGGGTTGTCTTTGAGAGGCTTATAGGCCTCGCCCCTTGTTGGGCTCTTGGTTGGGTCAAGATAGTTTGTCCTGTTTTGAGTCCTTGTTCGTTGTTGGGCTGATCTCTTACTCTATTTTTGCTTTAGTTATATTTGTAATTTTGATTTTTGGATCTCCCCAAAACCAAATAGTTATCTAATCTAAAAAATTATTATTATTATTATTACTATCGTCGGGCTAACTCAAAGGTGATTTGAAACATATTTTTTTGGTTGGTACTAAAATGATGCAAATAACATACTTAGTTGTTTTGTTTCTAATCAGATTTGTACTACATTAAAGGACATGAAGTCTTCAAAGAAACATAACCAAAAACACACAAAAAAAATCGATTATTGACACAATTGACCCTAAAAGTTATGTTTTTTTATACTTTATGTAGTAGTGTATGTATCATGAATATAAAGAGTTCACTTGTAGCTTTTACATATAAATGATGCGCACACGTTAAAATATTGGACTCCTCAAATGGTTACCCATCCCAACACTCATTGAAATAACCTATGGGGAAATATAGATGTAATGAATTTCAATCAAACTATTTATAAACATGAGATGGATTTTTATCAACCATTATTAATACAGATTGATGTAAATACTACTTAATTGAATTCCAAAAAATAACCACTCAATTTAATCTAATGGAAAAAGCACTTGTAGTTGAAAATAAACATTTTAATGTCTTTCAAACTATTAATTGTATGTAACCGTGTTCACAAATTTTGAATAGTTCCATCCTCAATTAAAATTTATAATTTTATTTTCTCAATTTCAATAGCTTTTATTTGAATTATAAATAAACATAACACTTAAAATGTATTTGCTTTTAATTACAATTTGAATGGGTGACCATCTAATTGTAAATGAGTCTAAATTTAATCAAAATTTACATAGTAAACGAATATAAACATTATCTTATAATATATTTAGCTTTATTTATGTTTTATAATTACATCAAGGCATTCCCCTATGGGAAAGGGCTTTGTGGAAATTCACGAGACTATGTCAAATTTGACACCCAAATAATAGTTTTGACGATTTAGCTTTTCTTTGCTATTTTTAACAATTTTACTTTTCTGATTTTACATGCTATGAAGGGTTTGCTATTTTTAATTTTTTTTCTTTATTTTTGCATGAAATAGCCTTTAAATATTGGTCACTGTAACACTATAATCAAGCAAAGACACCCATTGATTATATGTATTGCCTATCAGATTTGGGTGGATCGATCTCACTTATACACTCGAAGTAAAAATATAGCCACTCACAGCTAATGTCTATTACAGTATGCTTTGATATGAAATTGATTCCAGGGGGTGATGTGAGTTTACATCAACATGATTAAGTATGGATTTATAGGTCAAGTTTTCTTGGTAACCGTCTTGTTAATACATATACTAAATGTTGGATGCCACAATATACGAGTCAAGTGTTTGAAAGAATACCTACATATATGGTTTCCTCGCACTAGTATGGTTGACGGTTATATGGCAAGGGGATATGTCAACTATGCAGGCCAATCGCTTGACATAATTCCTAACCGAAATGTGGTCTCTTGGAATGGTATGGTTGCAACATGGATGTGGTGGCCTCGCATTATTAAAAATGAAAAGTGGAAGGCAGGAGGGAAGTCAAACTCTATTACTTTTGTAGTAATTCTCATCGCAACCGTGCGGAGGATTTGGAATCAAGAAAGAAATTTTAGGCTTTTATTCTTTAAATTTGAACTCAAGTTCAATGTTTTCGTGGTAGTGAGTACCCTTCTTGACGTGTGAAAAAATTAGTTGCATGGAGGATGGCCACAAAGTGTTTAAAAAAATGTCTAAACTAAACATTGTTTCTTAGAATATAATGGTCAATGGACATGAAAAATATGGCTCCATATTAGAAGCTTGACGCTTATTTAATGTTAGTGTAGGTTATTATTTATCCTTTTATTTATTTATTATGATAATTATTACATTTTTGTTAGCCTTACACTTGTTGGATTAGCTTGCTTAGGTGTACTAGTTGTGTGGAGTTAGCTTTCTAGTTGTGTTGAGTTAGCTTCTTAGTTATGCGGAGCTAGCTTACTAGTCTTATGGAGTTAACTTAACTATCGGTATCGATTAGTGGGAGTTATTCACCACTAATTTAGTTAGTAGTTAGACTTCCCTTATTCTATATGTATATATTTCTTATTGAGTAATTCAAGTCATTGTATTGTAATGTATTGAGCATTATGGATTATGATGGATTTCCATATATGGTATTTTAACTCTTTGTTTTGAAAATATAATGTGGTGGTATCTTATCATTTGAGATCATATCTTAGAACAATATTCTTGTTATTACTTTCATGGTATGAGAGTGATAGATGATGTAGACATCCATTTGTAAGTTTTTCTTTGTAAACAAGGGTTTATTATTTTCATGTATTTAGAATTTGTTAGCACTTTTACAGTAGCATGTATTTTTATGCAAAATAGAGTGCGCCATTAGATTTGGAAGGTTCTAAATTCCTAGAATCATCTATAAAATCAACCATGTTTTGAGATGGTGAAATCTAGACGCAAATCTGTACCCCCTCGGTATTCATTTATCCATTGGATATAAGTGTGTACCTTCTGGATGCATTATTTTACCCTCTGGATATTTTTGTTTTGGATTCATTCTTTTATCCACTAAACACAAATATGTACCCTCTCATTGTATTATTTTATCTATTGGATATAAGTAAATACCTTTTAAATACATTCTTTTACCCTCTGAATATTTTTGTTTTGGATGCGATCTTTTATCCACTAGACGCAGATCTATACTCTCTCGGTGCATTCTTTTATCTATTGTATATAAGTATGTACCTTCCAGGATGCATTCTTTTACCCTCTGAATATTTTTTTTTGGGATACACTCTTTTATCCATTAGATGTAAATATGTAACCTCTCGGTACATTATTTTATCCATTGGATATAAGTGTGTATTTTCTAAATGCATTCTTTTACCCTCTATATTTCTATTTTGGATGAAATTATTTATCCACTGGATTCAGATCTATACCCTCTAAGTGCATTCTTTTAGCCGTTGGATATAGACGTGTACCCTCCAGACGCAATGATTTACCCTATGGACATTTAGGTTTTGGGCTCAAGATTTTATCATTTTGTTGTAAGCTTGTATCATGTGTATGCACTTGTTTACCCTTTGGAAATTCGGATGTCATGGGTACCTTTTTAAAAACATAAGAATTAAAATATTATTTTAATAATAAAACCTTCTAGAGCTCATAACTTTTAATCCGTAGCTCATATTAAGGTGATCTTTGTTTTGAAATTGTTTTTTTCTCGAGATCTACACATTAGTGAAATGTTTATACACATTTAAAATTTGAAAGGTAAATTTACTCATTCTAATATTAACATGCACTCAATTATAAAGTTCCAATTTGGGGAGGGTGTTGTAATCACTTTTGGACGTAATTTCGGTTGAACCCGACATCCTAAAATTTTGGGTGTTGCATTCTTGTATCTATAGGTATATACATTTATATCTCTCTTGTTTGTTGAGATATTTTAGATCTGTATTTTAGACACTTTTTTGGCATGTTGACATCTATCTTGTGGGAAAGCTATTTTGGTGAAGCCCAATGTTAATTTTTTAGTGTTCGAGTAGTTGATTTTGGAAACTCACATAGATCTCTAGTGTCACTCTACCCATTTAGCAATTTAGGAGGGTATGATGTGGATACTACTTCTTTAGGTTTCATGTCCTTGCCTTGTTACCTTGGATTTTCTTGGATCATGGCACTCCTATTTATTTGGATCTTGTGTCCTTAATTTGTTGCCTTGGTTATTGTTCTTGGATTGTGACAAACCTATTTGCAGCAGTTGATCTTGCTTCTTTAGATTTTGTGTCTTTGCCTTGTTACATTGGCTTTTCTTGGATCGTGGCACTCTTATTTATTTGGATCTCATGTCCTTGACTTGTTGTCTTGGTTGTTCTTAGATCGTGCCACACCTATTTGTAATAGTTGATCAAATTATGTTTGGTGTTTTTTTCACTTTCAACATTGCTCCATTAACAATATCCTTGCATGGAGCTATTCTCAAAGCCCACTGTCAGTTGGTTTTTAGTTTTATGATCAAGTAGTGGATTCAGACCATAGTGCGCATCAAAATTCTTCACATTGTATGAGTTTTTAGTGCCGATCTGTTAGGATATCTTACAACGGGAGTTTTCTCTCTCTACTTTGTTATTACTTGTTTTGGGTAGCTTGTGGTGTCTAATTTTCACGATTATTGTGCGTGGGTACCTCATCGGGCCTTTTTACCAGGACCCACCTTATTTTTTGCCCACCTAAGCTATGCTTACGGGAGGGAATTTTTGTGGGTTATTATTTATTCTTTTATTTATTTATTAGGATAATTCTTACACTTGTGTCAGCCTACACTTATTGGGTTACCTTATGTAATGCCCCATTCAATGTTACCCCAATTATTACTTTGATGACCTTTGTTGATAAGCATGGGATGGCTATGTGTGAGATCTCATTGACCATCAATTGACCTCCATTTTGTCACGAGACAAGGATTAGCATCTTTCCTCCCCATTTTATCTCCCTATGACCTTGTCGATGCTTCTAGTGGAGGGCATCCACAATGCCCTTTACGATTACCCTGTTTAAGGCAGATCATGTTCTCGAATCCTAGTAGGTGGCTGGAATGGTGATTTGGTGTTTTTAGGGTGTGTCCAGTTAAAAGGAATATCCATAATAATAATTATTTTAAATTTTCAATCTTGACTGCCGACCATTGTGATTATAATTATTAACTATTTTTAAGTTGTAAAATAATAATAATAATCATAATAATAATAATAAGTTAATGATATTATTATTTTAATTGTTGTAGAAACTTGAAATATGCTTACACTTAGCATTTCCTCCCATTCAACCGATTAACAACACTTCGTTAATCATCCCTTCTTCGCTCCATTCTTAGATTCCCATTCACGACACCTTCTTAGTCATTATTCCTCCTATAATTTGCTTATTTGGCTAATATCTCTCTTATTATCTAAAAATTCCTCCTTTTGACCATTCAAAACCTCCTAGTTCTCTCTAGACCACTTCTATTGGATTTATAGGTTAACTATCAGTCCACATTGGTTATCCAAACCCTCCCACTCTCAATGAGTCTCTAATCACTTACTAATCAACTTTAACTAACCTAAACCCTAGTTAACTATCCTAAACCTATCTTAACTAATCCTAAAGCATGTTTATCCTAATCTAATATAGAAGTGCTTTTGAGATTTAGTCCCACATGCACCCAAAGTTCAAACTCTTCCATTTGGAAACTATAAATAGAAGGGGCACCCCTCCCTTTCAAACTTACAACTTTACTCACAAGTCCTTCTCTCACATTTGGAGATATTGGCATTAGACCTCATTTGCATTAACCAAGCTAATAGGCATTTGATCTTGGCTATCCTCCATTTTTGAATCTCTTCAATCTCACATCCATAACTTCATAGTAGGTTGGCGGAGGGTATCTAACTTGGTCTTATAGCCATTTTAGAGAGACCTTTTCACCTCCATTGAAGCAAACAACACATCTAATTTGATTGCTTAGAATCTAACTAGGTTCATTTTTATTAAGCTTTCATGGAGTAGAGTAGTATATATGCTAGGATTTGAATGTTAGTTTCAAATTTATACATGCATATGTAGTTTCTTGTTTATCTCTAATCTTATGGTGCATGGTTATGTTTAGTCAAGGTTGAGGTTCTTTAATCTCATCTCATAGATTTGCAAACCTTTCCATTGCATACATTTGCACGCCTGGTGGGAGATGAAGTCCATCCTCCATTAATGGAGTCTTTTCAAACTATTTATTTTCAGTTTTCTAACCACTTTCATGCTTTTTAGGATAAATAGCTTGTTATTTACATGATTTTAGTTTTTAAGTAGGCTAAATAATCATTGATCATGTATTTTGTGGGTTTGAACTAAAAATAGGCTTCTTTAGTCAACCTTTAATCTGTTTGCTTTTAAAAATTTCAAATTCTATGATTTTTGCAGATTTTACGAGGGTGCATGTAGGTGTCATTACAGGGCGTATGAATTGAAATAGGCATGCACATGTCAGTAAAGGGGCACATCTGTGTCAGACTACATTCACCATCAATCTTCCGGAGGCCATAATGTTTTCCCAGAGCTCAAAACAAATCTTTTTCATTGCGTTGGAAAGGTATTGAAAAGAACTACACAATGGAATCGAAAAAGTAGGATTTTGAATTATAGAAAAATCATTGGGTTTACATTGTTAGGTAAATAGTCCTTATTTAACGTGTCTTAAAGTTTTAAAACTTATTTTGTTGACCATTCTAACACTTTGAAAGGTTTCCTGACACTAATAGTGATTTGTAGGTTGCTTTTCCATCATATTGTTTTGCTAAATTAGTTGAGTGTTCACTTTTTTCAATTTTAGGGTTCTTTGAAACATGTATGCTCTTCCCTGGCACCTTTTAGGTGATCTTGGGAATAAAAATGTTTCAAAACCTTCTATTTTGCTTCCAAAACACTTCAATTTAAGCTTTAAAATGGATTAAAATTCAAAGTTGGCTAAAAAGAGTTTCCTTCTACAAAACACTTAAGGTATTTTCCATATATTGTTTTAGTTGGGTTTTCGCGTTGTGTATGCTCTTCCTTCACTCCTTTTTGGTGATCTTAGGAATCAAAAGCAACACACAAACTCTCTTTTGATATTATGATCTTTTGTGGAAAACTACTAATCTTGGTATGTAGAACCAAAATCACATGTCAAAGAAGGGTGTCAAAACAAACAACACAAAACTTCTAATACACGTGTTTTTATAGGTTGCCAAATGGTGTGCACTTAAAACCAAATTTATGTTAAAAAGATTAAAAAAACCATATTAAAAACAATGTATTGCGGGCTTCGGAAAGGTACGTCCTCTCCGCTTAATCTGGAACGTAACTCCTTTGGCATAACACCTCAAGCTACAATAATGGGGATGGTACAAGGAACCTAAAGTAGTCCACCACTATGTAACCTCGTGGATGAAATAGGAAGCGCCTCGCTTACCCACTTGACTAGTATGCCTTGTGAGTTAGAGTTACCGGTTGTCTATATGGCGACCCCAGGGAGAGCACACATGGATGCACTAGTTGCCCTTTGTGCTCGAAGGGGTAAAGCAAAGCCGATATACTCCCAAATACTCATGGTGACTATTTGGGTAAATCGCGCTCACTTATGACAACTTTGTAACACCTAGTTGAGAGATCTTATTAAGGAGGCCATTTTGTCTTGAGGCCCACTTTACTAGTCCTTTGTCACATCTTGGCCATCATGAAGTGATAACTTGTTTGGATTAAAATTTTTTTTTCAAACAAGGAAAAGAATCCACTTAAATTAGATCTAAGTGCCTTTCATCACGAAATTAGATGATGTTTCACTTAGCTTAGCATCTTTCTCGACTTGGATGAGGTGAGGCTCTGCCCAAGTGGCACTTAGTTTATATTTCATTTTTGATCTACACCTTTGCATTCTTGTTTCCCATTTAGGACAATAGAAGGCATCTTTCAAGAGTGTTGTCATAGATAGTGTTCACCACTTTTTTGTCTGTTTACGCTCATCCATGTTTGCGGCTGAGTTGTTAAACATCTAAAGTGTGTGGATGTGTCCTTATATCTTTGATGGCCACTTGATCTTGATTTCAAGATCATCATCATAGTTTGGATTGATTCATCAATTGATCTCCCTTTGACGTGTTACCTTGTTCGCATTATCTCAACATAATTAAGATACTTATGTTGTGTTTTTCATAAACGTCATCTAAGTACCCACATTGTGGCATTACCCTGCACACAATTTAACACATCCTCAGTATACCTTGACTTGTTTTTCTTCAAACATTTCCAAAATCTTGAAGAGTGTCACTTACTTTTTTTGTGTTGTTTCGATACCACTTTGGCACTAATATCTCACTTCTTCGTGAAGCTTGATTAACGTGTCCAATTGATGTGGTTACGTGGCTTAAATTTGTAATCCTTTTCCTTTAAGATTTAGGCCTTGTTGGTTGTTGAACTTTTCATGGTATCCTTTGATTATGAATCACATCTACCCTTTGTTAATATTTACACCTTGTTCATTTTTAGCTTGATGTAAATATTGACATCGTGTTGATCATCTTTACGTCAAACTATCACTTTACACACACATTTTCATATGGTGTATTTCCTTGTTGATTGGATTTGTGTTTCACACTTGCATGATTGTTCCTTGTGATTATTCATCCAGAAAACTTATTTTCTATGAAAATCCCTTTTGATCTCATCGATATTGCATCATCAAGATGTCTATTTTCCTTAGACCTTCTTTGGAAAATTATGCACACATCTCCATACTTATAAAATTTCTAGTTGGATGTCATTATGCTTCCCAAATCGACATGGAATTTCCTTCCCTTTAAAGGTTTTCCATCACACTATCTAGGTCTAGACATTTTTTCTTAAACGATGCCAACAATGATTGACTATCACGCGGTTTCTCACACTTACTACAATATGGAACCTAGGTTTAGCAATTCAAATCAAAAGATTCCCATTACAACTAAACCTCATTTGGTTATTCATTCTAGAAGGCCCATTCGGGTACCATGTTCCTCACCTTCAGCTCATATTCGGTGGTATGGTTTGGATGCTTCTGATCCAAATTATTATTTAGGTTCCCCCACTCTTCTTCTTCTAATTCAGATCCAAACTACCATTTGGACTCCGAATCTTCTTCTTCCTAATACTTGAATCCCAACTATCGTTTGGATAACCCTAGATCAAATATTGAATCACAGTCCTCCCTTCCTTCATTCATAGTACCTTTATTTCAAATCACCTCAATCATGTCTTCCTCTTTTGAAGACTCGTGTGACTCCAAGTTTCATCGATCGACCATCTAATTTGGTTCTTGAGTCATGGTACTCCCTTTCTTCGTAGGATCTCCTTCATCATTCATCTCAACAACCTCTTCCTATGTTGAAGAGTTCCATGACTTGGATTCCCTCTAGTCAATCATCTAATTCACTCCTATGTCGTAACTTAACGGATGGCTATGTGATCCTATTTTCTCTCCTACATTGCATCGTCTTCTAGAAAAGCAATCTAGGTCCATATCCAAATCGTCCATTCAGAGACGCCTACCACCAATCCTACTTCCTCTCTTGGGTCATCTTTTTTTGTTAATCAATCTTCCCCACTTATCAGACCTATTTATTCTATTCAACCTCCTATGGTCGAAGAACAAAAACCTCTACTGATTGATTTCTCTCATAATGAAGTAACAATCAAACTACACGATTATATCGCTCTAGAGGATAACAAATAAGGGTTCTTTCTTGAACTTGATACACTCATGTATTGGGGAAAATAAGTTGATTCCTTTTATTAAAACATAGAGGAAAATCCTAAGGTCATAGAACTTGATTCTTATTTTATTCCATCTTCACCTTCTTCTAAGCATGATGAGATGTCGGGGTCTAGCATTGAGCCATGGCTTATCTTCTCATTACCTAATCATTCATTATCTATAACCATTCCTTGATCAAAATATCTCCTTGGGTCACCACCGAGTAGCCCATCATATTTTTCTATACTTGGGCCACATCCTAGCAGTCCTCCATTTTCTACTTGCGGGTCACCTCATGGTAGCCCATTCCCTTCTATTCTTGGGCCACTTCGTAGTAGCCCTTCATCCCCTTCTATCTATGGGACCCCTCCGAGTAGTCCCTCCTCTTCTATACTTGGGCCATGCCCTAACATCCCTTCATCATATTATTTTATTCTTAGGCCATGTCCTCGTAGCCCAATTTCTTCCATCTTAGGGCCATATTCTAGCAGCCCTTCATCATCTTCTATTAGTGGCTCACCTCCTCATAGCCCATCCTCTTCAATTCTTGGACCGTATCCTTTTCATCCATCACATCTTTCTTCTATCAATGGTTGTGGAAATCCCACAGTCATTTCTCACATCAGTTCTAAACATCAATGTTCTCCTTCTTCTCCTTCTTGGGGTTAGAAAAGTCACACGTCAGCTTATAAGAAACCAAAACAGGTCCATTATCAAGCTCAGTTCAAAACTTCCAAGAGCTCTAAAGCTCCTAGCAATTCACATGATCTCAAAATTATAAATCAAGTGCGATTCAAGAATGCACATCAACATAATCATCAAGTTTGGTGTAAAGTGCAAAAACCTATGGATAGGGAACTCAAGCTCCCACATGAACAATCCTTGTTTCAGGATAAATCACAGTCATTTGTTGATTACGAGCTCACCTCGATCATTGATATCGGAGATAACATTACGCTTGATATACAAACGTGCCTAGTCTCCCTTATCAAGGAAGTCACAAACATTTTGTTGGATCTTACCACATGGAGTGACTTATTTGGTCCCAACTTTCCAAAAACTATCAAAAATCTAAAAATAAAAAACAATTCAAAAATACAAAAACATGAGAAAACATAAAGCAAAAATCAAAGGTACAAAGATCAAACATTGCAATCAAGTATTGCGTACACATGGATGTTTCTTTCTTCCCTTTCTTTCTCTTATTCTACAAGTCTTCCTACCATTTTCATCCCTTCGGTGATATTGTGGTTAGCCTATTCACACACATTTTGTGACATTTATCTCTATGGTATCCGTTTGACCCTAGTCTTTTATCACCTTGGTAAATTAAAGAATGACTAACCTCTTAGAGATCCTATCACATTCAACATCTAATAAAATTGTTGCAAAGAAATTTTGGACATATTTGTTGACACTAGCCATTGTCATCATCACAACCACTTCCGCCTCCTTTCATCAAGCCAAATGTGGTTCTTAACCCATTATCAAACAAGAGAGATGAAATAAATTTTCAGAAAGAAAAAGAATCAAAATCAATCAAAAATCAAAACGTAAAAGCTAAAAGCAAAAAAAAATTGATAAATAACTCTCTCTTGGGGTATTTCCAATAATTTCTATTGGGGATATGGATGCCTGACTGGCAGTAGAGAAATGTTACAATTAGAATCAAATACATCTCCATCGGGGCTATGGATGCCTGTTGGCAGCGGAGTAATGTACGGCTATACTTCCACCTTTCATTCACAAATCACCTATCACCTATCAAAATAAATCATTCCTACACATTGGCTAGGGTGTCTTCACTTGTTGTCTATTAAATCTTCCCTTCAAGAGGTAATTAATTTCCACGTACACACACTGGATCTCTATGAGTAGGTAGGATTAGTATGTTACCAAGGGTCATTTTTGGACATTGTTTAGACTCTTACTCTAGTCCATATCTCGTCTCATGATTTATGCCTTTGGCTAATCAATTCTTCATCATGGGGCTTCTAAGATACATTCATATCATTCACATCATTCTTCTACTTCATTTAGAACATCCATGTGTATAATATTACTTGTTTTCCATGTTTGTAGACACCTTTGTCCGCTTTCACAAAAAAATCTTCTCCTTCTATCATGTGCTTTTAGGCCAACTTACGCTGGGGGCATCCTTGCTTCTTCCTTGCACTTCATTGGTTTATGTTCATCATCATGTTGAACCTATCCATAATGACATTGGGTATCACTTCTACTCGTGAAGCTTTTTCCTTTGAATACTTCCACCTAATCGTTGGGGCATTTTTTCATCTTCACCTTTCTCCTACACACATGGCCTTCTACCCTTGTACATCCCATCTATTGCTAGGGGCATCCACACTTCCTTGTTTTCTTGTACATAGTTTCAAAAAACTTTAAAAATCACAAAAACATTAAAATATGTTTAAGAAAACTTCTAAACAATCTAAATCATCCTATAAAACATCATTCTTTGGTTCTTGCTTGTTCTCATCATAAACAACTCGTAGATCATCTTGATCTACCTCCATCAACAAAAGTTATGTTTCTTACTATGTTTGTACTCTGGGGCACAACGAGTTGCCTGGTACTGTTTTGTAGTGCACATTGCTTTTTCATAGGACCGAAGTGTCTTCCGTTATTCCCCTTACATGTATCCTTGCTTGGGGCACCATCATAACCCTTGTCGTTAATTCGTACAGGTTGAAACTAAAGATTGATAATAAAAACATTACATTATGTTTCTCTATTAGGTTAGCTTGTTTACTTTCTCGTATTGCATTACATTATGTATGTTGCATGGAGTTAGGCATATTTTACTTTCTCGTATTGCATTGCATTTTGTATGTTGCATGGATTTGGTGTTTTTAGCAATGGACATTTGTTCGTATATGGCTTTTCATGTCATACTACACTTTTGTTCATTCTTTTTAATAAGGACCGATGATGAAATATCTCTAGCAATATGATGAAAAATAAAGTTGTTTAAAAAGGCACTTGATGGATGTTAGCTCATTCCCCTTCCTCATACTCCTTTTCTTCTATATCCCTTTTCTTCTTCTTCACACTATTATTTCTTTTGTTCTCTTTCTATCATCTTTTCAATTGTTGATCGAGTTCTTCTATCACCCCATTGACAATCAAGGGGGCATCCTCCATTCTACTCATTTTTCTTCTATCCCTTCAAAATTTTCTACTTGTTTATGCTTGTCTACTTTCTTTGAAGTGACGTCGCTTACGCCACCTCAAAGAGGGGAAAATGTAGACACCTGAAATATTCTTACACTTAACATTTCCTCCCATTCAATCGATTAACGACACTTTGTTAATCATCCCTTTTGCTCCATTCTCGGATGCCCATTCATGACACCTTCTTAGTCGTATTCCTCCTATAATCATCTTATTTGGCTAATATCTCTCTTATTAGCTAAACATTCCTCCTTTTGACCATTCAGAACCTCCCTAGTTCTCTCTAGACCACTTCTATTGGCTTTGTAGGCTATCTATCAGTCACAATTGGTTATCCAGACCCCTCCCAACTCTTAATGAGTCTCTAATCATTTGTTAATCAAGTTTAACTAGCCTAAACCTATCTTAACTAAGCCTAAAGCATGTTTATCCTAATCTAATATAGAAGTAATTTTTGAGCTTTAGTCCCACATGCACCCAAAGTTCAAACTCTTCCATTTGGAAAACTATAAATAGAAGGGTCACCCCTCCCTTTCAAACTTACAACTTTACTCACAAGTCCTTCTCTCACATTTGGAGATATTGGCATTAGACCTCATTTGCATTAACCAAGCTAATAGGAATTTGATCTTGGCTATCCTCCATTGTTGAAGCTCTTCCATATCACATCCATAACTTCATAGTAGGTTAGTAGGAGGGTATCTAACTTGGTATTTTAGCCATTTTAGAGAGACCTTTTCACCTCCATTGAAGCAAACAACACATCTAATTTGATTGCTTAGAATCTAACTAGGTTCATTTTTATTAATCTTTCATGGAGTAGAGAGTAGTATATATTTAGGATTTGAATGTTAGTTACAAATTTATGCATTCATATGTAGTTTCTTGTTTAGCTCTAACCTTATGGTGCATGGTTAAGTTTAGTCAAGCTTGGGTTCATTAACCTCATCTCATAGATTTGCAAACCTTTACATTGCATACAATTGTCGATCAACAATTATATTTTATTATTATTTTAATGTCAATTTTTATCAATATCATCATTAATTATCATTAATATATTATATTATTATGTTTTTCACTTCCTGCAGATGAGCCTCGATTTGCGCAAAAGAGGAGGATCTTGTTTTGTTGGTGGCACCATGGTTTGGGAGTGGTGTTAATGTTTAATAATTAATTAAAGGCTTCAACCACCGAATTCCACATTGGCCAACCAATCCTTCATGGATGGGTTGTTTTAATTGCTAAATTTAAGGGTGAATATAATGTGCCCCCTCTACGACCTTGCCTCTCTCTTTTGATCATTGTGTACCTTATTTGGCGTGAAGGAATGGGGATCCTAATTTCTTGTTTTTGGTTCCTTGTTTGGCTGGAGGTCAATGTATTTGATGGCCACCTACCATTTACTTAATCCTATTTAATGATATTGTCTTTTTCCTTTCCTTGTTGGTCTGTGCACCAAATGGATAGTTGGCCATATATTTTCTTTTAATTGTTTTTATTTGCAAATCTGCTCTAACATTTGTTGTTGCATATGCCCAATCTTCCTCGGCCATGTGAGTTTCTCTAGTAAAGGATTACATTTGGGGGTTGTTGAAAAGGCTTTTAAACTTTCGGATAAATGTGTTTGATAGTTGGGTGCCTGCTATTATTACAATTTTTAAATTAAAATTTTTCCCTAGCTTATTGTTATTGTAACTTGCTCATGCCAAGTTGGACTGGCTGCGTGATAAATTTTGGTGGGGGAATCTTGTGTGGGACTA
Organism: Taxus wallichiana var. yunnanensis; assembly: GCA_018340775.1. NCBI lineage: Eukaryota > Viridiplantae > Streptophyta > Pinopsida > Cupressales > Taxaceae > Taxus > Taxus wallichiana. Next base: position 367,476,591 of record CM031244.1, on the reverse strand, counting down.
CATGTAAAACATCTAAAATGGATTTTTCCTTTGATTGTTAGCTGCATGAACCTTGTGGAGGGATTGTTGTTGGTTATGTCTGATAATGCATTGAAACTTTGGGAAAATGTGATTTGCTAGTTTAGAGCCTCCTAGCTTTGCTTGCATACCCCTTCTTGTGCAAAAACCGTGAGCCGTGGAATGTGTCTGGAAGTCCAGTAAGTAAAACGTGGAAGATTCACCAAGTTTTTGTATCAAGGCCCCTATCGATACGTTGAACATGAGGAAGCTTTTACCAAGCATGATAATTTCTACCCATCTAACTTCTATGCTAACTTTAACTATAACATGAAAGGAATTTTCTTTTATTTACTAAAGTGGTTGTTGCTTGGATTTTTATGGTGGTTTTTCAATTGTTTCTCATCCTCCACGCTCTATTTTGTTAGTTTCTTTCCTTTGTTAGTTGTTTCTTAGGATGATTCCTTATTAGATGTGGGTTTGTAAATGGTCTTGGCACATGATTTTCACTTGTTCTTATTCTGCATGTATGTCATGGTTGCATGGAATTATATCTCTCCATGTCTTCACTTTTCATTATGAAATGATAGGATATAATCTGTATGATTGATGGTCATGTTGTGGTTTTAATACAAACTTTTTTCCAATTTGTGAACCTGGTTTTGAATTGTGTTGGGTTCAGTTGAAATAATTATCAACTAGGTGGTTATGGGTGCTTATTGGTCTACATATTCCACTATTTTTTTCTTTTCTATCCGTATCTAAATCCATATGGGTATTATTCGACTCAGGGATATCAAAGAACTCAGCCAACATATGCACTACGTGAGGTTCTTGTTTTTATATATATGTGGGTTAGTTCAATCCTTAAAACTAGGACATTTTTGTTTACCTGGGTCCTTAGAATATGGGATATATTTATCAGTTCTATTCAATAAAGGCTCAGTATAAGTTTTGGTTTTGTGGATACATATTGTTAAGATATGTTGTCATTTATGAAATGGGTATAAAATATAATTATAGATTTTTTTATGGTAGAAGTCAATGGGTATTTTACCCAAACTGTGCTCTGGTGATTTTATTCGAAACCTATGGTTTAATAGAAATCCACACCTTGGAGGTTAGGTGATTTGGTTTGAGTTATGGCCACAATTAGAATTTTGTATGCTTAATATATTTTCGTAATTGTTCATAGTGTGGAAGGGAATAAATTTTTTTATTGTTGTTATATGTATGACAAGCTTTGTATCTCTCCCTGTGGTTAATAAAACCTTAGCTTAGGGGTTTGGGTTGGAATCCTATTGAAATGTGCAATTCCACACCTTTAGTATGAACAAGGGTATATCTATGATTATTAAAGCTACTTGTATATTTATAAATGGGTAGGATAAGATATCATTGAGAATAATGTAATAATTAATGACCAGTATTATTTTATACCTGCATCTAATTGGTATTAGTGCTACCAATATAGAGTTTGGCATGACCAAATATCATCGGTGTTGGTATATGAATTAAGGATTAATATTATTCAACACTTGTATTACTTGAGTGAAATTAAATTGATCGAACCCTATATAATCATGGTTCCTTTGGGATGGTTTACTTAAATTCTATTGATATAGGTTTAAGGGTAATTAAATTGATTGGACTATAATTTAAATCTTTGTAAGACAGTGGCATTAGATTATTTTAATTGTTTGATTTACTAAATATGGGTTATTTCCTTTATCGTACTTTTTGACTGTTGTACATAGCATGGCAAGATGATCAGATGTTTGAAATTTCCTTTTGAACTTACTCGTATGTTCTTGGTAAGCAATTAGGTGTAGGATTGTTGTGGGGTAAATTTTATTTGAAAGGGGTAAATAGTGGTTAGTATATGATGTTGGATTTCTAACTTTTAATCTTTTGGACCCTGGGAAATTGTTAGGAAAATGTTGATGATGTTGGAGTATTGGATTTCAATCATATAATCTATGTGATTATATGATTGAAATCCCAATACGCTCGACACTTTGTTTCGAACTTACCAGGTCATTGACCCCTACTTGTTATATGTTGATTAAAATTTTGTTATATGTTGATTAAACTTTTGTCATCCTTAAAACAATGTTCATATTGGATTCTTATGGCTCCCTTCTTAATTTTGACATGGTATATTTCTAGCATGTCTAATGGTATTGTTAGTATTTATAACTTGGCATTCCCCCTTTCATTAAATAAAAGTTCTTTTATGATATTGTTAATGGTAGAATTCTATTTCTATGTGTAGTCTTTATCATGCTCAGTTCTCACGAATTGAATCAGGCTAATAATTGTGAAAATGAAATATTATGAATATCGTAGGTAAAAAAAGGAGAGAGGATTTCTAGAAGTTGCTTTAGTTTTTCCTATAAAGTGCTATTGTATGAATGCTTAATGTGTAGTAGGACTTTGGAATGATAATTGTGGAGAAAATTTAGAAGGACAATGCCTTAGTATTTTTTTATATTTGTGGAGTAGGTTTTCCATTATTGACTGAAGCTAAAACTTATGAAATATTATTGTGAATGAAATAAAATGATTAAATGAATTGTTACGAGCATATTTTTGTATGATTGCAATGTTGAAAGATAGTTTATCCTTGATATGACCAATATTGTTTTACTTATTTAATCCCGAGTCAAACTACAATAGAATTTTTAGCCATCTTTGATTGTGTGTCGTCTTTGATAGGAAATTATGTTTCTATGTCTAGTTATCAAAAGGATAATGGTAAGAAAACTGAGTTATAACCTTGAGTTAGTAAACCCTTCTAGATTACGGCAATAACGTAATACTAGGTATCACCGAGTGGTTTTATAATCCATACAAAGGTTATACTAAAGAGAAAATATTATGATGTTGTTAACTTATAGACGAAGCAAAGAGTCTTAAAATGGAATAAAAGGAAACTATCTTCTTGTGTTAAAAAAGGATGTACCTTATTTCTCTTAATCTATACTAATAAATTATTCTTAGTGTTGATGGGATGTAAAATGATATTAAATGTTTAGTAATTTATGAGGTTGCAGGTTATGTTGAAAAAGATAAATGATCAAGGAACCAATAAATCCAACTTATCTATTATAAAACCTTATTTATAACTTTTTATGAATCTAATCAAGAGATGAATAGTTGATGCACCTACTTAATCCTTATTGTTTTATAAGTCTCAACAAACTTATGGTTAATGTCTTGTGAGATCATGAAGATGAATGCATATTGACCTTCATACCCCTAACCCTTGTGAAGGTGCATTGTAATCCTTTCTTGATTAATTTAACCGTTATGATCCTTGCTCAAAGGAATTTTTAATTCCGAACCTAAATGGAATTTTACCTTAGTTTGATCTTACACTCGCCTCCTCGTCATACAATGGAGGTATGAGATAAGATATTGTAGTTTGTGTGTGGGTAAATGGCCTTGTGTGTAATATTTTTCCTCTTAATAAATGAAAAAATCAAATAGGTAAATAATGTAACTTCAATGAATATTTTAAATGGGACTTACCGTAAGAATACATTATCATATTAGAGGAATCCTAGCAAGAGGAAAAATGATTTCTTGATTCGTATAACATGAATCTTATAGATCGTAAAGTCAGGTCTTGAAATACGTTTTTAGTAATTACATAATATTAAAATACTTTCACCATGGGATGCCCCTAACTGTAAGTTTTTTCTGTGGTTGGACTTGTATGTGATGTTATGTGGAAAAGAGAAAATTGATTTTTCATGTTGGGTGTTGTATGTTTCCTTGTTGCCTATTTGGTCAACATTGTGTCAAGCTTATTGAGAGTTGGTCGTAGCCCCTTTTGGTCACCTGTGTTGACATGTAAACTCCAAGTAAGTCAAAAAAAAGTTATCCTAGTTTTTAGGGTGTATATGTGTGTGTGTGTTTTAGCCATGGTGTTACACTTGGTATCAGAGTGGAGGTTCATGCTCTTGAACCTCTAGGACAAATTGGAGTTGTGATGGTGTTCCATGTTGGTGGTGGATATTGGAAGAGTAATGTGATATAATCATGATGTGAAGTATGCCATAATTATAATATTGTGAGCGCACATGTTATGTATGTCACTTAGTGCGTAATTGTTGGCATGTTGATGTGTTGGAGATGAGAGTATTCTTTCTCCTTTTCATGAATTCAATGAGAATTTGAGTGTGATGTACCATCTTGTTGTGTGTATGAAAGGAATGTTATTTTGGATTGTAGATTGTTGGAGCTTTTGGCATTATGTGATATAAAGGTGTATTAATTGCATGAAAAAATTGGTGTAAAGTGAATTTGATTGTATCTTGATGTCATCATCATGTTGTGAAGAAATGTGTATATCACCATGTCATATTGGAATTTATTGTAGGTTTTTATTGTGCTCATCATAGGTATAAATTGTGTAATATGTAATGGTACATGTCGAGATATAGGGACATATGGTGAGTATATGATCCCTATCATAAAGTGATTGCACTTTGGGTGCAACATATGGTAATGTGGTGTGTTGTAAACCATGAATGTTATGTATGTGATTTACCTTGTATATGTACCATGTGAAGGTGCTATGGTTAATGTGCGTGAACCTCCATTGTGTTAGTAATGTGCATATGTGTTATGTCATGAACCTTACACTAACCGATCCTAAGGGAAATCGGTAAAAGTGTATGTTTGGAGTGAGGAATTGTGTACCATGGGCTAGTAACTTGAGCTGACCTTCAATTCCGTAGATGATGACCTATGCTTCTTTCCTCTCTCCTATGTGGTTGTTGTATGGATGTAACCTAAGTGTAACTATGACTATGTTTATCCTTGTCGAAGTGGTGGTGGGATGATTCAAATAGAGATGATGACAATTGTACTATTGATATGTTATTTTGTGACTGAGGCTTGATGTTCCGAGTGCCAACAACTCATTGAGTACCCCCTTGGTGGCTAGATAAGGCCACATAGTCATCATAATGTGCTATTCTTATATATGTATTTTATTTGTAAATTGAACTTTTTATTTTATTTTTGCAAGGACCAGCAGTTTTCTTGATTGCCATGTTTTATATTTTTGGGCATTTCCTTAGTTTGTGGTATTAATATGTGGATTTTTGCACTAACTATGGCTACTTGGCCAATTGTTTTGCTTCGATTTGGATCTTCATTTAAAATTTTAAAATTTTACCGCCTTGCCCAAGGCTTGTACCATTCCACTTGGCATTTGAATCAGATTGTTATGTTGGTGCTATTGTCGTGATCTGTGGAATAGGGTCATGTGATGTACCATGGAATGGTGGGACCCATGGACCCGCTTTGTTGTATGGGGTATGCCCTAAGGAGTTATAGATAAATAGCAGGATGTCAAACCACAATTTATTATGTCACTTGGATTAGGGGTGTATGGACTCTATGTGCCTGGGGCATAGGCATACCAACCTCTTTGGGGGAGTAAAGGAAAAAATTATTTATTTATTACTACTTGAGGGAGGCATAAGAGATTTGTGTGTGTGTGTGTGATTGATGCTTCGGGAGGTGTGTAAAATTGTTATGATGTTTTGGTTGTGGTGTTATGATGTAGGTATTACTCATGTTAGTTGGATGTGTTTTGTCATGTTGTGGATATGGCATTGATTCCCTTGTTGACACTATGTACCTGTAGCTATTGTTAAGTTATGTGAAATCTTCATCTATGGAATGTGGAAATTTCTTGTTATTGTACTATACTTTTGTTCAGTATTATATGTTAATCATTGATGTGTTTCAAGTATGTTGTTATGTGGACCATGCATATTCTCTTCCATAATTTGATTAAGCTCTTGTGGTGTGGTACCATCATGAAAGTATGCAAAATTATGCCTATGAATCCTTAGTGTTGTGTATGACCCTAGTAGGGTGTTGTGATAATAGTTCATGTTGGGAAGCCACAAGAATGAATAAACTAAAATTATACAAAAATGAAAATTTAAAGAACTTAAATTAGGAATAATGTAAATGGAAAGAAACTAATGAAATAATGAATAAGAGGTAATTGAAAATCTTCATAGAACGTTGAAAATTAAAATTCTATCAAAATGTTTCTAAGGCTACCCCATGGCTATGCTTTAACGATTAAATTTTAACCATAGGGTGCACTTTCACCTTTATTTGTTCCTTTATGCTTACCACCTTTACTTCCTTCAATGTTATATCGCATCGAGGACGATGCTTTCTTAAGGGGAGGAGAATGTAATGCCCTATTTGACGTTATCCCAGTTCTTGCTCTGATGACCCGGTTGATAAGTGTGAGATGGTTATGTGTGTGCTCCCATTGACCGTTAGTTGACTTCGACCTTGTCGTAAAGAAGGATTAGCATCCTTCCTCCCCATCTTGTCTCCATGTGTCTTTGTTGATGCTTCTAGTGGAGGGCCTCCGCAGAACCCTTACGATTACCTTGTTTAAGGAAGATCATGTTCTTGAATCCTAGTAGGCAAATGGAATGGCAATTTGGTGCTTTAGGTGTTTTTGGTTAAAAGGAATATCCATAATAATAGTTATTTTAAATTATCGATCTTGACTATGACCACCATTATGATTATAATTTATAACTATTTTTAAGCTATAATAATAATAATAATAATAATGATATTATTATTTTAATTGTTGATCAACGATTATATTTTATTATTATTTTAATGTTGATTTTTATCAATATCATCATTAATTATTGTAGTGCCCACTTCCCTTTGACACCTTTTTTATTATTAGATACTATCGTTTGCACTTATGGATATATTATAGTTTTGATATAGCATGTTAGTATATATCGAGATATTGAACTATTATTGATTTGATTCTTATATGATGCATATGGACTACTGGAGACTTTTGTTGTTGATATTGATACACTTTTGACATGGTTATTTATCATTAATTCTGACATGTGATATATTTAGTCATTTTGAGTAGATCTTTGATAATTGGATTAATGTGATGATCATTTTTGACATGAATGAAATGTGGAATAGAAATGTGCTAGAAATTGTAAGTGATATTTTATTTTCATAGATGATATTAATTCGTATATAGTTGATTTCAGATTTATATTGCATATTTGACATGAATGTTTTAATGCGGCCATGAGGCCAAAGGAGGTATCCTCTGTTTTGTAGGTATATTATATTCACAACAACATCGGGGAGTGGAGACCAACCACATCGGAATTCGAGAAGAATCCAACTAGGGTCACCATGGCAACATGTAATTGTGTGTGTGTTAGAATTAATTGGTTAGGAGAAAATTGTGACCTAGGGGTCATGTGTTGTTTTGTTTTAATTTTCCCTTTCTATTATGTTAGTATGTGTTTTCTTTTAGTAGTGAAATATTTACTTGTTTTATTATTTAGATTTTTGGAATTGTGTTTACCCCTTTATTTTCATGGGTTGTAGTGTCTTAATTAAGCTAATTTAAATTTGTCTTAAACTAATTAAAGATGTGACTAAAAGGAGTTCATTTATTAGAATTAATTTACTCTTGGATTTTGTGTTGAGTGAAGTGTGTTTGAGTTTTGAGTGTAGCACACTCTAACCCACATGGGAAACTCGAATTTGGCCTTAGAGGCCAAATTTGGAAGCTTGTGGGACAAGTCAAACTTGTCCCACACCTCTTAAATGCCCATGCCAACCCTACCTATGGGTTGGGGGTCAAATTTAGGCTCTTTTAGGTGTTTTGGGGGATAAAAAGGTGAAATGTTAATTGCACTTTCTTTCAAATATTTAATTTTGTCCTTTGGGGAGTGGGCTTAGATGGAGTGTGTAAGGTTCTTGTCATTCCTCCAACCACTTATTAATTGTGCATTGGAATATGAGGTTGACCAAGTGATGTGGAGTGGAGAGGAAATGAGGTGGCATCCTACTTGGAGCCACATCATCCCTCCCTCTCTTTTCTCTATTTATTGAATTCTTGTTGCTTGTTTTGGGGTTGGATGATCATTTTTAGTCTCTTGAATTTTTGGAGAGTGAGAGGATTTTGAGAGAGTTGTGGATTTTGGAGCTTTGTGGATGCTTGCTTGATCTTTGGAGAGGCTTGGAACTTCATACTTGGAACAAGCTCTACCATGGAGAGGTAGGAGCTTCACCTTAGTTTAAATTATGTTATTTGTTTTATTGTATGTGTGTATATGTTGTGTTGCATGTTGTTGTCTCTTTGAAATGCTTGTTGGGTGTGGGTAGAATGCCTAAGTTGGGAGTGGGAGGAGACTATGGGGAGTTTTTCTTGTAGGGAGGCATAAGAGATCACTTTCTTGAGGAGGGAGTTTGGGTTGGGTGCCCCATCTAGTATGAGAATGCTTGCATTTCTTCTTGTTCTTATTATGAGGGAGCCATAAGAGTTTTGAGGGAGGCATAAGAGTGTATGGAGGTATAAGGGGTACTTGAGGGAGGCATAAGAGTTGATAGGGAAATTGTGTTTGTATTGGAGGCTTTTAGGTGGGCACCCATTCCCATTGGGAGGCATAAGTGGCCTCCCCATAGGTCTTACTCTTTTGGCTTTCTTGATAAGCCTTGTTATATTGTTGTTTATTTTTTCTTCTTGTTGAGTTGTTATTGTATTTGTAAATGGAATGAATGTGAAATTATTTGTTAAGTATTGTGGAAGCTAGTAGTTGCCATGAGTTGAGATCTTCTCCCATTGTAATGTGGTTGGGGCTCGGGGGCCAATGGAGAGGATGGATTCTCTTCTCCATTGGATATCTTGGTTGGGTGGAGAGTGTTGCCTCTCCCCTATCTTGTTGTGAATCAAGAAAACTTTTGGAGGAGCTACCTTGTTGGTGTTTGGAGCATTGGAGTCTTGTTGATGACCATGTGAAACTTCCTTGTATTTTACCCACTTAGAGTGGAAGAAATTGTAATAATGTATTCATTCTTGTATTTACATTTTGTATGGATTCCCACTTCAAGTGGAGGAAATTGTAATGACTTTGTAAAATAAAAAGTGTAATCTTATTGTTGTTATTGTTATTATAATTCATGTGGAAAGAAACAAATGAGAAAAAAGAAGAAAGAATGTTATTGAAAAGTTAGTTTGCAAAGAGAAAAGAAATTATTTTCTCCTTGTTGAAACCTTGAATGCATTGTGAGAAAAATAGTGCTTGTGTTAAAAGATTAAGCTATTTTTACAATGGAAAAGAAAGTATATTTTCATTAAGTTGTTATTGTATTATAAACATGTATTAAAGAAACTAATGTAGAGATTGTTAGAAGTTGAATTTGTTTACAAAATATTATTGTATGGAAAATAAAGTTAATATGGTTATTTTGAATGAATGAACATTGTAGTAAAATGAAAGAGGAAAATAAGTTAGATTTTATTGCATTTGGAAAGTTGAGTTTATATGAAGAAATGAAAAAGAAATAAAATAGATTATATTTCCTTTTTTGTTCTTGAAATGATAAGAAAGAATCTAGTTAAACAAATAGAAATTATTCTTGTAAGTAGATGAATTTTATTAGAAATGGAAACACTTTAAAATGACTAGAATTAACTAAGAAATGAGTAAATGAGTAATAAATCTCAATTCTAGAACTTTGAAATGAACAAAGACAACTTATAATGCATTTTTACATCCTTTAACAACTTTAAGTTTTTGTAAAATTCTCGGCATTATGGTTCTATTTTTTTAGAAACAGACCACCACCACCGTGTGCAAAATGGGTCCCCGTAACCACCGCTTAGGCTAAGGGTGGCGGTCTCAAAACCACCACCCAGTAAGGTGGTGGTTTTCAAAACCACTACTATATGGAGGGTGGCGGTCCACTGTTTGTCACCCAGGTCGGGGTAGTGGTCCCAGAACCACTTTGTTTGCTCTTGGCGGTGGTCCTGTCACTTATGATAAAATTCCATGGACCCATGCCTGTGCGTGAAATTTAACCAAATTTAACTAATTACTAAGTTGTAAAATTTAATCTAATACTACCAACAAGTAAAATAAAGATTGAATGCTTAGGAATGAGACAAAAAAACACTCAAATGGTGAATCTAAAAGCATTCTTTCATTTATATCAAAAGGGGTAGGGTTTGCCCCAAATTTAAAACCCAATACACTATAATCTTGGAATAAAAACTAGATTGGAGGAAGAAACCCCTCCCAATCTTTAAATGAAATAGATTACATAAATAAAAGACAAAACTAAGCTAAACCTAGACTAAATCTTCATGTAGAATCCTCCATGGCTTCTTCCCTTTTTGCTCCCATGGCTTCCTCCTCTCCAACCTGCAAATTTAACAAAAGAAAAAGAACCAAATGAGAAGAATAGAATGAGAAAAGGTTTTAATAGACTTTCATAAGGATTTTTAGGGCTATGTTGAGAACCCTAGGATCTAGTGGCTAAGATGGATTTGATCCAAGGGTGGAGAATTGACCCTACCTTTTTAAAGAAGAAATGTATTTTAAATGTTTAATTTAAAATCCTTAAGGGTATGTGTAGATGAATGAGTGGGGCCTTTTGATTGCCTAGGGGTGTAATGTTTCCTTACCCTTTTAAACCCTTAGTGTGTGTAGGAAATTTATTAAAGGATCTTTAAGCTATTAATGTAATGAATTTAATAATTGGCATAAGGTTAACCTTGTTAGGAATGAACTTAATCGAAAGAAAAAAAAATTAATTAAGTAAACTAATCCTTCTTACCTTCTTATAACGTATGATAATGTACCCTTGCTACATCCTTGTATCGTAACTTTCTCTTTTAACTAAAATAAAAAAAAATTAGTCACATTTTTAGGTTAAGTGTTTGGTTGAAGCGAGTTCCTAGAACATCATTTTTGCGGGCATTACACTTGGTATCAGAGTTGTGGGTTCAAATCTTGGACCCTTGGGCACACCTAGAAAACATGAAACATGAACATTTAACCTAGTGAAAATTGATTCTTTTAAATCTAGAAAACCACAATGTCTGATAATTGTATTAAATAGAAAACTTAGAAAACTGAAACAAGACCTAGAACAATGAACTAACTCTCACCTTGATCATGCAGGAGGCATGGATTAGGCGAGGGGTCTTTTCATATAGACCTAGATATACCACCGCTAGAGCAGGTTGTAGCGGCCATTCTACCTCAGATTTTACAGACACTTTAGGATATCAATGCCACTATATGCGGAGAGAGCCCTTGGGAGGATGATTTGCTAGACATGGCATGGAGCCATCAGTGGATGCCCATGTATCCCCTCGACACAACGAGGAGTATAGGGTAGAGAAATTTTCCATGCGAGAGTCGGCTAGGGCAGAGTCACCACAGAGAGGGCATGGGGACAAGATCTCAGGACATAGGGATAGGTCTCGGAGCCCTAGACAGAGGGAGGAGCATGCAGAGAGACCTAGGGGTCATCAGACATCAGCAGCAGACCATATCAGGGAGATCCTAAAGCTATGACCATCTCACTATTTAGGTGATACAGATGTTTTTAGGTAGAGGCTTGGTTGGTGAGCTTGAGCGGATGCTTCAAGCTCTTTCCTTATACTAGCAAAATGAAAGCTCGTGTTGCGATCCATCTTCTGAGGGATGGAGCAGGAGTCTTGTGGAGGACCGAGGAGCAAAAGCTCCATGTTGATTCGAGACAATCACCTAGGAGCTTATTTGAGGAGTGTTTTAGGAGCATGTATTTTCCTAGGAGGTTTATATAGCAATGGATAGACAAGTTTCACGACCTCCATCAGGCATCGATGACTATAGCCAGTATGAGAGTCAATTTCTAGACCTACTCCAGTACTTCAACTATATGTAGGATGAGCAGGTATAGATTCACAGGTTCATCTGGGGCCTGAACTTGGATTTGGGTTACGTAGTGTGCATTCACTACCCATGACACTAGCTGAGTCCATGGAGAAGGCATATATTACAGAGGAGACATGGGGGAAGACGCAGCAGGCTAGAGATAGAGTTTAGAGCCATATCTAGTAGATGTAGGATGGTAGGTCGAAGGGGTTAGTTCCCCTCCATGGGGTGGATAGAGTTTAGGACAGGCTTCATTCAGGCCACCACAGCAGCAGCGATAAGAGCACCCACCCACCTTACAACCTCCTCAGAGATTTGATGCACAGAGAGGACGGAGTATGGGGCCTCCTCCTAGGGGTCCCACCAGACACAGGGTGCATCGAGAGCTCAGTTAGTAGGAGCTCATCAGCAGAGACCTTAGCAGTCCATAGTTGGATCGTCAGGATCCATAGCTCAAACATCTAGAGTACCGGCTGGAGCTGCATCCCACTGGAGGGGACCAGGTAGCGTTTATGGTTGTGGTGTTGTTGGACATCATTGGAGAGATTTCCCACAACCCTAACAAGGGTAAGAGATGAGATCTCTGCTCGAGCCTCTTGTTGGTGATATGGAATGAGTCATCGGATCTATGCAACGGTTGAGAACTACCAGGATGAGCACCAGAGTACGTGATTGAGATGACATGTAGTATTGGTGGTATTTCTACCTCTATATTATTTGATTCTGGTTCTTCTGATTCATTTATTGCACCATCCTTAGTAGAGTGTTATAGGCTGGTGGCAGTTAGGTAGGGGTCATTGTTGGGATGTTGAGATGGCTTCTGGAGCCAAGATTTCTATAGACTCCTTAGTTAAGGAGTGTGTAGTGGATTTGGGACCCTTCACCACTACTTCGGATCTTCGAATCCTTCCATTAGGATCTTATGGTGTCATTTTGGGTATGGATTGTTGTCTACTCATAGAGCTAGAGTGGACTATTACCATAAGACTATTGCTTGCATAGATGATCTTGGAGTAGAGTCAATGATATCAGGAGTTAGGAGACCCATTTCCATTCACACCATCTCCGCTATGTAGCTTAAGTGGTGTGCGTGATGGGGTTGTCAGTTGTATGCTATTACGGTTAGTGAAAGATCGAGAGGATGAGTCTAGTGGACCATCCCTTGATGACCATCCCATCTTGAGAGAGTTTTCTGATGTGTTTCTAGGGGAGCTACTGGGGTTACCTCCCCATGAGATAGATTTCCACATAGATCTAGTTCCGGCGTAGAGCCTATCTCACGAGCACCTTATCGGATGACTACTCCTAAGCTATGTGAGCTCAAGTTGTAGCTTGAGGGCCTTCTAGAGAAGGGCCTAATCCATCCTAGTGTATCCCCTTGGGGTGCACCGGTGATCTTCATGAAGAAGAAGGATGGATCTCTATGGTTGTGTATTGATTACCGTTAGCTGAATAAAGTAACGATCAAGAATCGTTACCCCCTTCCACGCATTGATGATTTATTTGATCAGATGAAGGGGGATATAATTTTCTCCAAGATAGATCTTAAGTTAGGGTACCATCAGCTCAGGATTACGGAGGTGGATATTCATAAGACCTTCATTCATTAAGAGATATGGCCACTACGAGTTCACAGTGGTACCTTTCGGTTTGATGAATGCCCCAGCAGTGTTTATGAGTTTGATGAATGGGGTATTCAGGAATTTTCTAGATCACTTCATGCTCATCTTCCTTGATGACATTCTGATTTACTCACACACATGTGAGGAGCACAAGTGAGCACCTTCACTAGGTTCTTCAGTGTCTTCACGAGTAACACCTTTATGGAACTTGGAGAAGTGTGTGTTCTTTTAGACAGAGGTGTAGTATTTGGGCCACATCATTTAAGGGAAGGTATCACAGTCGATCCTTCCAAGATTCAAACCATCATGGATTGGCCAACACCCACTAGTGTGACCGAGGTGCACAGCTTCATGGGTTTAGCAGGATATTACAGGAGATTTGTTTAGGAATTTTCTTAGATTGTGCACCCCATCACTTCCCTTCAACAGAAAGGGAAGAATTTTATATGGTCATATAGATTTGATAAGGATTTCAGTACATTGAAGGAATGCCTCATGAAAACACACCTATTCTTGCTAGTGCCAGATCCTCAGGGTGAGTTCTACGTTTGCATAGATGCTTCTTTGGCAGGTCTTAGAGGTGTGTTGATGCAGGAGGGCAGAGTAGTTACCTTTGAGTCTTGCAAACTCAAATATTATGAGCTCAATTATCGACTCATGACCTTGAGCTTGCAGCAGTTGTTCATGCCTTAGTGCGGTGGAGACATTTTCTTCTTGGCCGGCTAAAGATTTACACTTAGGACTGATCACTTGAGTCTTCGTCACCTCTTCACGCAACCCAATCTCAAAAATTGTCAGAGGCATTGGATGGAGTTGCTTTGTGAGTATGACATGGAGATAGAGCATGTGAAGGGGAAGGAGAATGTGGTTACAGAGACCTTGAGTAGATGGAGACATGTGGCTATGGCCACCTCGGTGGGCATGATTTGGAGAAGATTTTGAGCAAGGACAGTTTCTACCTTGCAGCCAGAGCAGATATTGAGTCACAGAGACCCCTTGAGGGGAGATTTGATGGATTTTCATTAGAGAAGATGGCCTTCTTAGCACACAGAGGTTCGGATATATGTTCCTAGAGATGGAGGCTTGAGACATGACATTTTGTCGAGAGCTCATCGTGTGCCTTATTCAGATCCCGGGGAAGAAGATGCATGCCACCTGAGACATTGTATTTTGGAGAGGACTTTTGAGAGAGTGGCCTCATTTGTGTCACATTATTTAGAGTGCCGAGAGGGTTCTAGGCATCGAGCATCGCATCAGTAGCCTTCTCTATCCTCACACCATACCGGAGTGGAAGTGGGACACCATTTCCATGGACTTCATCATTGGGTTACCTATGTCGAGATACCACCACGACGCCATCATGGTCACGGTGGATAAATTGATGAAAGTAGCTCATTTTTCTCTGGTGAAGACCACCTATACAGCTAGTGTAGTGGCATGAGTATATCTTGATGAGATTGTCAGATTACATGGGATTCCATGGAAGATCATTTGCGACCACGATCCTTTGTACACTTCCCATTTCTGGACCACCATGTAGTATGCTGTAAGGATGAGGATCAATTTCAGCACAACATATCACCCTGAGATAGATGGACAGACTGAGTGGTGAATCAGATCCTAGAGGACATGCTTAGGATGTACATTATGGATCACTAGTTGAGATGGGAGGAGTATCTATATTTGGTGGAGTTTTCCTACAATAATAGTTTCCAGTTTGATAGGCATGGCTCCTTTTCAGGCATTATATGGCAGAGAGTGTAGGACACCTCTTAGTTGGGACATGATTGAGGACAGGGTTTCCCTTGGGCCAACATTATTACAGGATATGGAGTAACAGAAGTTACCTTGATCATATAAAGATTACAGGGAGGCGCAGGACAAACAAAAAGTATGCGAACCAACATAGGAAAGATCATAGTTTTGAGGTGGGCACAAAGGTGTTTCTTTGTGTCAGACCGCATAAGAGCCCTATCCATTACGGAAAAGGTTCTAAGCTTTCTCCTAGGTTTGTGGGTCCCTTTGAGATCTTGGAGCACCTCGGTCCCTTGGCCTACATCTAGCATTGCCACCTAGCTTGTCTCGTGTCCATGATGTGTTTCACATTTCTGTGCTTAGGAGATATATTTCTGATCCTTCTCACGTGCTAGATTGGACCACATTGCAGGTGTAGGATCAGGGGCAGGTGATGGTGGAGCCCATATGCATTATAGAGCATAGGACCCTTGGCCTTCACAATAGAGAGATTGATCAGGTTCGGGTCCAGTGGGACAAATATGATGAGATTGCAGCTACTTGGGAGGATGCTACATTGTTATGAGTGTAATTCCCACACTGTTCCAGGTGACTTCTAGGAGGAATTCAAATCTAAGGGGAGGGGGATGTAGTGCCCACTTCCCTTTGACACCTTTTTTATTATTATACTATTGTCTACACTTATGGATATATTATAGTTTTTGATATAGCATGTTAGTATATATCAGAGATACTGAAATTTTATTGATTTGATTCTTATATGATGCATATGGACTACTAGAGACTTTTGTTGTTGATATTGATATACTTTTGACATGGTTATTTATCGGTAATTCTGACATGTGATATATTTAGTCATTTTGAGTAGATCTTGATAATTGGATTAATGTGATGATCATTTTGACATGAATGAAATGTGGAATAGAAATGTGCTAGAAATTGTAAGTGATATTTTATTTTCATAGATGATATTAATTCATATATAGTTGATTTTAGATTTATATCGCATATTTGACATGAATGTTTTAATGCGGCCACAAGGCCAAAGGAGGTATCCTCTATTTTGTACAAGTATATTATATTCACAACAACATCGGGGAGTGGAGACCAACCACATCGGAATTCGAGAAGAATCCAACTAGGGTCACCATGGCAACATGTAATTGTGTGTGTGTTAGAATTATTTGGTTAGGAGAAAATTGTGACCTAGGGGTCATGTGTTGTTTTGTTTTAATTTTCCCTTTCTATTATGTTAGTATGTGTTTTCTTTTAGTAATGAAATTTTACTTGTTTTATTATTTAGATTTTTGGAATTGTGTTTACCCCTTTATTAGTCATGGGTTGTAGTGTCTTAATTAAGCTAATTTGAATTTATCCTAAACTAATTAAAGATGTGACTAAAAGGAGTTCATTTATTAGAATTAATTTACTCTTGGATTTTGTGTTGAGTGAAGTGTGTTTGAGTTTTGAGTGTAGCACACTCTAACCCACATGGAAAACTCGAATTTGGCCTTAGAGGCCAAATTTGGAAGCTTGTGGGACAAGTCAAACTTGTCCCACACCTCTTAAATGCCCATGCCAACCCTACCTATGGGTTGGGGGTCAAATTTAGGCTCTTTTAGGTGTTTTGGGGGGATAAAAAGGTGAAATGTTAATTTCTTTTCTTTCAAATATTTAATTTTGTCCTTTGGGGAGTGGTCTTAGATGGAGTGTGTAAGGTTCTTATCATTCCTCCAACCACTTATTAATTATGCATTGGAATAGGAGGTTGACCAAGTGATGTGGAGTGGAGAGGAAATGAGGTGGCATCCTACTTGGAGCCACATCATCCCTCCCTCTCTTTTCTCTATTTATTGAATTCTTGTTGCTTGTTTTGGGGTTGGATGATCATTTTTAGTCTCTTGAATTTTTGGAGAGTGAGAGGATTTTGAGAGAGTTGTGGATTTTGGAGCTTTGTGGATGCTTGCTTGATCTTTGGAAAGGCTTGGAACTTCATACTTGGAACAAGCTCTACCATGGAGAGGTAGGAGCTTCACCTTAGTTTAAAATATGTTAATTGTTTTATTATATGTGTGTATATGTTGTGTTACATGTTGTTGTCTCTTTGAAATACTTGTTGGGTATGGGTAGAATGCCTAAGTTGGGAGTGGGAGGAGACTATGGGGAGTTTTCTTGTAGGGAGGCATAAGAGATCACTTTCTTGAGGAGGGAGTTTGGGTTGGGTGCCCCATCTAGTATGAGGAATGCTTGCATTTATTTTTTTTCTTCTTATGAGGGAGCCATAAGAGTTTTTGATGGAGGAATAGGAGTGTATGGAGGTATAAGGGTACTTGAGGAAGGAATAAGAGTTGATAGGGGAAATTTTGTTTGTATTGGAGGTTTTAGATGGGCACCCATTTCCATTGGGAGGCATAAGTGGCCTCCCCATAGGTCTTACTCTTTTGGATTTCTTGATAAGCCTTGTTATGTTGTTGTTTTGATTGATTTTCTTGTTGAGTTGTTGTTGTGTTTTGTATGTAAATGGAATGAATGTGAAATTATTTTTTAAGTATTGTGGAAGCTAGTAGTTTCCATGAGTTGAGATCTTCTCCCATTGTAATGTGGTTGGGGCTCGGGGGCCAATGGAGAGGATGGCTTCTCTTCTCCTTTGGATATCTTGGTTGGGTAGAGAGTGTTGCCTCTCCCCCTATCTTTTTGTGAATCAAGAAAACTAGTGGAGGAGATACCTTGTTGGTGTTTGGAGCATTGGAGCCTTGTTGATGACCATGTGAAACTACCTTTTATTTTTTTTACCCACTTAGAGTGGAAGAAATTGTAATAATGTATTCATTCTTGTATTTACATTTTGTACGGATTCCCACTTCAAGTGGAGGAAATTGTAATGAATTTGTAAAAGAAAGTTGTAATCCTATTGTTATTATTGTTATTGTAATTCATGTGGAAAGAAACAAATGAGAAGAGAAAGAAGAAAGAACGTCATTGTAAAGTCAGTTTGCAAATAGAAAAGAAAGTATTTTGTCCTTGTTAAAACCTGGAATGTATTGTGAGAAAAATAGTGTTTGTATTGAAAGATTAATCTATTTTACAATGGAAAAGAAAGTATATTTTTATTGAGTTGTTATTGTATTGGAAACATGTATTAAGAAGAAAATGTATAGATTGTTAGAAGTTGAATTTGTTTACAACATATTATGGTATGGAAAATAATTTAATATGGTTATTTTGAATGAATAAACATTGTAGTAAAATTAAAGAGGAAAATAAGTTAGATTTTATTGGATGAAGGCAACTTGGTTCCTATTCCTCTTTCTCGATGCACACATAAAAATGCGAGAGGTTTACTCAAAAAATCCTAATCTAACTTGCGAGAGACGGGGTAAGAAGATGCATAAAAATAAACCTAAACTAACAAAGGTGATGCACCGAGGAATGAAGAAACACTGTCTTGCCAATAAACACAAACCATTAAAATGTAATGCAAGATCATGCACAGATAACCAGATTTGTAGTGAAAGATCAGGAGGATGCAAATGAACATAGAGAGGGTTGAGAATCATCCACAGACATGCATTATTTTCTCCAAATATTGATACAATACACTACAAAATGCCAAGAGGCAAAGTTGCATTACAGTTTTAGATGGGAGGTTTGAACTCCACAAATTCACCTGCCAAAGAGAAGAAGGGAGGGCAAAACAAGAATGTCCAACCTTTAGAAAGAAGCCCCTCCTTACAATTTATAGGAAGAATGAGAGAGAAAGAGAGAGGAATTCCAAATCTACCCCAACCACCTCTAGGTTGCATTTAATTCATCTCATTATGGCGGTAGGTGAGAACCTAGCAAACCCAAAAAATGGTGAATTGTATTTTGCATTTTTGAAGAACTTTTCTCACCCAATTAAAGATATCTAGTTGTAGTTGGATAGAGGACCTCGTAAGCTTTCCAAAAGTCCAACCTTGCGTGAATCCGAGCTCCCTGTGAAAAGTTATGGCCATTTGAATATCTGCGTCAGGGTTTGCTTTCTGTCGGGTTCGGGGTGTCAATGCTCAAAATGTTGCGCCTCCTGAAGATGCACCTCGGTGCATCCATCCTCATGTCAACATACTCTTAAGTGTGCCATAGGTGCTGAAAATTTGGTGTTGACACTTTTTGAAACACTTGTGCCTGTGCACCTTTTCATGTCACACTGCTTGCTGCCTGGCGCGACCATTTTTCGCATGTCGACACTTTGTGTTGTGCGCCCCTAGCCTGCGCCTTGGGCATGAATTTTTACATGTCGACACTTTGTGTTGTGCCCCTAGCCTGCGCCTTGGGCATGAATTTTCATGTCGATTGACACTTTGTGCTGTGCACCTTTTGCCTTTACTGCGCTTGGGCAATTTTCATGTCGACACTTTTTTGCTTGTGCGCCCATGGGCACAATTTTCATGTCGACACTGCGCCTGCTGCCTTGGCACATCCTTGGGTGAAATTTTCACATGTCGACACTTTGTCTTTGTGTGCACCTTTGTGCCTGCGCCTTGGGTGCAATTTTCATGTCGACACTTTGTTTTGTGCACCTTTGCGCCTGGGGGTGAATTTTCACATGTTGACACACCTTGTTTTGCATGCTTGTACTAAATGTCGAGTGCATTTTGAGTGGTAAATTTGAAATTCGAATATGAATAGCGGTTTTTCAGTTTCTTTGATTCCATATTCTTTTTTGTCTATATTTACCCGGGAGGATATATACAACAATTTGGTGACTCAACGGGATCACCTGCCTGCTAGGTAGAAGATCAGTGGCCTTTTAGCAATCCATTGGGCATGGAGTCATAAGCAATAACCTGAAACCAACTTGATCTCTGATCCCGAGCCTGATACCACAACTCCTTCTCTCGAGCATGCTGAACTATAGAAATTCAACCTGAGAGCAACAAAACCTGTGCCAAAGCACTTAGGGAAATTGAAACCTAACTACAACAAGACAATGTGCATCACACTTAGAGGAATTGAAATCTAGGCTAATATTTACAAGGGTAAACCTTTTCCTTTTAGTAGCAATGTTTAAGATAGATTCCGTTAACCGGAATCGGGAGTTCTTCTCCATCCAATGTAGACAATTGGAAGGCATTACTACTTTTACATCCGTGACCATGTAGGGGCCACTCCAAATGGCATCAAACTTGGAATGCCTTCCTGGTTTTGCTCTGCATCCCATTTCAGAACTAGGTCCCCTTCCTGGAAGGTCTTTGCTCTTGCCTTCTTATCAAACCATCTTTTTACTAAGGCTGATCCTTCTCAATCATCTAAACTACATGTTCTCTTATTTCTTCCAATTCCATCAACTCTGCATACCTGGCCTCCATTGGTTCGAACTCAGACAACTCCAACTACTTCATGAGCTCCAATGTTGGCAATTCTAATGATATAGGCAATACTGCCTCTTTCCCATAGACCAACTTGTAGGGAGAACTACCTGTAGACCTCTTTGGTGTTATCCTGTCAGCCCATAATGCTGATTTTAGCTTGGTATGCCATGTTCTTTGGTTTTCATCTAGAGTCCTTCTGATGATCCTTAGCAAATTCTTGTTCGTGGACTCTGCTTGTCCATTACCCTGCGGGTAATAATTTGAAGAGGTGCTCAAATAGATTCCATTCTTGACAGCCCATTATGTAATCTTGGAACCTATGAATGCCAATGCATTTATCGATATGATAGTGGCGGGCACACACAAACACTGTCACTATTCCTTCATAAAAAAGTCTAGTATGTTAGACTCATTTGCTTCTTTGAGCGCTACTGCTTCGGTCCACTTGGTGAAATAGTCCATTGCCATGAGAATCCACTTGTGGCCTTGGCTTGAGTTTGGGTTGATGACCCCAGATGAAGTCCAATCCCCATTGCATAAATGGTTGGTCAACCAAAATTGGGTGCAATGGAAGCTTCTAGTCTTTCTTTTCCATGAAGAGTGCACATTTCTTGCACTTTCTTATCCATGTATAGCAGTCATTGAACACTGTGGGCCAATAATACCCTGCCTTCATTATCTTGAGAGCTGTTACTCATGGGGAAAAATGTCCTCCAGAATCTCCATCATGAAAATCTCGTAACACCCTCTCAATTTGACCTGTCCCAATGCACCTCAATAGAACTCCATTGATGTCTTTCTTGAACAAAACACCATCAACAAGCACATATGGAATGGCTTGTAATCTAAAGTATCTCCTTTTTGCTTTGCTCATTTCTGGAGGGCATAGGCCTGCCTGTAGGAAGTGTATCATATTATGAGTCCAACAAGGAGTGGGCACATCATCATTTTCTTGTTCTTGACCATCCTGTAGTACCAAGACAGTCTCTTTTTCATCACCTGCTTCAACTTGCTTGACTCAAAGCTAGTTGTTCACATAGTCCTTTTCCACGTACTAGTTTTGTGACCTTGATCTTGATGTCATATTCCATGACACGGGTTATCCATCTGCACACGTTTCTCATTCAGATCCTTGTTTAGAAGGAAGTCCTTGACTCCCACATGAGAGACCAACAATTGGATCTTGTTGTTTGAGACTAGGTGCTTGAATTTCTTTAAGCTCTGATCACTGCAAGGACATGCTTTTCAATGAAAGAGTACCTATTTTCGTATTCCTCCAAGCCTTGACTGAAGAAAGCAACTGGTTGTTCTAATCCTTCTTTGTTTTGTTGTACCAGATTGCAGAAATTGTGTCTCCACCACCGAAGGCATATAGCATGAAGTCCTTGGAGAAGTCTGGATTGACGAGAGTCGGAGCTTGAGATATAGCCTCTTTTATTGCCTCAAAACTTGCCTTGCCTTCAGATGTCCACTTAAATGCCATGCTCTTCTTTAACATCAGTTATTGGCTTTACGAGAGCTGCAAAGTTTGGAACAAACCTGCGGACAAAATTGATCCTTCCCAAGAAGCTTTGAAGAGCCTTCTTGTGACTTGGAAATGGCAATGCTCGAATTGCTTCAACTCTTTCTGGGTCAATCGTCAACCCCTCCTTTGAAACAATATGGCCTAGAAGTTTTCCTTCGTGAGCCAAGAATATGCATTTTTTGGGATTCAATGATACCCCAAATCTTCTACACCTCTGAAATACCTGCCTCAAATGAAAGAGGTGATCCACTGCATTTTTGAGAATACAGTGATGTCGTCAAGATATATCAGAACTATTTTATTGATCAATCCCTTGAATGCCATATCCATTGCCCTTTGGAAAGTGGCTCCAGCATTTGATAGCCCAAATGGCATCTTCTTGTAGGCATAGGTGCCCCATTTGGTGGTGAAAGCCATCTTGAACTGGTCATCTTCTTTCACCATTATCTGATTATACCCTGAGTAGCCATCTAGGAGAGAGAATCTCTCCGAACCGGATACCACTTGCAATATTTGTTCCATTGAAGGAAGTGGGTAATGGTCTTTGAGAGATGCCCTGTTGAGGTCTCGGAAGTCCACACACAACCTGATTTCTCCGCTCTTCTTCTGACCGGAACCAAGTTTGCAACCCAGCTTGAGTGCTTGATCGGGAATATAATGCTTGCCTCTATTAGCTTGTTTAGCTCTTTCTTCATTAGAGGCTCAATGTGAGGGTTGACTGGTCTCTGCTTCTACCTGATGGGCTTAGCATCTGGATCCAATTCTATGGTATGTTGTGCCAACTTTGGATTGAATCCTCTCAAGTCTTCATAGCTCCAAGCGAAGACATCTGGAAATTCTTGGCAAAGTTGTATGAAATCTGATTTCTCTGCTTTCAGTGGCCACTTTACCAATTTGAAGTGTTTTGCCTTCCCCAACCAGAATTGGCTCTGAATCTTCTCTCTTGACCTGTATGTTAGCCTTTTCCTTACGGAACTGGTCGTTAGGGTTGAAGATAGACTCCAATGTTACTAAACCCTTAGGAAGCTTGTTTGTCCACATACACTACTACTTGATCCCCATCTACTGTTGCTCTAGTCTGTCCTGATTCCTAGCTGAGAATTCAGCCTCTTCTTGTAAAAAATTGATGATCTGTTGATCGTTCTCAAACACCTGCCAACTTGTGTTATTATCTGGAACTACTTGGCCTCACAATCACATGGATATGTGGTTGTGTTTTTCCCTTTGATGTTGTCAACCACATCAAATGTTGCTCCAACTGCTGCGAGCCTATCTGCGGCTTCATTTTTCTTCCTAGGTATGGACACGATGTTGAAAGCTTTGAAATCCTCAATGAGGTCCCATACCCTGTTCTTGTAGTTCTTCAGTAGGTCATTCTTTGTAGCATGTTGTCCCTTGACTTGGTTGATGATTAGCTCACTATCTCCAAACACCTGCAAGTTCTTTATGCCCTTTTTCCTGGCCCAATGAAGTCCATGAATCAAGGCCTCATATTCAGCTGTGTTGTTTGAATAGGAAAACTGGAAATGGAAAGCTGAATAATATTTGATGCCTTGAGGTGAAACAAGCATAACTCCTCCTCCTGCACCTTGCCTACTCCTTGATCCATCGAAAAATAACTGCCATACCTCATTGTCATCCTTATGGTCTGTTTGGTGATGCTAGGAATAGGCTGGTTTTCTTCATGTATGCAATAGACTCCTAGCTCAGATTCTTCTACTTCTTGGTAGGGATCAAAAGCATGTACCTTGCTTGCCCATTCATCAAGAGTCAAATCTAGGATGCTTCCAACTTTGGTGTCGACTTCTTCATCTGTGCTTGGATAATCTTCTTGATCAAATGTTGAATAGTTGGCATTGATTTGGCTTGGAGTATGAGGCTCAATGTGAAAGTTTGCAATTGGTTCGGATCTGATTGTGACCTTAGTACCATATCTTGTTCTAAACAACATGTGTGACCAGTCAGCAGATAAGTAGCCTCCATTCTAGGCTGTGAAATCCCTTGATAAGCATAGGGCAAAGAGTGGTGGCAAATCTATCACTGACACATCTTGCAAAATGGTAACGTTGGGGCATGCATGCAAGGTAAGATTCAAACCTTTAATCACTCCCACCATTGCTACTGTTGTCCCATCCAATTGCACTACCCCCTTTGATATGACTTCATATTGGAGACCCAGCTGATCAGCTATTTGCTTGGGCATGACAGAACTACTTGCCCCAGAATCAATCATGCAATTGTGTACTAGTTTATCCCCAATGATTAATGAAACATAGAATGGAGGGTTTCAAAACTTTACCTTGTTGTCCTCCATGATTCCCTTCAGGCTGAGCAACATTTGTGAGGACATTCTCTTGCATATGGACCTGCTGGTTTGAAGTTGACCAATTCTTCATGGCAGCTTGTAGAAGATCTCTTTGGCCTAGGATGGATAAAGATTCCCACATTGATATATTCACATTTGTCTTCTTCATTTGATCAATGATGCTAAATGGGGATGAAACATCTCTTTGTTGTCCTTTAGCTTTGCACATTCCTTTCTTGCACATGGGCAGCAACAGCTTGGCATTTGAGTTGGCTTAGAAGGTGGTTTGGGCTGTCCTTGCGTGTTTGGAACTGTATTTTTCTTACCAACACCTTGTGGAGTGATGGAAGGTTGTAGATCACTTGGAGCCAATGACTTCCCTTCACCAATATTCCTCTTCTTTGATCTTGTGTTAGCTGCTACACTCTGAGAAATTGTTTGATTCATGCCACAAAAATCCTCAGCTTGCCAATTCACAAGTGCGGTATCATTTGGAGTTGTGTTTTGCTGAGATGTCCCTTGTTGCTGATTTGTTTCTTGACTCACTTCACCCTCTACGCCAGTAGTTGTCACCATCAAGGCTTGGTTCAAAGCACCATTGAAGCACATAGATTGGTTGTGAGGTTCATTGCATGGGAAACACCAATCATACTCTTGAGCTATGTTGTTTTGCACTGGCACTAATGCTTTAGAAGCAGATGCAACATTGGGGTTATAGGGCTGAAATGGTCTATTGGCGGGAGGCCTTACTTGGCTTTGATTTGCAGCTGGATTGGGTGGCCTATTGGGCTGGTATGGTTGCCTATTAGGTTGAGCTTGAGGCTGATAAGAAGGTCTAAAGCTTTGGGCTTGCTTGCCTCTTGAGTGTAACCAGCTCATTTCCCAAATTTTGCAATTGTTTCATGACCTCTTGGAGTTCATTTGAAGCACTAGAGGATGAAGTAGAAGTTTCATTTGAACTTTGATTTCTAGGAGTGGGAATAGGAGCCAAAGTGGGTGCTTGACTAGTGCTTGGATTTTCTAAGTTTGGATACAAGGGCATGGGAGGCCTAGGAGCCAGCTTACCAGCTTGAATAAGACAGTTTTCAGCCCTAATGGCAATGCTATAAGCAGCAGGTAAGGTTGTGCCTCCCATAGATTGAATTAACATAGAAATATCAGAATTCAAAGCCTTAAGATAATATAGAAAAGCACCTTCAGCTGTTGGCCTAATGGCCACTGGAATCCTATCCCAAGACCTTTGAAATCTGAAGTTGAAGTCAGTCAGTTGCTCATTGGGAGCTCTCTTGATAGTTGTCAATTGTTCTAGTAGAGACAAATTGTCTCCCTTTTCTCCAAACTGCTCATGGAGAACTATGCATAACTGATTCCAATTTTGGATAGAACCAGCTCCAAGGCTCCTAAACCATTGCAATGCCTTCCCTTTGAATGAAGATGCCAACAATTTGACAGCAACATCCATTTCATTTATCTCATGGATTGCACAAATGTTAGCAATGTCTTTGACATGATCACCAGGAGTGGTATGATTTTCTCCAGTGAAAAATGGAATGTTCTTCAATGCTGCAATTGGAACTGGATTCTGTGCATTGAGGGCAAGTGGGCTGCTGCCAGTGAAGTTGACAAAAGGGTTTTGTTGCACCATTCTGATTGGCTTGAGAACCCTTGTTGATTGGATGAAAGGTCTACCAGGTGGAGGGGTTGATAAAGTCCTGTTAGGTGGAGATGGTGATCTTTGTGGTCTTCTTCCTCTCCTTCCTCTTCCTAGTGATAGCTGCAAGTAGACAAATAACCCTTCTTCTCGAGTATCAGACCTGGTTCAAATTCTTCTCATGTGCACAGGCAAACTTTTGTGCTTTGCTATACCACTTGAATTCTATCCCTTGGAGTCACCAGATGTGTTGGGAAATGAGCCTCAAAAGGCTAGATTTTGCCAAGTTACACACCAAACCTAACAATATTAAAAATAGAATTTAAAACTTTGAAGGACCCGAAATACAGTTCTTCATTCGGTTATCGGGTCTTGTTGTGCAACTACTAATCCCCAAAAGGTATAGGTGAAACTCAGGTCATGCAAGGCAACTTACAAAACCTGAAACACACTGTGTCGGAACTTGGGACATGCTCAACACCTAGGAAAACCCAAAATACTAAAAACTATGAAATTTTGAAAGTCAAAATCTCAAAAATCTAAGAATACCCTTTTGAAGATTATCCCCGATCTATCAACTGGTGAAATTTTGACTTGTTTTGAGCAAGTTAAGCCCTTGAAAATCGATTTCAAAGTTCAGCCTGGAAGGTGAAAAAAATATGAAATTGTAAAACTTGTAATTTCTAAGTCCAAATTTCTTGAAAATTCCTTCAAATCTTGTGGAATGACCTCTTGGTCCCACCGGGCATGCCAAAACTATTGATGGCAAATCACAGCACCCCTGAATGTCTGCAACTCGATGGGTTGAGACTCTCAGTGCGATTGCATAACATGGAGCTTTTCCCAAGTGTGGGACCTTGTGAATCGGGAAAGCTCTCCGGATGAAGGCGGTTCCTATTCCTCTGTTCAGATGCACACATAAAAATGTAGAGGGTTTACTCAAAAACCTAATCTAACTTTCCAAGGAGACAGGGTAAGAAGATGCATAAAAATAAACCTAAACTAACAAAGGTGATGCAGGAATGAAGAAACACCTGTCTTGCCAATAAACACAAACCATTAAAATGCAATGCAAGATCATGCACAAATAACCAATTTGTAGTGAAAGATCAGGAGGATGCAAATGAACATAGAGAGGGTTGAGAATCATCCACAGACATGCATTATTTGCTCCAAATATTGATCTGATACACTACAAAATGCCAAGAGGCAAAGTTGCATTACAAGTTTTAGATGGGAGGTTTGAACTCCACAAATTCACTGCCAAAGAGAAGAAGGGAGGGGAAAAACAAGAATGTCCAACCTTTAGAAAGAAGCCCCTCCTTACAATTTATAGGAAGAATGAGAGAGGGAAGAGAGAGGAATTCCAAATCTACCCCAACCACCTCTAGGTTGTATTTAATTCATCTCATTATGGCGGTAGGTGAGAACCCTAGCAAACCCAAAAAATGGTGAATTGTATTTTGCATTTTTGAAGAACTTGTTCTCACCCAATTAAATATATCCAGTCGTAGTTGGATAGAGGACCTCGTAAGCTTTCCAAAAAGTCCAACCTTGCGTGAATCCGAGCTCCCTGTGAAAAGTTATGGCCATTTGAATATACTGTCTGGGCACTTTGTCGCATGTCTACGCCTTGGGCACAAATTTTCGCATGTCGACACTTTGTGCCTTTGTGCCTCAGCTTTTTCCTTGGCGTGAATTTTCGCATGTCGACACTTTGTCTTGTGCCTCTAGCCTGTTCCTTGGGCGTAAATTTTCACATGTCGACACTTTGTGTTGTGTGCCCCCAATTCTGCACTGTCGTGCGTAGGCACAAATTTTAACATGTTGACACTTTGATTTTGAATATATTTACCTGGGGGGAGATATATACAATGGAGCTTCTCTTTTCGAAATAGGACCGCCGCCTTGTGGAGAATGGCGGTCTAATAACCGCCGCTCAGGCTAAGGTGGTGGTCTCAAAACCGCCGCCTAGTAAGGTGGAAATTTCACAACCACCACTCTGGAGGGTGGCGGTCCACTGTTTGTCACCTAGGAAGGGCGATGGTCCCAGAATCTTGTCTACTCTGGGCGGTGGTCCTTTAACTTATGACAGAATTCTGCAGACCCATGCATGTGCATGAAATTTAACCAGATTTAACTAATTACTAAGTTGAAAAATTTAATCTAATACTACCAGCAAGTAAAATAAATTTGAATGCTTAGGAATAAGAAAACAAAGCACTCAAATGGTGAATATTAAAATATTTTTCATTTATATCAAAAGGGGGTAGGGTTTACCCCAAATTTAAAACCCAATACACTATAATCTTGGAATAAAAAACCAGATTGGAGGAAGAAACCCTCCCAATCTTTAAATGAAATAGATTACATAAATAAAAGATAAACTAAGCAAAACCTAGACTAAATCTTCATGTAGAATCCTCCATGGCTTCTTCCCTTTACTCCCATGGCTTCCTCCTCTCTAACCTGCAAATTTAACAAAAGAAAAAGAACCAAATGAGAAGAATAGATTGAGAAAAGGTTTTAATAGACTTCCATAAGGATTTTTAGGGATATGTCGAGAACCCTAGGATCTAGTGGCTAAGATGGATTTGATCCAAGAAGTGAGAATTGACCCTACCTTTTTAAGAAGAAATGTATTTTAAAAGTTTTAATTTAGAATCCTTACGGGTATGTGTAGATGGTTCAAAGTGGGGATTTTTGTTTGCCTAGGGGTTTAATGTTTCCTTACCCTTTTAAACCCTTAGTGTGTGTAGGAAATTTATTAAAGGATATTTAAGCTATTAAGGTAATGAATTTAATAATTTAGCATAAAGTTAACCTTGTTAGGAATGAACTTAATCAAAGGAAAGAAAATATTTAATTAAGTAAAATAATCTTTCTTACCTTCCTATTGAACGTCCGAGTAATGTGCCCTTGTTGCATCCTTGTATCGTAACCTTCTCTTTTAGCTAAAAAAATAAATATTAGTTGCATTTTCGGGTTAAGTGCTTGGTTGAAGCAGTTTCCTAAAACATCATTTTTGCGAGTGTTACAGAAACAAGCTTATCATTAATCTATTCTATTGTTTTGTTGGTCGCTTCTGTAGAATGAGCCTCGATTTTTGTAAAAGAGGAGGAGTTTGTTTTGTTGGTGGCGCCAAAGTTAGGGAGTAGTGTTCATGTTTAATAATTAATTAAAGGCTTCAGCCACCGCATTCCACCTTGGCCGACCAATCCTTCATGCATGGGTTGTTTTAATTGCTAAATTTAAGGGTGAATTTAATGTGCCCTCCCCACCGACCTTGCCTCTCTCTTTTGATCATTATGTACCTTGCTTGGCATGAAGGGATGGGGACTCTAATTGCTTGTTTTTGGTTCCTTGTTTGGCTGGAGGTGGGTGGATTTGATGGCCACCTACCATTTCCTTAATCCTCTTTAATTCTACCATGTTTGGCCTTGCTTTGTTGGTATATACACCAAATGGAGAGATGGTCACATAATTTATTTTAATTGTTTTTTATTTGAAAATATACTTTGAAATTTGTTGACTACATACACCAATCTTCCCGACCATGTGAGTTTCTCTGGTGAAGGATTACATTTGGGGGTTGTTGAAAAGGATTTGAAAATTTCATATAAATGCTTTTGGTAGTGGCGCTACTTGTTATTATTAATGTTTTAAATTAAAATTTTTCCTTGGTTGTTATTGTAAGCTACTCACGCCAAGTTAGACTGGTTGGGTGAGAAATTTTGGTGGGGAATCTTATGTAGGAGTGTGTGTAAAACATCTGAAATGCCTTTTTCATTTTATTGTTGACCGCGTGAACCTTTTGGATGGATTATTGTTGGTTCTGTCTAACAATGCACCGAACTCCGGAAAATACTATTTGGTGGTTTAGAGCTTCCTAGCTTTGTTGCATACCCTTTCCTGTCCCAAAATGTGAGCCGTACATTGTGTTTGGACATCCAACAAGTAAAATGTGGAAGATTCGCCAAGTTTTTTGTATCAAGGGCCCTGCGATGCGTTGAACATGTGGAAGCTTTTACTAGGCATGATAATTTCTACCCATCTGACTTCTATGCTAACTTTAACCATAGCATGAAAGTTATTTGCTTTTATTTAATCAAAGTTGTTGTTACTTGGAGTTTATGGTGGTTTTGCAATCGTTTCTCATCCTCCAGCTCTATTTTTTAGTGTCTTTCTTGTGTTAGTTGTTTCTTAGGATGATTTCTTGCTAGATGTGGGTTTACAAATGGTCTTGGCACATGATTTTCACTTGTTCTTGTTGCTGCATGGAATTATATCTCTCATCATCTTCACTTTTCTCTACAAAATGATAGGATATAATTTGTATGATTGATGGTCATGTTATGGTTTTAATACAAGACGTTTTTCCAATTTGTGAATCTAGTTTTGAATCGTGTTGGGTTCAGTTAATATAATTATGAATTGGGTGGTTATGGGTGCTTATTGGTCTACATATTCCACTATCTATTTCTTTTCTACCTATATCTAAATTTGTATGGGTATTATTCGACCTAGGATGTGTGGAGTTGTAACCTGCTAAAGTATTGCAGATGTCATAGAACTCGGCCAGCATATGCACTACGTGAGGTTCTTATTTTTGTATATATGTGGGTTAGTCCAATCCTTAAAACTGGGACGTTTTTGTTTACATGGGTTCTTAGAATATGGGATATATTTATCATTCTATTCAATAAAGGCTCAAGTATAAGTTTCAGCTTTGTGGATACATATTGTTAAGATCTACTGTCATTTATGAAATGGGTATAAAATATAATTACAAATTTTTGCTATGGTAGAAGTCAATGGGTATTTTACCCAAACTGTGCTCTGGTGATTTTATTCGAAACTTATGGTTTAATAGAAATTGACACCTTGGGGTTAGGTGATTTGGTTTGAGTCACTACTACATGGGGCCCTATTTTGAGACAAAAGTTAGAGACAAAAGTTTACTTTCGTCTCTAACTTGGTTTTTCGTCTCTAAAGTTCCTTTCTTTTAATTTTTAATATTTTAAAATAAAATATTCACTTTGTTGGTAAAGAATGCCAAATCAATCGCTCAATGGATTTATCCCTAAAGCTAATTGGAACCAAATCGATGGTGGCAACGCATGTAATACTGGTATGTCTCAACAGGAACAAATTTTTGCAAAGGGAGTTATGACGATTAAAGAGTGGATCATCCGATACGGCTTGTTCCCGCTCCAATCCCCTCATATTCTACACTCCTGTCTTGAGCTAGTGCTTGTTTCCCAATATTTCTATTTCATATTTTGGGGTTTTTTTTCAAGGGCAATTGCTTTGGATCGAGTTCCTTCTATTTGAGTGGTGGTCTAGGCGTTGTTGATGGTGGGGAGGTGACCAAATATTAGGCCCTATAATCTAGACACCAAACACATTGCAAAACATGTTCATCGAATCCAAAGTCACTGTGGTTTCATGTGGGACACTCTGCAATCCCACTATGTTGATAAAAATCGGGCTTAAAACCCAAACATAGGGCACAATCTTCATCTCCATCCATTTTAAATGGTGTGGGGCTATTTCCTTGAAACACTAGCCACCATTGAAGGAAAGAACTTTGAGGGGCCAATCATGACAACCATGTGTCTAGTCCCTGACCCGTCTAGTTACTGGGCCATAATACAAATCCCTTCATTGCATTTGGGTTTGTTTTCTGTCGTCATGTCATGGATATCTGCTCTGGATATGAAGAAAAGAATGTCTATATTCTCCAGAACCACCCATATTCTTTCCCTGGAAAGAGAAAAGGGCTCAATGTCCAAATTCTCTGAACTATCGATATTCTTTCTGCCAAAGACAAGGGCTCAGGCACCGTGCGATCTCCACGATGAAAAGAATCTCCACAACGGTATCGAAAAGGTTCTAAGGATTCTTGTCACTGCGGGGGCAGAAGAGATCTGGATGCATCACTTTAATGGTGAGCGTTTGAAGGTGGAGGGTTTGAGTCCGTGGAAGGTGGAGAGATTCATAAAGCGTGCGAGCTCTAGGGGGTTGAGGGATTTGTGTATGCCTTTGTGTTCTATGCATCAAATGAGTAGCTACAAAATGGGGGTGGATGAGCATAGTTCGGTGGTGGATTGGAGAGGAGAGATGTGGGAAGTGGAGGGATTTCTTTTTGTGGGTGCGAGCATTATTCCCATAGCTTTGAGCATGAAATCTGCATCCCATGGTTACTGTATAGGTTTGAGACATACATTTATATTCGCCACTATGGTTTTTTCTTTTCATGTGCTATCCTAGCATGTAGCGAAAAGGAAATTAGGGCCCCTAGAATTTATAGTACATGTAACAATTTAGGGGCAACTGGTTTTTTGATTATGCTAGAGTGATTAATATGTAAATGTATTTATTGCAAACCGTGTGTATTAAAAATCTTGTCCATCTTTGTATTTTCATAGACTACAAATGGGAGAGACTTTCCTAAACTAGAATAATGGAGTTATTCTGGTGCACAAATCATTATTGTGGTTGCAATTCAAATCTATATATGCTCTAGAGACGACTGTATTCACATACACATTTATGAAAATGGGTCATTCAAATAGTTCTAACTCTCTCCAGAGGCCCGTGGAATGTAAGTAATTTAGTTAACCATGTAGAGCATCTGATTTTTACATCCCATATTATTTTTTTCACACTAAAATTTCCTCTCATTGATGTAGGGCTATGTTTTGTAACACTTTAAAAGGGATTTCATTGAAGTGCGGGTATGTAATAATTATTTAAGCACTTGTATGGAAATATCTCACCCATCTCTACTCTGTTTTTTCCATTTCTTACATGCGTTTTCATGTTACTTCTCCTTTCTATAATGGTATTTGGGAAGGTGATGAAGTGATGACAGGGCTTAAATGGCTACCATTTAGGTATACAATAAAGAGGACATATATAATATGAATCCATTTGTGATCTGATTTTGGAAGCAAAATCTATAAAGTGGTGGTTAGTTTTTTTTAAGTTATAGCTTATATTCCTTGTTTTTGTGTAATAAAAACTATAACTTGTATTTGTTTATGAGTTTGCAATTGATTAGCTTTTGTAATTTAAACAAGAGGAAATCAATCATGTCGATAGACATTGAGATTAGTGATGCACATTGGGATGAAACATAATATGTTCCTTCTACCATACTTCCGGGCTATCCAAAACTCCTTTTGTTGGTGATAAAATACCGTCATCCCGCATTGTTGTTTGTCATGGCATTGCACATGAAGGTAGGATTTGTATTTTTTCCATACTCTAGAACTATTTTGTGTTTACTTTTTTATTTCCATGTGTAATGACCACAACATCTTACAAAATTCCTCTATCCTTTATACTTTTATGGATTTCCATACCTGTTTCAAAGCTCGCATTTTGGCACAGGAAGGTAGGATCTTGACAAAGGTTGTGAAATTTGGCTTTAAATATACCAATTACATTTGCTTGAAACTTTCTAAAGTCTTTTCAACAAATCCATTTTACAAATAACCTGCAATCAATGTTTTCCATGCGAGCACATCTCTTTGAGGCATTTTGTCAAATATACATCTAACAAAAATTCTCTTCCATTATTCTTTGATAGTTGTCCATGCCCTTCTCTAAAGTTCCCACTTTGACAAAGTTGGGAGGATGCTGGAAAAGGTTGTGAAGTCTAGCTTTACACCTACTAATTGAATTTGCTTGAAAGTTTCCAAGGCCTTTTCAACGAACTTATTTTTTACAAATCCTACAATCATTGCAATCCATGAGACCACATTATTTTCAAGAACTTTTTTGAGGAGTTCAAATGCTTCCACTAGTGGTCCCATTGAAAAATGAAGCTTGTTAACAAATATTGGCTTAAATGCAACCCATAACCTCATCCAGAGTGAACAAACTAGTTGGGCATTGGTGGCTGTGAGTGTGGGTTGTAGAAAAATACTATCCTACTTCTATATTTCAAACATACAAGTATGGATACTCAAAAGGTACATGTGTATTCAAACTTACGCAGAACATGCATGCCTCGAAAATATATCTCGAAATCAAATATTGCACCAATTTTTTTCCCATATGTTTAGCCAATTATTAACATATATTTAAGGATTTACATGACGGAAAAATCATTATTACTATGCAACCAAAATAATTCAACAATTTAGTAAGAATTTGATAAACAAGAAGGCCTTAATATTAGAAAAAAGCAAGTTATTATTGATGAATGAAGATGGTTAAGTTGTAACTAGATAAGAAAGATACCTATGATGTGAGGTTCACAGGGAAGGGAAGACATGAGAGGAATCCAATCCATGCATGTTGTAAGTGAAGGGCTAAATAGATCCACTTACTCACAGGGAACGACACAGAGTGTACAAGTATGTCAATGATGGGATAGAATCTGTGCATTTTCCCAATTATTTTTTGGCCTTCCCAAAATTTTGACAACTACACACTTGCATGTTGTTATGCCATATTAATTCACTAGATAGTGTTACATTTATTAGTATAACATTGTGTGTGATTCTTTAAATCATCGCCATTTTATTAGAACTTAAGGATTTGATATTGAAATTTCATGGGAGGTCACATTAAAAAATGAAGCTCCTCTACATAGAAAAGAGATCACAGAGGAAACTGTATAATTTAATGGAGGCCATGGATCGTAATCTGTGATGAAGTGGTGATGTTCTTTGTATATTTTGATTAATGACCAAGATATCACATAAGACTCAAGTCTCACAGCTGTAGGAAAATTAATGAGCGGTTGGTTCCAGCGGTTTGAGCAGTTGGTTTCGAAGCCCCACATGGTATGGGTTGCCACATTTCACATTAATGTAGAATTGAAGTGACCAAAGGACATTCCCAAAGATGGAGACATTCGAGAACCTTCGATGATATTTTAAAATAGATTTTTGTCACTATTTGGAGGTTGATTGGTTGATCACATTTATTGGTTGTACAAGAGACTTTCATGTTGGAAGGTAGGAGAAAAATCTCAAATGATCCTTTGTATATCAGAAATGGAAAATAGAGTGGCTTGAAGGAACTTAGCTTGGAGAGAGAGGGGAAATTATCATTGTAAAGTCTATAACACATTATCAATCCACGGATAAAATTTGAGTGTGTAATAAATAGTTAGGGAAAGAGTTATCTTGTAATGTAAGTATCCTTCATTAACTCAATTTAATAAAGATAGTTGTTGTTATTGTTGTTTTTTTGTAACTCTTAAGTTTGTATAATATAAGGTAGTTGTTCACTTGACCTTTTAACTATCACTACATAAAATTGTATCAAAACATAGAAGATAACTCTTGTAAAAAATAAAAGAAAAGAGGAGAGATTATGAAAAAAAAATTGTTTTCTAAAAAACAAGATGTGGATAGAATATAGAGATGAAGTGAGGAAAGAGTTAATGAGAGTGTATACACATATTCTAACTTTGGAATATAACATTTGGGTAGAAGATGTTAGGATTGATTGTTATTAGTTTTGAAAAGAGTGAGGATCAATGGTGGTACTGCAACCACAATAAGCACTTGAATGGGCATGGGGGGTTCATTAACTAAGTGGTATAATACCATGTCCATTCATATTGAGGTATTAAAAATGGCCAAAAAATAGCCCAATATACCGGTATGAGAATGGGGGTGGAAGGGTTTCATTTTTTAGTATTTATAATTAGGTATTGGGGATCAGGTATAGAGGCAGGAGCTAGGAGGGGAGGAAAAGTCACAACAAAAGGCTTCTCATCTATATGTCATTCTCGGGAGCTAGGAGGAGAGGCAAAGGCGTCGAGAGGGGATTTGGCTAGAATGCTAATTTGGAGCTTAATCCCTATTTTTAAGCTCAGAGATTAAGAAGAGGATTAGCCTATGGATGGACTTGTTGGATGCTAATTTCCACTCTTGGAAGGACTAGAATTTCTTAGCCCTTGAGTTTACCCTTTGCTCGGCTGATCGACCCACTATATTGGAGATTTAGAACCTCATCCCGCTGGAGAATCATTTTAAGATGAATATTGATATGAGTGGGCCCATTTGGCGAGATTGGAGATGGAGCTTTGGTCACCTCTTAGCTCAATATGACACCCGTTGTCTCTACTCCATTATTCATCAATGCAGTGCTTTTGGTCTTGTTCTTAATGTAGATGGGTGTCTTGCAATGTGAAGCTTTGTCAGTTCGTCGGTTGCATGGTGTATGGTCGGTGAAGGTTTTGTACAAGATACGGGTTTTTGCTTATTGGTGATCTATCAAGGGTTTCCTTTCAAGGATGGTATGCTCAAGACAGGCCTTTCTGATGGTTGTTTCCCTATCTACCATAGTCTATAAACAAGGTGAAGCAACTCTTCTGGGACTGCTCCTTTGTGAGATCTTGTTGGAAGCTTATTCAGTCCGAGCTAGCAGCCATCCTACAGGGAAGTCTTCACTAGTGGGTAGTCCTATTTGGTGACTCCATATATTATTGTGTGGATTGCATACCATTGGATGATTCATTGTTGCTTGGAAAAGGCTTGTCTCAGCTTGGTGGCAGGGCATCTAGAGGTTATTGTAAGTACTCTTGTAGGATTTATACCAGTGGTTCAATATATGTGTAAATTCCCTAATCTCATAGTGAATACAAAGTGATTGTATGCTCAGTGATAAGTTTGTGAGTGGTAATGTATTGATCTTGTGTTAATAGTCTTTGCACTTAACTAACCATGTAACAGTGTTGTATATCTTTGTATGATTTGAGAAGTATGACTTACAAGTTGTGTGGAGCATGTTAGATGATGAACTTCAAGCTAGTAAGTGGTTGAGTCAACATACATCTCATAGATATGCATTTGGTACCTCTACATGAATGTGGCTTGCATAATAGTGAAGAAATATGCGATTGCTCACTTTGTGGGAACATGCAAGGAGTATTTTGTAGTGAAATGAATATTTGAGAGTGAATAAACAAATGCATGGGGTTGAAAATATCTAACTGTGATCTTATTGTAGGATTAGGGGTTTTGAGAAGCACCCTAAACTGAGACTATCCTCTTGTAAGATGAACCAAAGCAAAAATTTTATTTGGCACTGCATGCAATAAGCAAGGTTTGGCATCACTGAGTTGAGTATAGGAGAAAGTGACTCGAATAAACAAAGAATATTTTCTTCATTGTAGGTCCCCAATTTGCAAACTGTGAAGTGATATTGTCTTTGACATGCACAGTAGAAGGATTTGCTTAGATAAGAGGATATGCTTGTTGTCATGAACCTCTACTAAAATGAAAACAAGAGAAATGATGCCACAGACCCTAGGGAAAAGTTTGAGGTCCTAAATCCATCTAGGAAGAAAGTTGCAATTAAATTCATCCTCTCGGGCTAGACTGTGTTCTACAGGCAGAGGTTAGCTAGGGCTTACAAATTGGAGCAGCAAATGAATACATTTTGCCTTGAAATTTCTTAGATAATATGTTGATAGCCTAGACAAGGATATTATGAAGAAAATTTACAAATCCCATGGTGGAATTTGAAGGAAAATCTAACAGTCCTTGACTGAGACAGTGTGGTACAGTTTGGATCTAATTTAGAAGGGTGATTTACTAAGGAGCTAGGGTTTAAACATAGAGTTGTTTCTTGAAACTTGTAACAAACTAAGAAGTCCCTAATGGGTGCCTAAATCTACCTTCAATTCATCTTGAAAAATCATATGTTGAAAGTTATACGTGACACTCCTAATGTAGACCTAGTCCAAGGTTTAGATGGCAAATTGCAAAGATTCAATATTTTGCAGATGGCGAAGATTAAAGGAATAAAATAAAAAAGCATTTTCAGCTATAATGGTAATTGATAAGTTGGATGGCATTGACAAGAAGGAGAGCTATATTAACAACATCAGAGGTTAAAGTGTTCAAGAATCCACAAGCCATAATGTCAAAAACCACAAATTCTAGATTGATTGTGTAAAATGCTTGAAAATATCGATGTTACAAACCACACTTTTGAATCATCATCATATTAATTGCATGTGTTTGACCTTATATTAGGATAACAAGTAGACCATTTCAGCAATGGTTCAAGGAGCACCCTTCGAATAGTTGATTATGGTTTTTTTGTTTGTTGGTTATTGGTTATGGCTTTATGTTCTTTAGTCAAGGTTTGAGAAGCCCTTTGCCATGCTTCAGATGGGGACATTGTAAGGGTTGGATGTGGTACAGGAGGACAATGTGTCTGACCGTGTGTGATGTTGTACATTTGGTTAATTTCATAAGCTTTTGCACCATAGCAAATGGAGCGTATATGATAACTCCCATTTTTTATGGCTATCTTCTTACATTGCTTTTAGGTCAATATATTGCCTTTTATGGATGGTATATATTTTAAAAAGGTTCTGTAAGTTCTGTTTCCTGTCATTTATGTAACTGAAGCACTATGGTTGCATAACAGTATAGAATCCTTGAGATGGGAGATTAAAATATTTTTATTCTTATTGCTTTTGAGTTGTTAATACATAACGGGGGATCTTGTATGCTTTTAGAATATGCTGATGAATATAATGTGATCTCATGGTTGTTTTTAGCAATTCATTTCCATTCCTTATACCCCTTTCCCCACACCATTTCATTACTATAGTACTTCGGAACACATTTGGGTGTTGGTGATACTATTGCATACGTTTTTTTCTTCAGATTCTGCATTCCTTCATTAACTCCTTGCCTTTATTTGAATTTTTGCAATTCCACCAGAAGACAAGGGATTTTTAATACTTCAAAGTTACATATGACTATGGTGCTGGTCTATAATGATGACATGGTTTTGCGGCTTTTTCCAATGCTAACACTGAAGCAAACATGATATTGTTGTCTAGTGGGGAATTGCATTCATCACAATGAGAGTGTGCACCTCCTTTCTTCAAGAGGAAGTGAGTTTCTTGACCAACTTTATTTTTGAAGCCTACATCAGGAAAACTGCAGTGGCATGCTAGCAAAAAATTCATATGGCACAGGAAGCAGATGATAGATAACTTGCTATGGTATTTGTTAGACATTAAGATGCCTATTGACAAATATCAACAATGGGAAATTATTTATCAGTTAACGGAGTATATTGCTTTAATATGTACAAGAAAACACAGTAATCTCCAAACACCATCATGTAACAGGCCTTGGTACATAATATAAGCAATGCTTCACCTTCAATTTGTCATTATTGTCACGACGGAGGCTGAGAGGTTTGGGATGTTATCAGCATTTATTCAGATAGATGGAAGAGAGTTTGTGGCATGCAGGGAAAGAGGAGGGCGGTGATAAAAGCAAAATTAAGAGTGCCTATTTACATCATTAGCGTCTATTCTTAAGAATGTTGGTTAGTAAAAGGTGAAGGTAAAAGTAGTTTTTTGAAGCCTTTGTAAATTTACATATGCAATTCATGGAAAATATATTTTGGACAATTATTGATGTTACCGAATTTTGGTCCAGCGAAGGTATGGAAGTCCCTCCTTTCTTGGGAGCATGGCATCATTCCATTCACATGCACAATGACATGGTTCAACAAAAATATTCATGGGTTTTATGGCAATTTTAAAAAATGATATGATATTCATGAAAATAGCGAAATGCTTGATTTTATTATTTCATTCCAAATAGGGTACGACATCTCAAAGATTGGGCATTTTTAAAGAACTGTGGGTTTACTACGCCCTGCAATTACTTGTGTTCTTTTAGCATAAGTAATGCTACTATGATTTGAAGTGGAACCAAAGCCTGTTGTGTGATGATGTTTTGTAATTTAGTGGATATTCCATAGTTAATTCTTCAAACACGAATATTATGATCATTCCTAACAAGCTAGATTGCTGTAATTTGCTCCACAAGTACTAGACAAACAGATACTGATTGTGCTTAGAATTGCATTAAAAATTAGTGTAGCTGTAAAGGAAAACTGAATTCAAACATGGAGCAAGCAAGCTAATGCAAATGTACAGAAAATAAAGATTCAAAGGAGACAATATTATCTTGGAGAAAACCCAATGTGGGAAAACTCCATGATAGAGATTTCCTCCTATTCATTATCTCATTCTACAACTACCTGTGTATTGCCTTCAAGGTGCCCTTATGGACATTCTTTACAATAACAATATGTCCAGTACTTGTATACTGCTCCACAACTTGTTGCAACTCACACTCGTTCACACACTCCCAACATCCCAAGCAAGACACCACCAAGAACTGCCAGGAATCAACAATTGCACATATACCATAGGCATTTCTTTGGGTATTATAGGCATTCCTTTATGCTGAAAAGACCAGCAAATATTATATAAAGAATAATTGATCAATAGTTGAGCTGCACATGATGACCATTGCTTCTCTCCAGACTGTTCATCTCTCTCTTTTTAATAGGTAAGGGCATTCTATATTGAGGCACAGTGGTGGAGGTACATGTACATTCTCTACGGTCCAGTGTCCATTTATGGATGTCCACACACTAACTTATCTTAATGCCGAAAGGCATTATACAACTAGCCAAAGTCGCCAGGGAGAAACAGATCAATGGCGAGCAGTTTTGCTGTACGGAGGGACGACCATCCAACCGATCACAGCCGCTTGACTCATCCCACTACTGTTCACTGTGCGATTTTAATGTTGGTAGGTGACATGTACAGGGGAAAATAGGTGCTGAAAATTAAATTATCAAAAACAGAGGCTTGCGCAATATAGGAAAAGCTTCATGTACTGCACTGCTATACTGGTATTCTTTTTGGCATTTGAATATTTGAAAAGATAGAAGTGCTGGTAAACAGACGTTCAGCGTTCAAACTGCACCATCACTGTTCATTGTGCCATTTTAATATTGGTAAATTTTTACAGTCATTTTGCAACATTCATACCACTTCCTTTTCACAGTTATTGAGTACTAATGTATAATTAATACATAAGTATCCTCACAGATGCAAATATTACTAGTTGGTATGTGAAATGAAGTGGAAGCCATTACGAGTTTATGGCCGATCATTATTTTCTTGTTCAATTTTATTCATGTAAGTTGTTTCCAAATGCAAGCTAACATATAATATCATAGACAAAATGGACATAGGATAATCACAAGATATCTCCATGAATCATGTTGAGAATATGAATAATGAAAGCAGTTATTTCTGTAACAGATTCTGATTTTCATGATTTCTATGACAAGGGTCAAACTCCCCACATTTTTGAAGCAGGACAGATTTCGGTCATCTACTATGAACATGATAAAATGCCTGGCTTGTATGCTTGTATTGTCAAAGTTGTTGCAGTTGAAGATTTCAAGGTTAAAATGATGTAGCTTGATCCTCTGCTAAAAAAAAGTTCTTGACAGACTCGTGCCCTCTAAAATTTATGAAGTTTGCGGGGGATTTCAGAGCTACAAATGTAGTCTCTATTAAATGGGTAAATATATTTTCTCATATGGTGACAAGGAAGAAAATCCCCATAGTAGCCATCAGAATTGTTCCCCAACAAGGCGATATTTGGGCTGTGTATAGAGAATGGAGTTATGCTTGGTATGAATTTATTCCTTTGGTAGAAGAAATACATAGATATGAAATGGTGAGCCTTTTGAGTGATTTTTTTGAAGAAAATGGGGTGGTGGTCTGTGCCCTCATCAAAGTAGAAGGCTTCAAATTTGTTTTCCAGAAAACAGAGGCGGTAAAGTTAATTCCCAGAAATGAACTTGCTAGGTTTTCTCATCCGGTTCCAGCAAAGAAGCTTTTGGGTTAGTAGGCCCCTAATTTTCCCAATAATTGCTGGGAGCCGGATCCTTCTGCAACTCCTCACGATGAAGACAATGGTATTATTTGTTCTGTATTTTAGTTATTATAGGGTATTATATAGGAACTACACCCAATATTTACAAATCTTTGTTCCTTTAATATTACTTTTGGGGCCTTATAAATACAAGAACTACTGCAGATATCTTTAATATATGTATTTGGAAAAACATCTTGAGAGATGTCAATCTCAATGCACTTATATTGGGTTGCTTATGTTACACTTTGAATGAACAACCCATTCACACGTTTTTGAATTCACCATTGATTAGTGACAAACGATCTCAATCGAGCTGGCAGAAACTCTATAATATGAAGGGTGAGATTCAATGAATTGGCCTGCACAGTTCAGTTTTTTGAAGTCTCTGTGTTTTGACCCTTGGATTGATAGCCGATTTGTTGAAAACAGAGGTTTGTAAGCCAGTTTTATCTAAGCAAGGGGTTTATTAATTTAGTTTCACGAGATGGAGCCTTTGGATGGAGTGAGGTAAGTGTTTTTTACGGCCACCCACAACCACAATTTTAATGCAGGTCTGCAATACTTGAAGATATGTAGAATAAACTATAGGGGTTCACAGCGGTGGAGAGGCCATTAGTGTGCAAGGTTTTAGATTTAGTAACCACATTCACCGAATTTCAATGCTTAAATTTGAAATTCGGTGAATCTCAAAGTACAAGAAAAAATTCACCAGAAATAGTGAATTTATTTGGATGACAAATTTCATTAAGATTTGTTTATAAAATTCATTGAAATTTGTGTGAAAGTTGTTGAACTTCGTGTTTAGGGTTCGCTGCTGTTAGGGTTTTCATTTTTGTCGATTTTTGGGTGTATATTCACCCTTGTTACCATTTAAGAGTTATACACTCTTTGTTGCCTCAGTTGTGTATGCATCGATTGGGGTAGCGTGAATTTGAGGCTTGATAAACAAATAGGATTGAATTGGCAGAGGAGCTTGTGGAAAGCCTATATAAGAGATCAGAGCCATAGCCTGAAGGACTATCCAAAGGACTAAAACAGTCCATAGCTGCCATCGTTGT
This sequence comes from Taxus wallichiana var. yunnanensis, assembly GCA_018340775.1. Taxonomy (NCBI): domain Eukaryota; kingdom Viridiplantae; phylum Streptophyta; class Pinopsida; order Cupressales; family Taxaceae; genus Taxus; species Taxus wallichiana. The sequence goes on along the minus strand of CM031244.1, from coordinate 367,433,816 downwards.
TGAATGCCTAAAGCCATTCCAAAACATTAGGCAGTCGAAGATGACTCCAAGCTTATTAAAACTAAAAGTTAGGCATTAATTTTTTAATTATTTAATGTTTGTTTGTAACTTTGTAGATTATTAACTATTTTATTAAGTTTTAAATTATATGTATATAACATAAATCTACAAGCTTATTAAAACTTAAACTTAGGCATTTTATTATTTTTTAATGTTTGTTTGTAATATTGTAGATTATAAATTATTTTATTAAGTTTTAAATTAATGTATAGATAACATAAATTATTAACTATTATGTTATTTATATGTAAATGTGTATTTCTTATAGTCGAATTTAATCATGAATTTTATTGTTGATTTTTTAAACAATTTTTTCACAAATTTCATGCTTGACGAATATGAACACGAAGTTGAATGTGGCAACTTAGGTTTTAGATATCTACGAAAAAATACTTAATATGTCAAAACTCGGGACAACTATGACTATACACAAAGAACCCATTTTTTTTGTCTATTTTTGTACTACTTGTTAATTACGAGTTGTCTAATAGATATCAATAGATATTTGGTATACTCTGCCTCAAATGGAATTTAATTCTATTCCATTTTTTTGTGTTTTCTTAAGAAATTGTTGGCAATAATTCCTCCATCTGTCAAGTGGAAACTCTTTGAATTTACTATTTATTCAAGATTTATGGGTGGAAGATTTTGAAGTAGCTTTAATTGATGGAAAGAAGTTCTTGAGATCAAATCCCATAAGGTTAAAGTTCATACAACAAATAGAAATATGTTGTCTTTAAATTTGACATGATCATTATCGGACAATTTTTCTTCTTGCTTAAAGGAGGTGATTGAATTACTGTGGAGTTTGGACTTCATTTTTTCCCCTAAAAGATGTTTTTAAGCCCAACGCAGTGGTGCAACTAGATTGAAATCCGCACCAACTGCAAGGACGCCCATGGGTAGTTGATCCCAATAGTTTAAATGTCTAGGTTTCAGTCTAGTTTTCTTAGCTGCCATTTCACATGAGATTGATTGAAGTCTAAAACCATTGACCTCTATAAAGAAATGGAAACTCAAAATCGATTGACCTTTACCTGTTGACCATTATAGACAAGTACACTACAAATACAAAAGGGAAGGCTTTGTGAGTATAATATGATCTCCTGAATGTAATGACATGTTGGAAGATCATGCATTCTCAAATATGATTTACAATGTCCCGTTGAGGGTTAATTTAAGTATAACACAAGCCCAAGAGGGAAAAATTGTAGTTTTCCATGATATACTAAGCTTTATGATTGAAAAAAGGGACAAGAAAATCTTACCACATAAGATTTTTTCCCTTAGTAAATAGTCTAGCCACAAGTTTTCTTGATCCTTTAAATGCTTCATCAATATCTCTAGAAATATGCATGGATGGATATGTTAGCAATTCATTAGATGAATTGCATAACAGGGTTTCTCTTGTAATGTGTAAAAGTGTTTTCTAATGCGGTGTGTGTGATGATGATATCACAACCATCAAGTTGATTGAAATTGTACTTTCCAATAAAAATCATATTTCATCTTTTGATTTTTTTGTCCAAAATGTTATTTGTAACTTGATACTTGTCTAGATTGGTTGCAGATGATGAAAAAGCTCAAGAAACAACTCAATGGGGAAGACTTGACATGGAAACTTGAGCACACTATGTTTGGGTGATTGGATCTATCTCGGTTATATGATGGAAGACCATGTATATTATTGTATGCGATCTAATGATAGAATATTTGTATATTGGGATTGGATTACCATTGATGGGTTTGTAAGTGTTACAATTATCCGTTATGTTTTGATATATATGCATTTCTCCCATTTTATATTATAATATTCATTGTCTGGACAAGTTTTCCCTACACTTAGTTAATGGTGTCACATTTTAATATGCATATAACTAACAAGTTCTCTTTACACATGTTAATGGTGGTGGTGAAGTGTAATGGTGTAAGATGTCAATAAAAATGGACAATATTATATTGAAGGTCCATAAAACTTTCATGGAGCAATATTTATTTTTTCTTGTAGTGATAACAAATTCTATCCCAATCATGGGAAATGTGTGGAGAAGGTGATGGAGTTGTTAATCAATGCGGAACTCTTGAATGGGTGAAATTGTTTAACAATTCCAAGATAGGCACCTAGAGATTGAAAAATTACTTCATTTTTCGATAAATGTATTTAAGATGTATACTAGTTAATATTATAGGATGTTCAACTGAGGTTTCATATTTTAATCGCATTTCACTATGAAAAGTTTTCAAGAAAATGGGATACTTACGCCAAAATGTAGTTGGTGTGTAAACTATACTATTAGTAAGATAATTTGTCTTTCCAACATCGTATAAACTTGATTTTTTTCATAACTTCTTTGCATGTTTGAAAAACTAGAGTTTTTGCCCATTAATAAAAGAACTACTAGGAAAGGTGTTGGCTAGATTTTCTGCATAGCTAAAAACGTAGGTAGTCATGAGATAAATCTTCCTCATTTATTGGTGAGGCTCCCGTAAGATTTGTCAATAAAATATGCTAATATCTATTCGGGGTTTTACTTTAACCATGCAGCTCATGAACCATAGTTGTATAGTTTTGCAAAAAGTAAGCAACTATTTAAAGAAATGAAATATTTAAAGAAGAAGGAAATAATAAAACATGAGGAAGAAATAGGAAAGATGTGCAACCCAATCAATAGATAATAGAGTTGATTACATGCACATAAACAAACCAATAGATATTAATACACAAAATTATAAGAAAAGGTAGCTTTCGGATCTAGATCTAGAATAACACAAAGTTTATAAGTAGATCTAAGACAAAAAGCTAGAAGAAAATGTACCGTGACACAAAATTCTTCGGAAATCTAGTCCTTTCTATTCCTATTCTTCAAATAGCTATCGGGGTTTCAACACAAAGTCTAGAACACAAGAATGTGCTTACAAATTCGATGATTCCTTAACCCAAAGGTTCTTCCTCTACTTATAGAATGTAGAGGGGCAATTACAAGTCGGAAGATTTTAGTTGAACCGACACATGTGGAAGTGGGAAAGGAAGCAACTAGCAATCTCCCTCCCGGAATTCCTCTTTGCATGATATGCAACCTGAAAATAGAACCTTCTATTTTGCATGTTTTCCACCTATTTCTAAGTAGTTGACTTCTTCAAGTAATGGTTTTTAAACTAATCACTTAAGTTTTGTAATTTAATTGATCGCTCAATTACTTTTTTGGAAGAAAGAAGAAGGAAGAGGAAAGATGCAATCTTGTTCTTTTTTCATATTCTCGCATGTAGTTGATTCTTTTACCCTTAATTCTCACCATACTGGATCTAGAAACAGTTGGATCTGGAAGTAGCTAGATTTGAAATTTTTCTTATGGGTGTTGCTTTTGCCTTGTCTTCCCTCTTATCATTAAATATTTTGTAGTTCTTCTCCAGTACATGCATTAGTGCAATGTTTGCCGTAAATAACTCATAATTTTTATTTTTAATTACATATGAGCAATTAAATTTTTTGGAAAGCACTCGGGTGAATGAAAATTCAATTAAGGCTTCAATTTGGAAGATTGGGAGAACATTCAAGGTCGTGGAAGGAATTCTCCATGAACTAACTTCTTCACGGGTTGCATTCAAACAAGAGGATAAATCCTTTGCAATTATGGATTTGGATCTGAATCTGATCTGGATCTACACATGATTCTACCGATCTTTCTCATTCATCCCGCTTTGCCTTGGCCGGAGCGATATTTGTCTAAACAACTCTTTTTCTTTTTATTCAAAGCAGAATTCTTTACAACCGGTGTAGATCTGGAGATTTCTTCAGATTCGAAGGATATGTTCAATGTATTGGACATTGATTTAAGCTCCCTTTCTCTTATAAAAGCACCTGTAATGAATTCCTGCAATTAATTCAGACAAAGATGGCAACTGGAACATGAACACTTGATTTTAATGATAAAAATATGCATATATCAAGCATGCTGCCCCAAAATTTGATGTGTTTTGTTTGCATGCAAAGCAAGCATGAATTTTACCAATTTCACTGAGCACTTGTACCACTATGCGTAAAATTATTCAGACATAAATCAAGATCCTTCAAACCTAGGCACCAAATTTTGAAGCTTATAGCGAATTAAACCTTCTTCGAGCAAAATTCCTCTTCAAATGGGGCATTAAAATTGCTTGGGCTGCACTTCCTTGCTAAAGAATTAATTAATTCATCCTTATGGTAGCCCTTATATAACCCTCATCATTCTATAATTAAATATTGCCCCTCCTATTCCCGCAATTAAATAATTAATTAATAAGTTTTTCTCTTCAAATGGGGTGCCTATTTTGTGTATGTTCATGGCTGCCATTAAATAAATTAAATTTATATAATTTTAGCTCTCTACTTCTAGTTCACTTAAGCTTCACAATATGCTTTGACCTCATCCACTGAAAATAGGAATTAACTATATCAATTAATACTTTAAAAGCATTATTCATCTTCCAAATGAGGCACACTTTTTTACATGAAGGGGTTGCATTAAATAAATAATATTTATTTAATTTTAGAATTTCTAATTCTAATTTCCTTTATCGACTTTCCCTTTGTTGACTTTTCCACATGCTTGGGCGCCAAATTTGAAGAAGGAATTAATTAATTTAATGCATTTAAAGCTACCCTTCTATCCCAAAAGGGGTCGCACTTTTGACATGAAGACATTTCTATTTTTAAAAGCCAATTTTGAATGGGATTATTCACCTTGCACCACAGCTCCAAAAATCCCATGATCCACTTAAGTTGTTTGACTTTCATAATGAGATTATTTACCCTGCAAGGCAGGTAAGAAAATCCTATCAATGCCTTAAGTGATTTTTCTTTTATTTCACAATGGGAATTTTCACCCTGTAAGGCAGGTAAGAAATTCCAATCTTCCTGCTACGCTCTAATTTTTCCATTGTGACTTAAGTGGCGTTGCTTCCATGGGAAAAAGTACCTTGCTAGGAAGCTACAAAAATCCCATTGTAGCTTTAAAGTCTTCTTTTTCCAAAAATGCGGCCTACCTACAAGAAGCTTTTTTGTGCATGACTTTGTCTTTTCAGAGAGAACCAGACCTCTTGTGACAAATTCCTTCCTCGGCATAACGTTCATAGGTGATCTTGAGATACTCCAAGCAAGAAATCAGTTTAAACCGCAAAGGAATCAACCTAGAGAAATTTCACAAAAACAAAATGGGAAAACACCAAAAACACAAAATGTTGCCGAACTATGTCCCAAGGTTCGAGTTCGTGTTCGAGTTCGACTAGGATAAAAATTGGTTCAAGTTCGACAAATTGAATAAAGTTTGAAAAAAATCGGCATTATATTCGGCCGATGCATGAAATAATAATAAAAATTCAAGATAAAATTATCAAATGTATATACATTTTAAAACATTAAAAAAGAAATAATATAATTATTTTTTAAAAGCTTAAATTTTTTATCGTATTAAATAGATTATTAATAATTTGAAAATAATAATTAACAAATCAAATCATAATACTTTCTAAATTCTTAAAAATAAAAAAATATAATACAACTAATACTAAAAACATACATAGAAAAGTTAAAAAAACATATATAAATAACATCTAACTTAAATCAATTAATATTTTTATTAGTTCAACATGCAATCGACTTTAAGTATATAATTTTATTTAATAAACATAAAATTAAAAACCTAACCTAAAACCTAAAATTCAATATAATAAATAAATATAAGACACAAAGCTAAAATGAAAAGCAAAGAATGAGAAAATTATTGTCGACCCTTCCGTGACGGGCTTCACGCAAGTGACAAGGCTTCACGCAAGTGACAGAGCTTCACGCAAGCTTTGAGTGCTTCGAGCAGGCTAAAGGACACGGGCTTTGAGGGCTTCACGCAGGTTAAAGGATGCTTGTTACCACCGCCAAAACTCCAGCGACCCAGACAAAAACCCCATAAAAAGGACTGCAAACTTGAACGAATTTTAGTGAATTTTTGATAACTATACAAAAATCAATGAATTTCAAATTTTTCTCAAAAAATTCAGCGAACCTTGTGATATAGGCCAAGTCATAGATAAAGCCCATGTTTCATTCCCCGGTTAAAACCCTACGGTATATGGGAATATTTACATGTAAGATCACAACACGGTTAAACCGGAGCACAATTTACCTCAAACAGGGATCAAAATAATTAAATACAAATTTCCCGTAGGTAAACCCCAGTGATAGAATATAACGATTTTGGGCATTTGGGTAGTTGTAAAAATTGGCTTATATGGATCCTTGGGAATATCTTGACACAACACAAACAATTTTTGGCAAGAAAAACACAAAATGACCCATTATTTTAAAAGTATGAAATTTTTTACATAGGGTAGTCTTAGATTTCAGGGAGAAATCTGGGGACACCAAAAGGTTTCTAATCTTCTTGTAATTGGTGACAATGATTTTAATCAATATTCAATGATTAGACTTTATCATTCTACCGATTTGAAATATTTGGGCGTTGACAGAAAATTGGTTCTTGGTGACAGCTTATTCAAGATTTATTCAACCTATGCGAAATCACCAATGGAAAAGATAATAAAGCTATATTTGCAAGTAACATCATGTAAGTGGCATTTCATTATGCAATCTGCATCATATCTATGCAATTTTTGAACTGATATGACAATTTGGTGAAAGGAATAGGCATGTATTGGGACAATACCTGAGGTTTTTAAGAGCCCACTGGAAGTTTTTGAAAACTGTTGTTAATATGCTTTTTGAATTCATGCATGAGACTCATCTTGGAGTACGGGAGAAAACATGTATTCAAACTGAAATAAATTTCTTGTGAATTATCAAATTTTATTTTGTGAAGTATACATTTCATGGAGAAAATTATTTGCATAGAAAATTAAGGTATCGGGGAAGGGATTTGCAGTAATATAGAATCACCGAACATTATAGAATCTTTGAACCGTCTAAAAAAATACATTTATTGGAGTGTAGAAAATCTATCTCGCTTGTATTGTCTAGACAAGCAACACACAAAAGTATTAAGAATATATACATTAATGAGGTGCAACTATGCGAATGAGCATCTGCGATTACAGAAATTAAGTGCAGGTAGTATTGCTATTGCTGACATATAGAGTCTACTAGTTAGTTCTTGAATTGGTTGGGTAAATCAAGTACATAAAGAAATATGTAGGAAATGGCTAAGCCAAAATTTTGATGGCCACACTTCAAGAATAGTGTAATCTCTCTAGTCTAACTTATTTTCTTTGTGTTCACTCTTTTGAAGATCACCGTTTTTCACATGTGTGCAATATGATATATTTTCAACTAGGAAACTAGATTTCAATGATATAGCTAGTAAGAGATGATTTTTTTATGTTCAGATGTATGAAATATTTTTACTCTTGGGTTTGAGTATTGAAGGTGTAGATATTAAGTCATCAAAGAATTAGATCCCAATCTCCTTACAAACATGCATTCCCTTTTAGACATTTTTGTTGAAGTTATTCAAGCTCTCCAGATTGTGTAGTTTAATACAGACTTTTCTCATACTGGCCTACAAAAGCTCATGGTCAAGTTATGCTTAGAGGTGACTATACTCTTTGTTATGTGAGCTTGTATTATCATAATAGCTTCAAGTATAAGTACAATGTTCTTATGTATTGTATTTTCAAGTTACCCGTCACATTATGCAAAGGCTCAACATAGGAATGCATTTTTATTAAAGATGGCCTTTCTTATGAAAGACTAGTGGTTTCTTGCTATATGTTTAATTCAACCTCATTATTTTAATGAGATGTTTGTCGATTATAAATTTTCAAGTGACAGTTGATAAACACAACAAGCCATTATAATTTTTGTTTTGATGTAGACTACGATGAGTTGCTTGGTGCTATTGATAGTAGAGAATTATATCAAAGTTGAGACAATCAAAAGCGAAGAAAATGAAATGAAATCTTCCACAAAAGAGATAGTTGCTCAAAATAAAAGTTCGAAAAGAACCTCAAAGTAGCACCAGGGAAGCAGACGGATTGCTTGAAGCCGTGGTGGAGATGTGTTCATATTGTATGCGAAGGGATAACGACATTTAGGCACCCTTTTGAATTTTATCATTATATTTAAAGGGTTAATGGAATTTTGACACCCTTTTGTATTTTATCGTATTTGATATTAATAAAACGTTTGTGGACCTATTTGTTGGGCACATGATTAAAATTAAATTGTTTTTAATTTAAATTATTAATTACTAGCCTATTTTGATAGTCATGTCGATTGCACTATATATGATATTTGGTTATTATTTATTATTGAAATTTAGATTTTTCATTCTTTAAATTCATATCATCTCTAGAGAGACAATAAAATTGAAATTAGTATAGTCTCTAGAGAGACAAATAACTAGTATTCTGTATTGTCTCTAGGAGACAATAATGATATTGTCTCTGAGAGACAAAAATGATATTGTCTCTCAAGAGATAATATGTGTATCAATCTATAGTCTCTTGAGAGACAATATTAGAGACACCGCTTTGAGACAATAATAGAGGATATAAACAACTTTTTTATTGTCTCTATTATTATCTCAAAACACCCCCTCTTGTAGTAGTGAGTTATGGCCACAATTAGAATTTTTTATGCTTAATATATTTTCGTAATTGTTCACAAAGTGTGAAAGGGATTAATTTTTTTACTATCATTATATGTATGCAGCCTTGTATCTCTCCCTATGGTTAACAAAACCTTAGCTTAGGAGGTTTGGGTTGGAATCCTATTGAAATGTGCAATTCCACACCTCTAGTACAAACAAGGGTATATCTATGATGTAGAGTATTAAAGTTACCTGTATATTTATAAATGGGTAGGATAAGATATCATTGAGAATAATGTAATAATTAATGACTAGTATTATTTTATACTTGCATCTAATTGGTATTAGTGCTACCAGTATAGAGTTTGGCATGACCAAATATCATCGGTGTTGGTATATGAATTAAGGATTAATATTATTTGACACTTGTATTACTTGAGTGAAATTAAATTGATTGACCCCTATATAATCCTTGTTCCCTTGGGACAGTTTACTTAAATTATATTGATATAGGTTTAAGGGTAATTAAATTGATAGTATTGTAATTTAAATCTTTGTAATTGTGTTGACTTACTAAATATGGGTTATTTCCTTTATCATACTATATGATTGTTGTACATAGCTTGACAACTTAATTAGATTTTTGAAATTTCCTTTTAAATTTACTCCATATGTTCTTGGTAAGCAATTATGTAATGACCCAAAATTTCACACAACGACAACATAGGAAAAAAAGACAAGATAATTTTTTTTTGACTTGCTTTGACACAACACGACACAACATGTCATCACAAGGTTACAACCAACACTAGGAACCACTTGTTACGGGGGAGACCACAAGGTCAGCACGGAAATGTTCACACCTATCAAGGACAATGTACTCTTCTTTTGACAAGACAACATGGAAGTCCAATCCACATGACACACTCACAAACTAGGGCATCCCATGAGGAATTCCTTGTTAAATTTTCTTGTTTACTAAAGTGTCTCTTAATTCTTAACTTACGTTGTTATAAAATTTCATGTAATGATTCACACAATTCTTTTCACAAGGAGAACTTCTTTCTTTTCAACAGTTGACTAAATAGCTTAAGGCCAAGCTTTCTAAACTAGGATCATCAATTTGATGTCCAAATCTTTCTCATTCATTTGATTTTAGAACATTTTCCATTTCTTACAAGGTTAATTAATCTATTCAAGCCACTAACACAAGTTCCACACCTCTCATTACGGTGAAGGCATAAGTTCCGATTGAGGGAAGTACCGCTTAGGGTTCATAACAATAACCTTCTTGTTTAAGGATCAAATTTTGACCTTTATTAAGAAATATCACCATGAATTAAGGCATGGGTTAACAATGAACAGACAACAGAATTTAGCTTCAGGGTCACATGGTTTACTATCCTTCTTTTATTGAGGTTAAGGGTTTATCAAGATTGGTTAAATGTTCCATCTAGACTTTACTTAATTAAGTTTGACAAAGGAAAACATTCCAAATGATAGAGAGAGATTTAAGGTTTAATTAATCGATTTCCCTCCTACTTATTAAATCCTATCATCTTCTAAAATCTAACCATTGCTTTCACCATGAGGTCATTTAAGATTTCACCATAAAAGGATAATGTTTATTAGCTTGGCTCGAATAAAAAAAATAATAAGTTATCATATTTCGTTACAAAAGATAGTTTCCTCTTGATTGTTCCAGGTCTCAAAGGTTATCAAGTAGATCACATCTACATTAATATGTTCATATACATAAATTTTGGTTTAACTTTTATCAGGACTATCCAGCTCACTTCATAGTGCTTACAAACTCATTGCTACTAAGCCTTAGGAGGATTTACAACTCAACATTTTAACTCAAGAGCAAAGTTTAACAGTACTCGTTTGCGGAAACAAAACAAGGTTATATCAATTCATTCCAACATGATGCACAAATCAAAGGGACATACCATCTCTATTGAACCATGACTAGGGAGCAAGAGAGTAATAACATGGGACATGCCCCGCTACTATTCTAAGGATTAAAATTCACTAGAATATCCCATAACCAAGCGGAAATCAAATTTCATCTTTCACATGATAACCAAACAAGCCAAAGTTTCAACAGTTACAACAACAATACTCTACAATACATTTACTAGGCACTGACCCTTCTTCTAAAATGTCCAAAGGCCCTTTCCAAATTTTTATAACATAATACACATTCGTACAAAGGAACATCATAACCAAGATTGATGCAATAATCTACAAGTCTTTCCATCATCTAACCACGTAAGCCATCTGCAACAATTAATAACCTGAGTCAGTTCGCGAGAACTGAGCAAGATAAGACTATACATAGCAACAATAAGCTACTAGCTAACAATACCATGAAAGGAAACATTCTATTTGAGGAAATGGATCAAAGTTCTAACCTCTAACAACCTTTTGAAACAAGATATAATTTTCAACATATCAACTAAGAAGAAATCCATAAGTTTTAGTTATGAAGAATACCTCGAAAACTACAAAAGTTTGACAACCAAATACGCAAGACTATGAAATTTAAATGATTAGACACAAGAGTTGAGAGTATTAGGATTTCAATTATGTGATCCCGTAGATTACGTGATTGAAATCTAAGGTGTAACCCATCAATCCACATTCTCAAGGAGAAGTCAAAAGATTAAAACCAGACCCGATCTTAGCTGCCAAAAAGAATATAGTTTTGGAATCGTTCCGTAGGGCCATAGGCCTAATAGGCTAGAAATGAACAACGAGGGTAAAACAAAGTTCCATCATGTAATCAAAAAGGTTTAAAGGATGAAAAACTTATATTCAAACCCACAACCATTATATCCTAGGTAATAAGTGACTTCATAGCTAATAAGGATGAGAGGAAAGGACGGTAAGAATGTCCGGAATAGGCATTGCCTAACAGCCTACCTACTGAACATAACCAGGGCCGGAATAGCGACAAGCCTCATTAATACCCAAGTTGAGTAGGCAATCTAGCATTCTAAACACATCCTTTCAATTTTCATAATACTTTAGATTTATAACCCTCCCGTTCTAGAGGAACATAGCCATGAATCTAGACTTGGTTGAAATTTTCCGACGTCAACTCACTTTCTAATATCATAAACGATGTATACAAAGGAAAAGGTCTCTCAACTCTCCTTAATTTACATCTCATCACTAAGTTTATGGTAACCTATGCAGTGATTAAACACATAATATACCATTGAAGATAGATATCCTCCAATAACGAACTTCTATAACGATGTAATTACAATTATTACGTTCGACACAAAAACAAACTATTTCATAGCTTCTTTTCCCTTTTGACAACAAAATATATTCACGACCTTCCATCACAATCATTCTAAATTTGCAATGAAAGGTCACTCATCAAGAAGGAAGTACAAAACAAGTTTGACTAAATTAAGGAACTTCATGTTACCTTAAGCAGTTGATGAAAACCTTAACTTTCACGAACCGTGAAAGATATTACCTTACTCCATCAAGGCATTATGTCTATACATAATTAAATCGATCACACAAGGAATCATCAACATACCATATCTTAACACCATAAAGGTCATTAATTTTATCAAATTTTACTCATAGAAAGAGTAGAATCAAAATGGGGTTCTATCAATAATTTATGCCCTTCTATCAACCCAGGACATAATTTCGGTCCAAAACTTCCTCCTTAACAAGCATATATATTGAACTTCTAATTTCCAAGGCCCTAATAATTTGCACAATACACGAAGTGCATAACCACGCTTATCATAAAATAATAATAATAATAATTTAACTGTATGTTTTCCTCTAGGGCAACAACATAACAGGAAACCAATACTAGTCAACGCTGCAATGTTCTAGGGGCGATTACATACCCAGGTTCACCAAAGAAACAACGACATTTTTGCAGAAGGAAGTAACTTTAAAATTATATATATATATATATATATATATATATATATATATATATATATATATATATCATATGATCAATCAAAGCATACACTGGGAACCTTTGTTTGTTTTATATATATATATATGGGTTTGATCACGTCAACAAGAACAACCAACAGAGGAAAATCCAGAAGTAACAAACTCATTAACAATATATTGAACACAAATCCACATAATCACATATTTAAACCAATTTCTAGAAGGAAAAAGTTCCATTTCAAGAGGTTTATTAGATACTAGCATATTATGTATATGGTTAGTCTATCTTGCCTGTTTTAACGCATCCACCAGTCATGAACATCCAGCAGGGACTGCTATAGCCACACGCCTTCCGCTTTATCCTCTGCTTCACTGGTCTTTTCTTGCAATATATCACACCGGGATTCCCTTTTGAAGGCATGACTAGAAGAATGCAATAGGTGGTCAGTCCAAACACTAGATTGCTTTAATGCACTGCTTGGGGGGTATAGGCAATGAACTCACACACCCTATAAGCATCACCCGATCACGGATTTGCCTCTTGCAATGCCTTCAAATCTATATCGCAACCAAATACCCGTCATAAGGGCGGGCCATAGTAATACTCAAAGACATAAGCTAGGCAAGGCTTGTAGTAAAGATGTGTGCATCGGGTTTGCACACCTCATTAGGGTAAACAAGCTGCCTACAAACCGGACAAAAAACCAATTTATGAGAAGACAGAGGCCGTAGTCGGTGGAGTAGCTGATGTGGAATAACTCAACGGGTAAAAATTGTGTGAAGGCGACGAAACAAGAAATAAATAACTCCATTTCCACATACAACAGCAAACCTTGCCACCAATCATCACATCGATGCTCTCATCGCACCACCTAGTAGAGAGTGCTGCATCCGTACAAGCTATCAAACTTGCTCTTGTAAATGAATGTAATCATTGTCATTAATAGCAGGGAAGAGCAGCGATCCAATAGCTTGCATCTGGTACAGCCTGTGAACACCGGTAGTTGTTTCCTCAGATACAACAACCAATCTTTCCTTCCTCTTGTGATATATGAGGACAACATCAAACTCTCGGTGCAAATGCAGTACAGCTGTAGCTTGTAAGGTGTGATAATTCCAACAGCACCCTTTATGCCTGCCAACATAGTGACTCGTTGAAGATGCTCATATAATTGCAAAGCAAAATGTGCTTCATGAATATTCTGATATGAAACAGATCCACGCCTATGGGATTCTCTCCCATGAGTTACATCGAACAACAAGTAAGGTCTCAATAGAGAATCTCTGTAATAAATTTCATCGGGTCTCCTGGTAACACTCACACTGTCACTTAATCGATTTTGATAAAAATCTTGAAGGAGAATCCCGAATTTGAAGATGCAGTCGACACTGAACCGAACGCAACATAGTTGGACAGCCTGCCTGTTGGAAGCGCTCAAAAAGGCTTCAACTAAAACTTTATCTCGTTCTTCTACTACGGCTGCAAGATTTTGCAACCATTGATCACGACTGTGGTCGCGTGCGCAACTGTAACATCGATCAACACCAACTCGTTCCTTGGGCTCGCCTGCGCGCAAAGAACATGCACGCACCTAACTCTCTCTCGGGGCCATTTATTTTCTCGGGATACGTTTACTTCTCTACCACCTGTAGCTTCCTTTCTCACTGACACCTCCTCACGGCACTTTCCTAGGAGAAATTCAGTTCAACGCTCCACGGATACTGCCTGCACAGCATGATTTTTGAGACCCACACCCACCTGTACGCATTGAAGGAGGATCCCAGAAGAGATTATGGTGAAGAAAAAAATGGCTCCACCGACTCCTCACGCAAGGACAGACGTGACAGTCTAAAAAAAATTACAGGTTGGGTGGTTGGGAGGAGGCCAAGGTGGCAGTGGAGGCAGGTGGAAAAAATGGAGGTCCTCGATGCACGGGGCATTACATTGACGATGGCACCACCGTGGAATATCAACTCAACTTGCCATAAACCCTTCTAGCAAGGCGTAATGCACATGCAAATACTCAACTCTAATGGGATTGCTATATTAGTAGCCGCTTCATAAGTAATGAATAAAATATATATTTTTAAATACTGGCAGATCTTTCCAAATAAATAAGTGCAATAGTTTGGCGGAGATCATTTATAATCCAAAACATGGTGTTCTCGGTGAGAGAATTGGCCTCTTATAGGTGTCATGGTTGCAGTGGAGGCCGATGCCCACGGGGCATTACATTCTCCTCCCCTTAAGAAAGCATCGTCCTCGATGCAACATAACACAGTGGAAAAGAAAAGGGGCGCAACAAGGAATAGATAAAGAAGCATACACACCCTATGGTTTAAAATTTTAGTTGATTAAAACACGGTCACAAGGTAGCCTTAGGAACATTTGGTAGAATTTTTAACTTTCAATGTTCTGTGAAGATTGGCAGTTCTTTCTTGTTCATCATTTCATTAGTCTCTTTCCATTATCATTATTTCTAGTTTTAGTTTCTTTTAAAATAAAATATCATCATGGAAGAGTTTTGATTTATTCCTTATTGTGGGTGCCCAACATGAACTGCTAACACAACACCCTATCAGGTTCACAAGACACTACAGATTCACAAGTACACAAGTATATACTTCACGATTGTATTACACCACAAAAGGTTACTCAAATACGGAATGGAATAGGCACAGTCCACATAACGTAGTACTCATCACACATCAATGACTGACACACAAAATACTCAAACAAAGAGTACTACAATCCACCAGACATTTCCTCAATTTGCCACGTGATGAGATTTTCCATGACTCATAAAAATGCTACAGGTACATAGTGTCCACAAGGGAATCAATGACATAACCACAACATCACAACACATATCCATCTGACATGAGTAACACATACATCAAAAGACCACTACCAAACATCACAATAACTCAACATATATCCTGAAACATCAACCATACAGACAAATATCATAAGCCTCCCTCAAACTCTTATGCCTCCCTCAAGTCTCTTATGCCTCCCTCAAACTCTTATGCCTCCCTCAAGTCTCTTATGCCTCCCTCAAACTCTTATGCCTCCCTCAAGTCTCTTATGCCTCCCTCAAACTCTTATGCCTCCCTCAAGTCTCTTATGCCTCCCTCAAACTCTTATGCCTCCCTCAAGGAGGCCGGTTGACCCTATGGTCCAAGACACATAGAGTTCGAACACTCCTAACCCAAGTGACATAATAACGCGTGGTTCAACAACCCGCTAGTTATATGTACTCCTTGGGGTGTACCCCCATACAACGAAGCGGGTCCATAGGTCCAACCAATCCATGGTGCATCCTATGACCCTATTCCACACATCACGACAATAGAACCAGCACAACAATCCAATCAAAGTGCCAAGTGGCAAAGTACAAGCCTTGGGCAAGGCGGTAAAATTCCAAATTTAAAAGAAGACCCCAAATCAAGCTAAAATAAATGGCCAAATAGCCAAAGTTAGTATCAAAATCCCCATGTTAGTGCCACAAACCAAGGAAATGCCCAAAATTGTAAAGCATTGCAATCAAGAAAAGCTGCTGGTCCTTACAAAATAAAGAAAAAAAAATCAATTACGAATAAAATCAACTTATAATGATGTCACATTACGATAACTGTGTGGCCTTATCTAGCCACCAAAGGGGTACTCAACGAGTTGCTAGCACTCGGAACATCGAGCCTCAGCTCATAAAATACATATCAATAATACAACTGTCATCACCTCCATCTGAATCATCCCGCCACCACTTCGACAAGGCTAAACATAGTCATAGATACACTAAGGTTGCATACATACAACCACATAGGGAGAGAGGAAAGAATCACATGTTATCTACTAAACCAAGTTTTGACTCAAGTTATTGACCCATGGTACACCATTCCTCACTCTCAACATACACTTCTACTGATTTCTACTGATTTCCCTCAGGATCGGTTAGCGTAAGGTTCACAACATAACATGTAACAACATCACTAACACCATGGTGGTACACACATAGCTACCATAACGTCTCACGTATGGTATGTATACAGGGTAGATCACAATCATACATCCACAGGGCATAATACATCACTTTACCACATTCTGCACCCAAAGCGCAATCACCATACGATAGGGTTCATACACTCACCGTATGACCCAAAATCACAACATGAAGCATTACCTATTTGTACAGTCATACATACGATGAACATAATACATCACAACACAACATCCATTGCAACATAACAAGGTGGTACACACATTTCTTCAAAACATGGTACAAACATCATGATACAACTCATTTCTTTTAACATCAAACTAGTCATACAACACATTGATACACCCACATATCACAATATGCCACAATGCTCCAACACTACGTCATCCACATTATAATTCTTTTCACACGCCACAAACAGTAATTCACACGTGAACTCTTCATAGAATCCACAAGAAGGAGAGAGAATACTCCCATCCCCAACATATCAACATGATAACAAACACGCACAAGGTGACATACACATCATGTGCGTTCACAATATCACAATTACGACAATAATCACATCACGTTTAAAGCACATTACTCTTCCAATATCTACCACCATCATGCAACATCATCATCATCATCAGTATCATCATGTAACACCACCACCACCATGTAACATCATCATATAACACCAATCCGGCCCATAGGTTCGAGAGCATGAACCTATGCTCTGATACCAAAGTGTAACGACCCAAAATTTCACACAACGACAACACAGGAAAAAGACAGATAATTTTTTTTTTTTTTTGACTTGCTTTGGCACAACACGACACAACATGTCATCACAAGGTTACAACCAACACTAGGAACCACTTGTTACGGGGATACCACAAGGTCAACACGGAAACGTTCACACCTATCAAGGACAATGTACTCTTCTTTTGACAAGACAACATGGAAGTCCAATCCACATGACACACTCACAGCTAGGGCATCCCATGAGGAATTCCTTGTTAAATTTTCTTGTTTACTAAAGTGTCTCTTAATTCTTAACTTACGTTCTTATAAAATTTCATGTAATGATTCACACAATTCTTTTCACAAGGGAGAACTTCTTTCTTTTCAACAGTTGACTAAATAGCTTAAGGCCAAGCTTTCTAAACTGGGATCATCAATTTGATGTCCAAATATTTCTCATTCATTTGATTTTAGAACATTTTCCATTTCTTACAAGGTTAATTAATCTATTCAAGCCACTAACACAAGTTCCACACCTCTGTTACACAGGTGAAGGCATAAGTTCCAATTGAGGGAAGTACCGCTTAGGGTTCATAACAATAACCTTCTTGTTTAAGGATCAAATTTTGACCTTGCTTAAGAAATATCACCATGAATTAAGGCATGGGTTAACAGAACAGGACAATAGAATTTAGCTTCAGGGTCACATGGTTTACTATCCGTCTTTTATTGAGGTTAAGGGTTTATCAAGATTGGTTAAATGTTCCATCCAGACTTTACTTAATTAAGTTTGACAAAGGAAAACATTCCAAACAATAGAGAGAGATTTAAGGTTTAATTAATCGATTTCCCTCCTACTTATTAAATCCTATCATCTTCTAAAATCTAACCATTGCTTTCACCATGAGGTCATTTAAGATTTCACCATAAAAGGATAATGTTTATTAGCTTGGCTCGAATAAGAAATAATAATAAGTTATCATATTTCGTTACAAAATATAGTTTCCTCTTGATTGTTCCAGTCTCAAAGGTTATCAAGTAGATCACATCTACATTAATATGTTCATATACATAAATTTTGGTTTAACTTTTATCAGACTATCCAACTCACTTCATAGTGCTTACAAACTCATTGCTACTAAGCCTTAGGAGGATTTACAACTCAACATTTTAACTCAAGAGCAAATTTTAACAAGACTTTGCGGAAACAAAACAAGGTTATATCAATTCATTCCAACATGATGCACAAATCAAAGGGACATACCATCTCTATTGAACCATGACTAGGGAGCAAGAGAGTAATAACATGGGACATTCCCGCTACTATTCTAAGGATTAAAATTCACTAGAATATTCCATAACCAAGTGGTAATCAAATTTCATCTTTCACATGATAACCAAACAAGCCAAAGTTTCAACAGTTACAACAACAATACTCTACAATACATTTCACTAAGGCACTGACCCTTCTTCTAAAATTTCCAAAGGCCCTTTCCAAATTTTTATAACATAATACACATTCGTACAAAGGAACATCATAACCAAGATTGATGCAATAATCTACAAGTCTTTCCATCATCTAACCACGTAAGCCATCTGCAACAATTAATAACCTGAGTCAGTTCGCGAGAACTGAGCAAGATAAGACTATACATAGCAACAATAAGCTACTAGCTAACAATACCATGAAAGGAAACATTCTATTTCAGGAAATGGATCAAAGTTCTAACCTCTAACAACCTTTTGAAACAAGATATAATTTTCAACATATCAACTAAGAAGAAATCCATAAGTTTTAGTTATGAAGAATACCTCGAAAACTACAAAAGTTTGACAACCAAATACGCAAGACTATGAAATTTAAATGATTAGACACAAGAGTTGAGAGTATTAGGATTTCAATTATGTGATCCCGTAGATTACGTGATTGAAATCTAAGGTGTAACCCATCAATCCACATTCTCAAGGAGAAGTCAAAAGATTAAAACCAGACCCGATCTTAACTGCCAAAAAGAATATAGTTTTGGAATCGTTCCGTAGGGCCATAGGCCTAATAGGCTAGAAATGAACAACGAGGGTAAAACAAAGTTCCATCATGTAATCAAAAAGGTTTAAAGGATGAAAAACTTATATTCAAACCCACAACCATTATATCCTAAAAATAAGTGACTTCATAGCTAATAAGGGTGAGAGGAAAGGACGGTAAGAATGTCCGGAATAGGCATTGCCTAATAGCCTACCTACTGAACATAACCAGGGTCGGAATAGCGACAAGCCTCATTAATACCCAAGTTGAGTAGGCAATCTAGCATTCTAAACACATCCTTTCAATTTTCATAATACTTTAGATTTATAACCCTCCCGTTCTAGAGGAACATAGCCATGAATATAGACTTGGTTGAAATTTTCCGACGTCAACTCACTTTCTAATATCATAAATGATGTATACAAAGGAAAAGGGCTCTCAACTCTCCTTAATTTACATCTCATCACTAAGTTTATGGTAACCTATGCAGTGATTAAACACATAATATACCATTGAAGATAGATATCCTCCAATAACGAACTTCTATAACGATGTAATTACAATTATTATGTTCGACACAAAAAACTATTTCATAGCTTCTTTTCCTTTTGACAACAAAATATATTCACGACCTTCCATCACAATCATTCTAAATTTGCAATGAAAGGTCACTCATCAAGAAGGAAGTACAAAACAAGTTTGACTAAATTAAGGAACTACATGTTACCTTAAGCGGTTGATGAAAACCTTAACTTTCACAAACCGTGAAAGATATTACCTTACTCCATCAAGGCATTATGTCTATACATAATTAAATCGATCACACAAGGAATCATCAACATACCATATCTTAACACCATAAAGGTCATTAATTTTATCAAATTTTACTCATAGAAAGAGTAGAATCAAAATGGGGTTCTATCAATAATTTATGCCCTTCTATCAACCCAGGACATAATTTCGGTCCAAAACTTCCTCCTTAACAAGCATATATATTGAACTTCTAATTTCCAAAGGCCCTAATAATTTGCACAATACACGAAGTGCATAACCACGCTTATCATAAAAAAATAATAATAATAATTTAACTGTATGTTTTCCTCTAGGGCAACAACATAACAGGAAACCAATACTAGTCAACGCTGCAACGTTCCAGGGGCGATTACATACCCAGGTTCACCAAAGAAACAACGACATTTTTGCGAAGAAAAGTAACTTTAAAATTATATATATATATATATATATATATATATATATATATATATGATCAATCAAAGCATACACTGGGAACCTTTGTTTGTTTTATATATATAAATGGGTTTGATCACGTCAACAAGAACAACCAACAGAGGCAAATCCAGAAGTAACAAACTGTTAACCATATATTGAACACAAATCCACATAATCACAGATTTAAACCAATTTCTAGAAGGAAAAAGTTCCATTTCAAGAGGTTTATTAGATACTAGCATATTATGTATATGGTTAGTCTATCTTGCCTGTTTTAACGCATCCACCAGTCGTGAACATCCAAAGCAGGACTCTACTGACGCCACATGCCTTTCCACTTTATCCTCTCGCTTCACCGGTCTTTTCTTGCAATATATCACACCGGGATTCCTTTTGAAGGCACGACTAGAAGAATGCAATAGGTGGATGTCCAAACACTAGATTGCTTCAATGTAGCCGCTTTGGGGGTAGTAGAGTGCAATGGACTGTATCACACATCCTATAGCATCGCCATCACCAAGACCAAATTTGCCTCGCAATGCCTTCGAATCAGACGGTAACCAAATACCCGTCATAAGGGTAGGCCCTAGTAGTACTCAACACATAAGCTAGGCAAGGCTTGCAGTAAAGATGTGTGCATCGGGTTTGCACAACCTCATTAGGGTAAACAAGCTACCTACAAACTGGATAGAAAACCAATTTATGAGAAGACAGAGGCCGTAGTCGGTGGAGCAGCTGAAGTGGAATAACTCAACGGAGGTAAAAATTGTGTGAAGGCGACGAAACAGAAGAAATATCTCCATTTCCACAGACAACAGCAACCTTGCCAGCAATCATCACATCAGTGGCTCTCATCAGACCATCTAGCAGAGAGTGCCTGCATCCGTACAAGCTATCGAACTTGCTCTTGGTAACAGAATCATTGTCATTAATAGCAGGGAAGAGCAGCGATCCAATAGCTTGCATCTGGTACAGCCTGTGAACACCGGTAGTTGTTTCCTCAGATACAACAACCAATCTTTCCTTCCTCTTGTGATATATGAGGACAACATCAAACTCTCGGTGCAAACAGTACAGCTGTAGCTTGTAAGGTGTGATAATTCCAACAGCACCCTTTATGCCTGCCAACATAGTGACTCGTTGAAGATGCTCATATAATTGCAAAGAAAAATGTGCTTCATGAATATTCTGATATGAAACAGATCCACGCCTATGGGATTCTCTCCCATGAGTTACATCGAACAGCAAGTAAGGTCTCAATAGAGAATCTCTGTAATAAATTTCATCGGGTCTCCTGGTAACACTCACACTATCACTTAATCGATTTTGATAAAAAATATCTTGAAGGAGAATCCCGAATTTGAAGATGCATTCTATACTCGAATCAGAAAACGCAACATAGTTGACAGACCGCTGTTGAAGCGCTAAAAAGGCTTCAACTAAAACTTTATCTCGTCCTTCTACTACGGCTGCAAGATTTTGCAACCACCGATCACGATCGTTGTCGCGTTTCAACCGTAACATCGAGATCAACACCAACTGCCTGGGCTCTCTCCTGCGGCAACTATCGCACCTAGCTCTCTCTGGGGCCACTGATTTTCTGGGATACGTTTACTTCTCTACCCTGTAGCTGCTGCATATCACTAGACACCTCCTCACAAAGACTTTCCTAGGAGAAATTCGGTTCAACGCTCCACGAATACCGCCCGTATAGCATGATTTTTTTGATACCCACACCCACCTCACGCATCAAGGAGGATCCTAGAAGAGATTATGGTGAAGAAAAAAATGGCTCCACCGACTCCTCACGCAAGGACAGACGTGACAGTCTAAAAAAAATTGCAGGTTGGGTGGTTGGGAGGAGGCCAAGGTGGCAGTGGAGGCAGGTGGAAAAAAGGAGGTCCTCGATGCACGGGGCATTACATTGACGATGGCACCACCGTGGAATATCAACTCAACTTGCCATAAACCCTTCTAGCAAGGCGTAATGCACATGCAAATACTCAACTCTAATGGGCTTGCTTTATTAGTAGCCGCTTCATAAGTAAGGAATAAAATATATTTTTTTAAATACTGGCAGATCTTTCCAAATAAATAAGTGCAATAGTTTGGCGGAGATCATTTATAATCCAAAACATGGTGTTCTCGGTGAGTAGAATTGGCCTCTTATAGGTGTCATGGTCATGCGTGGAGGCCGATGCCACGGGCATTACAAATTAGGTGTAGGATTTTTGTGGGGTAAATTTTCTTTGAAAGTGGTAAATAGTGGTTAGTATATGATGTGGGATTTCTAACCTTTAATCTTTGGACCCTAGGAATTTGTTAGGAACTTTTTGATGATGTTGGAGTATTGGCTTTCAATCATATAATCTATGCGATTATATGATTGAAATCCCAATACGGTCAACACTTTGTTTCAGAATTATCAAGTCATGGACCCCTACTTGTTATATGTTGATTAAACTTTTGTTGTCCTTAAAATAATGTTCATATCAGATTTTTATGGCTCCCTTCTTAATTTTGACATGGTTTATTTATAGCATGTGTAATGGTGTTGTTAGTATTTAGAACTTGGCATTCCCCCTTTCATTAAATAAAAGGGTATTTCTATGATATTGTTAATGGTAGCATTCTATTCCTATGTGTAGTCTTTATCATGCTCAGTTCTCAAACCGACTCAAAGCTACTAATTGTACAGATGGCTATTGCTAGTAAAAAAAAAAGAGAGAGAAAGGATTTCTATAAGTTGCTTCAGTTTTTCTGATAAAGTGTTATTGTATGAATGCTTAATGTGTAGTAGGACTTTAGAATGATAATTGTGGAGAAAATTTAGAAGGGCAATGCCTTTGTATTTTTTTATATTTGTGGAGTAGGTTTGCCATTATTGATTGAAGCTAAAACATAGGAAATATTATTGTGAATGAAATAAAATGATCAATGAATTGTTACAGAATATTTTTGTATGATTGCAATGTTGAAAGATAGTTTATCCTTGATATGACCAATATTGTTTTACCTATTTAATCCCGAGTCAAAATACAATAGAATTTGTAGCCATCTTTCGATTGTGTGTCATAATTGATAGGAAATTATGTATCGCTGACTCGTTATCAAAAGGATAATGGTAAGCAAATTGAGTTATAACCTTGAGTTAGTAAACCCTTGTAGATTGCAATGGAATAACATAATACTAGGTATCATTGATTGGTTTTGTAATCCATACAAAGGTTATACTTGAAGAGAAAATATTATGATGTTGTTAACTTATAAAGCGAAGTAAAGAGTCTTAAAATGGAATAAAATTAAACTATCTTCTTGTGTTAAAAGAGGATGTACCTTATTACTTTTAATCTATACTAATAAATTATTCTTAGTGTTGATGGGATGTAAAATGATATTTAAATTTAAACCAATGTTTAATAATTTATGAGGTTGCAAGGTTATGTTGAACGGGGATAAATGATCAAGAACCCATTAAAGCCAACTTATCTATTATAAAACCTGATTGTAACTTTTTTGAATTTAATCAAGAGATGACTAGTCGATCCACTTGCTTAATCCTTACTATTTTATAAGTCTCAAAAAAACTTATGGTTAATGTCGAGTGAGATGATGAAGATAAATGCATACTTAACTTCATACCCCTAACCCTTGTGAAGGTGCATTGCAACCCTTTCTTGATTAATTTAACCGTTTTGATCCTCGCTCAAAGGAATTTTTAATTCTAAACCTAAATGGTATTTTGCCTTAGTTTGATCTTACACTCACCTCCTCGTGCAATGGAGGTATGAGATAAGATATTGTAGGTTGTGTGTGGGTAAACAGACTTGTGTGTAATATTTTCCCTCTTAATAAATGAACAAATCAAATAGGTACATAATTTAGCTTCAATGAATCTTTTAAATGGGACTTACCGTAAGAATACATTATCAGATTAGAGGAATCCTAGCAAGAGGAAACATGATTGCTTGATTCGTATAACATGAATCTTCTAGATCGTAAAGTCAGGTCTTGAAATATGTTTTTAGTACATACATAATCTTAAAATACTTTCACCATGGGATGCCCCTAACCGTAAGTTTGTTTTGTGGTTGGACTAGTATGTGATGTCATGTCGAAAAGAGAAAATTGATTTGTTCATGTTGGGTGTTGTATGTTTCCTTGTTTCCTATGTGGTCAACGTTGTGTCAAGATTATTGAGATTCGGTTGTAACCCCTTTTGGTCACCTGTGTTGACGTGTAAACTCCAAGTAAGTCAAAAAAGTTATCCTATTTTTTTCATGGTTGTATCTATTTTTGTGTGTGATTGTACTTCTATGTTGTTGTTATTCTTTCTCATTTCTTTTACTTAAAGATATTTTTCTATGAATTTGTGGTTATGAATGGACTCTCACTAATGTAGTCATAGCTTCTTAAAGAGTTGGAGATGCGGGAATCATATCTTTCACTTGTAAATAACAATTCAAGTATATTGATTTTTTCTCATAAACCAATCCTTTGTTAAGCCGTTTCATTTCTTCAATTAATATCTATCTCTGGATCATGATTATTTTCAGCTAAACATATTTTTTTCTCTTTCTCTATTTAAATACATCGCTACTCATCGTGACTCCAAGCAACACCCAATTTATTAAAACAAACTCTTATGATCAAACAAAATATCCCCGCTTTAAATTATAAATACCAATCTGTTATGATTAGATTAAATATCCCCGATTTAACTCATAAATAGAAATCTTCCATCTCCAAATTAAATAATAAAATAATCTATTGGGGGTAAGTTATATACATAAAAGACAAAGGAAAAAATATATTGTTAAATATTGTGTATATATATTTGTGTAACCATGGAATTTTTGCTGATTTTCTTTTCCATTATAGGATGGTTCTTATTATTGAAATGCATGGATTCAACGTCCTATGACCTTTCTTGTTGGTCGAACTCCTTTTACACAAGCCTTTTAGAAATATTACATCCTAATTTGGATCAACCCCACATGACATCAACGACAGGTTGGGACTCATGTACAAGCACAACTACATGCCGTGGCATCTTTTACACACTACCGCAGAGACAAAGACATGCTATACGTGTTAGTTCTCGACTACGAGGCCGAATGTAATATTCAAAATGAAGTATTGCAAGAATGATAGGTCTTCGTACAAATTCATTTGGGAAACAACATGGGTCTTGACAGTCTTGAAATGTTGGGGAAACGAGATTTCGACATACACAATAATTGGAACATACATGACGTTCGCATGATTTGTAGATAATTGGTTCATCATTCATCGAGAGAGAAAAGGAAGACATAAATACCACCACCATGTAGGCCACACCACCATCTTCCACACTTCCTTTGTCTTCATAACAATAAATAGCTCTTGATACCATACTACACCATTCAAAGCAAACAAAACCCTTCTATCTCCACTAAGATTAATAATTCAAGGAACAGATGGCACAAGAAAATCATTCCTGATAAATAAAATCTGAAATTCATTCACATCAACATCAACCACATCTCCGTCACCTCTCCTTGTTCTCGCTCCTACCCGTGTTTCAGCATTCAACATCTCTGCATCCACAATCCACACATCCCTTGGTATTCAAATCAAAGAACTAAAACCCTTTGAAGACAGTGCATTATCATCATTTTAAGAGTTTTTGAAACATATAGAATATGTTATTATTGATGAAATGAGTTTCATTGGCCCAAAGTTAAGAAAAATTTATAGTAGGCTATGTGAAGCTTTCCCAAACTCAAAACCTCTGAATTTGGGTACAAATCAGTCATCCTCATTGGTGACCCCACCAATTACCACCGGTTTTGGACAATACTCTTTATGCAAGTAGTTCCTATAGAGCTAGCCTTTTGAAGGAATTCCATTCCTCCATTACATTGCAAACGATATTTCGACAACAAGGAACAACTAATGCATATGTTTCATTCTCGAATTTATCGCTCCACATGCTAGATTCAACTCCTCTTATTGAGGAATGGGACCTCCTAATGTCTTAGACAGAAACACACCTAACTCAAAGCAAGAGCTCAAAATTTTAAGGATGCACAACATTTTTTTGCAAAAAAAGATCTCATGGACTCCCATAACCTTCGGATGTTGAAGGCATTGAACATTTCGATCGCCCAATCCATTACTAAAAGTAGTTGGCGGGCCTCACCATGAGATCCCGATAATGATCAGTTGGAACACAAAGTTCTATTGTGCAAACAACAAAAAATCATGCTTATTGCAAACTTATGGGTTGACGCAGGCCTCGTGAATGGTGCTACAAGAAAAATCACCGACATTGTCTACGATGCATCAATGCCACCACCATCATTACCTTTATTTGTTTTAGTCAAATTTGATAGATACAACGACCCATGCCGGGATACCTCCAACCCATTATATATTCTCGATACCCCCATTTTCAAGAGGGAATCGAAGACAATTCCATATTAAAATGGTGAGGAGATTAACTATCCACAAGTTGCAAGGACTTACTTTGCATAGAGAAACTCGTCGACATTGGAACCACTAAAAGGTAGGGTCTGACATTCACAACTTTCTCTAGAGTTATCTCGCTTGGAAATTTGTGCATTTCACCTCCTTTTTCATTTGAAAGGTACTCAAAAATGACGCATGTACCAACACTTGGAGCAAGAAGAAAGGAGGAGTCAAGACTGCTATACCTCAACCCTTCATAAATATAACCCTCTACTTTGATAGCACCTCCACTACTACTTTACTCAACACTTCTTGTATCCAAAGTGATATTGTTGTTCAAGGTGTATCAAATGTAATCATGTTTACTGAAAATAAAATTGCCCACAAAAGGCTACCATTCATGATATAAATACTGCAAATGTATACATGTTTCGTTATGTGTACGGAGGTATTCATGTATCTGATGTTGTGATATATGATTTGCAACTTTATATGTACAAATCTGTAACAAAATTAAATGTACACATACAACCTTTCAATGAAATGTTTCATCTATATTCCTACACTACCACTATCAATCACACGCCTTATTGAGTGTACAAAACAGGTTTTTTCAACAAAAGACCAACCAAACAACCGATGCAACACTAACACAATTACCCTAAAATTAATACAAACCACGTCAACTATAAAAATAATTAACTATCGAAAACGATATCAAATATATTCATTTACGAATTTATAGCAAGTTTGAAATGTAGAGAGAACTTGGTTCATCTATATTTCTACACTTACAAAATCAATCACTTATCAATATCAACTACAAAAGTAATAACTATCCCTTTCAAACAAATAATATATACCCTTCGGCGGTCACATTGCATTGTACACATGTGATTGCTAGTTTTAATAATCTGTTTTACTTTGACTTTACTTCACATCCAAATTATTTTTACAATTTTAATATTAATAATCTATTTTGATTAAAGTTTTTGTTCTCACCCAAATTAACTTTTAAAATTGTCACTTGATTTACTGTTTTAAAATAATTAATGTTTAATGCTATTATAAATATATGCCTAACATTGCTTATTGTCCAAGTAATGGTTGTAATATTGCTTATCGTCCAAGTAATTGTTTTAGTATTGCTTACAATCTAAGTAATCCTGTTATGTAATAGTGATCGGGTTAGGTTTTCTTACCAACTCTTGTGGCGTTTTTTCTGTTGATTTTTTCGAAATATTTGGTATGTTTTTGTTAATTTTTTTCTTTCCCCGCTTTTTTAGGGTTTAATATGGAATGACATCATCATGAACTACTCTCCATAGACTTTTGGCTAAATTCTTCTCCTTTTGGTTATAAATCTCTATCTATCTTTTACAAAAGAACATAGGTCTTCTTTTGTTTTTTTTGAACAATAGGTTTTCAGGGTTTTGAAGTGAGTGAGATAAAGTTGTTCCTATGCGAGAGCCTATGGAGTCTGAAAGGGAGAAGAAGATGAGGAATAGATCAAGTAAATTTGGCCGTAAACACCATGACGCCAGTTTTTATCAAGGTTGTTAGCATTAGGGTTTCCTGAAGAGATTCAAGAACCTGATTACAGCAGCAGCGGTTCAGGATCATCTATATCCTTGTTGGAGCCTGTTTACCATCCAGTGCAGCTAAATAGCAGTACTGCTTCAGCATCAGGTGCAACTCATGTTTTGGAGTCAGATGAGAAGTTTCAAATGATAAGAGTGAAATTTTTGAGGCTGGTTCATAGGTTAGGCCAGAATTCCTCCAATGGTGTTTTTGCACAAGTCTTTTACAGACTTGCGCTGGGGGAACAGGTAAAGAGAATGATGGATCTCAGTGGAGCCGGAGCCTTGAACTTTGAGTTCCGGAGAGAAAGTGCAATTGCAGAGAAGCAAGAAGCCGCTGGGCAAGACCTTGATTTTACCTGCACCATCTTGGTTTTGGGGAAGACAGGAGTTGGTAAGAGCGCAACGGTGAATTCAATTTTTGATGAGATGAAGTGTTTTACAGATGCATTTGAGTTGGGAACAGAAGAGGTCCAGGAGATTATTGGAACAGTTGAGGGAATTAAAATTAGGGTAATCGATACTCCTGGCCTCATAGCTTCTTCTTCCGGTTCCCGTCACAACAAGAAGATTCTTGAATCAGTCAAGAATTTCTTCCGGAGGAACCCCCCGGACATTGTTTTATATTTTGATCGGTTAGATATGCAGGGCACGGACCACTATGGAGATTTGCTATTACTGCGCACAATTACAGAGACGTTTTCTCCAGCCGTCTGGATTAATACGATTGCAGTCCTCACCCACGCTGCAAGCCCACCGCCTGATGCTGCCAATGGGGATCCTCTGGACTATGACATGTTTGTAGCCCAGCGATCTAATGTGATGCAACAAGATATTCGCCAAGCTTCGGGAGACATGGAGCTTGAGACTCCTGTATGTTTGGTGGAGAATCACTCCGCCTGCAAAACCAATAGTGCAGGGCAGAAAGTTTTGCCCAATGGGCAGATTTGGAAGCCAGAACTGCTGCTAATATCTTTTTCCTGTAAGATCCTGGCTGAAGCAAGATCTCTACTCAAGTTTAAAGACACACCAATGGCCACTCGTCGAAGGATTCTACCTTTGCCCTACTTGCTTTCCCGTCTGCTGAAATCAAGAGCTCCTCCAGAGATCCTAAAACCATGCTTGTTCGCTTAAATCGTGGAGTGCTGGTGATATTTATTAGAGACATAATTCGACCCCCATTCTATAGTGATAACTATCCTTGGCATAGGTATCGCAATCCTCGCACTATTACATTTATCGCTAATGCTTCTCGTCGCCCTCGCTATTATGCTGCTCTACTCCTTGGATCGTAGACCCTGTTCGGGTAGTTAATGTTTGGGATAATGACATTGGATGGGACGCGGTGGAAGTCGAAAAGATGTTTATGATTGGCAGCGAAATTCCTGTGGCAGTTTCAAGTGAAGTTACAAAAGACAAGAAGGAGACCGTTGTGAGAATGAAATGTGAGACATGCTTGAAGCTACAAGGGTTCAAATCCAAATACCTTGTGGGTGGACTCCATATTCATATTGTTGACAGAGAACAGAGTTACACATTGCGGAGTGAAACTGTGTTTCATAATTTTGAAAACAATAAAACCACAGCAGGAATTGCCATTACATCAATGGGCAGTGTCATAGCGGCTGGTATGAAGCTCGAGGATAAATTGAAGATTGGTGAAAAGTTTGAGCTCGCAGTAAATGCGGGCACCATTACTGGCGGTAAAGATGTAGAATATGGGGCAACTTTAAAAGCTACTTATATGAGAAACAACGACTTCCCATCTAGCTTGGCACTCTCTTTCATGGATAAGAGGCAGGGTGGATCACTCTCTGGTTCTTCTTCTATCATGGAAAAGAGTCGGGATCTTCATATCCTATGTCGCCTCCAATCTCAACTTTCGGTAGGACAGAATACAAGCATAATCGCTAGTGCGAATTTGAATAATCGTGGTGCAGGGGTAATTCGTCTTAGCACACGTTGTTCAGAACATCATCAGCTAGTTCTGATTGGAATTGGAATTATACCACTTGTCAGAAGAGTTTTGATTCGAATTAAACCATTTTTCATTAAACTTAAAAAGAGCATCTTCAGCTAGTTTACCAAAATTCGGAGAAATTTTGACGGGAAATATAAAATTCTCAAGAACATTCTCATCTGGTTTTGATTCGAAATATGAAATGATGTAGTTTTGATTGGAACTACACCAATTGTAAGGAATGGACCGGGTCATTATAATCTAATTTGTTATTTTCTGGTTCGTATCATCGCTTTTGCCTACTATTTTGCAATTAAAAGTTGATACGATTCATCCACTAGTTTTATAGAGTGCGTGAGCTTCAGTCCTTCAATCTATTATTAATGGCTAGAATTTTTATGAAATTAATGGAAATAAGTAAGGGGAAGACCCTCCTAAAGAAGGCATCATGCAAAGTGAGTTATTTTGGGTTTTAAAAGGACATTCCAAGGTGTATGAAATCTTTGGTTTCAATTGTTAGCAATTGAGTGAACTTCCCTTTTGGAAGCCATCACCATTCTCTCATGGCGAGGATTTGAGTTTTTCCAATATTTTTGATAGAAAAATAAACTTAAAATTTTAGTGAGAGTTTTAGCAATGTTAAGATTGTGGAAATCAATCTATTTTGATTTTTTTTTTTTTTTTTTTTGCTTTTTGTTTTTGTTTTTTTGTTGGCTCTAAGGCTCTTTTTCAACAAGACAATTGCACAAAAGAAATTTCCAAAGCTTCTTACCTTTTACTTGCTTTCGATAGTCCATTTAGTACAAAGTGTAGCACGGCCTAGTGACCAATGTCCAATCGACCCAACACATTAATTTCTTTGGGAAGACAATAAAACTCGAACGAAATCTCTTTCCATGTTCATAACTAGACCATAAAATATCTCTCAACACCTTTTCAAAAATTTAAAAGAGGCTTTTGTAGGCACTCTGCATAAATAATAGTAGGCCCTTTGGCGGCAATGAGAACTTTATAGAAAATTTTAACTTTACCTAACACAGAGAGGGGATCATGATCCAACATGCGAGATTTTCCCGGTGTTCGATGATGTATTATCAAAAAGGGAAGGAGTATCTTGAAATTCAAACGGAATCCTGAAAAGTGAAAGACTTCAACTATATTGAATCTTTTCCCACTCAAAATTTCTTAATTAAGGAGGGCGTGTCAAGAAAGACTATCTATAGCTTCGAGTTTTCCTCATTGTATGCTATAGCTAGATGTGAGGCAATAAATATCCAAGAAATTCATAGCTTATTTTATAATAAAAGAAAAGAATCATCAACAAAATGACCATTGACAACATGTGCAGGTGTTGAAGATTGCAATGTGATTCCTTTATCCAATCCCTAGTTTTGGGTGATTTCTAAAGATAATCAAAGCCCTCAAAGAACAACACATATAATTTAGGAACTAAAGTGCAACCTTATTGAATTGAGTGAAACATGCCAACTTTCTATGAGATAACTCCATTAATTGGGAGGTAAGCCAACATATGCAAAAGTAATTTGAATTTCTTGAAAAAAGTGTGGAACAAATTTTAAATCCTTTAAGGGAAATTCAATACAATCTACATAATCCTCAAAGTCAATCTCGACGAACACACCTTAATGATTGGATGATATGCCTACTTGATGCCTTCTTGAATTACAATATTGTTTTCAAGAATATATCTAATTTAATAAATTTGATTTTCTATGGACTCACAATTGAATGAAGGATATGATGGATGCACAACATGAGGGATTTAGAAATGATCTTGTAAGAGACATTTATCATATTAATTTTATGTTAATTGCCTATAATTTCATGATCTCCCATCTTGGCTATGAACTTGATGCGTCATTTATTGATAATTTGACCAAGGGGAATCAGTTCTAAATGATTTTTGATACACTTGGTAGATTTCCTCTCCGTTGTATCCCACAAGACCTCATAAAATTCACATAGCAATGTAGACACCCCAAAGATATGCATTATGAATTATAACATTTTAAATCCATTAAACTCATATCACACTTGCATAACTAATTCAATTAATTATATTGCATTCATTATGCATTATACAACCCCTTGGATAATTTAATTAGTCATTTAAATAAATAAAATAAAGTATTTATTTATCTCGCTATCCCATTAGCTAATTTAATATCGAATTAATTAAATAAATCCTCACCCATCCATTTCCACCTCATCTCTTATCCACTTCCTCACCTCAATTTGAATAAAATCATGACTAAAGCTAGAAAAAATTACTAAATTCAAGAAGATGTGTATAAATTAGATCAAATCATGCATTTCATTAACTAAACATATCTCACAAATCATGGCATTCCTAAATTGAACTAAATCACTTCCAAGCAAAACTAACATCACTTTTTTGGTGAATAAAATAATACATGGAGTAATATTTAATTATAAGTTTAAATATTCAAAAGTATATGCAACCTTTTCCAACTCAATGATCACTCATCCAAATGGAAACTTAGAACAATAGTTAAACTCCACAATAAAATAAATAATCCAATCATGTTTAGTTAGCTTCAATTCAATCCAATCCAATCATGCCCCGAGTATTCTCCTTCCTCACTATAAATCAATGGTCTTGTTGGTGCTCGCCTTGATCTCAAACCATTTTGCCCTAATTTTCCTTTGATTTCTTCAAAATCCGTGGGCTCTACCATTTTTCCTATTTTTCCCCGACCATGGAAGCTCGAGAATGATCAATTTGTATTTATATGCCTTTGAAAATCCAAATCAATGGTCAAAATATGCTTGGAACCATGATTCATTTGGTTTTGTTTCAAAAAAATTCATCCTTAGCAAAAATCAGATTTTGGGCATGAATGGTGAATTTATGTGTTTTTGATGCTTTGGCGGGCGTCTTTTTCTTGTCAAAAATTTTCCTCAACATTCAAAGCAGATCACGTGAATTGTAATGCCCGTTCATTGTTTACTCCAGAAGGTGGCCTGTCCCCACAGCGCGGGGCTCCAAAATAAGATAAAATAAAAAAATTATGCTATGGTAGCTGGTAGTGGGTGGAAATTTATATTTCTGTTTGGCGTGGGACAGTGGGAGTCGGTGGAGTGTGGGGCGCATATCCTTTTATTAAATTTTTGGATCTGCAAATCTTCTGTTGACTCCACCTGCTGTCACGTGGTTTACCTGCTGCTCTCTACCCAAAACCGCGTATGCTTGTTTTGCACTCCATCAAATGCTGAAACAGATGAATTGCTTCAGCGTGTTCTGGACAGTGGATTCGTTGATGGTGAAAAGAAGGTCTGTCACCCTGGTGTTGCGTGAGAGGGTTTGGATCCTCAAAATCGTGTTGTGCAGGCAGTCTCAGTGGAGCGCAGAACCGAAATCCTCCTAGGAAAGAGCCGTGAGGAGGTGTCTGGTGTTATGCAGCAGCTACAGGGTAGACAAGTAAACTTATCTCAGAAAATCAGTGGCCCAGAGAGAGCTGAGTGCGACAGCTGCTACAGGGCGAGCTCAAGGAACCGTTGGTGTTGATCCTGATGTTCTGGTTGCACGCGACCAGTCATGATCAGTTGTTGCAAGATCTTGCAGCTGTAGCAGAAAAACGAGATAAAGTTTTAGTTGAGCTGTCTTGCCTTTTCATTTTGGAAAGTCGCTTCTGTCCAGGTGGCGAATCTAACATGGAAGAAGCTCGATCAAATCTTGAGGCAAGCTTTGCAAGTGAGGTTGAGATTTGCATTCTCTACTATTTCTTTTGCTGACCAAAATTTTTCCAGTGCCTAGCCATGGGTTAGATATGGTGGTTTTAGATGAAGCCGCAAGCTAGTGTAATAGGCGTGTTACCTCCATGTTTTTGGGTGCTGCGAAGGGTGTTCTTGTTCGAGAATCCAAAGCAACAGCCTGCCGCAATGATTAGCCAGGCAACAGGCATGTTGCAGTATAGTAGAAGCCCTTTTTGAGCGCTTCCAGCAAGCAGGTTGTCCAAATCTGTTGTTGTCTGTTCAGTATTGAACGCATCCTCGAATTCGGGATTCTCCTTCAAGATATTGCTGTCAAAATCGACCTTGTGACAGTGAGAGTGTTCCAACAGACCTGATGAAATTTATTTACAGAGACTCTCTATTGAGACCTTCTTGCTGTTCGATGTAACTCATGGGAGAGAATCCCCTAGGCGTGGATCTGTTTCATATCAGAATATTCTCGAAGCACATTTTTCTTTACAATTATATGAGCATCTTCAACGAGTCACTATGTTGGCAGGCATAAAGGGTGCTGTTGGAATTATCACACCTTACAAGCTACAATACTGTTTACACCGAGAGTTTGATGTTGTCCACATATATCACAAGAGGAAGGAAAGATTGGTTGTTGTATCTGAGGAAACAACTACTGGTGTTCACAGGCTGTACCAGATGCAAGCTATTGGATCACTGCTCTTCCCTGTTATTAATGACAATGATTCTGTTACCAAGAGCAAGTTCGATAGCTTGTACGGATGCAGGCACTCTATGCTAGATGGTCTGATGAGAGCCACTGATGTGATGATTGCTGGCAAGGTTGTTGTTGTCTGTGGGAATGGAGATTTTTCTTCTGTTTCGTCGCCTTCACACAAATTTTTTTACCTCCGTTGAGTTATTCCACTTCAGCTACTCCACCGACTACGGCCTCTGTCTTCTCATAAATTGGTTTGCTGTCTAGTTTGTAGGTAGCTTGTTTACCCTAATGAGGCTTTGCAAACCCGATGCACACATCTTTACTGCAAGCCTTGCCTAGCTTATGTGTTGAGTACTACTAGGGCCTGCCCTTATGACGGGTATTTGGTTACTGATACAGATTCGAAGGCATTGCAAGAGGCAAATCCGGTTCTGGCTGATGCTATAGGCTGTGTGACAGTTCATTGCCTGTACCCCCCACCCCCAAAGCAGCTGCATTGAAGCAATCTAGTGTTTGGACAGCCACCTATTGCATCCTTCTAGTCGTGCCTTCAAAAGGGAATCCTGGTGTGGTATATTGCAAGAAAAGACCAGTGAAGCAGAGGATAAAGCGAAGGGCGTGTGGCTGTAGCAGTCCCTGCTGGATGCGTTAAAATAGGCAAGATAGACTAACCATATACATAATATGCTAGTATCTAATAACCTCTTGAAATGAAACTTTTTCTTTCTAGAAATTGGTTTAAATCTGTGATTTTGTGGATTTGCGTTCAGTACATGGTTAACAGTTTGTTACTTCTGGTTTTGCCTCTGTTGGTTGTTCTTGTTGACGTGATCAACCCATTTTTATATATAAAACAAACAAAGGTTCTCAGTGTATGCTTTGATTGATCATATGAAAAATATATATATATATATATAATTTTAAAGTTACTTCCTTCTGCAAAAATGTCACTATTTCTTTTGTGAACCTGGGTATGTAATCGCCCCTAGAACGTTGCAGCGTTGACTAGTATTGGTTTCCTATTATGTTGTTGCCCTAGAGGAAAACATACAGTTAAATTATTATTATTATTTTTATGATAAGCATGATTATGCACTTCGTGTATTGTGCAAATTATTAGGGCTTTTGGAAATTATAAGTTCAATATATATGCTTGTTAAGAAGGAAGTTTTTGGCCGAAAATACATCCCGGGTTGATAGAAGGGCATAAATTATCGATAGAACCCCATTTTGATTCTACTTTTTCTATGAGTAAAATTTGATAAAATTAATGACCTTTATGGTGTTAAGATATGGTATGTTGATGATTCCTTGTGTGATCGATTTAATCACGTATAGACATAATGCCTTGATGGAGTAAGGTAATATCTTTCACGGTTCGTGAAAGTTAAGGTTTTCATCAATCGCTTAAGGTAACATGAAGTTCCTTAATTTAGTCAAACTTGTTTTGTACTTCCTTCTTGATGAGTAACCTTTCATTGCAAATTTAGAATGATTGTGATGGAAGATCGTGAATATATTTTTGCTGTCAAAAAGGGAAAAGAAGCTATGGAATAGTTTGTTTATGTGTCGAATGTAATAATTGTAATTACATCGTTATAGAAGTTCGTTATTGGAGGATATCTATCTTCAATGGTATATTATGTGTTTAATCTCTGCATAGGTTACCATAAACTTAGTGATGAGATGTAAATTAAGGAGAGTTGAGAGACCTTTTCCTTTGTATACATCGTTTATGATATTAGGAAGTGAGTTGATGTCGGAAAATTTCAACCAAGTCTAGATTCATGGCTATGTTCCTCTAGAACGGGAGGATTACAAATCTAAAGTATTATGAAAATTGCAAGGATGTGTTTAGAATGCTAGATTGCCTACTCAACTTGGGTATTAATGAGGCTTTTCGCTATGCCGGCCCTGGTTATGTTCAGTAGGTAGGCTGTTAGACAATGCCTATTCCAGACATTCTTATCGTCATTTCCACTCATCCTTATTAGCTATGAAGTCACTTATTACCTAAGATATAATGGTTGTGGGTTGAATATATGATCTTCATCCTTAAAACCTTTTTGATTACATGATGGAACTTTGTTGCTACCCTCGTTGTTCGTTTCTAGCCTATTAGGCCTATGGCCCTACGGAACGATTCCAAAACTATATTCTTTTTGGCAGCTAAGATCGGGTCTGGTTTTAATCTTTTGACTTCTCCTTGTGAATGTGGATTGATGGGTTACACCTTAGATTTCAATCACGTAATCTACGGGATCACATAATTGAAATCCTAATACTCTCAACTCTTGTGTCTTATCATTTAAATTTCATAGTCTTGCGTATTTGGTTGTCAAACTTTTGTAGTTTTAGAGGTATTTTCATAACTAAAACTTATGGATTTCTTCTTAGTTGATATGTTGAAAATTATATCTTGTTTCAAAAGGTTGTTAGAGGTTAGAACTTTGATCCATTTCCTGAAATAGAATGTTTCCTTTCATGGTATTGTTAGCTAGTAGCTTATTGTTGCTATGTATAGTCTTATCTTGCTCAGTTCTCGCGAACTGACTCAGGTTATTAATTGTTGCAGATGGCTTACGTGGTTAGATGATGGAAAGACTTGTAGATTATTGCATCAATCTTGGTTATGATGTTCCTTTGTACGAATGTGTATTATGTTATAAAATTTGGAAAGGGCCTTTGGACATTTTAGAAGAAGGGTCAATGCCTAGTAAATGTATTGTAGAGTATTGTTGTTGTAATTGTTGAAACTTTGGCTTGTTTGGTTATCATGTGAAAGATGAAATTTGATTACCGCATGGTTATGGGATATTCTAGTGAACTTTAACCCTTAGTATAGTAGCGGGGCATGTCCCATGTTATTACTCTCTTACTCCCGAATCATGGTTCAATAGAGATTGAATGTCCCTTTGATTTGTGCATCATGTTGGAATGAATTGATATAACCTTGTTTTGTTTCCGCAAACGAGTACTGTTAAACTTTGCTCTTGGGTTAAAATGTTGAGTTGTAAATCCTCCTAAGGCTTAGTAGTAATGAGTTTGTAAGCACTATGAAGTGAGCTGGATAGTCCTTATTAAAATTAAACTAATAAACATTATCCTTTTATGGTGAAACCTTAAATGATCTCATGGTGAAATCAATGGTTAGATTTTAGAAGATGATAGGATTTAATAAGTAGGAGGGAAATTGATTTTTTAAACTTTAAATCT
This sequence comes from Taxus wallichiana var. yunnanensis, assembly GCA_018340775.1. Classification (NCBI taxonomy): domain Eukaryota; kingdom Viridiplantae; phylum Streptophyta; class Pinopsida; order Cupressales; family Taxaceae; genus Taxus; species Taxus wallichiana. Next base: position 367,395,593 of record CM031244.1, on the reverse strand, counting down.
CTCTCTATCGTTTGAAATGTTCTCCTTTGTCAAACTTAATGAAGTAAAGTCTAGATGGAACATTTAACCAATCTTGATAAACTCTTAACCTCAATAAAAGACTGATAGTAAACAATGTGACCCTGAAGCTGAATTCTGTTGTCCTGTTCTGTTAACCTTTGCCTTGATTCATGGTGATATTTCTTAAGCAAGGTCAAAATTTAATCCTTAAACAAGAAGGCTATTGTTAAGAACCCTAAGCGGTACTTTTCACTCAATCGGAGCTTATGCCTTCACCTGTAGAATAGAGTTGTGGAACATGTGTTAGTGGCTTGAGTAAGATTAATTAACCTTGTAAGAAATGGAAAATGTTCTAAAATCAAATGAATAAGAAAGCTTTGGACATAAAATTGATGATCCTAGTTTAGAAAGCTTGGCCTTAAGCTATTTAGTCAATAGTTGAAAAGAAAGAAGTTCTCCCTTGTGAAAATAATTGTCTGAATCATTACATGAAATTTTATAAGAACGTAAGTTAAGAATTAAGAGACACTTTAGTAAACAAGAAAATATAACTAATAATTCCTCATGGGATGCCCTAGTGTGAGTGTGTCATGTGGATTGGACTTCCATGTTGTCTTGTCAAAAGAAGAGTACATTGCCCTTGATAGGTGTGAATGTTTCCGTGCTGACCTTGTGGTCTCCCCCATAACAAGTGGTTCCTGGTGTTGGTTGTAACCTTGTGACGACATGTTGTGTCGTGTTGTGTCAAAGCAAGTCAAAAAAAAAAAGGTTATCTTGTATTTCACTGTGTTGTATTTGTGTGTGTGATTTTGGGTCGTTACATGAATTCTTTTGGTTGGTCGTGGATAGCGGAAAATGTTTTAACTTGTCACTTTTTTCCTTTTGGCAAAAGGAAAAATTTGGTCCCATAGCTCCACTCAATTCGATTGGTTCTTTTGGTACTTATGTGGCTTCTTCTAATTGGATCGAGTGCGATGGGTTTGTTTTTGAACTTGTTATTTTTGGATACTTTGGAAAAAATTTGAACCCACCTTGCACCTTGCCAATCTTTGATTAAAGCAAAATTTAAGTTGCAGGGAAAAGTTTTACTTTGACCTGCAGGAAGGGCACATGGAGAAGTTAAAGGTGGAGATGCAAGCCTTCAGAGGCAAGTTGATATGTTTCCCTTTTGGAAAAATGAAGTAAAAATTCTAAAATGGAAGTGTGCCCCCACCAAATCATATCAAAGCCTTATAAGGTTCTTGAAGTTGCGCCATACGACACGTGGAGGTTTCGTCAAGTATTCTTTCCTTAGTTTTTTCAAAGAACTTCCTAAAAGGCACGAGACACGTGGTGAGCCCATGCTCATTTAGGGTCTCTACTTTTTGGGACCATCTCAAGATGTGCCATTGAGACGCGTGGCAGTTTGAAAAGTCAAGAGGTGGGGAGGTGGGCCATTGGGGGCAACTTGGAATTTTTGCCCCTTCATATTCAAAGTACCGAAATCATAAAAATGACCCACGAGACCCGACAGAGAAAAGTCAAAATTTTTTGTAGTCAATGGCGGAAGTGCGGACTCTCGGGGGAAATTTGGAAAATTTCCTTTTGGGAGATGGAGTTAAAAGTGAAAAAGGAAGTGTGGTTCTCATGGGACCCACATTAGAAACTTGAAGAAGAAGGGCAAAGCTGTGGGGAAAACTTGGAAATTTTTCCCTTTTTCTTAAAAATAGGTGAAATAGAGGAATTTAGCCACAGCTTCCTTTGGGACCCACATTGGGACACATGTCAGGCCCATTTTTCAAAGGTAGAGGGGTGAAGCAAATTGAGAAATTTTGCATTTTTTCGAAAGATGTAAATGTAAAAAGGAATCCCGGTCTGTCTTAGCTCGGCTCTCCCACATGGACGGTCCAAATTCAAAAGAAAGATCGACGGCATCTAGTGTGTTTGTATTTGATTTTCTACCATTTCTGCTCCAAAGCTCCTGGGGATGCAAATTTTTACGTTTTTATCATTTCTTGGAGTCTCCTACACGTAAAATGAAGAGGAACATTAATTTGGTATCTTGGTTGGGTGGGAAAAATCTGAAGATGTCTTTTGCCATCAAGACATGATCTGACCATTGGCTTCGATCTGATTTTCGCTTTTCTTTCCTTGGCATGCAAAGAACCGGATTTGACATATTGGAGGAGGAAGTAGTTGGCATGCAAGATGAAGAACGACCTACTAGGTGAAGAATTGAATGCTGGAAATATTTGGAGAGATTTTACCTCTACAGAACTGAATTTTTTTCACAAATCTGATTCTTGGAGTCTCAACACACAATGGTGCTTTGAATGTCTCTAGTTTTGGGGGAAAAATCTGTTGTAAATGAAGTATTATAAATTTCATGAATTAGTCATGTAAATGGTTGAGTGTTAGAGGTTGGGACTGATTTTTCTAAGAGAAAAGCTTGATAGAACCCGTCCTTCTGAGAAATCATCTAAAGAAACCTGTTTATCTCCTTTGTGTTAAATTTGATCATGTCAAGGTGGTTGCGAGTGTACAACCATTGAAAAGCTCTAAGATTGTTCTAGAAACTTTCCCCTGCTGATAAATTTAATCAAACTTGAGTTAATCTACGTTATTTTTGGGAAAAATTTGTGTTTGCTTCATTCCTGAATGTCTGCAAGTAGTTTTCTTGTTCCCGTTGCAATATTACATTGAAATATTTGTGAATCACACAAGATCTTATCCTTGTGATAGTTTGGTGGCATTTGCAATTTTATTTATCAGAAGAGCTTTCATTTGATAATGAAATAAACAAATTTAAAATCACTGTGACTCCTAGCATGACTATAAGATTGTTTTTAGCCTTTGAGGGTATCTTAGGCATGATGAAATAGAGGTTGATAATGTTTAGTTACGTTTTCCAATTTGAGCCTTCATTTTGAATCCTTGAAGTTTGTGTGAAAGTGCTGATCTGGGCCTCCATTAAAGCACATATTTTGGTTAAAGGAACATCCTAGCTATCCCAAAGCATTATGTTATTCAAGATCTCCATTTTTGAACATTTCTCAAGAATCTGGTGAATCAAGTTCATTTCTGCCTCACCTCCCACTAAAAAGTCATTTAAAAACAACCAATCATACCCATACTACCTCTCGTTTGTCATGTATGTATACTAATGCATAATTTTTACTACCAAAACATGCAAAAACAATCAGGTTTTCATTATCTTTAGTGGCCTAAACCTAGCTTAGAAAATATCTCCATTATCTCAAGTGACAACTCGTGAGAATTAGGTTTCATTTCATTGATCATATTTTCTTCAAGGTCTTCTTAATAATTTCACAAGGAAGGATATATGCATCTCCTCCACAAACAACAAAGGCTACAGAAAGGGTCCTCTCACCTTGGTTGAAAGGAAAAACCATAAAGTGGTGAGGATAGGTTAAATCCTCATGAGGGTGCTACCCATTTCTCCACATCTAAGTGACAAAGAGCAAGATGCATTTCATCCCCGGAATAGATTGACACACTACATGCTTTGCTTGTCTCTAAAGTTCCCGATAAACCTATGATGCTGCTCAACTTTTGAGGGAGAATCAATTTGGGTACCAACAGGTCTTCCTTTCACAATTCATCCACTAACAAGCTTGAGATTTCATACTTTTATTTTTTTTAAGTGTTTAGTGAATCAATCATTCTCATTACTTGTGGCTTTAATTCAGCTCCCTGTGTGGAATATTTATTGGATTATCCACAAAACTTGATTCGAAGGTTCAACAAGCCTAGTGCTTCATTCCACTCTTCAATAGTCTCATGTAACACCCATGAGTTAAGACACACAAGACTACATAGAAAAACACAGGAATTTTATTTTTGACTTGCTTGACACATAACAGGACATGACATGTTGTCACCAAGGTTACAACTAACTCTATGAAAATTTTTGACACAAGGATGACCACAAAGGCAACATAGAAACGTTCACACCCCTCAAGGAAAATTCACTCTTCTCTTTGACAAGACACCACAAAATACCAACCACAATACATAGTTATAGCTCAGGACATCCCACTATGAAAATCTTCTTAAGGTTATTTATTCACTAACAATCTTCCAAGACTTGACTTTGGAATCTAGAAGGTTCATGTTATGATTCTTACAATTCTTCTTATAGGGTTAGGTTTATTTTTCTTTATACTATTAAGGTCTATCCTAGGATCATCTCTAATATGACAATTACTTATTTAATTCATTTACAAAACCAGAGGTAATCGATTCCACCAGGCTCTCTATCCGAACCCACACTACTGAGACTTATTTCATAATTCCTTTGCATAAGGAAGCAAGCATAAGTTCAAAATAAGTGGAGTATTGTTTATGTTCAAAACCATAATTTTTTTTTTTCAAGTATTATCATTTATCACAGCTTAGAAAAGGGTTACAAGGTCTACGACAAGGATTAAGGGTAAGGTTAAGTAGAGTTCATCATAATAATTTCATGGGATAAAGACCGCTTTTTTACTTGGGATAAGAATTTAACAAGAGGAGTTCAATTTTCTTCTTGGTTTTACTTTATTAAGTTTGGCAAGGTAATATAATTAGGTTTCAAAAAAATTAAAGAAGCGGACTTATAGTTTCTTAACTATTCCCTTTACTTACGAAGATCTAGAATTATCGCAAGGGTTAGATATTGATAACACTTTAATTCCATTTATAATTTCACAACCATAAGGTTAAGGTTAATGGTTTATTCTATGGGTGGAAATTAATTCCTTTTACACAAGTAGATAGTTCCACTTCTTCCAGCTTAAAGACCAGGATTTTATCCACGAGATCACCAATTCTTATATTTTATTTTTATTTTCATTTTTTTATTTGTTTGTTCATTTATTTATTTTTGATTTAATTTTATTGAGATTTCCAACCCAATTGATTATGCCTAAAACTACAACCATGCCAATACCATGGAGGGTTATCATACAAGAAGGTTTTATGGCTCGAAAGAGCATTTACCATTACTTGTTGAGAGAACAAGAAAGTTAAATTACTGTGGCAAGAGGCTTGCCAAACTCCCTTACAAGCACCACTCCCAAATTTATGACACTATAGACATACATAGAAGGAAATTAAAAAAGTAAAAATGAATAAACCTTTACAACTCTTTCCTTCTTCTACCCGCACAAGCCATCTGCGACTAATTATGCACTTGAGTTAGTTCGTGAGAAATGAGCATGATAAATGCTATAACATTAAGACAATATTTTATCAAACTATTTCAAAAAGAAGAACATTGTTGCTTATGAAAATAATCCAAGTGTCTAAAACAAGAGTAATTAAAAAGGTTGTCAAAAAGGATAAAATGTCATAATTAAAAGCAAGGCACTATAATTGAGTATCATTTTCTCATAGGAGAAATTAATAAACCATCATAATTAATTCCACCTAATGACTATCATGATAATGACCATAATTTTAACAAGATAACATTTCGAAAAGAAAACACTTCCAAGAAGAGAATTAGCTCAAAACGTAATCTGTCCCCATTAGTTTAAGTTAGTTCACCAAGCCAAAGATTCACTATACCACTTGTCATTTCCCAAACAATCAATCAACACGAGAATATATAAACACAAAATGACTTAATACTATTAAGATGTTGTGCCTATAACATTTAATTTTATATCAGTACAAAATAAATAAATTGGAAAATAAAAAAGTATGAAACTGACAAATGACCCAGTACGGGCCACATCCTATCCTAACAATCCTACTATTAAAGCCTTTATTCTAATCAAGATAATTCCTTAAGAGAAGAAAAGACTTGACAACACCAAACATAACCATTATATATCTTACATGAGGTTTACCTAATCATTCACAAGAACACAACATAGGCTACATAGCTTCTAAAGGAATTGTCGTCATCAATAAGTTGACATCTAACCTATCTGGTCAAGACATAACCATTCTACTAAAATGACAGAAATAAGGTCGTATCACAACAAGCATCATGATAACCAAAACCAATGAATTTCAAAATACACCAACCTTTAAGCTAGAGGAGAATGAAATTTAAAGATTTTAAAGGATCAAAACGTAGATTACTTTCTTATGCATAAAACCAAGATCCCGCTTTTAATATTTTAAAACTTCCTCACTAATGATCAAGTAGATCTCACATCTTCCAACATATGTGACACAAAATCAAGGTACAAATAAGAGTCTTTATTCTGACATTTTAAGCTATCCCAAATATGTGAGTATCATCTCAAGGAGACATTCTATAAGGTCAACTACATTCCTCAATACATACAATGATCACCAAGAGAGTAAAGATGATCCCAAAGACAAGAATCTCCAAAAGATGAATAGGGACTTCTACCAAATTATGATGATCATGCATGATGCTTAAAGAATAAAATAGTTCTTTGAGGGATTTACAAATAAAAAAATAACTAACCTAGTTTGAGAGTAATACCAACTTGGTTCAATTCAAAATCACCAAGTTAAGCACACACTAAGTCGGCCGGAGAAGGGTAACTAGAACTCCGAACGAACTAAAATAAAAATATAGAGACAGAAATAACATCATTCACCTATACATTATGCACTTACTATTCTCAATTACTATTTCAAAAATACCCAACATAAGCCAAAACAACGGATTATGAAACGAAACAAGAATATGAAACAAGCGCTATAAAATTGAGTTAAACAACAATGTTTGATAAAACATTCAAATCATAAGATTGTCAAAAGAACTAGGAATTTTCATTACAAAACCCCCGCTTTTCTTTTTTAATCTTATGAAAATTTTTGACACACTGGTATTTATTAAAACTCAGAAAACAATATAAAAGGCTTCAAACAACACAGTCATTTCTAATGCCAGAAACTAATATCCTCCCAGAAATTACGAAAGAGCAAGGGAAGTAGAAACCACACAACAAAACCATCACACGAGACATTTATATGAAGAGCAGGGTCATTTAATGAATCATTTAAATAACAACATAAGACTCAAGGGTATAGAGAATATCATGCCTGATTAAGCTCCCGTAGTTGAGCACAAGCTGAACAGGGTCTGCAACAACATCTCAAGCCCAAACTCCACTATCCTCCACTTGATGGGTGGTCCACTCTTCTCAATTTTACACAATAAAGTTATGGCCAGAGTATGGAGTACCCCAAAACATATATCTACAGTACCTTGAAGGAAAATAAGGTCTCTAGGACGATAGTGATAGAAATATGTGCATAAACCAGCTTGATCTATGACCCTAATTCCACCATATATGACCAACAAAACAAAGGTCCAACCTGCCCAACCCACCTTTTAGTTGCAGCACCTGGATTACATGTAAAATGTGGAAGAGTAAAAAAAGAGGAAAGGTGAACTGCTTGACAAAGTGACTCAAAGAGATGTGGTCTGGAAATGACACAACTGTAAGATATGCACAACAAGACCAGAAAAAAAAATGACCCAGATAAACAAAATAATGCTCCTGTGAGGAACTATTATGAAAAACACATTGATAGGAATGAATTCAATGGCTTCTCTAACCCCCAAACTATTTTGAAAAATATCTCTCTGCTCCGGCATAGGATAAAGTAGCATACTCACGCACAAAGGAAAAGAAATTAGAGCAGAAAGAATAAAAAAACCAAACAAGTATGCGACCAAGAGGAAAAAGGTGTTTCATCCCAGCAAACATATGTCAAATCATGATTTAATTAAAAACCACAAGGAAACAAATAGGCGGCCAATAATAAATTTACACAGAAAGGGAGGGGGTAAGCGGCAAGGTAAGTGATCAAGCCCGTAAAAGGATTGGGTGGAACTTTCAACGTATTCTTCCCAACCTCTAGTCCGTAATCTCCTCACAAAACAACACACACACTACCAACAACTCGTGGTTTTCATTTTAGTCCCTCAACGCAAGCCAAGTAGTCTAAATGAAACTAATAAAAGAAATGACAGTTACCATAAATTTCACCCACCTCCACCAACAAAGACCTCAAAAAAGGTCTTAGAGCTCACGTATCCCTCACACCAGGTATGAACAAAAAGGACCATAAAGTAAAGGGAAAAGTTGGTGGCTCCAACAATAATTTCACCCTTAATTAGAAATTTGAAACAACACAAGGTATGACTGAAGTATAGTCGGCCAAAGAGGAGCAGGTGAGTAGTCAATAACTTAAAATTTAATCCTAGCAATCCCCTCCAACTTGGCGCCACCACCAACATTTCTCTATTTCCACACATGCCAAGGTCGGTAGAAGACTAGTTTAGGTGGGAGATAACTCCCCTTTATTATTATTTTTTATTTATTTATTTTACCTTACTTTTATTTATTTACTGATTTTTAAACCTGGTTCAAAGGCTAGGTATATTTTAATAATTACGCCTAAAAGAACTACAAAATATTTTAATATTCCATAAGAACTTCCCCACTTGTTATTTTTTAAAATGACATTGTGCATTCTATAGCTCGAATGCATGATTAGATCGCTAGAAGAATGTTAGAAAAGTAAGCTACCAAATACCCTCAACAACTAACAATAGACCAAGATAGCATGATGGAACGAATGAAGGAAAGAAAGATGCTTTAAAAAAGACTTCACACTAGGGTTGCAACAAAAATGATCAAAAAGGGCTCAGACAAACAATTGATGTTAAGCAACAGGGTAAAGAAGAAAATGCGAGATAATGAATTCAAATGGGCATTACATCCTCCTCCCCTTAAGAAAATCATCATCCTCGATGCGACATAACACGAGGGAAGGAAGTGGTAAGCAACAAAGAATAGATGGGCACAAAGGTACACTCGCTAACATTTGAGATGCTAAAGTGCAGCCATGGGGTGGCCTTGGGAACATTTGCTAGAAATTTGAATTTTAAAGTTTTGTGAAGATTGGCAATTCTCTCTTATTCATTATTTCATTAGTCTCTTTCCATTATAATTATTTCTAGTTTTAGTTCTTTTAAAATTTCATAGTTGTAGAGTTTTGGTTTATTCATTCTTGTGGGTTCCCAATATGAACCGCAATCACAACACTCTACTGTGGTCATACACAACACTAAATATTCACAAGCATACTTTTACATAATTTCATGTCTGTACCAAATCACAAATCTTGACCAAATATAGAAGAGACAAACTCGGTCCACAAGCATAACAATTCTCACATGTCTATGACCAACGTATAATTCTTGAGCAAAAGTGCACTACAACAACCTAACTTTTCCACAATTACATAGATGAAGATTTTACATAGCTTAGAAAGTAGCTACATGTACATTGGGTCAACAAGGGCATCAATGTCACAAAACAAATCCAACTAACATGAGTAACACATATATCATAACACTATAACCAAAACATCATAACAAATCTGCATGCCTCCTAAAGCATCACTCACTCACACACACAAATCTCTTATGCCTCCCTCAAGTCTCTTATGCCTCCCTCAAATCTCGTATGCCTCCTGTCAAGGAGGTCGGTTGACCCTATGTCCTTAAGCACATAGAGTTCGAACACTCCTAACCCAAGTGACAAAATAACACGTGGTTCAACAACCCATTAGTTATTTGTAACACCTTAGGGTGTACCCCCATAAAATTAAGCAGGTCCATAGGTCCACAACATGAAAAAAAAAATCCAACTAACATGAGTAACACATATATCATAACACTACAACCAAAACATCATAACAAATATGCATGCCTCCTAAAGCATCAGTCACTCACACACATAAATCTCTTATACCTCCCTCAAGTCTCTTATGCCTCCTCTAAGTCTCTTATGCCTCCCTCAAATCTCTTATGCCTCCCCTCAAGGAGGCCGGTTGTCCCTATGGCCCTAGGCACATAGAGTTCGAACACTCCTAACCCAAGTGACATAATAACACGTGGTTCAACAACCCACTAGTTATCTCGTAACACCTTAGGGCATACCCCCATACAATGAAGCAGGTCCATAGGTCCAACCATTCCATGGTGCATCCCATGACCCTATTGCACACATCACGATAATAGAACCAACATAACAATCCGATCCAAATGCCAAGTGGCAAAGTACAAGCCTTGGGCAAGGTGGTAAAATCTTAAAATTTAAAAGAAGATCCAAAACCAAGCAAAATAAATGGCCAAATAGCCATAGTTAGTGTCAAAATCCACATGTTAGTACTACAAACCAAAAATGTAAAGCATAATAATCAAGAAAATTATTGGTCCTTGCAGAAATAAATTAAAAGTTCAATTTATGAATAAAATATACATATAATAATGTCACATTACGATAACTATGTGTCCTTATCTGGCCACCAGGGGTACTCAATGAGTTCCCGGCACTCAAACATCGATCCTCACTCACAAAATAAAATACCAATAGTACAATAGTCAACATCTCTATCGAATCATCTCGTCATAACTTCGACAAGGCTAAACACAGTCATAACTACACGAAGTTTGAATCCATAAAACAACCACATAAGGAGAGAGGGAGGAGCACATGCCACCATATACTGATTCTAATGTTGGCTCTAGTGATAGGTCAACCATACACCTTTCCTCACTCTAGACATACACTTTTACCGATTTCCTTTAGGGCTGGTTAGCACAAGGTTCACAACATAATATGTACCTACATCACTAACACAATGGTGGCACACACATAACTATAATAACATCTTAGGTATGGTACATATATAGGGTAGATCAAAATCATACATTCACTTTACCACATTATGCACCCAAAGTGCAATCACTATACAATAGGGTTCATACGCTCACCGTATGCCCCGAACTCAAAACATTAATCATTGCATATTACAAAAATCATACATACAATGAACATAATAAGTAACATCACAATGTAGCATTAATTTTCTACATAACAAGGTGATACACACATTTCTTCAAAACATGGTAAAAACATCATGATACAACTCAATTCACTTTACATCAATCTTGTCATACAATACATCAACACACCTACATATCAAAATATGCCACAATGCTCCAACACTCCGTCATCCACAATAGCAATCTTTTCACACACTTTGTAAGAAGTACTTCACACGTGAACTCTTCATAGACAATTCATGATATGATTCTTACAATTATTCTTATAGGGTTAGTTTTGTTTTCCTTATACTACTAAGGTCTATCCTAGGATCATCTCTAATATGACAATTACTTAATTAATTAATTTACAAAACCAGGAGGTAATCGATTCCACCAGGCTCTTTATCCAAACCCACACTACTGAGACTTATTTCATACTTCCTTTCCATAAAGAAACAAGCATAAGTTCAAAAGAAGTGGAGTATTGTTTAGGTTCATAACCATAATCTTCTTTGTTCAAGGATTAACATTTTATCATAACTTAGAAAAGGGTTACAAAGTCTATGGCAAGGATTAAGGGTAAGACGTTAAATATAGTTCATCATCATAATTTCATGGGATATAGACCAAGATTTTATTGGGACTAATAATTTATCAAGAGGGGTTCAAGTTTCATCTATTTTTACTTTATTAAGTTTGGCAATGTAATATAATTGGGTTTCAAAAAAAAATCGAAGAGCCGGACTTATATTTTCTTAACTTTTCCCTTTACTTACTATTGGTCTGAAAATCTGTCGCTTGGGTAGATCTATGGATAGATGAGCCAACAGTGTGCAGGTCATAGCCCTTCTTTGAGTCATCAAAGTGAAACTGGTTTATTTCTATTCTACCAGCAGGAATCTATGCAAGTGTCACAATATTCGCCTTTGAGGTTTTGGCATATCATCCCAATTGGATATTTCCAGCTATGAAAAGAAAGGAAAGAAGGGAAAAATGAATATAGGATAGATCTCAAGGAAGAAAAGAGAATAATTCCAAAGTAGAAAGGTCGGAAGGTTTATGTTTTGGGGTTGGTAATAAATGGAGCCAAACGCTACTTGCATAAATGAACAAAGCAATACGATGAAAAATGAAAAAAAGTAGAGGTAGATTTAACAGAATAAACATGCAGTTCTAACATAAGAAAGTTCTAATGCATAACATAGATATTCAACACAAAGTCTTAATATTGTATTAATCTTTTCTTCTATTACAAAAAGTACAAAGCCTTTTATCCTTACTTCTATTTTTCATCTAAAAAGTGTCCACCCCCTGAATACAACAAGTATCCAAGTATATATAGAAGAAGGAGAAGAGAGAAGGCAAAAAGAAACCAACAACTAATTACAAAATATCTACAAAATATCTAAAAGTCAACTGTTGACTTTGGGCAACTTGGTGGATGACAACATCCCATGGTGCAACATGGATGATGTCATCATTTGTGCCAACATACTCTTAGATATTTACAAAAAGAAAGCCAAGAGGAAGAAGGCTATTCATCATCGTCTCGCAGCTGAAAGGGGGTATCTTGCTTCTACTTGTTGTTCGAGAGAGGTGATGTGGAACTGAGTCCGATATTCCATGAATTTACTAACCATCGGTTGAAGTTGATCCTGGGCAGGACCCTTGGTATGATCACCGATGACCTCGCAAGTCTCCCGCTCATCTCTGAGTTTTTCGGGGAGCTTGAAATATTCATTACCTGCCTCCATCAGGTACCCCACAAAATCACGGCAGGCCAGAAGGTTATTGATGGATTCAGTGTCGAAAGTGACTTCTGGCCCTAGCCCTTGAGAGATGATCTCCTTGAAGATCCGAATAGTTTCATCTGCCTTCCTCAAGGTGAATGAAGGAGTGAGCAAGCCTAGAGACATTCTTAGGAAAATTTTCTCCATTTGATGCATTGCATCCAGGGCTTCCTCCTTGACCTTGTCTATCTTCTCCAGGATAAATTCCATCTGATTGACCCGGTAGTCCAAAGTAGCAAGGATTTTGCTGGGTACCTTGGGGTGATTCAAAGATGCTAAATTTAACTAAATCATTGGCCAAGTAGTCAAGCATCTTCTGAATGTCTCATGTTGCAACCTAGCATGGTCCAACTCTTTGAAGATAGGTCCTACAATTTCTTGGAGTTCCTTGTTCACCCGACCAATGTTCTGATATAACTCGGTGAACTTGACAGTTACCTCCCGCCGTGTTTAAGGATCTGGTCTCTCCAGTGGATACTGCCATACCTTGTTTTCCAATCTTGGCGTATTCGTTTATCTTATCTTGACTTAGGGCCTCAGGAGTTTCGGTGGCAGTTGTAGGAGGTGCACTACCCATTTTCTACAGGGCATGGAGAAGATGCTTATTCTGTTCTTTTAGTAGCCTCTTCTCTTCCTTTGCTTCTTGAAGTTTCTTGCAAAGGGAATCCACCGCAGATAGGGCCTCTCCTTGAAGGATTTCAGATGACGTTCCCATTGTGACCTACGTCATTGTGTAATCTGTAGGGGACAGATCCTTTTTATCTTTGGAGGGGTCGGGATACGTGATCTCCATTACTCTTTCTCCCGATGCACTCTGAGAGAAGCGGGTTATAGGATTTTTCTTCTTAGCCCCTTTTGCTGGGATAATGGAAAAGTCCATTGGTGCAATGGGGACTTTCCTCTTCTCACGCTCGAGATCTTTGGGAGATCCATGCTGGAGTTAAGGGAGCGGGAGTAGAGGTGGAAGAGGGAGCAGCGGCAGTGGATGAAGGGAAATGGGTCGAGACACTTGGTGGTGGCATCGAGGGGGAGGACAAGAAAGTGCTCACGAAAGGAAAAGACAATGCGGGGAGGTATTCGTGGGAAATGAAGGGAGCTGAGAGATGAGAGAAGAAATGGTGGGGGACAACTCCGCGAGAGAAGAGAAGATGGAGGAAGAGGAAGGGGAATAGTAGAAGATGGGGGAGAGGATACGACTAAAGGAATGGTCATTTGAGTCACATGAGGAGGGGAAGGAGGAGAGTGAGAAGGAATAGAGGGACCTCGGTGGTTGTAGTTGTGGCAACACCCGAGTGGATGTGCTCGTTGGAACACCTTCTACCGCTTCTTTCTCTCGAGGATACTAGAATCACAACCTATTCTTGTGCGGCGAAGGAGGGCTCTCAGGAACTTCTTCTTGAGTGGATCCTTATTCTCCCTCTTTATCTTCACCTTTTCCCTTTGGCAGATGTTTCAGCCTGACAGGTGCATTGCCCAAAGGGGACGTGGTGAAATCTACTCTAAGGTAGATAAGGCCGTTCATTCTGCACCAATGCTCTGTTCACCACAATGTTTCCTTAACCCTTTCTTCGATGGTCTAAGGTGCCTTTGTCCTGTCAATTGCAGCAAAACGGCCAGTTGTCCCCATCCGTGTCTAGATACACCTGATCAACTTCTTGATCAGTTGTTTGATAACCTTTTGGAACAATGGCCATGCCATATTGAATAATCTCTGCCAGGGCCTAGGTGAGAGTGATCCTTCCTTCTGAGTTCGACCTCATGATACAGGTCGATATAGATGTCCTCAATCTGTGGAATGTGGATCGGATCGAGTTTTTCCTTAGGGAGGTAGTTTCTTGGATCAAAGGTGGGCCTTGCTGGGAAATTGTGCTTTAGATTGAGTAGTTCTAGCCCTGTAAACATTTCCTAGGATTTGGTGTGAGAAGTGCAAGTGTACCTACCCACTGTGAGGGGGAAAGGAGTTCCACCCTTCTTCTTTTTAGGCACTTCTCATGATATGTTATGAGCTCTGGATAGCTCCAACAGGATCAACTTAGGGCTAGCATACCTTGGCAATTTGGTGGGCTCCCCCAAGAAGTTGGCTTTCCTGAGATAGGTGAAGGTGGGGAATTGGGTAAATAATGCCCCCACTTCTCAGTCGTTGTGACTATGCTCTTGGTTGTCCGACCATGAGTCATATTTGGCCTCAAAAGGCAGATGATGCCATAGAAGAAAGCATCATTGATCTTGGTAAACTGTGGGATGCTATTTTCCAACTTCAACTCTAGGTAGTATTCATATATTTTCACCTGAGGCCAAACTCCGCATCGACTTAGTGCTTGGATAATCCCTCTCTGAGGCTGCAGCGTAGACTACGTAGGAGTTCATGTAGAACCTCCCCATTGTGGTGAGTTGTTGGAGCTGCTCAGAGATGGTGCTTGCTTATGATCTCTGCCCACTCAAAGCGCTAATCAGGCACATTCTTATTCATGGTTTCCAGGTACCTGAGCATCCATTTGTGAAAGTAATGGGCATCAAAAATCCCAAAAACTCTACTTAGGAATGTGATGGTATCACTTAGTTCCTCGGAGAAGTCACTACAGTGAATAACCTGTGGCCACCTGGTTATCACCTTCTTATTCTTCAAATATACTTCATTCATTAGCTACATGCATTTTTCTTCGTTATCCTCCCATGCCTTGATGTAGTCTTCTTGGCTTACAACCACAAAATTCGGTGGTGGGGAATGCCTAGCATGATCTCGAAGTGTCGGGTAGTGAGGTTGATTATGACCTCACCCTTTTCATTTTCGACACACTTGTTTCTTTGTTATAACAATGGGGGCCACCACCATCATAAACTCATTATTCACTACACTAACGGGGATTCCCCCAGCAAAATGTAGACCACTACCCACCAGTTTTCCATCCAAGGACTTCCTGTGACCCTCCTGGTTCTGGCCCAAAAATCTTCCATGTCAATGTGGCCAAGTTCGGAATCTCTGATATCTAGATCACATTCTGCCTGGGACTCGGGCATTCTGACCCTTTGATATTTGTATTTCATCTCTTCCTCTATGAGCTTAGCCTTACCCTTTGACTTGGTTGGCCTTTTGCTTGATGTAGACATATGTGGATCTGAGTTCAGTTGTTGATCTACAAGAAGGAGCAAAGTCCAACGCAGAAAGAGCCATGTTAGCTGTCAGATCTTCCATTAAAGCATTACAAAATGAGGAGTTAGCAATTTTAAGGCCTCTGGGTGTAGGGCGTAGGGACACTGCAGGCTGCAGGGTTAAAAGTATGGTGCACTGAAGCAGGAGTGTTACAAGGAAGAAATCAGTGCCAAAGGGCATAGGGCGCAAGAAATTTGCATATAACATCATTGTTGTTGTAGACAAGAGTGTGCCTGCGCCACTACATGAGGTTTTATACTAGGGTGCAAATAAGTTTGGTGTTGCATGGGAGTACAGGATGTGCCAATGGCGTAGGTAATTTGCATGTAACATGGAATTTTGGTGCACCAAAGGGTGCAGGATTAATGCGTGTAGCACTTACTTTATGTGCGCAAAGGGGGGCTTTGGCGCGGTATAGGAAAAGCTTGCATGGCACTTTTGTTGTTGTAAGTCGGGGTTGCGCCTGCGCCAAGTTTAGGATTTACTTGGTTTATGCATGGCGCAGGGATTTTGTGTGCTGCAATCAAGGTCGGTGTGCCCTCTTGGCATGACTATGTTTTCTGTAACAAGGGTGGTGATTGCCAAGAGAAAAATGCGGCTCAGAACTAACTTTTAGGTTTCTTTCCTTGGGTTTGTGGTCTTTTAGGCCTCCTTCTTCATGGATTTAGATGGTGAAGGGGGCATAGCAAAGAGATCTAGGTTCACTTTTGAGACAGAGCCCTCTTGGCCAGCAGATCTGGAAAGAGGGTGAAAATGGCTTGGGAGGGAAGGTTTGCAAAAATGGGTAGGAGGGGTTTATGGTTTCCTCAGATTCATTTCACCAAACTTCACAAACAACCAACAAAAAAAAAACACAAGAGAAGCAAGGACCACTTACCCGAGAATATATAGAATGAGAGAAATGAAGTGGGGTCCACGAACGTGACACGAGGATGATGGGCGCGCTGACAGGTGCAGAGGAATAAAGATTATCATGTGTTTTTGATTGTGAAAGTGACAGGGTGGATGCGCCTATATATAGCCAAAAGTGTAATAAATGCACAACCACTTTTTAAAAGAGCGCACCAAAACGTGTGTCGACATTGAAAACTTTGCCCTTTAGCGCGGATATGTTTTTGTTGACATGAAATTATCTGCACCTTTGGCACAAATTTAGGATTGTCAACACTAGTTTTTGAGTGCCTTGGCACACCAAACATGGTGCAACATTTTTGTTGTTGACAGGAAGGTGCATGCGCCTTGGCGTAGGCAAGAATGGTGCATCACGGGAAGGCGCAACAATTGTTGTGTCAACACTTCAAAGGTGCACGCCAAAGGAAATAAAGGGGTTGTAGATTTATCTTGTGTTGCATTGACAAAAGGTGCGCCCAGCCAAAAAGGACCAAAATGACTAAGTTCGAAAACTAGATTTCCTGGAAAGGGTTTTTACAACATTCCGAACGCTGAGGGACCCCGACGAGGAACCAAAACAAAATTTTGGTATGGTTACCTATAAAATTTCCCTCATCAATTTTACAGATAACAACTCTTTTTGGGACTATCTTTGAGCAAAGCTCAAGGGTAGAGAACCCCAGATCAACATGTGCCTATCCATTGGGTAAGAGAGTCAAAAACAAGGGCGATGATGAAAACAAACACACATGAAAAGTAAACACATAAAAGTAAACTGAAAGAAGAAGAGGAAACTCTACTTCTGAATATTTTGAGATGCTTCCCACTATAGGGAAGTGGGAGATCAGTTCCATCTAGATACGAGAGATAGAAGCTATTCTCTCCATTGAGTTGCTTGATCTTGAAAGGCCCTCTCCATAGAGAATCAAATTTCCCATGCATGCCCTTTGGTTCTCTTCATTTGTCCCACAAAAGGATGAGATCTCCCACCTAAAAATCTCTTTGCTTAGCCCTTTTATCGAATAGTCTCTTGACTTGATTTTGATGTTCGGTGATCCTGTCGACCACTCTTACTCTTTTTCTTCAAGCTCTGCTAGATACATGATCCTCTTTTCAAGAGAATTTTGGAAAGTCTCATCTTCAATTGCTCGTGCCAAGCGCAGAGCAGGAAGTTCTGCAGAAATGGGAAGCTCGGCGTCGATTCCATATAACACTTGAAAAGGTGACATGCCGAGAGACCTCTTGGGAGTAATGTGGTCCACCCACAAAGCATCATACAATGACTTGTGCCACGTTCACTGACTCTCATCAACTAGCTTCCGTATGATGGTCACTAAGTTTTTATTACTGGATTCTACCTGACCATTTCCTTGGGGGTAATAATCTGAGGCGTGGGCCAAGATTATCCCGTGTTCATAGCAAAAACCAACAACTTCTCATGAGGAGAAGTTGGAAGCATTATCAACAATGATTTTGTGTGGAATGCCAAATCTTATGATGATATTCTCTTTGATGAAATTACAAACAACTTCAGAGGTGGCATTCTTGACAGGTATGGCCTCCACCCATTTGGTGAAGTAATCTATTGCTGTCAGGACATAACTATGTCGGCACTCGATTGGGGATGGAGTGCTCCAATAAAGTCGATTCCCCACTTGCTTGAATGGCTCATCAATAATGACCGGCCTGAGGGGAAAAGCAACCAATTTTGGTTTGCCAACAAATTGTTGGCAGAGCTCACACTTTGCTACCTAGGTGGTTGTATCCTGAAACAACATTGGCCAATAGTACCTAGCCCGATGATCTTGTGTGCCGTCACGAAGAGGAGAAATGACCACCACAAGCTGAATCATGAAAATTATCAAGTAACTTTATCTTCTGTGGCTTATCAACACATCACAAGAAGATTCCATCTATTCCGTGTTTGTATAAACAGTCATCCCAGATGACATATCTGGCTACTCTGAGCTTTATAGCACATTTCTCCTTTGAAGTTAGATGAGTTGGGAACTCACCAAGTGAGAAAGAAAGTGATATCAGAAAACCATTCGTCGCTAGTTGCGACAAATAGGACCATGGGTAGAGAATCATCTTTCTCCAACAGGCTTTGTGTTCCATCGGTGTAATCATCCTTTTCCTCAGGGTCTTCTGAATCTCGGTTTTCAGCCATGAGCTGACATAGGCCCTTGCCTCTTACTAGCTTGGTGGGTTTTATATCTAGATCATACTCTTGAACCTTTGCAATCCAATTTCCTCACAAACTCCCTAACTCCTGTTGAGTTAAAATTGACTTGACTGCCGTGTCAGGGACCAACACCACTGTATGAGAGTTTAGAATATAATACCTGAAGTTCTTGACTGCTTTGACAATGGCGAAGGCATGCTTTTCCAACTACGACATCTTCAATTTGTGAGGCTTGAGGGGAGAGCTCATGAACGCAATTGGGGATTCAACATCCTCAGAATTCTTTTGCATTAAGATGGCCGATATAGTATGCTCAGATGCATAGCTATACATGATAAAATCCTTGGAGAAATCGGGACATACTAGGACTGGTGCGTGAGCGATGGAGGATTTTATATCCTCGAATGACTTCTTTCCTTCTTCGCTCCACTGGAAAGTTTGTGACCCTTTCATCATGTTTGATATGTGGCGAGTCTTTTCAGCAAAGTCGGGAACAAAGCGCCTGAGAAAGTTCACTTTTTCGAAGAGGAGTGAATGCGGTCTTGCTCATGGGTAAAGTAAGGCTCTGAATTGCCCTAACCCTTTCGGCATCTATCTTCGTCCCTTCTTTGTTGACCACGTGCCCCAAAGAATTTTCCTTGATGACCCCGAAAATAGACTTTTTTGGATTTAGGGAGATCCCGTGTTCTCGGCATCTATTCAATACTTGCTCCAAATGATCACAATGATCATTTCACTGTTTAGAGAACATAGTTAAGTCATCCAAATAAACTATGATGACCTTCCCCATCATACCTT
Organism: Taxus wallichiana var. yunnanensis; assembly: GCA_018340775.1. Taxonomy (NCBI): domain Eukaryota; kingdom Viridiplantae; phylum Streptophyta; class Pinopsida; order Cupressales; family Taxaceae; genus Taxus; species Taxus wallichiana. The sequence goes on along the minus strand of CM031244.1, from coordinate 367,375,962 downwards.
TGAAAGTGAAGTCCATCACCCGCTGAAAAGTGGCGCCAGCGTTGGTCAGACCAAAAGGCATCCTGCTATAGGCAAATGTGCCCCAGGGGGTAGTAAATGCTGTTTTGAATTGGTCTTCAGGTGAGACTTCAATCTGATTATAGCCCGAAAAACCATCAAGCATGGACAACATTTCCAAACCAGTTACTGCCTGCAGAACTTGATCCATTATGGGAAGCGGGTAGTTGTCCTTCAAGGACGCTTGATTCAAGTTACGAAAATCCATGCATATGCGTATCTCGCCATTTTTCTTGTGTACTGGCACAATGTTCATGACCCAAGTACTATGTGATGGATAGGAAAAATGATCCTTGCATCCAACATCTTTTGTATTTCAGCCTGGATGGTACCTGAGATCTTGGGATTATAGTGCCTCTATTTCTGGCGAAAGGGTTTGACATCCTCTTTCAATGGGATGTCATGTTGGACGTCTTTTGGCTTGAAAGACTTTAGATCGGCATAGGACCATGCCAATACATCCATGTATTTCTTCAGCAATTTGACAAACTTCCGCTTTTCTTCGGGTGTGCAACATTTTCCGATGTTCACAAACTACGGATGCTCCACAATACCTAGATTGACCGGTCGATCTCAGAGAGGAGTTAGGATTATCTTTCCTTTTCTTCTTGACAAAATGATCGTGTCTGTCGAACAAACGTTCTAGAGAAACCAGACCTTTTGGAATTTTATTTCCTTTGAGCTGACATATGCCATCACTTCCTTTTGATTCACCATCTTGATCAGTAACAGATTCACGGCATGTAGAAGTAGATCCTTCAAAATGAAGCTCACTGAAATTTTCTACCTTTTCCAGGAAGGCAATAAGTTGATTGTCATCATTGAATACCTACCAGTGCTGAGAATTGTCTGGCACACTTGGGAAAAAACTACCTCAATGGTATATGTGTCTGTTTTCAAACTTGGGTGAGGGAGCATGAGGGATGTTGAAACGGCTAATGAATCGGCCATGTCATTCTGAGCTCTTGGAATGGATTTTATTGAAAAAGCATCAAACTCCTCAATGTTGTCCCATACCGCGTTGTGGTAATGCCTGAGCCTTTCATTTTTTACTTGGTATATCCTTTTTACTTGATTTATGACCAGCTCTACATCACCTTGCACTTTCAGGTTCTTGATTCCCCTTTCTTTTGTGGCCTGCATGCCAAGTAGCAAGGATTCATACTCAGCAGTATTATTTGTGTTGAAAAACTACAACTTGAAAGAGAGAGGAAAATCTCTCCTCGGGAGATATTAGCATGGCTCCGCACCGCATCCACTAGTTACACAACTGCCATCAAACTGCAACATCCATATCTTATTAAGATCCTCTTCCCGAGATGGGAAGGTCCATTTTATCAGACTCTGTAGATAAGAAATAATTTCCCATCCCTGATGATTCGAAGAGAATTTGGGCTTTGGGATCATCAAAATTAGTAACCAAGTACTTCTTTTGAGATTTCGCTCCAATGTTTGCATTACACCTTTGATGGGGATTCTAGCCTTAGACCAGTCCATATGAATTTCTCCACCAACTTCACTGCAAAAGCTCCTTCCTAGTAGAATTCCATATGCTGCCGGAATATCAATGAGGATAGTCATCTTTACTCTTTTCTCTGGGAACGCTGCAAATGTGAACTACGCGTCTTTGATCTGACCAATCAACGGAACCTGTTTGGTTTCCAAGGAGTAACATCTGCCGAAAGGCTTGGTAAGTGTGAGGCCCAGAGCATGGGCTACCTTTACCGGCATGACATTATCGGAAGCCCCAGAATCAATTATGCAGTTGCTTAGTTTGTGACCATTGATTAGGAGGGAGAGATAGAAAGGTTCTATTTTTCCTGATGCGTAGAAGTCGAGGCAACATTTATGTGAGATGCAGGAGGAGTAGAAAGAATTCCTTTTGGGGAGGTCTGAGGAGTGATGACAGCTTGGCTTTGAATATATTTGGTCAACCTTACAAGTTGTTCGGGGTTAGACTGAAGATACTCGGCTTCAGACATTTGGATCTTGGTCTTTTTAGCATGATCAATTATGTCAAATGCGGCCAAGGGTTGCATGGATGAAGGAATGAGTCCCTCATTTCACGATGATAGGGTAGGATTACTGGTCTTGATAGGAATATGAGAGGGCTGATTCGGAGGGGAGATAGGGGAAAAATATTTCTTCGAAAAAGACTTAATAACAGGTTGAGCAGGAAGGGGACTACCTCTTTTAGCGATGGTTGGAGGCGTGTTTGACACGGCCTTCTCTTTCTGCATCTTGGCAGCAACTTCTGCTTCTTTTCCTTGCGAGCGGGTGAAAACAACATATGATTGCCCACTTACATATCCCTTGGGTACCCTCTTCTTCATCAAATTCCTCCTCATCAAATTCCATATACCCAATAGTAGAGTCACCAGTCGGTTCACCGACATCTTGATCATCTTCACCTTGAGATGAAGGTTCTTCATAATTTTGCTCCTCTTCTTCGATTTCAGCTAAAGCATTAACCGGAGGGGCCTCAAGTGCCAACCATGGAGTAGCTGCAGGTAGGCATGGCCTTTGAGGAGCATTATTGGAAGTGAAATTTCTTCATGGGATATCCCGGTATGAAGAGTTGGGAAGCTTGAGCTAGCTGCTTTTTTAACGCGAGCAAGTCATTCACCATCTTTTGAAATGCTAGATCAGATGAAGTGGCGGGAGAAGGGATCGAAGCTTTAGGCTTGGATGGTTCTCTTTTAATTCACCAGATATTAGCAAGTTATCTTCAATCCGTATGTATGGTAGCATCTTGGGCGAGAACCAAAGTAGCGACTTGTTCTTGCAAGAGTAAGAAACTTACTTTTGAGCTCATGGCGTTTATGAAGAAACACTTCTGATTTTCTAGTGTTGGCAGCATGGTAGGTGAACACGATTGATTAGTGAATTGAAATGAGTGATGAAATCATGCATGGTTTCATTGACCTCCTTCTTCAGGTGAGTGATCTTGGACAGTAATGCGAACACATCTTCGGAAGGCTTATACCTTTCTTCAAATGCAGTCCGTAATGTGGCCCAACTAGTGATAGATCCGGCTGGAAAATGCTGAAACCATTCTGCTACGGGTCCTTGCAAGGTTTCCAGGAAGAGGTGAACTGACACATCCTCATGGGTCACATCTAGAATGCTGCATGACATGATGAATGCAGATATGTGTGAATCCATACTTTGGTTTCTCGCTCCATCAAATTTGGGAAAATTCTTTTGGTTTCCATGAGGGAGCGCGTGAATAGGATGTGGCAAAGCCAGAGGGCCCATAGCATTTCCCCATGGTACTACCATTTGAACAGCTGGAAAAAGGATGCGTGAGCTGGAAGCATGGTTCCACTGAGAAAAAAAGCACTGCAAAGAGATGAGGATGTTCCTTGTGAAAAATGATTCCTTCGTGGAGGTGAGACACTTCTGGATGACCGATCAACTGAACTTAGTGATGAGAAGCGTGCTGGTGTAATACTGAAGTTGTGCCTTTGAAGTAGATCGAAAGTAGGATCAACTTCTCCATGAGCTCTCCTGCTACGAGTAAATGGTTCACCCACCAGTGTACCTTCCAGATCTGTAATATTTTGGAGCAGATTTAAAAACTCTTTTTGGTTGTACTTGCTGATTTTCTGATTTTTTTGATAAAAATCAGCAACATGTACTTTTCTAAATATTTAATTTTATCCCCTTTTTGAAAACCGATTGCGGTTTAATGACAAAGATTAGCGAGGATAAAATGATGGTTAACTTAGTAAGCTGATTTTCGGATCTTAGAGTTGACTTTTGACAAGGGTTTGAAATTTTGTAAAATAGTCAAAAACTCAAGATCTACAGAAAAATATGGGTTTTTATAAAAACTCAGCTGAACTAAAGATCTCTAACTAGCCCAGATCTATGGATCTCTGAAGAAAATTTTCAGTTTGGATCACTTTTGCAAAAAAATTGGATTTTGAAAAAAAGTTAAAATTTGCAAACAGGTAGTGATTTTTACAGTTTTATCAAATAGATCTGTTTGATCCCCAGTAGAGTCACCAAAAACTTATTGGTCCAAAAATCTGTCGCTTGGGAAGATCTATGGATAGATGAGCCAACAGTGTGTAGGGCATAGCCCTTCTTTGAGTCAAAGAAAGTGAAACCGGTTTATTCTATTCTTACCAAAGCAGGAATCTTGTGCAAGTCTCACAATATTCTGCCTTCGGGGTTTGGGATCTCATCCCAGTTGGGGTATTTCACTATGAAAAGAAAGGAAAGAAGGGAAAGATGAAGATAGGATAGATCCGAAGGGAGAAAAGAAATGAATTCCAAAGCAGAAAGGTCAGAAGGTTTATGTTTTGGGGTTGGTAATAAATGGAGCCAAACCTACTTGCATAAATGAACAAAGAAATAATGATGAACAAATGACAAAAAAGTAGAGGTAGATTCAATAGAATAAACATGCAGTTCTAACATAAGAAAGTCCTGATGCATAACACATATATTCAACACAAAGTCTCAATATTATATTAATCTTTTCTTCTGTTACAAAAAGTACAAAGCCTTTTCTCCTTACTTCTATTTTTCATCTAAAAAGTGTCCACCCCTTGAATACAACAAGTATCCAAGTATATATAGAAGAAGGAGAAGAGAGAAGGCAAAAAGAAACCAACAACTAATTACAAAATATCTACAAAATATCTAAAAGTCAACTGTTGACTTTGGGCAACTTGGTGGATGACAACATCCCATGGTGCAACATGGATGATGTCATCATTTGTGCCAACATACTCTTAGATATTTACAAAAAGAAAGCCAAGAGGAAGAAGGCTATTCATCGTCATCTCTCACGGCTGAAAGGGGGTATCTTGCTTTTGTTGTTCGGGAGAGGTGATGTGGAATTGAGTCTGATATTCCATGAATTTACTGACCATCGGCTGAAGTTGATCCTGGGAAGGACCCTTGGTATGATCACCGATGACCTCGCAAGTCTCCCGCTCATCTCTAAGTTTTTCAGGGAGCTTGAAATATTCATTACCTACCTCCATCAGGTACCCCACAAAATCACGGTAGGCCAGAAGGTTATTGATGGATTCAATGTCGAAAGTGACTTCTGGCCCTAGCCCTTGAGAGACAATCTCCTTGAAGATCCGGATAGTTTCATCTGCCTTCCTCAAGGCGAATGAAGGAGTGAGCAAGCCTGGAGACATTCTTAGGAAAATTTTCTCCATTTGATGCATTGCATCCAGGGCTTCCTCCTTGACCTTGTCTATCTTCTCCAGACAAATTCCATCTGATCGACTGGTAGTCCAAAGCAACAAGGATTTTGCTGGGTACCCTAGGGTGATCGAAGATGCCAATTTAACTAAATCATCAACCGAGCAGTCGAGCATCTTTTGGAATGTCTCATGTTGCAACCTAGCATGGTCCAACTCTTTGGAGATAGGTCCTGCAATCACCTGGAGTTCCTTGTTCACCCGACCAATGTTCTGATATAACTCGGTGAACTTGACAATTACTTCCTCACTTTGTCTTTGAGGATCTAGTCTCTCCAGGTGGATACTGCCATACCTTGTTCACCAATCTTGGCGTATTCGTTTATCTTATCCTGACTTAGGGCCTCAGGAGTTTCGGTGGCAGTTGTAGGAGGTGCACTACCCATTTTCTATAGGGCGTGGAGAAGATGCTTATTCTGTTCTTTTAGTAGCCTCTTCTCTTCCTTTGCTTCTTGAAGTTTCTTGCAAAGGGCATCCACTACAGATAGGGCCTCTCCTTGAAGGCTTTCAGATGATGTTCCCATTGTGACCTGCGTCACTATGTGTAATCTGTAGGGGACAGATCCTTTTTATCTTTGGAGGGGTCGGGATACGTGATCTCCATTACTCTTTCTCCCGATGCACTCTAAGAGAAGCGGGTTATAGGCTTTTGCTTCTTAGCCCTTTTGTTGGGATAACGGAAAAGTCCATTGGTGCAATGGGGACTTTCCTCTTCTGCTGGCTCAGATGCTGGGAGATCCATGCTGGACTTAAGGGAGCGGAACCAGAGGTGGAAGAGGGAGCAGTGGCAGTGGATGAGGGGAAATGGGTCGAGACACTTGGTGGTGGCATCGAGAGGGAGGCCGAGAAAGTGCTCACGGAAGGAAGAGACACTACAGGGGAGGTAGTCATGGGAAAGGAAGGGAGCTGAGAGATGAGAGAAGAAATGGTGGGGGATAGCTCCACGAGAGAAGAGAAGATGGAGGAAGAGGAAGGGGGAACAATAGAAGATGGGGGAGAGGATACGACCAAAGGAATGGTCACTTGAGTCACATGAGGAGGGGAAGGAGGAGAGGGAGAAGGAATAGAAGGGACCTCAGTAATTATAGCTATGGCAACACCCTGAGTGGATGTGCCCATTGGAACACCTTCTGCCACTTCTTTCTCTGGGGATACCAGACTCACAACCTATTCTTGTGTGGTGGAAGGAGGGCTCTCAGGAGCTTCTTCTTGAGCGGAGCTTGATTCTCCCTCTTTATCTTTGCCTTTTCCCTTTGGCAGATGTTTCGGCCTAACAGGTGCATTTCCCAAAGGGGACGTGGTGAAATCTACTCCGAGGTAGATAAGGCCGTTCATTCTACACCAATGCTCTATTCACCGCAATGTTTCCTTAACCCTTTCTTCGATGGTCTGGGGTGCCTTTGTCCTGTCAATTGCAGCAAACGGCCAGTTGTCCCCATCCGTGTCTAGATACACCTGATCAACTTCTTGATCGGTTGTTTGATAACCTTTTGGAACAATGGCCATGCCATATTGAATAATCTCTACCAGGGCCAGGCGAGAGTGATCCTTCCTTCTGAGTTTGACCTCATGATATAGGTCGATATAGATGTCCTCGATCTGTGGAATGTGGATTGGATCGAGTTTTGCCTTAGGGAGGCAATTTCTTGGATCGAAGGTGGGCCTTGCCGGGAAATTGTGCTTTAGATTGAGTAGTTCTAGCTCTGCAAACATTTCCCGGGCTTTGGTGTGAGAAGTGCAAGTGTACCTACCCACTGTGAGGGGGAAAGGAGTTCCACCCTTCTTCCTTTTCAGGCACTTCTCATGATATGTTATGAGCTGCCTGGACAGCTCCAACAGGATCAACTTAGGGCCAACATACCTTGGCAATTTGGTGGGCTCCCCCAAGAAGTTAGCTGCTCTGAGATAGGTGAAGGTGGGGAATTGGGTAAATAATGCCCCCCACTTCTCAGTTGTTGTGACTATGCTCTTGGTCGTCCGACCATGAGTCATATTTGGCCTCAAAAGGTAGATGATGTTGCCATAGAAGAAAGCATCATTGATCTTGGTAAACTGTGGGATGTTATTTTCCAGCTTCAACTCTGGGTAGTATTTGTATATTTTCACCTGAGGCCAAACTCCGCATCGGCTCAGTGCTGGATAATCCCTCTCTGAGGCTGCAGCATAGACTACGTAGGAGTTCATGTAGAACCTCCCGTTGTGGTGAGTTGTTGGAGCTGCTCAGAGATGGTGCTGCTTATGATCTCTGCCCACTCAAAGTGTTGATCAAGAACATTCTTATTCATGGTTTCTAGGTACCTGAGCATCCATTTGTGAAAGTAATGGGCATCAGAAAGCCCAAAACTCTACTTAGGAATGTGATGGTATCACTTAGTTCCTTGGAGAAGTCGCTACGGTGAATAACCTGTGGCCACCTGGTTATCACCTTCTTATTCTTCAAGTATACTTCATTCATCAGCTACATGCATTTGTCTTTGTTATCCTCCCATGCCTTGATGCAGTCTTCTTGGCTTACAGCCACAAAATGTCGGTGGTGGGGAATGCCTAGCATGATCTCGAAGTGTCGGGCAGTGAGGTTGATTATGACCTCACCCTTTTCATTTTCGACACACCTTGTGTCTTTGTTGTAACAGTGGGCCACCACCATCATAAACTCATTATTCACTGCACTGACGGGGATTCCCCCAGCAAAATGTAGACCACTACCCACCAGTTTGTCCATCCAAGGACTACCTGTGACCCTCCTGGTTCTGGCCCAAAAATCTTCCATGTCAATGTGGCCAAGTTCGGAATCTCTAATATCTAGATCACATTCTACCTAGGACTCGGGCATTCTGACCCTTTGATATTTGTATTTCATCTCTTCCTCTGTGAGCTTAGCCTTACCCTTTGACTTGGTTGGCCTTTTTCTTGATGTAGACATATGTGGATCTGAGTTCAGTTGCTGATCTGCAAGAAGAAGGAGCGAAGTCCAACGCAGAAAGAGCCATGTTAGCATCGAGATCTTCCATTAAAGCATTACAAAATGAGGAGTTAGCAATTTTAAGGCCTCTGGGCGCGGGCGTAGGGACACTATGTAGGGCTGCAGGGTTAAAAGTATGGCGCACTAAAGTGGAGTGTTACAAGGAAGAAATCAGTGCCAAAGGGCACAGCGTGGCACAAGAAATTTGCATATAACATCATTGTTGTTGTAGACAGGAGTGCTGCCTGCGCCACTACATGAGGTTTTATACTAGGCACAAATAAGTTTGGTGTTGCATGGGAGCAGGATGCGCCAATGGTGCAAGTAATTTACATGTAACATGGAATTTTGGTGCACCGAAGGGTGCAAGATTAATGTGTGTAGCACTTACTTTATGTGCACAAAGGGGGATTTGTGCGGCGTAGGAAAATATTGCATGGAACTTTTGTTGTTGTAAGTGGGGGTTGCTATACGCGGGTTTAGTTTTACTTGGTTTATGCATGGCGCAGGGATTTTGTGTACTACAATCAAGGTCGGTGCACCCTCTTGGCGTGATTGTGTTTCTGTAACAAGGGTGGTGATTGCGCCAAGAGAAAAATGTGGCTCGGAACTAACTTTTAGGTTTCTTTCCTTCCTGATGGGTTTTGGTCTTTTAGGCCTCCTTCTTCATGGATTTAGATGGTGAAGGGGGCATAGCAAAGAGATCTGGGTTCACTTTTTGAGACAGAGCCCTCTTGGCTAGTAGATCTGGAAAGAGGGTGAAAATGGCTTAGGAGGGAAGGTTTTCAAAAATGGGCAGGAGGGGTATATGGTTTCCTCAGCTTTATTTCATCAAACTTCACAACCAAACAACAAAACAAAAATACAAGATAAGCAAAGACCACTTACCTGGAATATATAGAATAAGAAAAATGAAGTGGGGTCCACAAACGTGACACAAGGTTGATGAGCACGCTGACAGGTGCAAAGGAATAAATATTATCACGTGTTTTTGATTGTGAAAGTGACAGGGTGGATGCGCCTATATATAGCCAAAAGTGTAATAAATGTGCCAACCACTTTTCAAAAGGGCACACCAAAATACGTGTCGACATTAAAACTTTGCACCTAGTGGCGCGGATATGCTTTTGTTAACACGAAATTATCTGCGCCTTAAGCAAAAATTTAGGACTGTCGACACTGTTTTTAAGCGCCTTGGCACACCAAAATATGGCGCAACATTTTTTTTGAAAGCAAGGTACATGCACCTTGGCACAGGTAAGAATGACACATAACGGGGAGGTGCAACAATTGTTGTGTCGACACTTCAAAGGGCATCCCAAAGGAAATAAAGGGGGCACAGATTTATCTTGTGTTGTATGGACAAAAGGTGTGCCCAGCCTAAAAGGGCCAAAAAATGACTAATTTTGGAAAACTAGATTTCTTGGGAAGGGTTTTTACAACAATCCGAACGCCGAGGACCCCCGACGAGGAACCGAATAGAATTTTGGTATGGTTATCTATAAAATTTCCTCATCAATTTTACAGATAACACTTACAAAGATCTAGAATTCTCCCAAGGGTTAGATATTGATAGCACTTTAATTCCATTTATCATTTCACAACCATAAGGTTAAGGTTAACAGTTTATCCTAGGGGTGGAAAGTAATTCCTTTTTGCACAAGTAGATATTTCCTCTTCTTCTAGTTAAAGACTGGATTTTATCCATGAGATCACCAATTCTTATATTTTATATTTATTTTCATTTTATTTATTTTTGATTAACTTTTATTGATATTTCCAACCCACTTGATTATGCCTAAAATTACAACCATGCCAAGACCATGGATAGTTATCATACAAGAAGGTTTTATGGATCGAAGGAAGCATTTACAATTACTTGTCAAGAGAACAAGAAAGTGACACGATTTTTCAAATCACGATAGACAATTTCATGATCGATATAGTATCATAAAAAATACACATAACAAGGTGATGATTGATTTTAAATCCTCACAATAATAATTACAAGATTTTCTACAAAAGACAAGACAACCTTATTTCACAACTACGAAAATCCAATGCAAGAGGCTTGCCAAACTTCCTTACAAGCACCACTCCCAGATTTATGACACTATAGACATACTTATAAGGAACTTCAAAAAAATCAAAATGAAGAAACCTTTACAACTCTTTGCTTCATCTACCCGACAAGCCATCTGCATCCAATTATCAATTGAGTCAGTTCACAAGAATCCGAGCACGATAAACACCATAACATTAAGACAATATGTTGTTATCTAACTGTTTCAAAAAGAAGAACATTGTTTCTTATGAAAATAATCCAAGTTTCTAAAACAAGAGTAATTAAAAGGTTGTTAAAAAGGATAAAATGTCATAGTTAAAAGGAAGGCACTAACTCTAGTTGAGTATCATTTTCTCATAGGAGAAGTTAATAAACCATCATAATTAATTCCACCTAAATCATGATAATGAACATCATTTTAACAAGATAACATTTCGAAAAGAAATCACTTACAAGAAGAGAATTAGTTCAAAACGTGATCTATGCCCATTAGTTTAAGTTAGTTCACCAAGCCAAAGATTCACCATACCACTGTCAGTTCCCAAACAATCAATCAACATGAGAATATCTAAAATCAAAATGACTTAATAATATTAAGATGTTGTGCCTATAACAGTTAATTTTATATCAATACAGAATAAATAAATTGGAAAATAAAAAGGATGAAACACACAAATGACCCAGTATAGGCCACATCCTATCCTAATAATCCTACTATTAAAACCTTTCTTCTAATCAAGAGAATGCCTTAAGAAAAGAACATTCTTGACAACACAAAACATAATCATTATAAATCTTACAGGAGGTTTACCCAATCATTCACAAGAACACAACATATGATACATAGCTTCTAAAGGATCTTCCGTCAACAACAAGTTGACATCAACCTATCTGGTCAACACATAACCATTCTACAAAATGACAATAAGAAGGTCATATCACGGTGAGCATCATGATAACCACTCAAGCAAATAATTTCCAAATAAACCAACCTCTAAGCTACGGAAGAATGAAATTTAAAAATTTTAAGGATCAAAATATAGATTACTTTCTTACACATAAAACAAAGATCTCAGCTTTTCGATTTGAAAACTTCCTCAATAATGATCAAGTAGATCTCGCATCTTCCAATATATGTGAGACAAAATCAAGGTATGAACAAGAGTCTTTATTCGACATTTTAAGTTATCCTGAAGATGCAAGTATCATCCCAAGGAGACATTTCGTAAGGTCATCTACATTCCTCAATACATACAATGGTCACCAAGGAGTAAAGATGATGCCAAGGATGAGAATCTCTAAACGATGAATAGGGACTGCTACCAAATTATGATGATCACATATGATGCTTGAAGACTAAATAGTTATTCAGGGGTTTACAAATAACAAAATAACTATCCCGGTTTTGAGAGTAATACCAACTTGGTTCAATTCAAAAATCACTCAACTTAAGCACACACTAAGCCGATTTGAGAAGGGTAACTAGAACTCCTGAAATGAACTAAAAGAAAAAGATAGAGACAAAAATACCATCGTTCACCTATACACTATGCACTTACAGTGCTCAATTACTATTTTTCAAATGCCCAACATAAGTCAAAATGAGGGATTACGAACCGAAACAAGAATCCAAAAACAGGCACTATAAAATTGAGTCGAACAAAAATGTTTGATAAAACATTCAAATCGTAAGATTGTAAAAAGAACTAGGAATTTTCTTTACAAGACCCCCCACTTTTATTTTATTAATATTATGAACAAATTTCACCCAAATGGTATTTATTAGAACTCAAAAAACAATATAAAAGGCTTTAAACAACATAGTCATTTCTAACGCCAAAAACTAATATCCTCCTACAAATTACGAAAGAGAAAGGGAAGTAGAAACCATACAACAAAACCTGTTATCACCGAATCACAACACCCCTGGATGTTGATCAGATTTCTAGTTTGATCACTCTAAGCATCCAGTGTGATTGGATAACATGGGTACTATCTCCAAGTTGTGGGACTTGCTACTTGAGATAGACCTCCGAGAAAGTCTGTTCTTGCTCCTAAACTACCCGCCACAATCTACTCTAATGCGGGAGAAACTAGCTATTCTAACCTAAAATTCCAAGGGACCGAGAGAGAGAATGCATTAATATGAAAGCCTACACTAAAGCGGTGATACACCGAAAAGAGGGTGTGAGAGTAATCTCCAAATGTGTGAAATACAGAGGCAAAGTGCACACTAGAAGAGGTGATGACAGTTCACCATAATCCAACAAAATGCATTCACAACAATATTCCAAGCACACACAATGATAATGAATTCCTGCAAGAACATAATAAATAGACACAATATACTTGTAGAAAGATTAAAGGGGCAAGAAGAATGCAAGGAAACACAGCAGGGGAAGATATATCCACAAACTGATATTTTATTGCTTCATGATATGCACAGTTCAATCTATTACAAGATAAGGGCCTGGATCACCATGCAAGGAGTCCACTACAAGGGCCTGCAACACACTAGCTTCACAAAGCAATTTTGACAGAGCTTTGTTACCCAAAAACTCTCCCCTTACAATGAGCCCAACACTCCAATTTATAGAAAAAATGAGAAGGAGAAGAGAAGGGAAAATGGAAATCCCGAAATCTGTCCTTCAACCACCTGTAAGAAGCATTAAATTGAGTGAAATGATTATATATTACTTGCAAAAGGCTCCCCATACTATCCCATGTGCTGCAGCAGAGAAAGAATGATGACCATGCCTCTTAATTGCACTCCCAGCTACCAAATAAAACACTGTTCTATGAACCCGGCCACGTTTCCTTAAAAAACTCAATCAATTTCTGATCAAATCTGGAATTTTTTTATTGTTGTGCATCGGTATCGGAACCACAATTCCAACGGTACCAATTTTGTGCGATTTCATTGAGAAATGCAAAATTTATGGCCTTCTGAGTGCGGCAGCTATTTTGGGTCTGGCAGGCGTTTTCTGTCATTTGACGGGAATGAGCATTGACTGACTGGAGCCGAATATGTTTATTTTATTTAAATATATCTACCCTTGTGCTCGTTCCAGAAAGTCCAATTTTATGAAAATCGGAGCTCGGAGTCAAAAGTTATGGCCGTTTGAAGTTTCCGGACCAAACGTTGACTTTTCTTCCCTGCCTTCGGCCATTTCGGCTTTTCGCGTCCCGCGCGTCCCTTTGTCCCATTTGGTTTCGGTGCTGAAATTTCCCATTTCGGCCGAACCGGCCGGTTCGCGTACTTTTGGCCCATATGTCCCATTTGGTTTCGGACCGTCTGGGACAAATTCGCCCGGTTCGGCCGGTTCGCGCCCTTTTGTCCCAACTGTTCCGGGACAAAAGTTCTCATTTCGGCCGGTTCGGCCGGTTCGCGTACTTTTGGCCCGCGCGTCCCAGACTGTTTCGGGCTGCCTTGACTCATTTCACCCGGTTCGGCCGGTTCGCGTCTTTTTGTCCCGCTTGTCCCAAAGGCGACCCTCTCAGCAGTTAGCCAATTTTTTCTCTTTTCGGCCAGTTCGGATTTCCGCGTCCCGCGCGTCCTTTTGTCCCAGATGTCCCAATTGCTTCCGGGGCCGCCTGTGCTCATTTCGGCCGATCCGCGCCTTTTTGTCCCACTTGTCCCAAATGCTTCTAGGACTAGGACTTAGCCATTTTTCGTGATTTTTCCTGGCCCGAGCTTGTTTTTGCAAATTTTTTCACATTTTCTCAGAACTTGCTCTCTTCTACTTGGACAGGGGAGTTAGAAAAATATGAGGGGACCCTAGAAACATGAAATTTTTGCCCTGACTCAATCTATTTTCCTGGGACTAAAGAATTTGATGCATGTTATCAAAATTACCTTGAGGGTGAATTTTGGATAACAAAACCATCACATGATACATTTATATGAAGAGAAAGGTTATTTAATGAATCATTTAAATAACAACATAAGACTCATGAGTATAGATCATATCATGCCTAATTAAGCTCCCGAGCTTGAGCACAAGTTGAACATGGTCTCGCAAAACATCTCAAGCCCAAACTCCACTGTCCTCCAGCTTTTTGGGTGGTCCACACTCTTCTCACAGCCAAATTTGGCACAAGAAAGTTACGGCTAGATTATGGATTCTACCAAAACATATATCTACAATACCTTGAAGGAAAATGTGGTATCTAGGATGGCGGTGATAGAAATCGGTGCATAAAATGGTTTGATCTATGACCCCTGATTCCACCATATATGAATAAAAAAATAGTGTCTAACCCGCTTAGCCCACCTTTCATTTGCATTTCCTGGATTGCATGTAAAATGTGGAAGAAAGTAAAACATGAGGAAAGGTGAACTGCTAACAAAGTGCATCAAAGAGATATGGTCTAGAAATGACATGACTGCAGGATATGCACAACAAGACCATAAAAAAATGACCCAGATAAACAAAACAATGCACCGAGGAGGAACTATTATGCAAAACACATTGACAAGAATGATTTCAATGGATTTTCTCCCCCTAAACTAGTATGAAAAACTACTCTTTGCTCAAAGTGGCTAGGATAAAACAACATACTCATGCACCAAGGAAAAGAAATCGAGTAGAAAGAATAAAAAAAAACAAACAAGTATGCAGCCAAGAGGAAAAAGGTGTTTCATCCCGTAAAAACATATGTCAAAGCATGATTTAATTAAAAACCACAAGGAAACAAATAGGCAGCCAAATAATAAATTCACACAGAAGGGAGGGGGTAGGCGGAAAGGTAAGTGATCAAGCCCACAAAAGGATTGGTGGAAGTTTCAATGCATTCTTCCCAACCTCCAGCCTACAATCTCCTCACAAAACAATACATGTGACCAACAACTCGGGTTTGGCATTTTAGTCCCCCAACACAAGCCAAGTAGTCTAAATGAAACTAATAAAATAAATGGTAGGTTTCCATATATTTCACCCACCTCCAACCAACAAAGACCACAACAAACAAGGTCTTACAGATCACGCGTCTTCCTCACGCTAGGTATGAATGAAAAGGACTATAAAGTGGGGGAATTTTGGTGGCTTCAAGAATAAATTCACCCTTAAGTAGAAATTTGAAAAAACAAGGTATGAGTGAAGTCTAGTCGGCCAAAGAGGAACATATGAGTAGTCAATAATTTTAAATTTAATCCTAGCAGTCCCTCCAACTTGGTTCCACCACCAACCTTTCTCTATTTCCACACATGCTAAGGTCGGTAGAAGACTAGTTTAGGTGGGAGATAAATCCCTTTTATTATTATTTTATTTTTATTTATTTACTTATTTTAAAACCTGGTTCAAAGGCTAGATATATTTTAATAATTATGACTAAAATAACTCGAAAATATTTTAATATTCCATCGAATTCCCCGCCCCCATTTTTTTAAACAACGACATTGAGCATTCCATAGATCAAAGGCACGCTCGAGATCGCTAGAAGAATGTTAGAAAAGTAAGCTACCAAAGACCCTTGACAACTAACAATAGACCAAGATAGCATGACGAAATGAAAGAAGGAAAGAAAGATGCTTAAAAAAAAGACTACACACTAGGGTCGCAACACAAAATGATCAAAAAGGGGCTCGGACAAACAATCAATGTTAAGGAACAGGGTAAAGAAGCAAATGTAGATAACAAAATTGAATGGGGCATTACATCCTCCTCCCCTTAAGAAAAGCATCATCCTTGATGCGACATAACATAGAGGGAAGGAAGTGGCAAGTAATAAGGAACAGATGGGGGAAAAGATACACTCTATGGTTAATATTTCAGATGCTAAATTACGGCCATGGGGTGGCCTTGGGAACATTTGGAAAAATTTGAATTTTCAAGTTCTGTGAAGATTGGCAGTTCTCTCTTATTCATTATTTCATTAGTCTCTTTCCATTATCATTATTTCTAGTTTTATTTCTTGTAAAATTCATTGTTGTAGAGTTTTGGTTTGTTCATTCTTGTGGGTTCCCAATATGAATTGCAATCACAACACCCTACCAGTGGTCATACACAAAACTAAATATCCACAAGCATACTTTTACATACTTTCATGTCTCACATCTTGAATCAAAAATCTTGACCAAATATAAACGAGACATACTGTCTGTCCAAAAGCATAGCACCTGTCACACATCTATGATCGTGACATATAATTCTTGAGGAAAAGTGTACTATAACAACCTAAATTTTCCACAATTCCACAAATGAAGATTTTACATAACTCAAAAGTAGCTACATGTACATTGGGTCAACAAGGGCATCAATGCCATATCCACAACATCACAAAAAAAATCCAACTAACATGAGTAACACATATATCATAACACTACAACCAAAACATCATAACAAATCTTCATGCCTCCTAAAGCATCAAACACTCACACACATTAATCTCTTATGCCTCCCTCAAGTCTCTTATGCCTCCCCCAAGTCTCTTATGCTTCTCTCAAATCTCTTATGCCTCCCTCAAATCTCTTATGCCTCTCCTCAAGGCGGCCGGTTGTCCCTATGGCCCTAGGCACATATAGTTCGAACACTCCTAACCCAAGTGACATAATAACGTGTGGTTCAACAACCCACTAGTTATCATCTCTATCGAAATCATCCCACCACAACTTTGACAAGGCTAAAAACAATCATAGCTACACGAAGGTTGAATCCATAAAACAACCACATAAGGAGAGAGGGAGGAGCACATGCCACCATATCTTGAGTCTAAGGTTGGCTCTAGTGTTTGGTCAACGATACACCCTTCCTCACTCTAGACATACACTTCTACCGATTTCCTTTAGGGTCGATTAGTGCAAGGTTCACAACATAATATGTAACTACATCACTAACACAATGGTGGCGAATGTGATAATTACCATAACATCTTACATATGGTACATATACGGGGTAGATCACAATCATACATTCAAAGGGTACAATACATCACTTTACCACATGATGCACCCAAATTTTGCAATCACTATACAATAGGGTTCATACGCTCACCATATGCCCCAAAATCATGACATGAATCATTACATATTACACAAATCATACATACAACAAACATAATAAGTAACATCACAATGTAACATTAATTTTCTATATAACAAGTTGATACACACATTTCTTCAAAACATGGTAAAAACATCATGATAGAACTCAATTCACTTTACATCAATCTTTTCATACGTTGCATACACACACCTACATATCACAATATGACACAACGATCCAACACTCTGTCATCCATAATAGCATTCTTTTCACACACCACAAGAATTACTTCACACGTGAACTCTTCATAGAATTCCACAACAAAGAGAGAGAATACTACCATCCCAAAGACATCAACATGATACCAAATACACACTAAGTGACATACACATCATGTGTGTTCACAATACTATAATTATGACATGGATCACATCACGCTTAAACCACATTACTCTTCTAATACCAACCACCAACATGCAACACCATCACCATCACACAACACCATCATGTAATATCGTCACAACTCCAAAGCTGGCCAAGATGTTTGAGAGCATGAACCTCTGCTCGATACCAAGTGTAACACCCACCAATTCAGCCACACAAGACTATATAAAAAACACATGATTTTTTTTTGACTTTCTTGACACATAACACGACACAACATGTCATCACCAAGGTTACAACTAACTATATGAACAACTTGACACAAGGATGACCACAAAGGAAGCATAGAAACGTTCACACCCCTCGGGAAAATTCACTCTTCTCTTTGATAATACACGACAAAAGACCAACCACAATACATAGTTAGGGCTCAAGACGTCCCACTTTGTCAAAATATTCTTAAGGTTATTTATTCACTAATGATCTTCCAGGACTTGACTTTGGAATCTAGAAGGTTCATGATTTGATTCTTACAATTCTTCTTATAGGGTTAGGTTAAATTGTCTTTATACTATTAAGGTCTATCCTAGGATCATATCTAATATGACAATTACTTAATTAATTCGTTTACAAAACCAGGAGGTAATCGATTCTACCAAACTCTCTATCCGAACCCACGCTACTGAGACTTATTTCATACTTGCTTTCCATAAAGAAGCAAGCATAATTTCGAAAGAAGTGGAGTATTGTTTAGGTTCATAACCATAATCTTCTTTGTTCAAGGATTAGCTGTTTGGCATAACTTAGAAAAGGGTTACAAGGTCTACGGCAATGATTAAGGGTAACAATTTAAATAGAGTTAATCATCATAATTTTTTGAGATAAAGACCAGGTATTTTACTTGGGGCTAATAATTTATCAAGAGGGGTTTAATTTTCATCTATGTTTTACTTTATTAAGTTTGGCAAGGTAATATAATTAGGTTTCAAAAAAAAATTAAAGAGTCGACTTAGAGTTTCTTAACTATTCCCATTACTTACGAAGATCTAGAATTCTTTGAAGGGTTAGATATTGATAACACTTTAATTCCATTTATCATTTCACAACCATAAGGTTAAGGTTAACATTTATGCTAAGGGTGGAAAGTAATTCCTTTTACACAAGTAGATAATTCCTCTTCTTGTAGTTAAAGACCGGGATTTTATCCACGAGATCACCAATTCTTATATTTTATTTTTATTTTCATTTTATTTATTTGTTTTTCATTTATTTATTTTTGATTAAATTTTATTGAGATTGCCAACCCACTTGATTATGCCTAAAATTACAATCGTGCCAAGACCATGGAGGGTTATCATACAATAAGTTTTTATGGCTCGAAGGAAGCATTTACCATTACTTGTCGAGAGAACAAGAAAGTGACACAATTTGTCAAATCACGATAAAAAATTCATGATCGATATAATATCATAAAAAAATACACATAACAAGGTGATGATCGAGTTTAAATCCTCACAATAATAATTACAAGATTTTCTACAAAATGACAAGACAACCTTATTTCACAAATACAAAAAATCCAAGGCAAGAGGCTTGCCAAACTCCCTTACAAGAACCACTCCCAGTTTACTACACTATAGACATACGTAGAAGGAACTTCAAAAAAATCAAAACGAAGAAAACCGTACAAATTTTTCCTTCATCTACCCACATAAGCCATCTGCAACCAATTATCCACCTGAGTCAGTTCGAGAACTGAGCACGATAAATGCTATAACATTAAGACAATATGTTGTTATCTAACTGTTTCAAATATAAGAACATTGTTGCTTATGAAAATAATCCAAGTGTCTAAAACAAGAGTACTTAAAAAGGTTTTCAAAAAGGATAAAATTTTTGAATTAAAAGGAAGGCACTAACTCTATTTGAGTATCATTTTCTCATAGGATAAGTTAATAAACCATCATAATTAATTCCACCTATATCACAATAATGACCATCATTTTAACAAGATAAAATTTTGAAAAGAAAACAATTACAAGAAGGGAATTAGTTCAAAACATGATCTGTCCCCATTAGTTTAAGTTAGTTCACCAGAAAAAGAATCACTATACCACTATCAGTTCCCAAACAATCAATCAAAACGAGAATATCTAAAAACAAAATGACTTAATAATATTAAGATGTTGTGCCTATAACAGTTAATTTTATATCAGTACAAAATAAATAAATTGGAAAATAAAATGGATGAAACGCACAAATGACCTAGTATGGGCCACATCCTATCCTAACAATCCTACTATTAAAACCTTTCTTCTAATCAAGAGAATTCCTTAAGAAAAGAACAAACTTGACAACACCAAATATAACCATTATATATCTTATAGGATGTTTACCCAATCATTCACAAGAACACAACATAGGATACATAGTTTCTAAAGGATTTGTCGTCAAGCAACAAGTTGACATCAAACCTATATGGTCAAAGACATAACCATTCTACAAAAATGACAGAAATAATGGCGTATCACGGTGAGCATCACAATAACCAGTCAACCAATGAATTTCCAACTACACAAACCTTTAAGCTATAGGATAATGAAATTTAAACATTTTTAAGGATCAAAATGTAGATTACTTTCTTCGCATAAAACCAAGATCCGAGTTTTAAGATTTGAAAATTCCTCAATAATGATCAAGTAGATCTTGCATCTTCCAACATATGTGAGACAAAATCAAGGTACGAACAAGATTATTTATTCAAACATTTTAAGTTATCCCGAACATGTGAGTAAGGTCAACTACATTCCTCAATACATATAACGGTCACCAAGGGAATAAAAATGATCCCAAAGATAAGAATCTCTAAAAGATGAATAGGGACTCCTACCAAATTATGATGATCACGCATGACACTTGAAGACTAAATAGTTCTTCGAGAGGTTTACAAATAAAAATAACTAACCTAGTTTTAAGAGTAATACTAACTTGGTTCAATTCAAAAATTACTCAAGTTAAGCACATACTAAGTTGACCTAAGAAGGGTAACTAGAACCCGTAACGAACTAAAAGAAAATGATAGAGATAGAAATAGCATCATTCACCTATACACTATGCACTTACAGTGCTCAATTACTATTTCGCAAATACCCAACATAAGCCAAAACGATGGATTACGAACCGAAACAAGAATCTAGAAACATGCACTATAAAATTGAGTCGAGCAACAATGTTTGATAAAACATTCAAATTGTAAGATTGTCAAAAGAACTAGGATTTTTAGTACGAGACCCCCCTTCTTTTATTTTATTAATGTTATGAACAAAGTTGAATGAACTGGTATTTATTAAAACTCAGAAAATAATATAAAAGTCTTCAAACAACACCGTCATTTATAACGCGGAAACTAATATCCTCCCAAAATTGTGAAAGAGAAAGGGAAGTAGAAACCATACAACAAAACCATCACACGAGATATTTATATGAAGAGCAGGGTCATTTAATGAATCATTTAAATAACAACATAAGATTCACGGGTATAGACCATATCGTGTTTGATTAAGCTCCCTTGATTGACCACAAGGTGAATAGGGTTCACAACAGCATCTCAAGCCCAAACACCAATGTCCTCCAGCTTGTTGGGTGGTCCACACTCTTCTCATATCCAAATTTGGCACAAGAAAGTTACAACCAGGGTATGGAGTCCCCAAAACATAGATCTACAATACCTTGAAGGAAAAGTGGTCTCTAGGACGACACTGATATAAATTTGTGCATAAAATGACTTGATCTTTGACCTTGATTCCACCATATATGACCAACAAAACAGTTTCCAACCTAATCAGCCCACCTTTGATTGCTGGACCCCTGGATTGCATGTAAAATGTGGAAGAGTAAAACAAGAGGAAAGGAGAATTGCTTGACAAAGTACCTCAAAGATATGTGGTTTAGAAATGACACAACTGCAGGATATGCACAACAAGACCAACAAAAAAAATGACCTAGATAAACAAAAAAAAAAGTGCCTGGGAGGAACTATTAAGTAAAATGCATTGACAGGAATGATTTCAATGGCTTCTCTCCCCCTAAACTAGTATGAAATTCTACTCTCTGCTCGGGCGGCCAGATAAAACAACATACTCACGCTTGAGGAAAAGAAATTAGAGTAGAAAGAATAAAACAAAACAAAAAAATTATGCGGCTAGGAGGAAAAAGGTGTTTCATCCCAAAGAAACATATGTCAAAGCATGATTTTATTAAAAACAACAAGGAAACAAATAGGCGACCAATAATAAATTCATATAGGAAGGGAGTGGGTAAGCGGCAAGGCAAGTGATCAAGACTGCAAAAGGATTAGCTTAAAGTTTCAATGCATTCTTCCCAACCTCCAGTCTGCAATATCCTCACAAAACAACACACGCGGCTAGCAACTTAGGTTTGGCATTTTAGTCTCCCAACGCAAGCCATGTAGTCTAATGAAACCAATAAAAGAAATGACAAGTTGCCATAAATTTCACCCACCTCTAGCCAACAAATACCACAACAAACAAGGTCTTAGAGCTCACATCTCCCTCATGCCAGGTATGAACAAAAAGGACCATAAAGTGGGGGGAAAATTTGGTGGCTCAAGTAATAAATTCACCCTTAATTAGAAATTTGAAACAACACAAGGTATGAGTAAAGTATAGTCACCAAAGAGGAGCATGTGAATAGTCGGTAATTTAAAATTTAATCCTAGTAGTCCCCTCTAACTTGGTGCCACCACCAACCTTTCTCTATTTCCACACATGCCAAGGTCAGTAGAAGACTATTTTAGGTGGGAGATAACTCCCTTTTATTATTATTTTATTTTTATTTATTTTACCTTACTTTTATTTATTTACTTATTTTTAAACATTGTTCAAAGGCTAGCTATATTTTATTAATTACTCCTAAAACAACTCGAAAAATATTTTAATATTCCATCGAAACTCTCCCCCTTTTTTAAACAACGATATTGAGCATTCCATAGATCGAAGGCACGATTAGATCGCTAGAAGAATGTTAGAAAAGTAAGCTACCAAAGACCCTTGAAAACTAACAATAGACCAAGATAGCATGAGGGAATGAAAGAAGGAAAGTAAGATGCTTAAAAAAAAGACTTCACACTAGGGTCGCAACACAAAATGATAAAAAGGGGCTTAGACAAACAATCGATGTTAAGTAACGAGGGTAAAGAAGTAAATACAGATAATGAAATCGAATGGGGCATTACATCTCATTTGAGGTTGCAAGGAGATAGAAAGAAGGATCTAGTTTGTAATTTATTATTTTATTTTTTTGTTGTATAGTTATGCCTTTTATACATTTCTCGATGGGACAAAACCCACATATTTTTTTGTTTCTTCATTATTTTTTTTGAAATAAACATTATTTTATGTTCTTCTTACTTTAGGAATGACTGACCAATTTTTAGGGGTTTTCATGGATAAATTGTGAGTAGTTTCAAAAAGTAATAAAATTGGCTATTATTTCATATTTTTGTGTAGGTAAAGGTGATTTGCACTTCCACAACATGATTTACATTGTTGGTGTGGATCTTGATATTTTTATTTTTCAAACTTCTCGTGCCTCTATCAAAAATGGTTGTTTGTTTTTCCATTTTGTGTTGTAGATATGTGTTTTAGTAAGATCTTGTGCTTGTCAACATTGAGCACAATGCAATTTCAATGGGTTTACTACCACTTCTATTATGTGTGTTTATGTGAAAGTGAATTACCGTTGCATGAACATGTGCTACCATTTCAAATGGGAGTGCTACCATTATTATTATGTGTGTTTCCGTGAAATTTTTTTTGTGTGTTGATAAGGTGTGTTTCGGTAAAAGTGAGTTTACATGTTATTACATATCTCATTATAAGATTTCTAATTATATAAAGTAGACATAAAATGGAGTAACATGTGAAAAATTATGCCTTCTACAAGGTACCCTAGTCAAAACTAAAATTTAAAGTATTTCATTTTTATTTTCAGTTTCTAATCGAAATATTTTATTAATAAATTTTCTAATCAATTTTCGTTAGTTTCTATATCTTTCCTTCATTTATAACATTTTTACCTTAACAAATCAATACCGTGTATTCTCTTTTATCGTGCCCTCTTGGGTGACCTTTAGAATCGAAATAGTGAAAGTTGTTTCATTATTTTAAATTGTGGTTTTGCGGAAATATTACTAATCATATCTATATAGGACCATTGCAAAATTGGAAAATTTCATCAAAAGTATTAGGCAACAAACTAATAACACTTTGCACGCGCAGTTTCGTTGGTTAAAGACAATAAAACTTGCTTAAACAACACAAAATATTTTCATTGTAGGTTTGGATAAGGGTAAACACCCATTTGTATAAGCGTGGGAAGTACTTGGGTATAATCCTAAAACACATTATGAGGGTACCATGGGAACTCAAAATTAGTTGGCACATTAACGGGATGACCAACAAAAATAAGTTTTCCATAGTAATGATCCCCTAATTTAATTATTGAAGGGTAAATTTTGTAATCGAAAATAAATTTTATGGTAGTTCCCAAACCCTAGGAAGCCAAATTCTTTATTTCATATTTTTAGAGTAGTTTTCACATCCTCTATCAAATCAAAGCTATATCCTATGGATACTCAGGAAAATTAAATCCATAAGTTTTCCATATAATTTTATTTTCAATTTATCTAAGTTTAAGAAAAATTAAAATCGATCCCCTAATCAATTTAATTGATTGAAGGTCTTATCATTTAGATAAATTTTGTATCATCACATCAGTCATAATGGAATTTGAAATAAATTTCCACGAATCAACATAAGAATATCAATCTATTTAATATAAAACACAATATTAACCTTTGATCAAAATCAAACATTGGTTTCACAAAGCACATTTGCAAGTCAAATACAGGAAGAAAAATCAAATCTTATGCTTTGAGCTTCAATCACAAAGCACCTTTTCACTTTAGGTCTTTACCTTTATTAAAATGGTGAGCTCACACAATACATGAAACGAATCTTTATTAGAAAAAAATTATGATATTTGAAAAAAATCTCTTATATGACTTCCCAAATCAATGATAAATCAAACAAAAAACCAATCATACTCCATAAAAAAATTACTCCACGTGAAGACAAATGAAACCAATTCACACCTCTCAGAGAAATTTCTTCTAATGTATTCCATCAATTAGAAAATTCTAATATGATAGTATACCCAATCACAAGGCCTTTTGAAAAAGTGAAACCAAAACCTACGTGGTATACACAATTGGAATATTGTGAATACCATTACATCAATAACCACTCTACAAATCATTGTTCAAATCTACGCCACTATGTCCAAGACTTAATTGACAACAAAGGTATTGAAATTGAAAACACATCAACTACCATAACTTCCAAAGAAAAGTTAAACATTTTCCAAGATCCTCTTCCCAAACATGAAAAAACTAAAAAAGATAAAGAATATAAGGTCCAATCATCCATAAATCGAAAGAAATCAATTCCTCCTTTGGATATTCTTCCATTGGTTCACTCCAAAATTGAAAGTGTTTCAGATACTTTAAATTGCACCACACCAAATGAGACATTGGAAGTCATTCAAGATCCCCTTCAAAATCATGAAACAAATGAAAAATATACAGACAAAGGTCAATCTTAAAATAATGTTGATTTTGATTTTGTCATTTCATCACTGGATCTTACACCTAACATCCCTAGCCTTGATGAAGCGACACTGCAAAATAAGGTTGGAAAATTTCCACGACATATCAAATGTCCACTCCTAAGTCTATCATTATTTCACAACATCCATCTAATGCAAGTTATTTTTTTCAATGTCATGACATATAAAATAGTAAAAGAAAGCATCTACGTAGATTCATTTCATGTATTTGACCAAAACATCATCTTTGTTTCAAGAAAATCCTTACTTGTGTATATCATTTTTTTATGTGAGGATCAATCTGAGAACCTTTCGCACATTGAATAGGGTTTCACTTCCAATGGTGATGAGAATGCTTCACATAATAGGCAAGAGAAAAAATTACAAAGGAAAATAAAGTAGAAAGAAACAGGGTTTTGCATGCTCATAGATCAAAAATAAGAGGTACATGTAGGAGTGTTGTGTAACTCCTATGAATGACATGTAAACACAACCATGATTAAACCTAATGACCTATAATCTCACTGAGTGAGATAAATAACAACATGTGATGGAAAATATGTTGATTGATGACAAAACATGTCATATACACTAACGCCTCCTTCATCGAAGCTAACGTATATGTCATGGAAAGTTAGAACTGAAAAAGAACTTCCATGGAACTCCCTACACAACTAAGACATGTATCATTGGGGCTTGATAACTAAAATCCTGATAAGGTACCCATGTACAAACAACATTTCTATGGAAAAAGAAGAAGATAAAAATGGGTCAACAACTAGGGTGATGAGGTACCCATGTATAAAAGGGACCTCAATTAATGTAGGAAAACCCCTAAGGAAAAACATCCACTTACAAGAGATAAAATAATCCCTAAGAAACCTAAGAAATATACATTAAATGGGTCCTAGTAACTAGGCACGATGATGAGGTACCCATGTAAAAACAACATCTCTCTGGAAAAATAAGAAGAGGAGAAGAGGACTATAAATCTCGAAGAAGATGGGTGGATGCAACAAACCTCACCCCAAAAAGAGACCACAAGTGAAGAAAATATTCCTTAGTGAAGGGATTGGTGAAAATGTCTACAACCATATCAAAAGTATGACAATACTAAAATATGATGATTTTTCGTGAATCAACTCTTCAATGAAGTGCATATGTATCTTGATGTGCTTCATCCACTGATGTTGAACTGAATTTCAAAAAATTGATATAGTATTCATGTTGTCATAGTAGATGATAGTAGGCTATCAATAGTGTATACTAAACTCTATCAAGATACCCTATAACCAAACAACTTATGTGGTAGTGTTAACCTCTCCTCTATAATATGTCTTTATAGAATATATCACAATTGTGTTTTACTTCTTGCTAGACCAACTAACATGACCTGAACCAAGAGAAAAATTGTATTCCGAGGTAGATTTCTGATGATATTGATCACTGGCCCAATCAGAATCAATAAATCTAACCAAATCAATATCTACTCCTTATAGATAGTGAATGTCATCCATATAAGTTCCATGAACATAGTGAAGGATCTACTTTGTTGATTTCCAATGCAACTCATGTTTCACTTGCATGAATCTATAAATGATCCAAATAATATACAATATATCAAGGCGAGTGTGAGTAAGGTAAATCAAGCTCCCCACCAACTATCGATAAAGGGTACCATCCACCAAGGGAGTACAGAAATAAATAAAAAACTTAACCCCATAAAGTAAAAGAGTATTAGAAGGCTTACGATAAAAAATATGAAACTAAGAAAGAAAACTAAGGAAGTACTTAGTGTGTGAAATCGTGATTCTGAGTCGATTGTGAAATATGGATCCCAAAAAATTAATGAAGCAATCCTAAGTCAGACATAGAAAACTTGTTGGATAAGGAAATCTTCACATAATCGATGATAGAGGAAGAGCTTCATGTGATCAATAAGTCATCAAAATATTAGCAAAGGATGAATATGTTGTCATATTGTTGCGGAATGTAAACATTTTGGTCGAGTAACACCAAGTGAACCATGATGCAAGTATGAAAGAGTATATCTCGGCATACCAATCCTAAGGGGATTGTTTAAGGCCGTATATAGACTTATTTAACTTTAAAAATGAGAGAGGGATCATGGACATAACCTAGAGGTTGTTCTATGTAGATCTCTTCCTCTAAGTACCCATGAAGGAAGGAACCTCTAATGTTCATGTGAAAAACTTCCCATCTATTTTCAACAGCGATGGTGAGGGTCAGTTGAATAGACTTCATCTTCACAACTGGAGAAATATTTTTTGAGTAATCAACCATAGCCACCCAAGAGAAACCCTTAGCTATTATTCATGATTTAAACTTATCGATGTTTCCATGTGTACCATACATTTCTCAAAACACCCACTTACATCGAATGCTTTTTCTTCCTTTTAGAAGAGGGTTAAGATTTGTAGTATCATTCTTCATGAGTGAGGAATGCTCCTCATTCATGGAAGAATCCCACTTATGAACACTAGAGGCATCCTAGAAATATTGAGTGTCAAAAGTGGAGGCGAAGGAGTGAGGTCAAATGAAATCTAAGCAAGTCCTTCTCTTATCCGAAGGATCTCCCATCCACTCTACATCACTATACAATTTTTTTCTATCCCAATGAGGACCAAGAGGATCAAGTTTAGAGTCGAAATATTATTCACTCGAGTGAGAAGGGACAAGCTCCCAATAAAAACTACCATCATAATCAAAAGAATCTGAATCGTGAGGGTCAAGAGGCACAATAAGAATAAGTAGAGTAATAACATGCTCAACAACATCATCATTTAAAGATTCATATTTAGAATCAGATAGCATAAGGACCTCACAAGGTATAAAAGTATAATTCAAAGATGACTCATCAAATTTAAAAATTTTCTCAATATAAATCTCATGAGTAGTAGGGTTCAACAATGAATATCCCCTCACACCATCAAGATACCATACAAAGATACAAGGTTTGGAAAATGATTCTAAAACCTTGCATTTATTTATGGGAAGACTCGAAAGTTCTTAACATCATTCTTGCATCTAAACCAAGATTCCGAGGGTGTCATCTCTCTTACTACCTTTCATGGAACATGGTTTTTAATGTAAATCATAATTCACTTTCATTCATCCCAATCTTGTGGAGGAAGGGACTTTGAGTGAAGCATATAAGTGATCATCTACTTAAGTGTTTGGTTCTTTCTTTCCAATAATACATTTTGTAAAGGGATGCAAGCAATTGTATCATGCAAATCAATCCCTTCACAAGTATAGAAATCCTCAAGCTTATCACTCACATACTCACCTCCATTATCAGTTCGAAGAACCTTGATTGACCTTTCAACTTTTTCTCAAAACATACTTAAAGTTTTAAAGTGATCGAAAACTTCAAAATTAAGATTAATAAAATAAACCCAAGTGTAATGTTAAACGTCATCAATGAAGGTAAGTACATATAAAGAACTCTAGTAAATGAATGAGATGAGAAGGGCTCTGAAATTTCACTATAAACAAGATTTAAAATACGAGTAAATCTCTAGGATTTTCCTTTGTCAACACTCTTTTTAGGGTGATTCCTAAAGGCACAAACCTCACAAAGACCATTTCATTTTGGCTCAATTATTCAAGGTAGTGAAATTTTAGATGGAAAAAACTATCATGGCATATATTAATAACCTCATGTGCATGAATGAGAAGGTAGTGGTCATCAAATCAGAAGTAATGTGGGAGAAGGTTTACAACTCGAGCAGTGATCTTCCTTTCCCTCGGCCACATTAGTGCTAGAGGGAATTTCGTGAATAATCACCGAGTTAGGAAAAAATTCCACTCCCAGTTCTTCATCAAGGTGAGTGATTTGGTAAATTGATAGGAGATTGTTAGAGAGATCAAGAACACTCAACACTTGGTTAAATAATCCCTAGTCCATGTCTACCAATCCACTATCAGAAATTGACATTGTGGTGTCATCACCTAATGTTATTTGGGACATGCCACATGGATCACTATTGGAGAGCTCAACATGTAAAAAATCCATGTGGTGTGAGGCTCCAAAATCTATAATCTATGTCGATGAAGGTGTAACTCTAGCTACAAGTATTTGGGACCTAACTTATAAAGAATATGCATGATCAACTTAGAACTTTTCTTGTCCACTTTACATTCCTTTAACAACAAAATAGTGTGTATGAACTTTGATAAGAATGCCTGTAGGTTTTTAAAGTCACTAGGATTTAATCCTAGTAGTTAATTTTCCCACTCATGCACTCTCATGCCATCTTACTCTCTAAACATATCATCTAATGTTTTTCATGCAAAATTGGGTGTTTTAGATGACTCAATGTAGAAGAGAAAGTCAGGAGAAACAAACATACAAAGAAAACCTAATGCTTCTTCACTTTGGTTTAACCACTTAGATTTTTTGGGCTCATCATTAGGTTTAATTTCATATCCTATGGTGATCTGAAATAACTCTTTACCCCTTAGTATCATTACCATTTTTATCTTCATTCGAAGATGTTAAATGACGTAAGAAAATGAATTGAAAGCGCATCTATACCAAAGAGAGAGAACGAAGGAATGTAGATAAGAAAAACAATCAACACAACTACCCATGACAATATTATAACCCCGTGATTTTAACACTATATATTTTAGTACATTGGATACAATCAATTGTGAGTGTGCATCATTAAACAATTGGTAACTCATCTTGAAATTAGTGTATTAAGGTACATGCGTTGAGACCACAATTAAGTTTCATTGATTGTAAAAAATCAACACCGTAAAAAAGCATAACAAGATAAAAAACAAGAGAAGAGGTGAAAAAAATTCCTATTGTGAAAAAAAAAACATCGCACATCATAGCAGAAACCCCCTTGATGCATGACTATGGAAAACACACTCACTAGTCCATAAGCAATAATAAGGGTTCTTACAATGCAAGAAACATGATCAAGATGAGTCTGCGGACCTCCATGACATCAAAAATTCTCCCAGAAGGCAAACAAATGCTAGAAGGTGCACTACACGCTCCAAAAATGATCGGTAGCAAAAATTGTGAATAATGTTTGAGAAAAGCACTTTTGGTTTGTCCATTAAGCTAATTTTAAATATTAAAAGAACTAAAAAAGGAAAATACTTACATTAATTAAACAAAAAATAGTAGAACTAACCTAATGATAAAACTAATTTAATTAATTAAAAAATTTAAATTAAATTAATCTCCCAATAATAAACAATTAAAAAAATAATTAGATTCCTAATTACTATATTAAAGCTTCACCTTAATAAGAATTATATCCTAATAATAATATTAAGACCTAACATTAAGTTAAGGCTACGGTGTTGAAAATGAACTAGAGGTCTTGGGCTATTCATGAGTTACAAGTAGTTTGTAATCATCAATCTAAGTTCCATTCCCATTGAGTTCATTGAATGCTTTTAATAAGTGGCCTTGGGGAAACTTTGAGGTAGGGGTCTAACTTTTCATATGAACCAGGTGGAACATAGTGAGGCGCTCACGAATACAGATCGGTCTCGGACATTAAGGACCTAAGCCCACCCCATGTCCCACTTAGAGAAAGGGCTCCCCCACCACTCCAGTTCATAGATCCGGTATAATAAAATCATTTACCATCCAAATTTTTTTAACTTAAGGTCTTGGGCTATTGGTGAGTTATAAGTAGTTTGTAATCATCAACCCAAGTTCCATTCCCATTAAGTTCATTAGATTATTTCAATAAGTGACCATGGGGACACCTTGAGGTAGGGGTCAAACTTCTCCATATGAACTAAGCGGAACATAACGGGGCACTCGAATGCGAGGCCATTTTCATTTCATTCATTATTTATAACATGGGGAAATTGGATATTTCATGAAAAACTTAATTATTAGAGTTCTAAAATAGCACCAATACTATGTTTATACAAGTCAAACATCATCTCTCATCCCCAAATATTGCAATGAATAAGCCCACTATAGTGTATTAGTGTTGATGTTTTTTTAATATTGGTAAATAGTTTTTTGAAAGGGACTATACCCTTGTGTACAAAAGAAGGCCTAAAAGCCGGAATAAGAGAGAGGAGCAGAGAAGCTGTAGCAAAGCACAAAAGTTACAGCAAAGAACAACGAAGCCCAGAAACAGCTACACAAACGAGACTTAACAGCAAAACAACGGCAAAAAAA
Source organism: Taxus wallichiana var. yunnanensis (assembly GCA_018340775.1). NCBI lineage: Eukaryota > Viridiplantae > Streptophyta > Pinopsida > Cupressales > Taxaceae > Taxus > Taxus wallichiana. Next base: position 367,344,407 of record CM031244.1, on the reverse strand, counting down.
CAGCAAAGCCTACGGACGAAGAAGCGATAATAAAAAACAATAAGGACCAGCAAAAGTAGTCGGGACTACTTCTTGGCCGCTTGATCAATACTCATCTTTACTCTTTTCCAAGCATGATACATGCCCAACGTGGTCATATGAGCAGCATCCGTATTAGTGTTGATGTTGACATGCACATTAAAAACCATTTGAAAAAATTACAAATAATTTTTTTCTTGCTTTAACTATTACTTTTCAATTAAGAAAATGAAGCTTTATGATGTGGTGTCATGTACCTTAATTTGTAGTCTTTATTATACTTTGTGTGTCATATCTCATGGACCTTAGGGGAATCATCAAGATATGATAATTTACAAGAATTACATTCGTGCAATTGGGGGAATGCATTTACTTTACCACTTACACGCATAACCAATCTCTAATTGAATACAATATAATATCTTACATACTTTGAAGCATATTGATTATGAATAGGAATTTTTTTCATTTTTATCTTGTCACATATCTAATACCGATAGTACGAATGTAGTAAAGATACACTCATACACTTATTACGACAAACATCTCTTGGAGCCATTACAACTATGAAGCAAGGAGTAATGAGGGTTTGTTCAAAAGGAAAAGATGGCCCATTACACGAAACTACTAACAACATTGTAGATTAATTTTTGATATTGACGGAGGCACTATCGACATAAATTACGTTATCGTCTTGAAGTTGGGAGATGAAATTATTGTTGTTAAGGCCTTGTATTTCTTCCTTGATGGGGAAAAACATTTTGCATGTCGATTCTGGGACTGCTCCTTCACTGATCAGGGGACCCCGTATATACCAGAAAGAGTGAGTTTGTTTGTTGCAGGGTGAAAAGTGCTTAGCGTGAGTTGTATTTTTAAAAATGTCAGTGAAACTATCAACATCGATTACACCACCGCCTTGAAGATGGGAAGTGACATTTTAGTTACTAAGGCATCATCTTCCTTCCTTGACTAGGGGACACTTTCAAATGGAGATTCAAGGCTTTACTCCTTCACCAATCTTGGGACCCTCCATGCACCAAAAAAGGGAACTTATTTGTTGTAGGGTGAAAAGCACTTAGTCTTTATTATATTATTTAAGTTAGTTGAGGAAGATAGATTGCACATTCTTCATGGTTGGATATTGGAGAAATAAATTAATCATTCCATAATTGCATTGAATATATATAATTAAGATATTATATATCATTTCCTTTCCATTTAGTTAGATTTGTAAATGTTTCTTATTCACTTTGTAATTCCAAATTTATTGTTGCAAATAAAAGTAGAAAATGAAAACAATGAGCCAAAATTTGTGAACAAATAAGACACAAAGTTCCTCAAATCAGCTTCAACAAGACCCACATCTAACAAATTTCATTGTTTAGGTATGGATTTAGTTGTTTCATTGGAATTGATTTTTGAGGTTCATTGGAATTGAATGTTGAGATTTGTTTTAGCATTAGACCTTAAATTAAGAAAACAAGCAACCTCATTCCACCTGTACATTACATGATAAACTTTGATGGTTTTATTAGTTCAAATTCCTTGAATAAAATCCACCTTTCTCTCATTTACCAACTTCTTGAAGGACGTGCATTTTGATATTTCTCCCTCTATGGTTTCATTTGTGTCTTCTCTGTCATGAGGTTTCTCCTTCTCTTGACTGGTGAATTCCTTTCTATTTGTTCCTCCCTTCGAGTTTCACTTCTTCACTATATCCCTTTTGGTGTTCACATCATACAAGAGAATTATATTCATAGCAAGGGGGTCATATTAATGCCTCTCGACAACCTTGTAATCAACTTCATAGAAAAAGAGGTGAAAATTTTGGTTTGGTGCAGAGTGACACTCACTTATTTCCTCTTTGACTCGCCCAAACATCTACTTCCAAATCCAAAATAAGAATTCTCTAACCTATAATTAATTCTTGTGGCTATCCCCAAGCACATTTTGGTCCAACTGTTGAATGACTCAATTTGTAGTGCTCACTTTGCTTCAACACTTTTGATATTGATCATAATATTGTTGACTATATTATGGAAATTATTATAGTTTTGATTTAGTATGGTGTTAGATGTCAAATTATGGATTATTGTTGACTTTGATTCATATATGATCTAAGTGATTACTAGATACATTCTATATATTGAGGACGATGATGTCTTTTCGACATGGTTATATTTATGGATGTTGTTCGGACATGTGATATTTTGATATGTTGAGTAGACCTAGAAAATTGAATTAAATGTGATGATCATATAGTTGTTGATGAGATTGCAAATGATATTGTTGTTGCCTTGATGATGTTTTGATTTATATGTATGGATGATTTTGGAATTTTAATGTATATTTATTTTGGATGATTTAATGTGGCCATGAGGCCGAAGGAGGTATTTGTGTTTTACAGGTAAAACATATCACAACAGACATCGGGGGATTGGAGACCAACCACATTAGAATTCTAGATGAATTTAACAAGGTCACCATGACAACTTGTATTTGTTGTGTGTGTTTGATTTTTTTTAGGGATTCCCATGGGGGATCACCATCAAATGTGACCAAGAGACTTTATGTTTTTCTTTTATTTGGTCCTTTTTTTGGTATATATGTGTTTTATAAGTGATGTGCTTTCCCTTTTCATTATTGAATTAAATTGTGGTAAATAATGTGAGTAATCATATTGTTAAAAGTAATTAATCAAATTGGGTCATAAGAAAGTAATTATTAGAGTTTTGGCCTTAAATTAAAGTGTTGTAAGAAATGTGTAAGAGATGTGTAAGTAAATTTTGGAGTATGAAACATTCAAACACTTCACCTTCTTTGAAATTCGAATTTGTCCTTGGAGGCCGATTTTGGAGGCTTGTGGGACAAGTTAAACTTGTCACATACCTCTTAAATTTGCATACCAACCTTACCTATGGTTGGAGAGTTTAAATCTAGCCTTCATTATGCATTTTTGTAAGTCAAGTTGTATGCTTTAATTGTACTTTCTTACATGTTTTTAATTTAAGTCCTTTGGGGTGTGGGCTTGATTTGAGTGTGTAAGTAAAACTGTCATTTTCCACCTACTTATTTATTGTGCCTTGGAGATTGAAGTTGACTTATGGGTTGGAGTTGAGGATGTGTGATGTGGCATCCTACTTGGATCCACCTCATCCTCTTCTCTTCCCTCTTCTATATATTCAAATTTCTTGGCTTGTTTTTGGGGTTGCTTCACTTTTATCACTTCATTTTTGGTGACTTGCTTTTGGTTTTTGGAGCTCTTGCAAATTGGGAGAAAATTAGAGATTGTTGCATGCTTATTGATTGTTGATCTTGGATTGTTTTGCATTGGAAATCTTGCTTTTTTGGAACCTTGGAACAAAACTCCATCATGGAGAGGTAAGAGCTTGACACTGTTACTATTTCTTCTTTTATGTATGCTTATATAAATGTTGTTGTGTGTTTTGGTATGTTGTTGGGTGAATGGGTAGATTTCCTAAGTGGGGTGTAGGCGGATACTATGGGGATTTTCTTGTGGGCTGGGCATAAGGATTATTTTGTGGAGGGATTTTGGGATGGGTTTTCCACCTTGGAAAAGAAATAGCTTGCATTTCTTACTTGTGATAGGGGGGCCATAAGGGGAGGAGGCACAAGAAAATGTGGGGGGCATAAGGGGTACTTGAGGGAGGCATAAGAGTATGTAGGGATTTTGAAATGAATTGTTGGCAGGTTTTAAGGTGGACACCCATTTCCCATTGGGAGGTATAAGCAGCTTTCCCCATAGATCTCACTCCTTTGGCTTGCATGATGAAGCCTAAGTGTTGTTTGTTGTCTTTATTTTGTGGTTGTAAACTGCAATTTTGTTTTGGACTATGTTTTAAAAGTGAAATTTACTTGTGTGTTATGCAAGCATGTTGTTTCCATGTGTTGGAATGTAGTGTCCACTTTCTTTCGACACCTTCTTTTTATTGATCCTTACGATCTGCTGACTATATATTATGGATATTGTTATAGTTTCGATTTAGTATGATGTTAGATGTTAGATCATGGATTATTGTTGACTTTGATTCATATATGATGCATGATGTATATTGGAGACATTTTATATAAATGTTAACATGTTGTTAGACATGGTTATATATATATATATATATATATATATATATATATATATATATATATATATATATATATATATTGTTAGGAAATGTGATCTATTTGGATATATTGAGTAGACCGAGAAAATTGAATTAAAATTGATGATGATATAGTTGTTGATGAAATTGTAAGTGATATTGTTGATTGTCTTGATGATTGTTGTGATTCATATATATTGATGATTTTGAAATTATATTTATATTCATTTGGATGTTCTGATATGGCCACGAGGCCGAAGGAGGTATTTGTGTTTTGCAGGTTAAAATATATCACAATAAACATTGGGGGATTGGAGACCAACCACATTGGAATTCTAAATGAATTCAAAAAGGTCACCATGGCAACTTGTAATTGTTTATGTGTGTTTGATAGTTGTTAGGGATTCCCATGGGGGATCCCCTTCAAATGTGACCAAGGGATTTATGTTTTCTTTTATTTGGTTCCTTTGTTTAATGTTTGCATGTGTTTATTTAGTGGTGCATTGACACATTTCATTATTTATTAAATGGTTTGTAAATATTGTGAGTAATCATGTTGGTAAGTTAATTAAGTAAATGGGTCATGAGAATGTAATTAATAGATTTGTAGGCCCTTTTTTTAAGTGTTGTAAGAGATGTGTATATTAATTCTCGAGTGTGAAACACTCCACCTTCTTTGAAATTTGAATTTGTCCCTAGGAGGATGATTTTGGAGGCTTGTGGGACAAGTTAGACTTGTCCCACACCTCTTAAATTTATATACCAACCTTACCTATGGTTGGAGAGTTAAATTTAGACTTTCATTATGCATTTTTGTAAGTCAAGTTGTATGTTTTAATTGCACTTTCTTACATATTTTTAATTTCAGTCCTTTGGGGTGTGGGCTTGTTTTGGAGTGTGTAAGTAAACTATCATATTATTCACCCACCTAATTATTATGCATTGGAGAATGAAGTTGACTTGGGTGTTGGGGTTGAGGATGTGTGATGTGGCATCCTACATGGATCCACCTCATCCTCTTCTCTTCCCTCTTCTATAAAATTTGAATTCCTTACCTTGTTTTGGGTTGTTTCACTTTTGCATACTTCATTTTGGGGAAAGCTCTTTTGATGTTTTGAGCTCTTGATTTTGGAGAATATTGGAGACTGTTGCATGCTTGTAGATTGTTGATCTTGGACTATGTTTTGCATTGGAAAGATTTCTATTTTGGAACCTTGGAATAAAACTCCGTCATGGAGAGGTAGGAGCTTGGCTCTTGAAATGATCTCTTTTCATTTTTCTTTGCACTTAGGAATGGTTGAATGTTTGAATGTGTTATTTTATTGTTGGTTGGTTGGGTAGACTGCCTAGGGATGGTGTAGGAGGAGACTATGGGGTATTTTGTGGGAGGCATAAGTGTTTTGGGGAGGTATAAGTGTGGAGGGAGTTGGGATTTGGGTTCCACCTTACAAAGAAATAGCTTGCATTTTTTTACTTGTTATGGGTGCCATAAGAGGTTGGGGAGACATAAGGAAATGTGAGGAATAAGGGGTACTTGGGGAGGCATAAGGGCATGTCAGGGTTTTGATATACTATATTTTTGGTGGTTTGTAATTAGGTGGTGATACCCATTTCCCCTTTGGGAGGCATAAGTAGCATCCCCCATAGTTCTTGCTCCTTTGGCTTGCATGAGGAAGCCTGAGTGTTGTTTGTTGTCTTTTATCTGTGGTTGCAAACTGTAGTTTTGTTTTGGACTGTGTTTTAAATGTGAAATTGCATGTGTGTTTTGGAAGCCTACTGTTGCCCGATGAATAAGGATGGATTATCCTTTTCTTTAGATGTCTTGGTTGGGTGGAAAGCGTTGCCTTTCCCCTGCCTTTGTTGTGATCAAATTGGAAAATGGAGGATCTTCATGTTGTTGTACTAGAGAAAAGGAAAAAGACAAGTTTGATAGTCCTTGATGAGATTATTTCTTATTGTAACATTTTCCCACTTTGAAGTGGATGACCTTGTATATTATTTGTGATGGAAAGATGTTTTGTATTGGCTATGAAAGCTGTAATTCGAAATGTGAAAGAGATATACTCTTTTTCTATTTTTTAAATGAATGAGAAAGAAATTGTATTTTGTATATTGAAATTTAGAAATGAAATAAGAAGTTGTAAAGGTATCTTTTTGAATCAATAAAAGATTGTATTAATTTTCTCAAATGGCATTATCAGGTATTGAAATCTGATTGTTGAATGTATTTTGAAGTTTTGTTGGAAAGAGGAAAAAGTGAATACGTATGGAGAAATGTCATAATGCTCTGTTCTTTAGAAATGAATGTTTTAGAAATCAGAATTGTAATTTGGCATTTGAATACCTTGCTTGAATCAACTTAATAGGTTAGAATTGGTTTTGGAATGAATTTTTAAAAAAACTTACAAGATGATAAATGAAAATAGACCCATTCGAATCTGATCTCTGTTAGATAAATTTCAAACTCTGTAAATTAATTAGCAAATTGAACAGAATGACCCTACAACATCAGAAAGACAAAATTAAATACCGAATTGGACTTGTAAGATCAAAACGACCTAAATGAACTAAAACACTTAAGAAATTTCCATCAAACCTTTCAAAACGGGCAAAAGCAAAATTACAGACTCCTTGTTGTATAAAATTGATAAATTTGAATTACAAATCAATCAAACCTTTTAACCTTGCAATCTATCCTAAAATATTCCAAGTAAAATCCTCCATGCCTATTGGGCATGTTGAGAAAGAGTTAATGGAAAATTTGAACAAAATTTATAAATTAAAAAGACCAATTCACTTCCTAAGTGACAGCAAAACGTTTTCTCAAAATTTACCCTTCAAAACTTATCAAAATTAAAATCTTGAGTTTCTTATGCAAAGAGGACTTTGAGAGATTTCCAAAAAGTCCTTGTTTGCCAAAAACTGAGTTTCCAATCAAAATTTATGGCCTTCTAAAGTTTTTACTTCATTTCGGGCTCAAAAATAATCTAACTGTCAAATTTAAATTATTAAAATATTTGCTAAGCGAGACCATGAGTTAAAACTGAATTTTTCACTTTTTGCCTAAAGGGTGCAAAAATCAAGAAATTCCCACGCTGCCCCGCTAACCAAAACCTTCTTTCCTTGACAAAAATTTCGAAGTCCAAAAATTTATTTTGAAAAAAATTCTCCGCGGCCCTGCATCCATGTAGCTAATCATTTACTAACACGTGGCTTATTGAGGCATTGGTGGAGGCGTGGATCCTTTTTTTTCCTTATTGATTCAAAAGAAAATTTGGAAAAATTCCCAAATTTTCCCACGAGCCCGCAGACCCGTGGCCAATGGCTAGATGACACATGTCTCCATGACGCATCGGTAGAGGCACGAGTGTCCGGAAGCTTTACACTTCAAAAGGAAACTTTTCCCAAATCTCCCCGACCGAGCCACTGATCCGCATCCAATGAACATTTGACACATGGCGTCATGATACACCGGCGGAGGCATGGGTGGGTTTTAATCCCTTGCACCTTTTTAATCCTTAAGGAAAAAATGCATGTTTTCCCCACTAACCCACTTCCCTGCGTTGGCTTAGAATGTGCCATGTGTCCCTTGTGGCCCGGGGTATAATTTCATTTTCGGGCACGAAGTCCCACCGCGGACTCGCGGGCGCGTGGGGGTAAATTTCACTTTTCACCCCAAGTGCCTAGAATCCAACTTTCCTCCCTATCTCCGCTGACCCAAACGCCCTTGGGGAAAAATTTCTCCCTTGGCCTGCAGGCCGCCTTTGGGGAAAATTTTCTTCCCAAGGCCTTGCCTTATAAATTGAGTTTTATAGGGAGTTAGAAGGACTTCCTTATATACTGGAAAGGGGAAGAAATTTCCTATCTAATGGAATGGTTTTTAGGAATTTTTGAGTGTGGGAAATATGAGAAAAATCATTTTGAATATTTTAGGTGCACGTATGTGAATGGGTAAGAGGAAAATTACCTCCTTCTTTTCAATGTGTATTTTTAAAAGCATGAGTTGACCATTCTGGGGCCACCTTATGGGGCAAGAGAATTTTTTCCTACCCCCTTATAATGAGAGCCTTGTTTTATTGTTTTGGCCCCTATATCCCTCTAAGTGTAATTAACAAATATATAACCCTAGTGTTAATTTAATCTGATTATTAAATTAACACCTAAAGGAAATTTAAACTATACTTGGTTAGTTATACCCACTAATTGTAATGTGGTCTTTTATATCATGTTCTAATTTAAAACCTTATCTTCTTAACATGATTGACCTTGATGTACTTCCTCATGTCAATTGTTGCTTTGAGGCTGTTTGCGGTCTCAACTTGAACAAAAAAAAATATTATTCCATAATTTTTCTAACCTAGGTTTTCCTAGGTCTCGAGTGGGATTTTTAGCGGGCGTTACATGGAAAATATTTCTTATTGCATTGTGGTTGGGGCTCGGGGCCAATGACGAAGGATGGATTCTCCTTGTCATTGTATGTCTTGGTTGGAGTGGAAAGTGTTTCCTTTGCCCCTATTCATTGTGATCAAATCGAAATAAAGAAATAAAGGATATTCATGTTGTTTTTGGAGCAGAGGAAAAAGGAAAGTTTTACAGTACTTGTTGAGATTATTCTTATTGTAACCCTTTTCCACTTTAAATTGGATGACCTTGTACATAATTTGTGATGAAAAGATGTTTGGTATTGGCTATGAAAGTTGCAATTCGAAATTTGAAAGAGATATACTCTGTTTTCTGGTTTTGAATAAATGTGGAAGAAATTGTATTCTGTATATTGTAATTGAGAAAGAAGACAGAGTTCTGGAAATCCCTTATTAAAATTCTTTTGTAACCTTTCCCACCTTGAATTGGATGATCTTCTATATTATTGTGTTGGAAAGACTACTCTTTTTTAGCTATGAAAGTTGTAATTGATTTTGGAAGAATATATCTTGTATTCAGTTCTGTGAAAAGAAAAGAAAGATATAAATTTGATATGTTGTATTTTGAAAATAAATAGGAAAGAAGTTGTAAGATATTCCTTTGAATTAATAGAAGTGTTTTGCCTTTTTATATGATATTATTTCCATTGGAAATCTATGTTTAATATATAGTGTTGGTACCCAAACTTAATCTCCTTCACAACTCAAGCAACATCATGGATCTCACAAGACACTCAAGTGCGGATAGATTATTTGTGTGTCATTTGTAGCCGGGAACACATCTATCTGATTGTTATCACTCAAGATTTGGAGTGGGTAGCACCTCAAAAGTATTTTGATCTAATCCTCACTATTTTAGGTTGTGCCTTTTAACCAAGGTAAGAGAACCTATATTGTAGCCTTTGTTTGATGAAGGAGGTGGGGATATCCTTATGCTTTGCACATTGTATGGAGATGGCCTTGGGAAAACATGATCAATTATCCATTATTCAAACTCAAAAGATTTGTCACTACTAAATTATGGAAATGCTTTTAAGACAAGGCTAAAAATTTCATTAAAGACATGATAAAATCCTGATATGCTTTGTGCATTTTTGTGAATGGATTGTATTCTTTTGTTGACACACAATGCAATGCAGGGGTACTATGGGTAGGATGAGTTAGTTTGAATGAAATTTTGTTGGGAGATGTTTAGACATGACTAGCTAGGAATTACCAACTTCCTTGAGAACCTTTGCAATAGATCTGTAGCACCTAAATAGCAGAGATGTTTCAATGGGTTTAAAATACTCCTTGAAGCAAGATATATGCACCAAATGGAGGCCAAGATTTGCACTCTTCCACAAAACCTTTGATAACCTGCCACAAAATCTTGAAGCAAAATACCAACAAAGTATCCAAGAATCCCTATTTGATCATGACCTAAGGTGCACCCAAAGGTTTATAAATAATCTCAATATTCAAGGACAGTAAAATGATTTTAAATTTGTTTATCTTCTATCAGATGAAGTCTCTTCTGAAATATAAGATTGCAAATGCCATTAAACCATCAACAATAAATGAGACCCTATATAATCAAAGAGATCCTAAACATAAGATTGCAACATGAGTAAGAAACATAAATTGAAATCATTTTGAAACATAAGCATATGCAAATTTTGCCAAGAGATAACACCAAATAATCCAAAATTTGATCAAATACATCAGCAGGGGAATGTTATTGGAACAATCTCAAAGCTTTTTGATGGATTTACAACTAAAACCAACTCAACATGATGAAATCTGATGCAATATGGAATTGAAAATGGCTCTAAGGCTGTTTTCTCAGAGAAATGGATTTCTTCCAATTTTTGCTTGAAAAATTCTTTGTCCCTTTTTCTCTCCTCTCTCCCCCTTTTTTAAAAATTCTCTCAAAAATGCATGATATACCTCATGCCATCATGGAGTATTCCTTTCCAAGAAAATAATATGCTTAAGGGATCAAATTTGTAACAAAAATGCATATCCTTTCATGAAAATGACATAAAAATGAAAAATAGTTCATAGGCTGTCAAGGATGCATAAATTTTTTAAAATATTGCACAAATTCAGATCCTTATGCATCCCAGGGTCACATTTTTGTCATTCGGGCATGGTAGCATGGTTTAGTAATCATTTTCACCTTTTACCTTTTCAATTTTCACCTCTGCAACTTTTAATTTTGACTTTTCACATTCTTTCAGGGGAAAGGTAAGAATTATATCAAAAACATAATAGATCATCAAATGAGCTCATGAACATAGTTCCATTGCACTCGAAGGCCAAAAGATGCAAAATCATATAAAATTTGATTCAATTTGGTGAAGAAATGGCGAATCCAAGCTTGCTTTGGAACTCCCATGGTGACCAAAATGAAAAAATGCACATATCCATCAATTTTGCTCAACTTTTACTATCACCCTCCATGTGGACAATGCCATTTAAACAATAAGCTCGAAATACCCTTTTGAAATTTGAATGGGGTGGGACACATGTCAAAACGTGATTGGATCAAACTTCCATCCTTTAAAAATGCATTTGCAACCCTTTTTAATTTTGGAAAATTTTGCAAAAATTCTCCACTTCTCCCCTAGACCTACCATGTGTCCACCTAAGGGCCCCACTGAAAAACCGCGGGCCAATTTTATGAATTTTACCATTTTTTAGACTTTGGAAAAATTTTACATTTTCCCACCGCTTGCACCACCCTAGTAGTTTTTCCTTTGCCACATGGCGCTCTACGATTCGTCACTAGCCCAAGTCTCCAATTCTTCCTTTAAACCTCCCCTGCCAAAATTTGCAAATTTTAAAAACTTTCCTTGAGCCCGTGCTTCCCTATTTTTCCATTTGGGACACGTGTTGGCCTGGATTGGAGCGGCATAAATTTCATAAAATTTTCCATCAGTCCTCTGCTGAATTTTTACAAATGTGGACACACGTCATTTTCTTATTCGTCCCAAAATTTGGCCTAAAAATCAATTTTACCATTTGAAGTTTAAAAACTTCAAAGTTATCACAAAACCCTCCGACCCATTTTTTCCCTCTTGGACACGTGTCACTTTATGATTCACGGAAGAGCTTCGTCTCAAATTTAAACTTTAGAATTTTGAAGTTAAAAACTTCAAATGCATCAAAACCTCTGCCCTCCCATGCTTTGACCTTTCCTAGACACGTGTCCTCCTTCTATAGGATGAGGGCCATCGGGTCAAAAACTTCCTTTGACACTTAGAACCAAAAACATGAAAATTTCACCAACTTCTTCCACCACCCGCATGTCCCCCAAGCCACGTGTCCTCTTCCCATTCACTACGGGATTTCGGGCCTAGAATTGACTTTGAGAATTTTTCCAAAATGAAAGAAAAAATTCTTAAGGTAAATCCACCACTCCTCGACCAATCAACATGTGCCACATAGGCACCCTTTATAAAAGGCGGAGCCATAGACCAAATTTTCCTTTTAGCCAAAATTTCAAAAATGACAAGTTAGAAAACATTTCCCGACCACCTCGGCCAATAGGAACCTGCCATGTTGCAATAATGTTATGATGATGAATTTGATGGGTAGAATACGCCCATATGACCGTCAAAACATCAAAAATTCACCGGATGCCCTAGAAATCGAAATTTTCGACAAGGAAGGCGGATTTTTGATCTTAAACCAATTGAATCATGATTTAACATTATTTTTGAGCATGGGATTGGGGAAATTAATTACACAAAATGGGATTCGATCAATTTTGAGTTTTTGCACAATTTGACAAAGGATAAATTACACCCAGTAAAAATGAAGAAATTAGGGCACGGATGGGGGCAAACTTGGAAAAATATTTGAGATAGGGAAAAACAATAACACCATGGGCATTTTGAAGCATTCAATTGGAGAAATTGAATTGCGAGCCATCCAATCGAATAATAAAATGTTCATGAGTAGATTTGGACAAGAAAAATTAGGGCACATTATGAAAACTCAATAATGGGACCAACATATAGTAGGAAATATTTGTTTGTAAAAGTGAAAAGGAAGCACATATGAAAAAATATTGCACTTCTGTCTCATTTGAAATGTTTAATTTTGAAAAAAAAATAGAAGTTGCATTCTTGTCTCTATCATTTTATTGAAGGAAAGAAAACTATTTAAAACTAGCATGGAATAAATTCAATTTTTTTATTGCATGGTAAAAGAGATAGTTAATCTCTGTTTTTGAAATGTACAAACTTCATTTCTACTTCACTTTGTATACTTCACAAATTCCTTTTTACCAAATTTCCAAAAAAACTTGTAAACCTATAATAGACAAATGAAATATTCAATTGGACTTAATGAGATCATAATGATCCCCAAACTAAACTAAAACACTAAAGAATTTTTAAAGAACCTTTCAAATCGAGTAAAGGTGAAATTACAGTATTCTGTTGTGTAAACATTGGTAATTTTTTAATTTAAATCAATCAAACAAATTGACCTTTGTTTTCTGCCCCACATTCTTCCAAATGTAGATCTCCATGTCTGTTTGACATGTTGAAGGAGAAAGAATGACAAATTTGAACAAAATTTATAAGTTAAAATGACCAGTTCACTTTTTAAGTGACAGTAAAACGTCTTCTCAAAATTGACGCTTAAAAATTTATCCAAATTAAATTATTAAGGTTTTCATGCAAAGAGGATGCTTTGAGACCTTTCCAAAAAGTCCTCATTTTCCAAAAACTGATTTTCCAATCAAAAATTATGGCCTTATAAAGTTTTTACTTCATTTCGGCTCAAAGAATAAACATGGGAAAAAAATGCAAAAACATTAAGTTCCCCGCCACTTCACTGACCCAAACATTTTTCCCCATCGACAAAATAATATTCTAAGTCCAAAAGTTATTTTGGCAATTTTTCCTCCATGGCCCCGCCGCCCCGCAGCCAATGAGTGCTCGACACGTGGCTTCGTTTGGCGTCGGTGGAGGCGCGGATCATTTTCAAACTTAACATCTTTAAATTAAATTTTTGGCAAAAATCCTAAAATTTCTCTGCGCAGGCCCAGCAACCCATAGCCAATGATTGATTGATACGTGGCATCGCCTTGCATCGGCAGAGCGTGTGGGTTAATTTTAGCCTTTACGCTTTTTATCACAAACATATTAAACTCTTAAGTTTCCCCATGAAGTCCGTTTTCTTTGCACGAATTAGGGCTTGACACGTGGCACCTCGGAAATGACAGAGGCACGGATATTTTGTTCCCTTAACATTTTTCAGCAAATAATCTAAATATCTTACATTTCTCTGTGCTCAACTTCCTACTAGAGCTCGGAAATGCTTGACATGTGTCCCCTTACGGGCTCGCGGGCGCACGGAGGTAACTTGCGTTGTTGTCCCTAAAAAGGAAAAGCGTTAAATTCCTTCCCCTCTCCATCAACTGCGTGCAGGAAAAATTTTTCCTCGCTTCACTGGTCCGCATTTCTCCTGGGATTTTTTTCTCCAAATCCTGCAGGCCCGAGCTAGGAAAATTTTCCTCCCAGAGCCCATAGGCCCGCTCTTGGGGAAAATTTTCATCCCAAGGCCCTCGGCTCATATCTCGGAAAATATGAGGAGTTAGGAGGACTTCTTTACATCACTTTGGAAAGGTGGGGAAATTTCTAACTAATGGGAATGTTTTCAGGAGTTTTGAGTGCAATAGTTATGGGAACAATCAGATTGAATCCTTAAGTGAGTTACGAGAGTGGGTTAGAGAGAATTTTACCTGTTAATTTTAATGTTTAATCTAACCCCATGTTTAAGACCTTGTTAATTGCTAAAACCTTGTAGAACCTTTGGTTCTTCTTACCCTCTAAGGGCTAGTAGCTGAAATTTTAATCACCAAATCTGAATGGGATATCGAAACAATTTTTTTACTTATTGGCTTTGCATATCACTATTATAACAAACCTCGACCCTGCACCAAGTTTTCCACTCCTATATAACCCTAGTTTATTTATTCATTTATAGATTGTTCATATAGATTAGGCTCTTATTGGTACATGTACCTTATGATTTTATTGAATTTTGATTTTTTTCTTATGTTTGTGTGAATTTTGACACTTTAGAGTTTCTATTGTCTCTTTTCAACTTTACATTTCTCTTAGCAACACTATATTATTCTTTGTTTGGATGGTTTGGCCATGCTTTTCCCCACTTCTCTATGTATTCTCTCTTCTCCTTAATTTTCTTTTTGCCTTGTTTCCTAATGTTTTTTTTTCAACTTTTTGAAGAAATATAGAAGTATGGTTCTAGCTACCATTGACCATTTCTAGGTTTCAAGGGGTTTTTGACCTTTTTGTTGGTTTTTACACTCATTGTGTTTACACATGTGTGCCAATTATCGAATATGATGACAACATGGGTATAAATTAGTTACCAAAAGTATAATTTTTTTATTTTTTTATGTTTAGAAGTTTCTTGTTATGTGGAAAACTTTATTTTTGGAAATCTACTTTTAGATTGGAAGTGTAAGTTAGAGTACAAGTTCTTGAATGTGCACTTAGATACGTTTAATGATTCGTCCCCAAGAGGTAGGGCATAATTTCTATATTTATATTAATTTAAATTTAGTTTAATCTTGATCCATTTCTACTATTAGAAGTGATTGGGGCACCTAGGTTCACTAAGATGCATGATAGGTGTGCATGTGTCACTTGACCTAATTTTGGCTTCTTGTATGTTGACCATATATTAGTAGTGGAGTATATTTGGAATATTTAATATATTTTTATTATTCTTTAATTTAATTTGGTTCAATTAAGAAGTGAATTTATTATTATTCTCTTTCTTTTCATGTAAGTTGCGAAAAGTCCTATTGTAATGACTATATTTGCCTAGTTTATTGTTGAATTGTTCTAATACAAAGTGGAGTGAATTTTTCCAAGTGGTCAAGTTTTTGCAATGTGTTTAGCTCTGATTTTATTTGCACGTATTTAATTATACATACAAAAAGATTTAAATTAATTATTTGAATTTTTACCTTGCATATTTTGTTACCAATCTCACTTACAAGAAAACTTGTTTAACTGCTAGTTATTTTGTGAAAGATAGGATGATCACTAGCTTCATTTAGAAAGTATTTTAGATATCATTTGCATTACTTCCAAACAAAAAAATTCACCAACATGGTCCTAATTTGAACTTGTATTTATTATTAAAGCATCTAGATACCAATAGAAGAATTTAAGAATTAAGAAAATTCTAGCATATATAACATTTATTTCTTGTTGCATCTATTGAAAGAATAAGGGTTGGAACCCTTGCATTACATTGGAACATTTTCTAAATTGTATTATCCTTGTGTTCCCTAAAGGGGATTGATTAAGACATGTCCCTCAATATGTTGTTTTAAAGACATGTTTTATGAATGGTTTGATTTAGATATGACCCTCAATCCACCCCTCACTTTTTTACTATTTGTTAAGTTGTTGCGAGTTGATTAGGGTCTTAAGAAGTATAGTTGTTTCCTAACTTCTTGCATGGAATTTTGGAAAAGTAAGTTTTATGGAGGTTACAAGTAGGGAATATATTCAGTAAATCAAATTCACAAACTTTGACAGCTTTTAGAACCGTGTTGCTACAATTATGTCTATGATATAAAAGGAGTTCTAATTTTTTTTTATCAAGGTGCTCCATTTTGTTTGATTTTTTGGGTTTATTTTTCTTGAACATGTGTATGTGTTTTCCATTGCTTGTTCTTGTTGATTATCTTCAAATTTGTGATAACTATGCATCACTCTAAAATCCTATTTCTCTCCAACATGATATTCAAATTCAAAAATTTCTATATACTTAGAATGTAAATAGTTAGATGTGATTAAAATTAATTTTCTAATTTATTTTTATTTATACTTAAAATGACTAATTAAATGTTACTTTGATACATTTTTAATAAATTATTAGAGAAATATCAATTTCCACCTCTACACATTGTTTTGTTTTAGTGAGACATTGAATTTATTATAATAAAATTAACTTGAGTTGAAATACAAGTTAAAACTTCTCAGGAGTCTACTCAAAATTAAAATTAAAATACTATTCTATCATCTAAATTATCATTTTTAGTTTTAATTAGTTTAAAACATTATTTTTATAATAATTTTTGAATCTATTGTTTTTTATTTTTATTTAAAGTAAAAACTTAAATTTTTTAAAAGCATGCACATGGCAAGAAACATTTCAGCCAACACAATGTTCTACACTCTACTCATCAATATAGTCTGATACAAGCATCCTTTGAATGTAGTGTATGCACAAATTATAGGAGTGAGAAATCAAAAAGATCCCTATGTGCAAATGAAACATAACAATCTCCAATAGGCCACAACGCCTATTCTCATCTTCTAGTGATAAGGATTCAAACTTACAAAATACAACCAAATTTTACTATACATCTCCAAAGAATCACCTATCAAAACTCTTGAAAATGCTCTCGAATTTACATATGTGCATACTACACAAATCTTCGCAATAAAATGATTCTATCACAATACCTAAAAGAAAAAGGAAGAATGACACAAAAACAATTGTATTCATGATATATCCTGGAGATTCAGGATAAACATGTTCAACATGGATTTTTGTTCTATTTTCCCCTACAAAATGATGTTTAAGAACCTTGTGCGCTGATTCAAGGGTGTTGGTACTCTTGCAAAAGGATATTATTATACATAAAGAATTAATGGAGACCACTGAGGACAGAACCACTCGTTCCATATATGTCCCTTCCACAAGCACACTCACTTTGAATGTAGTGGATCTGGGATCTCTTCAGGCTTCTCACTGATACAATTTACAATTTGAATTTCTATATATGTTCAAGTAAACGACCTTATCTTATTACCAACAGATAAATTCAACCCTGTAAAAAAATAGTAACCATGTGAGTGATAGATCAATATTTTCTGCTCTTGGAGTTAATCACCATCGCCTATCCATAAAAATAGTAACCAAAATAGATACCTTCTATATCATAGCCTTCAAGATTTTCAGGTATAGATCGACTGAAATCCAGAAGTCCTCTCCAAGTATCCTCAGAGATACTATGTTGTTGATTTTTCTATTTGAACAAAACTAAACCAAATTACCATGCATTGAAACAGAGAAAAAAATTGAAATTATAATATAATGAAACAATAAAGTTTGAAACCACTTTCAAAGAATATGAACATTTCCCCATATGGATGTTCGTAGTCTACAATTTAGATGCCCCAACGATATTTACCAAAAACTTGCATTCCTCATTCAGAAACATTACACAAATCTCATTTCTAATGCTGTCATACTATTCCTATCTTCTACCTAGGTCGATGAGTTCCCAGCTTTGGAAGATGGTGACAATCGATTTCTACTCCACATATTAAATCCTAACCCCTAAAAATTGATTAACATATAACCACGAGCAAGGGCAGGTAATTTATTACATGACAATAAGGGATATCCTTATCCATTCTAAGGTAGTCCAACAACAACATTGCAATTTCGGTGGAGTAATCAATATTCAAAGAAAATCCAAGCTTGGTAGTGACCCAATTAGCATAAACAAAAGAAAGATTATGGCCATGACATATGTGGATGGGAGATGTTGCCTTGAAATATTATATTATGCTAGACCGTGACATTCTCTTGTAGACACAATAAGATCATGTATTGGTCCTGTTGTGGTGGTGATGCGATCATTTCTTCTGATCTGATACAGACGTGTGACAACATTGGTTTCCAGCCTCAGGCTCCAACTTTCATCTTCACATGCACATAAAGAATAAAAAGTAATAGAAGCATCGAAACCTACAGTATTCCCTTTGTACAAGCGATGTGATCAATTGTAAGAATCCATCGTAACTATGTTTTTGAGGAATGCAAAAAATACAAGATATCCTTCAAAATCAAATGTGAAGTGCTGATTTTTATCAAGCAGGGCCTATAAAGAGTGGAGTGATTAAGGGTAGAATGCCTGCAGCTAAAAATGATTTTTATCAAGAAAAAGAACATGAAAAACAATAATATAGAAGAGAAAACAATTAAATAGTATCTGATTAAAGAAAAAACTTACTAGTGCCTTGCTGCCGAGTCTCTCGAATCCACTGCCTCCTCTACTAAGATCTCCCGCCTCTCCTGCATTCACAATGGCTCACAACACTATCGTATTCCTCTGGTTTTTGCATATAGAAATCTTTCCTGTGAGCTTCAATGAAAACCATCGCTCCTTCCTGCGAGTTATCCTGTCCCATGTCTATTGTAATTTGAAAATATTTTGGGCGGGCCACACAAAAGATAATTTAAATTCAAACTCAAAATGTCATGTCTCCTAAACACATTGATTGCCACGTCAAAATGTCACATCATAGTTTCCGGCACAGCAGTCCTTTCCAGCGAGGGCAATGGCTATGTCAACACATCATGATATGAAAAAAATGCCCACATGCATAGGTAGATTTTTGGTGAAGGATAGCCGATGGACCTTATTTATGCATATTTATTCTAGGGAATAATCAATCAACCAAAAGCATGGAGATTGGTCAATGTTATGCACCCAGACAAAATTACATGAATACCATTCTTTTGACACTCATGTGTTGCGCATACTTGATGGGATGAATCACAAACTATAGTTTCTATGGAATTTGTATGTTGTATGCTACACCTATGTGTTTTTATATGATATTCATGTAGGAGAACTTGTTTGTATAATAATTATCTCTACATTTGTCATGAAGTTTCCCAAGTGCTCAACCTAACCCCGAGTCATAGTATTTAGAAAAATAAAATTGGAAAACAATGAAAACTAATGGGAAGGAAGATTAATGTGAGTGAAGCCAACAAAAGGAGCGGGGTAGAGTTAGCCAAGGACCTAAGCATGGTCTGGTGTGGCTACAAAAACATCGCTCTGAGGGAGTATGAAACCACACAAATTACACTTGTCTACATGGTCAAAAACCTTGTGTAAAACGAGTATGTCAACTGGAACTTTGTTAGCCTCCCAACATCCTTAAGTGGTATGAGGACAAAGAAAACAATTGGAAAGAGAAACAATCAATGTTGTTGAAGAAATTTATGATTTATGAGTTAGGTAGTTACTACCCATAGTGGAGGAATCCCCCTAGACTAATAATACTCCAGGGACGTATGTCACAATTGAAAAGAGAGTAGAGATGAAGATTATCAAATGTTGATTCAACATGAGAACCAACAACCGTGACACTAATGTTTAAGCTCAAAAGAGGGATGACTTACATGTGACCCCTAGGACAAAAGGAATAGACCGTAAAATCCAAGTATGAATTTTTTCGATGGAGGACTAAGTATGATTGACGAAGGGTGAACATTGGGACATGGAAGCAAGGATGTCTTGTGGAATATCAATTGAATACAATAACAATGTTATAACACCACATCATCTATGTGAGGATTGATAAAGAAGAGTTTGGTAAGTTAGAAAATGGGAGGACTATCGAAGGGAATAAATTCTAGAGTGAAGATGAAGGTGAGAAAGAATAAGAGCCTAGACAGAGGGGAACAAGGCACCAAGTAGCGAATTCAAGGATACATCATTTTTTCTTGGTATAAATAGATTTGGTTTCGAGGCCTTGTAATATAGATTTCAAACTACCAATAGTATGAACAATTTGGTATTTCCATAAGAGACATGGGTCGCATAGGACGAAAGGCACAAGGAGGCTAGGTAGGGCCAATTGAACAAAAGATGGATCCCACAAGGACCATTGCCACCATCACCACATAGGAATTCAAACAAAATGGTGAATCCGTTATTAGAATAAGATAGATAAAAGTTACCATAGTTCACAGTGAGGGGAACCAATACCTCATCTTTATAGGAGGCTTGATATATCAACATGACATCCAAGTTGGAGATCACAAAGAGAATTTTTGTATCACGACAAGAAGATGCCAATGTGTGATAAATTTTTGTGATATCTTTATTGATGATAACTTATAATATCTTGTTAGGATGACCATCATTGATAAGGCCAAGTTATTACTAAGAATGAAGAAAAGAGAGGTGTCGATAAAACAAAAGGGTAAAAAAATTTCAATCAATATCAAGACTCAAGAAGCTACACCATCCTACTCACAATAAGAAGATTTCTTCATTGATGGAGTGATAAACCCGATGGATGACAATGTCCTACACTTAGGTTAGTATTTTGAGGATGAGTACCACTTTGATAATTGGTTCTTCTTGCATTATAAAATGGGTGATTATGAATTTTTTCCTTATCATGTTGTTTTGAGATCGAACCTCATGAGCGGGAAGAAGGATTGACACACAAAAAAATTCCTTGGAAGACAACAATAATAAGAAGAACATATATAGGAAAAAGAAGGGTATTAAAAATATGCAACTAGTTTTAATTATTTTCTTGAGTATATGAAAGATAACCTTGATTAAATTTTTATATACTTGTCTAAATAAGCCCAATGAGGCATATTGTAAGCAATAAAGAGCCATATATTGCTCAAATGGCCATGTCATTAGAAGGTTTACAAGTGAGTATATAGAGTGTGCAATTTGGTTTCTGAGACCTACTATTTGGCTTCCCAACAAATGAGGATTTGAATTTCTAATAAGGAACCTTGATGTTATTGGAAAATTAAAGGGTTGAAATCAGCTCATTTTAGATGGAGGTTCACTTCAAAGTTCATATAGCATTGGAGATCATAATATCATATAAGGAAGTTTTTAAGGTTATGGTGAGGTTTAGTAATGTGTAAAAGGATCCTCAAGATCTTGATATTCATGTTAAAATCTAATTACATCCTAACAGTCACCTAGGACAAGTTTAAGACACTTACAAGCTAGATAAACATTGAAGAAACTCAAAATCAGTATGCTTTGATCTTGTCATAGGAAGTTGAGAAAATATTGGAAAGGGGTGAAAAACATAGGATGGTTGTTATAGGTAGATAAGCACCATGTCTACGTGAGGAGGCTGATAATAAATATTTAAAAAGCTAAGCCAGACATGATTGAATGTAAGAATAAAGGAGCTTGTTGGTTCCAAGAGAAAACCATAGTTTTAAGTCATTTCATGTTTGTAAAATGGATGACAAAGGATTATTGAATGATTTTATGGATGATTATACTGCAAATAAGGTGTAATTCATGTATTTTTTATAAGTTTTGCAATCCTAATCATGTTTGTAAATGAGTTTTTGGTTGATAACTGGTAGGAAATAGAGTTCAGAGTCATGTTTCTAATGTAAAGCTTATTGTTAGGAGTAATATGTGCATGATCACCTTGTAGGACCAAAAGGAAAAAGGTGGATAATGTTGACATAGAGTTGTAGAGTTCAATTTTAGGTCTTAGACTTAAAATTTTCTCAAATTATTGATTTTTATCCTTCTTGGGCCTTAGGGTTTGGATGGAAATTCATCTCTAATTCATGGTTTATCCAATGAAATTTTCTAAAATTTGATATACAATGATTGTAGGATATCCTCTAATATATTTCTTTGGTTTCATGGTGTTTGGAGGTGTACGAGATGAAGAACTTGATGACATCTAGTTGTAGGCCTAGTTTGAGACCTAATTAAAGAACCATCAAAGTGAAACTGTGCATTATTCTTATGAGAGACCCTAGAATGTATTTAACATCACTTGAATAATGCAAATGAGTATTTCAAAAATTGTTGGCGATTCACAAGGAAACTTTATCTATTAATTTTTATCAAGGAAAATCAAGGATTGCAGGACAAGTAGGCAGAATGGATAGGTTAGGTTTCAAAACAAAGATTTCTTTGAACTTCTTTATGTTTCCAAGCAAGAAAAATATATGATAATATAAATGCATTTCATTTTGAAGTAGATTGGTGTTTGAAATCCTTTGAACATGTCATATTAGTCAAAGATCAATTTTGGATGAACTAGACCTAATGATATGTAGACAACTCCCAATACTCACTATTAAGCAGAGAAACTAAAATTACGACTTTATATTCTAGACACTATTACTGGTGAGGAAAAGCTAAAAATTGCTTTTATAAAATTTGCACCGTTTAAGCTATAACATGAAAGCTAACTATCATATACAAGAGAGTGTAATATAGTAAACATGG
This sequence comes from Taxus wallichiana var. yunnanensis, assembly GCA_018340775.1. Lineage (NCBI taxonomy): Eukaryota > Viridiplantae > Streptophyta > Pinopsida > Cupressales > Taxaceae > Taxus > Taxus wallichiana. Next base: position 367,321,755 of record CM031244.1, on the reverse strand, counting down.
AAAAGGGAAAACTTGAATGTCGAGTGAAAAAAATTGAATGGATGTGCACTTTCTAAATGGAAAAATGCCAAGCCTTGCTAGAAAATAATGCATGGTAGTCCTATGCATGAATTAAAAGGCATCAGCCTTACACCTTAACTCTGATAATCCTTTACCACTTTTAAGATGCAAATTAAGTAAAACTATTCCAAAAAACATCTAAAAATAAGAATATTATCTTTGTCGTTGGAGCTGATTGAAAACCTACATAACAAAGAGAAATTAAACACAAGAAATGATTAGTAGATAGATGGGTGGGTTATCTGACAATGTCAGTCTTGAGAAGTAAAAATTTCTAGGATGGATGTCAACCCATGTTTTTGATAAAGATAAGTAAAATAAATGATGGATATGATATAATGCAGTAAATATGAAATAAAACAGAATAATGAAATTCTAGATATAAGATAAAAATGTAGATAAGATCTAAATGCATGTAAAATACATCAAAACTAGATGGGTCGATGGTGATTGGGGAAAGATAATGGGAAAATCAAGAAAGAAAAGTTTGCACGGTCTCCTAAAGTTGTATCTGAGGCTAGTCTAGACTGGAATGTAAAAGGAATGATAAACGAGATCATACCAAGCCATGAAGAACTCAAATTCTAATTAAACACCACACCCAATAAGATGAAAGTAATTTTCTAGAATAACTTTACATAAACCTTTGCAAACAAATGAGCAACAATATCATATATTATTATGAAACTCAATGAAATACAATGAGATTGGGCCTTACTTATATAATCAAGAAATATCAATCTAAGAACCAGTCAAGGTCATAAATACATGCATAAATCAAGGAAAGAACTAGTCATCAAAGATCCACTCAATACCATAGATCAAGGAAAGAACTATATCTAACAACTAAATAATATCTCCTAATATCTAAATAAAATATTAGAAATATCCACACACATAATTGGGTGAGGATTAAATACAATAAAGGTAAATAAAGTACCTAGGTGAACATGAGCTAAGGTAAATACCTTCTCTAACACCCCCCTCAAGTGAAGTTAGGGGCCCAAAATAAAAGTGGCATATCTACAGTATGAGTCCCAATAACTGGGCTTGATCAGGTACTCATGTACAATATATCCATGAAGAAATCTTGAACCAAAAGTAGGAAATAATCTTGCTAGAAGGAAAGAGAAAGAAGAAAAGGAAGATGTTCTCACGAACATCCCCAAGAACAAATTCTGAAACCATAAGCATGCCACACAAATCAAGGTAGTGAGGTGATGCAAAAGGCTTCGTAAAATATGTCTCGTGAACTTTGTTCCTGAGTCATAATGTATTCCAAGCAAAGAAAACCATCATGAATGTGTTGATGAATGAAATGGATGTGTATCTCAATATTCTTGGTCCACTAGTTCTCAATAGGGTTTCAAGAAAGATGAATTGCATTTTGGTTATCACACCAAAGTACAATAGGCAAATCTTGTGAGAATCTAAACTCTTTCAATAACTGTTGAAGCCAAAGAATCTGTTGACTTGCTGTAATTACTTCCCTATACTTTACCTCTGAAGATGAAAGTGTAATAGCATGTTTTTTTACACACCCAATCAATTAGAGAAGAACCAAGACAAATAAGATAGCCAAAATTGGAATGTTTTCATCAATAGAATCCACCCAATCTGAATCTATATATCCAACCAATTGAGTAGAACCCCTAGTGTAGTGGATTCCAAAGTGGGAAGTTCCCTACAAATAGCGCAAAATCCTTTTAGCAACATGTCAGTGAATACTATAAGGATAATGTGCAAACCAAGATACAAGCCCTACTGCAAATGAATTATCATGGTATGGGTCAAGTACATGAGACTTCTAACCAACTACTTATACAATGTAGGATCACAAAGTGGAGTGGTACATGTGGAAGTAAGAGTAACCCTAGATTGAAAAGGAGATGGACTTGGCTTGTAATTAGCCATATCAAAGTGCTAAAGAAGATCATGGGTGTACTTTTGTTGACTCAAATGAATCCCTGAATCTGTCTAAGAAATCTGCAATCTAAGGAAATAATGTAATAACCCAAGATCTATCATGTCAAACTATGTAGAAAGAACCATCTGAATACTCTAAATGTGGGAAGAATAACTTCTAGTAAGTAACAAATCATCAACATACAAGACAAGTATCATAATATCCTCGCTAATAGACTAGAGATATACTGTATGATCAGACTAGAAGCAAACAAAACCGGTAGATAGAAGAAAAGAATCAATCTTCTCATACCAAGCTCGAGGGGATCGTTTCGAGACTGTAGAGAGACCTTCGGAGTCTACAAACAATAGAAGAATCCTGAACAAATCCAAAGCATTGCTCTATGCATATTTCCTCTTGTAAATATCCATGTAAGAAGGCAATCTTCGCATCCATTTGGTATACAAGACACCTGTGTGATGAAGGAATAACAAGTACAAGGCGTAAAAAATCCATCTTGGAAACGAGTGCAAAAGTCTCAGAGTAATCAATACCTTCAACTTGTGAAAAAAAAATTCTAAAAAGACGAGCATTATACTTGTTAATGGACCCATCGGTTGCGTATTTGGTTTAGTATATACCAACTTACACCTAAGCATATTTCTTCCTTTAGGAAGAGATACAAAATCTCAAGTATGATTCTTCATCAAAGAAGAATACTTAGTAGCCATCACACCATCCCACTCCTATATCCCATGATCATGTGAAAAAGATTTTGGATCCTCGAAACTACTTGACACAAGTCCAAAACCTGTAGAATCTACGTGATGATGCATAGTGGGTGGAAGATTGTTTTGAAAGGTAATGCCTCATAAACTATAGTATAATCCCACTTAGGCATAATTAAAACATAAATGGGAATAGGATCCTCATCGGCATTTATAACCTCCTCAAAGAAAATATCCTCAAGATGAGATAAAGAAGAAGTAGGCAAGGAAGAAGATGAACAATCATGAGGTTTGAAGTGCTCATCAAATTGAACGTGTTCAAAAAAACTCATGAGTATCAGGATCTAAAATTCAATAAGATCTTATGTCCTCACAACACCCTACAAATATCAAGGGTTTTCTCTTCTTATCCAAGGATTTCCTTTTCTTCTTAGGCACAAAGGCCCAAGCATGGCTCCCAAAGACTCAAAAAAATGATACATCTGGCTTAATGTTGGACCAAGCTTCCTTTGGAGTCAAATTCTCAAGTGTTATGTGTGGTGTATGATTTTGAATGTAGTTAGCACAATTAATTACCTTTACGCCCAATAGATAGGAGGTAAATATCTAGAATGCATCATGTAGTTATCCATTTCCTTCAAAGTTTGATTCTTCCATTATGTTAAGGCATTTTGTTATGGAGTATGAGGAACAAAATTCTAGTGAATAATTACATGAGTTACCAAAAATTCAAAACAATAATTACTGAAGTATTCCCCCATTATCAGTGTGAAGGTTCTTTATGCAACTAGAATATTTTTTCTCGACCAAAGCCTTGAAGAATTTGAAGTGTAAAAAAACATCACTTTTTTACTTGAGAAAATAAACCCAAGTACGCCTCGAGAAATTATCAATAAAGGTAAGTGCATACTTAGCTCCATTGAAAGAGGGGGTAGGAAAAACCATCAAGTCACTATTCACAAGATCAAGTGGTAAAGAAGATCTCTTGGACAAATTCTTTGGAAATGGGTCCTGGTGTTGTTTTCCATCAAGACAAGAAACTCTAGGAAGAACATCAACCATACCATGAGTGCTCAACTCTTTTAAATATTTGTAATTGAGATGTCCAAATCTCTCGTGCCAAAGCTTACTCTCTGAATTTTCATGAGAAACCAATTATGTCCATATAGAGGAAGTGTCATCAAAACCCTCAAAGTGATATAGTCTATAACTATGATCAACAATACCTTGAGAAACAAGTGAATGAGGCTCTAACAAATTTCATACTTCTGCCCCATGTGGAGTAAAAGTCATTATTTTTCCTTGACTAGAATGAAAAATTTGATATATAGAAAGAAAATTTGTAGTGATGGTAGGAACATATAGCACATCTTAGATACTTTCACCATCAAGGTGTATGTCACCTTTTCCTTTAACGAAAGAAAAGAAGAATCTCCAACCTCAATTTTGGAAGTAGAAATCAAACCTAGAGATACAAAAGACTCCTTGGAAGAAGTCATGTGATGAGAAACACCAGAATCTATAACCCAACTATCTGTAAGTGGTGACTGAGATCTCCTAACAACATTAAGTGTTTTTATGCTAATTAGAAGGAGGTGAAATGAAGATATAAATTTTGTGTTTCTTGACTGCATCCTCTAAGGCTTGCATTAGTTTATAACACCTATGTTCTTCATGACCAATACCCCCACAAAAAGAGCATGAAAGGCTAGACTTATTCTTGGATTTAGAAGACTCCTTGGGTTTTTAGTTATTTTATTTGGGCTTGGGAGCACTTTGAGGTGGAGAAGGGGTGGATTTGGTTTTACTTTTTGGTTTTCTCTTGCCCTTAGAATTAGATGCAACTAATTCCTTTTGAGAGGTGGAAGACTCAAGGTTAGACAATTTGAATTCTTCCCTAGTAAGTCTTTCAAAAAAAAATTTCTAAGTTAGGCATTTTGAATGTGTTACCTAAGACATCCATACTAGAGAAAAACTAGAAACAAATATTTGGAATGGTCCTCTCAACTTAGATAAAATCAAGTAAACAAACTCTTCATCTTTCTTATCTCTTCCACTCCCTTTCAATTATGTCAAAAATACTTTAACTTGGTAAGATAGTCTATAATTGTTGGAAAATATTTAGGATTAATAGGTGTGATCTCAATTTCAAGTTTCATGGCTCTCATATGATCCACCTTACCAAATAAACCCTATAATTTCTCCCATATTTTGAAAAGAGAGTCATAGTTTTTAAAATGAAACAAAATACATCACTTACATAAGTTCCTATCAAGCCTATACACTCATCAAATTTGCACCGGTACTAAAATTTCTCATATTATCTAGTGAACATTGGTTGTTCTAAGATGTTAAATCCCATAATCCTTTCCTTTTAATTATTGTTTTCATTCATGGTTTCCATGTGTGGTAACGATGTGTTGTTAATGGCTCAACATGATCTAATACAAAAGTAGATAAAGACGTCATTCTCAAAAAAATCACAAAAAAATGTAAGACCCAAGCAATGCAACAAGACCCTCCATATTTTTGCACGTTATAATTGAGTGTGTGATATAATATGACACTTTATAATTATAGTGTTTTTCTCAAATCAAATAGTTCAAAAAAACATGACACTTTTACAAAAATCGGAACTTAAATCCGAGTTCTTGATCAAAATATACAAGTTTTTCAATATTCTTCTCTACTATTTTTTTAGTTGCACGCTAACATCACAAGCTTAAGCCCTCATATGACCATACCATATGAAAAATGGAAAAGGATTTCAATGGGTGTCTTATGGTAAAAATTGTTAAATATGGACCGTGTTGAAAATGACCTTTATTGCCCAAAATAACAACCTTCAGATTTTCTTGCAATGGTGAAAACCTAGGCAACAACCCATGTGACCTACAAAAACAAGAAAATGTGTCCTACATGTTTTCTTCCTCGCTGACATGGATTCTAAAGTGGACTATCACGTGCCTCTGCAATAACAAAAAAACCTTGAAAACTGACTGCCTCCATAAATGTTCAAGTTTACACTCAATATTAGGGTTTTGCCACCTTTTGGACCCAACGGAAGGATCTATTTTACGTAAAATTGCATGTAGAACCAAAATACAAACAAATCCCGAATATATGAATATATAAAAAAATTTACAAAATAAAAACTTACAGACAAATGTCAACAATAATCTCTTTCTCTCGATACCATAAAAGGAATGATAAACAGATCGTACCAAGCCATAAAGAACTCATATGTTAATTAAACACCACACTCAATAAGATGAAAGTAATTCACTAGAATAAATTTATATAAGCCTTTACAAAAAATGAGCAACAATATCATATATTATTATGGAACTTAATGAAATATAATGAGAATGACCTTTACTTATATAGGCAAGGAATATCAATCTAAGAACTAGTCAAGGTCATAGATCAAGCCATAAATCAAGGAAAGAACTAGTCATCAAAGAACTAGTCAAGACCATAGATTTAGGAAATAACTAGTCATCAAAGAATTAGTCAATACTATAGATCAAGGAAATAAGTACACCTAACAACTAGATAATATCTCCCTGATATCTAAATAAAATAGAAGAAATATCCACACACATAAGTGGGTGAGGATAAATACAATAAAGGTAAATAAAGTACCTAGGTGAACATGAGATAACGAATACCTTCTCTAACATAAAGATGTCAAACTAAGAAAGAACACTGCAAGATGATTTGGATCTAGATATGATAGGAAGGATGTAAGAAAATTGGAAGATTTGACGGAGGCAAGAAAGGTCGACAATGACTAGACGGGTTGATGGCGACAAGTGCATGTCAATGATGACTAGGACAAAATTATGATTTGATAAGGTAAGTATGGAAAAATGTGAGGGATGAAGAAGGTTGACTAAATAATGGGGTAGTGGCGGGGATCTAAGATGACTGCAGAATCTGCAAGGATGAAGCACAAGATGAAGGAAATACAAAGGGGCTCCACACAAGATCAAAATGTCTTCAAATCTCTACAATGATGAAAGAGGTCTTCAAAAGGAAGATCCAAGTTGATAGTAGTTTTGGTGAGAAGAGGATAAACTTGCAAAATAAAGCAACACCTTGAAAAAATTATCCTTTACAGAGAGGGGATAAAAGCATATATATAGGGCATAAATGGTAAGAAAATATTAAATAAAGAAAAAGGAGAGGTGAAATTTTTAAATGAAAGACCTAAAGAGGTGGAAACCATTAAATCAAGGCCATGAAGAGGTGAAATCATTAAATGATGACCTAGAGGGGTGGAAAACATTAAATAAAGGCCATGGAGAGGTGAAATCATAAAATGATGGCCTAGAAATTATAAAATAAAATATTTAGGAGAATAAATATATTAGATGAGAATTAGGATTAATTAAATATTATTAAGGATGATAAATTGTGGTGATATAACTTTAAGATGATATTATGGGAATAATTATGATTTAGATAAGAAATAATGATAAATAGGATAAAAAATGATTTTGGAGGGAAGAGGAAATTCAAATGGGTGCATGTATGAGAGAAGAGAGTGAACACGGGGTGAGGGGTAGTGATACTAAAAATTGGTATCTACAATAAGAATCCACTCTTCTATGTTCTCAAAAATGGAATTGATGCTTTTTGACTTGAAAGTAGTCATCATCCTTAGGTGAAGGTTACAACATGGATTCATTTCTATAATCGTTGGGAAACTCAAAGTGATGAGAACAAGTAAATTCTTTCCCCATTCACAAGATTCTTCTAGAATCTCATTTTATTGTCATGAACTATTACTTTCTATACATACCAGCTCAATATTTGCCTTCCTATCATTTTATGTGGCAAAGGTATTGTCCTCATGATTGAAGACATATGTAGGAGATTTAAGAATTTCCTTTATCTTCTATTCATCAGAAATACAGCCTTCTTCACAAAAATGGAAAGGAATGACTCATATTCACATCCATACTTTGAGCTCATATGTTTTTTCTATCTCATTATTGACCCATCAAATCTGAACTCATACTTATCTTGCATAGTCATAACATGGGTTAGGATCTCAAGACTAAGTTAAGGGTCTTTAATTCCTTCTATAATATTCAAAATATATTATAGATAATCACTCTCCAAAGCTATGGCATGCTCACTTTAACATTAATTTGAAGAATTTACACATTGGGTCTCAAGGATATTGCGAAACTTGATCTTCATATGGCTAGAATTCATTTGAAAAATACTCTTTCTCATGATCTACCTTTCTTATCACTTGGGGGTTTACTTCTTGTAAGTTAAGGCATACTTGATCTTCATCATTTTCAAATAGATATAAAATTTCCATGATGAATGGGAGGGGCACACCTTCTAATTCAAGATTCATCAAATCATCCTCATGAGAGGAGGAAGAAATATGTGCCAATGAAGTATTTGGTTGCCCCTGGTGATTGTTAGTGCAGAATCACAGCACCCCTGAGTGTCTGCAACTTGATGGGTTGAGACTCTTAGTATGATTGCATAACATGGACATTTTCCCAAGTGTGGGACCTTGCAAAATCAGAAAATCTCTCCAGATGAAGGTTGGTTACTATTCCTCTATTCAGATGCACACGAAACAAAATGCAAAGGGTTTACTCAAAATCTAATCTAACTTGCCAAGGAGACAGGGTAAGAAGATGCATGAAAATAAACCTAAACTAACAAAGGTGATGCACCGAGGAATGAAGAACACCTATCTTTCCAATAAACACAAACCATTAAAATGTGATGCAAGATCATGCAAAGATAAAAAAATTTGCAGTGAAAGATCAGGAGGATGCAAATGAACACAGAGAGGGTTGAGAATCATCCACAGATATGCATTACTTTCTCCAAAGATTGATACAATACACTACAAAATGCCACGAGGCAAAGTTGCATTACAGTTTTAAATGGGAGGTTTGAACTCCACAAATTCACCTACCAAAGAGAAGAAGGGAGGGGCAAAACAAGAATGTCCAACGCTTAGAAAGAAGCTCCTCCTTACAATTTATAGGAAGAATGAGAGAGGGAAGAGAGAGGAAATCCAAATATACCCCAACCACCTCTAGGTTGTATTTAATCATCTCATTATGGTGGTAGGTGAGAACCCTAGCAAAATTAAAAGTGGCGAATCGTATTTTGCATTAAAAGCTGGTTGTTGAAACATCATTTCTGGCCATTACCATGTACCAGGCGATTTTCTATTTTCTCTCTCCAAACTGAACCAAAATGCAAGATTGACCCTAGAATCATGTATAGAATTTCACCAGATTTCCATTGATATAAAGAACGTGAAAAACTGAGCTCTGGATCGAAAGTTATGGCCATTTGAAGATTTAGGGCAAAAACAGGCCCAAAACGGATCGACGGGAAATTTTTTTTTGAATTTTACCTCTTTTTGCATTTTGGAATTTTTTTCAATTTTCCCGTGCTCCACCACTAGGATGACATGTGTCAAGCCCTGATTGGCCATGAGCTTCCATTCGGTGGCGGGGGCAGCGGGCCAAAACTTGCCCTTTGGACTTTCGGCAAAACATTTTGCCAAAAATTCTAATTTTTTGCCCCGCTCCGCTGGGTCGATGGTGAAGACACATGGCAAGATTTGATTGGTTGGCGGGCCCACAGGAAAAAATTTTACCTTTGAGAACTTTGATCGAAACTTGGAAAATTTTATAAGTCCTCTTTTCTCCGCCACTTTCTGGGACACATTCTCCCGCATCAGCCGATTCGAGCTTCCTTGTTCCTGTTTGCGGCCTTTTCACCTTTTCGCGTCCAACATGTCCCTCGCGTACTTTCATCCCAACTCTGTCCCGACTACAGGGACAAATATCTCTGAACCGCTTTGAAATGGAATTGTTCTTGTTTGCAGCCCTTTCACCTTTTCACGTCCCACGCGTCCCTCGTGTACTTTTGTCCCAACTGTCCTGGATTTGATCACCTCGGGACAAATATCTTTCTCGAACCACCCAAAATGGATCTTTTTTAAGCAAATCGGCCGATTCGCATCCCACGCATACTTTCGTCTTAGTTGTCCCTGACTTCCTAGGACAAATATTTCGAACCGCTTCGAAATAGATCATTTTTTTAAGGCCGGCTTCATTCGCGTCCCACCTGTACCTTTGTCCCGGTTGTCCACCTTTGCTTGCGCGAAAAAAAAAAAGACCTAGACGATTTTTCTTGCTCTCGACCGCTTTGAATTTTTGCAACCTGATGTCCCAAATGTCCCGCTGATGCACGGGACAAAAGACTTAGCCAATTTTCTTGCTTTTCCAGCCCCAAGCTTGATGACGAACCTCGATGACCCGAACCCTTTAGACCCGAAATGCTTTAAAACAGTCCTGCAACCTTATTTTTTGCATTTTTTACATTTTTTCTAACTCGTTGGGATTTCTTCTTGGATGGGAGAGTTAGAAAAAGGCCGAGGGGACCCCAAAAAACATGATTTTGGGCCTCGAATCAATCTACTTGCTCGGGACTAGATAATTTGATGGATGATTTTGGTCATCTCTGCTTGGATGAAGTTACCGGTTCCTCCTCAAGCATCCATTGGGCATGGAGTAATGAGTTATATCCTGCAAACTGATCTGAAATTTGAAAACCTCCTCTCTCGAGCCACTTGGAAACCCATCAAATGGACAAAGTGCAAGAGCAAAACCAGCACCAAAAAAACTATGTACAAAACTGAAAATCATACATGCTCTAAATGGAACATGCGAGTGTGCACAAGCACTTCTTTACTTGAAAGCAAAACTACCTATCCTACTCTAACTAGAAGAAAAAGTGGGCTAAACAAACCCCACTGAACCGGCTGGGAGAAATAGCTTCCTTTCTTCAAAATGACAACCATGCAACTGATTTGGCATTGAACATGGCTGATTGGATGAATGGAAAATCAACAAGAAGCTAGTCTTCTACCCAAATCATCAAGGTGTCAACTTAAAACAAATCCAATACCTCTTTTAGTTGCTCTGCATTTGGATTGAAGAGGTGTGATAGCTGATCCTTGGTACTTTGTAGCTCACCCTCATGCTTAGAAGCAAGTATGACTGGTTGTGACTTCTCATTTGGCTCCAATAAAGCCAAATACCTGATTGGGCAAGGTATGGTCCATTTGATATGCCCATAGCTCTGATTTTCAACTCCAAAATGGAGTCTTCTTGTAGACATTATTGGGTGGGTGATGTGGAAGCAATGGTAGAACCTTTCTGCCCTTTCTCTTCCTCCAATGAAGAACATGAAAGATTAAAATCTTCCAATCTTGGTTCCAAATAGCTGCTATAAGATGAAGGCTGCTGCAAATGAATGCTCTCCTTCATGATAGTAGGCTTAAGTATTTGGGATGTGGATGATGAAAGAGAGAATGGTAGGAACTCAACTGGTTCTTCTTTATCAAAACAGTCCTCCAAATCGGCAGATACGATACCTCATGGTTGTCCTGCCGCTTTGCCGTTTCTCAACTTCCTCCATGGTGTCCTCTTGATTTGTAACTTGATCATCATGGTTTCTTTCATCCTCCAACATTGAGTTTGAGAGATCAAACTCTTCTTTAGCACTAGAACTTGAGAGAGATGAAGTAGAAAGAAGAACTGAAGGTTCTCCTGTAGCCTGCTTTGTGCTCAAAGCCCTTGGATCTGTAATTTTCTCCTCCACAACTAGAATGTGCTCCTCTTCTTTTGGATTTGGAGCAGCTTCTTCCTCCTCTACTACTTGAAGGCAATCTTGCTCTTGATAGAACTCTTCCTCTAGCATGAAGTTTGTCAAGTCAAACTCTTTAATCTGCTGCTCTAGAGGACAAGTTGGGACTATAAGATCTTCTTCAGAGCTTTCTTCCTCCATGGCTGATTGTGTAACTTGAATTGAATCAGCATTCCCTTCAAATAGAGTGCCAACATGGACACTACTTTCTGAGCAAACTGACTACTGATCTGCTTCTTCTTTTTCTCTTCTCCTGTTGCAACAAAATCAATCTTAACCACCACATGTTCTCCAACTCCAACCTCTTCTAAAGGCTTAACCATCAAGGGGATCTTTTTCATCCCAAATTTAAGAGCCCAACTCTTCAGACTTTGAATTTCTTTATCTTTGTTTGGCTCTTCTTTCTATTGTTGTTTTCCTTGACTGGCATTCTGATTTTTATCCTCCCAACTTGGATTTGGGAATGCAAGAGAGAGAAGTGGATTGTAACTCAATTGATTTGGCAATTTTTCATGGTGGTGGAGGAGGTAGAAACTATTGTTTCTTTGGAGGAGAGGGTATTTATGTTAGCTCTTGTGGAGGGATGGTTGTTTGGAAGGAAAAAGGACAGAAGAATCGAGATGTGGTGGAAGACTAGGGAATGGAGAAATGGAATTAACTCCTAGGGCAGCATTGACTGGATTTAGAATTTGAAATTCCAAATGAGATGATGTTTCTTGAGTAATGGGAAGAGAAAAACCAGATGATGGTGTAGAACTTACCCATTGACAAGGTTGTTCAACACCAAGTGTATAGGCCTCTATTTCTGCTGTCCATTGTGCAAGTTGGGGCAGCATCTTCATCATGAAGTCCAGCTTCTCTTAAGGGCTGAAGTGTCTTGGAAAAGGGCCTCCCCATGGACAAGGATTCCTGCAACCAATTCTGAAAGCCTTCATTTGAGCTGCTGCTCTTGATTACACCATCTTTGCCTCCATCTTTTGGATTTTTTCCACAAAATCTGCATCTTCCATTTGATTGTCTTCATTGCATGCGTACCCTTGTTCTTGATGTGCTTCACAACCAAACTGACTTTGGTACTGCCGCTCATATGGGTAGACATGCTGATTTTGAATTTGATCAAAATTCTGATTTGAAGGATTTGTAAAACATGTTGGAGGTGTGACATGCCACTGTTGTTGAAAATGTGAATTCCATGATGGAAATGAAGTCATGATTGCACAACTTCATGGAATGGAAAAGAATGAAAGAGATGGAAAGAAAGATGGATGGAAAATGGGTCTGCAACTCAGAGAATGAGTTATTTACTAGATGGAGCAGCCGATGTGCTTTTGAATATGCCTCTAAAAGGCTGGATCTTTAACAGGAACACACCAACCTGTCAAAGATAAAGTGGAAGACCTCTAAGGTCCCACCGGGCGTGCCAAAACTGTTAGTGCAGAATCACAGCACCCCTGAGTGTCTGCAACTTGATGGGTTGAGACTCTCAGTGTGATTGCATAACATGGAGCTTTTCCCAAGTGTGGGACCTTGCGAAATCGAGAAAATCTCTCCGGATGAAGGCCGGTTCCTATTCCTCTGTTCAGATGCACACGAAACAAAATGCAGAGGGTTTACTCAAAATCTAATCTAACTTGCCAAGGAGACAGGGTAAGAAGATGCATGAAAATAAACCTAAACTAACAAAGGTGATGCACCGAGGAATGAAGAACACCTATCTTGCCAATAAACACAAACCATTAAAATGTGATGCAAGATCATGCACAGATAACAAAATTTGCAGTGAAAGATCAGGAGGATGTAAATGAACACAGAGAGGGTTGAGAATCATCCACAGACATGCATTACTTGCTCCAAAGATTGATACAATACACTAAAAATTCCAAGAGGCAAATTTTCATTACAATTTTAAATGGGAGGTTTGAACTCCATAAATTCACCTGCCAAAGAGAAGAAGGGAGGGGCAAAACAAGAATGTCCAACACTTAGAAAAAAGCTCCTCCTTACAATTTATAGGAAGAATGAGAGAGGGAAGAGAGAGGAAATCCAAATCTACCCCAACCACCTCTAGGTTGCATTTAATCATCTCATTATGGCGGTAGGTGAGAACCCTAGCAAACTTAAAAGTGGCGAACTGTATTTTGCATTAAAACTGGTTGTTGAAATGTCATTTCTGGCCATTACCACGTGCTAGAGGTGTTTTTCAATTTTCTCTCTCCAAACTGAACCAAAATGCAAGATTGACCCTGGAATCATGTATAGAATTTCACCATATTTCCATTGATATAAAGAACGTGAAAAACCAAGCTTTGGATCGAAAGTTATGGCCATTTGAAGATTTAGGGCAAAAAAAGGCCGAAAACGGATCGGTGGGAATTTTTTTTTTTTTTTAAGTTTACCACTTTTTTGCATTTTGGAAATTTTTTAAATTTTCCCCACGCTCCGCCACTAGGATGACACGTGTCGGCCCCGATTGGCCATGAGCTTCCATTCGGTGGCGAGGCGTGCGTAAAACTCACCCTTTGGACTTTCGGCAAAACATTTTGTCAAAAATTCTAATTTTTACCCTGCTCCATTGGTCGATGGTGAAGACACGTGGCGAGATTTGGTTTGTTGGCGGGCCTGCAGGAAAATATTTTACCTTTGAGAACTTTGACTCAAACTTGGAAAATTTTCTAAGTCCTCTTTTCTCCGCTACTTCACAGGACACATTCTCCCGCATCGGCCGATTCGGGCTTCCATGTTCCTATTTGCGGCCTTTTCACCTTTTCACGTCCCACGTGTCCCTCGCGTACTTTCATCCCAATTGTCCCATCGCTGGGACAAATATCTCTGAACCACCAAAAATAGACTTGTTCTTGTTTGCGGCCCTTTCACCTTTTCACATCCCACGCATCCCTCGCATACTTTTGTCCCAACTTTCCCGGACTTCCTGGGACAAATATCTCCGAACCGCCCGAAATGGACTGTCTATCGGCAAATCGGCCGATTCGCGTCTCGTGTGTACTTTCGTCCCAATTTCCCTAGACTACAGGACAAATATCTCCGAACCACCCGAAATAGACTGTTTTTGCAAACCGGCCGATTCACATCCCACGCGTACCTTTGTCCCGGTTGTCCCTGCTTATGCGAAACAAAAGACTTAGACGATTTTTCTTGCTCTCGACCATTTCGGTTTTTCGCATCCCTCACGTCCCCGACGTCCCAAATGTCCCGTGGACTGCACGGGAAAAATATACTTAGCCGATTTTCTTGCTTTTCCGGCCCCAATCTTGTGCGGCGAACCTCGATCGACTCGAACCCTTCAGACCCGAAATGCTTTAAAACAGTCTTGCAACCTTATTTTTACATTTTTTCCATTTTTTCTAACTCGTTGGGATTTCTTCTTGGATGGGAGAGTTAGAAAAAGGCCGAGGGGACCCCAAAAACATGATTTTTGGCCTCGAATCAATCTACTTGCTCGGGACTGAATAATTTGATGCATGTTATCAAAATTACCTTGAGGGGTGAATTTTGGATAATAGTGATTATGGATGCTTGAGGGAATGCCCCTCAAGCGGATGAGTGATGTAGTAAAGAAATGGAAAACCATTTAATAGGAAGAAGGAAAAGGCAATCGATTTAAGGAGTAGAAGGATGATGGGAGATATTTTTCTCATAACATGATTTAAGGAGTAGAAGGATGATGGGATATATTTCACTCGTAGCATGATCTTCGATTCGAGATAGTGAAATTTAGAGCAACCTTATTTTGTTGTTGCACAATAGATTTTTCATCATGATTATTAAATAATCGTGATGTTTAACCCATTATGTGCGTAAACAAACACACACAAAGAAAACAAAAAGAGAAAAAGTAAAACAAACCTAATAAACACAATATATGTAGGTAACATGGCTACAAATGAACCAAGATGGGAACATAATATTGGTAATTGGTCCAAAGAAAAACAAAAGATTAATGCAAATCCATTATACGAAGTAAAAGGATGCACCATGGTTATAAATGAACCAAGATGATAACGTAATACTTGTAATTGGTCAAGAAATAATAGAAACAATGCAACATAACTGTAAATAAAGACAATTAATTATTTCCTTAATGTGTTTCATGGTGATATTTAAGAAGATTTAGATGCCCCTATGCAAGGATATTGACATGCAAGGGAATTGGATTGGATAAAATATCGGAGTTAAGAAACTCTTCATGGTACTCTAGTTGGATCCACATTGAAGATTGATATGATATTGAAAAGGGTCATTTCCCCCAAACAAGGATATTAACATCCAAGGGAGAGAATGAGAGTAGATTTCCCCAAGAGAGGATGTATACGAGGGAGATGATTGATTTGAATTTCCCCAAGCAAGGATACATGCAAGGGGTAAGATGATTTGATTTGGTAATCATAAGATGATTGAAACAATCACTAGGATATGTGTTAAAAGTTTTATTATTTTGAATTGTGTTGATTTGGGATTATTGTTGTTTTTAGATTTTTAAATTTATAGAATTTTGTGATTATTTGGATGTTGTGGAAATTTTATTATTTTATTTTTCTAAATTTTTGGGATATATTGATTTTTGAATTTTTGATGTTTTGAATTGCTTTGGTTTTTTGGATTTTGGATTTTTTGTTTTTGTGTTTTTGACTTGGTAAGGAATGCACTATTTTAACTCATGCTAATTTTTTTAAATATTTCATTCCATTGACATAATGGATTGGATATGATAGAGAAATGAGATATCCTACTCCATTCTTAACTCCACACAACTAGTTCCAAGAAGGACATGAGACAAAGGGGATAATGATATGAAAAATGAAGATGATGGATGCAAAGACACAAGGTGTAACAATGGTCCATTTGGGAGAATGTAACTCATCTCTAGTAAATATTATCTCACTGATTCCAACATTATTTCATGTTATAGATATTAACTAAAATTAGATCCATTGATGGCCTAATGATTCGTAAGATTCAATTGAAGGACTTGTTGTCTCTCTTAACACGAGAAATGTTTTGGGATTTATATGATTAAGCACTTTTAACTCATATTTTTTGAAGGTGTTATTTTGTTTGATTTCTTATATGATCCCTACATCATGCCCCATGCCACCAAGAGAGACAAGGACTCAAAACCGAAGACAAAATGTAGGTGAGTAAGGATACCTTCCTCCTTTCTTAGTCTCTTACTACTAGTAATAAGTGTGGGCTCATCACTAAAGAATGCAAAGGATGAAAGATGTAGAAAGTGATTTTTGTATTTTGATTGATTTTTCCTTGTTGTGATTGTGCTTTTAGGAAAGATAAAATTTTCCCAAATCTCAGCCTCATGCGACTAGTAGGATGCAATGGTTCAACACCATTTACTGAGATGGATGGTCAAAAGATCCGGTAAATAAATGTAGTGCTTTCTGTTAAAGATAAATCTTGTTTCAAGGAAGATTTTCCATCAATAAGCTTCTAGACAAAACTATAGGTAAAAATATTCAATATGGTAAAAACCAAAACATGGATGAGGTAAACAATGCCCAATAGGAACAAAGTGAGCCCATGTCTTATAGGTAAAGAGTGTGAAGATATGATAATGCTATGATTGTAATATTTTCCAATGGAATAAAATTTTCAAGATGTTTATTTAGATGAGTTGAAGGTACAATCAGCTTCCCCTAAGGTGGAAAGTACCTATGGATAAGTAGCTTTTACTTCTACATTTTTTATTTTCATATAATGTTTTGATGAAGTGATGGATATGGGAGATTTTTCATTTTCTTTCATGGTTTTTTATTTTGATTTTGATTTTTGAAAGATTAGGGTTAACAATGGACTCATTGTTTTGGAAAAGGTCCATGGTTATGTTAGTTGAATGGTCCTAATTTATGAGGTTAAGGAAAATGAGGTCCAAGTCAATGATGTAGATTGAAAGATTGCAACAAATAGTTGGTTTAAGTGGTCATGATTTATGAGACTTGGAAGAAGAGGTCCAAGTCAATGGAGTAGATAGAAATATTTTAAATAAATCGATGATTTGATTGGTATTGATTTACGATACTTGGGAAGACAAGGTACAATTCAAAGGAATACATAGAAATATATGTGATAAAAACATGATTCAATGAGTCCTAATTTATGAGACTTGGGAGGACAAGGTCTAAGTAAACGGAGTAGATAGAAAGATTTGTGATAAATCTATGATTTGATGGGTCATGTTTTACAAGACTTGGGTGGACAAGGTCCAAGTCAACAAAGTAGATAGAAATATTTTCAATGTATAAGGATTTATTATTCATGATGTTTGGTTTTAAAAGGTCATGATTACCAGAATGACGTGATTTGATTATTTGAAAATAGATTTGTGCTTAAATATTAAAATGGAAATTGGTAAATACCCTTAGGAATGTGCACATCATAAAATGCACAAGTACAAATATCTTGACACATAGGTGATATTGTGGTCAAATCCATGAGGGGATTTGTACAAATGTATTCTCTAATGGTTTGATAATGTCATAAGAATTAGACAAATATTTTACATTTGATGACTGTTGTGGAACAATTGTAGATGTAGGAATGAACACTTGAGGTATTGTAGACGTGGAAAAATGCTTACCTACAGGTGTCCAAATCGATGTTTGTAACATTCTTATATCACGGCTAGAAATGTCAATTTTGATGGTGGACATATTTGAGGCATATGATCTAGTTATGTAATGAAAGGATCAGACTCAACATTATTAAATGATTGGCCCTGACCTTTAGATTTTGAATTTGTATCATGGGTTGACAAGGAGTCTTAAATCAATTCCAATTTTTTATTTAACGTGGTTGTATCAGAAGTGTCTTCAACTTCAATGTCTCCATTGTCAAGTAAATCTTGGATGTAATGATGGAGTTTTGAACAATGATCCATAGGATGGCCACTAATGCAATGGTATTCATAATATTCTTGATTCGTTATACCACATAGGTTTTGGTTTCCCTTTTGTGAAGGGTATTGTGACTGGATAGGTGACCATGTAAGCATCTTCAAATTAATGGAGGATGGTAGAGAGAATTTCTCCAAGAGGTGTGAATTTTCATCTTTTGCGTTCACATGGAGTAATTTCTTGACTACAAAGTATGATTATTTGTTTACTTGATTCAATGATTGATGATTTGAAGGATTCATGATGAGGAATTTTCAATAATGGATTTCTCAAGTTGATTTCCCATTTAGATTACATCTTTGCAATTTTTTAGACGACACATTTTCATTTCGAATGAGAGTTTTAAATTTAGATTTGTTATGAATATGTTTATCAATAATTTGTCGTATTTAGTATGGAAATTAGTTTTTGATTCCTCGCAATCAGTGAAAGGTTCGTTGTGTCTTTGCTGCATTAGAAAGGTCCATCATGGTGGGGTTTTTGACATCTCACAATTTTTTTGTACAAAATTTTCGTTCGAGGCATCGCATATGATCATCATTATTTAGTCTAATGTTTAATATGATCAAAGCTTAAAAATGTGTTTCAGATCGAATTGATGGATATTCTAATTTTTTTATTCGAGTTGGGGTTGATTTTTACTCAATACGTGAACAAAGTGAATTTTCAACGTATATAAAGTTTAGATGTTAGTTTTATTTACTTAATACGTGAATAACTTGAATATTGAACATATAATACTTCAATAATACTCTTGAATTGATTGTGTACGATTGGCCTATGATTAAACAAAATGAATATTCAATGTTATAGGATGTGTGATTGGATTTGATTGGATATGATTTTTCTTAAATTTGATAAAGTGAATATCAAAATATAAGACTTAAAGGATGGAAAATCTTGAACTCAAACTTTGGCAAAGTGAATTTCAAAGTGGAAAATGTAGACGTTGAGGATGATTTGATCAAATATGTGACAATGTGAATGTAAAAATATTAGATGCAGGAAAGGAGTGTTTTTCTTACACTTTGAAAATTTTGACAAAGTGAATGTCAAAATATAAGGTATAATGATGAAATGAATTTCTTAGATTTTGACAAAGTGAATGTCAAAATAGAAGACTTAGATATGAAAGAGGAGTGCTTAAATTTTAACAAATTGAATGTTAAAACATAAGACTTAGGGATGAATGGGTTTACTTAAATCTTTTAAAAGTGAATGTTAACATATAATATTGAAAGAAGAAAAGGGAGTGCTTAAATTTTCACAACATGAATGTCAAAATAGAATACTTATAGAATGAAAGAGAGTGCTTAAATTTTAACAACGTGAATGCTAAAATAGAAGTCCTAAAAAAGAAGAAGGTTTTTCATATTTTATTAGCTTTTATGTGGTAGGTGTTCGAAGAAAATGATTTGTGATTGAATTGTGATTGTGCTTTTAACCTCGATAAAGTGAATACCAAAGGAAAATACTTTGATTGAAGTGGATTACATAAATTAAGATATGATTATGCAAAATTTAAGACTTAAACATTTGATTTAGACTTAAAAGGCGTGCTTAAATTTTGGAAAGTGAATCCAAAGAGTAAGGCTTAGACTTGATATGGATAGAATTATGTGCTTAAACTTGGAAAAAGATTCAAAGAGTGAGACATAGATATGATAAATTCAATTTGGAATGAGTATCCAAAAAGAATGGGTTTGCAAAGTTTGAAAAGATATTTGATTTTAATGAAAATGGAATAAGACGTGATATGGAATAAGATGTGATTTCAAAGCATAAAGTGAAAAAATGACTCAAGGAAATTTTGACGAGAATGAAAGTGGTAAGGAGGATTTTTCAAGTAACTTGGCTCAATTTTTCAATCTTCCTAGATATGGATCTCTCTCTAAATGTCAAATTCTTATATAAATGAACACAATACATTGTCTATTCATCGGCTTTACTCTACCCCCTTGATTAAAAAAGTTGGATTTTACTATACTTGATCAATCAAACTGCGGATTTCGTTATGTATAGTCATGGCTCTTATTCTCACAAGGAATAATAGTCAAGTAGGTGGGGATCTCGTTTCATTGCTCTATTCCCTCAAGGTGCCAACTAATTTGGGGTTCTAGTGTTACTCCTCAAAATGAGTTTTTGGCCCTACCCATGAACTTCCCATAGTTACAGTAGATGGGGAATAAACCCTTCTCCAAAAAAATTAATTAAAAAAATGTTTTTAAAGTTAAAAGAAAAGATGATAAAGTTTGGTTGTCACGATCAAAGAAACATGCAATTAGTATTTTGGTTGAATGTTTTAAGGTAGTCTTCATAAGATCTGGTCTTGTAATCAACAAGTTGGTAGTATTAATAATAGAAATAGGTATGTACTTTTAGGGTTTCTACATAATCATTCTTCTTGAAAAGATAGGAATCGATATTGATTCCCCCAATCGATGCCAATTGGTATGAATTGTTACCGATTTAGTTAAATGGCATCGATCCGATAAAAATTAACTCAATCCATTGCCCAATGATCCAGAAACTTCCAAGTGACGGGGTTGACTTTTGGTGAGACAAGACTCGTGGACTAAACATTTGCAGGTGTTAAAATGAACCTCTTATTGATGTGAAGTAGTGGACACATCCTAATACATCATTCTCTATTTGGAGAATTTATCCCCTCAACTCAATCATCCAAACCAAAATCTTCTAAAATATATGTTCATCCTTTGAACCCTTGAATTTTTTTATGTTTGACAACAAGTATTTGAGCCCCAACACATGCTTCTTTAGTCATTTACTTTGGAAATTTATATTGTGGTTATAAACACACTTTTCACAATAATTGGAACTAATCACACATATTGAATTTGATCACATATGTAGTGCTCACTCTTCTTCGACACTATTTCATTATGATGTTATTACTATTGGATTAATACTTAGAAATTTTTATTATTATATCTTGATCAATAGATGATAGACTATGCAGATATTTGACTATTGACATGTTGTGATTTACATTTTGATTACGATGCACTAGATGACACTGATGGATAGTTATATATGTTGATTTGTAGTATTTTGATTTTATACTAACATGTCATATTATGGATGCATTTCCTATGTTGGATGTTTTGAGTAGAATTATGATTTTATGGATGTTAGAATTGAATTAATTGATATGATGATAGGTGATAGAATTTCTAATTTGGATGACAATTATTGATTTTTATATGTATATTATTCTTGATGTTGTTGATGCGGCCATAAGGCCATAGAGAGGTATTTTGTTTTTGTTGTAGGGATATTATATCATATACATCGAAAGGGGATAGGGACCAAACACGGAAAGATCATGGCTATTGTGCAACATGGCCAAATTTGACAACTTGTGTATAATGTTATGTTGTGTTGTTGCATGCTTTGTTAGGAGGTTCCCATAGGGGTAACCTCATTTATGTGGCCATGGGTGTAATGTGTTTTATTTTTTTTAATTTGTTGTGCATGTGTTTAATTATTGGAAAATATTGTTACTTTATTAACACTTGTTAATGTATCTTAATTAACTAATTTAGCTTAAATTTAAACTAAAAGGGAAGATATGACATGTGAGCAATAAATTGGGTAGATAGTCCTTATTTTGGTGCATGATGTAAATTAAATTAAATGCATTTAGGTGTGTGTACTCCACAATCCTTCCCAAATTCGAATTTGGCCTCTTTGGCCACTTTTAGAGACTTGAGGGACAAGTTAACCTTGTTCCTCACATCTCAAACTCTTCTACTAACCATAATTATGAAGTATGGGACATATTTTGACCATTTTAATGCATTATTGAGTGTAAAAGGGTAAATAATTGGGTAAGTGCACCAAGTTGGGGGGCCAAAAGGGGGTCTTAAGTGGACCCATTTTTCTTAAAAATAATTTTTTTTAACTTGTATGAGTTTTTTGAAATAGTTACACTCAAAATTGGAAGATGTTGTGTAAACACAAATCGTAGCATATTGAGTCTAGTTTCTAAGCTACTAAATTTTATTGAAAATGGATAAGTTTAGGTAGGTCAAATAAGTAAAATACCAACAAGTGCTCCTATTTTTGTTTAAAAACATAACATAGTGACTTTCATGTCCCCCACCATTTTTTGAGCACCATTTAGTAGTTTTGAAAACCCTTTGGTAGAAAGATAGCTAGGAGCATCTAGTTTGTGCTAGAATTTTTTTACATTTGTTTAGCAAATATTTTTTTAAAAATATTTCTAGTACAAAAAATTAATGTTTTGAAAAATAATGGAGCTCTAACCGTGCCCCCTAACTACCTCAAAAAATATAGAAAATTAGATTTTTTTAATATGTATAGAATTAGGCCTAGTTTGTGCTAGTATATTTTTTTTCAATTTCATTATTTGAAAAAAAAGATACACGATGAAAGATAGACATATTTAAACTTCAAAAAATAGCTATAAAAAGGCATAATTAGAAAATAAATAATATGGAAACCTTATATTAGTTAGAAAATTTGAAAAATTATATTTTTAGAAATAAGAAACTCTGCTCTACGTCGTGGTATAATTTTTTTTAAATGAATCAATTGTTTTATGTTGATTTATCATGGAGGAAGTGGCATTTTTACATTTTCCTACAAAAACATGTTGTTGTTGTGTTTGTGTAGGTCCATGCCTCAAGCTTGGGGATCCAAACCAGATCCTAAGCCTTGAGGCATGACTTGGAAAAAGTGAAAATGCAAAACGTGTACATGCTATAATGAGTACGCGTTCTGTATAGTATAAACATTGTATATGCTTGTGGCAAGATTCTATGTACAAAAATAAATGTTTAAGTAGAATTTATTTATTTATTATTATTTATATTTTATTATTTCTTATAATTTAAATTTATTTTCATAAATATAAGAAATTAGGGTCACTCTGCAACTTATGGAACTAGTCTCATAGCTCCATTACTCACGGTTTAGGAGATAGTTTTTATAGTATAATTTGGCAAGACATAGGTAATTTTAAGATTTCACCATTCAGCCTTAATCTTTTAACATTCAAATTCTACAAGCAAAACCCTAAACCATAAACATTAAACCCTAAAACTTGAGGCCCTAAACCTAAACCCAAACCCTAAACCATGATCCATAAACCCTAAAACCTAAACCATAAACCTTAAACCATAAATCCTAATCCCTAAACCCTAATCCTTAAATATTCAGCCCTTACCCATGAGCCCTAAATCCTAAACCTTGAGCCTTAAGCCCTAAGCCCAAAACCCTAAACCATGAACCATGAGCCTTAAATGTTAAACCCTAAACCCTAAACCCTAAACCCTAAACATTGAATCCT
The DNA here is from genome assembly GCA_018340775.1 of Taxus wallichiana var. yunnanensis. Taxonomy (NCBI): domain Eukaryota; kingdom Viridiplantae; phylum Streptophyta; class Pinopsida; order Cupressales; family Taxaceae; genus Taxus; species Taxus wallichiana. Next base: position 367,298,094 of record CM031244.1, on the reverse strand, counting down.
AAACCCTAAATCCTAAGCCCTAAGCCCTAAACCATAAGCCCTAAATCCTAAACACTAAACCCTAAAATTTGTGACCTAAACCCTTAACCCTCAACCATGAGACCTAAACCCTAAACTATAAAACCTAAACCCTAAAACCAAAATAATAAATCCTAAACCCTAAACACTAAATCCTAAACCCTAAAACCTAAACCCTAAACCCTAAACCCTAGACCCTAGACCCTAAACCATGAGCCCTAAGCCCTAAACCCTAAACACTAAATCCAGAGCCCCGAGCTCTAACCCCTAAACCTTAAACAGGTAACTCCAAACCCCGAGCGTTAAGCCATAAACCATGAACCATGAATACTCTACCCTAATCCCTAATCCCTATACCATAAACCCTAAACCTTAAGCCTCGAACCCTAAACACTAAATCTAGAGCCCGAACTCTAACCCTTAAACCTTTAACCAAGAACACCGAACTCGAACCTTAAGCGAGAAACCATTAACCATGAACCCTAAACCCTAATCCCTAAATAATAAACCCTAAATCTTAAGCCTTGAACCCTACACCCTAATCCTTGAGCCCTAAACCATAAACCTTAAACCCTAAGCCCCGAGCCCTAAACCCTAAATCCAAAGCCCTGAGCTCTAACCTATAAACCTTAAACCTATAACTCTGAACCTTGAACCCTGAGCCGTAAACCCTAAACCATGCACCCTAACCCCTAAAACCTAAAACCTAAGCCCTAAACCCTAAACCATAAACCTTAAGCCCTAAATGTTAAATCCTAAAGGTCCCAAACCCTAAACCCTGAACCATGAACCATGAGCCCTAAATGTTAAACCCCTAAACCTCATATATTTCCAGTAGGTCTCATGAGTGAGTTCATATTTTTGAATATCTTAGGACCATATTTCCTAGTCTTGTGCCTAGAACCATCATTAAGTCTACTTTTACAACTACCTTGTTTATGAGAGGTGGGCATTTCCCTCCTTCAAAATATCAACAAATGAAAGACATCAAATTTTGATGAATCTCTTTGAATTTTGTTCCTATGAAGTCAATGAACCCTTTTTAGTTGAATACTCTTTGTCAATACTAATAAGAATGGGTAAGACATAGAACATTACAGTGAGTGAAATAGTTTGCATGTAATGGGAAGAAGAAGATAGCTTTATATTGGGTAACATTTATTTGTACCAAATTGTTCTTGGATATTTGTAATTTCCCTCCTTTAAAATATCAGTAGATGAAAGGCATCAAATTGTGATGACTCCCTTGAATTGTTATGATCCTCATGTGCGGATTTCACTAATGCCTTGAGGTTTTGGTGTAACAGATTAAATTACATTTGGTATCGAGTGACCACCCACGTTGAACTCCTAAGCGGGTATTCGCCCGACATTGCGGTGTTTTCTCGGGGCTCGTATAGGATAGGGCGGGGGTTCCGCTATATGGACAAAAATCTAGCCTGAGTCCGAGATACGGAATCATAATGGAATGTTATGATCCTCGTGTATGGATTTCACTAACGCCTTGAGGTTTTAGTGTAACATTTTATTACATGAATGTTCTTCCTATGAAGTAAATGAACCCTTTTTAGTTGAATACTCTCTATGAATATTTATAAGAATGGGTAAGACATAGAACATTACATTGAGTGAATGGGTGAGCCTAATCCATGAGCCTTAAACCATGATCCCTAAACCCTAACCCTTAACCCCTAAACCCTAAACCCCAAGCCTTAAACCCTAAACCTAAACCCTTTTCCCTAAACCCTGAACCCTGACCTTTAAACCATAAACCCTAATTACTAAACCCTAAACCCTAAACCTTGAGCCCTAAACCCTAAACCCTATACCTTCAACCCTAAACCATCAACCCTAAACCCTATAACCTAAACCCTTATCCCTAAACCCTAAACCCTAAACCCTAAACCTTGAGCCCTAAAACCTAAACCCTAAGCTCAACCGTAGGCCATAAGACCTAAGCCCTAAGCCGAACCCTCAAACATAAACCCTCAACCCATACCATTAAAACTAAACCCCGGGCCCTAAACCCTAAACCCTCAACTCTCAACCCTAAACCCTAGACCTCTAACCATGATCCCTAAACCCTAAACCTTGAACCTTGAGCTATAAACCCTAAACCCTCAACCCTAATCCCTAAACCTTATAACTGGACCTTGATCCCTAAACCCTAAACCTTAAATCCTTAAACCTCAACCCTTAACCTCGAGCCAAAAAACCTAAACTCTAAACCCTAAATCATAAATGCTAAACCATGAACCGTAAGCCCTAAGCCCTAATCCCTACACCTAAAATATAAACTATGAGCCTTAAACACTAAACCTTAAACCCTAAACTCTAAACCTTGAGTCCTAAAACCTGAGCCCTAAACCCTAAACCCTAAATCATAAATCCTCACCCAAAGGAAAGTCCTAATAAGATCATTCATCATGTTTTAGTGTGTAGGGAATAGTATCTAAGGTGATCAATCGACTCATTTAGTTTTGATGAGAGACTACTTCCTCCAAAGCCTGAAAAGGCATTTTTGGCCATTATGTAGCTAATTGAACACCCTTTAGAACAAGCTAAAATGAGCTAATCATGTCACTGAGTTATCAAAGACCATCATTCGTGAAGTATTAAGGCATTGTTTGTCTCCATAAGAGACATATGATCAAAAACATGTATGAGAATCATGAATTTGATTCCATGAAAGGATGCTTTTAGAGCTAGGAAAGGTGAGGGGATGATCTTTATATGGAGCACCATGTTTCTAAGAATGAGCAATCATCTGAGTTTAGTTGATGCAATTCACTTGGTACTATTCATAAAAACTCATTCAACACCTAGTAGTGTTATCACACTTCAAGGTGGAGGCACATCACAATCACCTCATTTTGGCAATAGGACAGGAATCCCATTCAGGGAAAAATCCTCTATATACAAAGTGAGGATCTCTCTTTAGTAAGAAGTAGACAAGAATCATATATTTTATTCATGGTCACTATAGTGAATTATGGACCAAATTTAAAAATTGGTACCAATTCAAGCAAGGTGGTAGTGCCAAAATCTAATTTAGAAGGTCAAACAACTTAAAAATGACTATATGCTTTCCCAAAAAAAAACACCGACTACAATATATATGCCCTGAAAGTTTTAGGTCCTTTTTGAAATCCTTAAAATGAGTAAGTCTTGACTGCATTAGATTTTAAAAACTATCTTCTAGATTATAACTATTAGAGCTACGAAACCACTTCCATCAAGTGCAGAGTGACCCTAATTTCTTATATTTACTAAAATAAATTTAAAGTATAAGAAATAATAAAATAAATCTTATACTTGAACATTTATTCTTGTACGTATAAGACACCCATATACACATACATAGTCCATAATATACAAAACGTGTACGTGTTTTAACTTCTCTAAAACACATATGCATTTTGTATATTATGGAATGCATACACATTTTGGGTTCTTCAAAACGCATACGCGTTATAGGTTTGGTAATTACCAAACCAAAAAAATTAAAATGCGAGCGTGTTTTAGCAAAACGCATACGCATTTTATCCGTTTTTGGTTTTTCTCCACTTTTGGTCCCCATACTTCGTGCACTTACCCAATTGCATTTGTTTACCTACCATATTTAATTTTGTCCTTGATAAACATGGTGTGCAAGTTGGAGTGTCATGTGGGCATGTCATAAGTCTTACATGTGCATTTAATTGATTTGGGTTTGGTGTTTGACTTGTGTGTTAGAATGGAGGGATGATGAAGTGACATCCTACATGGAGCCACCTCATCATCCTCACATCCCTTTTCTATTTATTAGATGAATTTGATGGATTTTGGTTACTTGCCTTATTTTCTTCTCTTACACTTTTGGAATTGGGGAGATTTTTGGGAGTTGCATCTTGGATTGAGCTTGGTGTGAAGGATTCAAAGCTTGTTGAGTAAATAAATTGGAAGCTTGATGGAGAGGTAGGATCTCCTCTTGTTTTCATTTTTGTATTAATGTATTTGATGTAGAAATTGTGCTTGTTTACATATTGCATGAGTGTTATGATTTTTATTGTGGTTGGGTATTTTTCCTTAAGTTGGGTGTGGGAGATGGATTTATGGGACCATTGGGGAGGGAAAAGGGAGATGTGAGGCATGTATTGTGGAGGGAGTGTGAGTTTGAGTTCCACCTATGGGGAGTGAAAAGGATAACATGGATATATTTTTCATACTTGCAAGTGTAGAAATAAGGATTTTATTATGTTTGAGTTGTGCACATGGTGGCTTTGGGTGGAAATCCTACATCACTTGGGAGACAAAAAGAGGTTATGCCCATATTCCATTGCTCCTTTTTGTCTTCTTATTTTCCTTGAACACAATGATGAATCCAATCTTTATTGGGACAACCTTTTCAATCTACTTCATCCTATTGTCGAGGATTTCACTAAGTCCCCACATCCAAATATTTCATATTTATAACTTATCATCCACAATATCTTATATTGCTAGTTTTAATTTCATTATTGATTATTTTTATCTTGATTACTTAAAATTGAGTTGGTTTTGTTAAAGGAAGTCCTTTGGTTCTTGGAATCAGCCTTTTCCAAGTAACTCACCTCATAATTATCTAATATATTTCCCTGTGAAGTTGTCTACGTCTGTGTAGGTTTCCATTTCTTTGGAAGAGGAGTGTTGTGCACATATTTGGATCTGCCATCCTTTGTTATCATCATCCACACATTTTTTGTTAAACCCTTCCATTTCTAATTTTTAGTGATTTAATTCGTGAAGTAAAATTGAATCCTAAAAATGATTGAAACAGAAAAGAAGCATCCACTCCATCACACACCAAACAACTAATAATCATTAAGTGATTCTAAAATCAAACATAGGAACCATTTATTTCCTTGAGTAATGTAAAATCAAATTAGATCATGGTCTGGTCACCTGTAGAAATTAAATTATAGTTGTTAGAGTCTATTTGATATGTTTTGGTCATCATTTTATTGAGAAAAAATATAGAAGCACCTCTAAATTATATCAAGAAGTTATCCTTGATCACTACACTATCTTCTCCGAAACTAGTATCAAACTAAATAGATGATCAAAACCTTTCCAATGTTTGACTGTGTAGGTGAACAAGTGTTGTGGATCAAAATTTATAAACATATGGAGAAGACCGAAAATTTTCCACAATACTCATATCTCAAAATAGAAGCAAGATTTTTAACTTGATATTTAGGTCACAAGATACAATTTTTGGGACCCATAACCACTCCCATCGTGTTGTGCTCTTTATGATATTTCCGATGGTGCTATTTTTTGTGATTTGGAGTAGCTGATTAAAATTTATGATCATTCAAATATTTCAGGTGTCATTGGTGTGGATGACATCCATGGGGCGTTAATTTTAGGCTCTTTATCCCTATTTCCATCATGTCACACTTTGATCAGTTGTTGATTCTCTTTTCCCTCTTAGTGATGGTTGATATGAAATCGAGAACCACGAGAACCTTGTGATCAACTTTTATGGTTGAGCTAATAGAGGGACGATGTGAATTTGGATGTCACCACCATATGATCCCTAAAACACAATATTATGAGTAATTATTTCCCTAATTTAAACTATGTGACCTAAAGATGATCTATGAGAATAAATTTGGAGAATCTAGAAGATGCCCAAGAGTTAACATGTTAATAATTAAGATCAAAGCCATCAAATGTTCAAATCGATCTAAACTGTCTAACATAAAGTGTGATCTCATTTTGGTCAACATCACTATGGAATAATCTTAACTCAAACTTATTATTAAAACCAACATATCATTTATAGATTAAAAAACAAATGAAGGTTATGTATATAAACCTCATATATTTACTTGGAGTTTGGCATGGGATAAGCTAATAACATGGGATTTGGTACTAATACAAGTAGAATTAGCATATAACAACTTTATCTTGATAGGAGCATCAAGAATATTCCATTCTAATGAGTATGAGGTAGTATCCTACGAACAATGAAAGAGTTGCAAATGTCAGTTGTGGTAAATGAAAGAGCCCATTAACTATTTTTTTGTTTTTGAATGCATGAAGAATTTACACTAACAAGTGTGCAAACACTTAAAAGAAAATTAATACACGATATAAACAATGCACATATGTGAAGAGGGGGAAATTTAATTAGACAATCACAAAATACACATATTAGAGTGGGGCATTATATAGACACTTAATTTTTATAAAGGATTAGATTATTGCTTTAGGTGGCATATTTATGTTTTAAGTGATGATTCATTCAATTTAAGATCTTATTGGTGTTTTTTTCTTATGTTTTTATTTTTTTACATTATCCCCTTATACCATGCATGATTTTTGACCCTTGCTACATTGTACTATCCCTTTCGACTCTATCATTTTCTTTTCAAGTTTATATGTTAATCTATGTTTGGAATTGTATACTTCATTTTCACCATGTTTGTTGCTTCTTCTTGATAATGTATTGAAACTTATTTTATACTTATCTTTTTCCATTCAAAAAAATAACTGATCAACTCAAAACACATAAAAACCTACAAAATTACAATTGATTTTCTCTTATGTGACACATGAGGCTAAATAATAATTCAAAAGCATTGTTTTCCATGATTTTGGTCATTTTTCTAGTTTTATAGAGATATTACTAATTTCACACCTACAAAAGTGGTCACATCTCTACAAAAGTGTTTGGTTTTTCAAGTATTTTTCATACTAAAATTTGTTTCCTTGAGCTCAGTATCATTTCCATAAGCATGTCCTTCCCTTTGTGTGTTAGCTTGCATGTTAGTATGGTCTTAATTTGAGTTCAAGAATGATATCACAACACAAGTACATTAGTGCATTTAGGAAAAGGACTCAATCATAGAAAACAAGTTGACAATGTGATATTGAAGTTGCGTGAGAAAAATATATTTTATTTCGAAATTTTCATGTGCCAAAAATTAAATAAAAGTATTTAGAGATTCATTCTAACTTATATTAATTTTTGCACATTCAAAGTATAAGTGCTTTGGAAAATGTACAAAAATTGAATTAGTTATTTTATTGCATCAAATATTACTTGCGATTTTGTCAAATAACAAGGTGCTTTAAAATTATAAAGGAATAACATCAGGGATGAATTAAGGATTTTGAATGCCATAAGAAGTAATTAGAGTGTACGCCCCTCTCCCTCTCCACTTTTTAAAATTATAGTGTAATTTAAAAACACATACAATTAAAGATAGAAAGGCTTCTTCCTTGTCTTTTCCATATAAAAACTATTGATGACATCATCAATATTTTATTGTCGTAAGATGTCATATTCAATTGTCGAAATGGAAAGGATATTTAATCTACTTTCACGTATTTTGACCTTAAATTGTTTTTAATTCTTGTTAGAGTGAGAAATTTTCTCTTAGGACTGTAGTTTTGAACAGGAAAAAAACCATTAGTATGGTAACATCTACAAATTTGGGAACTTAGTGTCTAGGCCACTTTTTCCAAATATTTTGACATTAACAATATGTTTGTCAGGTTTTACATCTTGCTAATGCCATGGAGGCCTCCAAGTCTGTGTTATATATTTTTACTAAGAATTAGAATAATTGATTATTGTATCATTATCAAGATCTTTTAAATTTTCACAAAAAACCTAACCTATTATTTAAAAAACAATATATGCTTGATTTCTTCTTGATAATTCCCTTATTAAGTTATCTACAATAACATAGAATGACTCAACCTTCAAACTATCCCTTAAGGTACCTCATGTGATTAAATATTCTACCCCTAAAACAAACAAACATAATGTTTTAAAATAATAAAAAACAAATGATTTTCATGAATGTCAATCTTTTGAAAATGATAAATTAACATGCTAAGTATGAAAATACACACCAAAATTACTGAGAAATGGGAACCATTATTCCATTATTGTAACACTTTACTTCAAGTTCTTAATAAGTAAACAACATTTAAAATTCATTTGTTTTAATCAAACCTGTCAATTTTTTTTTCATTGATGTCAGCCACATAAGTCTTTGAAAAATTGAAAAGACTTAATTAAATATAGTTTTTTATCTTAAATTTTTTAGCAAGGAAGGCTTGAAAAAATGGAGATGTATGAATGCAATTTTGTGAATTATTATTCTCCTTACATAGTGTTAAATAGTTGTTTTACTGGATGCACTAAAAATAGTAGGAACTTGAAAAGGTCATAACTTGTGCTTTGGGTGCCCAATTGGGTTTGTTTTTGTAAACCACGTGTTTTGATGAGACGAATGCACTAGTCAACCTGCCCTACCGGTTGGAGCATGATTCAACACATTTTCGGGCCCAAATTCCACCATCCGAGAGCCGAAATTTAGGAATTAATTTGTAATTTGGTATTTTCCTATTTTAAGGCATTAGTTAATGTCGATCTCTTAGATGCATTGTGAGTTGGAAATTTTGAAATTCCTCTAATTTAGGCATGTAGAAGATGCGTGGAAATTTCTATTTCTGTACAAATAAGCATGCAAACTTACTAAAATTAGAAGGTTCTAGTAAATTGCTAAAAATAGTAATTTCGCCACGTAGAGTAGATTTAGTCAAAGTTAGTAAGAGTTTGTTTATCAACTCGAGTTGGGATTTGTTTTCCTATTTAGTAAAATTGTAATTCATGATTCAAGAATGAAAAAGGAGATCTATTTTATTTTGAGTTCAATTTATTTGTAGTATATTGAGTGTGTTTAGAATTTGGCTACATTATCTGGTATTAGACCAAGTTCGAATCTTGGAAAAAAATGGCAGGAAGAGGAAGAGGAAGAGGAGGTGGTATTTCCCAGATGAATAGAAACATTCAAGATCTGTAGAGGCAAGTTGTTTTGATTTCTACAATGATAACCTAGAGAGGAAATCAAGGTGGAGATGACACTGATGAAGAAGAAGTTTGTGAAGAGGAGGAAATGCAAGCGTCACCCTTAGCTTTTGAAGAAAGGATTCTTCAAGAATTAGAAGGAAAGAATGGTGGGATAAGAGTTGATGTTTCAATATTATGGAGGTATTCTATAACCATAGGAGGCTGATAGATTGGTTGATGCGAGCATGTGAAATTTTTTTGAGTGGGAGGCTATGTCGAAGAAAACATGGTAAAATCCACATGCACGAAATTAAAAGGTCATGATATGTTATGGTGGGATCACCTATAAAAATAGTAGCCAAGAAAGGGAAAAGAAAGGATTACGACACTGAGTAAGATGGAGAAGAAGGTAAAATACAAATTTCTCCTTGTGGATTATGCACAAACCCTTTTTAGGAGGTTTTAGAATCTCAAATAGAACTTATAAACTGTGCAATAATACACATAAGAGTTCTACAAGTTTTCCATTCATGTAGAGCATGAAGAAAATGAGGAACAAATGGCTGGAAGGTATGTAAATGGATCAAAATTTTCTATTCAAAATGAAATAAACATGCATAGGATTAAGAACATGGATGATACCTATTAGCTAGTCTTAAAGGCCAAAGAAAAACAAAGCCATCAAATTTTTAGGAGATCACCTGGGATGAATAGGGGAGCCTCATCCTCCTTTCGTAGATGAGATGGTTTCATTCAAGGTAGAGGAGAACCACATATTGGAGTGGAAAAGAAAGAAGAGATAAGACAAGATTCCCCAAATTAGTAAAGAGGCAGACGATTTCCTAGGGGTAGAGGATATCTTTGTTGCGGTGGTAGAGGATGGGAGGCTCTACGAAGACCATTTGTTTGTTACAGATGTGGTGAAGAGGGGCATATGGATTTTGAATTCCCGCATTATTATACACATGAAAAGAGACAAGAATACTCTCCAAGGGTAAATCTTGTTGAATATGAACAAGAAGAAGACAAACATGACCTAGAAATTCCACTAGATGTGGGAGAAAATTTGGTGATCATAAGGATGATGATTGCTCCAAAAAGGATGTCAAGGGGATGCATGGATACATAAAAATATCTTCATAACAAGATGCACTTCAGGAAGAAATGTATGTCATGTTATTGTTGATGGTGGTATTTTTCATAACATGGTTTCAAATGAGATGGTTGAGAAACTAGGTCTGCATTGTGAGAAGAATCCTAACCCTTACCATATTGCATGGTTTAAGAAGGGTAATGAAGTTATTATTGATAAGAGATGTTTAATAAGTTTTTCTATTGGGAAAAGTTATAAGGATGAGATTTGGTGTGATGTTATTCCTATGGATGCATGTCATATGTTGCTAGGAAGACCATGGAAATTTGATAAGAAAGTTATTCATGACGGGGAAAGAATACTTATACTTTCGGAGGATGGCACAAAAATAGTTTTTCTACCTCATAAGGAAGAGGATAAGGCTGAAATTATGCTTTCTACAAAATAATTTGTGAAAGAGGTAAAGGCAACCAAGTTTTGTTATACAATGGCCACAAATAAGGATGAACTGCTGCAAGTACACGAATACCAGTAGAGGCAGTAGAATGATTACAATAATTTTCTGATGTTATTCTTGATGAGCTACCAAATGGATTACCACCCAAAATATATATTCAACACTATATTGATTTGATCCGAGGTTCTTCACTCCCAAATCAAGCGGCTTATATGATAAGCTCGAAATTGCATGCGAATTGAATAAGCAAGTGGCAAAGCTCGTGAGAAATGGGGTATTAAGGGAGAGCATGAGTCCATGTGCAAGCCCAAATTTATTAACTCCAAAGAAGGATGGAACATGGAGAATGTGCACAGATAATAGAAAACAATAAAATTACAATCAAGGATAGGTTCCCAATACCTCGCCTTCATGATATGATGGATGTGCTTAATGCATCTTGGTATTTCACAAAGATTGATCTTCAAATTGGTTACCATCAGATTTGGATTAGAGAAGAAGATGAGTGGAAAACAACATTCAAGAAAGGGAATGGTTTATACGAGTGGATGGTGATGTCATTCATGTTATCTAATGCACCTATTACTTGTATGATGTTGATGGACACTGTGATATATAGAGTACAATGGTAAGTTTTTTGTGGTTTATTTTGATGATATCTTGATTTTTAGTAAAACTAAAGAAGAGTATTTGAGGCATCGAGGGTGATATTTGAAGTATTAAGGAAAGAGAAGCTCTATGCAAATATGAAGACGTGCATGTTTATAAAAGAGAGTTTGGTATTTTTGGGTTTTATTATTTCAGCAGACGGGTACGAGATGGAATCGAGAAGATAAAAGTAATTATTGAATGGCCTAATCCATAGAGTATAATAGATGTCGAAGCTTTCGTGGTTTAGTAACATTTTACAAAACATTTATTAAATATTTTAGCATTATTGTAGCACCTATAATAGATTTCACAAAAGGAGTTTTTCCGGACAAAGGAAACTAAGGATAGCTTTCAGTTCTTGAAGAAGAAGGTGACAAAGGAACCTATTTTAGCACTACCATATTTTGATAAAGATTTTGAGGATGATTGTGACACCTCGGATGTGGGTATTGGTGTTGTCCTAAGTCAATGTGGAAAGCTAGTAGATTTATTTAGTGAGAAACTGAATGAGGTAAGAAATAACTACTCTACTTATGATGTGGAATTTTATGCAATTGTAAAAGCATTGAGGCATTGGAGGCATTACTTAGTGCCTAAGGAGTTTGTGTTATTTACAAACCACATAACCCTGAAATATGTGAATACACAAAAGAAGTTGAATAGTAGGCATGCAAAGTGGGTATCATTTTTATAGGGTTATAATTTTTCTCTAAAGCATAAATCAAGAAAATAGAATCAATTTGCGGATGCATTGAGTAGGCATGTGACTCTATTTACAACTATGGAAAATGAAGTGGTTGGTTTTGAAGCAATAAAGGATTTGTATTCTTCTGATCCTGATTTCAATAATATTGTTGAAAGGTTAAGTCATCCATTATCAGACAATGCAGGTGATGTCTAGGATGAGTACCTTTTATAGGATGGCTATCTATTTAAGGGATGCCAACTATGTATTCCAGTTGGGTCTATGAGAGATAATATAGTGAAAGAGATGCATAGTGGAGGATTGGTTGGGTATTTTGGTAAGGATAAGATGATAGCCTTTGTAGAAGAGAAATACTATTAGCCAAAGCTAAAAAGAGATGTGGTAAGATATGTGGAGAGGTGTCAAATTTGCCAAGTCTTGAAAGGCCATGCAAAAATATAGGGTTGTATATGTCATTGCATGTTCCCAAAGGGTCATGGACAAATTTGAGTATGGATTTTGTTTTGGGATTACCAAAAAAACAACAAGGTAATGACTCAAATTTTGTGGTTGTTGATAGTTTTTCTAAGATGGTTCATTTTATTTCCTGCAAGAAAACTAATGATGTGACAGGATTAGAAGATTTTTTGTTTAGGGAATTTTTTTGTTTGCATGGTGTTCCAAAAACTATTACTTCAAATAGGGACACAAGGTTCTTAAGTCACTTATCGAGGACTTTATGGAAGAATTTTGGAACTAAAATACAATTCATAAGTTCATATCATCTTCAGACCTATGGGAAAACAAAGGTGATATATAAGAGTTTGGGAGACCTATTAAGGTGCATAGTTTGGGAAAAGCTAAAACAATGGGACTTAGCATTACCACAAGCTGAGTTTTCTTATAACAACTCCATAAATAGATCCATAGGAAAGTCTCCATTTTCTATTGTGTATGGGAGTAATCCAAATGGGATGTTAGATTTGGTACAACTACTAGTTGATGGAAGATTCAATGATGATGTAGAAGCATTTTTCGAACATATACAAAAATTGCAGGAAGAAGTGTGAAAGAAGTTACAAAACAATAATGATAAGTATAAGGAAATAACATATGTGCATAGACGGAGAAAGGTATTTATAGTGGGTGAGTTGGTTATGGTATACCTGTGGAAGGAAAGGTTTCCAAAAGGAACCTATAACAAGATGAAGTACAAGAAGATTGGTCCTTGCAAAATCGTGAAAAAATCGGTGATAATGCTTATGAGGTAGAATTGCCGGGGAACTTTGATATTTATCTAGTGTTTAATATTTTAGACTTATATCATTTTCATGGGGATGGTGTAGAATGGGATATTATTGAAGAAGTAGTATATTGGAGGCAATAGGTTACGATGAAGAAGAAATGGATCAGATTATAGACAAGAAAATATTGCACATGCGACATGGGAAATACAAAAAATATTTGGTACATTGGAAAGGATAGGTGCAAGAGGAAAACACATGGGTCACAAAGTGGGAGAATAAGAAGATGGATGCGAGATAAATGGCAGAAATTTAAATAAGACAACTTGTAGGAGTGTGTTTTTTTTTTCAAGCAAGGGAGAATGATGCGCTAAAATTAGCGGGAACTTGAAAAGATCATAATTTGTGATCTGGGTGTCGATTGGGTCTGGTTTTTTAAACCACCTATTTCGGCGAGACAAACGTACTAGTTACACCAAATTATATGTTGGATCACGTTTGGCACATTTTAAGGCCTGATTTCCACCATCTAAGGGCTGAAAATTAGGATTTAATTTATAATTCAGTTTTTTCCTATTTTAGGGCATTAGTTAATGTCAATCTCTTAGATGCATTGTGAGTTGGAAATTTGGAAATTCCTATAAGTTAGGCATGTATAAGATGTGTGGAAATTTATGTGCGCATATGAATAAGCATGCGAACTTACTAAGAATAGTAGGTTCTAGTAAAATGATAAAAATAGTAATTTTCGCCACCTATAGTACATTTAGTCGAAGTTAGTGTTTTTTTAACAACTCGAGTTGGGAGTTATTTTCCTATTTAGGAAACATTGTAATTCATGATTGAAGAACGAAGAAGGGGATCTATTTTCTTTTGAGTTTAATTTATTTGCATATATTGAGTGTGTTTAGAATTTGGCTACATTATTTACCAACACGGATGACGATGACGAGGAATGGACAATTGGAAAAGGAGCCAACATTATTTACAAAAGGCAAATCAAATAGGATAAAAACATATCAATGATATTTTTGGTTTTGATTTTTATCGTCACCTTTTTCTTTTAAGTAGACTGAGCATTTGTGGTTGGTGTTTCTATGTACAAAACTACACATAAAATATTTACTTGATGAACATTAAAAAATTTGTTATCTATTAAGTTTTGGAACTTGTTTTCATGTGTGAAGGGTCAAAGAAGGCGTACACTAAAATTATTATACTCTCTCCACATTTTTCTCGCTAGATTTTTTTGGCCTCGAAAAGTGTGCCTAATATTTCGAAATGTGTTCTACTCGTATGGGTGGGATTTTTGATGCATAGATTAATGGGACAATTTTGGCCCATGGTTTACAGTACCCATAGTATTATAAACTACTTAAGCGATTGCCTATTTGTGTGGTTTTTTGCATATGATAGGGATTATGTAACATTGTAGATGTGTGTGAATTTGGGTGTGAATTTAGGAGAGTTTGTTGAGAATAGCTCCAAACAGATATGGGTATTATATTGAGAGAAGAGGTGGCTTGTAATAAAATCTAAGAAATTGATTCTTGGTGGACTTAGCCTAAATTGGGTGAACCATGTTAAATATTGTATCTTTGTGTTGTGTTCTTTTTATTTTGCACTTTTATTTCAGTGCAGTAATATTTTTACATATTAGTTTTCTACTATTTGGAAATTGTGTGGGATTGTTCCACATTTTGTATCCCTTGTTTTATGACATTAGCCTCACAAGTATAAACATTGACTAAAAGTGATTTCAAGGTGCGCAGTGATGGTAACGTAAAATTCATACATTGGGAAACATCAGAAAAATACTCAATTATATTTGTTTAATAACCACCAAATGTTAATTTGGCCAAGAAAAAAGGAGAATCTCAGCACAAAAAATGTGGAGGAGAATGTACGCACATCAAAGAGATTCATTTCCAAATGGTACATTAACACCACAAACATAATATTTACACAACTACATAGTCAAGAAGAAGTATGTAATTACATGGACACAATCCACGATTTGTATCAACAAATTAAACTATATATACATATAATCATTGCTATAGATGATGTGATAGATCTCTTTTTGATGCCCCCACCCATCATATGCCCTAGGAAACTCCCTAGATTGCCTAAGGCACGAAACACCCCTGGATAACAAAAGCTCGTATTAACATCAATTTTTTAATATGTTTTTTAGGGAGTTGAGTTTGGATTAGGGGTTGGATAAAGGAGCTCAATCATTTACAATAGATCTATTCAAATTGAAATAAATTGTTGCATAATGGAGCTCAAAGAATGCACACATTCCCAGGATGCATATCTCAACATAGAAAATTCATTTTTGCATGTCTTAATTTTATGCTAAAAAAATTAGATCTCTAAGGAAGTAGTTAGCTTCAACAATTTTACGATCTGATTTTTCTACTAAAATTGTGTCTTTACTTCTAAAATTGTTTCTACAAATGAACATTTGAATATATTTATGTATAACCAAATTTTATTATATAGTTTATTCTTTTATAATCAAAAATCAATATTCTAAATGACATCATGTATACACTTAATAAATATATAATAATTTATATGTATTCTAAATAGTTTAGTACATCCCTAAAACATTTTCCATGTCTACACTATTAACCATTCCTTCCATTTCATCATGATAATAACTAGCAATCACATGTGTACAATGCAATGTGAACACCAAACGGTAGAAGTTTTTTTATTTTGACCATTGGGATTCCTCCATTTACTGGGCTAGAGAGTATTTTTCTTGGAATTAATTGTATTAGTCACCTGATACAGGTGTTCCAAATGTGGATCGTATACCCTAAGCCTCGTTAGCAATACATAAATTAGAGCTTCATAAAACTATATGGAGGGGTCTTTCTTGACTTTGGCATCCACCTATTTGAGCTCCTTTCATGCTCCCTTTCATGATGTCCCCTGCTCCCACCATGTTTGTAATTATTGAGAAGCGCAAGACCCCTTTCCTCACACTCGGAACCCTGTAAAAACACAAACTAACTACACAACTTAGTCATTGCTCCCACTGTTAAGTTTACTACATAAATTGTTGTTTATTCACCTTCTATGTGGAATAGGAAAATGTCATCCCTGACTTTTTATGATGTATAAAAGCAATACCTTTGAAAAATTATACTTAGATTTAAGCTTAAACTATATGCAAAAGAAGAAAAATTATGTGACATGATTTAATAATTGTCACGAAACCTCCATAAACCCTACTTTGAGAAATTTAGTATTTTCCTTCATAAAACAATGTAAATCAAATTTCCAACCACAAAATTACACAATATAACAGTGCTCAAGATCCACCATAATGAATTCATTACATCACACTCTCATGGTTTATTTTATGTAAGATCCTAAGCCAACAAAGATTCAAAAATTAACAAGGGCCGGACAAATTAAAAAGAAAGGGATGTGTTAGCCATACATTAAACAATCTATGAGTTGTGAATTACAAGGAATTGAGAGTTGTCAAAGACTTGAGAAAAATTTCCTCACGAGGATTTTGTCGAGACAATATTTTTAGGGATGTCAAATGCCATGAAATTTTCAATCAACTTCTTCTAAAATTTGATTGTCCTTGTGTATAAAAGTAATACATTTGAAAAATTATACTTAGATTTAAGCTTAAACTATATGGAAAAAGAAAAAGTATGCGACCTGATTTAATAATTATCACAGAAACCTCCATAAACCCTACTTTGAGACATTTACTATTTTCCTTCATAAAACAATGTAAATCAAATTTCCAACCACAAAATTACACAATATAATAGTGCTCAAGATCCACCATAATGACTTCATTACACCACACTCTCACGGTTTATTTTATGTAAGATCCTAAGCCAATGAAGATTCAAAAATTAGCAGGGGCCAGACAAATTAAAAATAAAGGGATGTCTTAGCCTTACATTGCACAATCTATGAGTTGTGAATTCCAAGGAATTGAGAGTTGTGCAAGACTTGAGACAAATTTCCTCCGAGGATTTTGTCGAGACAAAATTTTAGGGATGTCGAAAGGCCATGAAAGTTTCAAGCAAATTTCTTCTAAAAATTTGATTGTCCTTGTGTATAAAAGTAATACCTTTGAAAAATTATACTTAGATTTAAGCTTAAACTATATGCAAAAAAGAAAAAGTATGCGACCTAATTTAATAATTGTCACAGAAACCTCCATAAACCCTACTTTGAGACATTTAATATTTTCCTTCATAAATAAATGTAAATCAAATTTTCAGCCAAAAAATTACACAATATAACAGTGTTCAAACTCCACCATAAAAACTTCATTACAACACACTCTCACGGTTTCTTTTACAGAAGATCCTAAGCCAGCGAAGATTGGAAAATTAACAGGAGCTAGACAAATTAAAAAGAAAAGGATGCCTTAGCTAGACATTGCACAATATATTTAATAATATGGAGAAAACATTGAATGTCATAGTTTATCCATCTGTATGACATGGTAACATTGGTAGCACTATTGAATTTCTTTCAGACGTATTTTTGTTTTGTTTTGGCTATGTTGCTTTTATGCTCAACAACCTATTTTTTTGTTGTTGTAATGATTTCATCACATAGGGCTCTCATATATTTTTGTTATTGTATTCTTTGAGCATTCTCTGATATAATTTTTTTTATTGAGTTTTCATACTTCTTTTTGTTTAGTTTTGGGTATGTTGCTGTTATGATTAGCAACCTGTTTTTTGTTAGCTATTGTACAAGGATTTTGTCAGATAGGGCTCTCATCTATTTTTTTATTGTATTCTTTGAGAATTGTCTGATATAAAAAACATTTATTGAATTTCAAATACAACTACCTTATTTTGGGGTCAAATGAACATGTCTTAAAATCAATAATAAAATCATATCAATAGAAGAAATCTATGAATGATATTCTTCTCGATTCATTTGTTTAAGATATTTTGTCCAGAAGCATATTATCTCATGTTGTATACGATTCAAAATTGTAACCTCCCTTTCAATAACACAAGTTCTTCACCATGAAGATAACTTGGAGGAGGAAACAAACTTGAAACTATACAACAAAACTATTTTATGGGCTTGATTTCTTGTTAATGAAATAACCATAAATGGAACAAGTGGCCAACTGGCCCTCTCCATAAAGAAAATGTATAACACCACTAACAAAACATATTACTTGCAATGTAATCTAGTAGCACAATGTTAACATTCTCAAGGGAAAAAAATGAATAGATTCTTCTTTATAATGAACAAGAGGATATTCCATAATGTTGAAGCTCTTAACATCACTAGAAAAATATAAATATATAAGGAAAATGCTTTTCTGGAATCCCCGCCCCATCTACAAATGGTTCTCGTAGCATGAATTTTGGTAAGAAAACATGTAGGCATTCCTAACATAACATGTCATGCCCTGAGTTGACAAGAATATTCCTTCTGAGCTTTTATTTGAGCCATGAGTCTTCTTAGTCTGAATCTCGCTAATAGGAAGATTGTAATGCTTGCATGGAACCCATGTCTGTGCTAATGGTAGATTGTAAGTCTCACAAACTATTTTGGTAGATGGTAGATTGCATGCAGAATGGTTGGGAAGAAGTCTAAGACTGAACTGTTGAATCCACATGATCTCACAATTGTATGTTTTGATATTTATGCATGGGGTGGGAGATCTACCCAATTTTTTTTGCATAAAGAGGCCTTTCAATGTTCTTGCCTTTTGTATTTCCTATGGATTTTTTTTTCTTTCTTCTTACCTCCTGGTCGGTGGCCTAGTGGAGCCCTGATGATTATTGTGGGACAACAATCTCATTCTCTGCATATTATAGTGTTCCTGTTGGCATTCCTAAAGGCCTTATAGCCCTAATCCTTCTTCTGAACGAGCTTCATCCAATTAGAGGGTGGTTAAGGTGATTGGGGACTCTATACGATCGAAAAGTGACATGCGAGCATAAGAATCTACAAGTAACTCTTCCTCATACCCGACCTCAGAAGGTTGTCTTTGAGACTGCTAGTAGTGTGGAATATATATGGATATAGACAAACTAGTTGGGCAATCTTATATCCTCATATGCAATAATGGAATATGTGAATCTAAGGTGAAGAAGGCCCTCCTAACTGAATTGGTGTAATGGATCATTCGGATATAATAGGCTGTTCAGAGGATCCAATCAATGTTGAGTTCTCCAGAGATCTTATTTATTGGGTTTAATTGTTAGATACGTGGGAAGTGACTTGTGGGAGCTTCATGTATATTTCAAGACAAGGTCATAAAAATGGTGATGGGAGGTTTGGTGGATTCTGCGGGGTTTTATGGATGATTCTGCGGTCTAGTCCGAGAAATCCTTAGCTTGATTGGGTCTACGTTTAATAAGGATAATTGTGTAATAATGTCTGGTGGAAGTGGTGAGGACCTAAATACTAGTGTTCATAAACCATCATCAATGTCTAATTGATCAATAGGCTCGTTAGGTTGTAGGAGCTGTGGATCCAACCATAAATTTGTGGTTATGGAAGACCTCCTATGGTCATATGAAGAGTTAATCTCTCCTTCGACTATCCAATAATCATACACCTTTTGGGCCTCTATGTTTAGAACTAGGAGTTGTGTAATTTTCTCAGAATACTTTACAGGTGTTTTGGCAACTCGAATGCGTAAGCTAGTGTCTATGTCGATGAGGAGGTCCCCTACATTGGGTTGTGAAACTAGAATATTACAACCGAATATTTGTTCTCTTTCAATTCCTTATGCAGTCATATAGATATCCTATCAAGGTAGTCTATAGTTAGGATCATTTGACCAAAATGTGTATGCCTTGTCGTCTTCAATATTTAACTCTCTCAGTTGTTCACTAATTGATCGTAGGTTTACCGTTGCTCAAAATACACGGATCCTAATTTCTTTATCTATAACATCTAGTGTTGTGCGAGAGATTTGGTTGAGGCACTATCGATTCAAATATGTATTCTCTGGGCTCTCTAGGTCCCGTGATTGTCATGCAAAATGATTCAAATTTTAACTAAAACTAATAAACTAATTATGAAAGATGTATCTACACTATAAATGTATTCTTTTATTTTTGTATTTTTGATGAAGTATTTTAAAGGAATTAAAAGAGCATCTATTCTAATATATTTAGAAAATGGACAACTAATCTAGTAACAGAATTAAAACAAACAAATTAGCCCTATGTAGTTGTGAATTTATCCTAAATATATAAGCAACTAATTGATTTAAATTGAAAGACCCTTGATCCTACCTCATAAGTGATGAATGAATCATATTTTCTTAGAAACTATCAATCCCCACAGCTTCTCTGGTGATATCGAGAGCGAGCTTTGGTGAAATAAAATAATTACTTGCTCTATTTGATATGTTATAACTAGAACCTTGATAGCTCAAACACGGAGTTTATAGAATAGTGGTAAATCCAGGTTGTGTGTGTGTGTTCAAAGAAAATTTGTTAGAATCCATGGATTTGGGGTAAGAATTCCTAAAGAATCCCCAAATGCTCCAAGCAACAAATTAGTGGACCATCCGATAAGAAATAAGCAATATTTTCTAACTAGCATACATTATGAAGTAAACACTCAAACATAAGCTAATTAAAAACTATTTCTATTCTTTGAAAGCTTAAAATAATGAACCTAGTAAGCCCTAAGCAATCAGTTTTAGTGATTAAGAGAAATAGGTCTCCCCATTATAGGCCTTTAAGAAAATGGATCTTCTCCTTTACTCTATAAAATGGATTAGCAATGCAAGAGATGAAGTAAATAGCTCAATATCTAAACTAGAAATGAAATCTAGAACCTAGATGCAAAATACTATAATCTATGCTTAGGAAGAAGGGAGGAATTCTTGAAAATGAGAGAGGGGGTCTAGCCCTATATATAGTTTTTCATTTGGGAGAATGGAAAACTTGGGTGCATGTGGGACAAACACTAAATTCCAAAAACCACTTTTAGCAAGTCAAAACTTACTTTGACTAGGTTTAGGAAGGGATAAACCATGTTTAAGCTTAGTTAACATGTTTAGGAGGTGATTAGGGTTTGGAGAGAGTTTTGAAGGGTTAGATCAATCCAATGGAATGGATTGAGAGGCCAGGAAGGTGGTAGAAGTGGACTAGAAGAAAGTAAGAAGCTAATGTAGTTAGAACGAAGCTATTATAGCTTGTTTAAATGGTTTACAAGAGGAAAAATACAAAAGGGATGTCGTAGGAAGAAAGCTAGATAGGTCGGGCGGCGGTATATCGTCAGTTTATAGGGAGAAGCATAACTAGTGCAATATTAGTCATAATAGTGCATTGGCCAAACTACAGGTGTCTACATTTTCCCCTCTTTGAGGTGATGTAAGTTACATCACTTCGAAGAAAGTAGACAAATATAAAAGAGAAGAAAAATTTGAAGGGATAGAAGAAAAATTAATAGGATGAAGGATGCCCCCTCGAGTGTCGATAGGGTGATAGAAGAATGTGATCGATGATCGAAAAAGAAAGAAGAAAGAGGAAAGGGAAGTGAAAAGAGAAGAAGAAGATGAGAAACAAGGAAAGAGATATTGAGCTATCCACAAATCAAATGTATTCAATTTTTAAATCATCATTTTGCTTAGAGACCTCCTCATCGGTCCTTATTAAAAATGTGAGCATACAACAAAAGCGTATAGTGACATGAAAAGCCAAGATACAAAACAACTGTCTATTGCCAAAATGCCAACTCCATGCAACATACAGACATGCAATGCAATACGAGAAGTAAACAAACTCATGTAACAGGGAAAATAAGTACAGTCACACACACTTAAACCAACAACGTTCAAGAAGGTTGCACAAATATTTTGTTATCAAGCTGAAGTCCCAAATGTTCTGATAAACGACAAGGGTAAGAATGATGCCCCAAGAAATATGTACATGCAAGGGAAATGACGGAGGACGCTTGGGTCTGATGAAAAAGCAACGTGCACAACTGAAAATGAGTGCACCTGGCAACGATAGTGCTCCAAAGTATAGACAAAGTAAGCAGTGGTCTTTTGTAAATGATTGTAGATCAGGGTGATTCACAAGTCATTATTTCAAATCATGTGAAAAATGTCAGTAGGATATGGGATGAGCGCCATGTAAAAGACACATATTTCAGCCGAAAAATGAGTGGTTATTGATTTTAGTTCATTTTCAAAATTTTATATTGTTTTTTATTTTTCTGAATCAACTTTACAATTTTTTGAATTTTTTGATCGGTCAGAAGAATTCAAAAGATCAAAGATATTCTAAAAATTATGTGCGTAGGAAAATGGGGAAGGTGAGGCCAAAAGATCCAAAAGAGTATCCCCATGTAAATAAAGACAAGGTGATAATAATTATTTGTCACGACGAGAGGAAGGATAGATGACAAAGAAGAAAAGAAAATAGAGGACAACACCTGTAAGGTTCGTAAACAATTCCAGGGTTAAGAGGAAGTGTGCAGCGGGTAGCACAAAGTGCCCCAACATGTGAAAATTAATAAAATTAATTATTTTAATAATAAAATAATTATCACAAATGGGTAGAAGGTCGAATGTGTTGGCTTGAAAATTTGTTGAGTGGATAGATCTATGGACAAACGAGCCAATAGTGTGCAGGGCATAGCCCCTCTTTGAGTCAGAGTTAAACCCGGTTTATTGCTATTCTACCAGCCGGGAATCTTGTGAAAGTCTCACAATATTCTGCCTTCAGGGGTTGGGATCTCATCCCAGTAGAGGTATTTCCAACTGTAAAAGAAAGGAAATAAATGGGGTGGGGAGATAGGAAAGATCTGAAGGGAGAAAAGAAATGAATTCCAAAGTAGAAAGGTCAGAAGGTCTATGATTTGGGTTGGTAGTATACAGAGCCGAACCTACTTTGCATAGATGAATAAAGCAATACTGATGAATAAATGACAACAAAGTAGAAGTAGATTCAACAGAACAATCACACAGATCTAACATAAGAAAAGTCTGATGTAAAACACATGTATTGACCAGAGTCTAAATATTGTATTAATATTAAACACATTACAAAAATTTCAAAATATTTTCTTGCTACTTCTATTTCTTATCTAAAAAATATCCACCCTTGAATACAACAAGTATTCAAGTATATATAGAAGAAGAGAAGAAGAGAAGGAAAAAATGAACCAACCACTTAATTACAAAAATATCTTACAAAATATCTCAAAGTCATTTGTTGACTTTTGACAACTTTATGGATGACATCATCCCATGGTGCAACATGGATGATGTCATCATTTATGTCAACATAATTTAGATAATTACAAGAACAAAGTTGAGGAGAATGAAACTATTCATCGTCGTCCCGCGGCTAAAAGGGGGTATCCTACTTTTGTTGTTGCTCAGGTGACGAGATGTGGAACTGGGCACGGTATTCCATGAACTTGGTGATCATGGGTTGAAGTTGATCCTGGGAAGGATCCTTGTGTTGATCACTAATAGCCTTGCAAGTCTCCCACTCATCTATGAGCTTTTCTGGGAGTTTGGAATATTCATTTTTGTGTCTATCAGGTACCCAATGAAGTCACGATAGGCCAATAGGTTGTTGATGGATTCGGTGTTGAAAGTGACTTCTGGTCCCAGCCCTTGTAAAATGATCTCCTTGAAGATCTGAATAGTTTCATCCACCTTTCTTAAGGTGAAAGAAGGAGTGAGCAAGCCCGGAGACATTCTTAGGAAAATTTTCTCCATTTGATGCATTGCATCCAGGGCTTCCTCCTTGATCTTGTCAATCTTCTCTAGGACGAACTCCAGTTGATCGACCCGATAATCCATAGTAGAAAGGATTTTGTTGAGGGCTCTGGGGTGCCCAAAGATGCCGAACTTGACCAGATCTTCGACTGAACAGTCAAGCATTTTCTAAAAGGTCTCATGCTGCATCCTGGCATGGTCTAGCTCTTCAGAGATGGGTCCTGCTATCACCTGGAGCTCTTTGTTCGCCTGATTGATATTCTGATATAAACTGGTGAACTTGGCGATCACTCCCTCACTTTCTTTGAGGATTTGGCTCCTCCAGGTGGAAATTGCCATACCCTGCTCACCGATTTTGGCGTATTCATTAATCTTGTCCTAGCTTAGAGGCTCAGGAGTTTTGGCGGCAGTTGTAGGAGGTGCACTGCCCATTTTCTGCAAGGCATGGAGAAGATGTTTATTTTGCTCCTTTAATAGCCTCTTTTCTTCCTTTTCTTCCTGGAGATTCTTGTAAAGGGCGTCAACTGTAGATAGGGCCTCTCCTTGAAGGCTTTCTGAAGATGTCCCCATTGTGACTTGGGTCATTGTATAATCTGTTAAAGATAGATCTTTTTATCCTTTAAAGGATTGGGGTAAGCTATCTCCATTACTCTCTCTCCTGACGCGTTACGAGAGAATCGGGTTATAGGATTTTTCTTCTTGGCCCCCTTTGATGGGATGACAGAGAAGTCCATCGGTGCAATGGGAACTTTCCTCTTTTTTTGGCTCGGTGTTGAGAGATCCATGCTTTAGACTTTTGGGAGAGGAGCCGGAGATAGAAAAGGGAGCGATTGTAGTAGTAGAAGGAAAATGCGTGGAGACACTTGGAGGCGGCATTGAGAGGGGGAGGCTGAGGAAGTGCGCACGGGAGGAAGAGATAATGCGGGGAGGCGGAAGACATGGGAAAGGAAGGGAGTTGAGAGATGAGGGAAGAAATTGTGGGGGACACTCTGCGAGAGAAGAGAAGATGGATGATGAGGAAGGGGAATAGTAGAAGATGGGGAGAGGACACACCAAAGGAATGGTCGCTTGGGTCACTTGAGGAGGAAGGAGGAGAGGGAGAAGAGATAGAAGGGACCTCAATAGTTATAGTAGTGGAAACATCACGAGTGGATGTGCCCATCGAACATCCTTGGCCGCTTCTTTCTCTGGAGAAGCCAGAGTTATAACTTGTTCTTGTGCGGCGGAAGGGGGACTCTCAGGAGTCTCTTCTTGGGCAGAGCTTGACTCGCCCTCCTTGTCTTTACCTTTTCTCTTTGGTGGATGTTTCGTCGGAAGGTGCGTTTCCCAATGGAGATGTGGTGAAATCAACTCCGAGGTAGATGAGACCATTCATCCTGCACCAGTGCTCTGTTCTCTGTAGAGTTTCTTTGACCCTTTCTTCTATCGTCTGAGGCATTTTAGTTCTGTCAATGATAGCGAACGGCGATACAATCGTCTGCACCCGTATCGAGATATACCTAATCAACTTCTTGATCAGCAGTTTGATAACCTTTTGGGATGATGGCTACGCCGTACTGGATGATTTCAGCCAAGGCCAAGCGGGAATGGTCTTTCCTCCTGAGCTCAACCTCATGATATAGGTTGATATAAATATCCTCGATCTATGGAATGTGGATTGGATCGAGTTTGGCCCTGGGCAGGCAATTCCTTGGGTCGAAAGTGGGCCTTGCTAGGAATTTGTGCTTTAGATTTAGCAGCTCTAACTCTGCAAACATCTCTCATGCTTTGTGGTGAGAAAGACAAGTGTACCTACCCACTGTGAGGGGGAAAGGAGTTCCACCCTTCTTTCTCTTCAAGAACTTCTCGTGATAGGTTATGAGCTGTCTTGACAGCTCCAACAGGATCAGCTTGGGGCCGGCATATCTTGGCAATTTGGTTGGTTCCCCCAAGAAGTTGGCTGCCCTTAGATAAGTGAAGGTGGGGAATTGAGTGAACAAGGCCCCCCATTTCTCTGTTGCTGCAACAATGCTCTTGGTCATACGACCGTGAGTCATGTTTGGCCTCAAAAGGCAGACGATGCCATAGAAGAAGGCATCGTTAATCTTTGTAAACTGAGAAATATTGTTCTCCAGCTTCAGCTCTGGATAGTATTCATATATTTTTACTTGGGGCCAAACCCCACACCATATCAACGCTGGATAATCTCTTTCTGAGGCCGCAGCATAAACTACGTAGGATTTCGTGTATAACCTCCCGTTGTGGTAAGTTGTTGGAGCTTCTCGGATATAGTGATGCTTATGATCTCCGCCCTCGAAGCATTGATCGGCACATTTTGTTCATTGTCTCCGGTGTCTAAGCATCCATTTATGAAAGTAGTGGGCATCGGGAAGCCCGGATACTATTCTTAGGAATGTGATGGTATCACTGAGTTCCTCGAGAAATTGCTTGTGATGAATGACTTGTGGCCATCTGGTCACCACCTTCTTGTTTTTCGGGTATACCTCATTCATTAATTACATACACTGCGATCTTCATTATCTTCCCAAGCCTTGGTGCAATCTTCTTGGCTTATGGCCATAAAGTTCCAGTGGTGAGGAATGCCAAGAATTATTTCGAAGTGTCGAGGCTATGAGGTTGATCATGACCTTGCCTTTCTCATTACGAACACACCTTGTGTCTTTGTTGTAGCATGACTCTACTACCATCATGAACTCATTGTTCACAGCATTGACTGGGATCCCTCTAGCAAAATGCAGGACACTACCTACTAGTTTGTCCATCCACGGACTTCCTATGACCCTTCTGGTTTTGGCCCAGAAGTCTTCCATATCGATATGACCAAGTTTTGAGTCTCTTATATCCAGGTCACACTTTGCCTAGGATTCGGGCATCCTGACCCTCTCATATTTGTACTTCATTTCTTCTCTGACCTAAGCTTGGATTTACCCTTAGACTTGGTAGGTCTCTTGCTTGATGTAGACATATGTAGTTCTGAACTTAGTTGTTGATATGCAAGAAGAAGAAGCGAAACCCAACGCAGGAGAGTCATGTTAGTTGTTTGATCTCCCATTGAAGTATTGACAGAAGGAAGAGTTAGCAATTTTAAGCCATCAGGGCGCAGAGTGCATGAACACTACAGGCTATAGGGCTAAATAGTATGGCACACAGAAAAATGGTGTTACAAGGGACAAATCAGCACCAAAGGGCGCGAGGCGCATGGATACTGCACATGACATTTTTTTGTTGCAAGCGGGAGTGCGTTGGTGCCATTTATATGCGTTTTATACCGGGCGCATGTATTTTTCATGTTGCATAGGGACAGGATGCGCCAAAGGCGCATATATTTTTCATGTTACATGGGGATTTGGTGCGCTAAAGGCGTGCAAGTTTAGCATGTGTAACATAGATTTCAGGTGTGAAAAAGGGGAACCTGGTGTAGTGCATGGGAGGTCTGCATGACATGATGTTGCTTTGTAATAGGGGATGCACCTATGCCGCTAACATTTTATACTTGGCACAAGCACAGTTGGCGTTGCATGGATGCAGGGTGCACCGAAGGTGCAATTTTTTACAATGTTACACATGTGTTTGGTGCGCCAAGAGGGCACAGGGTTAGTCGGTGTTGCAAGCAAGGAAAGTGCGCTTTGAGGGCGCAACTATTTTTTATGCAGCAAGCATGGTGGATGCGCTGTTGGCGCGACTGTACCTCATGTTGCAAGGGCGGTGATTGCGCCAAAGGGTAAAAATGTAGTTTATCAATTTTTAAGCCTCTTCTTTCTCTGTGGGGTTTGAATGGGTGTTAAGCCTCTTCTGCAGGGTTCCTGCGGATAGAGAAGGGGGTACAACAAAAAGACCCAAGTGCTTTGAGGCAAGGCTCTCTTTACCAGCAGATCTGGAAAGAGGAGGGAGAGCATGGGAGAAAGACAGCCAGGGCAGCAAAGGAGGGTTTTGACAAATCTATGCAACCTACTACACAAACAAACAATAACCAGCAAAAATACAGGGGGAAAAGACCACCTACCTAGAATATATAACGTGATAAGCGAAGCAGGGTCCACGAACATGACACGAGGGCGAGCGGGCATGCGATAGGTGCAAAAGAATAAAAAGAAACAA
Source organism: Taxus wallichiana var. yunnanensis (assembly GCA_018340775.1). Lineage (NCBI taxonomy): Eukaryota > Viridiplantae > Streptophyta > Pinopsida > Cupressales > Taxaceae > Taxus > Taxus wallichiana. The sequence goes on along the minus strand of CM031244.1, from coordinate 367,270,289 downwards.
TAACGTGTTTTCTGAATGGTGATAATGACAGGGTGGATGTGCCTATATATAGGCAAAGGTGTAATAAATGCGCCAACCACTTTTTGAAGTGGCGCATCAAAACACCTATCGACATTGCAAAACTTGTGCCCTGTGGCACACCAAGATGTGTGTTAACACGTTGTTATGTGCACCTTTAGCGCACCAAAAGTGTTGTCAACACGGAAATACGTGCGCCCTTGGCACACCAAAACGTGGTGCAACAAAAATATTGTTGACACGAAGGTGCATGCGCCTTGGCGCATGCAAGAAAGGCATGCAACATGGTGAGGTGCACCAAAATGTGTGTCGACACACCAAAGGGTGTGCCAAAGGAAATGAAGGGGGCAGATTTACCCTGTGTTGCACAGACAAAAGGTGCGCCCAACCAAAAAAGACCAAAAATGGCTAAGTTCGGAAAACTAGATTTCCCAAGAAAGGATTTTGCAATGTTCCGAACGCAGAGGGGTCCCTGACGAGGGACAAAACAAAATTTTCATGGGTTACCCGTGAAATTTCCCTTGCCAATTTTATGGGATAACGAATGATCATGGTAGAGAAAAACATGCCCTAGGGGCATCACGACAAGTTAATATACCCACTCGGGGAGTAAAAATAATCACGATCAGTTCATTTTTACCAGAGCCCTTACAAATTTTTACCACGAGATACCAGTGAGAGAGCTTGGAGCATGATGCGAGGTTACCGATGAGGCGAGGCGAGCGATTGAATCTAGGAGTACCAGCGAGACCCCGCGGATGGACCCTTCGTGAGTGGTCTATCCTTTCCTTTTTAAATTATGCATTTATTGCATTTTAGGTCGTTTCTAGGGTAGGTAGGTGGGCAAAAAACATGTGCACGTGCACATGTGTCGAAAATATGGGTGCAGCGCGCAGCGTATGCATATAAAAGTAGAGACGCATGGGTGTATGCGTCAAAAATGTGTGCGCACATGCATAGTTGTCTAAAGGGTGGAAAACTTGGACGTACGTGTGCGTCGAACCTAAGCAGCGTAGGCGTTGGGGAAATTTTGGAATTTTAGTGGGAACGGATGTGCACACACGTGCGTATGTAGGAGGGACACATAGGCATCACACTGGGTGCATTGGCATCCTATGTGGCATACACTAGAAAAAGTGAAAAGGTAAGGGGCATGTACGCATCGGTTAGGGTGCGTAGGTGTCAAGGAAGGCGCATGCACGTCGAAAAGGAGTGCGTATGCGACAAGAAGAAAATGAGACATACCTATAGCAATAAAATAGCAAAGTGTAGAGGAGAAAAATTAGAAGAACTTAAAAGAAAAAGGGAAATTAGTAAGTTTAAAGGACTCAGCAAACCATTTTTCCTTAGAAAGATAACTAGAAGTTAGATAAGTGCCTAACACTTTTTTTTTATCTTGCAGTGTAGATTATCCGTAATTCAAATATGGGAGAGATACGGCCACCTGGAGATGATAGAGGTGCAGTTCAAGGATGGAGATAGGGGGATATTAGATATCCTCCTTTATGTCACAGGGTTAGCCTACGTGGCTGACATGCCCCAGATCACATTGGACCACGGCCTTCTTACGGCCATAATAGAGAGATGGCACAGTGAGAGCCAGTGCTTTCAGCTACCTATAGGGGAGATTACCATCACATTGGAGGATGTCGGCACATCATGTGCATTCCTATCGTTGGTCAACCCATTCAGTATGTGAGTGACAGAGTAGCATTAGATGGATGCATAGCACGTTGTGTTCGAGTCCCAGCGATACCTCATCGCGGGATGATGGTGAGATTGTCACGCTGCATTGATGACCTTTCTCTAGATTGGGTCATAGTTTATATGATGGCCTTTGTCAGTGGAGTTTTACTCCTTGACAAGACCAGTTCGTCATTCCCTCTTGCACTACTTGAGTTATACTTGGATTGATACAGGGAGAGACTTATTGTTGGCGTCAGTGCATTCTGGCACATCTTTACTGGGATCTTCATCTTATTACTTACTATCGTCAGAATATGGTAGGTCCATCCAAAATCCTCATGATATGGGCCTAGGATCACATTGCTATCGGGCGCCCTTTAGGTGCTCTGAGAGTTTGGGCTCTAGAGGAGCCATCTACTATGGGTTGGGTCCCCATTGGGGACGATGTTTGGCCCTACAAGGGTGATCCTTATCCTTATCATCGAGAGCTCGATGACCTACAGCAGGTGGCTGTGGTATGGAGGCCATACCATCATTTCTAGTGGCCCGAGGATGCCCGAGAGCTATCTATAGCCAGAGTAGATCATTTTATCATGGGCGATGCAGCTATATGCGGGAGTTTTACAGAGTTGATAGGTGTTAGTGACAGTTTGGCACCACACAGGATGTTCGGGGCCTGATATGTGGTACACATGGAGGGCATGCGAGTATTTTGACATGGGGCCATAGATAGCCTTTGATAGAGCCTAGGCCAGTTTTACACAGGTGGTACCCGTTGCATGGGTACCCTTGAGGTAGGTTCAAGATCCAGGGTGCACAGTAGTCTGAGACTCTGGTACCATGGCGTGATTCCACACAGGCTGACCATTCCGAGGGTAGCATATGAGGTAGGCGTGAGGCCTCCCTAATGGGGCCACCTAGTGATGATGATGGTGCCAGAGGTGATACTGATGATGATGATTCAGATGACGAGGGTGGCCCCAATGCACAGCATCGAGTTAGAGGTAGGGCTCCACAGCCATAGGTACAGGGTCCTAGGCCTATACCTAGATAGGTACACCAGCCCCAGCTGGTCCATTGCCTCTAGTAGGCATTCCAGTGGGCATATATGTGCCTTTACAATAGGTTCTACCACAACAGGGTCCACCTCCTTAGGCTCCAGGGGTGGTGATGGATAGTTAGCCGCATTATATCGCGGTTATAAGTGTGATAGTGGTACAACTTCAAGTGGCCAAAAAGAGAGATCATGATAGAGCACGAGTCCAAGTATTGGCTGTGGAGAGAGACCGAGGCAGGTCTTAGTCACAGGATAGTGGTAGGGCCGAGATCACACGATTGGCAATGCGGGCGTTCGATTAGTTGGTGCCTTGGGAAAGGCACAAAGCCAGTTACATAGTGTCATGGTTTAGTATGACCAGGTGTAGGCCGAAGGACACACTTATATGATGGAGAGGATGAGGCACGAGTGGAGTTCTGACGAGTCTCACACTAGAGAGAGATCGATCGAGAGGCCGTTCTTTGTTAGGCGGCCGATCTTGATAGAGGTCGATTGACAGTGAGCGTGATACCGCCCTACATACGAGACTTGGCCACAAGTGATGAGGATTTGATACGTTACACTATCAGGCCCACAGGCGAGGCTCTTTATTATAGGGCTGCTTACTTTCGAGTAGTTCCAGCATGAGTGAGTGACACCTTATGCCCAGCTTGATGTGAGATGCATAGGCTCCGAGATCACGGAGGTTGACTAGGTCAATCTGACAGACCCAGCCACATAGCCGAGTACATAGCAGAGGGCTACACAGGGCCCCTCGCGGTTGGCGGGTTCTTCAGGGCAAGCCCATCACAACCTCCACTATTCCATCCTCCAGGACATGGTCCCAGTAGCCCCGGTGAGGGTGAGACTTGCGGTTGAGTCTCCTACTCATGCCATGATATGTATGTATGTATTCATTGTATACGCCTCTTATGAAGGCTAATTTTGACTATGTATAGATTCTTTACATTCTTTCACGATGCCTCTAGATGAAGGCCCGATTTTGATCGATGTATGTGCTTTTGATGTATCACCACGCCTCTGTATGCCGGCTTAGTATCTGATCCATGCCCCTTTTATATGGTAGATGGACGAGCATTTTGTATATACTGGACTGCGGCCTTGAGAGTTTTTAGTATACATGTACCATATGGACATTATCTTGTATATCATTATTTTGATGACACATTGTATCGATGATGTTTTATTTTGAGCACTGACATGGATAGTTTTACATGTATATATATGGACATTTAATTCTTTGTATATTCTGTCATGTATATATATTGTCATGATAATTATGCTTTATGGATGTTCATGTATGTGGCATACTTTCGGATGTAGAGATGTATATGTTTTCCTTATTTCATATTTGATGATGTATCGTAGATGGTAACACATGTTTTCAGATTCATGAGTTATTTATGAGTTTGTATGCTAGCACTTGGGATGATACTAGATGATATTGGTGTGGGGGGATAGATTAGTGATTATACACAACCCCTTTTGCCCCTACTTGATGATACGATATGTGATGATTAGGTCAGCATACATGCATGATGTAATACTTAGCATTTTATTTATATATGATGTATAGATGATGTTAGATGTGATGAAATGATAAATGATATATGTGATAACAAACAATTGTGCTAAACAAACATGCAAGCAAAAGTTAACAAAACTAAACAAATATACACATGCAACACAATGCAATGCAACTAAAATGAATATTAATCTAACATTCTAATCTAAGCAAGTAAAAATGAGTTCCAATAGATGTATATAGAAATCAAAGAAACATACAATAATTATTTACAAGCATAAAAGTCCTAACAATGAATGCGGTCTGAACACATAATTAAACCTGACAAGATCTAATATAATGTAAGCAAAGAATCACTCAAAGAACAAACAACACAACAAGATAAGTACATCAAAACTATATAAACCAACAACTAAAAGCAATCTAACTACCACTTTGTTTTTGCGGGACAACATTGACATATTTTCTAATGTTTTTGAATTTATCATGAAGGATAAGTTTTTTAGGCTTTTTCTAAATGTTTAGGATTTTGTGTACCCTTTTCAAATGTTTTTGTATTTTCAAGGTCATGTTCTGAAAGCAATGTTCAAGCTTTGAAAGAAACGTGGAATGCCCCCAACATGATGTGGGAATATACAAAGGGTCAAATGCCACGTGTTAATGTACAATGAAGTGGAATGTGAATGTGCCCCCAATGCAATGTGGGAATATACAAATAGGCCACATCCATCACACAGATATAGCGTAAGTAAACCAGATCACAGGTCCTATAAGGGAGCTTGAGGTCGATTCCTAGACCTAGCCAGGGTACTGCAGATTTTAGCAAGTGGCAAGAGTTACCCATCTTGTCGCAAGAGTGACTTGTGTACGAGAAACCTTCCTTGAGCACCAGAAACTAGTTTTCACAAAAGGACATGCCCACTATGCCACAATTGTGTGGTTTTCACACAAGGATGACCTATTTTTTCTTTACTTTTTCTCAATTTTTCAATTTTTTTTTTGCTTGTTTTTTTTTTTGGTTTTCTACTTTTTAGTTTCTTATCTCAATATTCTAGCCATGCCTAATCATAAAAACACTTGAGGTGAATGGCAAGTCTATATGCCCCCGATCCATATTTAGTGGTCACCACATAAGGACCAAGCCAATTAGCCTCAAATTTACCTTTCTTTTCCATGTATTTGGTGGTATTCTTATGATGTTATTTTAGTACAAGATCACCTACATCAAATTCCCTACGAATGATGCATTTGTTGTATCCTCTGGATACTCTATTTTGATATACTTTAAGGTGATTAAGCGCTCTGATACGCCATTCATCTAACAGTTCCAACTCTGCCAGTGAGCAACTTTGTAGTCTTCATCTTTGTCGAGGTAGTCCCAGAGAGATATTCTCAGGGAGGGAAGCTCCACTTCCAAAGGTATGATGGCTTTAGTGCCATAGACAAGTGAATATGGGGTCACACCAGTAGGGGTGCGGATGGAGGTTCGATAAGCCCAGAGGGCGGGATGGATTTGCAAGTGCCAATTACGACCATTTTTACTAACCATTTTCTCCATAATGCACACAAGAGTTTCTTTTGTAGACTCTGCTTGCCCATTACCTTGAGGGTAATAGGGGTGGACCATTTAAGTTGGATATGAAAGCGTTGACACAAGGTTTTTACCATTTTGTTTTTGAAATATTTATCATTGTCAGTGATAATGGCTGAGGGGATACCATAACAGCATATAAGATGGTTCATGATAAACTTGGATATTTGCGCACCGGTAACATAGGTAAGAGGAACATGCCTCCACCCATTTAGTGAAATATTCGGTTGTAGTTATGATGTGAGTATGACCATCTGATGAAGAAGGGTGGAGCTTCCCTATGAGATCTAAACCCCACTTTGAAAAAGGCCAAGGCATTGTAATAGGCTGCAAAGCCTGTGCTGGTACATGTATGAGATTACCGTACTTTTGACAAAGTTCACATTTCTTCACAAAGTTGTAGCAATCAGATTCCATGGTAGGCCAATAGTAGCCTACTCTCAACAGTTTCTTAGCTAGCACCATGCCACTAGTGTGTGCCCCGCAGATACCACTATGTACCTCTTTAATCACATGAACCGAATCAGTAACATTTAGATAGCGAAGCAAGTTCCCATCGTAGCCACAATGATAAAGAGTGCCTCCTAGGAGGGTATAACGGGCAATGCGGTGGATAAGGGATTTTTTCTCTGAATGGGTAATGTCAGGTGGGAAGGTTCCATCTTGTAGGTATTGGTAAATAGGGTCATACCATGGGGATAGGGGACCAACAAATTCACATGCTAAACAAGATTCAGGCATATCATATGCCGGCATCTATAAGTGTTCCACAAAGAAAGGCATCTTACTCTCTTCAGTGGGATGCACAAGAGAGAGCCGATGGTAGCCATGGCATCCACAAATCTATTATGAGATCTAGGTTTTTGTTTAAATATGACCTGTGAAAAATATTCCTTCAGGGTTTCAACCATCTTCTTATAGGGAATAATTTTTTCATCTTTAACCTTGTATTCAACATTGACCTGCTTAATGATGAGCTTAGAATCTCCAACAACTCATAGTTATTTAATGTTCCAAGTGATAGCTAGCGTGAGAGGCGATGTGAGTGCATCATAATCTGTAATGTTATTGGTACAAGGAAACCCCAACCAAAATGCCCTTGGTATTATATCTCCTATGGGAGTAATTAGCACCACTCCTGCTCCCGATCCATGAAAAGTAAATGATCCATCAAAATGGACTGTCATTCTACGATTCTTTGATATACATCACAGATGCGTCTGGGAGATCCAGACACAAAGGCTCTGTCCTTGGTAAAGGAACTTTTGTCAACTAATATACTAATACCCATCCTTTTAAGGACATCGATATACAAACTCTATCTCAAATTCACTCAAAAGAATGATCCAATTAGTCATTCGGCTGTTAAGGCGGGTTTGGATAAGAGAGGTACTTAAGAGGGTCAACCTTGGAAATAAGTTTAGTTTTATTGTTAAGGAGGTAATGGCATAGTTTTGAAATGTAAATACGACTACCAAGAAGGCATTTTCAATATGCAAATAGTTCAATTCATAGGCAATCGTGTATGACTAAGGTAATAAATAGCTCTCTCCTTATTGTCAAGGTCATATTGGGCAAGCAGACACCAATAGTGAATTGGGTAGCAGAAATATATAAAAGGAGAGGCTCTCCAGGAGTAGGGGGCATCAGCACAGGTGGATTTACAAGGTACTATTTGAGCAAAGAAAATTCCTTCTGACATTCGGGCCCCACTTGAAAGCAACATCTTTCTTCAAAAGATGTGTAAACGGATGACATTTATCTGCAAGCTGAGAAATAAAATGGTGAATAGCCTAGATCTTTCCTTATAGACTTCTGAGTTGTTTAAGAGTGGTGGGTGGAGGCATGTTTGTAATAGCAGTGACCTTGGTGGGGTCCACTTCTATCCCTCTCGTGATACTATAAATCCCAAGAGTTTTCCTGATAATACACCGAAGACACACTTCTTAGGATTAAGACGAACCTTGTAGTCCCTGAGGCACTGAAAGATACATCTAAGCACTTTTGGGTGCTCTTCTCTGCTCTTTGATTTAGCTAATATGTCATCCACATAGTCCTCCATAATATCATTCATCATATCATGAAAAATGACAGTCATAGCACGCTGATAAGTAGCCCCGGCATTTTTGAGTCTAAATGGCATGACTTTGTAACAAAAGGTTCCCCATGGAGTGATGAAGGCAGTTTTGTGTTGATCCTCTTCTACAATCCTTATCTGATTATACCTCGAGAAGCCATCCATTAAGGATAGCATCTCATAGCCAGCAGTAGAGTCTATGATCATATCTATGTTTGGCAAAGGAAAATCATCTTTAGGACATGCTTTATTGATGTCATGGAATTTGGCATGCACCTAATGCCAACGGGTTTCTTTTGTACTGGAACTATATTGGAGATCCAATCTGAGTAATCAATAGGTTTGATAAAATCTGCAGCCAAGAGTTTCTCCAATTCTTCTTTGACAAGAAGTGCAACTGTAGGATGCATCTTCCTCAATTTTTGTTTAATGGGCTTGGCATCTGGGTGCACAACAAGGTTGTGCACAACTAGTGTTGGATCCAAGCTAGGCATATCTGAATATGTCCATGCAAAAATATCAACATATTCTCTTAAGAGTTCCACAAAGGTTTTTGTTCTTGAGCTGAGAGCGAAGCCCCCAACTTGATCATCCTGGGTAAATCCTTTGAACCAATGTTAACACTGATGGTTTCCTCAATGAGCATCTTAGATGTGTCCTCCATTCTAGTAGGATCAGGAGGGAGGGTGAGATCAACTTCCGAGGTAGTTTTTATCATATTCAAATGGATAAGTCATTTTATCCCCGCTTTTCATTTTGTTCTTCTATAAGTGTCTCAAAGAGTTTTTCACTTTGTGATATTTCCATTTACACTTTGTTCTAGGATGCTCAAGTATTTTTACTTTTACTCACAACATTCTTACCAAAGTGGCCACACATCTCTGCTTCTTCTCTGAAGTATGCACATGTGTTTAACTGAATTTGGAATCCTTTCTTGTGGTCCCCAGCAGTAAGAAAATCCCTGAGTCCCATGAATTCCATGAATGCTTCATCATCCTCGAAGATATCAAGTGGTACATAAAGTTGTTGGTCCCAATCTATAAGTTCAGGATAAACTAAGGTGACTTGATAGTCGGTTGAAGGGATTGATTCAGATAGGGTAAGGATGGCTGACTCTCGGAATACATTCGTGGAAGCCAAATATTCGTAGAGGCTACATTAGGAACTTGCATCGCTATCCGCATTATACGAAATGTCCTCGCACTCAGAAAAGGTAGCATCAACCTCAATGGGTTGAGCATCCTGGGATTTTAACCCAAGACCATGCTTTTCATATTTGAAATGGCGAGTAGGAATAGGTTCTAGATGGCCTTGTGCGTTGGCTCCACATCCGTATCCTTTATAACCCATGACAAACATCATGCGGTGTCCTTTAATATACTGAGGTGCTTGATGGCATGAGGCCATGGTTCCTTCTGGAACCTTACTAATGGGATCCTCTAACATATTTTCTTCGGACAGGAGGCCACTATGAACAAATTTATCTAATGGTTTTGAACATGGTTCTCATGTACTTTTGAACTAAAAATAGGGCTTACCCTATGTCCTAGGTGACACTGATAAGTCTAAAATCAATAATGCTTGTTCAAGAGTAAATGGCTCTCCGGGCCATATTTTGCTGATGTAGCTTCCCAAGATGCAAAAGGATTGACCAAAGAAGGGAAGTCATGATTATAAGGTGTGAGTGATTTTGAGTCCAACCGATTCTTCATAGCTTCCATCTTAAGAGGGATGACAACAACTGCGGAAGGGCACTCATAGGCTACACAAGAGAAACTATGCAACACCCGACAGTGAGTGAATAGCTCGGGATCTCCTGAGATAGTGTCTATATGTCCTTTATGGCACAACTTGATACACTGATGAAATGTTGAAGGAATAGCCTATATGGCATGAATCCATGGACGCCCCAAGAGCATGTTATATGGGAGATATAAATCTAGGACGTGGAAGGTCGTATCATGACATGTTGGACCTACTTCCATGGGCACTACAATAGTACCTATGGATTCTCTCTCCTCATTATCATACACTTTGTGATGGTGATGGTCTTAGCTCCCGAGATCCATTTCTAAAATGCCTAGTGACTAACCACCTTCAATGTGCATATGTTTAGACTAGATCCCCCGTCCACAAGCACTCTTTTAATCTTACGATGGGTAACTACCACTTCTAAATATAGAGGTAATTTATGCTTAGGGTTGTTACATGGGATAGCATTGTGATAAAAAGTGATATGCTTAGTGGGTTCAAGATGGGTGATCATAGCTTGTAAGCACGCAGGATCTACTTGATGAGAGACTCAAATTCTCAGTAATGTTTTGTACAATATATCCTTGTTAGCAGTAGAGATTTTAAGAAGGTATAAAATGGATATTTTAGCTGGTGTTTTCTATAGCTGATCTAGTAAATTATATTGGCTTTGGGTAGCTGGTATTGGATCAGGTATGATTAAGTGAGTGTGTCACGTTCAACCTGAACAACGTTTTTGAGAATTCAGATTGTGTTTACTCATTCATCGATGAATGGATGCAACCTATAAGGGAGTCGAATGGACTGTCATCACTAGGGTAAACATATGTAGTAGTACGATAGTCATTAGAGGCTTTCCCATGATCTGGTTTCCTTTTCTTTTTATCCACATGGTTGGGAAAAGGTTCTTTGTATATGCCCATTTTTTCATTAGGACCACCTTACTGAATCGGGGAGGTGATTCTACAACAATCTTTCCCTCTTCAATGAGGTCTTGTATGAAGTGTCTTAACCATAGAAATCTATCTGTTTTGTGTCCTTTGACATGATGGAAGTCACAGTATTCATGGTCTTTATACCAACTAGGTTTTGGAGCATTTTCTGGGAATGGTACTGTGGTACTTGGATACTCTACCATTTTAGCATCATCTAATTGTTTTAATATAGTAGTCAGGGATTTGCTCAATGTTGTGAACGTACATTTTGTAGGTGCTTTGGGATGAGGTCCTTGTAAAAGCTTCAAAAGTGGACCTGTCTGCACAGCTTGGACCCTTTTGGAGTCAGTAATTCCATCATCGACGACATGCTTGTTCTTATTAAAGAACTTAGGTTTTTCTACAGGTTTGGTCTCATGTTTGTTTTTGACAAAGGGTTTAAGTGTTCCTTTGGTAATAAGATCCTTTTCAATTTTTCTACCTTTCTCTATAACTTCCTTGAAGTTAGATCCACAATTCATATGAAGATGGAAGGCTATCTCTCGAGTTTAAATTAGGAGCAAAACTACTCTCTAATTGTTTTGCGAGGTAAAGAAAAAGGGAAGCAACTAGCCGGCGCTCTCCATTGTTGTAAGAAACCCGCGAAGGTCTCATTAGGTTTTTTCTTTGCATTGCAAAGGTCATTCATTGTGACATCATTTTCAATATTGAAAGACTAGTGCCACACAAATTTTTCTGCTAGTGTCGGCCACGTGGTTATAGATCCTTTAGGTATGCTACAGAACCATTCAATCGCCAAAGCTCCCAAACTAAGGGGAAAGAGTCGTATTATAAAGTTATCATTGTAGGTGACCTCTTGACAAGCCATGTAAAATTCTTTGACATGATTGCAGGGATCACCTTTTCCTTTGTACTTGTCGAGCTTTGGGATAGTGAAATGTTTAGGAAAGGGCTGCAATAGCATGTATTTATCGAAGGGATAAGGACATAGTTCTTCGTAGAGATACTTTTTGTTTTGGCCTATGTTTCCCTATTGTAATGTTGTGAGCGTATCTTTCATAAATTTCAATTCATCCTGAATGAGTTGCTCCTTAGTAGGCAATATTGAGTTTTGATCCTGAGTTTCTTTAAAGGTATAGTCTGTATGTGGATCAAATTGAAACTCGTTAAGTTTATTTTTGTCTTTTTCCTTACCTATGTTTCTTTTTGAAGTGCCTAGGTTTGCTAATTTCTGACTCAACTTCAAGATCTGTTTTTGGAGGATCTCCTCCTCAACTAGGGAATCCTCTTCTTCATCAAATTTCGGAGGAGGAGGCCATACGTGTAGTCTTTACTTTACGTGAAGCCTTAAAGTGAGGTTTATGTGATGTTTCACCTTCGACAGTGGCCTTATGTTGCCCAGAAGTGGATGCATATCCCACATCGAAAGGATTATTTGTGTCTAAGATGAATCTTTGCTCTCCTAAGTTAGGGTCAACGACCTTTGTTTCTTCTTCACGCTCGTGTGGAATTTTAGCTCCTAACACAAGGACTCTTGTGAGTACTTTATCTTTGTTATAATATAAGAGCTCGTCAAATCTGTTTAGGTATAACATTTGTTGTTCTCCCAAAGAATCAATCTTCTCCACTATGATCTATTAATGTTTCCATATCTTTTACTTGAGAGAAGAGCGGTCCTAAATTGTTCCCACTAAAGGGAAATCGAAATCATCAAAATAATTAGCTCCTGCATTAAGCTCATTCGATTTTTTTGCCATTTTTAAAAGTCTAGGCATTACCAGCTGATACTCAGATGCAACACTATGTTTACTAGTTTTCAAAGGATACTGATATGGACAGATGAAAATTTATCACTCACCTAAGTTGTGTTACGTCAATTCTATACTTAAAAGACCAAGATGAGTGATAATTTTGTACCATATATGTGGGCGAGAGTCGAAATATAACAAGGCTTGAATATCAACACAATACTGAAAAATTCCTCCAACAAGGTATACCTAGAACTGACTCAAGTACGAACAACAAGACAAGTGTATTGAAAATCAAGTCACAATTAGATACAACGTAACAACACTATCAAGATATCTCAACCAAGCAAGCAAGGCGTCAATATCAAGACAACATCATGATGATATATATAATGCATTATCAACACTCGTAAAAAAACCTAGATGATGTCAGAACTAAAATCAAGTAGAAGGTATAACAAGAAGTCATTATGATGATGCAGTAGTGTAACCATGCAATAGATGGATTTATACTAGGTTCCCAAAGAATGGGGGACGTAATGTAAATACCAATACTCTGAATGACCGGACTAGGGGAGAGACAAAATGACAAAACCGACCCGTAACAATGACGAAGATCCTATAATCAAGATTGTAGGACTGTCAAAGATGTGAAAATGTACCCGCCTACTTTAGTCATTTAACACCCCAGCTGCAAACATGGATGAGTGTAAACGTACAAAAATTAGCTAGCACTATCTTTGACACGACACACAAAGTATGCCTCTGTTTGACTTCCAACATGGAAAGTATGAATGCATGGGTGTAGATTAAGAATATGTGAAAATAGACTTAGTTTTACTTGGGTAGATTTTCACCTCATTAAAACATGAGAAGGAAGCTAAGCTAAGTAATATGTTTTTCTAGATTCATGATGAAAGACACTCAGATCAAACTTGGGATGAGTTCATTACCATGTTCGAAAAACATGATGCTGAATCCAAACAAGTTATCACTTTGTGATGGTGAAACGACGCGCATGGACTAGTAAAGTTGGCCTCCAGACAAAATGGCTTTCCTAATAGGTTCTCTCAACTAGGTGTTACAAAAATTATCCACGAGCGAGACGATTTACCCAAACAGTCCCGACTATCTTGGGAGTATCTCAACTTTGCTTCCTTTAAGTACAGTGGGTAGTGAATGTGTCCATCATGTACTTTTAAGAATCACGTAGGGATAACTTGTAACTCTAACTCACAAGGCATACTATTCAAGTGGGTAAGTGAGGTTCTTCCCATTTCATCCACGAGGTTACTCAGCGGTGGACTACTTTGGGGTTCCTGGAACCACCCCCATTGTTATAGCTTAAGGCATTATGCCAAAGGGATTATGTTCCAGTTAAGCAGAGAGGGACTTACCCTTTTCTGAAATCTATAATAGAGTGTGTTGAATATGGTGTGTTTTTTATCTTTTTTAATCTTAATGTGGTTTCAAAAGTGGCACACTATTTGGCAATCTGCAAACACATGTGTATTAGAAGTTTTCGTTTCATTTTTAGCACCTTTCTTTGACCAACATTAGGTCATGTAGATAACAAGTTGGTTAGTAGTTTTCTCATTTTCTGATTGAGGTAAAAGAGAACTCACACTTGCTTTTGATTCCTAAGATCACCCGAAAGCATGAAGGAAGAGCATACGCAAAGTGGGAATCCTACTAAAAGCACATAAAAATGTTACTTTATCCTTTAAAAAGAGCAAGTTTTTAACATGTAAAATATATTTTGTGTAAGTGTTTTGATCTCCAAGATCACTTTGGAAAGCACGAGGAGAGAGCATACACACCTTTCACAAATCCTCATTTAAGCTAAGGAATGAAAAACACGTAATCATGCAAACTAAAATTTTAAAGAGTTAGCCCCATTTTTAAACCTGTTAATTTTTAGAAACCTGCATCAAAATGTTAGAGAAACAGTTAGAACAGAATGTAAGAAATTTTTATTTTGACAGTAACACTTGTGCTCCTAAACCAACATGTACGCTCCCCCGACCAACGGGTACACACCTTTATCAACACCTACACGGGTCTACTAAAATCAAAATAGTGCTTTGACACCTACATGCCCTAATCTAATAGGTACACTAGGGTTCTAATGTGAATGCACTCCTACAGATGGATACATGGCCCAAGCAAAAATAAAAGCGTAAAATTTTACACAGAGATATTAATTACAGACACATCCAGAGAGATGCAGGACATAGATAAACCAATGGAAATGCGGATGCATCCTGTAGAGATTTTTTTCAAAAACACAGAGGACATTCTAGCAGTGCGTGACCTTTTTGATGGAGACATGCATATGTCAATGTGTAAGTGCCACCCTAAAACACCTACGCGTGCTCTATGAAAAACCTACAAAAACAGATATTTTCAAAATTTTAAAAGCAAATAGTTTTTTTGTTTGTCAAAGCTTCCTATTTCTATGTTAAACCCACAAATGCATATAAATAGAGCTCATTAATCCAAGGTTTAAAACAAAAATGAAGAATTTAACAAGTGATTTACAAAAACTTGAAAAATGACTTTGAAGAACTCAAAGGACCTCCATTAATGGAGGATGGACATAAGTGTCCCACCGGGCATGCCAAATGTGTTCAAAGAAAATTTTTTGGAAGCCATGGATTTGGGGTAAGAATTCCTAAATAATCCCCAAATGCTCCAAGAAACAACTCATTGGACCATCGATAATAAATAAGCAAGATTTTCTAACTAGCATACATTATGAAGTAAACACTCAAACTTAAGCTAATTAAAACTATCTCTATTCTTTGAAAGCTTAAAATAATGAACCTAGTAAGCCCTAAGCAATCATTTTTAGTGATTAAGAGAAAGAGATCTCCCCATTATAGGCCTTTAAGCCAATGGATCTTCTCCTTTACTCTATAAAATGGATTAGCAATGCAAGAGATGAAGTAAATAGCTCAATATCTAAACTAGAAATGAAATCTAGAACCTAGATGCAAAATACTATAATCTATGCTTAGGAAGAAGGGAGGAATTCTTGAAAATGAGAAAGGGGGTCTAGCCCTATATATAGTTTTTCATTTGGGAGAATGGAAAACTTGGGTGCATGTGGGAAAAACACCAAATTCAAAAAACCAATTTTAGCAAGTCAAAACTTACTTTGACTAGGTTTAGGAAGGGATAAACCATGTTTAAGAGGTGATTAGGGTTCGGAGAGAGTTTTGAAGGGTTAGATCAATCCAATGGAATGGATTGAGAGGCCGAGAAGGTGGTAGAAGTGGACTAAAAGAAATTAAGAAGCTAATGTACTTATAACGAAGCTATTATAACTTGTTTAAATGGTTCACAAGAGAAAACCGACAAAAGAGATGTCGTAGGAAGAAATTAGATAGGTCAAACTGGCGGTTTATCATCGGTTTGCAAGGAGAAGCATAACTAGTGTAATATTAGTCGTAATAGTGCATTGGCCAAACTACCGGTGTTTACAGGTGTGACTTCGTCCCCTCGGTGTGATCTCCTCATTCCTTTGTGTTCTCTTGAATCCAAAAAGTGTGTATATGATAGCATCAATGTGAGAATAAGGTACTTGAACAATGGAAGATTTAGATATATACCAAATAAAATGTGAGTAAGAGAGGGATAGTGCAAGTGAACAGATCTTGACTATGTAATTCCTAGCGGGATTTATTGCGAGAATACAACACAAATACGCCGAGAGTTCTAGAAACTATCTTTTGTGACTAAACAAAACCTGTAACTCTAAATGGATTCCAACCTAAGAATGAAACTACCTTATTCTAGACTGACTTGCATGGAACAACAATGAAGCAAGATTGAAACAAGAAGATCAAATGACCTCTAAATAGCAAAGGAAGACTAACAATGGATGCAAAACATGAAATTATTGGAATTCTAAGCAAGAAAGTAAAAAGACCGAATGATTAATTATAGAAGGAGAGGGGCCATTTGTTTGAAAACAAGTTGGCTATTTATAGCAAATGAATTCACTAGAAGTTAACTTAGAATGGAACTCTTTTACCATTAAATAAAGTGAAAACACTATTTACAAAGTGCAGCCAAAACATAAATGAAAATAAAAGTGGCTAAAAATGTGGATATAAATTTGAATTTTATGTTTGAAGCGATCGTCGGAACTTTCTAGAAAACACACACTTGGCGAGATTTTACGGATCCCGAGCACCTTGTGAGGAGATCGTTATCACCGAATCATAACACCCTTATGTTTTCAATAGTTTATATACTTGAACTCACGGTGTGATTGGATAACATGGGTACTATCTCCAAGTTGTGGACTTGCTAATTGAGATAGACCTCCGAGAGAAAGCCTTGGTTCTTGCTCCTAAACTACACCGCCACATCTACTCTAATGCGGGTAAACTAAATATTCTAATCTAAATTTCCAAGGGACCAAGGAGAGGGAATGCATAAAATGAAATCCTACACTAAAGCGGTGATACACCGAAAAGGAGGCGTGAGAGTAGTCTTCCAA
Source organism: Taxus wallichiana var. yunnanensis (assembly GCA_018340775.1). NCBI lineage: Eukaryota > Viridiplantae > Streptophyta > Pinopsida > Cupressales > Taxaceae > Taxus > Taxus wallichiana. Next base: position 367,253,390 of record CM031244.1, on the reverse strand, counting down.
TGTGTGAGATATAGAAGCAAAGTGTACACTAGAAGGGGCGATGTTGGTTCTCCATAATCTAGCAAAATGCATTCACAACAACATTTAAAACATACACAATGATAATGGAGCCCTGCAAGAACATAAAAATAAACACAATATTCTTGTAATCAAGGTTGAAGGGGCAATAAGAATGCAAGAAAAACACAGTAGGGGAAGATGCATCCACAAACTTATATTTTATTGCTTCCTGATATGCACAGTTCAATCGGTTACAAGATAAGGGCTTGGATGACCATGTAAGGAGTCCACAATAGGGGCCTATAGGACATTGGCTTCACAAAGTGAATTTTGGCAGATATTTTCTCTAAAAACTCCCCCCTTACAATGAGCCCAACACTCCAATTTAAAGAAAAAATGAGAAGATAGAGAGAAGGGAAAATAGAAATCCTGAAATCTGTCCTTCAACCACTTATAAGAGGCATTAAATGGAGTAAAATGATTGTATATTACTTGCAAAAGGCTCCCCATACTATCCCAGGTGCTGCAACAGAGAGAAAGAATGATGACCATGCCTCTTAATTGCACTCCCAACTACCAAATAAAACATTGTTATGAACCTGGCCACGTTTTATAAAAATACCCATCTATTTCTCATCAAATCTAAATTTTCTTAACTTCTGTATGTCAGGCTCAGAGCCACAATTCCAACGGTGCCAATTTTGTGCAATTTCAGGTGAGAAATGCAAAATTTATGGCCTTCTGAGTGTGGGAAGCTATTTTGGGTCTAGAAGGCATTTTCTCTGTCATTTCATGGGAATGAGCATTAACTGGCTGGAGCCGAATATTTTATTTTATTTAAATATATCTACCCTCATTAAAAATAATAAATCCAATTTTTTTGGCATAGAGGACATCGTGCTCGTTCCAGAAAGTCCAATTTTGTGAAAATTGGAGCTTGGAGTCAAAAGTTATGGCCATTTGAAGTTTCGGGAGTCAAATGTTGACTTTTCCTTTGAGTTGTGGATATTGCAGAAAAATTGGGTCCACGTGTCCCAACTGTCCTGGAAACATTCTTCCACATCAGCTGATTCAGCTTCCTTGTCCCCTTTTGCGACCTTTTCACCTTTGTGCGTCCCGCACGTACTTTTGTCCCGGCTTTTCCGGACAAAAATCTCTGCACTGCCCACATTTGACTGACTTGCGGCAAATCAGCCAATTCGCATCCCACGTGTCTCGATGTCCCAACTATCTCGTGGACCACCCGGGGATAAAAGGTTCTGAATTAGCCGATTTTCTTTGTATTTTTTCCCCCAAACTTGGTACGACGAACCTCGGTACGACCCGCACTGGTATGATCCACACCCTTCAGACCCACAATGCTTTAAAACAATCCTACGACCTTATTTTTTGCATTTTTCAATATTTCTAACTCGTTGGGATTTTTTTCTTAGATGGGAGAGTTAGAGAGAAGCCGAAGGGACCCCAAAAAACATGATTTCGGGCCTTGAATCAATCTACTTGCTCGGACTAAAGAATTTGATGCATGTTATCAAAATTACCTTGAGGGGTGAATTTTGGATAACGAGACCTATATCATCATTGGGGTATGTGCAATATCTTTACGGCGGTGCAAGACCCTACAATTTTGGGTATGTACATACTCCCTTTATTCTCTAGGTGATTCACATGCATGGTGTTCAATTTCTCAAACTTTATTCATTTTTATTCTGAATATTGTTCTATGAAGTTTTTATTGATGGTGGTTTTTCAAAGAAGCAAATCTCATGTCAAATATCTCTTATTATATTTTTAATTCATTCTAGGTTGCTGTGATTTCAATGTTCCTAATTAATGTTCATACTTTTAGGTTCATCTACTTTGAATGGTCCTAAATGATAATTCACAGTAATAGGCTCCCCTGATTTAAATTGTCTTGAAGGCTATTTGATAGCAGAACTTTGACTTCTATGTCAAAGCATAGATGCTTTGATGGAGATTTTTGGAACAAGATTAGTTTCTTTGGAAGGAGAAAAAGACATCTACTTTGGAGTGCTATGTGATCTAACCTTTGCTTTGGTGGACTCTATAGAGGCCATATAGTTAGGGGTTTGAAAAGAGCTTGTCTGACTATCATCATCTTTTATAAAAGAAGTAGAAGCTAAACTTTTATGATTTTTGAAGTATGAATAATGTATAATTTTAATATCGAGTAGATGTTTCTTAAAATCAGAAATTACCCTGCTACAAGATGTGCTATACAACTAAGAGTTCAGTCATTTCTATCTTCAATTTTTTGTTAGGTTTGTTATCTACCCAAGTAACATACATGCTAGGAGCAGCCTATCGGTTCCTGGGTAATATTTGAACACATGCATTTACTATGGCAACATTCACTCGCTGTACCAGACAGACATGCCCATTGGACCATTTCCACTCAGTGTTTTGTTAGTTGAAAGGAAAAAGACTATTTACGATACGTCAATACTAAAATGCCATTCTTGTGACATAATATTCCCCGCCTCATATTCCCAACCGATCCCGATCACCGCTAATATGTAAAAGGTTGTGTCCTCTTATCCAAATACTAAATAATGCTCATGAAATATAGAACAATAAAGTTTTTATTATTTCAGTATTTTTTTGTTGAACCTTGTCAAAATGTTCAGGTGACAAACCTTCTACTTTAAAAATCTATAGATCTCTTTTCCAGCAATATGTTCCAGTTAATATAACTTTGAACCATCACTTGAATGAGATTTAATGTGGATTTGAAGTTGAAACACATTCAAGTTTCCACACTAACATCCTAAAGATCCAAACCATCATAATGGCTACAAACCAAAAAGAAGCAAATCCACCAAACATGGCAATGAATTCATTTTCCTTGACCAGTTAGGATGTTGGGAAAGCAAGTGATAAATTGAGGACTCAAGCGGTTGTTACTTAACACAAGATGTATTTGAAGAGGTAAAACCATTGCCCTTTTCTGAATTAGGCTTTTCCGACCATGATGGCATACAAGTCAACAAGGATGGATTTGAAGAGATGACACCATTGGCCATTTTTGAATTAGGATTTTTCAACCCTGATGACATATTAATCAACATGGATGGCTTCGAAGAGGTCCCAACATTAGCTACTTTTGAATTAGGGTTAGGCTTTTTCAACCCTATATCCAAAGTTTTTGTCCAACAGTTGTGTAAAATGCATCCAACAGTTGGGAGCATATTTAATTATAACCACATACTCTTATATGCTCTATAGTCACCCAAAAACACATCTTCAACAAGAAACCCATTTCGTGCATATCCTACAATCATTGTAGTCATTGAGACCACATATCTTTCAGGCATGCATTTTGTCAAACAGTTCACATGCTTCCAGTGGATATTTATTTGCAGAAAATCCCATCCGAGAGGGGGTTTTATTGTTGAGCTTAAGACCGTTGAAACAATTCAAGGGCTAATTACTCAAGGAGTCCAAGAAACAAACAACGAAGATTTGAAAAACAATTAAGTGTTATATCTCTGTTGCTTTGATTCATTTACCACAGAGCAATCTATGGACTTGAAACGAGATATTGTAGCTGAGAAATTACAGATAATCTAACGTGAGAGACGTCCTCTTCAATATAAAATACAAATGCATATCATAAACCCAATATTATGTAAATACTGTAGTAGTATTAGTAAGTAAATTTTGTTTGGTATTATGACTTGGGGGGTGCGGGGTGTGCCAAGCTTGTGCAAAGAGTGCAATATAGAAACTCAAACAATAATTCTGAAGAAAGAGGAATATTTTCTAGGGTTTCATCTACACCCGAGAAGGAAATCCATGCTTCGGAGTGAAATGAATAAAAACATTACATGTAAAGATGAATATGGCTGGGAAAAATGAAAAAATGTCCAAAAGGCCGTCAAAATTAATTACTTTGAAAAAACATCCAAACTCGCCATAAAATCTAACACAGCTTTAGAAATGTCTAGAAGGGCCTTTCCCATAGGGGGAACACCTTTGGCATAATTATATCATTGGCTAAAATACTTTAGTTCGGGTGGAAATGGATGTTTTCTTTTGTGTCAAATCACTGAATAAAGAGGTCCATTTTTGTTGTTTTTCAAATTCCACACAAAAATCTCATTTCGAGAAAAAGAAGAGGAGGTTTTGTTGTATCGCCTCTTTATGATTGTATTTTCATATTCGGATGTAAAAATAATTTTTTTAATTTTCAATCGCATTAAACTAGACAATGATCATGATAGTTATGACAGCTACAGGATTTTGACATACTTGAATTATGCAACCAAAAAAATTGGATGATTATTTTCAAAACTACATTTTCAAGTAGAGTGGTGAATTTGAAGTGGTGGAGGGTGGGATGTCTAAATCATCAAGAATTAAATACTAGTAATTGTATGTGAAATGTATGATGGGAATGCCGAATGGGATCTTTTAAAGGATTCATACTAGAAGGAGAGAAACATTGGGAGAGGAAGAGGGGTGAAGATGAACACTATTATCAATTTTTTTCTTAATAGGACAAGTTTAATGTAGGAAATTTAGGGTTTGGAGAGTTAGGCTAGATTTTAAATTTGTTTTTAACTACATTCGGTATATATATTCCTTAGATTCATAATATTGTGGTTTAAAAAATATGATATGAATTGTATAGCCTTATAAGAATTTTATATGTAGTTTGTTTCTCTGTCTATTAAATAATTGTTAGTAAAAATCAGCAGCACCCTCTAGATGTTCTATCGATTTCTAGTTGACATTTTAGCATAAAGTGTGGTTGCACAACATTGGATATTTTCACACAAGTGTGGGACTTGCAAAGACTGGAAAAGATCCTACAGATTGGAGGTTAGTTCCTCAACTCCTCTGTTCAGGTGTGCACAACATTTTGTAGAGGGTTTACCTATAACCAAATCTAACTTTGCCAAGGAGACAAGGTTGAGAAAATGTAAAAATAAACCTAGTCTAATTAAGGTGATGCACCAAAGGAGTAGTAGACATCTACTATGCAAGATATACACAATTCACAAGAAAATATAGCACAAAACATGCACAGATTGCCAAAATGTAATGAGAGATCAGGAGACAATGATAAACACATGAAAGGATTGAAAAATTCAATCACAGAGCATACATTATCATTCCAGGTTCAATACAGTGCATTATAATGGCCAAGAGGCAAAAAGGGTGTTGTAGTTGTATGAAAAGGTAAAAATCCACAAATCCACCTGATGAGGAAGAAAAGAGAGGTTACAGAGCAAGAAAATATGTCCAACTTGTTAAAAATGAGCCAATTCTGGCTTTTACAATGCAAATTCGAGCTCAGGAGAGAGAAACACGAAAAAATGTGAGAGGAGATTTCAAACACCAACCAAATTACATTAAAACAGCATGGGTTCCGTTAAAAATCCACTTCCCAATGTTTTAGACCATGCTGGGAGAGAATGCGAGCCATTCCTCATTAAAAATGGTGGTTGAAATGTCATTTATGTCGGTTTCCACATGCTAGAGGCGTTTTCCAATTTTATCCCATAATCCTCTATCAATATGTAAAATTAAGCTTGTAGTTGTGTAGATAATTTCACCATCTTTCCAATGATATAAAGAACGTGAAAAACTGAGCTCTGGATCGAAAGTTATGCCCCTTTGAACATTTAGGGAAAAACTAGGGCAAATTTGAATTATCGGGCAAAATTTTTGAAATTTTCCCGCCGCCCGATGCTCTGATGCCACGTGGCATGATCTGATTGGCCCTCGGGGCATGCTTCCAAATTTTCCATTGACTCTTACCATTTCCCCAAATGGGACACATGACACCTTGTCATTGGGCGGGCTTGAACAAGCTCTTTTCCCTTGCGGACCCACCTTAAGATTTTTACCACCACACATGAACACGTGGTAGCTTTTCATTGCAGAGGCCATCGGGCAGACTTACATTTCATTATTTTCCATAGTTGGGCGAAAGGGAAAAAAGTTATTTTGCGTGTCCGCTCTCCTGGTCGAGGACACGTAGCCTATTCTCGATTCGCTAGCGGACCTCTCATGGGAAAATTTCCCATTGTGCCGAGTTTTGAAAATTTTCTAAGTTCCTCCCACCGCTCTTATCTCCGACGGGCCCTTGGACACATGGATGCTTCCTATTGGCTTGTGGGCCTTTGGGCCAAAATATTTCTTGGTGCGCCCTACCAACACTTGGTGAAAAATTTCTAATTTTCCTCCTACCCCACCATTCCGATGCCGACGTGGCACATTCGATTCATTGGTGGACCTCCCATGGGAAAATTTCCCACCAAAACTCCTCCGAGCCATAACTTGAAAAATATGAGTTAGGGGTAAAATTTTAACTTTTTGGAAGCTGAGAAGATGCTCTATCTAATGAAACAATTTCTGAAACATTTTGAGTGCTGAAAGATAAAAAATTGACCGAGACACAAGGAAGGAAGGATTGAAAGGAGTTAGCCAAAAAAAGAGCAGGGGTTAATTTTTTTGGATAACATTCTTAGTGACTCAAAGGGGTCATCTTCTTGCTGGATGAAGTTACCAGTTTCATGAAGCAATCCATTGGGTATGGAGTCATCAAATTCTCTGCTTGGTACCCCAACTGATTAGAACAATGCAAGGAGGAAGATGGAGCGTAGAGCACCATCTGATTTAGAGCAAGGCCTAAAAAATGCATTTCCTAGAATAGCAAGCTTGTGCCAAAGCACTTAGGGAAAGAAAAGCTAAACTACAACAAAACAATGTGCACAAGCACTTAGAGGAATGAAAACCTAAGCTAATATGTACAAGGTGGAGAATTTTCCTTCAGTAGCAATGCTTTAGATGAATTCCATCGACTGGAATCTGTAATTCTTCACCATCCAATGTAGACAATTAGAAGGCATTACTGTCGTTACACTTTGTGACCATGTAGGGGCCACTCCAAATGGAATCAAATTTTGAATGCCTCCCTAGCTTTTCTCTGTCTGCATCCCATTTTAACATTAGATCCCCAACTTGGAAAGATCTATCCTTGGCCTTTCTATCAAAAGTCTTCTTGATCAAATCTTGATCCTTCTCCATTGCTTGGGAAGCATGATTTCTAATTTCCTAGAGCTCCATCAATTCTGCATACCTAAGCTCCATGGGCCCAAACTCCAACAACTCCAACTGCTTCATGAGTTCCAATTTTGGCAACTCAAGTGACATGGGAAAAAATGCTTCTCTTCCATAAACAAGCTTGAATGGAGAATTACCTATAGATCTCTTGGGAGTTATCCTATCAGCCCACAAGGATGACTTCAATTTAGTATGCCAAGACCTCTGATTTTTGTCAAGAGTCCTCTTGATGATCCTTAACAAGTTCTTGTTTGTAGATTCAGCTTGGCCATTACCCTACGGATAATAATTTGATGAAGTGCTTAGGTATATCCCATTCTTGAAAACCCATTCAGTTACCTTGGATCCAATGAATGCCAATGCATTATCTTATATTATTGTAGCAGGTATGCCAAATCTGGTTGCTATCCCTTCATAGAATTCTAGGATGTTAGATTCATTTGCTGCCTTGAGTGTCACTTCCTCAATCCACTTGGTGAATTAATTTGTTGATGTTAGAATCCACTTGTGTCCTTGGCTTGAATTTGGGTTAATGACTCCAATGAAGTCCAAACCCCATTGCATAAATGGCTGGTCAACTAAAATTGGATGCAATGGAAGGGTGGCTAGTCTCTCCTTAGCTGTGAAGAATGCATAATTCTTGCACCTATTGATCCATGCATAACAGTCACTAAAAATCTTGGGCCAATAATAGCCAGCCCTCATGATCTTGAGAGCTATTACTCTTGGTGCAAAATGACCCCTAGCTGATCCACCATGGAACTCTTCCAACACTCTGTGAATCTGATTTGTACCAATGCATCTCAACAGCACTCCATTCACATCCTTTTTGAACAAAACACCATCAACAAGGGCATATGGGATAGCCTATAATCTAAATTGTCTCCTTTTGGTTTTTTTCATCTCTGGAGGGCATAGGCCTGTGTGTATGAATTGCATTATGTCTTGGGTCCAGCAAGGAGTGAGGACACCATCATTTCCTTCTTGGGTTCTTCCTTGTTCATGGTTGTCTTGCAACGCCAAAACAACCTCTTTCTCATTGCATGCTTCCATTTGTTTGCTCAAGACCAACGGCTCACACAATCCTTTTCCTCTAACCAACTTGGTGACTTTGATCTCAATGTCATACTCCATGACATGAGTAATCCACCTTGCTCTCTTTTCATTTAGGTATTTATTGAGGAGGAAGTCTTTAACTCCCACATGAGAAACCAACAGAATTGAACCTTATTTTTGAAACTAGATGCTTAAATTGCTTTAAGCTCCTAATCACTGTAGTAAGAACATGCTTCTCAATGAAGGAATATCTCACCTCATAGTCCTCCGTGATTTGGTGAAGAAAGAAATTGGCTACTCATCCTTGTCTTTGTTCTGTTGTACCAAAATTGTAGAAATATTATCATCACCTCCAAATGCATAGAGGATGAAATCCTTGGAGATATCTAGGTTAATGAGAGTTGGAGCTTGTGAGATAGCCTCTTTGATTGCTTCAAAACTTGTCTTTCCATCCACTGTCCATTTGAAATCCATGCTTTTCTTTAACATCTTGGTGATAGGCTTGACAAGGGCTACAAAATTTGGGACAAACCTCCGAACAAAATTTATCCTTCCCAAGAAACTTTGAAGGGATTTCTTGTGGCTTGGCAATGGTAGTGCTCTTATGGCTTCAACTCTTTCTAGATCAATTTCTAATCCTTCTTTGGAGACAATGTGGCCAAGGAGATTTCCTTCATGTGCTAGAAAAATACACATTTTGGGATTCAAAGATACCCCAAATCTTCTACACCTTTGGAACACTTGTCTCAAATGAAAGAGATGGTCTGCTACATTTTTTGAAAAAATAGTGATATCATCTAGATATATCAGCACCATTTTGTTAATCAAATCCTTGAACACCATGTCCATTGCCCTTTGGAATGTAGCTCCAACGTTGGACAACCCAAATGGCATTTTTCTATATGCATAAGTCCCCCATTTGGTTGTGAAGGCTATCTTGAACTGATCCTCTTCCTTCACCATGATCTAATTGTACCCTGAATAGCCATCAAGCAATGAAAACCTTTCAGAGCCAACAACAACTTGTAAAATCTGCTCCATAGAAGGAAGTGGGTAATGATCCTTGAGAGATGCTCTATTCAAATCTCTAAAGTCAACACACAATCTGATTTCTCCACTCTTCTTTCTAACTAGAACCAAGTTGGATACCCAACTAGAATGCTTGATAGGAAATATGATACTTGCCTCTATCAACTTATTCAATTCTTTTCTCATGAGAGGCTCCATGTGTGGATTGACTGGCCTTTGTTTTTTCCTGATGGGTTTAGCACTTAGGTCCAATTCAATAGTGTGTTGAGCTAACTTGGGATTGAAGCCCTTCAAATATTCATAGCTCCAAGAAAATACATCAAGGAACTCTTGACAAAGCTATATGAACTCATACCTTTCTTGCTCAGTTGTCACTTTACCAATTTGGAGTGACTTGCCTTCTCCCACCAAGATGGGCACTGAATCTTCTCCCTTGACTTGGATGTTTTCTTTCTCCTTCCTAAACTGATCATTAGGATTGAAAATGGACTCCAAAGTGACAAGTCCCTTTGGTAGTTTGTTGGTTCTCAGCTGTACCACTTGATCACCATACTTTGTTCTAACTTTTCCTGATTTTTAGCTGAGAACTCAGCCTCTTCTTGCAAGAAATGGATGATTTGTTGATCATTTTCAAACACTTGCCAACTTACATTGTTTTCTGGAACTGAAGGCCTTACAATCACATGAATGCTTGGCTGTACTTTTTCTTTCTTGATGCTTTCAACAACATCAAAGGCTGCTCCAATTGTTGCAAGCCTGTTAGCAGCTTGGTTCTCTTTTCTAGGGATGGATTTGATGCTAAATCCCTCAAAATCTTCAATGAGGTCTGACACCCTATTTTGGTAGCACTTGAGTAGATAATTCTTGGTAGTATGTTTCCTTTAACTTGGTTGACAATCAGCTCATTGTCACCAAAGACTTATAAGTTTTTATTCCTCTCTTGCTTGACCAATGTAATCCCGATATCAAAGCTTCATATTCAGCGAGTGTTATTAGAACATGCAAACTGAAATCCAAAAGCTGAATAATATTTAACTCCTTGAGGTGAAACAAGCATATCTCACCCTCCTGCACTTTGTCTACTTCTTGATCCATCAAAGAAAAACTACCATACCTCATTGTCATCCTTTTGGTCTGGCTTGGTGATGCTAGGAATAGGCTGATTTTCTTCATGTATGCAATAGACTCCTAGCTTAAATTCTTCTATTTCTTGATAAGGATCAAAAGCATGCACCTTGCTTTCCCATTCATCAAGAGTCAAATTTGGGATGCTTATAACTTTGGTGTCAGCTTCATCAGTGCTTGGATAATCCTCTTGATCAAATGCTAAACAATTGGTATTGATTTGGCTTGGAGTGTGAGGCTCAATGTGAAAGTTTGCAATAGGCTCAGATCTGATTGTGGCCTTGGTTCCATATCTTGTTTTGAACAACATGTGTGACCAATCAGTAGATAAGTAACCTCTAATCTTAGCTGTGAAATCCCTTGACAAACATAGGGCAAAGAGTGGTGGAAGATCTATCACTGAGACATCTTGTAAAACAACAACGTTGGGGCATGCATGCAAAGTAAGACTCAAGTTTTTAATCACTCCCACTGTTGTTACTACTGTCCCATCCAATTGCACTACCCCTTTGGATATGAATTCATATTGGAGCCCCAACTGATCAGCTATTTTCTTGGGCATTACTGAACTACTTGCCCCAGAATCAATCATGCAATTGTGTACTAATTTGTCCCCAATGATCAATGAAACATAGAATGGAGGGGGCTTCAACATTTTACCTTGTTGTCCTCCATGATTCCCTTTAGGATGGGCAGCATTTTTGAGTACCTTCTCTTGCATTTGGACCTGCTGATTTGAAGTTGACCAGTCCTTCATGGCAGCTTGTAGCAAATCTCTTTGGCCTGGGATGGATAGTGATTCCCACATTGATATTTTTACATTTGTCTTATTCATCTAATCAATGATTTTGAATGGAGATGAAGCATCTCTCTACTACCCTTTAGCCTACACATTCATTTTTTGCACATGGGTAGCAATAACTAGCATCCGAGTTGGTTCAGGAGGTGGCTTGCGCTTATCCTTGCATGTTTGGAACTAAATTTTGATTGACAACAAGTGGGTGGTAAAGGTTGTGGATCACTTGGAGCCAATGCCTACCCTTCACCCAAATTTCTCCTTTTTGACCTTGTGTTGGCTACAACACTTTGAGATATTGTTTCATTCATACCAAAAGAGTCTTCGCCTACCAGCCACAAGTGTGGTATCATTTGGAGCTGATTGTTGTTGGGATGTTTCTTATTGTTGGTTATTTCCTTGACTCCCTTCACCCTCTACACCAGTTGTTGTTACCATTAAGGCTTGATTTAGAGCACCATTGAAGCACATAGACTGGTTGTGAGGTTCATTGCATGCGAAACACCAATCATACTCTTGACCTATGTTGTTTTGTACTGGCACTAGTGCTTTAGAGGTAGATGCAACATTGGGATTATAGGGCTCAAATGGTCTGTTGGCAAGAGGCCTTGCTTGATTTTTATTTGTAGTTGGATTGGGTGGTCTTTGAGGCTGATATGGCTGCCTGTTAGGCTGATCTTGAGGCTAATAAGAAGGTCTCAAACTTTGGGCTTTCTTCCTCTTGAGTGTAACCAGCTCATTACCTAAATTTTTTAATTGCTTCATGACTTCTTGAAGTTCATTTGAGGCACTAGAAGATGAAGTAGAAGCTTCATTTGAACTCTAATTTCTAGGAGTGGGAATAGGAGCTAAATTAGGCACTTGACTAGTGCTTGGACTTTCTAAATTTGGATATAATGCCATTGGAGGCCTAAGAGCTAGCTTACCAGCTTGAATCAAAAAAATTTCAGCTCTAATGGCAATGCTATAAGCAGCAGGGATAGTGGTGCCTCCCATGGATTGAATCAACATAGAAATATCAAAATTTAAAGCTTTGAGGTAATATAGAAAAGCACCTTCTTCTATTGGCCTTAATTCCATTGGAATTCTCTCCCAATTCCTTTGAAATCTAAAGTTGAAGTCAGTCAGCTGCTCATTGGGAGCTCTCTTGATAGTTGTCAATTGTTCCAAAAGGGATAAGTTATCTCCCTTTTCTCCAAACTGCTCATGGAGGGCTATACATAACTGGTTCCAATTTTGGATAGAGCCTAAAGCAAGGCTCTTGAACCATTGCAAAGCTTTCCCTTTGAAAGAATATGTCAGCAGTTTGACAGCAATTTGCATCTCGTTAATCTCATGGATTACACAAATATTAGCAATATCCTTGACATGATCACCAGGAGTGGTCTGATTCTCTCTAGTAGAGTATGGAATGTTCTTCAATGCTGAAACTGGGATTGAATTTTGTTCATTGAGAGCAAGTGGGCTGCTGCCAGTGAAATTCACATAGGGCTTGTGTTGTGCCATTCTCATTGGCCTTACAACCCTTGTTGATTGGATGAAAGGTCTACCAAGTGGAGGAGTTGATAGACTTTTGTTTGGTGGAGATGGAGACCTTGAATTCTCCTCCCTCTTTGTCTTCTTCTTGGAAATAATTGCAAATACTCAAACAATACTTCTTCTCCAACTCTTGACCATGTGGTGATTCTTCTCATGAGTTTTCAAGTTTGACCGCTAAAACCAGTTGATTCTTATTCCTTGGAGTTGCGGATGTGGAATTCAAGGCTCTTTTAAGCAAGAAACTTGCAACAAATGCACATCAATTTTTTTGCAATGAAGATGAAGACCTCTAAGGTCCCATCGAGCATGTCAAAACTGTTAGTGTAAATTAGCAGCATCCTCTGGATGTTCTATCAGATTTCTAGTTGACATTTTAGCATCCAGTGTGATTACACAACATTGGATCTTTTCACACAAGTGTGGGAATTACAAGATTGGAAAATATCCTCCAGATTGGAGGCTGGTTCCTTAACTCCTTTGTTCAGGTGTGCACAACATTTTGCAGAGGGTTTACCTATAACCTAATCTAACTTTTCCAAGGAGATAGGGTTGAGAAAATGTAAAAATAAACCTAGTCTAATTAAGGTGATGCATCAAACGAGTAGTAGACATCTTCTATGCAAGATATACACAATTCAAAAATACAATACACAAAACATGCACATGATTACAAAAATGTAATGAGAGATCGTGAGACAATGATAAACACATGAAAGGGTTGAAAAAATTCAATCATAGTGCATACATTATCATTCCAGTGTTCAATACAAAGTGCATTACAATGGCTAGGAGGAAAAGGGGTGTTGTAGTTGTATGACAAGTAAAAACTCCACAAATCCACCCGATGAGGAAGAAAAGAGAGAGGTTACAGAGCAAGAAAATATGTCCAACTTGTTAAAAATTTGAGCTCGGAAGAGAGACACACGAAAAAAGATGAGAGGAGATTTCAACCACCAACCAAATTACATTAAAATAACATGGGTTCCCTTAAAAATCCACTTCCCAATGTTTTAAACCATCTTTGGGAGAGAATGCGAGCCATTCCTCATTAAAATGGTGGTTGAAATGCCATTTTGTCAGATCTCCACATGCGGAGGCATTTTCCAATTTTCTCCCACAATCCTCTATCAAAATACAAAATTAAACCTGAAATCATGCAGATAATTTCACCATATTTCCAATGATATAAAGAACGTGAAAACCGAGCTCTGGATCAAAATTTATGCTCCTCTAAACATTTAGGGAAAACTAGGGCAAATTCAAATTGTTGGGCAAAATTTTTGAAATTTTCCCACCGCCCGACGCTCTGATGCCATGTGGCATGATCTGATTGGCCTTCGGGGGCATGCTTCCAAAATTTCCATTGACTCTGACCATTTCCTCGAATGGGACATGTGGCGCCTTGTCATTTGCGTGGGCTCAACAATCTCTTTCTCATGCGGACTGCCTTAAGATTTTTACTAGCCACATGGACACGTGGCATCTTTTCATTGCATGGGCCATCGGGGGCAGACTTACATTTTATTATTTTCCATAGTTGGTTGAAAGGGAAAAAATCCTTTTGTGCCTCCAACTCCCGCCACCCAAGGAAAAATGGCCTGTTTTGATTTGATGGCGGACCTCTCATGGGAAAATTTCCCACTGCGCCAAGTTTTTGAAAATTTTCTAAGTTCCTCTCACTGCTCTAATCTCCGATGGGCCCTTGGACACGTGGCCACTTCCTATTGGTTGGCGGGCCTGTGGGCCAAAATATTTCTTGGTGCACCATGCCAATACTTTATAAAAAATTTCTAAGTTTCCTCTTCCCCGCCATTCTCGATGCTTGACGTGGTGCATTCTGATTCTTGGAGGACCTCCCATGGGAAAATTTCCCACCAAAATCATTGAGCCATAACTTGAAAAATACAAGGAGTTAGGGGAAAAATTTTACCTTTCTGGAAATCTGAGAAGATGCTCTATCCAGTGAAACCATTTCTAGAACATTTTGAGTGCCTAAAACGTAAAAATTCTGACCGAGACACACAGAAAGGAGGAATGAAAGGAGTTAGCCAAAAAAGAGCAGGGTTCATTTTGGATAACAATAACAAAATAAAAGTTGAATAGGAAAAATAGACCCATGTCAAACAAACCCACCAACAATGTTAAGTGCTCTTTAAAACTGAAAGCATAACATGGAGAGAGACACATCCTAAACGCCCTTTCACACTTGTCATTTTCCTTTCATAATAATAAAAGCACTTTATTTGAGATCCAAAGGTGTTAACCATGGAAACCCAAGTCAATGTTGTAAATTTAGCTACATTGGACTCTAATGCTTTTACAATGTAGAGAATAACTAAAATATTTTAAGTGTAAAAGTTATCTATGTTTGGGAACATGGTAAAATGTAATGGGTGTGGTGAGTCTTCGTAATAAAAACTCAATCGACATCCATCCAAAAATGAAATTTGGTGGAATCTAAAAATGGTCTATCAATTATTTTTGCTTTCATTGAGTCTTCTAAAAGATGGGAACAATGTTGAACTCGAGATATTGTAAATGCCAAATGAAGGAGTTAACCTTTGCCTACTCTTTATGAGTCTCATTGATTCAAAAAAAGAATAAGAAGAAAGGTAACTTAGGTGGAGTCACATGTGGAATACCGAAGAAATCATGTGAAGAGTGCTCTATTGAAGAATAGGTTGCTCGACTAAAAACATGATCTATGTGAGTTTGAGTCAAATCCCATATAACAGGAGGCCAAAAAAATAAATTAGATGATACAATATTGAACAATAAAAAACAATTTGTGGCATGTGAGGTCAATAGTAGAACCATTGCAAGTGGAGTGTTTTCTACTTGTCAAAGTGACCACTAGAGAGTGTAGAATGTGCCTTATTCAATATGAATTAATGATAATCGTGAGACATACATAGCTTATACAATCCTTCCTTTATGTGAAGATCCTAAAAAGGTACCAAACTAAAAGACGTTGGGAGACAAAGACTTGTGCAAATTGTCATGAAATTTTAATCATCTGTATAATGATAAAATGATGTCCAATCTTAGAGATGGGACATGGTGAAATTAGTGAAGGTGGAATCGATAGAAGGGATATTGAAGCAAAATACAACTAAAGTGATTGTCTCTTATCAATAGTGCATTGAGTGAAATTGTTGTGCGTAGAAAGCCCACTTCATATACTTATGTTCTTCAATAAAGTATATTGAAAAATCAAATAAATAAACAGAATGGGAATTATGCTAAATGGAGCTCTCCCTAATAGTCGTCCTAGAAAAAGCACCATTATGGGTTAAATCAAAGCTACAAATGGAGATAAATCTTTAAATATTTATATATTGGGGCTACTCTTATAATTTTGACAAATATGGAGCATTCACCACCAAATACCCATGCTCTGTAGTGGTGCCTACGCCTGATCTATAGTGCGGTCTTACGAAAGGATTCTATAAACACTAATTTAACACTCCTTAATGTATTTTTAAACCGAGGCTCCTCTTCCTAATGAATCACATAATTTAAAGAATAACATCTATAGATTGTTTTCCTTACAGGTTACTCAAATCTTTCTTCAATCTTATCTTTGGATGACATAAATTTAAAAGGTTGTTTAAAATACTTAGAGCCTATATTTGGATGATTTAGTACTCTTGTTTGTTGGAGCCTATCTCTAACACACATTTGCAGAGAGATAGGAGGATTTGTACTCATAACCTACAAAATACAAGGTAGGAGGCCCACCACTCGCCACAACATTGGTTTATTCAAATTTTGACCATTTTAAATTAAATATTCCCCTTGCAAACATGTTTGAGGGATAGGTAGATCGCTCTTGTTAGTTGAAACAAATTCGAAACTCGATACCCAAAACTTTGACTCTTGTTAGTTGACATAAATTCCCAAATGTCATAGGCTCATTGCTTATCAAAGGCTAGAGCTGATCCCGCCAAAAACCCTAGCAAAATCCAAGCACAAACATAAAAGAAGATTCCAATAATCAAAACACAAGTGTAACTTTGATAAAATAAAATGCTAAAACTCGTGAACTGCTACAAATACAAAAATCCTAAAAAATGAAAAAAAAGTAATGTTAAGCTAACAATTTCTATGAACATACCATGCAGAATCGAATACAGGCTTCCATTGGACAGATAGTCATAAACAAGAAGTTGCTCATGTTTTACATTATTATAAACTCTAAGTCTTACTATATTGGGATGCCCGAGCTTCCCAATCATCTCCATATGTTGCTCAAACTCCTTTCTTGGTAGAGGACTCACATCTTTCAGTCTATTGACAACAACGACACACCCATCATCAAGCATGACCAAAGCTCCCCTTTCCCAACATTTTGTGAGCCCTCAAAAATCCTCTAGCTCAAACTGCTTCCTTCATTTAAATAAGACCAATTTATATCTCTCCATTTCAGGCATCCCCCCGCGTGACAACAAAAATGAGTGGTATAAAAACTAGCAACATCATCCATAGGTGATTGTGGAAGGTCGATAGGCATAAATATTAATTTTATTCATAAAAACATTGACAAAACATGACAAAATATATTTGAAGGCTTATTTTAATGAAAATTATATTACTTAATTCATGTATTGGATGATTTAATACACGTGGTGGAATAAAATTACACATGTTTAAATATAGAGGTTGGGCATGTGTAGATTACATGAATCGTGATCTTTGGTTTTCTAATAGTTTCCTATAGAGACATATATCAATATTTTTATAATGACACAACTAAGAGACACTCAATTCTTCTCCAAATAGGAAGTTCTTCTCAAATATTATTAAGAGTTCATTCATTTTTGTATGACCAAATAGTCTTTGGAACATTTTTCTATTAGGAAAAACAGTCAATCATTTGAGTAATATCATGAAAATTTGAAGAAGTGGTATATAAAACTCCAATTTCTCCATATTTAGGTGATGTCCTATATCTCACAGTATACGTAAGTGTTGAATTTTGAGGAGGAAAATAATTAGGATTAAAGTCTCCATTTTGACAAAAGCTAACAAGATGTTGACAATGGTTGTGGACTTTAACTTTACACATACAGATTATATTTTCCTAAAAATTTCCAAGGTTTTTTCAACTAACCGATTTTTCACATATCTACTCTCATTGCAATACATGAGGCTACATATCTTTCAGGCATTTGGTTGAACAATTTACATGCTTCCACAATTTGCAAGCAAAGTCCTTTCTTCATGTTTCTTTGGTCGATGTCCAAGTCCTGTTTTGAAGCTAGCAAAGGTGAATAGATTAAATTCGACATCTGTTGGTTGTATTCGGTAATGCCAAGAATCCATGGCATCTCTACAATAACAATGAATGCAATGCATTTTCTCTCACACAAAAATAATTCTCTAAAAAAACAATGCGCTTGATTTCAGGAATATACTTCCATTGGCTCTTGACAAAGACATTTTCTTGAAAGGTATGGGTTCCACAGATGCAATAAATATATGAGAATGTTCCTCCTTTTGGGAAGTAAGCAAGCGCGTTGTCTTTTAATTGTTATTCATATGCTTTGGATAATTAGTGGAAGAAGAATCTGTACTGCAAATAATTTGTGTAGAGATGTAGCAGAGTATTCCCAGTCCCAAGAGGTGGAGACCTGAGATTGTGATGCATGCAGGTTTGGGATGGAGTCATCTCATCCCCTTTCTTCATTGGCCAAAACACTCTCCCTCAACCATGGTTTCTCCGGTGTCTTCATCACTAAGGAAAATTTCAGCCCCAACAAAAATAATACATACAAGATGCTGACCTTTACCGACAATCATCTTGTGCGGGTCGTCCCAACATTCTAATGGATCGAAATCACTACTTTTCTCAAGTTATACTGATTTTCTCGATCATCCTCTCTGCACTTATGTAGTCGAAAGTATCTGGATAAACTCTCCCGAAATATGAATACCCATATATGCCATATCTTCTTAGTGTGACAGATGAAGAGCTTGGCATTCCTTCGAGGCTAGAAAGGTTTTTAGACATGGAGATTCTTAACGATTCATCTTCCATCCTAGCAGTGTTGCTACTCTTATTTTAAATATAAAAATAAAAATATTTTATGACAACTATGATGATGAGAATGGTAGTTAGAAAAAGAATAATAATGATTAATTACTAAAAATTGATTAGTAGCAAAATGCCAACCATGGTGGATTTTAAGTTTTTGATTATGAAAACATAGTTTTTTAATTTATTTTAAAAATAAAGGACGACTACAAAAAAAAATTAGTTACAAAAAATTTGTCTCTAAGAATCCTATCGGCCAATCAAAGATAGTCATTGTCGCCCATAAAAGAGCCACACAAGCACCGGTGCTTAAATTCTTGCTTCTTTTTTGCATCGAAATTGAACCGGGTCGGGATTAGGGTTTCAGCGATACGTATTCGCAAAGCCCTCTCAAAAATTATGTGCATTGTAACTTTTTTAGAACCAAGGTAAATGACCCAATCAGCGAAGTGTGATAGTTTGCATAGGGCTAGAAACATTGGATTTCAATGCATATCTTCCAAATGAATATTACACCCTTGATTTTCTCGTAGCCTATCGACTTGGTAAGGGTTGTCTCACCGAGTACATGCCTTCAACGTAATAATATTGTAAAATTTTGGTTATTAACTAAATGGGTTGTAGTTCAACAATGTGTATAATGGTATTGTCTAGTCATCCACAAAAGTACAAAACTTAGGATATAATTATAAATAAGGAATTAAGTTAAGATTGTTCCTTGAATGATTTTGGTAGAATATATACCCTCACTCCTTTACATCATAGCCCAAATATTTAGTACACCTTAAAATTTAATCATGTTTTTTTTTTTTTGGGGTATAGTTCACTTAAATATTTTCATGGGGCAGTCACATTTTACACCATGTCATTGTGACATGGAAAGATGCTCATTTGTAGAGAAAAGAAAAAAAGAAGAAATGGTATAACTTATATTTGAAATGTTCTAAATCAACCAATGACCATAAGAAGGATTTATTGGTCTAATCAAATGAACTCTCTATGTTGTTAGGGGTTAACAAACTGCTTGTCAGATATAATACCTCATATATAAGCATACATGCAAATAAAAGTGGATATTCTACAAGAAGAAATACACAAAACAAGAGATATAAATCAAAACCAAATTTAACATGGTTAACCCAATGTGGACTATGTCTACCAAGAAAAAATCCAATATATTATCCAAAGCTTTCACAAGATATACAATGAAGATTTACAATCTTCCACACCTCTTAGATGTATAATACTTTCTTTCTTTCAAGATTTTTCTTCTTCTCCAAGAATTCTCTTTCTCACAATTATTCTCACAATAATCATCAAATTTTTCAAGTTCTTCTTAATTCTTGAAATTCTTACTTCTAAACCCTAGCTTTCATGCTTATATAGGCGTATACGAACTTAGGAACTTATCCATGTAATTACAATCAATATATCTTCTTTAATTCTATAAATAGATCTAATTCCCGTGAGTTAATTAAAACATCCATGCATAGGCAACCGATGCCGGTTATCCCTAACCGATGTCGGTTCTTCCTAACCGATGCCGGTTCTTCCTTGCTTGACCGATTCCGGTCATAGGTGACTGATGCCGATCCCTCCATAACCGATGATGGTTAGTGTGTTTTCCAGCAAGTTTCCTATTACATGCTAATATGAAGTAATTAAGCTCAACAACTAAACAATCTCCCACTTGGAGATTAATTACCGCACCATACTTGTTGACAACATCATTATTGGATCCTTCCTTAGCTTTGTTTCTTCCTCCTTAAGTCTCAAACTCGAAGAGCAATAGAAGTGGAGTGTATTTACAAATTCTCCTTTTCTAACAAATTTGTTAGCATATCCACAGCTTCTCACTCGTATGAATATTTTCCAGATTCAACTGCCCATCCTCCAATACTTGCCATATGAAGTGACACCTCAAATGAATGTGTTTCATTCTCGAATGAAATGTTGAGTTCTTTTCCAAATGAATTACACTCTAACTGTCACTAAAAATTTACAATCATCTTGCTCTTTTCCCAACTCTTCCATAAACCTAATCATCCATATAATCTCTTTTCCAACCTCTCGTAGCTACAACATATTCTCCTCTGGAGTAGAAAAATTCAAAACCTTATGTAATCTTGAAATCTAGCTAACTTTGCCATTCCACATACTATAAAATTATATCCAGTAGTGCTCCTCCTACCATAAAGATCTCCACCATATCCAAAACAACATAGCCACACAATGAAATATCTCGAACCTCCATAGCATAACTACATGCTATATTTCCTCTCAAATACTTGAGTATCCATTGAACTTATTTCCAATGCTCTTTACCTGACCAACCGTATATCTACTCACAACTCCCACTACTTGTGCGATGTCCGGCCTTGTACAACGATAGCATACATGAGACTCCCAAGTATCTTGAAGCATATGGTACTCATGTCATGTATTTGACCTCCTCTTGTGGTGAAGGACACTTGTCTTTTCTCAATTTGAAGTGTCTAGTCATAGGTGTACTAACAGGTTTTGCATTCTACATCTTGAACCTTTCTAACACCCTGTAGATATAATCCTCCCGAGATAAATATAATTTATTTTTCTTCCCGTCTCTGTATATTTTCATGCCAAGGATTCTTTTTGCAACTCCTAAATCCTTCACAGAAAAATGTGTGAGCTATCTTTCCCTTAAGCTCACCAATGTCTTGCATACTAGATCCCGCAATAAGCATATCATCCACATACAAAAAAAATAATATAACTCCCATTTCCACGCTTCTTGAAATAAACAAAATGGTCGATTCACATCTCAAGTAACCATGATCATGCATAAAACTATCAAACCTCATGTACCATTTCCTTGGAGCTTGCTTGAGCCCATATAGGATCTTTTTCAACTTGCACACTAATTTATCCTTACCCTTGACTTCATACCCAAGTGGTGGTGTATATAAATCTCTTCATCCAAATCACCATGAAGGAAAGTCATCTTCACATATAGTTTCTCTAAATGCAAATCCTTTACTGTAACTAAACTCAATACAGTACAAATAGAAGTCATCTTAACAACAAGAGAAAATATTTCACCAAAGTCAATACTTGCTTTCTTTGCAAATCCCTTTATTACAAGCCTTCCTTGTACATTTTCTATCCACTCTCTTCTTTCTTGATTCTGTAAACCCAATTGTTCCTACAATGTCCTCTTACCTACGAAAATGAACCAAATGCCAAGTATGGTTCTCTTCCAAGGAGTCCATCTCCTCATCCATGTCATGATCCACCGGACGTGGGTCTCATCCTCGCATTCCTTCTTCTAAACTCTCTGGTTCACCATTATCACCAATAATATATAAAATAGAGGTGTAAATATTTTTAGAGGTTTACTTACCCTTTCTAACCTTCTCACAGATTTTGGGGACCGGAGGCTCAATCTGGACCTCCTGGACATTTGTATCCAAATCTTTCAAAGATGACCGACGCCGATATTACTTTTAAATCCGAGATTTCATTTTCATTCACAAACTTCTCAACCGGTTCATCCTTGGGTACTAAAATTTGATCCATGTACATTCTCTTTTCATTCCATTCAATATCATAACTCCTAATAATTTTAGAATTCTCTAAATCCCAAAAACGGAATCTAAAATCACCATATCCATAACCAATGAAAGTGCATCTCTTGGATTTTACATCCAACTTTTTCCTATTTTCCTTATCAATATGCACAAAAGCTTTTGAACCAAAAACTTTAAGAAAAGAAAGATCTACCTCTTTTTCAGTCCAATATTCCTTTGGTATTCCTCCATCTAGTGAACTTAAAGGCCCACGGTTAATCAAATAAATTGTTGTATCAATTGCTTCTACCCAAAATTACAAGGGTAATCTAGAATGTATCCTCATACTTCTAGCACGTTCCATGATTGTCATGTTCATTCTCTCTACAACACCATTCTCTTGTGGTGTTCTTGGAACCATCTTTTCTCTACATATCTCATTCATTGAACAATAATCATTGAAATCCTTGCTACAATATTCACCACCATTGTCAGATCTAAGGAACTTTAATTTTTAATTTGATTCATTCTCAATAAGGGCTTTCCATCTTTTAAAAGTTTCAAAATATCAGATTTATGTTTAATACAATAAACACATACCTTTCTTGTAGAATCATTAATGAAAGTAACATAATACTGGGATTCTCCATGAGAAGCTACCCGAGCTGGTCCCCACACATATGATTGTACAAGCTCCAACTTCTTCTCCTTCTTAGTTACCAAAACTTTGATAAATATCACTCTCTTTTGCTTACCAAAGACACAATGCTCATAGAAATCAAGATATAAATCTTTCAAATATGATGACTTACTCTTAGTCTTTACGACCTTCATTCCTTTTTGACTCATATGGCCCAACCGATTATACCACATACATGCATCCGAATCAAGTAGACTCAGTAATGAAATTACTAGTATAATTCAGATTATGATCAACAATAGAACACAAAATAACACAATATTTCAAAATAATGATCTCAATATGCAATTATAATAGCTTCGCCACTTCGAGGGAAAACCTCCAAAATGATATGGTAAGCCACAAGTTGGCTACTCATATCCTAATACAAGTAATAGGTTAAGGGTGTAGCATGCCCTTCCCCTTTAAACCAATGTTTTCATCAACATTGAATAATCCTAGATGTTGCTTCAAAAAACCTTCATCCTCCCAGGTTGTATCTTCTATGCTCAGATTTTTCCACTTGATCAAATATTCCTTAATGTCTCTGGTTCTCAGCCTCTTAGTACATGTTTGCAGAATCTTCTTTGGCTCCAAAATGATTCTTCCTTCCTCATCAAGTTCTAGTAACTCTGTCTAGGCTTCAAATTTCTTTCCAATAACCTTCTTTAGGCATGAAACATGGAATACTGGGTGTATGTGTGAAGATGGAGGAAACTCTAGTTTATAAGTAAAGCCGCCAATTTTCTCAAGAACCTAATAAGCGCCATTATATTTAGGAGCAAGTTTGTTATCATTTTTCTGTTTCCTTATAGACATTTTTTTGTAAGGCTAGAGATGTACAAAAACCTAGTCACCAATTTCAAAATGTCTTTCACTACGGTGTTGATCTTTTTGTTTCATCTTGTTTTGTGCTAATGCTAAATTCTCCTTCAAACTAGCCAAAACCTATTGTTGATGTTGAATGTGTTCCTCAACATATCTGACCTTAGTTTACACCCTCAAGGAGGAAGTGATAGAAGGTGGATGGTAACCATATAATACTAAAAATGGGGTCATTTGAGAAGAGGTATGAAAAGATGTGTTATACCACCATTCTGCAAGTGGTAGCCATTTAATCCACCTTTCCTACTTATCTGATACAAAACAACGTAGATACCCCTCTAAGAATTTGTTGACCACTTCCATTTGCCCATCAGTTTGAGGATGATAAGATGAACTGTGAGCTAGCTGAGTACCCAAACATGAAAATAATTATGTCCAAAATTACTTATGAAAATAGGATCATGATCCATAATTATCTTTGGGGTTCTATGTAGCCTTCGAATCGTATCCAAAAATAGCTATGATCTTATCGGCTGTAAATGGATGTGATAGGGCACAAAATGGGCATATTTTGTGAGCCTATCCACAATCACAAAAATAACATTCTTACCCTCTGAACAAGGAAATCTAGTGATGAAATCCAGGAGACCTCCTCCCATATCTAACTAGGAATTTGTAAGAATTGCAATAGATCCGGTGTCTTAATTGTTTCCCCTTTATTATGTTGGCACACTAAACACTTTGATACAAAATTTTATACATCTCCCTTGAGTCCTTCCCAAAACAATTCTCTTTTTAGTCTATGACATGTCTTCAAAACCCGCAGTGTCCTCCAACAAGTGAGGCATGTAGCTCGTGATATTTTTATGCTTCAACTCAAATTATTTACCCATGAGATAGGGCCTCCATTACTTGACCTCATGAATAATATCCATCATTTCTTTCTCATAGACAAGTTTGAGCATATTTTTTCCTTTGAATTTTTGAATATCAAATGCAATTGGTCTTCCTTCCCGCATTAGAACTTCTCCCAATCCTAATCCCGAAGCATCATATTCATCAATGAAATTTTTGAGAAGTTGGGAGTAGCCAAAGCTGGGGTGCCGCATAAGGATTCCTTCGATTGTTTAAAGGATTTAGTGGCTACGTCTATCCAATGGAAGGAATCCTTATTTATAAATTCAAAGGAGTGGGGTTGTTATTCTACCATATCCCCACACAAATCTTCTCAGTACCATGTTAGTTCTAGGAACCCACGAATATTTTTGAGAGTTTTGGGCCTTGGCCATTCCACCATAGCTTTGATCTTCTGAGGATTAAATTTGACACCTTCATGGGATACAATGTGACCCAATTACTCTACCTCTTGTACACCAAAATAAAATTTGGATGGATTTTCATAGAGAGTATGTTTCTACAAAACTTTCAATACTTTATTTACATGTTATAAGTGTTCTTCCCATGTCTTATTGTAAATAAATATGTCATCAAAGAAAAATAATACAAATTTCCTTTAAAATGGTCTAAAAAAGTGTTCATCAAGCTTTAAAAGGTTGAAGGCGCATTTGTAAGACCAAAAGGCATTACCAAAACTCGTAATTTCCCTCATCACCATGCAATTCATCAAGTAAATCATCAATTACTGGAATATGAAACTTATCTTTGATGGTGTACTTGTTGAGTTCTCGATAATTTGGACACATCCTCCATGTTTCATCCTTCTTACATACCATGACCACTAGTGAGGAATATGCACTCTGGCTATGCCTAATGATACATGCCTTCAACATTTCCTAAACCATTTTCTCAATCTTACTTTTCTGGGAATATGGGTATCTCGTATGGTCTAATGTTAGGTGTTTGGCTCCGTAAAATCAATTGAATGGCATGATCATGATCCTAAATAGTGGTACTCCTTCGGAATTACATTAAAAATAGATGAGTGAGAATCAAGAATCTTCAAGATCGGGTGGCATTAAAGACTCTATATTTTGTACTTCTCTGAAAATAACTTTGCTATAAATCCATCTACTCATTTTCTAAGAACCTTATGCATTTGATGAGAGCTAATAATCTGTGGAGAATTAGGTACCATCCCATTCAATTGTATTTTCCTTCCATCTCGAATGAAATTTCATGAACAATTCTTGGAAATTCATCTCTATAGTACCTAAGGTCGTGAGCCATTTGAAACCCAAAACAATATCTCCCCTTCCATAGAAATAGAAAATATAGGTGAGTCTAACATGTAGTCTCACATGGAAAGATTGATACTATGGAAATTTCCTGTGCACTTGATCGTCCCACCATCTGCAATCATAACTTGCATTTTTGGAGTTGGGTAAATAAAACAATTGATGTGGGTTGATAACTTACTATTTATGAAGTTATGAGTACTCCCGAGTCAATCAACACCGTCACCTTCTATTTTCTTAAATAGCCAATAACCTTGAGTTTTTGAGGAGTACTAATACCTGACAATGCATGGCAAGAAATTGTAGGTTGGTGATCCTCTAATTCATCTTCTACTAGTTCCTTAGTCTCTCCTATAATTTCAGCTTCCTCATCATCCTCATTACCTTCGTCAATATAGAACAACTTCTTCTCAGCACATTTGTGTCCCGAACCCATATTTGCTATCACAGTTAAAACAATATACTTTTCCTCTCTTTTCTTCCATTTATTGAGGAGTAAGTCTAATTGGCCTAGAAAATGAAGGGAAGAGATACTATGGTCTTTGATGTTAATTAAAGGCGGCCTCCTACTACAAAGAAATTTTTCCTCTACTCTACGTGCCATGGTAATAGAATCACAAAGCTTGAGTGGATTAAACATACATACCACATGCTCGATGTGGTCCTTAAGAACCCCAAGAAATAGGTCATTCAAATTCTCTTCTGAAATATTCTCCACCCTTAAGGATAGGTTTTGGAATTGATGCACATAATCTTTGACTGATCCTGTTTGTCATAACTTTGATAATTGACTAAATTAGTTCTCTAAAACACCTGGATCTATAGTGCAATTGACTAAATTAACCATGAAACCAGCTTCACCTAGTTTCCCTACAGAAATAATATTTCTCCTAAGGTTTGGCACATGCCTCACATCTTTCAATACCCATGTATTTCCATTCTGCAATTTTAGATGAACTTCCCCTTTACTAGTAATATTGTAAGGTTCATCATCACCCAAATAAACATGCCCAAAATTTCCCTGGACATAATTTCTGAAATAACCCTTATTAGGGGTTACATGGAAATAATCTCTTGAATCTAAAACCCATGATTCAATTCTATTATCTAAAGAAAGAATAATAGCATCTTGCATTACCTCTGCTGCAACAAGATTTGTTTCTTTACCTTTTTCTGGTTGTTGGTTCTCTTTATCCTTTGACCAAAAATATTTATTTGCATGTCCTTTCTTTCCACATTTCCAACAAGTAATTCCCTTACCTCTTTATTTATATTTTCTATCCCTTGAATTTGATTTCCCATTACTCTTACTCTTGGATCCCTCCTTCATGCCTCGCCTTTACTTTCTACATTCAAAGTATTCCTAGATGATGAGTCCTTTGTACTCTTCCCCGCAAATTTCTTCATTTAAGATTATATAAACCACATCATCAAACTTCAAAAATTATTAGCGGATTTTGTATTACTAACATCCATTACCAAGTTATCCCAACTATTAGGCAAAGAACATAATAATAAAAGTGCTTTCACTTCATCATGAAATGGTATATCAACTAATTATAACTAATTTAAAATAGATCTGAAATCATTCAAATGACTAGATGAAGAT
Source organism: Taxus wallichiana var. yunnanensis (assembly GCA_018340775.1). Lineage (NCBI taxonomy): Eukaryota > Viridiplantae > Streptophyta > Pinopsida > Cupressales > Taxaceae > Taxus > Taxus wallichiana. The sequence goes on along the minus strand of CM031244.1, from coordinate 367,225,860 downwards.
CCACCTTCATGCATCTTAGAAATAAATAGTTTCTTTATCAAATAAACTTTATTTGAAGAACTGGGTTTTTCATATAAATTAGAAAGAGATTTCATTAACTCTCTACTGTAGAAGTTTATTTTGTAATATTGGCAGCCATAGATGCTATCGGGATCAATCTTATAGATCCCGAGCCTTTCTGTCAATAATATTTCATTCTTCATCAGTCATCTTCATAGGTCTAGACTTCTCATCCAACGGTAAATACAAATGTCTTTGATACAGATAATCCTCAATCTACATTTTTCATAATTGATAATTTCGGCAATCAAAATTCTCTACTTTGTATTTGTTTTCTTCTACCATTGTTATAGCTCCCACTCAATCGAAAAACCCTCTCGTGATTAAATCAATCAACACACAAACCCTCAAACCTCACTCGATACCATTGTTAGGGATTAGTACACCGATTGTATAGATAATCCTCGATCTAACCATACATGCAAATAAAAGTGGATATTCTAACGAATAAATACACAAAACAAGAGACATAAATCAACACCAAATTTAACATGGTTCACCCAATGTGGGCTACGTCCACCAAGAAACAAGCCAATCTATTATCCAAAGCTTTTACAAGATATACAATTCTCCACACCTCCTAGATGTACAATACTTTCTTTCTTTCAAGCTTTTTCTTTTTCTCCAAGAATTCTCATTCTCACAATTATTCTCATAGTAATCATAAAATTTTTCAAGTTCTTCTTAATTATTGAAATTATTACTTCTAAATCCTAATTTTTATGCTTATATAGGCGTATACAAACTTAGGTCACTTATCCATGCAATTGCAATCAATAGATCTTCTTTAATTCTAAAAATAGATCTAATTCCCGTGAGTTAATTAAAACATCCACGCATAGATAACTGACGTTGGTTATCCCTAACCAATGTCAATTCCTCCTTGTTTGACTGATGTTGGTCATAGGTGACTAATTCAGGTCCCTCCATAACCGATGACAGTTACTATTTTTTCCAACAAGTTTCCTATTACATGCTAATCTGAAGTAATTGAGCTTCAGTAACTCAACATATGTGACAATCTATCTTAAGTCATTTATTGTGGAATTTCTTGAATCATGTTTCCCTACAACACAAGCTCAAATCAGTCATGGGTAACAATATTGATTATTATTGTTCATGATGTGATTTTCAACTAGAGGATGGAAATCCCATTACTAGCATATTTGTGGTGTTCAAGGACATCACCCAAATTGATATCTTCATCTCTTATATTGATCAAATCTTTCTATATGAACATTTACTAGACTCTTTATTGTAGGATTTCACATTGGGATGTTCCAACCAACCAAGGATCTAAAGAAATAGAAAAATCGAGAAAATATGAAGTGTGTTTACACACTCACATATATTTCAATTTCTAACTTTGGTAATTTATCACTTAATAATATAAATATTGACTTAATCCCTTTAACCATGACATTTGCACATATTTTAAGTTTAATTGATATATCCTAGTCTCATCACTAGTCCTATTACAAAACTTTCTCTCCCGAATGCACTATTAAGTGACTTATAGAAATACTCACATCGAATGGATGATAAGTCAACTTATCTTAATTATGATTGACAAAGTTTTACACCATTGTATCTTAGTCCTAATCCAAATGGCCCAACAAGACCAAACTATCCAATGGTTTTTTCCTAGGAGAAAATTTAATTCATGACAACCTAATGGTCATTTTATCACTTAGTATATCTTCTATGGGTCATCATCTTCACCATTGGTTTTCCTTAATGAAAAATTATTTTTTTGATATAGCCCTACATAAGAAAACTTAATACACTCATTTTTTCACAATTAATAGTGCTCACCTTAAATAATCAACACAAATTATTCAAATATAAATAAAATATCTCCCAAAATTCTTTAAAGTAGTAGTAGACATTAGGATCAACTCCCAAATATAAATGAAGCACTCCAAACTAGGTTGAAGAGTCAAGATTCCAAAATCAAAATTTCAATATAGAGTTAAGTCGAGAAAAAACAAGAGAAGTGACTCAGTAAAACATGATGAAGTGATCGGGTTATAAAATATAGTTTTACATCAATTCATTTTATGTCTTATCTCTAGGTGGAGAATAACATGTGGTTTAAGGTCTTTTCACATTATTGCCAATGTAGGTGGTTTGTGAATTACACTTTTACCCAAATAGTAACCATCTTACAAGGGTTTTACCCTAAATGTTTATATTGGTTCAATTTGGTCTATATCATAGGGTTTAGTGCATTACCAACACCATATTTATCATCGAGACATATTTCATTAATGTAAAAGGGTTTTGAGAGTTACAAGACACCATATTTCCATACCAAATCACCAAGTACAATGAAGCTTCCAAATAGTTTGGTCTTAGAAAAATAGTTTCATCCTTGTGTTTAGTAAAATTTTAGAATCTTACATGAGGCATCTACATGATATTTCTAAGTATTTCATCCCTTTATGGCACCTAGATCATCTTCCGACTAGCTAAGGTGTTTTTTTTTCATCTTCTTGTGTTTTTATATTTAGTTGTTCCCTAATTAAACACATTACTTCTCCATATCATTTTATATGTATTATCATGTTTAAATGTTGGAACATTTATTTATAAGTCTTATTACAAATTCATTTAACATGTATAAAATTTATTCTCTAGAATCCTTATTAAAATTCAATCAACAAATCCAATTTATCTTGGATAATTTATCATCAACATCATATATGAGAAAAAAACTATAAAATATTGCATTCAAGACACATGAAGGATTATATGGATAGATTGTAATGTCATTCAAGTTGAGTAATGAGCCAAGCACATTTATGATGTTGATGAATTATGTAATGATAAATTTTATAGGAAAATTTGTAATTTATTTAGATGTCATCTTGATATTCAAAGAGGTTGTGGAAATATTAATTGAACAAAATAAGACAAGTATTGTAACGGTTGCAAGAAGACAAGATGTTGATCAATTTTCAGAAGTACAATTTCATGCAAGAAGAGATTTTTATGTACATGAGTTTTTTATTTCTCATACAAGGATACGAGATGGATCTTTAAAAGGTGTGAGTGATACTAGAGTGGCCTTCAAAGCACATAATGCCTTTGAGGTATGAATCTTTAATGGCTTGGCGATTTTATATCCCAAGTTCATCAAGAAATTAAAAGGAACATGTATTCATATAATAAAGGTTATAAGATGATCGATAAGAAATATTTTGTTTATAGTTAGACTGTGTAACAAAATTTCTAAGAGTTGAAGAAGATAATGACTAAGAAATAAATTTTGGTGTTACTTGACTTTACAAATGTGTTCCAATTATATTATTATGGTAATGTCATAATGATTGGTGCATGTGGAGTTATGAGGGTATACTGGTAGCATATTATATTGAAAATTTAAAAATACAAAGAGGAAGTATAATGTGTATGATCAAAAGCTCTACACAATTTTGTAGGAACTCAATAAATGGAGGCATACCCTATTTCCAAAGTTGTTTGTTCTATACACTAATCATCTAACATTGTAATTTAAAAACAATCAAGGAAGTTTGAATTAAATTTTTATGAAGGGAGTGAAGTACCTACAAGGCTATACTTTTTTTACAACATAGGAGTGAGAAATATAGCATGTTTTTATGGTCAACTAGATTCAATATTATATCACTAGAAATTAGAGAAGAGGTTTGGGTTTTCAATCCATAAAAAATGATGCATACAAGAGATGAAAATTTTCATAAATAATATGAGGTGTTCAAGGAACCAATTAGTATCGGTCGGACACCTTGGTTAGAATATTTTGTATAGGAAGGCCTATTTTGTCAAAGCTAAATAGTTATGCATGCAAAGAGGATCAATACAAGATAATATGGTGAAATAAAAAACAAAGTGGAGGAATAGTAGTATATTTTGGAGTAGAGAATACTCTAACTCAACTCGCCGAGGATATTATTAGCTACAAATGAGAGTGTATGTGTAAGACTGAATGGTATTTCAGTTGGTCAATAGAATATCACATAATCAAATGTTGTATAAACCCTTACATATCCTTAAGATGCTTTCAGAGTGTACAAGCATGTATTTTGTCTTTGAATTACAGAGGACATAAGAAGGAGATGATTATGTCTCGTGTTGTGGAGGATTGGATTTTGAATATGGATATTTTTATTTTTCAAAAAGACAAGTGATGCAATAAAATTTGCATGTCTTTTTGCAAAGTGGTGGTAAGGACATATGCGTTTTCTAGGGATACATAATCTATCATCCAGGTTTTACGGACACTATGGAAGAAGATAAAATAAAATTTAAATTCAACTCGACACATCATCCCTAGGTAGATAGACAAGAAAAGGTGGTGAATTATAGTTTATGGGATTTAATTAGAGTTTAGAAGGGGATAAGCTAAGAAATATTGATTTGGTACTAGCAGAATTAGAATTCATATATAATAAATCCATCAATAGGAGCAATAAGAAGATACTATTCTAGATTATACATAGTAGTATTCGATAGGAGTGAAATAGTTGTGGAATGTTAGCTATGAAAAAGGAATGAGTCCATCAAATGAATATTTTGTGGAAGATATGCAGAATGCAACAATATAAAAATGCACAAATTTGAAGAGAAGGGAAATGAATTTCAAATTGGAAAATTTATTTTCTCTCATTTTCTAAAGAGGTGATTACCTAGATGCACATATGAAAATTTAAAGTGGGAGAAAATATGGTCATGCAAAGTATTGAAGAGGATTAAAATTAACACATATGAGATTGAATATATAGAAGGGATAGATATCTCAAACATATTTAATGTAGCATACATATACCCATATCATGAAGGGAATAATGATGTAGATGATGAAGAATTTGGATAAAGGAAATAAATGTCGATAAGGTATGAAAAGAATAAAAAATGGGGTATTGATACCAAGACCGGAATAAAAGAAACAAGAAATGCAATGAATATATTGTAAAATGAAGAGGGAGAAAGAGATGGAAAATGTAAGTTGGATTAGCTTCTAACAATATACATGACAAAAAATTCATGAAGAAGAACATGCATGAGTAGGGGCTTATATTTAAAAATTCACCCAATGTTTATGATATAAGAGCATTTGGGTCCAAGAAAAATTGTATCAACTAAAAGGGTCAGATATATTTTATGTTATATGAGATGCTTTTATGGTCGCAATCATTGTAGAAGGATACAACAATGTCGTAGGGGTCTACCAAACTTATGAAAATTCAACCCAATTTGTATGGACAATTCAATACACTTTATTTGTTTAATATGTTATGGTTTGGGAATCTTTATAGGTAGAATGTAGATAATATTGAGGATGAATTCATGTGGATTGCATGCCAATATAATCTAACCCATGAATAGGTCTAGAAGTAGGGAAGTAGAGCCAATGACAAGAAACAAACTTTAAAAAAATGGTTATTAAAATTTTGACGATGACACAAATTTTTTAAGTGATATTTCATGACTATGATTGCATTGATCTCTTAGGATATTTTTTAGGTTCTATCATTAGAGATAAGTCTATTTTTATGTGATATTTCGTGAATAAAAACTTAATTATTATGATCCTATGATTTTATATATCTATTGTTATTCCATGTGACTCGAGGGCTATGTGGATGAAGGATGCTCGTATTTAGCTCCCTTTGACATGTATGTAATAGAATACATTGAATTTAAATTAATAGATCAATTCTTATATTTAATCACTTGGCATATATCAAGGGATAAAATTGGTAGATAAATCACATTTTGATCATGGTAATTCGAGACACCTTGTATTTGAAAAAATAAATCTTGACATTTTAGATTCGCTTGCGATGACATAAATATTTATTGGTACTTTAGTAGAAAAGACCTAAAAATATTCTATACCACCTCAATGGAATAAAAGAACATATACAATTCAAAATGGAGATTGAAATAGAAGGGAGCCTTCCATTTTTGGATGTGCTCATTTCTAGAAAATAAGATGTTAGTCTTACACATTAGGTATATAGAAAGAAGACACGTATCGATATTTATCTAGATAATAACTCATATGAACAACTAGCTAAAAATGGAATTTTAAAACAAATTGGAAACAATGGCAAGTAAGAATTTCAGATGAGGAATTTTTATGACAGAAACTAGAATATTTAACTAGGATATTACATTAAATGGTTAAAATGATAGACAAATATAGAGGGAAACAAACCACTCATCAACTCGAAAGAAAAATAACCATGAAGGGAAGAGAGAAGAACCATAATTAAACTCCCATATATATAATGCCTCATAGATAGAATTACAAAAATTCTAACAATGAAGGGTCTAAAGGTAATTTTTACTCCCTTAGAAATATTGAGAAACATCATTGATAGAGAAAATACCCTCAACACCCTAAATTCTATAATGGAGTTTACTTGATCCCATGCTCATGCGGAAAGTAATACATTGGAGAAATAGGTATAACAATGAAAAATCATATAAAGGAACACATTTTAGACATTCTTTATGAATAAGTCACCAAATCTTCTCTTCCATAACACTCCTCCAAATTCAAACATCACATTTTCCTATAACAAACAAAATTGATTCCAAAAGTAGACCACTTGAGATAATGTAGTATACATGAGGCCATTGAAATAGAAAATGTTCCTGAGAATTTAAATAAGGATGATGGATTTATCTTAAGAAATACATGGAGGCCCTTATTGCACTTAATGAACAATAAAGCTAAAGAATAGGAAAGGTCAAGCATAAAAAATAACACTATATATATTGTAATAACTTCTCTTTGTGGAAATAAAAAATTCTCTTCTCGATGATGGGTCTTGTAGATGGACTCAAAATGTCAAAATTTGTTGTTTTAAATGTAGTGACTCCAAAATTAGCATTATTAATTTATCCTCACTAATAAAACCTTCAACACTTTAACTAACATTATTATTATCATATTTTAACTTTATATAAAAATTAAGTTAATGGATACATAAGGTTGAATTGAACACTAAAAATATAATACGTAGATAAAAAAACTAACTAGTCTATGTTGATTTCTTGAATTTATTCAATGTGATACAAATTTTAATATTTACTCAAAACCAAATAGTAAAATTTGTTTTGGATTGGCATCACATTTTATTCGACTTTTCCTTGAAAATTTGCATCGATTTTTATTTGAATTTTCCTTGCAAATTTGCATTGAGATTCATGGTGGTGGAAAACCAAATAAGTTTTTAGTGTAATTCATATGCCATATAATAGTGAGGGATTATTTTATTTTTTTAGGAAAGATGAACAAGGCTTTGTGATAAGGTATCCCACCTACTCCTACACACGACACATACAAACACATGCACACACACACACACCCATACACACATACACACACATGCACCCACCCACACATGCACACCAGCACACACACATACACATGTGCACACACACACACACACACACACACACACACACACACACACACACACACACACACACACACACACATGGACATGCACACACACACAAACACGATGCACACACACACTCATGCACATTCACACACATACACACAAACACATATGTGTGTGCACCCACCTAAGCTCTCCCACACATGTGCACACACACACACACACACACACACACACACACACACACACACACACACACACACACACATTGACATATTTCAACATTTGGCTAGGAAATTTTAACAAAAAATTATAAGTTAGGTGCTTTTTTATATTTACTTTGATACACATTCACATAAACATACACATCTCAAAATGGTCCATTATTGTTGGGGTTAGCACACTAGTTGTATAGATAATATATCAGATCTAAGCATATATGAAAATTAAAGTGGATATTCTACCGAATAAATATACAAAAGAAGAGATATAGATCAACACCAAATTTAATGTGGTTCACCCAAAGGTGGGCTACGTCCACCAAGAAACAAGCTAATCTATCATCCAAAGCTGTCACAAGATATACAATTCAAGATTTGCAATCTTCCACATCTCTTAGATGTACAAAGACTTTCTTTCACTCAAGATTTTTCTTCTTCTCCAAGAATTCTCTTTCTCACAATTATTCTCACAATAATCATCAAATTTTTCAAGTTATTCTCAATTATCTTTTCTAAACCCTAGCTTTCATGATTATATAGGCATATAAAAACTTAGGGCACTTAGCCATGCAATTACAATCAATATATTTTATTTAATACTAAAAATAGATCTAATTCCTGTGAGATAATTAAAACACCCACACACAGTAACCAACACCAGATTATACCTAAATGATTTTAGTTCCTCCTTTCCTAACCGATGTCGGTATATAGGTGAACGATGTCAGTCCCTCCATAGCCGATGTCGTTTACTATTCTTTCCAACAAGTTTCATAATGCATGCTAATCTGAATTAATTGAGCTCCACAACTCAAGAATATTCCACTTGGAGATTAATTAGTGCACCATACATGTATAAATCCATTCTTGGATCCTTCCTTAGCTTTTTTCTTCCTTTTCAATTCTCAAACTCGAAGACCAATAGAAGTGGAGTGTAGCTCCAAATTATCCTTTGCTAACATCTTCATTAGCATATCCGCAAGGTTCTCACTTGTATGAATCTTTTCCAAATTCAACTGCCCATCCTCCAATACCTATTGTATGAAGTGATACCTCTAGTGAATGTGTTTCATTCTCAAATGAAATGATGAGTTATTTTCCAAATGAATGATTCTCTGATTGTCACTAAACAATTTACAATCATCTTGCTCAAGTTTCCCAACTCTTTCATGAACCTTCTCATCCATATCATCTCTTTGCTAGCCTCTCGTAGCTGCAACATACTCTACCTCTGTAGTAGGAAAATTCACAACCTTATGTAATTTTTAAATCCAACTAACTGTCAGTCCCACCTACTATGAAAATATATCTAGTAGCGCTTCTCCTACCATCCGGATCTCTAGCCATATCAAAATCAACGTATCCACATAATGAAATATCCGAACCTCCATAGGATAAATGCATGCTAGATGTCCCTCTCAAATACCCTCAGTATCCATTGGACTAATTTCCAATGCTCTTTTCCTTGATTGGCCATATATCTACTCACAACTCCCACTACATGTGCAATGTCTGGTTTGGAACAAACCATAGCATACATGAGACTCCCAACTGGTAAACCATATGGAACTCATGTCATGTATTTGACCTCCTCGTGTGATGATGGACACTAATCTTTACTCAATATGAAGTCTCCAACCATAGGTTTACTAACAAGTTTTACATTCTACATCTTGAACCTTTCTAACACCCTATAGATATAATACTCCTGAGACAAATACAATTTCTTTTTCTTCCTGTCTCTATGTATTTGTATTCCAAGGATTCTTTTTTCAGCACCTAAATCCTTCATAGTGAATGTGTAAGCTATTTTTCCCTTAAGCTCACCAATGTCCTTCATACTATATCGTGCAATAAGCATATGATCCACATACAGTAACAAAATAATATAGTTCCCATTTTCAAGTTTCTTGAAATAAACACAATGGTCAAAATCATATCTCAAGTAATAATGCTCATGCATAAAACTATTAAACCTTATGTACCATTTCCTTAGAGCTTACTTGAGCCCATATAGACTCTTTTTCAATCTGCACACTAATTTCTCCTTACCCTTGACTTCATACCCAAGTGGCTGGTGTATATAAATATCTTCATCCAAATCACCATACAGGAAATCCATCTTCACATCTAGTTTCTCTAAATGCAAATCCTATACTACAAATAAACTCAATACAGTACGAATAGAATTCATGTTAACAATAGGATAAAATATTTCACCAAATTCAATACCTAATTTTTGTGTAAATACCTTTACTACAAGCCTTGTCTTGTACCTCTTCTCTCCACCCTCTTCTTCCTTGATCCTGTAAAACCACTTGTTATGTAATGTCCTCTTACCTGCTGGAAACTTAACCAAATCCCAAGTCTGGTTCTATTCCAAGGAGTCCATCTCCTCATTCATGCCATGATCCCACCGGACGTGGGTCTCATCCTACATTGATTCTTAAAAACTCTCTGGTACACCATTATACGTCACTAATAAATAAAATAGAGAACATGTAAATATTTATGGAGGTTTACTTACCATTTGTGACCTTTTCATAGGAGTTTGGGGTACCGGAGGCTCATTTTATACCTCTTGAACATTTGTATCCAAATCTTTCAAAGAACGATGTCGGTCACCTATAATCGGCATTAGTTTAGATAATCGATTTCGGTTGGGATATTTTGTAACCAATACCGGTTCATGTTGACTAATGCTTTGGATAGGGGTATACCGACACCGATTCATCAGGTAACCTTGTTGGCATTAATTTTAAATCCAAGAGTTCATTTTCATTGAAACAATTCTCAACCTATTCATCTTTGGGTACCAAAATTTAATCCCTATTCATTCTGTTCAATATCACGAATCCTAATCATTTTAGAATTCTCTAAATCCCAAAAAGGAATCAAATCACCGGATCCATAACCAATGAAATTTCATCTCTTGGATTTTACATCCAACTTTTTCCTATTTTCCTTATTAATATTTACAAAAGCTTCAACCAAAACTTTAAAAAAGATAGATCTACCTATTTTCTAGTCCAAGCTCCTTCGGTATTCCTCCATCTAGTGAACTTGAATGGCCATAGGTAATCAAATAAACTGTTGTATCAATTGCTTCTTCCCAAAACTGTAAGGGAAATCTAGAATGTATCCTCATACTTCTAGCATGTTAAACTATTGTCTTGTTCATTCTTTCTGCAATACCATTATCATATGGTGTTCTTGGAATAGTTATTTCTTTGCATATCCCATTCACTGGACAATAATCATTGAAAGCCTTACTATATTATTCACCACTATTTTCATATCTAAGGCACTTTAAATTTGAATTTGATTCATTATAAACAAGGGATTTCCATCTTTTAAAGGTCTCAAAAACATCAGATTTATGTTTAATACAATAAACCCATACCTTTCTTGTAGCATCATCAATTAAAGTAACATAATACTGGGATCCTCCATGAGAAGCTACCTGAGTTGGTCCCCACACATCTGAGTGTACAAGCTCCAATTTATGCTCCTTCTTAGTTGCCCCAACTTTGATAAATATCACTCTCTTTTGCTTTCCAAAAACACAATGCTCACAGAAATCAAGATCTAAATCTTTCAAATCTGATAACTTACCCTTAGCCTTTAAGATCTACATTCCTTTTTTACTCATATATCCCAATCGATTATGCCACATGCATACATCAAAATCTGAAGTAGATGATGCAAAAAGGAATCAATAACACAGTAGAAAAATATAACGTTCCTACCTTCTTACATCTTGCCACAAAAAAGCACCCTTGGTGACTTTCCAAGAATATCCTATAAATGTAATCATGCAACAAGATTCACCTACTTGTCATGGAGAAATAATATTCCTCCCGAGGCTTGGAACATGCCTCACATCTTTCAATACCAATGTATTTCCATTCTACAATTTCGAGACAAACCTCCCCTTTACCAAAGAATATTGCAAGCTTCATCATCACCCAAATAAACATGCCCAAAATTTCCTGGACATAACTTCTAAAATAACCCTTATTAGGGGTTACATCGAAAGAAGCTCTTGAATCTAAAACCCATGATTCAATTATATTATCTAAAGAAATAATAAGAAAATCTTGCATTACCTCTGTTGCAACAATATTTGCTTCTTTACCTTTGTCTAGTTGTTGATTCTCTTTATCCTTTGACCAAAAATATTTCTTTGCATGTCCTTTCTTTCCACATTTCCAACAGGTAATTCCCTTACCTCTTGATTTGGATCTGTTATCCCTTGACTTTGATTTCCTATTACTCTTACTCTTGGATCTCTCCTTCTTCTTGCCCCTACTTTCTACATTCAAAGCATTTCCAGATGATGATTCCTTTGTACTCTTCCTATGAATTTATTCATTCAAGATTATACTAACCACATCATCAAACTTCAAAATATTATTAGCAGATGTTGTATTACTAATATCCATTACCAAGTTATCCCAACTATCAAGAAAAGAACATAAGAATAAAAGTTCTTTCACTTCATCATCAAATAGTATATCAACCGATTTTAATTGATTTACAATAGATATGAAATCATTCAAATGACTAGATGCAGATCCACCTTCATGCATCTTAGAACTAAATAGTTTCTTCATCAAATAAAATTTATTTAAAGCACTAGGTTTTTCATATAAATTAGCAAGAGATTTCATTAACCCTATCGTAGAATTTGCTTCTGTAATATTGGAAGCCACAGATGCTTCTAGACTCAATCTTATAGATCCCAAAGCCTTTATATCAAGAATCTTCCATTCTTCATTAGTCATCTTCGTAGGTCTAGACTTCTCATCCAACAGTAAATACAAATCTCTTTGATACATATAATCCTCAATCTGCATCTTCCATAATTGATAATTTCGGTTGTCAAACTTCTCTACCTTGTATTTATTTTCTTCTACCATTGTTGTATCTCTCACTCAATTAGAAAACCCTATGTGAGTAAATATTTCAACACATAAAACTCTCAAACAAATATCTTATACCAGTTGTTGGGGTTAGCACACTAGTTGTCATGAGATAATATATCGATCTCAACATATATGCAAATAAAAATGGATATTCTACTAGAAGAAATATATAAAACAAGAGATATAGATCAACACTAGATTTAACATAGTTCACCTTGTGTGGGCTATGTCCACCAAGAAATGAGCCAATATATTATCCAAAGCTTTCACAAGATATACAATTGAATATTTTCAATCTTCCACACCTCTCAAATGTACAATACTTTCTTTCTTTCAAGCTTTTTCTTCTTCTCAAAGAATTATCCTTCTCACAATTATTCTCACAATAATCATCAACTTTTGCAAGTTATTCTTAATTCTCTTTTCTAAACCCTAGATTTCATGCTTATATAGGCATATACAAACTTAGGGAACTTAGCCATGCAATTACAATCAATAAATCTTCTTTAATACTAAAAATAGATCTAATTCCCATGAGTTAATTAAAATAGCCGCACATGGGTAACCAATGCCGGTTAGCCCTAACCGATGCTGATTCCTCCTTACTTGATCGATGCCGGTCATAGGTGACCAATGTTGGTCCCTCCATAACCAATGTCGATTATTGTGTTTTCTAGCAAGTTTCATATTGCATGCTAATCTAAAGTAATTGAGCTCCACAACTTAATAATTATGTAGAAACCTAATTTTATTAAAGGAATATATTATTTCCTTAGGTGTTTTATTTATGTTTTTAGTGATCATTAAGTCAACTTAGGATCTTATTGGTGTGTATTCCTTAAGTTCTTGATTTTTGAAATTTTCCCCTTATATATTTGTGCATGATTTTTCCCTTTACTGCTTTGTATTGTTGTATTTAACTCTATCATTTTTTGTCAATTATTTGATAATCTATGTTTAGCCTTGTTTACTTCCATTTCACCCAAATTATCACTTCTCTTTGGTGATTTATGAAAATCCATTTTATACTTATCTTGAGCCCTTAAAAATAAACCAATCAACTCAAAACACATAAACCAAGTATAAAACCACAATTTATTTTATCTAATTTGACACCCAATGTTCGCAAAAAATCTAAAACATTTTTTTCCATTTATAGACATGTAAAATGCCGACATGATCATCTACTAATTATATATTAATAATCCCTATAATAATAATTAATCATGAGATTGATTACTATTATCATTCCATCTCAATTATTTCTAAAATCCCATTTTTACCATTAGTCACATTAATACATTATTAATATTCCTATTATCCCACTAATTAATATCTATTACTAATTTCTAAGAATTGAAAATACCTACTCACCTACCACCTACGCTACACATACCCCTATACCCATCCTCTTCATCTAATCACCCCATTAAACATACTTAACTTCACCTAACCCCAAATTAATTCATCATCCAAATCTACAAGATTCTATTTCTAGAAACCTCTTCTATTTTCTCTTATATATTCAAATATTTCTCCTCCTCCATTGAATTAAAAATTCAATGGAGGATTGTTTCAATCTCTAGAATTTTCTAATTGTAGATCCTTCCTCATTCTCATCCATTTTCAACCATTGATCTTCCTCCAACATGGAAAAATATCAACCCTTGATTTATCCTTCCTCCAATTATAAATAGTGGTGCTAACCTCCATGGAAAGCACCTCACAAATTTACAAGTATATATACTGCTAAAATATCAAGCAAGAGCTGAATCTCCATATCATTCTGTCAAAGAAAGATCATCACTCATCAAAAGGGGAGTGCTACCAAATTATCCCAAAAATTCTGAAGCATCCATCTTCCATCCATAAAGCAAATCCAACAAATCAAAGGAGGAGCATTACGATCTTGTAGGTAAGTACATTTTTATTCACTCCTTCCTTTTTATCTATTTCTCTATCTAAGGTAGTGATAGAGAGTGTTAGATTAGGAATTGATCTATGTTTGGTTTCTAACTTGCATGTTGCACTAACACTTATTTTTCATCTACATTTTGGCACCCACCATGGGGCTTACCCCACAATTTTTTTGTTGTTTCTAATAACATTTTATATTTAAAATAACATGTCCAAATTTGAAAAAAATCATTCATATTTGCAACTTCAAATTTCAAATTGTCATGACATTCATACATTTTAGCACTTTTGGCATGTCATTTCATGATTATATAGAAGAAACAATGCTTATGACTTGAATCAACAATTTTGTACCGATACTAACTTCTATTGTCGCAGGATCTATTTTAGTGATTTTGTAAAACCCGTGGTACTTTTGTAAGCTACTTTAGCACTTTTGTACTTTAACCATGTTTTGTGCAGGAATGACACTTTTGTTCAAACTTTAGCATGTTTCCCAAAAATTACTATGTTTTTTAGTATTTTAACACTTGTTTTTGCTAACTTTTGTTCTGTTCATTATTTTTTATACTTTAGTTCTTTTGTTCATACTTTAGCACATTTATTATCAGTTTAGAACTTTGGTGTCTCTAACCTCATTCGTGTAGATTTGGCACTTTTGTCTCTACTTTGAACTTTTTTATTTGTATGAGAACCTACGTTTATAATTTTAAAGTCTCGAATCATGTTAATATTATCTCTTATTGTTTTAGCAAATTTTCTACTAATTTGTGCTTTTGTTATAGTTTTAGCATATTTCTGGTATATTAGCGCTTATGTTTTATAACACCGCCTTTGTAATAGGTTAGTGTGTTTGACTTATAATAGCGCTTTTGTCTATAAAACAACGCTTTTGTTGTAAATATTATTTTATGTCCGTTACATTAACTAATTTTACCAATTTTTGGTAATTTTGAGGATTTTTTATAGGTTTAACATTCTTCTTTTATAGGTTAATTATTACAGCTACAAGAGGATATTTTGTTTGTTTCAACATTTACCTAACCTTTTAAAAAAACCAAAAATGACTAATCCATTTTTTTACAACATGTTTAGTCCAGGACATTTGGGGGTTATCATCAAAATACTAATCCTTTGTTTTTGTTATACAATTTTTCCCTTCGGGTAAAATTGGACAACGTGGTAAATAGGACTCTTAGAATGGAAAAGGGCTTCACGGGAGAACTCTTGGCCTATAGGTAAAATTTTTCACTTTGACGATGTTTGTAGCATTCTAGGTAGTTTCGAAGTCATCTTGAGCTATCCTTCTCCTTTTCGGGTCTTGAAAGTTCCAAGTTTGCCTAAGTCAAAAATTGACCCTGGTGGGCCAACGTCTAGTTGTCACAAGAAAAAAATGCTCAAAATTGATAAACCATTTTTAAGTGGGTCCTACAATGCTTATATAACCCTCCAATTTCGAGAAAGAACCCCAGGAGATGAAAAATCGGGGCATTATCATTTTAGGGGCCAATGTGGCCCCGAGTTAGGAATAGCTCGTTGAACTGCTTAACGAACAACTCGGTGACCCAAGTTGATAAAGTGGCTCACATTGAGCTTGACACAACGAGTTAAATGGTGAGCTCATTATAGATCTTGATCATATGGATGGGTGAATGTTAGATCCATGTTTGGAGGAGTGTTTTTCAATGACTCAGTGAGCCATTTTGAGGTGTGCTCGGATCAAAATAAGAAATAGTGAGCTGAGATCATGAATGGACGTGTTGGGATTGGTAGAGTGGTCAACACCAAGCCAAAAAAATTTGAATTAGTCCGCATTTGGGGAGCATAGCTCGAAGGACCGAGATCATAGATATCAAATTGCTTGGGCTTGTGGGGGAGGTGAAAATGTGAGCTCCTGGTGGATTCAAGTAGTGCATTAACAGGATTTGTAGGGTGTTGCTAAGTTCACAGATTGAGCATGGAGATCGTGTGAATATTTTGGTTGCTGGCCAATAGGAGTAGCTTCTAAGGAGATAATTAGATGAGCTAAACTTAAGAAACGAGCAGCTGAGTATAATGAACAACTTGAGGCTTTGAGCTCACCCATGTCATATAGAGGAACTCGATTGGGCAGAGTTAATCTCAAGAGATTGTGAGTTGAATCCTTAACATGTTAGGTGATAAGGATAAGTGATAACAAGGTCAAAAATCCATTTTTGGAGGTGTCTTGTTTAAAATATGTAGAGGAATGGTCATGGAAAGAACACTACATTGTAGCGAGGTGTTGACCGTGATTAGCTCACAGAATACATGTCGAGCAACTCGACAACATAATTTGGTTAAGTTTGATATGGATCTGATTAGTGAGGCTTTGGAGTCGGGTTGGATAACATTAAAACATGGAACCAAGGAGGTATCACCCTTCGAACATTGTAGGAAGTCAACATCCAAGCTCATTGACCCATGGGTGCATCAAGGCAAAGATCATGGAATCAAGCTATGTAGGTTCAAAGGGATCTATTCATTTGCATAACGCAGTTGCTCAAGATGAGTTAGGAGGTGTGACTGAGTTTATATTGGAAAACAATGCATGATTTAGACGAATCATTCAAAAATCCGTGACAAGTTGTGATAAGCGTGAGCTCTAAGATCAACTTACGAAGGGCTCATTGTGTGTAACTCCACGTGGGAATGGTCATAACATAACTCAGAATCTATTTGTGTGTATGATGAGATATTGAGAGATGGCCAAGATCACAGGCCAAAGTGATCATGGATCAGCTTTGTGTGTATAATGACAAAGGCCGAGTTATATAGGAAAGGTGAGTTGGGACATTTGTGAAATCATTTCGAGAGATATGCATTTCAGGATTTTGGGGATGTTTGGTTTGGAACTCACCTCGATGAGCTGGTAAAATTTGAGGGAGAACTTTGTAGCCCGAATTCGAAAATTCGAGTTCCAAGCTTGTTCTTTTCGAAGTTTTGGAGTTCAAGTCTTCGGGATTCAAGGTGATTATCTTTGAGTCATTTCAGGTTCTATGTCTCAAGGACCAAGTCAACATGTGGGTGGTTTCAGGTGAGTGATCTCGAGTCATCGTTTTTTCATCATTTGACATGGCGGTGCTTCCAAGATACTCGATGGAATGATAGATGAGTGTTCAATGCATGACCGAGTCACTCGGTCGAGTTGACAACTATAAAGGTGGTGCGAGCACCTTAAGTTGAATGGTGAGAGTCAAATGGGTTGTGGTTTCGAGGTACCCATCACATTAATGAATGAGTCCAGGTTGGGAAGGTTATAAATGAAAAATTAAGGTGGGTAATTTTCCACACGAAACATGGATTCATCTCGCATGAGAGGTGGTGTTAAGTGCATCACGTGGTGAGTTGCAAAGGATCAACACCTAGGAACTTTTCAAGGAGGGTTAGGATGAAGTTAATGTAAAATGTGGAGTGATTAGTGTACAACACATAGAGTAGGGTCAAAGGTTTCACCATTCGATGTGTGACATGCACTTTGAACTCCAAGGAAAATATCGATGACGTCACGAAGAGAATAAGAGAAAGTAGCCCTCTAGAAGGTAAATGAGGAGCTCGCGCGGTAAGAACGGAGGAGCTTGTTAGCCAGCTCATTGAGTCATTTTTAAGCCACCATACTAAGACCCTCCAATGTAATTTTAAAACTTTGGGTCCCACCAATGGACCTAAGATGATCTTCGAATATTTTATAAATTATTATTTTAATTAAATGGAGGAAATTTATTTTTTTGAATTTATGAAGGCATAGTGGGGTGGAGATTATCCGGGGTACATTAATGATCAGAAAATTCAAGGAGGAGCATAGCCACTATAATTTTTCCTATAATTTAGGATTTTTCCTTCTATCTCTCACCATCTCAAGAAATGTTATAAAATGTAAAGGTAATGCATTGTTTTAGAGTTAGACATTTTTTCAAGTTTCCCCTCCCTTCACAAGATGAGTTGTTATGAATTTGCAAGCTCTTAAGCCTTTCCTTTGAAAATTTTAATGGTAGTTTTTGCCTCTCCCTATTGTAATGACACGCTTTTCAAGTTCTTGGAGTAATAAAATGGTGTTTTGTGACTTATTGTCTGTCCTTATATCATTTTTACTGCTTTAATTTTCCTCTGTTCATGATTGTAGGTATATTGTGCAGATTTGATTTCTATTGCAGGTTTTAAGAGTTATTGTGCTTATCTAGGAATGAGGTATGTCCATTATTCCCATGTTCATCTTTCTTCATTAGCAAGCCGAATTTTTTTTTTAGAAAACCTCTTTTCTTGGTGCATCACTACTTCTAATATAGGTTTTATTTCTTATAAATCTCTCTCCTAATCCCCTGGAAATGTTAGTATAGGTATATTTATCAAATTTTATTGGATTAGGAGTAGTTTAGTGCTTAGTTTAGGAAGAGGAAGTCGGCCTTCTCCGGAGGTTCACCTCAAGCCCGCAAGTCCCACAACTTGAGAGGTGATCCCATGTTACCCAATCACATTGAATGTCCTAGTCATAACTTAGCCATTAGAGGTGTGGGGTGATTCGGTTATAATATTTTTGACATGCCCGATAAGACCATAAGAGTTAAAATTTTCATAGGTGTGTATTTGTGTTCACTTTGTTTCATTAATTTGTTGTGCTCTTAGTGAAATTATATCATTAGGACATATTCCCAAGCACAACTTGCAAATCCATTGGTCTAAGTAACCCTCTCTCAAATTTGTAGACCTTTTTTCACCCCATTCCATCCATTTTTATTCCAAATCTTTCCATTTTTCTCCCATTCATGAAGTTATGCAATCATGGCTTCATTCCTATAATGGAATTCTCACTTGCAGCAGCAGCAGTGCTTTCCATCTTCAAGATATTATAATCCACCTCCAAAACAATTCTATGATGAATATTAGTTTGAGCATGCATGTCTACATGAGCAAGATGTAAGACAATTTGGTCATCCACCAAACTTTGGGGCTGCTAAAGAACAATGGTATGTAAATTATAGAGGCTATTCTACACTGAAGAAGAGAAATTATAGAGAAAGGTTCAAGAGTTGGAGTATAACATGGTGAAAATAAGGATTAAGGAAATGAAAAATGTAGCCTAGATTGGTTTCAAAATTCCATACCCCTGGACTGGCCCTATACTAGGTGAGTTTAATCCTCAACAAAAGCTTCAATTCATAATCAAAATGATGACCAAAGTTAGAGAATAAATAAAGAAGAGGGAATCTTATGAATGTGATGTTAGTAAATCTTGTTAATGGGAGGTCCCTACATTACCACCTTATAACCCTCTTCCCATGTATCCATCCATGTAATTTCAACTTGAGCCCCATAGTCCTAAATTTCTTGTTGCTACCCTTAATTAAGAGTACACTTATTTGCCTCCTATTCTTCCATCCCTTCATGGATCTTCTTCTCCTCTTTATTCTAAAATTCCTTCTTTTCTACAAAGTTCATCAATATAAGAAGTTGCACCTCTTGCACCACCTCAAACAATGGAGGAAACAATACATCTCCAACTCACCTCTCCTCTTACATTCCTGAATCCATTTTGGGAAGACCAAGAATATGATTATAGTGAAGAAGAAGAGGTGAAAGTTAAGGAAAATTTAAAATAAGAGCTTACAAAGCATATGAAGGAGTGGTCTACAAGATTGAACATAAAAAAATTTCCTTTCCTAATTAAGCCTCCACCCAAGGTTTAAATTCAAAAGTAGGTGGTCAAGATCAAATGTACATAAGAGAAAGCATCAAAAGATGATGATCACAATTTTTTTGTTCGAGTACAACATACATATTAGTTCCATATCATCGAGGAGGATGGTTAACCAAAGGTTGCAGATTCATTGAGTAACAAAAATATTTTGATTCAAATCCACAACAAAGGAGCATGTGCAAGTAAAGAAGAAAAGCTTCCAGATGTGCAAAATGTTACAAGTGAATGCAGCGATTCTAATAGCCATGTATATCAAGAACTTGCAGAACATTTTGAGAGGGGAGGTGACTATAGAGCTTCATATTATGAAAAAAAAACCATGTAGGTTCGTAGGTATCTTATGTAGGTCCGTAAATTTCGAATCCTTTCCCTCTCCGTATTTATAAAAATAGGATTTATTAGATGAATTTGATCTTTCTAATTTCATGTTTGATCATGAAGACAATCATGGTGAATAACATGTTAGTCTAGAGATCACTTTGTGGATAAGGAGGTTGAACATTTGACACAACTAGGTAATGAAGAGACAATCTATCTATCGATTTGGAAGAATTTTTGGATGGACAGGAGCCTATGCAAATTTTTCGTTATGTTATTTCATCATCTAGCCTTCAACACAAAGTACATTTTTCCTTGGAAAGAAGCATTCAGGAAGTGCCTAAAGTATCAAGTTACCCTCTTGAGAAAAAATGGGTGGAATTTAATATTCCATACAACTCATTGAATAAAGAGAAAAAGGAGCAGACATGAGAAACGAGTCATATTCAAAAATATTGTGCGGAGATGAGATCGTTGATAGTTTATTTCTCTCAATTTAGGAATCTAATTTATTTGATGAACCAATGATGAAGGAAGGTTTTATGCCAAATGAGGATATTAAAAATGCAACCTAATCAAAGGAGGATGAATTCTTAGATGAGAAACACATTTTAAACATTTGTAGTGGTTCAACAATGGAGACTATGAAACAATCCAAAATATTTACATGTTGCGGAAGAACTCCTTGTTTTAAAGGAAAAAAAATAAAACGAAGGGAACATCACTTTAGTACCATTCATTCATGTGGAAGATAAGTTGTTTGTAAATGGGAATCGGAGAAAAATCATCTCATGGAAAACCATATTTTCTAGGAATGTTTGTAGGTAGATTTTCCTATTAAAATTGAGACTCGAAGTAATGGGCATATTCAAAGGGTTAGACCATGTCCCATAAGTTATTTGGCCTCTTTAAAGCCAAAATAGAATCCAAAACTAGTCACATTCACTTTGTAATATGAGGATGAGTTTCATAACCCCAAGGATCAGTTGCAATGCCTCTACAAAACAAATGCAGAGAAACTAAAAGAGGCATTATTTCTCTTTCTAGTTGATGCCTTGGTGAACCAAGTGGATAATTGGGCTTGTTTCATTTTTTCACTCTCATTCTCAGCCATTCCCATTGTTAAATCAACTCGCATAGCAGCCCATTGTGAGGTAAGGAAGTAATTTTACACAACTTGATTGCAGAGTTCATTGAGCTCGGTTTGCCTTCGATTAGCGTAGAGTAGGCATAGGTTTACTTTTAGTAGAGTAAGTACATGGCACACTTTGCATGTTTATTTTGAAGCATGTATGGTTTTTAGTTGTTGTGTGTTTTGTGATTTCTTCATTTCTCTTGCACAATGTGTTGAAGGTGAAGTGTTCAAAAGAAGGGAAAAATTAGGATTTAATAGAGTTCCACGATGTCCCAAACTCATCAAATGTTTACTCAAAATTATGCAATGTTCCATGCATATCAAAAAAATCATGGATTTCGGTGCTTCATACTTGGTGAATTTCAAGTTTCAAGACAAGCTCATGTATTATCCTTCATTCTATAGCATTCATTCCAAGTTCGGGATGTTGGATGGACCGGTGTTCGAGTAGCTCAAGGACAAGAATTTCACATTTTAGGATTAGTATTTAGATCTTCCATAATGATTCCATGCCCAATGAATACACAAACCTACTAGACTAGTGATTAATAAGTAAATAACCCCTAGAGGTAGCCAAAAATGTTATCAAATTTTACCCCTTCTAGAAAAATTGGACAACGTGGGTAAATAGAACCCTTGGACCGAGAAAAGGGATTCACGAGAGAAATCAGGGCCTACAAGTAAATTTGAGAAAGTTTATAACATTCCAGGTAGTTTCAAATTCATCTTGATCTATCCTTCTCATTCTCGAGTCTTGAAGGTTCCAAGTTTTCCTAAGTAAAAAAGTGACCCCGGTGGGCCCATTTCTAGTCGTCATGGGGAAAAAATAGTCAAAATTGGTAAACCATTTTTAAGTGGGTCCTACTATGATTCTATAACCCTCTAATTTCAAGAAAGAACCCCATGAGATTAAAAATTAGGGCGGTATCATTTTAGGGGCCAAGGTGGCTTTGAGATAGGAATAGCTCGACGTTTTGTTTGATGAGTAGCTTGGTGAGCCGAGTTTATAAAGTGGCTCATGTTGAACTCGACACAACGAGTTAAAGGGTGAAATCATTATATAGCTCGATCAGATGGATGGGTGAATGTTGGATACAGGTTTGGAGGAGTGTCTTTCAATGACTCGGCAAGCCATTTCGAGGTTTTTCTGGTTTGGAATAAGCAACAATATGTTTATCTCGTGAATGGAAGTGTTGGTATTGGTGGAGTGGTCATTGCCACCTTGGAATGTGTTTGACTCTGTTTGCATTTTGGGAGCATATCTTGAAGGACCAAGCTTTTAGATATCAAATGACTTGGGCTTTTGGGAGGTGAAAATGTGAGCTCGGTGAAAATATGAGCTCACCGGTGGATGCAAGTGACACATTAGTAGAATTCATATAGTGTTGGAAAGATCACAAATTGAGCATGGAGATCATGTGAAGAGCTCGATTGTATGGCCAACGAGAGTATATCGCAGGGAGATAATCAAACAAGCTAAAATTAAGAAACAGATGGCGAGTATAATGAACAAATTTATGTTTCAAGCTCATGTGTGTCATCTAAAGGAACTTGAATAGATAGAGTTGAGATCAAGAGATTGTGAGTTGAAGCCCTATCATGTTGGGCAACAAGGATAAGTGAGCCAAGCTTGCAGATTTATTTTTGGAGGTATCTTGTTCAAACTCTATAGAGGAATGGGCCTTTGGAAAGAACACTATGTTGGAGTGAGGTGTTGATTGGGTTTAGCTCATGCAAGAATACATGTCGAGAAACTCAAAAACATAAATTAGTTAAGGTTGATATGGATATGTTTGGTGAATTTTTGGAGTTGGGTTGGATAACATGAAAAAGAAGCCAACCGGGTATTACCCTTGGCACATTTCGGAGGGTCAACATCCAAGCTCATCGAGTTATGGGTACATCAACATGAAGCTTGTAGAATCGAGATGTATAGGTTTAGAGGGATCCATTTATTTGCATAACTCAATGCTCAAGATGAGTTAGGAGGTGTGAATGAGTTTAGTTTGACACACAATGCGTGATTTAGGTGAATCTCTCAAATGTTGGTGCTGAGTTGAGATAAGCTAGAGCTAGAAGATCAAATCATGAAGGGCTCAATGTGTGTAAATTTATATGGGAATGATCATAACACAACACAAATGCTCTTGGTGTGTATGGAGAGATATAAAGAGATGGCCAAGTTTACAAGATGAAGTGATCATTGACTAGATCTATGTGTATAATGATAGAGGATGAGTTGCATAGGAAAGGTGAGTTGGGAGACTTTGGGAATTATTTCGAGATGCCCATTTTGGGATTTTGGGGATGTTGGTTAGGAACTCACCCCCGATGAGTTGGTAAAATTTGAGGGGGAACTCTGAAGCCCGAACTCTAAAATTTAAAGTTTGGATCTTGTGCTTTTCGAGTTAAGGAGTTCAAGTATTCGGGATTTGGGGTGATCTGCTAAGTCATTTCAGGTTCTATATCTGAAGGACCAAGTCGGCATGCGGAGTTGTTTCCAAGGAGTGAGCCGAGTCATTAGGTTTGTCATCATGTGACATGGTGGGTGCTTTTGGGACACTCGGTGAAATGACATACAAGTGTTCAATGTGTGACCGAGTCACCAAATCGAGTTGAAAACTACAAAGGTGGTGCGAGGGCCCTATGTTGAATGGTGTGAGTCAAATGGGTGGTGGTTTCTAAGGTATCTGTCACGTTAACAAAGGAGTCCATACTGGAAGGTGACCAATGAAAAAGTAAGATGTGGCATTTTCAATGTGAAATATTGAGCCATCCACTTGAGAGGTGGTGTTAGGCATATCACATGGCAAGTTGGAAAGGATCAACACTTGGGTAGTTTTCCAGGGAAGGTTGGGGTGAATTTGATGTAAAATAGGGATCGATTAGCATGCAACATGTGGATTAGGGTTGAAGGTTTCAAATTTTAATGCATTTCATGTACTTTGAACTTCGTGGTAAATGACTATACATAACAAAGAGAATAAGAGCGAGTAACTTTGTTAAGAGGTAATTGAGGAGCTCATGGGGTAAGAATGGAGGATCTCACTAGTCATCTCAATGAGTTGACTAGCAAGCCATTTTGTAAGACAACAAACTAAGACCCTCCCAAGGCATTTTTAAAACTATGGGTCCCACCAATGGACCTAAGCTTATCTCTAAATATTTTTTAAATTATTATTTTAATTAAATGGAGGAAAATTCAAATTTTTGAATTTATGGAGGCATAGTGGGGTGGAGGTTTTACAGGGGTACATTAATGATGGGAAAAGTCATGGATGACCATAGCCGCTATATTTTTACCTATAATTCAAGATTTTTAATTCTTTCTCTCTCACCACTCAAAAGCTGTTATAAAATGTAAAGGGAATGCATTATTTCAAAGTTATCCATTTTTCCAAGTTTCCCCTCTCTTCACAAGTTGAGTGTTGTGAATTTGTAGGATCTCAAGCCTTTCGTCTAAAAATTGTAATGGAAGCTTCTACCTCTCCCTACTATAATGCAAATTCTTGGGACAATAAAATGGTGTTTTGTGACTTATTGTCTGTCCTTATATCATTTTACTATTTTAATTTGCCTTTGTTCATGATTGTAGGTATACTATGCAGATTTGATTTCTAATGCAGGTTTTAGGAGTTATTTTTATTATATGGGAATGAAGTATCATTTGTGATTGGGTTTGTAATGCAAGTTAATTCTTGCCATGTTCATCTTTCTTCATTGGCAAGCTGGAATTTTGTCTAGAAAATCCCTTCTCTTGGCACATCACCACTTCTGACATAGGTTTTATTTCTTGCAAAATCTCTCTGCCTAATCAACATCCACACACTTCCCATAGTCCTAGGGGTCTCATGACCATGGGATTCATATCCACGCATGAAGACACACCCCATGTTCTAGCGCGTATTTAAATTTAAAGACACATGTCGTTATTGGCTAAGAGATTTCTTGTTTTAAAGGTGGCATGAAGTGAGGGGATTCCACGTACTAATACCTATGCCTAAGACAACATCCTTGCAACAAGTACTTGAGCCCCACATACCATAAGGTATATTGGGGATGCCCCTAGAGAGCTCATCTAACCTAGACTAGGAAGCCTATTGGATGCATATCGAACTATAGTGCAAGGAGGTCACGTTTCCAAAGATGATTCATTATCCGATCACACATTGGAACATAGGTGGAGTTCAAATTATGAAACCATCATCAATGTGCATTATTGATGATGAGATATAGTTTTATTGTAAACCCACCTGACTAGTTAGGGTTGTGATTGCATGATTGTACTTATTTGAGTGTTTAGTTAAAACTAGTACATAACCATCACACCTACCTTGTGAATTAAACCATACACCTATCACATATCCAATTTGAGCACCACCTTTGACCTCCATTTTGACCTTACATTATCCATCATATCCTTTTCACCACATCTAATATCATTCACAATAATTATGTCACCCTAAAAATATAAATCCAAATAAATGATAAGACCTTTCCACCTAATAAATTTTTAACCTCACACCATTCACCATTCATGTAATAAAAATAAAAAAACAATAAACGTCTTTCCCTCCTATTTACAATAGTTCATAGACATCCCATTCCCTCCCACAAAAAAATACCACACATCCTATGAACTAATCCACGTAAATCATTTCATACCATCTTATCTGATATAAACAATCACCCTTCTCTCATCATTACACAAATTCCCTCCTACATCATTTAACGTTTCCTATTGGTACCTTAACAACACTAAACCAGGTCTATAAGACTCTAGAAATTACCGTATCTCATAACCCTTTCAATTGAAATAAACATAGCAACCTTACATATTCACCCACATCCTATACAAAAATTTTGATCCCTAAGCACCCTCTCTACAATTTCTTATAAACAAGACTATTCAATTTTGGTAATCAAAACCTTACAAATAGAAAAAATCTCCTTATCACTTATTCCATTCTTCTAAGCCCTTCTAATAAGGCACATCTTAAACCCTCTACTACTGAGGCAAATACTTCTTCTATTTCCTTATTTTTGAAAATATTCCATCCTACTAGCAATAATTTATTATTGAAATTATACATCATCAACTAAGAAATAAAAACTTCCCTCATCCACAAATCCTTTATTAATACAACACATCCTCATCTCATCACTACATCTTAAAATCACTAGATTATAATGACACCTAGGAGAATGCCAATTCGATCCCAATCAAGAAATAAAAATCACCAAGACATAGGACATGATATATTTAACCACAACTATTATGACACCAATGCTAAAGAAAGTTGTACTAGAGGAGAAGATGAGGAGACCATGGTTAACACCAGGTAGAGATGATAACTTGAGTACATAATTTACGGGGGAAGAAGAAGAGAAATTATTAACCACTTCTTTGAAAACAAATACGACCTCTTCCATGTGATTACAATCATGACCAACTCCAAAGTATCCTCCATGATGAAAGTGATGGTGTTGTCCAATTACGCCATCCATACATCACCATAATCCAAACAACCTTCATGTTGTATATGGATGGGATAATAGAGACAACAACCCACACGTATCTAAAGAATCCTTGTTGTACCAATTATAACAAAGGATTAACCAAATTTCCCAGTTATCCTCTCAACTTGGCCCACAACAATCTAACTATCATGGATCCCAACATTCCTAGTATAAAAACTTCAATCTACCACCCGTAGGCCCCTAAGGACCCACCTTGGAGCAAGAAATAAAGTATATAAATGAAATGATTCAAGAGTTGCAACTCGACACATAGGGATGGAAATCTAAATTCAAGGAACTATGTCCCTATCCATTCAACCGTGATATACTACGGGTCCCTTTTCAACCATACTTTGAAACACCTAATTTTGAAAATACGGGGAAAAGGTGATCCTTGAGAGCATGTTAAGGAGTTTTATATGCTTTGCCAAGAATTTTCTTATGATGAATCCTATTTGATAATACTTTTCTCATGGAGCCTAGGTGGTCTTTCTCTAGAATGGTTCCTCCAAATACCCCAAGGCTCTGTTACTACATTCACCGATTTATCGAAAAATAATTCAAGAACTTATCATATAATGTGGAACATGATGTCACAATTATTGGTCTGTGTAATACCAAACAATGTAATGGAGAAATATTTTCATCCTTCCTATAACATTGGAAATACCTTTCCATTTGAATCCCATGGCCAATCCCGTAAATGCAATTAGTCACCATCTTTGTCTATAATCTCCATCAAGAACTAGATTTCCACTTACAATTCCATTATGCCAATACATTTGATGACATCATAGAAAAAGGGATGAAGATTGAAAGGGACCTTGTCACTAAAGGAGTTATCAAATTATATTCCTAAGATAATCACAAATCAATCAAATCAACCCTCCACATCCGAGAAGCCAAAGTATTTTAATAAAAATAAGAATGTTGTTAGTGATGGAGTAATAGAGATAAAACATGTCAAACATGTACATACAAATGCTAATATATCAGTCCCTCAAGGTCAAACTTGGTCCACCCAAGACCCTAAATGAAAAACATAAACCTCCTTTTGGTGAGTCCATGGATAAAATCCCTTATATATTAGTTGTTGCTAATATGTTCATTTTCCCCCAAAATCATTTGATTGATGAGTCTCGGCCCAAACCCTCGTGGTTTAAGAAAAATGAATACTGTAAATTCCACAAAATCAAGGGTCATGCCACCAATAGGTCTATGAAGCTTAAAAATTATATCCAATTGTAGACACCTTTATTATGATTTTGCAATCTATTTGCCAAATGCGCATAAATCAATCTCATTCTTGCCAATTTTTTTATAATTAGTGATTTCCACTAATTAAATAACATTTCTTACCACTTTAGCCAATTAACACCACATTGTTGATTTCCTAACCCTTTCACATTCAAGATGCCACTTTATGGTGAATCATAAGTCAAAATCCTCTTGCAAATAGATAATTAGCGATTATTAGATAATTAAGCCTATTTTGCCATTGTTTTAGTAAACATACCTAGTATTGACTCAAACGCCTCTTCCAACCACTAAAAATCACCCCACTTTCCTTTACAATGTTTCACACGGAATGTTTCAGCTCTGTGGAATAGACTTGCTTCTATCCTTTCATTCCTTTGAGAAACAGATAAGGGTTAGGGCTAGGAGGAATACCTGTTGAATGTTGAGATGGTGTGCACGTACCATAGAGAAAGATCAGATCGACTGCGAAGAACTCCTTTTTGTCTTGGAAGGACTACCTACAAGTAAGAATACAAGACCACCAGATTTTAATTAGACAATAAATGAGGGAGCTGCCTTAGGCCCAGGAAATATAAAACTTCCTTTTGAAGGTGGTCAGTTCCCCTTTTAATACGAATTAACACAAATGATAACAAAGAAGCTATTGCAAAATCATGATTTAGGTACCTCATTACAAAGCAATAGAGGCTAAACTATCAATAATAAAACGTCATGTTGTTTGTTCGATTCTTGATCGTTGATACGTTCGAAAGTTACGAGAGATAAAACCAGATGGATCCGAGGTTATTAGGAGACAAATAGGTGAGAGGAAGGTTTTGGGTATAAATCATAGTGACCGATGCCGGTCATTGGATAACCGACCGTGGTTAGAGAACCATTGCTTGGTAGGGGATAACCGACACATTGGTAGGGTCGATAATCTAGGTGCTTCGGTTAGAAGTTGGTTGCAGAGGTGTCTGTGGGGTTTTTAAGACGGTGGATGACCGAGGGAATAGTGAGATGACGGGGAAGACTCGAGAGTGATGGGGGTTGTTCTTGGGGAAAATGTAAGGGTGGAGGAATGACAAGTTAGATGTAGTATGTTCTTTGGGTAGTAGATCTAGGAATAGACTTATGATGGTTGTGATTCAAAAGTTCAAGAAATGTTATTAAAAGGACATATAAGATATTACTTACTCGTTCCTGATGAAGATGCAGGTTCCGGAGATGTGATGACGAAGACAGGGCTCAAGTAGGATGATATGACAATCCAAGATGAGCTATCTCCTCTTCTGATGCTCGGATGAGTGTCACTGGGCTCTGGTTATTCAGTTGCAGCCTTGGGCTTGATGTCCTTCTCTGCACACTTCTCTCTTTTCTTCACTTGTCTCTGCTCGGCCAAGAAAATCCGGATCCTTTCAATGATTTCTTCTCTTCTTGATCAAATGAAAATCTGATCCTTTGTTTTTGGTTGGAAGTGGTCATTTACAGGGAACCGATGGTGGTTACGCAACCGACGGCGGTCGAGTAGGAACCGGTATCGGTCAGGTCAAAGTGGGCTATTTTTGGTAAAATAGCCAGCTTTCCCTCCTTTTCTCCCGAGGGATTAGTTGCGGGCTTGGTCAAGTCATTATGAGGTTGGTTTTAGGTGCGGGTGAGGAGTAATTAGTCATGGGTGTGGATGTGGACCAAGTTATAGGTCTTAATTAGGTTAGTTTAGGGTTAAGACTAGGTCATGATGAGGTGGCAAAATGAGGTGGCAGGTATGGTGATGTGGATTTATTAATTATAAGGTAATTAATAAATAATTGTGTAAGGTTTAGGTGATGAGGTTAGGTTGTGAAATGAGATGCGGGGCACAGGGGTCGTAAGACACAAATTTGGTGTCTACATTAGCCCCTTTTTGTCGTGTAGCTTGTCTTTATTAAAGCTACACGGACAATAATAAGAAGTGGTTACCCCTGTTAAGGGTATAGGTAATCCCCCTCAAATCTATCATAGATTGAGGTAGCGTGAAATCAGGGATAGGGTTGATAAAGGGAAATGGTGTTGAGATGATGGTAAGATGGTGGGGTAGGTCCAAGGAAGTAGACGCACGTTGAAATGCAGTAGTGCGACCAGGGTACATGATTTTGAAGAGAAAACAAGCAATTCATAGGCAAAGGTCGATAGTTTATCCAAACAAGGGTGATATAATCCTGGTATCCAAGGCATAGGAAGTAGCTCCAGGGGATATAACGGGTAAGGTACAGGAACGTTTAGGCATGTTCGGCAGTACCAAATGGTTGGTTTGGTTGAGATAAACGTCATGGTCTTGGTCTAGGAAAAGTTGGTCAACTGATCAAGTCAAGGACCCTAATCATGCTAAAACACGAACAGGTGAGCTCGATTGAACAAAAAAGCTACATGATGGGTGGATAAAATTGTAATTTGTTGATTTTGGGTGAGGTATTTAATTGGTGCGGCCTTGGGTCGGGCCAAATGGTTGGGTGCGGCCTTGGGTCGGGCCAAATGGGTTGGTTGCGGCCTTGGGTCGGGCCAAATGGTTGGTTGCGGCCTTGGGTCGGGCCAAATTGGTTGGTTGCGGCCTTGGGTCGGGCCAATGAAGTCAACAAAGGGTTTTCAGCGAAGGTGGATATAGGTGATGTTGTGAGAAAGGGCGATTAGTAAATAAGGGCAGAAATTTGGTGAAGGTAGGTATTAAACCGATATCGGCTAGATATGACCGGTATCGGTTAGGTGACCGATACCGGTTCCTTAGGGCACAATATAACCGATATCGGTTATAGGTCAAAAACCTATAAAAAGAAAAATACGGCCTGTCATTGTCACATTGTCATTTTGAAAACCCATTTGAGTTGTCTGAGGTGTATTGTTGAGATTGGTGCATTTGTCGGCTGAGGTGGCACTATTTGAGTGGAGAAGTGAGTGGTTGGTAGGCCCTAGTGAGTAGGAGGCAGCAGTTGATTGGTGGAGGACCCAGCAGAGGAGAGTTAGAGCCATGGCACAGCCAGGAGGAGCTGGAGGTGCTGGACCAGCTGGACCACCACCACCCATCCCACCACGACGACGTGTCGTTATACCGGTAGGTTCGAAACCTCTCATTGTGTGAATTTGATGTTGTTAAGCTATATTTGGGGGTTTGGGTAGGAATCCATGTTTTGATAAAATAATGAATAAATTGAAGTTATTTGAAAAATGAAGAGGATAGATGGGTTAAATAGGTCGAGGCGGCAGGGTGGGTAGGTTTTTAGGATGTTTGGGTGGGTAAATAGAAATAAATAGGCCAAAAATGGATTTGGGGGCCGCGTCAGAGTTCGGCTCGGCTGGTCACTAAGCGACCAACATCGGTCAAGAAGTTTTGGGGCAGGGTGGGTTTGTGGTTGACCGGTGTCGGTCGTACGTTGACCGGCGTCGGTGGAGAGGAGACCGGTGGCGGTCATGGGTGACTGGTACCGGTCTGTAGCTAGGAAATTTTATTTTATTTTATTTTTGGTTGCTTGGTTTTGTTGTGGTTTTGGGTGCTTGGTTTTGTTGTGGTTTTGGTTGGTGTGTTTATTGTTTGGGGTTTTTGTGTGTGGGGGTGAAGAGGGAAGGGGTAGAGGTTGATAGGAAGGTTGATTAGTAGGTGGGGGAAAATGGGGCGGTTGTGTGGTCGGGTGGGTAAAAGGGGGTATAGAAGGTTAAAGGAGTTGTTGTTTGAAAGGGTAGGTCTAATGAAGTGGGTGATTTGTGCAGGCACGTCAGCAGCTGACTATGCGGGATAGGATGCCTCCGCTGTTGAGATGGATGCAGCCACACGTGTCCGTGGTGGACTGGGCCATCATGTGCGAGGTGGGACTCGGCGGGGTCCAGCGATATAGGGCTATAGAGAGGGATCACAGTCTTATGGTCGCCCTCATCGAGAGATGGGATCCGGCGACCAATGTGTTCCATCTCCCGACGGGAGAGATGACGATTACACTGGAGGATGTGTATCGCATCCTTAGACTACCGATCGATGGAGAGGCAGTCTTCCAGGTGGATGCAGAGACAGCCATGGACAGCATTTTACAGGTATTCGGGGATGCAGCCACGCTATTGACTTATCACAGCGCGAGTATTGCCTATGGGGACATGTATCGTGCCCATAGACATGAGACACGGCTTGCCGTGTTGATGATGATCGGCATCACATGCTTCGCCCTCCCGGACTCAGAGGGAGGCCACTTTCCACGGCACTGATGGGGTACTACACAAGATGGTGGAGGAGCATACATGTTATGCTTGGGCACCAGTATACCTGGTGTAGTTATACAGAGAGCTGTGGGGCTATCGCCGGATGAGGTGATTCGGGATTTGTTCCACATTTTTGTTACATTGCTGGGCATATGAGCATATCATATGCATTCGACCAGTAGGGCTGCCCCAGCAGCCGGGGCCACAGGTGATTTATAGATATGGATTTCAGAGGTGGTTGGGGGTCGTGGGCCAGCCACAGTGGTGCTTTCCGGATGGGATGTAGTGTACTACTACATGTCATGTATTAGAGGGCGTGACTGCCTTGGATATTGTATGGAGGCCTTACAGAGGTCATCAGCCCCGTGGAGGAGCCCGATCACAGTTGCGGTGGATCCAGTATACATTCTGGATAGCGGGACGGAGGCCGGGAGAGCATGAGTGGATACCCTTGGAGAGGGTACGACGGCAGATTGGGCTATGACAGGATGAGCCACCTCCCTTCCCTCAGTACCAGAGGGATGATGTAGAGGCCCCACTGCCTGTACCACAGCCCGTGGACCCAGATTGGGTAGCAGAGAGGCCAGCAGATGATACCGTAGATGACGCCGGCTGCACAGGATCATTTTTGGTATGGTGGGCAGGGGAGAGAGCCGCGAGGAGAGCACAGCCCACACAGCCAGACTTAGCGGCTGTTAGTAGAAGCGAGAGGGACTAGCTCAGGGGACAGGTACATTTGTTACAGGGTAGCTTGCTGCTGCACAGGCACAGATAGGTGTCCTACGAGGCGGTTAGCCCAGAGCACGTGCGAGCACGCCACGAGCACCACCAAATGCACCACCAAAGACAGAGTATAGGTATAGGTACTGCACAATGCACCAAGACACGACACAGTACAGTACCACCAAGCTGCACAAAGATAGGCACAGCATGCAGTGCGCTGGCACCCGACAGCACAAGTCATGAGCACCACCACCAAGCACAGCACACTGTCGCCACCGTCAGCACTTACGAGGCACAGGGTGTACTGGTAGGATAGGGGCCATTGGTATTAGGAGTTGGGGGACCAGCCCCAGCAGCTTTGGTGGCACGGGCCCGGTATATGGAGGCGAGAGCGGAGGCCCGGTACTATCAGGACGTCCTTGATGGTACCGGGGCTGACTATCAGCCGTATGCGGTGCATAGAGCGGAGACCTCGCGAGTCGAGATCCTGGGTGGTGCAGCTACAGCCGATGGGTCGGTGACAGGGAGGAGGTGGGAGCCAGGGCCAGGACCCGCAAGGAGAGGTGCTGAGGGTGGTGGGGAGAGTTGAGACATCCCTAGGTCAGAGTTAGATGTTTTTTTGTATAGATTGGATATAGGCACCGGTCTGCAAACCGGTTATGTTTATAGAGGCCTGCGTGCCCACATATGATGTATTCATTCATTTATTCATTTATTGTATATACCGGCCTGCGAGCCGAGTACGGGTTGTACAGTTGATACCGGCCTGCGAGCCGAGTATATTTTTGATATGAGAGACCGGCCTGCGAGCCGAGTCGAGATGTTTGACAGTTATTGCGGCCTGCGTGCCGGCTTTGTATTATTATGAGATCACAGAGGCCCCTATGCAGGGCAAGTTGTATATTTGAAACCTTTGATATATATATATATATATATATATATGATGATTTTGATCCATATGCTGTGTTTAAAATGTTTTAAGTATTTTGTTGATGGTTTGTGAAATTGAATGTATGATGAGTTTGATCCACATGGTTTATATATTGATGGTGTTGATGTCTTTTGTTGATGGCTTTTTGAAATGGAATGTATGTATATATAGATGATGAGTTTAATTCACATGTTGTGTATGCTGATGGGTTTGATGTATATATGATGTCGTATGTATGTTGTCGATAGTTGTTATAATGTAGATGGATGATGTTGCTGAAATTATGAGGATATATATATGTGATTTGGATGACAAATATTGATAATGGTGTTGTTATGCAGGAAAAAGAGGCGGGCGCCACAAAAATTTGCAAAAACGAAGAAACGGCTTAGGTTTAAGCAAAAAGGGGACACATGACCGATATCGGTTATGTAACCGATGTCGGTAGCTATATGACCGATAAGCGGTTATGTAACCGATATCGGTTATGCCAGAATTATTTTTCCTAAAAATAGAACTGCTTGGTTGGCAACTTAAGTTCTTATTTTTAGCATTCTTATTTTTAGAGTCATGCAACAAGTTAAATATGCGAATGCGATCTGTTTGATGACTGATACAGGTAATTGCATGAAAGAATTTGAGTGATAAGGAGGAAAGAGACAGGTGAAGTGAGCGTGGGCTAAGATTCAGAAGGCAGAAAGATAAGGTATATTTGAAGAGGGTGGTGAGCATGGCTGAACGAGGAGAATCATCCAGCAGGCAGGAACAAGGGGGAAGACAAGCTCCACCCCAAGCTACTGCATCCCGAGAGGTAAACTGTTTGGTTGTAATTTGATTCGTGCATGTTTTGTGAATAGGATGAGAGAAGTGTAAGTGGGTAAAGATGAGAAAGAAAAGGTGATAGGAAAGGGTTTGGGATGGGGTGAGTGCTATGGGGTAGGTAAGCAGGGTGGTCACGTATGTTTTTAGGTATAGATAGGAGTAAACGGGCAAAATAATTATCGTAGGTGTATGTTTTTAAGCAGGGTGTATATTTTTGACAGTGACCGGTATCGTTTAGAGATAACCGGTATCGGTTAGCAAACCGGTATCGGTTATCTATAACCGATATCAGTTACTGTAGGAGTTTCCAGAATTTGAGAAAAAACCCATGGAGATTTGTTTTATTGAATAATTATGTGTCGTTTTGATGTATGCAGCGAAAGAAAGGTTAAGGATGAATGATAATCTTGTGTGCGTTGTTGTTGTCACGAATCCGAGCGGATGTAACACCAGATGAATGGGAATTGATAAATCATTTGGGGTTAAGTGGAATCCGCTATTATTCACGAATCACGCGTAACCATGCTATGTTGCAGTGTTGATTAAGAGATGGAATCCAGAAAAGAATACCTTCTATCTGCCAACAGGGGAGATGACAGTGACATTGGAAGATGTGTTCCGTATTTTGAGACTCCCAATGATAGGAAAAATAGTGTATCAGGCATTGCCTAGCGTGGGGCGGGCAGCGATAATAGCAGTATTTGGTTCAGCTGCACGAGATTTGACACAACGAGGTTTAACATTTACGTATGGTACAATGTATGCAACACACCCTGAGGAAACAAGGTTGGCCATGCTATTAATGATAGCGGTGGGGTATTATGCATTACCGAGGGTGGAGGGTGGAAGATTTCCAAAAGCATTGATGAGTGTTATTTGGGAAATGATAGAAATGAGCATGAATTTCACATGGGCACCCGCATATCTAGCAAAGTTATATAGGGGTTTATAGGCTGCGGCATGAAAACACAGGACAACACTTTGGATTGTTCGTACTTATTACATTGTTGGGCCTATGAACATATTGTTTGTGTGCGTCAATAGGCCGACCCATTGAGTCGGGAAAGGCAAGAGTGCAAAGGTTGGGATTCGACGATGGGTCCGATGCAGAACAAGTGAGATCCCGAGCCGTGATAGATGACATCGAGTATTATAGACAGGTATGGGAGATGGTGACGATTGCGGATATTTTTTGGAGGCCTTACGGGAACTACATGGTGACAGAGAACATAGCTGAGGAGTTGAGGGGTGTAGAGCGATTGAGGTGGATCGCAGGGCACAGTAGGGTGAGTACGAGAGGATTCCTCTAGATCGTGTGTGGTGACAATTTTGGTTCATTCAGATATATCTATGACATATAGACCATACATGAGGATCGATGCCGAGGCAAAGATTCTCACCTCCCGGCTTACACCTCCGGAAAGGGCCGAGAAGAGGCAGCGGTGATCGTAGGGTAATGGATGCGGGAACGATAGAGGCCTATAGAGTATGGTGGGTAGCAGAGCTGCGAGGTGCACATGAGCCCCCTGACATAGCTGTGATTACAGCGGAGAGAGATCGTCTGCAGGATATGGTTCACCAGCTTCAAACACAGGTGAATGAGACAATGGGATTGTTAGAGGTTTCACAGTTACGAGTGGAGAGACTAGAGGCAATATTCCTCCACATGAGAGAATGTATTCGTATGTTACAGGAGATGTTGGCGGATCAGTGGGAGGAACCAATGGAAGTGGCACCTTTGAGGATGGAGAGGCCAACCGCGGGGGCATCGACAATCACGATCACCACCTGATTCGGGAGGAAGTGTAAGGGTCTAAGTGAATTTCATAGGAATATAAGAATAAATAAGGATGCCGACCTATGAGTCGATGATAGAGAATATGTATTTGTTTAACATCTAAAATAAAACTAAATATGTATGTGGTTTTGAGTGATGATAATAATAAGAATGGTTGTGTTTTGAATGTTGTTTTTGTTTTGTTTGAAAAAGGATAAAGATGAATGTTGGCAAATAGAAATACACAAAAAATATTTATATTTACAACACATGATAGGGTATGGTAGGGGATGGTCGAGCTAACCTTGGGAGACCCCATGTCTCCTAAGTGCTGCCTACATAGCCCATTGCACAAAGTAAGGAGGGGCCTCAGACCGATGTAGTTCTCCCTTAGGACCAGGGAGAGGTGAATTCAGGCAATTTAGTTGTGGTTAGGCAATTTGTTGGTTGGTAAAAAAATTGATGTTGGTAGGGAAAATTTTATTGGTGTTGGTAGGGTAATGTTGTTGGTGTAGGTATAGGTGAAGCGAAAGTTAGCATACCCAAGTAGTAGGGAATCGTGTCCTGATTAAGGTCAACACACAATCCTAGAGTCGAGCAAAAGAGGCTAGAGTGTCCCGTAGTTGAGAAGAGCTAAACAAACCACATATTAATGTAGGATGAGCTTGAATCCCTAGGTACCTTGCATAGGCGAGAAGTCGATAGGTGAAAAGAGTGGTATAATCACAATATATCGGATATACGTCACGTCCCTTGAGTTTTGTTGCTTTGACAAATGGTGAGGTGAGGTGGTTGATGTGGGTGAGGGTGCAGAGAACTTATTATAAGATGATTATTCTGACGAAAAGAGAACCAAACCTAAATAGACAAGTCCATGACTCAAAAGTGTTTTGAAATATTGCTTTTATTTTTATTTTATTTTTCTAGATATAGACTGATCGATGTAGGAAGTCTACATGGGATATGTATTTTGTTGTTCTTGAGGTCTTCACGAAGCTGATCAATGCGAGAAGCTTCTGATAAAGGCTGACTATGTATAGCTGTCCTTCAAGGGAGTAGTCTATTTATAGTAGCAGATGCGGTGTTTATGTATAGCTATCCTTCCAGGGAGCAGTCTATATATAATAGCAGCAATAGTTTGGCATATATCTCTGTCCTTCGGGGAGCAGTCTATTGATAATTTAGAGGTCTAGATGTCCATTTGGGCATAAAGTATCTAGTTGTGTAGGAAGTTTGACTCAAGAAAATCCCATAAGTGTTTAATTAAGAATGTGTCATTTTGAGACTTTGAAGTCATGGACTAGACTAAAAAGGGGAAGGCATCTTTAAGGGGAGGTGATAATCAAACCATGTGAGCTTGATTTGATTTTGAGATGTAAGAAACAAAGTGTATGTGGTGGTAAATGAGCTCAAGGGACAAGCGTAAGGTAGATAAGAAGTGATATAACACTAATTTCAACAGTAGAATGGTTGAAGATGCAAGGCATTAAGGGGCTCAGGCTCAGGTTTACCATTAAGTGAAGCTAAACGATAAGTGCCTAATCCATAAGTGTGAGTGATAATGTAAGGCCCAATCCAATTAGGAGAAAATTTTCCACGTTTTCTCTTTTCTAGTTTGGTTACATGTTGATTCTCTTTGAGGACAAGATCACCAACCTTAAAGGTACGCTCATGAAGTCGCTTATCATAAGCACACTTGATGCGTTTTTGGTAGATTTGAAGGTGGTCAAGAGCCATAAGATGACGCTCATCAAGAAGCTCTAATTGGGCTAACCACTCTTGGCGGAAATCATTGTTGGTGAGAATATTCTGAAGAGATATTCTGAGGGAGGGTATTTGTATTTCGAGAGGCAAGACAGCCTCGGTACCATATACCAAAGAAAATGGTGTGGCATTAGTGGAGGTATGAATGCTAGTACGATAAGCCCAAAGGGCAAAGGGAATGTGATCATGCCAATTTCTTCCAGAATCATTAACAACTTTCATGAGGATTTTGGTTAGGGTTTTATTAGAAGATTCAGCTTGACCATTGGCCTGTGGATAGTAAGGTGATGAGAAACTAAGTTTGATACCAAAGTTGTCACAAAGGTCTTGTAACAACTTATTTTTGAAAGATTTAAAATTATCTCATTATTAGGCGATGAGGAATACCAAAATGATAGATAATGTGATGGTTAACGAATTCGACGATTTTTTCTTTTTGATTGAAATGAGTAGAATGGCCTCCACCCATTTTGTGTAATATTCGGTTGTGTGATTATCCAACGGTGACGTTGCGAAGATGGTGGGTGAATCTCACCAATAAGGTCTAAACCACATTGTGAGAAAGGCCA
The DNA here is from genome assembly GCA_018340775.1 of Taxus wallichiana var. yunnanensis. Lineage (NCBI taxonomy): Eukaryota > Viridiplantae > Streptophyta > Pinopsida > Cupressales > Taxaceae > Taxus > Taxus wallichiana. Next base: position 367,186,605 of record CM031244.1, on the reverse strand, counting down.
AAGATCTCGTGCGACCTGTAGCGGATGGCTAGGAGTATGTTGAAGGTTGACATGTTGTTGACACATAACACAATGCTTAACATAGCGATCGTTATTAAGAGTAGGCCAATAATAACCTAAGCGAAGGATTCGTTTACCCACAAAGAAGGCCACTAAAATGTCTGCCACAAATACCGTCGTGGATTTGTTAGATGGTATAGGTGACCTCCATACCGGTTAGACATCGAAGGAGGATGCAATCAAAGCCATGTTTATAAAGGATTCCCCCCATGACGACATAACGAGAAACACTTTTAAGAAAAGCACGTTTGCCGGTACTAGTTAGGTCACATGGGAGAACAGAGGTTGTAAGGTAGTCATGAAATTGGTGGTACCAGGTATCCTGCGAATTAGCAGACACATTATTTATCATACAAACAACTGGGGCTGAGTAAGATGGGGCAAAGAGTTGTTGGACCAAGACGAATATGTCAGAGTCAGTTGGTGAGGTAGGAATTTGTGAGGCTAAGAAAGCCATAGTATCCGCAAATTTTTAGTGGAGCGGGGAATGGTCTGGATAGAATAACGAGTAAATGAGGTCAAAAGTGAATCCACGTAATGTTTGTACTTTTGAAGTTCCTCATTTTTACATTGGTAGATGCCCATAACTTGATTGACTACCAATTGAGAGTCACCAAAAATATTAATAGATTTGACACCTAAGTGTAACGCAACCTGGAGACCCAAAACAAGGGCCTCGTATTCCACTGTATTATTAGTGCAGGGGAAATCGAGCCGGAATGAAAGAGGCATAGGCTCAGCGTCAAGAGGAATGAGAACAACGCCGGCCCCTCTGCCGCACTGGCATTTGGATCCATCGAAGAAGAGGGTCATTGGATACGACTCTTCCCTGAGTGAAAGAGTGGCAATGAGTTCATCGGGGAAATTAAAATTGGTAAATTGTTCCCCAGGTAAAGGGGCCTCCGCAAGTTGGTCCGCAATAGTTTGTCCTTTGATTGACTTCTGGTGTATAAATTCAAGGTCGAGGTCAGTGAGGAGCATAAGCCATCGGGTGATGCATTGGTTTAGATGTGGTTTGGCATACATATAATGAATGGGGTCCGCGTTGGTGATGATAAAAGTTTTGTGATTCAGGAGGTAGTGTTGGAGTTTGGTGGCTACGAATGATAGGGCTAGGCACAATTTTTCTACATGTGTATACCTAGTCTCGTAATCCACGAGAGTACGACTTATATAATAAACAGCTTGTTCTTGACGTGCCGAGTCCCGATGTGCGAGCATGGCTCCTATAGCATGGTCAGTGGCAGAAAGGTAAAGGTAGAAAGGGTGATCATCCTGAGGTGGGATAAGCACGGGTGGCTGCAAGAGATAGGCTTTGAGAGCTTCAAAGGCTTGGTGACACTCTTCGCTCCATTGAAAGGCAATGTCCTTTTTAAGAAGGTGATGGAAAGGTTGACATCGATCCAAGAGTTGGGAGATGAAACGCCGGATGGATTGAAGTTTACCCTGTAAACTACACAATTGTTTGAGGTTTTTGGGTGGGGGCATTTCTAGGATAGCTTTGACTTTAGATGGATCGACCTCAATGCCACGCAAAGAGACGATAAAGCCAAGAAGTTTTCCCGAAAGAACACCAAAGACACATTTCTTTGGTTGAAGCCAGGACAAAATATTGTAACAGGTGATCGAAAATAATGGTTAAAACATCGAGATGTTCACTGCGATGTTTAGATTTTCCAAGAAGATCATCGACATAATCCTCAAGGATAGTGTGCATAATGTCATGAAAAATGTAAGTCATAGCCCGGCCGATAGGTCGCACCAAAGATTCTTAAGGCCAAATGGCATGACATAATAACAGAAGGTTCCCCAAGGAGTTATGAAGGTAGTTTTATGTTGATCGGCCGGCTACCAAAATTTGATTGTATCCTGAAAAGCCATCCATGAGAGAAAGCATTTCATGGCCCGCAGTGAGATCAACAAGTTGATCAATACTTGGGAGGGGGAAGTCATCCTTGGGGCAAGCGAGGTTAAGGTCTTGGAAATCCGTGCATATCCGAAGTCCCCCCGTAGCTTTAGTGACAGGTACGATGTTAGAAATCCATTGAGGATAGCCAATAGGCAAGATGAAGGAAACAAAAAGTCGTTGAAGCTCTTTTTTTTTTTTTTTTTTTGACCAAGAGGGCAATGCGTGGATGCATTTTTCTCAGTTTCTATTTGACTGGTTTGGAATCGGGTTTTAGGGTGATGTTATGGACAGCAATGTCAGGATCAATTCCTGGCATGTCAGTGTAGGACCAAGTGAAAGCTTGGTTGCAGGTACGGAGAAAGGTAGTAAAGGCGGCTTGTTCTGATGTGTTAAGGGATTGTCTGATCTTCACAATGTGAGGATCCTTCTCTATGTGGATGTTGATTTCTATAGTCGACTCATTCAAAATGGTTTGAGTTTTAGATGGTAAGGCACGTTGAATATAGGAGTCGTCTCGCACCAAGGTAAGTGAGGATGGAGTCGTCATCCTAGCACTCAACAACATTAATTGAAGGTGAATCCTCTTCAATCATGTCTGGATATAGAAGGGGAAGAGAAGATGGGTCCTCATTATCGCGTTGATAAGTGAGAGGACCTAGGAAGATAGCATTTATGAAAAAAAAAAGTTAGGAGGGATAGATTTAGGGTCTATCGACTCTGTGGGTGACGATGGCAAAATGGGTGATGATGGTTTGGTAGGGGTGACGTCGTCATCTTCCAGGATACAACTGACACGAGGTTTCTTCGGTGTAAGTGTTCCAGGAAATCTGAGACCACTACGATCATTGTGCTTGCGTGTAGTTACGGGAATGATTGTATGTCGGCCTTGTTCATAAAGACCAAAACCAAAGCCTTTCCAAGCACAACGAGTCAAGAAGGTGAGGGCGAAACGATGATTTTTCAAGTATTGAAAATCAGATTGGAAGGGAACCACACCAAGAGGAGGTTCAGGGGTAATGGAGGATGCGTCAACACCCCCATACGTTAGGTTGGTGCGGTAATTAGGTGGTCCGTAAGAGATTACCTCCCCCACGTGACGGTCGTAGGTAGGATGCGCATGTAACTGTCCGTACTCCTGCGGGGTATGGAAAGAGCTAACGTTATATAGGTGGTACTCCCCCAGTGTAAGGTGTTGAAAAACATCTACTAAGGGGTCGGAGGTTGGGATGTTGTCTGCAGGAAAGGAAGTGGTATTTGTGACGGCGGTTTCATTGGTTGAAGGTGTAGGTGCGGTTGAAGTGGATGGTTGGGTTGGATGAATGGGTGTCTTGACTGGTACAAGCACATCATTAGGGTGATATAACATATTGCAGGTTTTGAAGGGGGGAGGATCAACTTTTACGGTGTAGGACTTCCCTTATACTCAAATTTTATGCATCTATGTAAGGTGGAGGAACGCATCCCATAGCCCGGATCCAAGGGCGGCCTAACAACATATTGTATTGGAACTCTCCCTCAAGGACATAGAAGAGTTCGGGTAAAGTGCGTGGCCCTACACAAATGTTAAGGATCACAGTGCCTAAGGTAGAAGTAATAGCATCATTGAATGACCGCAACATGATGGGGTTGGCACACATGCAACTAGAAGGGATATTCATTTGTTGGAAGGATTTTGAAGAGATGATGTTTAGGCTAGCACCCCCATCAATCATAACACAACGTACCCGAATGTCCCGGACATAAGCTGAGATGAAAAGAGCAGGTTAGGATCTTCAGCACCAAAGTCGATAATTTCATCTTCGGAGAAACTGACAGCAGCGGCTTGCTATACAGAGACAGAAGTGGTTGGGGAGATAGGTTGTTTGGTGAGCGAAGCAACGTGATTGGGTGTTAGAATAGAGGTAACAGGAAAGGTTTCATTAGGTAAGACCTCTATCCCTTGAAGGATTTCAACAAGAGCTTGTCAATGAGATTCAAAAGTCTGAATGAGATCATACAGTGTCATTTTTACAGGTGATTGGTGAAGCTGTTTGATCATGGTTCGGTGGGAAATTCCATTAGAGATGGGATAGGTGGGTCCATGAATAACCACTTTAGGTGGTGGTGCAATCGGGATGGTGGACGGAGAAAGAGATGTCATAGGTGTGTTTTCTTTCGCTTTCCCATTGTTTTTCTGCCCTCGAGTAGCAACACTAATCATATTGATCTCGTGAATATGAGAGGAGGAAGACGGTAGGGATAGGTCATGGTCTTCGAGAGGTGGGGCTGTAATAATGATAGATCTTGGTGAGGCGGGGACAGGTGGTATAGGAGAGGGAATTGAAGCTAAAGGTCTCTCTCTTCGTAAGTTGTCTTTCTTAACTTTTTTATCTGAGAGAGGTGACTGACGAAGTATGGCTTTCAACGCTTTGCATCCCTCTACGTCATGTCCTAGTGTGCGGTGGTAAGCACAGATTTTAGACTCATCATAACCTATAGGTCGAGGTTTAGATGGATCATAAGGTCTAAGTGGGGGTAGGGAAATGGTCGCATTCTCCACCAACATAGCAAGGATTTTGGCGTAAGACCCTTTGAGTGGGTCAAAGTCAGAGGAAAATGAGGCTATTGACTGGGTAGTTTGTGGTAATGACGGGGTATGGTTGGTTTGTATGGGTGGTGGTTTAGCCAAGGGGTTTTGATAATGGGTTTTAACTAAACGTGGCTTCTTTGTAGAAGCTATGTTTAGCTGGTTAGATGATGAGGCCACAGATGATGTGGTATCAAAAAACAACCACGGAGAAATAGGAGTGACAGAAAACAAATATTTTGATGATGGAATTTGTTTAGGGTTGGTAGGTGGACAGGATACGAGGGTGACGGTGTTGCTATACCCTTGGATTTCTGTATGGGTGCAGAAGGCGTAGGTCGCTTTAAAGAAAACGTAGGAGGTATGATATATTGATGCAAGGTAGAGGGATGGGGTCCCAATATGGAAGGTAGGTGTGACGACGAGGGTTTTAGTTGTGATAGAGGCATAGGTTGAGGAGATTGAGTCTGTCTCCTAATGGGATGGACGGCTTTATTTTTAGATAAATCAAGCCACTTAGGTGGGTGTGTTAGACTGGGTATTGGTGAGGTCCCAAGCGTAGGGGAAGATTTGGTTAGGTTAATAGAAGTGGATGAGGTATTTGGTAGAGATGAGGGGGGTGAAGATGGGTACATAGGCATTTTAAGCTTCTGTAAACACTTCGGGTATATGGTAGAGGCATCTGGATCGGTCATCTGCATTTGAGTAGAATATAGCGTACTCAAACGTTCCCATAGGACCTATCTATCTTCTGGGGAATGACAGTCCTCACGTGTGAATAGAAAATTTTGTATGGAAGAAAGGTGGGTTGTGATTCCAGTCCACTGTGGGTGTGATATAGGGGGTAGATGAGGCACTGTATCAATGGGCGTTAAGAGGTCAACCGGTCGCTGAAAAGATTTAGGCGATGAAGAACTAATAGGTAGGAGGGCATGTTTGATAGGATCCATCATGTTTAAAGAATGTGGTGATGTTGGTTCAAGAGGTTTCTCATCTAAGGATGACAAAATAAGTGGCGAGTCTTCCTCCCGTCATGTAAAGAATGGTAGAAGGAGACGTTTGGGAAATAGATAAATTAGATAACATCCGCTCATAGTCTTGCAAGGATGTGGTGTAAGAAGGCTCATTTGTGAGAAGGGAACTCTGGGCGGTTAATTCCTTGATGGGTAAAGGAACGGCCAGGATTTTGTCTTGTATTGATGGTGATGAAGGGGGTTTGGGTTCTGCGTTAGTGAAGAGGATTGATTCGAGAATTTGTTCGATAGAGGTTTTTGGCTGGGAGTCGAAGACTGCATCGATCTCATGAACACTCTCCTCGGCTAAGATATCTTGGTTTATGTTACTATTAGAAGAGTGATTCGGGAATGGTTTGTTGAATATTTTCAAATTTCGGTTAGCAGGGGCATTAGGATTATTGAGGGCTATATCCCCTGCATCAACCATTTCCTGCACTATGTTTTTCAACATCTTGCAGTTTTCATGACTGTGTCCCTTCACGTGGTGGAAGTTACAGAAGTCATTTTCTTTGTACCAAGAAGGTATGGCGTGAGTGGAATCAAACCCGGAGTGAGGTTTAACAGGAGGTAAGGTAATGGCTCCTGCTTTAAGCAATTTTTCCAATATCACACCATAAGTTTCTCCCAAGGGAGTGTAGTTGATGGGCTCTGCTTTATACTTATAGGTGGTTTTTGGCGGGGTATTAGACGGTGGTTGGGATTTGACCATCACCGCGTGCACGCTCCTTTTTTTTTTGAAGCAATCGATGGGTGAGGATTGGTGGTGTTAGGTTTGTTGGTGGAATCTTGGGTTCGAAAATTGGGGTTTTTGTTGCGCAACCGTAATTTCTCTTCCTCTAAGGCTCGAATCTCTAGTTTTCGAGCCATAGTAAAGGCCTCGTCAAACGTGCGGAAAGTTTGAATTTGAAGGGTAGGAGAGATGTTAGCTTAGCAGCGGCCGTGTAAAGAGTTCAATAAGTTCGGCCTGAGGCAAGGAATACGTAAGTTGGTTGATAAGGCCCCGCCATCATCCAACGAAATATGCGATAGATTCGTCTTCAAATTGTCGGATGGCATAGAGGTCAGTGATAGATACTTTCTTGGCAATGTTAATGGAGAAATGATCCAAGAAAGATTGGGCTAGTTGGTTAAAAGAGAATATTGAGTGCTGGGTTAAAGCACTATACCACTCCAAGGTGGGTCCTGATAAGGACATGGGAAAGGTGCGGAGTAGTAAAGCGTCGTCATGAGCGATCAGATAGCAGGCATGTCTAAATGATCGCAAGTGTTGTTGAGGGTCCTCCTTACTATTAAAACAGTAAATTTTGGTAATTCCCATTGAGGAGGATATGAATGAAGGGGGAAGGGTGAATAGGCTCCCAACAAACTTGCTCAGTATGTTAGGCGCTACGGCTTCCGAAACGAGCCTCCAGATTTTGCATTTTCTCCATCATTTGTTTAATTAAATCGTAGTTAGATAAGATGATGGTGTGGTTGTGGTAAACGGAGGCAGATTGGGCCAAGGGCCACCACTAGACAATGGTGGGGTTAAATGTTGATAAGGTATGGAGGACGAATGTGTTGAGGCAACCGAATAGGGATGTCCTATATAAGACGTTGAGGTTACCGGATATGTGTGTGGAAATGAAAAGGTGGGCGGAGCTTGAGAAGGAAAGCTCGTGTGGATAGGTGGCAGAGAGCAAGTCATGAACGGAATAGTCTGCAAGAGAGACAAGGTAGGAGCAGTCGGCGGTAATGACATGTTGGGCCCAAGATTAACCAAAGGAAAGCCAATCTGTGCCGTATGAACCCCTGAAGCTGCTGAGTTAGGAGACGGGACTAAGGATGCAGAAGGCAAAGCGGAGTTATCAGGTGGAGAAGGAGCTAAATGAGCAGCTATACTGATAGGCATGCCAACAAGGAGTTGACCATCGGGTGTACGGTCAGGGGCATGAGACAAATAGTATTATACAGCGCTAGGATTAGCATCCAGAAATTTGGCAAATTCTTTATCTCCTACAAGAATTTTAGGAACCTCGCTGGTGTCTATAGGATTTCCCACAGAATGTGAAGGGGGTGATTCAGGAAAAGGCACAGAGCAAGCATGTGAAACCATGGCGGCGGCTTGCTTTTGAGTGATAACAACCATGGACAGGAGTACACAGTAGGGTTTCAATCTATCAGGAACAGAAACAGACAACAAGATGTTTGAAATTGGTAGGTTGCTGGTTTGTCAGGAACTGTAAAAGACAGTAACCAATATCGGTCGGATAACCAATGTCGGTCAGGCTGTAGCCACCATCGGTAAGCTAACTGATGTCGGTATAATAGAACTGGTGTAAGAAGTAGTAGGAAGTTGTTGATTTGGTGTTAACAGTGATTAGTATGCCTACCAAACTGTTCTGTAGTGATCACAGAAAATAGTGTATGACAGAGAAACAGAACTGAAAACAAGCAAGAATGCACAAACAAATTAACAGACTAACCCTAGGGTTAATTTTAATCAATTTGGGCTTATGACAGAATGATGTCAATCCTAAACAAAATACTTAGGGGAAATGTCAAGTTTGTTTTGGCTTATAAGGTTACCTCAATCGGGCGGAGGAATACCGCGGAAAAGGGGGGATGTTTTGAGTTGTTGTGTTAATTATGAAGTGATTCGGTATGTGTTGTGTAGTGAAAGTAAGATTAATTTCCTGTCAATACCGTGGAAATCACCCCCACGTGTACAACTTGTTACTTAGTCTATGTTCACTAGAATTGAAAACAAAGAAAGCAAGAATGTAATGCACGTGTTTTAAACCCAAATAGAAAATGATATTCGATGAAGCAAAAAGATGACTTTCACTAATGCAAAACCTGGGAAAGCAAGACAAATTCTTTTACTAAATATAACAAAAACAGAAAATAGCAAGTATGCTCCTATATGAAAGAAAGCAAGAGAAATAGAAACGAGAAATGGGTCCCACCAAGTGTGCAAAATGTTTCACACAGAATGTTTCACTCTGTGGAATAGACTTGCTTCTATCCTTTCATTCCTTTGAGAAACAGATAAGGGTTAGGGCTAGGAGGAATACATTGAATGTTGAGATGGTGTGCGCATACCGTAGAGAAAGATCATATCGACTGCGAAGAACTTCTTTTTGTCTTGGAAGGACTACCTGCAAGTAAGAATACAAGACCACCAGATTTTAATTAGACAATAAATGAGGGAGCTGCCTTAGGCCCAGGAAATATAAAACTTCCTTTTGAAGGTGTTCAGTTCCCCTTTCAATACGAATTAACACAAATGATAACAAAGAAGCTATTGCAAAATCACGATTTAGGTACCTCGTTACAAAGCAATAGAGGCTAAACTATCAATAATAAAACATCATGTTGTTTGTTCGGTTATTGGTCGTTGATACGTTTAGCTCGAGTTACAGAGATAAACCAGACTGGATCTGAGGTTATTAGGAGACAAATAGGTGAGAGGAAGGTTTTGGGTATAAATCACAGTGACCGATGCCGGTCACTGGATAACCGACCGCGGTTAGAGAACCGCTGCCGGTAGGGGATAACCGACACCGGTAGGGTCAGTAATCTAGGTGCTTCTGGTTAGAAGTTGGTTGCAGGGTGTCTGTGGGGTTTTTAAGACTGGTGGATGGCTGAGGGGAATAGTGAGATGACGGGGAAGACTCAGAGAGTGATGGGGGTCGTTCTTGGGGCAAATGTAAGGGTGGAGGAATGACAGTTAGATGTAGTATGTTGCTGGGTAGTAGATCTAGGAATAGACTTATGATGGCTGTGATTCAGAAGTTCAAGAAATGTTATTAAAAGGACATACAAGATATTACTTACTCGTTCCTGATGAAGATGCAGGTTCCAGGACTGTGATGACGAAGACAGGGCTCAAGTAGGATGATCTGACAATCCAAGATGAGCTATCTCCTCTTCTGATGCTCGGATGAGTGTCACTGGGCTCTGGTTATTCAGTTGCAGTCTTGGGCTTGATGTCCTTCTCTGCAAACTTCTCTCTTTTCTTCACTTGTCTCTACTCGGCCAAGCAAATCCGGATCCTTTCAATGATTTCTCCTCTTCTCGATCAAATGAAAATCTGATCCTTTGTTTTTGGTTGGAAGTGGTCATTTACAGGGAACCGATGGTGGTTACGCAACCGACGGCGGTCGAGTAGGAACCGGTATCGGTCAGGTCAAAGCGGGCTATTTTTGGTAAAATAGCCAGCTTTCCCTCCTTTTCTCCCGAGGGATTAGTTGCGGGCTTGGTCAAGTCATTATGAGGTTAGTTTTAGGTGCGGGTGAGGAGTAATTAGTCATGGGTGTGGATGTGGACCAAGTTATAGGTCTTAATTAGGTTAGTTTAGGGTTAAGACTAGGTCATGATGAGGTGGCGAAATGAGGTGGCAGGTATGGCGATGTGGATTTATTAATTATAAGGTAATTAATAAATAATTGTGTAAGGTTTAGGTGATGAGGTTAGGTTGCGAAATGAGATGCGGGGCACAGGGGGTCGTAAGACACAAATTTGGTGTCTACAAGAACATCTCACCAAGCTTCAAAATCTCATCCTAGCCTCCTAGTTGACCCTAAGTGGTTGATTATGGCTCCCACATCTTAATAACTTGTTAATTCACTAATTGTGATTAGCAAAGCTTAATCAAGATTTGTAATTTTAATCTAATTTGTACTTTTAGTCCCACATGTATGAAAATACAAGTTTTCCTTAAAGGTAAAACTATAAAAATGACTAAGTATCTACACTTATATACTTTACACCATGCTTTGATTTGCATCTCATATAACAAACATGATTTATAGCCAAGTTTAATCCTTTCCTAAAGCCTTCAATGGGGTTAGTAGATGGATATCCAAAATGACCATGTAGTCATTTGGATATGCCACTCACCTTTTTATAGTAGCAACCATATCCATTTGATTTTTGTCTTAGGTCTATTTAGGCCCATGTTAGGTAATTGAACATATTAGTAGGTATGTTTAGTTATATTTTGAATTATATCCATGTTAGTTAAGCATTCCTTTAAGATTCTATCTTAATGTTACGTTCCTAGACTTAGATCCTTGAATAAAGATGGAAATGGTGTTAGCCTTCCTTAGTTAGTCATGCAATTTGTAAGGATTTAATCTTGACTTCGATACACTTGTGTATTGTAAAGAAGGAATGGATTCCTTTTGTCGAATATTAAAGAATGTCTTATGATCATTGAGGAAGATCCTATATTTTCTTCACATTCTTATTTGCATATCATTATTCCTCGGTTCTGATATCACTTTGGGTCACCACCTTGTAGCCCATCATTTTCTTCTATATGTGGGGAAATGTACACACCCAAAATTGCATGTTCTACATTGTCGAGAAAATGGTTACAAGAATCCCCAATGACAATTCTTGTCCTTTCGTAAGGTGTTTGAGCTCCAAAACCCATTCACAATGTATATTTTTAGCATAGACATCCTTATTTAGCTTTTTAATGCTTTCTTCCAGCTTCTCGCTTCATTATGTGCATGTTTTCACCTTTAGTGTTAGAATCGCATCCCAGCAAAGAAAGGTCATAGGACAACCTCCCGGATTGGGAGGTGGTCCTAGGACCACCTCCTAGGCTTGGGTGGTGGTCCTAGGACCATCTCCCTATTTAGGGTGGTAGTCATGAATGATTTTTCCATAACTCTTCATGCGTGATTTTGACATGGGTGCTTTCACTTAACTTGACTTTTAGGGTGCGTTTGTGAACCAAATTGCCTAAAAATGGTCTTGTTTGCATGGTATTCCTTCCCTATTCTATTTTTAAATAGATTTAATTAGTTGGAACTGCCTCTTCTTTCCTTGTGCATGAAGGAACATCCAAGCCCTAATTCCTATAAATTCCATGCTTGTAATCAAGCAAAAGGATTGAGAATTTTGGATATTTTGTATTGTATTGCTGCAACAATCTTGCTAGGAATTGCATAGCCAAGCTCACATATCTTGTGCTATCTATCTTCTACTTGTATTACATCCACACTACCTTCAATATGCCATTGCTCAAGCACCATCCTCATGATGTTGTTCTTGCATTCCTAATTCCTTGGACTCATATGAACACTCAGAGAAAGAAAGGGACAAACAAAGTGGATAAATTACTACACAACCGTATTTACCTCTATTATGTGAATTCCAGATTGGATTTTTGTTTGATTTCCTTCCTTCATATAATTTATCATTGTTACATCATATCAAATAGATTAGAAATCAATCTTCTTTCATTTACAAGTAATTAGTTAATTTCCAAGAGGGTTTAAATATTTCATAGCAACCCTCGGTGATGGATCTTATTCTTCCTATCCCTGTGGGTTTGAAGGAGATAATATTTGTAGGAGGTTGTCTACATATCATAGATTAATTGGAAAATTTCTTATTGTAATTTGTTTAGATTCAATACACTTAGCATAGGTGAATAACCACACCGGGTTTTCTCACTTGTTTATTTTTAGTGTAGAAGTAGATTTGATTATTTGTAATAGAAGAAAATTGTTGTTTTTGATTGTAATATTTCAGTTTTGTGATTTTTTTAGATTATTTTCCCTTTCAGAAGTAGCATAGATTGTTATTTTCATCTTAATTAATTTGGACGCTTCAAACTAGGTCAATACTTAGATCCAAGTTAGGAAAACAAACCATAGGGAATTTACGCTACCCATTCATAGCCTCTAAGTCTCCCCTTTTCTAACTTAGCTACTAGGAGATCACACTACCGATATGAGTCACGATCCTCCTATATTTAGCCACACATATTCAACATTGGCTGCTCCAACACGACCTTGGGGGTTGAGTGCGGTTGAAGGTTGCATTCCAATTTTCATCCTTACAAGAACCTCTAAGTAACCCTTCATCATCTATGTGCGGATCACCTTCCGTAGCCCATCTTCTTTTGTATGTGGCTCACCTCCCGGTAGCCCATCCTTTTTGTCTATACTAGGGTACATCCTAGAAGTCCCTCATATTCAATTCTTGGGTAACATCCTAGTAGTCCATCATCTCTTATTTATGGAATGCCACCAGTAGTCCTTCATCTTCAATCTTAGGGCCACATCTCTATAGCCATTTATCTTCAGTATTTGAGACACCTCCTATTAGCCCATCGTCTTAAATTCTTGGACCATACCCTTCACATTCATCGTATTGTTCTTCAATAATTGTGGAAAACCCACCATCATTTCTCACATAAATTCTATTTGTCCAATTTCTTCTCCTACTTCCTAGGATCAAATAAGTCACGTAATAGCTTACAAGAAACCGAAATGGTTACTTCATCTGGCTCAGATTAAAAATTTCAAGAGCTCCAAAGCTCACAATAATTTAAATGATCTTAAAGTTCAAAATCAAATGCAATTTAAAAATGCACATCAACACAACCATCAAGTATGACAAAAGTGCAAAAACCTCTAGATAGGGACCTCAATATCCCGCATGCAAAATCTACATTTCACAATAAAACACAATCATCTATTGAGTATGATATCACCATGATCATTGAGATCAGGGATAATATGACTCTTGATAAGTAAACATGCTTAATTTCCCTTATCGAGTAAACTTTTAGAAATTGTTGTTGGATCTTATCACACTAATTGATATTGATCAATCGCAATTTCCCAAAATGAGAAAAAATTTCAAACATACAAAAAGAGAGAGAAAACATTTCAAACATAGAAAAAGAGAGAGAAAACATTTCAAAAAATATCAAAGGTAAAGATCAAACATTGCAATCCGGTATTGAATACACATGGATTTTCCTTGTTCACTTTTTGCTTTTCTTCTGCAAGTCTTCCTACCATTTTCATCCCTTTGGTGATATTTTGGTTATCCAATTTGCATGCAATGTGAAAAATTTATCTCTATGGTATCCGTTTGGCCTTGGTATTTCACAACCTTGGTAAATTAAAGAACAACCTGACCTCATAGAGATCATATCACAATCAACATCTAAAAAAACTTGTTGCGAAGAAATTTTGGATATATTTATTGACAATTTCCAATGTCTTCATCACAATCACTTCCACCTCCTTCCATCAATCCATCAATGGTTCTTATCCCCTTGTCAAAAAGAGAGCTGAAATAAGTTTTCGAGAAAGTAAAAATATCAAATCAAATCGAAAATAAAAAGCTAAAATCAAAAGTAAATTGATATATAACTCTCTCTTGGGGTATTTCCAATAATCTCTACCAGGGCTATGGATTCCTGATTGGTAGTAGAGAAATGTTGCAATTAGAATAAAATGCATCTCCATTGGGGCTATGGATGCCTAGATGAAAACGAAGCAATGTACGACTCTCCTTCCATTAATCCATTCATAAAAAAATCAACTTTGAAAAATAAATCATTCCTACACATTGGCTAGGGTGTCTTCACTTTTTGTCTATCACATATTCCCTCAAAGAGGTAATAAATTTCCACATGCACACAAAGTGGATATCTATGAAAAAACATGATTAGTATGTTACCAAGTTTCTTTTTTTGTGCCTTGTTCAAACTCTTACACTAGTCTTTATCTTGTCTCATGATTCATGTCTTTGGCTAATCGCTTCTTCATCGCGAGGCTTCTAAGCTACATTCACAACATTCACACTATTATTATAATTTTTTTAGAACATCCATGTGTATAAGATTAAAATTTTTCCATGTTTAATGGAATATTTATCACCTTTAAAAAAAAAAATTCTTCTACTTATTTCTATCATGGGCTTCTTGGCTAGCTTACGATGGGGGAATCCTTGCTCCCTCCTAGCACTCTATGGGTTTACATTTTTCATCAAGTTGAACTTATATATATTGGCCTTGATCCAAATTCTACGCATGAAGAGTTTTAATTTGTACATTCCCATCTAACGTTGGAGGAAACTTTGCATCTTCACTTTCTTGCACATGCACATGGAATTCTTCCTTTGTGCATTCCCATCTAACGCTGCGGGAAACTTTGCATCTTTAATTTCTTGCACATGCATGTGACATTATGCCATTGTACATGCAATATAATGTTGGGGGCATCCACATTTATTTGTTTCTTGCACATAGTTTCAAAAAATATTTAGAAAATCAAAACATCCAAATAAATTAGTAAAAATCCAAAAAATTATAATTTTTTTTTTCAAAAATTGGTAAATGACATTCATGTAGCTAAAGCTTGTATCAAGTGCATTATCCTCAAACATCAAAATATTTCCTACAATAAAATATTTCTTAGGTTGTTGCTTGTTCTTGTCTCAAACGACTTGCATATCATTGTGATCTACCTCTATTAACAAAGATGACTTGCTTAATATTTCTCAGTACTCCCATGCAATAGTGAGTCATCGAGACTGTGTCATATTGCACGAATGATTTCCATGGGATTATTGGTGTCCTTTGTTATTCCCCTTGAATGTATCCTTGCTGGGGCACAATTTTTAACCCTTTTCGTTACAACACGAACATTTGGGAACTGAAGATTGATAACAAAAATATTGGTGCAACTATCCCGAACATTGTTTGTTTGAGTATGTGTGATTGCATTTGTTTCTCTGTCAGTTAGTTGGTTTACTTTATTGTATTGCATTGCATTATGTATGTTGTATGGATTTAAGAATCATTTTAATTTCTTGTATTGCATTGGATTATCTATGTTGCATGGAGTTAAACATTGATTTAATTTCTCGTATTGCATTGCATTATGTATGTTGCATGGAGTTAAGTATCATTTTATTTTCTCGTATTACATTGCATTATGTATCTTGCATGGAGTTATGTAGCAATGAACAAATGTTAGTAATTTAGCTTTTCATGTTGTTACACTTTTCTTTATTTCAATAAAGTATGATGATGTAGATCTAGGAGAAAAATGATAACACAAAGTTGCTTATTAAAGGATTGGATGTAAAGACTAGGCTTGTCCTATATTTTCCATTGTCATTTATAATCACTACTATTTTTTTCAAATCACCTAGGGCAATAAACAACCACGTTTATCCCTATCCATATTTCTTCTCATTAACTAAGGGTTTCATTCCCATTCTATCCTATTTCTTGTATCCATTTCAATCATATTTTCGATCATTTATTGACTTCTTTTATCACCCCATCAACACTCGAGGAGGCATCCTTCATCCTACTAATTTTTCTTCAAAAATTTATCTGTTTATGCTTGTCTACTATATTTGAAGAGAATTTACTCACTTCACCTCAAACATGGGAAAATGTAGACACCTATATTCTCGCTTTTGCAATCTTATTGCAAAACATGCACAAATCACTCTCATTCTTGCCAATTCTATTATAATTAGTGATTTCCTCTAATTAACTAATGTTTCTTACCACTTTAGCCAATTAACACCACATTATTGATTTACTAACCCATTTCGCATTTAGGATGTCACTTTACGGTGAATCGTAGTCAAAATCCTCTTCCAAATAGACAATTAGTGATTATTAGCTAATTAAGACTATTTTTCCCTTGTTTCGGTCAATATACCCTAGTATTGACTCAAACCCCCCTTCCAACCACTAAAAATCACCCCACTTTCCTCCACAACATCTCAACAAGCTTCAAAAGCTTATCCTATCCTCCTAGTTGACCCTAAGCGGTCGATTAGGGCTCCCACATCTTAATCACTTGTTAATTCACTAATTGTGATTAGCAAAGCTTAATCATGAATAGAAATTCTAATATAAGTTTTACTTTTAGTCCCACATGCACCAAAATACAAGTTTTTCTCAAATGTAAAACTATAAAAAGGACTAAGTATATACACTTATAATTTACACCATGCTTTGATTTGCATCTCTTATAACAAATATGATTTATAGCCAAGTTTAATCCTTTCCTAAAGCCTTCAATGGGGTTAGTAGATGGATATCCAAAATGACCATGTAGTCATTTGGAGAGGCCATTTCACCTTGTTTGGAGTAGCGGCCATATCTATTTGATTTTCCTCTTAGGTATATTTAGACCCATGTAAGGTAATTGAACATATTAGTAGGTATGTTTAGGTAGATTTTGAATTGTATTCATGTCGCTTAAGAATTCCTTTAAGTTTCTATCTTAATGTTACATTCCTATACTTAGAGCATTGACTAGAGATGGCAATGGTATTAGGCTTCTTTAGTCATGAAATTTGATTTATAGATTATAAGGTGCTTTCACCAATACCTAAGCGATCGATGAGAAATTGAAACTGATTACAATGCATCCACTTCAAATAAGAAGCTCGAAATCTAGAAAAATATACTTCCTAATCATGGCCGGACCTATGCCTCAAACCGGGGTTAACAAAAGTTTAGAAACAAACCTGAATCATCTAATCATCGTTCTAACCACATGAATTATCATCGCATACGTTTCGAATATGAGTCAGTTTTTGGGTACATTCACCATTTCTCACACCAAGTGGCTACTATTAAAGTCAAAGACCCCTCACATAATTCCTAGTGTGTTGTTACCACTCAAAAGATTCATGTAGTGATCCAATGAGTTGTTTTATCCTACTGTAATCCCACACCACAAGCTCAATACAAAATCATTGAATAAATTGGGAAGACTCCCGCACAAATATATACTATGGATCTTCTCAAAACATCCTCTCGTACACAAATACATCCTCTATCGTGCCCTTCAAGAAACTTGTGTTCCAAATGACATCGATCCTACACAATTCCAAGCCCTCGTCACCAATATCTATCCCTATCCACCACTTCCACTCACCTTCAATTAGAAGGAATTACCACCGCAAGGTCCAACACATAATCTCCCTCTATATATTGAAGTACATATTGAATGTACCAAAGTTAAACGTGTATTAACACACATTGGATCTGCACTTAATATTTGTACCTTATCTCTTATCCAATGGTTAGGGTACAATGAATTAGATCTAAAGCAAGATATCATTACCATAAAATAATATGATAATACTGAGTGTAAATCAATAGGTACTATATATTTCCCCATGAATATCAAACATGACATGCTCCCCACCTTCGTGCACGTCGTGGACATCCGGTTCTCATATAATCTATTTCTTGGTTGACCATGGATCCATGAATGCATGTTATACCATCTACATTACATTAATGCCTCGAAATTCAAGCATGTTGACATAGAAGTCACCATTAGCGGTTACCCTCAACATTTATAATATTTTCAAGCACTTGAAGGAGAAAGTTATCGGGAACCATATTTTCCTATCACCAAACCCACACAATCTCCACCACCATCATCATCACTACTTCGTATGTCTCACCGGATAATATTCCATCCACATCACACGGGGCCTTGTCATTATATTCTCCTCACTTACCCACTCCATCCATATCCACTCCCCTTTTACCCACTCCACCACTTAAGTTGAAATCGACTGGTGCGGGAATAATTTTTTTAGCATTGAACGATCGCCATTATTACCCAAACATGATGACATGCACAAATATGTCAAAACAAAAGGCACACATATCTATTGGGCTTGTCCACTTTTATCCATTTTGGGTACCTTGTCGATGAGTATCTCAATCCATCATATGACACATGGATGATTGATGATTATCTACTTGTATTACTACTATAATGATGAATATTTGATTCCCAAACAAATAATGACCAACATGGGTTATTACGGATGAGGAGTAGGCCACCATAAACAAGGCATAGATTATCCACAATATCGATGGCCACATACTATTATCCACAATATCGATGGCCACATACTTTGATACTAGATATGTGGTGAAAGTATTCATTATTACCTCGGTGACATTTACAATATAGTTGAGGAGGCCATAGAAAAAATCAAAACAAGTTTCGTCCTTAGCCTATACGAAGATTTTTCTGCCACCAAATTTTTCCATGACACCACATTTTTACCATTAATGTCACTCTCACTTACCCAAAACTCAGTCAATGGGACCAACAATTAGAGCATGCCCCTCTTGACTCATTTCATAACAATGAAGAAATTCTTTAGTTCACGAGAAATTGAGATAATATACTAGTTAGAGATCATAAGAAAGGTTTCTAAGTATGTTTCAATATTGAGGCCTAATGTAATATCCATCATCACAAACTACTCTTCTCATCTTGACAAAGAAGATCACCTCACATAATTATTAAAAGATTCCTTGAATCCCGAACATGATCTGGTCATGGATCAACTTCTTCTGGCTCCTAAAACACTACAGGATGACTCAACATCACCGATTGAGGAAACCATTTTCATTAACATTTACACGTATGTAGACCCCAAGATCCTAAAGATGAGGGAATCCTTATCAAAATAATAACAATCCATATTTATGGCACTCCTAAAATAATTTTTAGACATATTCACATGGTCCTATGCAGATATGTTTGACCTTTACCCATCTCTAGTGGTCCATAATCTTATAGTGCATAAAGGTGCAAAATTGGTTGAGCAAAGATTGTGCAAGATGGATTTAAAAATTGCATTGTTTTTCAAAGAATAATTATAGAAGCTACTTGAGATTGGGTTCATCTGAACCATCAATTATTTTGATTGGATCTCTAATATTGTCTTAGTAGGTAAAAATACCGGGGGTATCCTCATTTATACCAACTTCCACAACATCAACAAGGCTTTCCCTAATGATGATATCCCACCACCAAATATTAATATGATCATCGATTGGACATTATAATTTGGTGGATCTTTCACACATCATGGCTCAAGAGCGCACATTTTATTCATCAACCCTTAAGAAAATTTAATACCTAATGCTTTTTGGCTTGATTTCCCTTGCACCAATAATATAGTTGACTATGAAGCTCTCGTTGCCGAATTAAAAATGGCCATTCAATGGGATATCAAAAATATTAATGTCTTTGGTGAGTCATAGTTAATAATTAAATAGTTCAATGATGAATATGATACCAAAGAGAAAACAATAGTCCCCTATAAACGAATGGTTGAGAGTTTTAAAGCATACTTTTAGTATATTAAGTTTAAGAGGGTCCCCATACAAGTAAAAAATCAGCAAGTGTAATGGCTACCATTGGTTTTCTATTGGATATGACTTTAGATGCCCCTAATTCCCAATTCCTAGTCTAATAATTAATGGTGTTAGCTTAGAACGTCCCTCATTCGGAGATGGTATGTGAGATTGTCAGTCCCAATTCACCATGGTACCATGACATCTATAACTACCTTCACGACCATACCCTTCCACCCAACCTCCCTCGCAGTCATTGTAAATCCTTCATTCAACATACCTCTCTCTTCACTATCCTCGATGACACCCTTTATTATAGAATATTTGACATAAATTTGTTATGGTGCCTAAAGTCCCAAGAGGACAAATTGGCACTTCAGGGAAGTACATGCATGTTTTTGTGGTGCTCACACTAGTGGTGTGGTACTTGCTAAGAAAATATGCAAACTGGTTATTACTAGCCTATGATGGAAAAATACACTTGTTCATATGTCTCAAATGTGTCTCTTGTCAAAAACACATCGACTTTATCCATGCATCATCTCAACATTTGCAACCCATTACTATTGCTTAGCCCTTTTCCACCCGGGGTCTAGATCTCATGGGAAAATTAAACCCAATTTCCTCTCGATGGTCATAATTTTATCATCACTACTACATAATACTTCACTAAGTGGGTTGAATTAATCCCACTCACCTATGTTACTAGAAAATAAATCTCTAAGTTTATCCTTAACCATATCATTTTCCACTATGGTATTCCATTTGATCTCATCACAGAAAATGGAAAGAACTTTAAAAATCAGTAATTATGTGAACTTTGTGACCATTTCCACATCAAGCTAAAATTTTCTACCCCCTATTATCCACAAGGAAATGACCAATTTGAAGCATCTAACAAGATGCTAAAGTGCATCCTTGGAAAAATTGTCAATCAAGCGTAGCCGAGGTTGGCACATACAAATATAAAATGTTGTATGGGCCTACCGCACCTCCATCTGCACTCCCTCTAGTTTCAATTCATACTCCCCATTTTTTTCATCAAGAAATTATGCCCGTTTAGATCGAGCTCCCATCCTTATGCATTTCCCTCCAACAGCTCAATGATGAAAAAATACTATCATGTCCATCACCTTCAAGAATTATAAATTATAGATGAGAAATTCCTTCAAGTCCTAAACCATCTCAAAGCTTACTACAACAGCTCCAAAGACATTATAGCAAGTGCATAAAATATCACTAGTTTGAATTTGGTGATTTAGTCCTCAAATAAAATCAACATAATATTAACATTGATCAAGACAAGAAGGGAAAGTTTGAATCTAACTGGCTTAGACCCTACATCATCATAGTCAAGTTCGGATCAAGTGTCTATAATATTTCTACTCCATATGGGTATGAGATAGAATATCCCATGGATATCATGCATCTCTCGACGCTTTTATGCTTAAGTATCCATTACACAAAAAAAATCCATCCATTAGTGAAAACCATTTCGGTGGTGCCTTGTGTAAGTACCATGGTGAAAACTAGTATCTGGTGTTTGGTAAATCAGATCCTAGGTGTACTAGTACTCTATAACACATAGTAAACATATTGGGGAAAATAACCCATTTATCCCTATCCACTAAATTCAGACTTCTTCTGATCCTCACTACAAAACAATGGATTTGTCATGATTAGGAATACTATTTAAATCTTGGCCAAGGTCACATTATCCATGGTTAAATTTTGGGACACACCAAGATTCAATATAATCACAATCAAATGTTGAGAAATGAAACCCTTGTAAGATCATGAGGCCTTCATTTCTCTCCATCCCTCTATTTACCTCCTATTGCTACTTGTTCCCTTCTCGAACTCACTTCCATTTCTCATTGCTATCCTACCAAGTCTAGTGCAATGGTTATGTTGTAAATATTTTTTTACATATTTAACACATTTTTAACATCTATCCCCTATGTAAATAACATCATCACATTGTAACATAAACAAATAAACTACCATAAAACTATACATCTCATAAATCATGACATCCATCCATCTAAACATCAAAATCTATAAACCATAACTTACATCTAAAAACACCATCATCATCATCCCATTCATATCCTATAATCATCAATATAATTATATAACAATAATAACTCATTAAAAAAATACACACCATCATAAACATATGTCACTAATCACATCCAAGCAACAATAAGCTCACTAGGCATATCCATCAATGAAATAAGCTAACATCCAAAAACCATTACATAAGTTGTATCTATATGTATCAAATAATCATACATCATCTCAATCACAATAATGTAATTAATCAACATCCCATCTATGAATTCATCACCATATTCAATCAACAAAAACAATGTACTATCATCATCATCAATACATAATCATCATAACAATTAACAACCATCACATCATCAACCATTTCATCTATACATAAAATAAAACAATCACATCACATTTGTATGAGATCATCACAACGAAAATTAAGTCAAGAATAATCACATCATTTATGCCATCAACAAATATCATCAATACAAAATAAACTAACATCATCTAATAAATAAACATTATCAACATAATAATCATAATCATCATACATCATCTCATGTCATGTCATCAATATAATGAATGCAAAATTAAAAAGAACACATCTCCATAAATCATCATGTATCTTATCACAAAACAATTAAAAATACATCATGAATGATACATTGTACACATAAAATTTGACCATGTTAGTCATCATATATGTGATAAAATACACATAATACAATAAAATGACACTTATAAATGTGCTGAGCTATTAGTATCATCTCTAGCTCCACCGGTGGAGGTTATAAAACACTAGAAGTTCTTCCGAGATGCTTTGTAGGATTCCCTAACCTCTGCCTTAATATCTTCCCTATTAAATACTCTACACAACGATTCATATCCAGGTAGGTCATGGGCCACAATACCCTCATAGTACCACATCTCCTCCATCATAGCCAGACATCGGCATAGGATACCGTGCTTGAGGGGCCCATCCATTCTCGATATCTTCTAAGTACTAGGAGTTGTAGTCGTTACTACTCCTTAAGATGCACGCTATTTCTAACTCCCCTTATTGTTGCATCTAATGGGCCATATGTCGCTATATATGTATACCATTGGAAACAATATATATCTTAGTTTCATAAGGCCCAATATCTCTCCTCTCTCAACTAATTCAATGTTTTCTCTATTAGTGATAGCTCCCCTATAACCAATCTATCTTCATCTCACTCTATCCCACAAAAATTGTCAACATATTCGATACTCGTCATAAATATCATATGTCTCACAAGAAATATACGCCTCTACCTTACATCCCTACTATCTTTACATCTCTTGCACAATCCTCTCTCTCCAATATATCCATCTATTCCTATAACTCAACACGTGTACCCTCTAATCCACCTACCCCGATCCCGACACCCCTATACTAGATTACCCTGCTATATAAGTTTTGGTGGTACAATTGTCCTGTAATGACCCTATAACACCATCTACCTCCATCACCTCTACATCTTGTTAGGAAATAAGAGATAAAATATACGGAATAATCCCTCTTAATCGCAATGAAGAGAAACTAATATGCAAAAAAATTACATATCTCAAATAAAAGTGCAGAATAAATAACACAACACATAGAGACAAGATTTAACGTGGTTCACCCAATTTGGGCTACATCCACTAAGAATCACTTGCTCAGATTTTATTACAAGCCTTCACTCTCTCAATACAATACCTAGATCCGTTTGGAGCTATGCTCAACAAACTCTACATAATTCACACCCGAATTCAAAACACATCTACAATACATTTTCTTGTCCATCTACCATATGCATAAGACCATATAGATAGACAATTGCGTAAGTTAGCTTCGATACAAAACCATGGGTATCAAAACAATGGGCAAAAACCAAAAGCGTCCCATAAACCTATGGGTAGCCAAAGAGGCGGTTTTATAAAACAATGGGTACCAAAAAAACCATGGGCCTAAAAATAGCCCATAACGGTTACCCATCACCCCGAACCCCCCTGACCCACTCACCGGCGAGAGTGACCACCGTAAAAATACCCGAGTGTAACACATAGAAGGTGTACCACACTCTAACATGAAAATAGGCTCCACAAACATAACAATCTCCCACTTAGAGATTGATTTCCACTGAGAAAGCTTCTCAACCCTTCACTGTCATCCGCAAAGGCCAAATAAAGCTAAACATAGGTTTAGTTTATCCCTTATGACCACCTTGGTCATCATGTTTGTAGGATTCTGACTGGTATGAATCTTCTCCAACTTCAACTTATCTTCCTCCAAAGTTGTCCTGATGAAGTGATATCTCAACTGTATATGCTTCGTCCTGGAGTGGAAAGAAGAGTTCTTAGCTAGGTGTATAGCACTCTAACTATCACTATGCAGCTTACATTCCTCCTGCTTATGCCCCAACTCCTCAAGAAATTTTTGTAACCAAATCATCTCTTTTCTTTCCTCTGTGGAAAAAACATACTCATCCTCCATGGTTGACAAAGCCACCAACTTCTGTAGTCATGAAATCCAACTCACTATTGTCCCACCTATAGTGTAAATATAACCTGTCGTGCTCCTCCTACTATCTACATCTCCAGCCATGTCTGAATCTACATAACCACGTAAAGTGGTGTCTGATCCACTATAGCACAAAACTGTCCCCATGGTCCCTCTCAAATACCGAAGGATCCACTTTACTACTTGCCAATGCTCTTTACCTGGATCACTCATAAATCTACTCACAGCTCCCACTGCATGGGCAATATCAGGCCTAGTGCACACCATAGCATACATCAAACTACCAACTATTGATGAGTAAGGTACCTTGGACATCTGGTTTCTTTCCTGCTCTGTCTTGGGACACTGCTCCTTTGATAACTTGAAGTGGCCTGCCAAAGGAGTCCCAACCGGTTTAGCATCCTACATATTAAACCTCTCCAAGACCTTCTTAATGTACTCTTCCTGAGATAAAGTCAGCTTCCATTCCTTCCTATCCCAAGATATCCTCATACCAAGGATTTGTTTGGCTGCACCCAAATCCTTCATAGCAAAGGATTCACTTAGCTGCTTCTTGAGTACTTTTATTTCCTACATGTTTTTACCTGCAACCAACATGTCATCAACATACAAACACAGGATAATATAACTTCCATCCTCAAATTTATTTGTATACACACAATGGTCAGAATGACATCTGATATAACCTTGCTCCATCATGAAGCTATCAAACTTCTTATACCATTGATGTGGAGCTTGTTTCAGGCCATACAAGCTCTTCTTCAGTTTGCACACCATCTCCTCTTTACCTTTGACCTCATAGCCCTTTGGTTTTTACATATATAGTTCCTCCTCCAAATCACCGTGGAGAAATTCGTCTTTACATCAAGTTGTTCTAAGTGCAAGTCTTCTGCTACAACTATTCCTAGAACAGTTCTAATAGAAGTCATTTTTACTACGGAGAAAAAAATCTCATCAAAATCTATACCTTGTTTCATGCAAACCCTTGACCACCAACCGGCCTTATATCTTTTCTTTCCTCCTTCTTCGTCTTTGACTCGAACACCCACTTGTTCTCAGAACACTCTTTTTCCTTCGGGTAGCTTCACCAAATCCCATGTCTAGTTCTCCATGAGAGCCTGATGCTCCTCATCCATGGCTTGCTCCCACTTCTTCCTGGCATCTACCTGTATTGCTTCATCAAATCTCTCTGGCTCTCCACTATCAGTGAGTAATAAATAATAAAGAGAAGGAGAAAAACGTTCAAGTTCTCTTCTTACCCTAGAAGACCTCCTCAATATAGGAGTTTGGGGTTCCTGTTGAGGGGGTTCCTGAACTGATTCATGTGTCACTTTCCCATCGGAAGATCCTCTACTGCTGCATATTATTTCTTGGATTCTTCCCTATTTTCCTGCAACTACTACTTATACATGACTTTCTCATTAAAGACCACATCCCTAGATCGAATGATTTTCTTGTCCTTAATACTCCAACATTTATATCCAAAGTCATCACCACCATAACCAATGAAAGTACATTTTTCTGATTTAGCCTCTAGCTTGGTCCTATCATCCTTGTCTATATGAACAAACACCTCACATCCAAAGAATCTAAGAAATGAATAATCAACTTTCTTACCGTACCAAGCCTCCTCAGGTATGCCTCCATCCAAGGCACTTGAGGGTCCTCTATTTATCAAGTACATAGTTGTGCTCACCACTTCTACCCAAAAATAAAGAGGTAGTCCTACATGTATCCTCATGCTCCTAGCACATTCCATTATTGTTCTGTTCATCCTTTCTGACACCCCATTCTGCTGCAGAGTTCCTGGAACCGTCTTTTTCCTACAGATTCCATTTTTAGAACAATAATCATCAAATTCATTGTTGTAATACTCCCCTCCATTATCTGACCTGCAATTTTTTAACTTAAGACCTGTTTCATTCTCTACCAAGGCTTTCCATTTAACAAAAATATCAAATACATCAGATTTGTTTCTAATATAATAAACCCAAAATTTCCTTGTTGTATCATCAATAAAAGTAACATAATAACTTGAACCCCAAGAGATGATACTAGATCCGACCCCACACATCGTAGAATGTACCAGCTCTAACTTACTCTTTTTCTTCATAGGTCCAACCTTGAGAAACCTTACTTGCTTTTGTTTCCCATATATGTAGTTCTCACAAAAATCTACACTGTTTCGTATATCCAGAAAATTCTTCTTTATGATGTCCATGCCCTTATGGCTCATATGACCAAGCCTATAGTGCCATAATCTTGTATCTGCATCTTAAGTCACAAGATTACAATCATTAGTACTATCAGTGGTTAAATACAAGGTTCCAACCTTCTTACCTCTTGCCACCTAAAGAGCACCCTTGGTAACCTTCCAAGAGTCGGTATAAATATCACTATACAACCATCACTTCCCAATTGCTCCGCCGATATCAAATTTCTCCTTAATATAGGCACATGTCTGACATCCTTCAATAGCCATGTATTCCCATTCTACTTCTTAACCTGAATAGAACATTTTCCAACTATATTGCAAGGCTCATCATCACCAAGAAAAACATGCCCTAAATCCCCTTGAACATAATCAACAAAATAATGCCTATGTGGAGTAGCATGAAAAGAAGCCCCCGAATCTAAAACCCAAGATTCGGTAATATTATGCATAGAAAGAATCAAAGCATCCCGGCATACATTACCCGATGCCACATTTTCCTCCTTGTTTTCTTCCCCGTTGTTTCTTCTTATCTCGAAGCTCTCAACAGTTTTTCTTTGCATGCCTAGACTTTCCACAATTCTAGCATACAATTTTGTTCTTGGATTTTGACCTTGCCCGATCTTTCGATTTTCCACGGTTTCCTCTATTCTTCTGTCTCCCTCTAGTTTCCACTATCAAAGCATTCCCTAAAGTAGAAGATTCCCCAGAGCTTTTTCTTCACATTTCCTCACTTAGAATCACCCCTACAACATCCTCAAACTTCAACTTCGAGTTATCTAGAACCGAGTTACTTACCGCCATTACCAGGCTATTCCAACTCTCAGGTAAAGAGCATAGAATTAATAAAGCCCTAACTTCTTCATCAAATTCTATTGTAACCGAAGCTAGCATATTCACAACTATATTGAAATCATTTAAATGATCTGACTATTGAACTATTCTCATACATCTTCATATTAAACAACTTTTTCATTAAAAATATCTTGTTAGAGGTAGAGGGTTTTTCATACAAATTCCTTAATGCATCCATCAGTTCTTTTGTAGTCTTTTACTTTGAAACATTAACTAATACCGAAGATGCAAGACACAACGGCCTGAGATCATTCCAAGTGCCTTCCAATCCAACAAATCCCATTCCACATCTGTCATACTCGAGGGTTTGTTCACCTTCTCAGATAGTGGAGTATAAAGATCCTTCTGATAAAGGTAATCTTCCATCTACATCTTCCAAAGACTCAAAATTCGCTGTTGAATTTATCAACCCTAGATCTTCCATCATCTGTCATAACTACCACTCAAGCTAAAAAATTTCCCTTTGATTCAACACTTCAAAAAACCAAACCAGGCTCGATACCAATTGTTAGGAAATAAGAGATAAAATATACGAGAATAATCGCTTACGATTGCAACAATAAGAAACTAATATGCGAAAATATTACAGATCTCAAATAAAAGTGTAGAATAAATAACACACCATGAGACAAACAAGATTTAACATGGTTCACCCAATTTGGGCTACACCCACCAAGAATCACTTGCTCGGATTTTATTACAAGCCTTCACTCTCTCAATAAAATACCCAGATCCATTTGGAGCTATGCTCAACAAAATCTACAGAATTCACACCCAAATTCAAAACACATCTGTAATACATTTGCTTGTCCATCTACCATATGCATAAGACCATATAAATAGATAATTTCTTAAGCACTTCGATACAAAATCATGGGTATCAAAACAATGGGAAAAAACCAAAACCGTCCCATAAACCTATGGGTAGCTGAAGAGGTGGTTTTACAAAACAATGGGTACCGAAAAAACCATGGGCCTAAAAATAGCTCATAACAGTTACCCATTACCCATGGGTTAATAAACTACCCATGAAAATTTTCTTTTGGGGCTTCGCCCCCTAACCCCCTTCAATCAGGGGGGCTTCACCCCCCAAACCCCCTGACCCACTCACCGGTGAGCAGGACCACCGTAAAAATACCCAAGTGTAACACATAGAAGGTGTACCACACTCTAACATGAAAATAGGCTCCACAAACATAACACATCTTGTCTCTCTGAGATCTGTCCTTGTGAATGTACTACTAGATGATATATTGGAGCACCCCCAATACAATAATAGGCAATTCCATTTGTGCCTCCTCTTCCACATGTGCCTGTGATTTATGGACCACTACTATTTGAACCTATGGCATCCCCTAACCATATGTCATCGACCATGAACAAACCTCATACCACCAAGTGGTCATGTCAATCTGGGCAGGTATAATACCCATACGAACTCCACATATCCATACACAATCCCCGGATCCTCCACTATTGGTAATGGTTCCCATGTAACAACTTGTACATCATCAAAGTTATCCCTCACCATAAATACATGAGTCATAACACCCTATTCCTCTCGTATCCCGTGTAGTAATATGTGACTTGTAGGAATATCCCGTATAATCCCAAAATTCCACAACACATGATCCGTCTGATACTACTCTATTGTATATGGCTAACCTCCAATAAAAATAAGTTGACTAAATCCTCCTCAAATGAATTTGATCCCCCTCCCACACTTCATACTATCGGTATGGCTGCCATATGATGTATCCTTTCGGTAGCTCATCAATATGTCACCTATACCAATCCATCTCACCCAAATGCTCCTACTTCCCCTTGATAATATACCATCCATATGTCGAAGGCTCCCCATTTCATCACTTCTTTTGAATCCAAATTAGTCTACCCAAAGCTATGTGGTCATGACTCCATATCTATAAAAAAATCCCTAGTCTAATGCTACCACCTCCATGATACGCTACTCAGTGTAGATCACGACATAACCATGCTAATACCGTTGGAGCCCACGAAACACTATCTCCTCCTGCCATATGGCATGCACCACATCCACAAATCCAATACTAAAATACCCCCTCCACCATCTGGAAATAAAACACAACTAATAAAGGAGCATAAAAGCAAAGGAACCCTCTCCATATATCCCTATGTGAAATAAAGACCCAAGTCTATTTGTAATCCCTCATGGGGTGCATCCTCTACATCAATAAACAATCATAATCTACCTCCGGACCTTGACCTATGTCATACCACAAGATCCCCCTCTACAGAAATCGGTAAATATGGTAGACATCCTCTAATGTCACCGTCATCTCTCTAGTTAGTAGACACAAAGTACTCATCTCTCGAGTTTCATTGCTCTACTAATGCTATTAACAAACCGTGATCTTCCCCATGAAGGGGATCCTCGCCATATGAAGGAATCCCAACAGATGCAACAACCCCACCTCATCTCCTCTTCTTCATCCATACCTCATAATAAACATGGATTTTTTAGTGCAAAATATTCGTAATTTGGTGAAAATTCCATTTTAGGAAAATTTGAAAAGGTTATTTTTTGGAGCATGTTGGTTTCCTATTTGCCTAAAATTTCCAAAGTATACATTTTTAGGGCTCATATTTTCCTAGAATTGAAAACTACTCCTATATATACCTAGGCAATTTGTCGGGTAGTATACTAGTAACTTATTATAGCTTACCGAGGTACCCACATATCAAGTACCGTGAACTTGTGAAGCACCAATACACGAATTTTAGATCAGATTTATAGTCAAGAAAAAGCCTCTAATTATTGATGCATGATAAACACTATTTCTAGTCGAGACAAGACTATTTTTACTTGACATAGGACAAAGAATATTTACATTCTAGTGACAAGCCTTAGAATATTGATGTGTAAAATTTTTGATTTTTTGATGTGTGACAACCCTTAATTGTTGACGCGTGACAATCTAATCTACTAATGCGCAAAAACCTCATTTTATTGAGGCGTGAAAACACAACTCTAGTGACGCGTAATTTTTTTTTTAAAACCTCTAGCCTTGGTTTATTGATGCACTCCAAAGGTTGTTGAAAGGAAACAACATTTATTTTTTAACACGTGTCAACCCTCATTTGTTGACAA
The DNA here is from genome assembly GCA_018340775.1 of Taxus wallichiana var. yunnanensis. Lineage (NCBI taxonomy): Eukaryota > Viridiplantae > Streptophyta > Pinopsida > Cupressales > Taxaceae > Taxus > Taxus wallichiana. The sequence goes on along the minus strand of CM031244.1, from coordinate 367,156,321 downwards.
GTGAAAAAAGGTTGTTGACACATGATAGGAGGATATAGATAGGAGGATTTTGACGTGTGAAAAAACATTATTAATGCACGAGAGTGAAAGAGGGATTCGAGAGCACCGATGTTGAAAAGTGATGCACCACAACAATTTTTCACTCCGATGGTAACATCAAGCCAACGTAATACACAAGATTTGAAACAATGGAAAGAATATTGCAAGTAAGAAGAATCGGTCTGCTCATACTCATAGATCGAAAAATAGGAAGTACAAATAGGGGTGTTGTGTAACCCCCATGCCTAAACATGGAAAGAAACTCAATGACACCACTGACGCATATGATGCCACTAGAAGAGGAGTTACAATTCCAAATAAGGAATGTAACTCCTATGACGCATTGACACAAATGACAATGTCAGATTCTATGACAGAATCTAACACTTTTCATTTGACTTCCTAAGACCTATGACTCTCGTAAGGTGAGATGACTCACCTAGGTGATGTGGATGATGACTAGACAGTCACACACACCAACACCCCCTTTCATCAAAGTTGTGGAAGAGGACAAGGTAAGCTAGAATAGAAAAGAAGACTCCCCTAGACAACTAAGAAAGATGTGTCAATGGGCCCCACAACTAAAGGCTTGATAAGGTGCCCATGTATAAACAACATCTTTCTGGAAAGAAGAAGAGGAGAAGAAGGAGGACTATATATCCCGAAGAAGATGGGTGGCTGCAGCAGACCTCACCCCAAGAAGATACCGCAAGTGAAGAAACTTCACCTTAGTGAAGGGCTTGGTGAAAATGTCTACAACCTAATCAGCTGTCTGAACATACTGTATGTCGATGATGTTTTCATGTATCAGCTCCTATATGAAGTGCATATGAATCTCAATGTGCTTCATCTGCTGATGCTGAATGGGATTTCTACAAATCTATATATTGCTCATGTTGTCACAATAGATAATGGTAGGCCACCGAAAGTGGATGCCAAAGTCTATCATAATACCCTATAACTAAACAACTTCGTGGCAGCGTTAACCACTCCTTTGTATTCTACTTACGATGATGATATGGCAATGGCATTATATTTTCTACCTTTGGACCAACCGACAGGACCTCAACCAAGAGTGAAACTGTAGGCACGAGGTAGACTTCGATGATCTAGATCATCATCCCAATGTGAGTTTGTAAATCTAGCCAAGTCAATCTCGGTCCCTCCTAAGTAATGAATACCATCTCGTGTGAGTGCCACGAACATAGTGAAGATCTACTTTGCTACTTTTAAGTGCAGCTCTAGAGGATCCTGCATAAATCTGGACATGATCCCGATAGCATACGATAGATCTGACTGGGTGTGAGTAAGGTAGATCAAGATTCCCACCAACTGTCGATAAAGGGTACCGTCAACCAAGGGGGAAGAGAAATCAGAAACCAACTTAATCCCGAAAAGAAAAGGAGTAGGTGAGGACTTACAGTCGGACATGTGAAACCGAGAAAGAAAATCAAGAGAGTACTTAGGCTGCGAGATCATAATTCCCGAGTCAGATTGTGAAATTTGGATCCCAAGAAAGTAATGAAGCAATCCTAAGTCAAACATGGAGAACTTGTTGGCCAAGGAGATCTTCACAGAATCAATGATAGAGGAAGAGTTACCTGTGATCAACAAGTCATCAACATAGAGAACAAGAATAAGCATGGAGTCATCCTGTCACAGAATATACACATTTGGGTTAGAGTGACACCGAGTGAACCCTGATGCAAGTAAAAAGGAGTCCATCTTGGCATACCAAGCCCGAGGGGCTTGTTTAAGGCCGTAGAGATACTTCTTTAATTTGCAAATGAGGGATGGATCATGGACATAACCCGGAGGTTGTTCCATATAGATCTCCTCCTCTAGGTCCCCATGAAGGAAGGCACTCTTAACATCCATCTGGTGGACTTCCCATCTGATTAGCAGTAGTGATGGAAAGGGTCAGTCGAATGGAAGTCATCTTCGCAACCGGAGCAAAGGTTTTTGAGTAATGAACCCCAGATACCTGGGAGAAACCCTTAGCTACAAGTTGTGCTTTATACTTCTCAACTTCTCCATCAGCTCCATACTTTGTTTGATATACCCACCTACACCGAATGATTTTTCTTCCTTTTGAAAAAGGGTAAGATCCCAAGTTTCATTCTTTATGAGTGATGAATACTCCTCATCCATGGCAGAATCCCACTCAGGAATCCCATAAGCTTCCTAGAAAGATGGTGGATCAGAAGAAGAGGCGAAGAAGGAGTGAGGTCTAGTGAAGTCTGAGTGAGTACGTCTCTAGTCCAAAGGATCTCCAACTAAATCTCCAGCACTCTGTAAAGTTTTCCTGGCCCAAAGAGGTCCCGACGGCTCAGGCTCCAAGTCAGAAGATTCTTCACTTGAGTGAGAAGGGACATATTCCTCATCATCACTACTATCAGAATTAGAAGACTTAAAAGTTTGAGGATCGGGAGGAGCAGGGAGAGGTGGAACTCGCTCAACAACATCATCATCTGAAGAGTTAGAATCTGAATCAGTGGGAAAAAGGACCTCAGTGGAAGTTGAAGTCAAGGATGACTCATCAAACTTCACACTCCTCTCAATATAAATCTCATGGGTGGTAGGGTTCAATAATCGATATCCCTTCACGCCATTAGGATACCCAACAAAGATACAAGGTTTGGATTGTGGATCCAATGCCTTGCATTTCTTTTTGGGAATTCGAGCCATAGCCTTGGATCCGAAGACTCGAAAGTGCTCGACATCAGGCTTGTGTCCAAACCAGGCTTCAAAGGGTGTCATCCCTCTTACTAGCCTTGTGTGGGACATTATTCTGAATATAACAAGCACAATTCACTACTTCAGCCCAATACTGTGGAGGAAGAGATTTCGAGTGAACCATACAAGTAGCCATCTCCTTTAAAGTTCAGTTCTTTCTTTTTGCAACTCCATTTTGGGAAGGGTCATAAATGAATCATACGCTTGCAAAGCAATCCCCTCAGAAGTGCAGAAATCCTCAAACATGTTGCTCACATACTTGCCTCCATTGTCGGTTCAAAGAACCTTGATAGACCATTCTCGCTTGTTTCTCAGCAAGAGCCTTAAAGTTTTGAAAATGCTCAAAAACTTCAGACTTAAGCTTAAGAAAATATACCCAAGTATAACATGAAAATTCATCAATGAAGGTTAGTATATAGAGAGCTCTAGTAAAAGAAGGAGATGGAAAAGGGCCAGAAACGTCACTATGAACAAGATCCAAGGGACGAGTAGCTCTCTAGGATTTTCCCTTGTCAAAGATTTTTTCAGGGTGCTTTCCAAGGGTACAACCCTCACAAAGACCCTTAGAAAACTTAACTCGGGGTAGCCCATTGACCATTTCATTTTGGCTCAATTGTTTAAGGTAACGATAATTTAGATGCCCAAAATGCTCATGCCATAACTTGCTAACCTCATTTGCATGAGTGAGCAAGGCATTGGGCGTCGAATCAGAAGAGAAGTGGGAAAAGGTATACAACCATGTGAATGGTGATCTGCCTTTCCCTCAGCCATAGTGCAGTCAGAGTTAAGCTCATGAATAATCACCGAGTTAGGACCAAATTCCACTCGCATTCCTTCACCAAGGTGGTTGATTTGGTAAAGCGACAGAGATTGGTAGAGAGATTGAGAACACTCAACACTTGGTTAAATGTTCCACCTTCAATCTCTACCGATCCACTACCGGAAACCGACACATGAGTTTCATCACCCAACATGATTTGGGACATGCCACATGGTTCAATGCTAGAGAATTCAACCTTTGAAGAAGCCATGTGGTGCGAGGCACCGGAATCGATAATCCAAGTTGATGATGGAGCTGATATAGCTATGAGGGCCTTACCTTTATTCTTTTCATTTTTAGTCTCCTTTGCATTAGAAGACTCACTTTTCTCGAGCATTTTGTTTAACGGATTCAGAACACTTATTTTATTCTTATCAAGTAAATGAGTTAAATGATCAATTTGTTTCCGAAAACAATGTTACTCGTCATGCCCAAAATTCTTACAATAGGAGCATTTATACTTTTCCTTCTTCCCTTTAGGTTCGAAGTTGAAGTATGAGTGACGACAGCTTAATGGGGGTTAGTTGGTCTTGATTTCTTTCTTAGGTTGGTCCTTAGTTTCTTTCTTCTTTTCATTTTCTTGCTCTTATTCGCCACAACGGCATGTGACTTGGATTTTAGAGTCCCCATTTGAATGAGTTTGTCTTGTTCTTGAATGAGTTGGGACAAAAATTGTCAAAGGAGGGCATAGTCCAAGTACTACCCAAGGCAGATTTCGTGGCGTGAAAAGTTGAAACGAAAATAGAGTATTCAGGACCTAACTTAGAAAGAATCGACAAGATCAATTGAGAGTCTTTCTTATCCACTTTACATTCCTTTAGAAGAATTCTAGTGCACACAAATTTTGAGAAGGCCTGTAGTTTTCAAATTCATTAGGATTTAACCCTAGTAGTTCGTACTCTAACTCATGCACTCTCATGTCATCTTGCTTCCCAAACATATCATCGAGTGTTTTCCATGCTTGATCGGGTGTTGAGGAAGTTTCGATGTGGAAGAGAAAGTCGGGAGAGATGGACATACAGATAAGACCTAAGGCTTCATCACAACGGTTGAACCATTTAGATTTTTCAAGTTCATCAATAGGTTTGGTCTCTAACCCCATGGTAACTCGGTATAACCCTTTACTTCGCAAAACCAATATAATTTTAGATTTCCATTCGAAGAAATTAAAAGGTGTGAGCACTTTGGTACTTAAAGATATCCATAATGAAGAGATAGAACCAAGGAATGCAGAAGGAGAGAGAAAGGAAACAACCACCCCAGAACAAAATTACACCCCCCCGAGTTTGGCACTTTATAATTCAGTGCATTGATTACAACCAGATGTGACTGTGTTCCGAGAACCAGTTTGTCACTCACCTTGCAATTAGCGTAATAACGCGCAATGGTGGAGACAACAATCAAGGTTCATAGGGCACAACAGATCAACACTGCAAGCAAGCACAGAAAGAGAGAAGCAAGAGGGGGAAGAAAGAGATTTGTGAGAAACAACGTCTCACGTCACATGAAAGAATCCCTTTGTCGTAAGACTGTGGCGGATGCGCTCACAAGTCCACAAAAAAGGAATAGAACAAAGCTCAAGAAAAAATGAGTTGAATTAAGCAATACAAAGACACCCCCTAGAATGCGGCACTTTATAAAATTAGTGCATTTACAAAACTAATGATCCCATCATCTATAGTGTGAAGAAAATGCAACTTTGACTAAAGAAGTGCTCAAAACCGAGCAACGAATCAAAAGTTATAGCAAAAACCAATTCCCACAACTGATGAGAAAAAAGCCAATAAGCCTGCAAACAGTTAAAAAGTTCCCTAAACACATGCAAAAGGTGTCGTATGTATGCCCGTTGGAAATGGCATGGAATTTGAGATAGGGTTTGTTTGTATTGCAAGGGGGGATTAGCCACCTGCCAATCCCGGACCTCACCCTTCGTCTTCGGCACTTGACGGAAGGTTAATAAAACAAGCCAAAAAACTTACAATGCCAATAAAATGTAATGTTTTTACCTTATACCTTTTAAAAATAATGAAACAACACATTTTTAGAAGAGTGATAAGGTAAAAAGAATGCAAACACGTTTTTTAAGAAAAGTGAATTAAAAAACATATTTTTAGAGAGATATTACCTGGAAAAAGAATGTAACTATCCACATGTCTGGGAAAATGCCCAAATAGGCCAAAAAATGCCAAGTTTGAAGTTTTGAGACGTTACGAGGCACACGTGGGGAAAAATGCCTAGAATAACCCAAAAATAACACCACAAAGGAGAAAACGCATTAGGGGAGAGAAAAAGGCACGGAATAGGTTTGAACACGGAATAGAGGAGAAAATGTAGCCAGGGGAGAAAAACACCTGAGGACAGGAAAAAAATGTCTGGAATAGTTGAAAATGCTCAGAACAAAGGAAAAAACGTAGCTGCACTAAAATAAACGCTGAACAATCCACACAAACGCCCGAAACAAGGCAAAAATCTTTGGGAAGAGTGCAAAAACGTGAGAGGTTTTGCAAAAACGTGAGAGACTAGGCAAAAACATGAGAGGTTTGCAAAAATGTGAGAGACCAGGCAAAAACATGAGTATTTTGCAAAAAACGTGAGAGACCAGGCAAAAACGTGAGAGGTTTTCAGCAGGCTCGCAAAAACAGTTTTGAGACCAGGAAGAGGTAACTTCGAGATAGCAAGGAACCACAACGATGAGGAAAAAGCTCGGAATAGTCTGAGTATACACCGGTGAAGAAAAAAATGATTCCAACCAGTAATCACAGGTCCACGCCAAAAAATGAGCTCTTCTTTTACCCTGCAGGCGTTGAATCTAAACACAACCAACAAGAAACACACAAACAACCCAGAAACAATAGCCACAAAGATCTAGAAATATCTAAATATGAACTCAGATGATAAGAAAACCAACCAAATACCTTAACTTGCAACTACTGAAACCTCAATACGAGGTGAACAATAATTCCAAAATGAAAATCGGAAAAAAACTTGCACACGAGGAAATGAGAAGAAACCAGAAGTAATAAACAACTAAGAAATGAAGAGTGCACGTTTATTGAAACCAGCTCTGATACCATGAAAGAGGGATTCACGAGAACCGATGTCAAAAAATGATGCACCACAACGAATTTGCACTCCGATGGTAACGTCAAACAAACACAATACACAAGATTCAAAACAATGGAAAGAAGATTTCATGTAAGAAGAATGGGTCTTCTCATACTCATAGATTGAAAAATAGGAAGTACAAATAGGGGTATTGCCGTGTAACCCCCATGCCTAAACATAGAAAGAAACTCAATGATGCGGCCGCGCATATGACACCACTAGAAGAGGAGTTACAATTCCAAATAAGGAATGTAACTCCTATGACGCATTGACACAAAATGACAATGTCGATTCTATGACAGAATCGACACTTGTCGTTGAATTCCTAAGACCTATGACTCTCGCAGGCGAGATGACTCACCTAGGTGATGTGGATGATGACCGGACAATCACACACACCAACAGAGAGGAGGTTATACATAGGAAGTTGTGGAAATGGAAGTTACTAGTGCTCAGAAGACCTAAAAGGTAACAAAAAAATCTCAAAAGTCCCTTTCAAGTATTTTAGAAAACCGGTTATTACTGAGATACCTCTACCACTAGCACCCATACAACTGCCATTGGAATCAATAAGAGTATAGAGTATATGAAAGGTTTTATTGAAGTGCACATGGATTCAGATTAGTATCAACCAAATGATACCTATGATGATACAATTCCAAAGCTTGAAGATACTCTTATTGAGGTGGAACTAGGAGTGCATCAAGAAATCTCAAATACAAATACTCAAAAAATGTAACAAAAAAATCAAATGCAAATTCTGGTTCATGAAAGAGGAAACCAGATGATTATGATATTCCTCAAAATTCTTCTGGTAAAATTAAAACATTGAAAAGAAACAAGAATATGTGGACACTTGGGACATACAAGTTTGAGTGGGCTACCAAATTTCCTTTTATCGAACCTATATAGTCAACTTACTCGGAAGATATCCCATCCGAATGTACATGTATAATATGTACGTGGAAATCGGAAAGCATCAAAAATGCAAGCTGAAGCTGTACACAATTGAATAATGCCATGGAAAAAAAAATTGACTGTAACACGGGAGGATGGCCAAAAATAAAAAACACACAAATGGAAAACTAAAAAGAATGCATACATGTTAAATATGTAGAAAAGTATCAAGGAGAGTAGAAAATACATAGACATCTTGTGGAAAATGGTGGAACGATCACATCATAAATTGGTAAGATGAATCAATAAAATTTTCATGCTAAAATCATACGAGTTCTCTACTTTATTCCACATCCTTAAGAAAGGAAGACAGATTTCAGATTTCCTTGATTGAAAAGTTTTGTATCAATATAATGGAATACACAATGTTCCTCGGTGTCATTGATTAGACAACAATGCATGGGAAATGCCTAAATGCCTTGTAATGACAGAGAAGGAATATTTGAAAATGAGTTTAAAAATGCAAATTTTATCTCTCTATCAATTGATGAAGTGACAACAGATTGACTATGCCGCATGGGTATGTATCTACATTTATACTTTATAAAATCATAGAAGGACACCAAATCTCCGGTGTTTAGAAAATGGTTGAATATTGTAATGCCAAAAACCTATATAAAATATTTATTTCTCATTTGAAGGATATTTTTGGCATGACTTATGAAATTTCTACAAATTTGGTATGCATTGGAGCAGATGATGCATTAGTCATGTAGGGTCACTAAACTAGCTGTGTGTTCAATTGCAAACAAAAGTGGCCCTTTATATACTAGTAATTCACTATATGGCTCACATAATAAATTTAGCATATAAAATGGTTAGAAACTATGAAAATGTTGCAAAAGCGGAAGACCTTATCGAGAGAACTACATGCCTATATAACAAGCAACCCAAAGCAATTTATTGAGTTTTAGAAATTTTCAATTAGAATTATAGATTGAAAAAAAACTTCTAAAGGATGTTGAAACAAGGTGGATTTATTTGTATGATCCTACATGCGAGAATTCAAGAGGAGCATCTATCGTTTGTTGGTTTCATGCACAAATATTGTCATGATGTTGACAGGGTGAAGGACTTGTTGTTCTGTTTAACTGATTTTGAAACATTTCTTACATTGGTTGGCATTCTTTCAATGTTGAAGGAGATCAATATATTGATGAAGCATGAACAAGAGAGATTAATCTATATTGTTGATTTTATACGGATGAGAAAAATGGTATGTCAAAATATTTATGTTTTGTACACTTCCCTAGATAGTTTTGATACACCTATTTTCGATAGCTGTAAATTTTTATTAGATCTTAAGAATCCCAATAATTATTTGAGATTTAATATCCATGATCACCTTTGTATCAATGTTAATGGGAGAGAGATACCACTGCACATTTTGCAAAAATGTCAAGATATTATAGGATTAGAAAGAGAAGAAGTTCCCATGACACATGTCAAGATATTACAGTTGAAACAAGAATAAACTTTAAAAAATTACACAATCCTTAACATAAGAAATAAGAGAACATTTCAGCAAAGATAAAATTCTTGAAGCTATGGGTGTGATGAATCTAAATTTTTGGAATACTGAAGGTGGTCATGCAGATTTTGTAAGTAAGTTTTTCCATAAATCCATGGGTATAATAATGGATCATTTCACCAAGACATCAGAGGTCAAGGGTATCAAAATAAAAGGTATATTAAAAATTTATTTGATAAAGTCTCAATCAATTGATTTTGTAATGATAATGAGGTCCCAATATAATTTTGTAGATGAACCTGATGAGAGTGGTGTTATTACAAGGCTTTGGAAAAAAATCTACCAAAGTAGTGTGTTACGTGAAGACATCAGTGAATATTTTTGATTATATGAGTTGTGCAGCAATGATTTTGGGATCTGTGGAGGATGAAATAGTTTTCAGTGCTATATCTTTTATAAAATCAAAACTGAGAAATAGGTTGGATAAAAATCTTGAAAGTTACATGAGGTGTTATGTTTCTCGCTACTCCTTGGAAACATTTCCTTTTGACAAAGAAATTGAACATTAGAATTCCCTTGCTGAAAGAAGAGTTCTAAATAATATAGCTACAAGTACAAATGTTCTCAATGATGAGACTAGAATTGGTGCATCGTCAAACTCTACAGATGTAAATATCGACTATGATGAAGCTATTGAAAATGGATTGTTTCAGCTTTAAATATTATTTCAAAACTTATAGATAATAGATATCACCTTGACCTTACTTTTATTTTTTTTCACCTGACATTTTAACTTTTATTATTTATTCAATTTCATAGTAATAGATTTGAATATAATTATTTATAGTTAGACGTAATACAATTACAATTACTGCGGATGCAAATATTAACTATGACGAGGATTTTGAACATTTTTGATTTCAGATTTAGTTATCATTGAAGATGTTACATGTATATATATGTACATTTATTTAAATACAATTATTTATAATAAATCTATTTTATTTAATTGGTATTGTTGAATTTTCAAACTACTTAGATGTTGTGTTTGTGACATGCGTTTTCAAATACTAATTTGCAAGGCCTTCAAAGTTCGGATATGTGTATTCTTCCACTCTTAGACTGTTTCAAATTTCGATTTGATTTTCTTTAGTCACCATCAACTGGACACTTTGCATTCTTGATACTTGTGTCACTTTATCGACATGCATAGGTTCTAGTTTACTTTAATTTTATTAGGTTAGATATGCATTTTAATTTATCTTCATTGCATTGATGTTGTTGTTTCTTCCTTCATCTGCTTAATCAATATTTCATCTTTTCTTTATCATAAAATAGGGTTGAAATTCATATGATGAAGCTCTCACTTCTCGGGATCGACATTGTTAGGAAACTCACCCATCTATATACTAATCCATTTTCTATGTTGATTTTTCTGGATTCGATGGTCATCTACCTCACTACGAAGGAGGATTTCTCATTTTCTTCAATATACATTTTCACCCTTCTAGAAGACTAAAGGTACCTTAAACCCTATCATACCTAGAGTTTTAATAATCATGTTTAATTTATTTTTGTATTTACAAAATACTTTGATGTAGTGTTTATGGAATGCATTTTTGGAATTCTTTTTTAAATATCGTAATTAGACGTATGTAACTAAAATTTCAACATTAAAGAAAATACATTCTATGAGAAGAAACTGAAACATGAAATTAGAGGTAACATGAAGAAACCTATTATAGAGTATGACTTTTACAAGTAGAGAGAAGAATATTTTGATAAGGATTTACAGAGGTGATTCTTTAGAATTTATAAGGAAAAATTGTAATGTGATGAAACATGTTATAGAATTCAAATTTTACAAGTAGAGAGATGAAGATTTTTGTATTAAGTGGAAGAGAATCATTACATGAAATATTTAATGTATTTGAGTCATGTGAAATGAGGTAATCAATTAAATTATGTGTAAAAATTGATATTCCCAAAAAAGCGCATTTGTAAATAATTAAACTTTCTTCATTAAAGAAAATGCATTCCAGACATATTTTGATATCAGCACATAATGAAAAACTATAATGTGATTATTCCTAAGTATTTTCAAAAGGTTTACAGAGGAAATGTGAAGAAACCTGATACAAATTTTGAATTTTACAAGTAGAGAGAAGAAGATTTTGTTGTATTAAGTGGAATAGAATCAATAATGTCTAAAGCAATCTATCACCTCTCATCACAGTCATACATCATTCTATGTCCAAAATCAATTCATCATCATCATCATCATCTGTGATCATGTTATATCTATGTACAAAAACATCATCATCCACATCTAAATCTATTATCATTACAAGTAGAGAGAAGAAGATTTTGTTTTATTAAGTGGAAGATAATCAATATTATCTAAAGCAATCTAACACATCCCGTCACTATCATACCACATTATACATTTTCTTAAAGTATAATTGTTTAAATCCATTATAATCATCCATATCTACTCTAATGTCATCATCCACATCTAATGTCATCATCATTACAAGTAGAGAGAAGAATATTTTGTTGTATTAATTGGAAGAGAAATAATAATGTCTAATGTTTAAATCCATTATCACCATCCATGAATCATGATTATCATGATTATCATCTATCACTATTATATTCGTAACCATCACATCCATATCAAACATAATCACCATCAAAATCATAAATCAAAACATGTGACACAAAAATCAAAATCAAAATCACCAAGTGAGCATATATACGATCTAGAATTTCTATATATAATATAACAACATATAAAAATCATAATTACTGCAACATAATACGTGTAAAAATGAGATTTCATGAAAATTAAAACCATTACAACGTATATTCAAATCCAAACATTCTTCAAATTAAACAAATATTCAATTTTCATGATTCAAACTATCAAATATTTCAAGTTTCAAGTTTTCTAAACTCTTTTCAAGTTTTCAACAAATACATTTACATTTGGACTATTTTTTCAATCATTAGCAGGTTCCCTGCACCCATTGGAACTTTCCTTTTCAGTTTCTTTGGTGACTTGTGTGCCACTTTTCCCAATGGTTGGTGCTCCTATATTCTCTTCTTCAATAATTCTAGAACTAACAAGATCCTCTACAAAAATGTCAAGATTCTTTATGATTTCTTATTCTTCCTTTGAAGCATCTCCATTAGATGTCAAAGAAGGATTTGTAGATTCCTTTTCCTTGAACAAAATCTCTACATCCAAGCCATTCTCTTTAATTATCTCGCTTAAGTACATTGTTTTGTTTATCAACCAAAAATAGTTTCCTTCATCTTCTTTGATGTGGATAAAATTTTATTAGTGGTTTCCAAGTGAACTTGGAACACCTTTGCTTGAATTTTTAAGTTTTCATATTTCAACCGCAACAAAAACATTGAGCTCAATAAAAATATTACTAAAATAAAAGAAATTAATAACAAATATTGTTTCAAATGCAAAATACTCAAAAAAATGTCTCTTTTTGCATTTGCAATTTCCACCAAATCTTTGTCCTTTGACCATTTGTTGAAATAGGCCTAGGATTCATCATTAATATTTCCTAATTTATTCAAAACTTTAGCTAAAATTTTGTCGTTATAATCTGTTGTTATATGTGACAGTCCCACCTTTTTCTCGGTTGAGTAAGACATCGATCTTGATAGGTTACATTGGCTCTCGAATATGCACCCTAGGGGAAGGGGAAGGGAAAAATTTGGATGTGTGGGGAAGGTCAAACGATGGAGAGGGACCCTTGTGAAATGTCATCTTGTAGCTAGGATAAGATCTCCTCTGGTCGTCTGTCCACCCTTCTCGAGGGAGTGAGGGGGAGGTACCCAAACAAAGGGTGTGGTTTTATTACTTCCTTATGAAATTTCCTTAGTCGGGGTGAGAGGTCCCGAGAGTGTGATTAGGGAAGTATACATGTTTGGGTGCAGATTTGAGGTGGTGTTCTGAAAGACTGCAAGAAGGACAGATCGAGATTGGGCACACCCACCGAAGACAACGTTCACTCAATAGAGTGATCACTAAATGTTATAAACACCGATAACTCAATGCAGACCACTAAGGGAAAGTTTGTTCCAACCCTCGGTTTTGTCCCAAAGTTTTTTTCGTGAGTTACATGTAAATAAATGATGAGGGACCTCGGGTTTGCGGTGAGAACACACGATATATATGAGTTGGTAATGTGTTCTCCAGGCATGGGTTGGTGGAATACAAACTAGAAATTAAGGACCCACATAAATGAGTTAATGTTTATGCTAAAAGTTATTCAGAATTTTAATGGGGATAAGAGGGATTTTGACAAAATAGAGGAAAAAAGGGAAAGATCCTCAAAGGGGATGGGGAAATCTATAAAACAAAATTCCAGCCTTCTACTATTCTTATTACTACATGAATACTAGTGAATAAAATGAATGAGCTCCTTATAAGAAGAATGTCTGCAGGGAAAGCTCCGGGAAAAGAAAGATCTAAATTCCTAAAAATCCATCCTAGTACACCTATGGCAAGGTCATCTCATGTGAAATCAAGATAAATAGTCTGGATCGAGGTACCCCCAAGAAGTTACAAGTCATACCCCCAAATCCTACTTAGTAGGAAAGGAGATTTTATGGGCTTCAAGTGACGTTTCCAAGTACCCCCAAAAGCATCGAGATACTCACACCTTTCCTAGATAAGAGCTAAACAAGTGCAAGATATGTTTGAAATTGAATTATAGCCATGATTCACACAAAATTATAACAAAAAGACACATACCACCTTAACCTTAGCATCATTTCACAATAAAATAAAGAAATGTCATGAATCCAGCATGAATTTGTCAAGTGAAAACCATTAAACTTAGGAAAAGACAAGGGAAACATATATTATTGCTCTTAAATCCCATTAATGACTGTACATATGCAATCATCTTAACTTAAATTCCAGATAATTGGGTAACATAGAGGAAAAACCTTCATTACAACATAGTCCTCCTTTCTGGTTAGCAGTGCCTCTGTAAGTTCGCACCAAAAAAATTTCCCCTAAGAGCTTTCGGCCCTTTTTTCCATAATCATCCCTAAGAACCTCCTCTTTCTAAAACCCCCTTTCTTCTTATATATCACCTTATCTTCTTAGGGTTCTAGAGGATATTCCTCAGATACTCAAGAAAATTTTTAATGCTATCAATCGCTTGCTCAAGGGCTGCCACAGAATACAAATGATTACTCACAAATGGCATGCCATTACGCGAATTGCCACCATGTCTTTCATACATCATTATGACACAACCAAATATTTTCTAGGTCATGTCACATTTAACATTTATAATTTCCACATGTGTATGAGCATGATGTGGCCAAATACATTAATGTGACAAGAGATTTTTAAAGTCACGGGCCTTTAATTACTCTCTGGTGACACTTTCCACAAAAATAGGTGATTTTTACTTAAATCTCACACATACCTGTAAATTGGAATGGGATGTGGTATTAATATTGAAATGATGTCCTTTGGCACCTCAACATCAGTGTCATGCCTATTTAAGCTATCTACCATCCTTCCATTCGTTATCTATCCTTTTTAGAGTCATTCTTTCTAAAAAAATTTTATCAACTATCTTATTTCCATGTCTTCTTCACATATGGATTTGAATTCTCCTCCCATGGAATTCACCCATTTAAGTGAGTGTTTCCAACTAAATGGGCCAAATGAGGCTCTCCTTCATCATCTTTTCAGCATACATGATACTAGGTCAATCCTCCTAATCTTTCTTTATTAGAGGGTATGCTTTCGAGTTTTTCTTGCAACGCCTCACAAAATTGTGCCCTTCCTTTCCCATTTTCCAAGTTCTTCATTTTCACCTAGTTCATCAAGAATACCAGGTGGACACAAAGCAATTGGAATCCTATTGGCTTTGTTACTGCCCTTCTATCAATAATTATTATTGGTGTGTGAATGAGGATTACTACCAACCCCTCAATATGACCACATAAATCATAGTGCCAAGTATCTTGCTCACCCCTCATGGGGTGGAGAAAACCTCAACTATACCATAGAACAAAAAGAGAAGCATCTAGCAGATTTAAAGTCTTACCTTACTAAAATGTGGTCTGTGATAAATATTCAAGCCTTTCCCCTCAAGAAAAGGAAAACCATGAGGGAGTACTATGCTAACAAAATTCCTCATTTCCCTGTGTCTTGTCTCTCCTTAGGTGTGAAGACCAAATAATATATAAGAGGGGGACATCCCTGCATGAATGGGTAAATTTCCCTAAAATAAAAGTAGACTTGATCTAGTTACTTGAATAGGCCATGGCTCGGGAATAAAGAACTACTTTGGAACTATGCATGTCATGGGGCTTGGTATCTAAAATCCAGTACGTCTTTGGTGCAGTAGCCCATGATGAATTTATTCAGCATAGGGATGACTTACTAAAATGTGTTCTAGAGTTTCCAAGTGATGATGAGCCTACAAAAGTCTAATTCTTATGTCCTTCTCCTTTGTTATCCAATCCATGTTTGATAACACCATATACCAATATGTATATATTTTGTGAGGGCAAGGACCCCTAATATAGAATCCCATTTTTTCAATATAATATTTTATTTGAGTGATCTTTCTATTTTAGAATGCATGTTGTGTGTACAAATATTTCAAACGTGTCTTGTAAGCTTATTTTATTTTCCTAGCAACACGAACAGCCATTGAAAATAGAAAATTTATTCTTGTGGCTACATTTTACACTTTACTTTCACTTTACATAAAATTATGGGAGAAAAATGTAAGCAGTCATTAGCTTGATCACCCTCGGAGTCTAAGACAATATAAGTTTCTCGACTTCTCCATGTTTCAGCCATATAGTTGAGATCGAACAAGATCCCCGACCATGTCGAACAGTGTAAAGAGAGATTTGGTCCCCCAAATCTGAGATGTTATCCACTTTATAAACCCAAGTAATTATCCCATATTGGACATTAAGGTCAAACTACTCCTCATGCACATTTACCGACGTGACCCAAAAATATGCAACATTGTTCGCTCTTGTTTGAGAAAATGTAATTTGGGGTAGAGTTCTACGATACTTTAAGGGTAATTTCAGTCAGCCCACACAAATTCCAAAGATAGTTTAATTTTTGGAATTTGAGGGAACACTACACCATCCACACTATTTTATAATTTTACAAAATGTGCCCAAATTTTTGGTCATGTATTGAAAAGCAATGTATGTTGCAGTAACTTAAAACATGCAATATTTTGAGAAATTTCATAGCTTCGATAGGACCATGACACTCCTAACCATTCCATTATTAAAGTATGAGCCCAGATAAGGAAAATATAAGCCAAAACCAACCCTCATTCCTTATTTCTCTAGGAAGAGGGTCCACTGAACAAGTTATTTTTTGAAAAATAGGACATACATAAATGGGTAGAAACATGTTTATTTTGGACTACAACATATTAATTGTCCCTTTGGAAATGGTTATCATAACAAATTTTTATCTTGTTGATTAATACTTTATCCCTTCACTCCCATTCTATGAGATGAATTATATGAGGCATAATAAACTCTTTGACATGGGATTCACAATCATAACCAATCAAGATATCCAAAGAAAATGATGTCAACTATTCACTATCTATATCTGAAGAGGATGTTTTTGATGAAGAGGTTGTGGGGATTTTAGGTTGAGCAATGTATACTGCCTCTTTTTACCTCTGGGTTCCCTGATCCTATTTGTGATAAAATAAATTAATATTAAAATTTTATGTGATAAAAATTAAAAAGAGATGAGAAATTGAAATGTATCAATGTTAAATAAAGTAAATCGAAATGGAAATATACCTACAGGACTTGAATCATATCGTGTGTGTTAAAAAAACCTATTAGGTCATTACTATCAATGCCGAAATAGTATTCATCTAAATTTATTTCATTTACAATTGATTTTCCCTTTTTTTTGGGCAAACCACCGAAAGATATTTTAAAAAATTCAAAGGGAATCATCAATGTCCTACTAGGGCCGAAATTGTCATGTGTTTACCTATGGTATTTTTACCTAAAACTCTTGTAGAAATTTTCAATCGTAATGATGTTGTTGGTGGAGGACATGGTGGTCACATTGTTTGAAAAGATGGTGAAGGAATGAAATGCACTATAAATTCCAAGAACCAAATCATTACTAACTTATACAAAATGTTAAAAAGTACACAAGAAACAAGGTATACCTTGTTGACGGCAACTTTGTGTCAGATGTATTGGTGGCGGCCACCTCAAATTTTGAATTGATTGTTTTAGATCTTTGGGTGATATGTATGGTGGATAAGGGTGTTCTATTTTCTATGGTTGAGCATCAAAAATGCACATGACTAGACTGAGTGAGTGGGTGATGTTTATCGAAAAGCATGCGGATAGTCTAAATTCCTACAACATCTGCTTGATAAATCAAAATGGTAAATGGTAAATATTAAATACTAAATGGTAAGTGTAATATAGTGTGTGTGTGTGTGTGTGTGTGTGTGTGTGTGTGTGTGTGTGTGTGTGTGTGTGTGTGTGTGTGTGTGTGTGTGTGTGTGTGTGTAATGTTAAGGGTATTACATCTTGGTTATTTAACTAATGCAAATGCTTGAGGGTTAGGAGATGAGTGAGCTTCCATTTCAGATTGTGAATCTCTTGATGCCTCAACATGTTGTTGGCCTCTTCCTCTTGATGCTACTTTTTTCATAGAAGGGCCTCCAAATATTTTCTCTACATATAGTAAAGATGAAAACATAAACACATAATGTTAGTAGATAATAAGATTTGTAACATAAGTGAAACATCAAGACAATAACCTTACATCAAAATATAAACTAGTAACATGTTGTTATTCAATAGGAATTGACAATTTATTCATTGCGTCGCTCGTGCAAGTGGGATTTGGTTCACCTTTTAAATTATAACACACCTCGTAATAAATACCGGGAGATAGTTAGTGGAATGGACAACTGGTTTTTGTAACTCCAACATTTGTAATCTCATCTTTTCTCTTATTAGACAAAAATGTGCACCAATCAAATATTTTCTTTCCTAATGATGCAAGAATGTATGCAATAGCCCAATGTGAGATATCAGTTTTACGAACTTAAAAATAATTTTTTCGTGAAAAAAATAAATCATGGCGATAAGAAGCCGGTGTGCAATTCCTTGCATATCTACTCCTCATCTTGATTTGTTGACATTAGTTGCAAAAAATTCATTGGATGTTAAATTAACAACAATTTATATCAAAATAAAAATATTACAAATGAATTTTGAAAGCATGTTACACATACCATTAACATGGAAACAATAACAAGATTCGAGGTAAATTTTATCATCTTCGATAAGGGTTTCGTGGTTGTTAAAATTTGGGAATCTTTAAAGGGAAGGCTTATCAATCGATGGATATCAGTTAGATCAACACTGAACCTAAATGTACGAACATCAAGTAAAGTAATCATGAATTATCCATATTCTCAGTATTGAAAAAGGAGAATAGGTAGTTAAGAATGTTATGATCTATCTCGAAGTATGACATGTTAACAAGTCCTATGAAATCACATGCTTATACCCAATCCTTGTAATTTTCATTCATTTGGAAAACAACAATAATGTGCGGGGCACATCAAGCTCCTATATTGAACCTTGGGTAGAACTAGGGAGGTTCCATGTTTAGTTTTAGCTTCGTTTGATCTTGAGCTTGAGTAATCATGAAAACGTTGTTATCCATATTTCACCCCATGCCAAATATTGGATCAACCATGATCTCACATAAGAAGAAACAGAGTCAAAAGGTGGATAGAAAAGGCTTCAAAATTGGCTAAGTATAAAAGTGTAAGCGAGAGAATGCCAAGTGTCAGTATGGCATTGTTTCAAGTGGTGAATAGAGAAAAGGTTTCTAAATGAGTGCCAAAATGCCACGTGTCCCAAGGAAAAAGTAAGCATCTGGGCCCGAGTCAAATCCAAAGTGGGAATCAGAAGAAAGGGGAAAAGATAAATTGCGGACGTGTAGGCCGATTTTTGTTCTAATATGGCTGCCATGTGTTTGATATCAAAAGGGGACCCATTTGTCAAGGTATTTTCCCGCCCTCCTATAAAGACCTGATACAAACTTCAAGGGGCATATCTTTCGACTTAGGGCTCAAGACATTCCAAATCCGATTCGGTTGGAAAAATCTCTGCCTCACCCATGCAATGGAGATCTAAAACTTTAATTTTGAGGAGGTTAGGTGAAGGAAAATGGAGGAAAAATCTTTGGGCCTTCAATGCAGGATCCATCTATCTCAACAACCAGATCAGATTTGATCTGTTTCCGCCATTTCCTCTTCCTTTAAGGTGCCAAACCAAGGATTGATGTAGTAAATAAATATTTGGGGGAGAGATTTCATCATAGGCATTAACAATGCGGTGGTTGAAATTCAACCTAATTTTCCCGTTTCTCTCTCTTTTCTTCTTTCAGGTTGAATCTATAAATATGGGGGAAGGGTTCATTGTAAAGGGTTGGACATTCTTTGTTTTGCAGGCTCCCTTCTCCTTTTAGTAAAGGGATTTGTGGGGTTCAGGCCTTCTATCAAAAGCTGCATTATGTTTCTACCTCTTGGATACTTTTTAATGGATCAGATCAATCTACGAGCAATAAAATATGTTCAACTTTATATCCTCTCTTGTCTCTTTTGATTTCATCTAGTCTCCCATTATATATCCGGCTATCTCGTGTTTGTTGATCATATGCATTTTGTTGGTTTACGTCTATTAGAAAAATAAGTGTTCATCATTCCTTTGGTCATCACCTCATAGTTTAGCTTTGTTTTAATTTCTTTATTCCTTCTATCCTTGTATCCTTGGTAAAGTTTAGATTAGGATTAAAAATGGAACCTCCGCAAGTTTCTACGTATGCACCTAAATAGAGGAATAATAAACCGGACTTCAACTGGAGAGATTTCCCATTTTGCAAGGTCCCACACCTTGGGGAAAGTTCAATGTTACGCAATCACACCAAATGAGTCTGCCTTAGAAAAGCATATCCTTTAGAGCTCATTTGGGGGTTCTATGATTTTGTGTTAACATTTTTGGCATGCCTGGTGGGACTAAGAAGTATCCATCTTATTACAGTAAATATTGATGTACACTTGCTATGATTCGACTTTAAGAAGCCTTAAAATTATACATCTTCCAACTCCAAAAGAAACAAATCTATTGGTTTCAGCAGCCCAATCTTGGGAGATTCATGAGAAAGACCCGGTCTAGAGCAAGGAAAGAAGGTATATTTGAATACTTGCATCTATCCCTAGGCAGAGAAAGGAGAGGAAGAAGAATTCAGAGGTCTCCATCTCCACCAAGTAGAACCTTGTCAACACCTCCACTTGCAAGGCCTTTCTTTTAGTCTGCAAGGATTCTTAGGGTAATCAGAATGGCACAACCAAATCTATATGTCAAATTCACTAGCAGTATTCCACTCGCCTTGATTGCACAAAACCCAGTTCCGATTGCAACATTAAAAAGCATCCCACATTTCACTGGGGAAAATCAAACTTCTCTTGGTGACCATGTCTAAGATATTGCAAATGTCTATACAATCCATGAGATCCATGAGATAGAAATTGTAGTTAAGATGCTTTCCTCTTCATTCAAAGGGAAATCTTCATAATGGTTAAGGATTCTTGCAGCAGGCTCTATCTAGAATTGGAACCAACTGTGCATGGCCCTTCACAATTAGTTTGGGGAAAAAGGTGATAACTTGTCTTTGTTAGAGCAATTAAAAACAATGAAGAGAGCCCTAAACGAGTAGCTAATAGACTTCAACCTTGTATTCTAGCAGACCTGAGATAGGATTCCAACAGCAGTAAATCCCACTAATGAAGGTGCCTTCTTATATTTTCTTAGGGATTTAAATTCTGATATTTCTCTGATGATTCAGTTAATGGGGGCAATACATTACCTGTAGCCTATAGCCTCTCCATAGGGGTTGAGAACCATTTGATTCATGCTATAAAATTATCTCCTAGGACATCCATGCCTCTGTACCTAGAGTTAGGAAGCCCAGATACTAGCCAAGCACCTACATTAGCTCCTATACCCACCCCTAGGAATCAAAGCTCATCTGAAGCTTCCACTTCATCATCTGATGCCTCTAAAGAATTTCAGGAAGTGGTAATGAAGCAATTTCAAAACTTTGGGAATGAATTATTGACCATCAAAAGAAAACAAGCTCAAAGTTTCAAGCCATACCAGCCCCAGGCTCAATATCAAGCCAGACCCTAGTATCAGTACAATAGGTCACCACCTCAAATTGTGAACCAAAGCTAGAATTAAGGATAGCCCCAAGCTGCTAGACCTTTCAGGATGCATGATCTTAACATAGCTTCAACATCAAGAGCATTTCTCCCAAGACAAAACAATATGGCATAAGAATATGCTTGGTGTTTTCCATGTGATCATCCACATAACCAATCAATGTGATTTAATGGTGCTCTAAATCAGGCCTTGATGGTGCAAACTAGTATGATGCCGCAAGAACCTGGCCAAGAGGAAGATCAGCAACAAGGTGGCCCCCAAATGAGACTATGCTTGTCAACTGGTAGGCCAAAGACTTATGTGGGATGAATCAGTTCCCTTCTCAAAGTGTAGCTGCCAATACACGGTCCAAAAAGAGAAGTATTGGAGAGGGCCGACCACTGAATTCAGGTGACCCTCAATCTTCCATCACTCCATAAGGTCCTGGTGTTCCAAGTGCAACTCCAAACATATAGAACCAATCCAAGCCACCTCCCAAACCCAAGTCAAGCACCGGTTGTAACAGCCCATGTGCAAGAAAGAAATGTGTCTGGGAAGGGGCAGCAAAAGGACAACACATTCAATATTATTGAGCAGATGAAAAAGAAAAGTGTGAAAATTTCACTATGGGAGTCACTGGCCATTCTAGGGCAGAGGGATCTATTGTAGACTACCATGCAGAATTGGTCAAGTTCAAATCACCCCCCTAACTAGCAAGAGAAAGTGCTTGCCAATGCAGTTCAACTAGGGAGAAACCATGGAGAACAACAAGGTAAAAACTTGAGACCTCCTCCCTTCTATGTCTCATTGATTATTGGAGACAAATTGGTGCACAATTGTATGATTGATTCTGGGGCCAGTAGTTTTATGATGCCCAAACAAATAGTTGATCAGTTGGGTCTCCAATATGAGGTCATCTCTATAAGAGTCGTCCAATTAGATGGGATAATAGTAAATAATGTGGGAATCATCAAGGATTTGAGTCTCACTCTACATGTTTTCCCTAATGTGATTTTTTTGTAAAACATGTCAATCATAGACCTGCCACCACATTTTGCTTTGTGTCTATCTAGAGACTTCACTGCCAAAATTGGAGGCTACCTTTTTGCTAATTGGTTTCATATGCTCTTTAGGATAAGTTATGGGGTGAAGGCCACAATCAGATCTGAACCTATTGTTGAATATCATATAGAATCCTATATGCCTATCCCAATCAACATGAACTACTCATCTTTTGATCAAGAGGACCTCTTAAGCACTTTTGAAGCAAATACTAAGATGGGATATATCCCAAACTTGACCCTATATGAGTGGGTTGACAAAAATATACTTTTGACCCTTATAGGGAGATGGAAGAATCCAAGCTAGGTGTCTACTACCTACATGAAGAGAACCACCCTCTTCCTGACCTAATCAAGCCAGAATACAAGGATGACAATGAGGTATGGCAATTTTTCTTTGATGGATCAAGGAGTAGACAAGGAGCTGGAGGAGGAGCCATGATTGTGTCCCCCAAAGGTATGAGATATTATTTATCCTTCATATTCCAATTCACTTGCTCAAATAACACTATGCTAAATATGAGGCTTTAGTCCAAGGTCTTCATTGGGCAAGGAAGTTGGGAATCAAGAACTTGCAAGTATTCGGTGATAGTGAATTGGTTGTCAATCAAGTCAAAGGAATTAATGTTGTCAAAAATGACCTGCTCAAAAACTACAAGAGTAGGGTATGGGATCTCATGGAGGATTTCAAGGCCTTTAGTATTATGTCCATACCTAGGAAGGAGAATGAAGTTGTTGATAGACTTATAGTAGTTGGAGCAACATTTGATGTGGTTGAAAACATCAAGAGGGACAGAGAACAACTGCATATCCATGTGGTTGTGAGGCCAGCAGTGCCAGATAATAATACATGATGGCAGTGTTAGAGAATGCACCGATCATCTCTTCGATCGAGGCAATTTTTTAAGATATGTAGAATATTTGGGGTGTCAATGAACCCCAAAAAATGCATATTCTTGGCCCATCAAGGAAAGATTCTAGGCCATATCATATCAAAGGAAGGATTGGAAATCGACCTGGAAAGAGTTCAATCAATAAGAGCATTGCCATTACCAAGTCACAAGAAGGCTCTTGAAATATTCTTGGGAAAAATCAATTTTTCCATAGGTTTGTTCCAAACTTTATTGCCATTGTTAAGTCAATAACATTGATGCTGAAGAAGAGCTTAACATTTAGGTGGATAGCTAAAGGAAAAGAAAATTTTAAAGCTATCAAAGAAGCCAAATCACAAGCCCCAACTCTTGTGAACCCAATTTTTTCCAAAAATTCATATTGTATGCCTTTGTTGGCAGCGACACAATTTTTGCAATCTTGGTGCAACAGAACAAAGAAAGTACGTAATAGCTAATTGCTTTCTTCACCAGAGTAGTCCGGAAGATTATGAGGTAAGGTACCCCTTCATTAAAAGGTAGGTCCTAGCAAGAATCGAGGATTGAATAAGTTTAAGCATTTGGTTTCAAACAACAAAATCCAACTATTGGTCTCCCATGCATGAGTTAAATAATTCCTTCTCGGCAAGGACTGAATGAGAAATGTGTAGGATGGATCACTCGTGTCATGGAATATGACATTGAGATCAAGGTCACGAAGCTAGTCTCGTGGGAAGGTGTTATGCTCGGTAAACAAGATGAAATGGACCGTGAAAAGGTGGTTGTAGGATGGATCACCCGTGTCATGGAATATGACATTGAGATCAAGGTCACGAAGCTGGTCTGTGGGAAGGCGTTATGTGAACAACTAGCCTCAGGTAAACAAGATGAAATGGATAGTGAAGATGATCAAGAAGAAGGGAGAGATGATGTACCTGCTCCTTGTTGGACCCAAGATATGGTGTACTTCCTTCGAACAGGTCTATGTCCTCATGGGATGAGTGTAGCAAAAATAAGGCATTTTAGGCTACATGCCATCCCATATGTTCTTATTGATGGTGTCTTGTTTAAGAGGGACATCAATGGCATTCTACTGAGATGCATTGGGATAAATCAGGTGGAGAGAGTGCTACAATAATTCCATGTTGAAGCATTTAGAGGCCATTTTACTCCAAGAGTGATAGCACTCAAAATCATGAAAGTAGGATATTATTGGCCTAGAGTGTTTAGTGACTGCTACACATGGATCAAAAGGTGCAAGAATTGTGCATTCTTTAAAGGCAAGGAAATGCTAGCAACACTTCCATTGCAACCAATCTCAGTCGACCAACCTTTCATGCAATGGGGATTAGAATTCATTGGAGTCATCAATCCAAACTCAAGCCAAGGTCACAAATGGATCCTGACAGTGACATATTATTTCACGAAATAGACCGAGGCAGTGACACTCAAGGAAGAGAATGAGTCTAGTATCCTGGATTTCTATGAAGGGATAGTGAATAGATTTGGAGTTCCAACCACCATCATATCAGACAATGCATTATCATTCATAGGTTCCAAGATCACATGATGGGCTATTAAGAATGGGACTTATTTGAGTACTTCATCAAAATATTACCCTCAAGGTAATGGCCAGACTGAGTCCACAAACAAGAACCTATTAAAGATCATCAAAAGAAATCTTGATCAGAATCAGAGGACCTAGCACAAAAAGCTCAAAATGGCCTTATGGGATGATATAATAATTCCCAAGAGATCTATAGGCAACTCTCCATTCAAGCTCATTTATGGGAAAGAGGCAATGTTGCCTATATCACTTGAGTTACCAACATTAGAGCTCGTGAAGCAACTAGAGATGTCTAAATTTAGACCAATGGAGGCCAGGTATGTGGAGCTGATAGAATTAGAAGAAACTAGAGAGAATGCTCTCTAAGAAATAGAGAATAATCATGCTTCAATCAAGAAATGATTTGATAAGAAGACAAAAGCAAGGACCTTCTAGGAAGGAGACCTAGTTTTGAAATGGGATGCAGATCAAGAAAAACCAGGAAGGCATTCCAAATTTGATGCCATTTGGAGTGGCCCCTATATGATCACAAGATGCAAAAGTAGCAATGCTTTCCAATTGTCTACATTGGAGGGTGAAGAGTTACAGATTCTAGTAAATGGGATCTATCTTAAGCACTGCTACTAAAAGGGAGTTCTCACCCTATACATATTAGTTTAGTTTTCTCTTTCCTCTAAGTACTTATGCACATTGTCTTGTTGTAGTGTAGATTAATTTTCTCCTAAGTGCTTTGCATGCTCTGCATGTTCCATTTGGAGCATGTATGATTTCAAATTTTGTATATAGTGTGGTTTTGTGTTGTTACTCTCACGCAATGTTTGTATTTGGCATTTGGTTGAGATCGGGCCAGTTCTAATGGGTTTCCAAGTAGCCTAAGGGTTAGTTTTCAAAGTTCATATCAATAGTAGCCTATCACTCATGACTCCATTACCAATGGATATGACAAGGCAATTGGTCTTTTCATCTAGCAGGAAGATACCCCTGTGAGTTTCCAAATTGTTATCCATATTGCACCCGTGCCAAATATTGGATCAACCATGATCTCGCATAAGAAGAAACAGAGTCAAAAGGTAGACAGAAAAGGCTTCAAAATTAGCTAAGTATAAAGGTGTAAGTGGAGAATGCCACACTGTTTCAAGGGGTGAATAGAGAAAAGGTTTCTAAACGTGTGCCGACTGTTGTATGTCCCAAGGAAAAATTAAGCATCTGGGCCCGAGTCAAAGCCAAAGCAGGAATTGGAAGAAAGGGGAAAAAGATAAATTGTGGACCTGTAGGCCTAATTTTTGTTCCAATATGGCTGCCACATGTCTGATATCAAAAGGGGATCCATTTGTCAAGATTTTTCCCACCCTCCTTTACAAAACTGATACAAAATTCAAGGGGCGTATCTTTTGACTTAGGGATCAAGACATTCCAAATCTAACGCCATTGGAAATATCTTGGCCTCACCCATGTCATGGAGGTTAGAAACTTTAATTTTGAGGAGGTTAGGTGAAAGAAAATGAAGGAAACGTCTTTGGACCTTCAATGCAGGATCCATCTGTCTTAACAACCAAATCGGATTTGATCAATTTCTTTCGTTTCCTCTTCCTTCAAGGCATCAAACCAAGGATTGATGCATTAAAGATGAATTTTGGGGGAGAGATTTCATCATAGGCATTAACAGTGGTGGTTAAACTTCAACCTACTTTTCCCACTTCTCTCTCTTTTCTTCTATCAGGATGAATCTATAAATATGGGGGTAGTCTCCATTGTAAATCGTTGGGCATTCTTTGTTTTGTAGGTTCCCTTCTCCTTTTAGCAAAGGGATTTGTGGGGTTCAATCCTTCAATAAAAATTTCATTATGTTTCCACCTCTTGGCTACTTTGGAATGGACTGCATCAATCTAGAGAGCAATAAAAATGTATTTGATTAACTTTAGATCCTCTCTTGTCTCTTTTACTTTCATCTGGTCTCCCATTATATATCTAGATATCTATGCTTGTTGATCATATGCATTTTGATGGTTTGTGTCTATTAGAAAAATAAGTGTTCATCATTACTTTGGTGCATCGCCTCGTAGTTTAGATTTGTTTTAATTTTTGTATTCCTTCTATCCATGTCTCCTTGGTAATGTTTAGATTAGGATTAAAAATGGACCCTCTGCAAGTTTCTACGTATGCACCTAAATAGAGGAATAAGCAACCAACCTTCAATCTGGAGAGATTTCCCATTTTACAAGGTCCCACACCTTGGGGAAAGTTCAATGTTACACAATCACACCAAATGAGTCTACCTTAGAAAAGCAAATCCTTTAGAGCTCATTTGGGGGTGTTGTGATTTCACGTTAACAAACATGAGGTAGAGATTTAAGACTTGGAGGGTGTATTGTGTTTGGTTGTTTTGTGTTGCTTACTAGGAGAGGGAGTTACAAGACCTATTACACCTGCAGACTAAGATAACGGAGAAAAAAATTGCAATCGAGAAGTGTGAACATTAAAATGAAGGATAGAGGGGTGTTTATAGGGGAAATTAGGGTTTTGGTGTTTTGATGGATGATAGAAGGGCACTAGTGTCACATGACAACAAGGATCACTAACGCACAATAACAAACCTTATTGTCATGTGACAACAAGATTTACTTGTCATATGTTAGCAATCCTTATTGTTGAGTGATTATAAGAATCATTGATACACGTCAAAAAATATGGTATTAGGTGAAAATAAATTTTTGACACTAAAAAGAAATTTTTTTCTGCGCATCAATGAGTGTTGTTAACGCATAACAACAAACCTTATTTTTGTATGAAAACAAGGTTTTTTGTTGTGCGTCAACAATCCTCATTGACGCATGACAATAAAAAATTGATGTTGGGCATCAACAAATTTTGTTGTCATCCGACATTATCCTTTGTTTTCATGTGTCAATTTTTTATGTTTTCGTACATCACCATACATCACTTTCATACAACAAACAACTTTATTTACGTGTGTTAACCATGTGTTAAAATATCTTCTTTCCTATGTCAATAAAAATATGTTGTTAGGTAAAAGGTATACCTCTAGCTATCCCTAAAAACTCAAGCCAAATTTTTTTCCAAACCTAAGAAAATTTTCCTTTCTAGCGAAAGTGGTTCTAGGTATATTTGTCGGGGATTTTCCACCTCCAATTTACTAGAGGCTTCTTAAAATGAACCCTTTCAATAAATATTTTAAGGCATCCGAGTGATGATTCCTCACCTGTACGACACCTAAAGTATCTTGCACATTTCACACAACTTATATTTGCCCCTACCTCTCTATCAATACTCATTCACTCCTCAATAAACCCTCCCAATCCATTATTACCACAAAAGTGCCACTATACTCACATCAACGCTAATTTAAAACAAGTGTGTTATATTACACAAATGTGTTAATTCATACCAAAGATGTTAGTACTAAACATACGCACCATATTCTCACCCTCTTCTACACATATGCACCATTTCCTAGGCTATTCTACCTATACATACAAAAGCACTATTTTATCTCACATATGTAGTGCTTGTTTAAACAACCACTTGAGACCCAAGAAACAACCTAGGGTTAACTAGAAAAATTATGGGATAATTTTTTTGATTTGAAGTGTCTACAACCAAGTTGCAAGACATCATTTTTCACTAACAGGTTCTAGAACAAGACCAACTTTACTAGGACATATTTTTCCTTCATTAACTAATAATAAGTTCACAAGGTTCATGTTTTAGGGTTATACATTTTAGTTAGGTTCGGGAGTAATTTACCACCATGCCTTCTCTCTAACAGGATCAAAGATTCAACTAGATTTTTCTCATACTCAATGCTTCCAAATTTTCCCTAAACCATTCCCAATGGATAGGAAATTTTCTCACCTTTTCGGTGATATAAAGAAGTCCTCCTAACTCCAAGTAGAACACAAGATATGGCTAGGTGAAGTTTTTAGGTCAAAATTTCCCCTAGGGGGACACGTGTCAAGAAGTGGGGAAAACACCTAGAATGGCTTGGAGGTTCGTGGGGTGGCTTAGGGAATTTTCCATTGCACGGGCTCAAAAGCAAACATTCTTCCACGCCTTCGTAGGTCCTTGGAGGACATGTGTCGAGTCCTAGTGCAAAGCGAGAAAGGGAAAGGAATTAGCGAGCGGTGGGGAAGATTGGAGAGTTATGCCGAAAGGAGGAAAAATGGGAAAAGGGAATGCATGGGTCTGTATGCCTACAGAAGAAGGAAATCTGAGAGGAAAGCAGAGTTACGGGCTGTAGGGAGAATTTTTGAAATTTTCCCAAAGGAAAAATCCCAAAATAACAAAGGGGTTCCGCCCTACCGCTGCCACCCCCAAAGTGCCACGTGGCACCTTCTCATTGGCTACGGGCGTGGAGGAAAAAGGAGAATTGTGCCAAAAGAAGAATTAAAAGTTAACTTCCAAAATTCTCCCACACATCCATCGAGCCACGTGTCAGCACATGATTGGTCGTGGGTTATCGAGGATATGGGAAAAAATTGGAAAGTTTTTCAAGTCCAAAACTTAAAAATTTTAAGTTCAAAAGGGTCTGCCCTTCCACCATGCCACATGTCAGCATGTGATTGGCGGCGGGGGTTGCGGGAAAAAATGGGAAAATTTTCCCAAGGAAATTTTTTCAAAAAGGATAAGTTTAAATTTGGTCTGCCCCTCCAAGGTGCCATGTGGTAGGTCTGATTGGTTGTGGGATGGCGAGGGGGCAGGAATTTTAGGGAAATTTTTCCAAAGTTAAAATTTAAATTTTTCTAACAGTTAGATTTATTTGTTTTATTTTTTGAGTGCCAATTTGAAGTAAAACTTAAAATGGCCATAACTTGAGCTAGAAAGCTTGGTTTTGGGAAAACAAGGACTTTTCAGAAATTTCTCGATGCCCTCTTTGTAAAGGAACCATAAAATTTACTTTTTGATGAAATTTAAAGGGTCAATTTTGAGAAACCAATCTGTAGGGTTTTAATTAGTGAACTGACAGTTTTCAACTTCTCAATTTTGTTAAATTAGATCTCCTCCTTCACTCAACATGTCAAAAAGACATGGAGGATTGGTCTAGGGAGGTTTTAGAGTGTTTTTCAGAGAGTAACTTTGTTCAATTTATTCAAGGTTGTATTTTTCCAACAATAGACAGAAAAATGACTGTGCAAGTTTCAAATTGGATTTTAGAAAGTTTTGAAGGTTCTTTCTTAAATGTTAGGGTCAATTTGAATTCCTTAGTGTCTTAGCATGCTATTCCATAACATTTTTAAGTTGATTATTGAGTGCAGGTCTGAACTGTACATTTTTATTAAAATGAATTGCCAGAATGAAGTTTATAACAGTGATCTTTTTCTTCTAAATCTGCATGTCAATTTTTATCATTTAAATGTGTGAATAGTTTCTAAACTAGTCTAATACATCTACTGGATTTGATTAACCATTCAATTCCAAGTTAAAATTACAATTCCTGATTTCAATTTTAATATAGTTCCAAGTATGCAAAAATAATATACTTCCTTCCTACGCATTCTTCCTTTTTCAAACAGCAATTTCAATCTTCAATAATAATAAAACACATTCAATACACAGTGCAATTTTGAAAATTAATGCAATCCTTTATTCCTTTCCAATACAAATGTTACAATCTTCTCTTCTCCATTTGATTCCTAAGATATAAAATACAATGCATATTATATCTTTTACATTTGTTTTCCAAAACAGAGAGTAAAATGAATCTCCTTTACATTTCACAATTCCAATTTCAATCCTCCATTATCAATGCAAATGGTTTCACATTAAAAAATGTTATACCATTCATCCACTTCAAGTGGCAAGGGTTAAAATGAACTTGAAAAAAAGGGACTGTCAAACTATATTCCTCTTGCTCCAAAACAACAGCATGCTAGTTTCTCCATATTTTCATCTTGATCACAACAAGGAAGGGGGAAAGGAAACGCTCTCCACCCAACCAAGACATCCAATGAGAAGGGAGAATCCATCCTTCCTCATTGGCCCTCAAGCCCCAACCATATTGAAATAGGAGATGATAAGAAACAATGGCTTCCACAACAAACATGTAATATTCTTTCACATGCATAATACAATAAGAAACACAGTCCAAAAAAATAGTAGTTCACAACTGCATTTGAAAACAATCACACAAAACTTAGGCTTGATCAAGCAAGCCAAGAAGAGCAAGGAACTATGGGGGAAGCTACTTATGCCTCCCAATTTGGAAGTTGGGCATCCATCTAAAATCATACCACCAATAAAACATATCATATCCCATAAACCTTATGCCTCCCAACCCCTCCTTATGCCCCCAAATTTTCTCCCTTATGCCCCCAAGAGTAAGAAATGCAAGCTATTTCTTTTCCAAGGTGGATCCCAATCCCAAACTCCCTCCACAATAAAACTGATGCCATTGGCATTCCCTTATGCCCCCATATGAAATCCCCATAGCCTTCTCCTACACCATATCCTAAGTAGTCTACCCAACCAGCCAACAACACATAACATATTCACCATTTCATACATGCATGCAAGAGAAAGAACATTTTAAAAAAAATCAAGTTCCTACCTCTCCATAATGGAGTTTGTTCCAAGATCCACAAGCTTTCCAAATGCCAAATGTAGTCCAAAATCAGCAATTCTCAAGCATGCAAAATGACTCCAAACTCCTTCCACAACAAGCTCCCAAAACAACAAGCAAAAATTCGCCCCAAGAGGAATAAACAAAGTTTCAACAACCCCAAACAAGCAAGGAAATTCAAATTTTAAAGGAGAGGGAAGAGAAGAGGATGATGTGGATCCATGTGGGATGCCACATCATTCTTCCTCAACCCCAAGAGTAAATTCAACATCATTCACCTAAACACAATAAATAAAAATGACAAATTTACTTACACACTCCAAAATAACCCATACTCCAAAAGGACTGAATTAAAAACATGTAAGAGAAGTGCAATAAAAACTTACAAATAGTCATTTCAAAATGCATTTAAAAGGCCTAAATTTAACCTCCAAACCATAGGTATGGTTGGTGAATAATTTTAAGAGGTGTGGGACAAGTTTAACTTGTCCCACAAGCCTCCAAATATAGCCTCTAAGGACAAATTCGAATTCCTAAGAGGATGAAGTGTCTTTCACTCCAAAAATCTATCTTACATTCTCTTACATATCTCTTACACCTTCTTACACATTTCTTACAAAATTTCTTACACACTCTTACAACATTACATTTAAGATCAACAACTTCATTAATTACATTCTTATGACATATTGATTTATTTATTTTTACACATGATTATCCACAACATTAACACAACATATAATGCTAAAGAAAAAGGTAACACATCACAAAATAAACACATGCAACATTAATAAAGAAACCACATTAATAAATACACAACCCATGGTCACATATAATGGAAATCCCCCATGGGAATCCCTAACATAACACAACACACACACACACAAAAACAGTTTCCATGGTGACCTTGTTGAATTCACCAAGAATTTCAATATGGTTAGTCTCCAGTCCCCGACATTGTTGTGATATTTTAACCTACAAAACGTAAATACCTCCTTCGGCCTAGTGGCCATATCAGAACATCCAAAATGATATAAAAACATCTCAAGAGCATCTAAACACATGAATCATAACAACATCAAGAATTCAACATTATTAGTTTCAATTAATTAATCAACTATATCATCATCAATAATCTTCCATACTTGGTCTACTCAAAATATTAAATATCACGTGTCCAAATCAACATCTATAATATGCCCATGTCAAACAAGATATCATCATGCACATAAAAAATGTCTCTAGTAACAATCATGCATAATAACTGAATCTAGATAAATAATAATCCATGATCTAACATCTAACTATCATACTAAAACAAAACATAATAGTGTCCATAATAACATTAACGAGTATCAAGATCAATATTTGAAAGTGTCAAAGGGAAGTGGGCACTACAACATATGTGCTACATCATAACATATGCCCTAATATCTAACAAACATGCTAATCTAAAACATAAGTGCTACTTTGTATCCCTTCTTAGACACAAAAGTGTCATTCTATTTTCCTCTCCCGTTCATCAAAAACACACTAAACCTAATCCTCCTCCATACAAATACACTAAACTACTTGTCAAGATTACACCCACGACACATAAGTGCCACAATTGGCCCATATGCGCCATTTACGCACATAGGCACTACTTCAAGCACATATGTGTTGATTGAAAATTCTAGTGCCTAAAAATTGTTTAAAAAACCCCAAAAACATCCCTAAACGTGCAAAAATACAAATTATAATTAATAATAGGTACCTACCCTTGCTCTCATTAGTTGTGGGTCACCGGTATTAGCTCACTATGCCCTCCCTATGATAAAAATCTTTGCATACGCCATCATGTCCTCACAAGTGCTCTTGTTTACTATTATGTGTGGTGAAAATTACTCATCCTGTGGTCCCCAAATCCCTTTTTATACCGACCGCAATGCCGTAAAAACTTCTCGTAATCATTTTTCTCATCTCGTTTGTCTCGATTTTCCTCTTGTTTCTTTCTAACCAACCTAAATTTTCTACTCTATCCAATAAAATAAAAATATATATTTTTAGACTAAAAAAATCTAAACAATTATTAAAATCCAAAGAAAATAAAAAAATCTAAAATCAATAAAAAAATTCAAAAAATCAAGTTTTTAATTAAAATCCAAAAATTAAAAAAGCTGTTAAAAATATGATTGTATATCTATTTTGTTTTTTGTTTTTTTTCGTATCTCCATTTTGGGCCGATGATATCAGGCCTCTTTTCTTTTTCATGGTCCAATGATATGAGGACTGGTCTTTTTATATTATTTCAGCCAATAATATGATGCCACTTTTGAGGATAACAACATTTGCAAAATTAGTCACCATTTTCTTTACACCACTGGTGCAATTTTTTTCAATACCACACAGCTTCAACTACTAATGGTGATTACAAGTGGGTACTTTATGACAACACACCCCCTCCTATCATCATCCTACTCATTGATCCACTAACCATCCGATCTTTCAATCTAACCCCTTAACTAGGGCATCTTATAAGCATGAATCCACAAATCCTAACCCCTTCACTTGTGCATCCTCTAATCTAACCATCCTAAATATCCACCATCGTTCACTAATACAACTTATAAACATCTCACAATCCTAAGTCTTCCCCCTCTAACTGGGTCATATTTTATCCTAATTATCAATCTCTCCTATTCCTTTGAATCTTTACTCCTCTCTTCCTCTTCTCTCAATATTACAATTCTCTCTCTATATATATTTTTTCCTTCAAACCCCTTGATCTTCTACTTGCCTTTCTTCACTCCTTTTCCTATTCTCATCCTCTAACTTCCCCTCATTTTCCTTCCTCTATATTCATCTCCCACTCTTTTCATCCTCCACATCTACTACTTTGAGCCTTTCCTCTTTTTGAGTGGTAACCCGACTCGTTTCCTCTTCGTCTGAACCCTCAAGGAGGCATCACCTCACCATCTATCTCATCAATTCTCTTTCTTTGAATTCTCATTGTTGTGTAATAACCATTCAAAGAGGGAAAAATATAAACATGTAAAATTTTGACATGATTATCTACTAATTATATATTAATAATCCCTCCAATAATAATTAATCATGAGATTAATTATTATTATCCTTCCATCTCAATTATTTATATAATCCAATTTTTACCCTTAGTCACATTCATACATTATTAATTTTACCATTATCCCACTAATTAATCTCTATTACTAATTTCTAAGAATTTAAAAATACCTACTCACCTACCACCTACCCCTATACCTAGCCTCTCCATTTAATCACCCTACTAAACATACATAACATCACATAACCCCAAATATATTCATCGTCCAAATCTAGATGCTTCTATTTCTAAAATCATCTCCTATTTTCCTTCTTCTATATTCAAAAATTCAAATATTTCTCCTCCTCCATTAAATTTTTAATTCAATGGAGGATTCTTTCAATCTCTATAATTTTCTAATATTAGATCCTTCCTCATCCTCATCCATTTTAAACCATTGGTATTACTCTGATATGGCAAAATCCCAACCCTTGATTTATCCTTCCTCCAACTATAAATAATGGTGCCACCCTCCATGGCAAGCACCTTGGAAATTTGTAAGTGTATCTTTCTAAAATATCAAGCAAGAGTTCAATCTCCATAGCCTTCTATAAAGCAAGATCATCACTCATCAAAGGGTAAGTGCTACAAAATTTATCCCAAAAAGTTTGAACCATCCATATTCCATCCATAGAGCACATCCAACAAATCAAAGGAGGAGCATTATGATTGTTTAGGTAAGTACAAGTATTATTATATCCTTCCTTTTGATTTATTTCTCTATCTCGAGGTAGTGATAAAGAGTGTTAGATTAGGAATTCATCTATGTTTGGTTTTGGTTTCTAACTTGCATGTTGTACTAACACTTTGTTTTAGTCTATATCATCCTTTTGTTTTTTCATTTTCATAAATATATTGCTAGTTTTCTATGTCTACGAAATTGGTCACATCTTTGCAAAAGTGATTGTTTGATTTTTTAGTCCTTTTTAGTATAAACTTATTTTAATTGATTTTAGTGTTGTTTTTATCATCCTTTCATATATGTTATGTGTTATCTTGCATGCTAGTATGGTTTTAATTTAAATTAAAGAATTCTATAATGACACAGTACATTAGTGAATTTAGTGCTTCAAATAAAATCAATTACAAATGTGATGTTTAATTTCTAAGGAAATATATATTCTATTTTTAAAACATGCATATGCCAAAAATTGGATGAAAGCATTTAGATATTCATTCTGGCTTATATTAATTAATACCACCTTTAAAATATAAGGGTTGGGTCGAAACTTACATATACTAGATTGGCTATTGATTTGTAGTATGTTTCTTATGATTTAGTCAAATTATAAGGGGCTTGATAATTGTAGACACAAAATCTATGCACTTGGGTACATTTCTAAGTCACAAAGCATACTAATGTATATATGATTCCTAAGCAAGAAAATTAGTGGTTGACGACTTCTTTTGGTCATTTTACTTTATCTCTTACACTTTACTAGCCTTACTTATCTTACAACCCCGCCATAAATTTACGGATTTATATTTTATGGCCTCGAGACACTATCACCCGATTAGTAAAGAAGCACCTAGGTGCTCCTGTCCCTTATAGGTTCCCCTATCCTTCTTTATCTTATTTTTAATCTTTTAGATCTATTTTACTTCTTTGTCACATGTTAGTACTTTGGGTCACCTTTAAGTTATCAATTGTGAATTTCAAACAAGGGAATCATATATATACCTAGTTACATCTTCTAAATAAGGGGACAAAAAATATAAACATTATCTATCATCACCTAATAATGTATCAAGGAACAATAAAATTAAAAATCATACATCTAGCACACTCATATAAGGGACAAGAGCCACATTGATCTATATACACAACATAGGAGGGGGAGTTCATTCTATTCCATCATAAACATTTTTCATTTCTTGGTACAATCTACATCTAGCCATTTATCATTTTACAACTTGCATAAGGGTAACCTAGCACATTGTTACACACACAAGCTCAAAGAACTACATAGTGTTTGAGATTTAGTGCAACGCTCAATCTTAAGTTCACTCTTAAGGTGAAATCCACATTCTACATATGTTTTTATTATATTTGATGTGGTTTGTGGACATGTCTAGTTAGAAAATTGTTTTTTAAGTTATAGGTGTGCAATCGACGATCTAAGATGAAAACGAGAGAGACAGAAGAAGATAAAAATTTAGCTCCTTCAGCCCAAAAAAGAACAGAACTTGAGCATTTGAGCGGACATAAGTGATCATGTCGAGTCACTAGCACATAGAGAGCTCATGTCCTCTTATGGGCACTCCTATAATGTATATTCTTTAGGTTACAAACCTTCATCAAGCCTTGATGATGTTTTTTCCACCAGTTCCAACAGATACTTAGTCTTGATCAACTCCATATTCTACGAGAATCAAATAATTCATCTCCCTCTCTCATCTTGCTTAGCGTTTTACATCGTTGCATGTTTATTGCTTGGAAATTACTCTATTTTATTACCTAAATATCATTAGTTATAATAACTTACCCTAAAATCAAGGTTTAATTCAATTTAGATTAAATATTTTGGTGAACCCATTCACTCGATCCCTACCTTAATTCAATGGATGAGACTTATGAACCCTTTACCGATGAATATCATCATGATCTCTAAGATCATATCTCTAAACACCCTCAAGACCTAGATCTCTTATTATTCACTTTGTCCTTAATGAAGCCACGTGGTTAGTTGAGCTCGACCTTCCGGTCTCTAATGCTACTTCTCTATCATTGTGACAATTCCTCCCCATTCCACCATCACTCTTCCACCTACATCTAATGTTCCCATTTCCATGCCTACTACAAATCTATTTACCCTCCCTATTAATTTTCATACATGAAATGACTCTGTTTAGGCACTCCTAACCTAGACTCATTATACCAAGATTTACAAATCTAAATTCTCTCGATTATAATAAGAATCTTCATCCTTCTCTCGGTCTCTAGATTCCTCACTCATCTTTCTTATCCCTTTTGTAACCACTATCTTCTTTTACCTGCTACATGTTATCTTTATTGTTGGTGTCCCTGAAATTTCACCCTAAAATTTGGGACTACCCATTTTAAAAATATCACTCTTTTAAAAGTAACGGGTCTTTTTGTGTTTTTATTGCATGATTTTTTCTCTATTACATTAATATATTCCTAATGAATCATATGAGCCAATTTCGACAAATACCCAGATGCTAAAACTCATTTTATCCCTCTCAGTTTTGTCTTCGGAATTTTATTTAATTATTTATTAAATAAATAAAGCCCCATTTAAAGTAGATTGTGTTCCTAGGTTGAAAACTGTTGAAGTCTTTCATGCTAGTACTCCCACATTCCAATAGGGTTTTCACCAGAATGAATTGAACAATTTTCGTAACTTTTGGCAACATTTTTTCATTTTTATTTATTTATTTTTGCATTTGTTTTCGGTTTTCTCCAAAGTCTATCATTAAATTCTCATTGATTTGTTCTTTGTTATGTGTAGTTTGTTTAATTTCTGGAACATCTGGAAGTCATCCATGGCCTCAGCAATGGAAGAAATTAATCTTGGAAGGCTAAATTCATCCCCAAAAGAAGAATTTAAGCATAAAAAGTTTCTCCCGAACAAGTAGCATGTTTTGGGATAATATATCTAAGTTTCCATTGGGAATTTTGGAAGTGGTAAGCGGCGGAATTTCTTACTTGCCTAGCAGTTACTTTTTCCCATTGAGTCAAAATCACTTAAGATGCTAATGAGAATTATAGAGGTGGCGGCAAGTGGGAATTTCTTGCATGCATAATAGGGTGAAATTCTCATTATGAAGGAAAAATCATTTAAAGTGCCAATGGGATTTTTAGAGCTTCGTAACAAGATGAATTTTGCCATCAAAGAAGTTTATTCAACCATGCAAGTTACATTTCTAAGAAGGAGGTTATTTTTCATGTAAGTTGCACTTTTTGGAAGAAAGGATTTAAGTTGCAGTGGGAATTTTGGCGGTGGTAGGCGGCGGGAATTTCTTAAGCGCCTAGCAGGTGAAAATTACCATTATGAAAATTAAATAACTTAAATGAAAGATGGTTTTTTTGGAGCTGCATTGCAGGGTGGAGTTTATCATTGCTTTAATAACCTATTTTTAGCAATTCCTCTTGCCAAAAAGTCGACCACCTTGGTATGAATACATGCATTTAATGATATTCATTAATATTATTTCTAGTCAATTTTGGTGCCATAAATAAAAGAAAAGTCAAGGCAAGTGGGTGAGCTAAAGATAATTCAAGGATGCATGCTAAAAATAAATAAAATAAATTCATAAAAAACAATTAGAAGCATGCAGACTTGGGCACTCAAATTGGAAGATGAAGCATGGTTTTTAATTAATTAAATTGCCAAAAATAGGGAAAGGAAATTATTAAAAATAACATGAAGATGGCTATATAGGCATGGGATGTCATAAGGGAAAAGAAATTAATTATTTTTGATGAAGTTTGTATCCGAAAGGGTTTGGTGCCAAAGGAAGGAGGATTTTCCATTAAAGAATATTTTCAACTGCTGTTGGAAAGCTTCCAGTTTTCACACCTAGGGTTGGAATAGCTTGATTTTTTTAATTCTAAGTGTCCACATGTTGGTATAAGTTCCTAGGTGAATTAAATAATATTTCTTTCTTTCTTTTCATGCAAGAAAATCCTAAAATTTTAGGGCAGTAAGTTTTATATGTATATTTTGGTGATAATAATCAAATATTCATGTCATGGACTCCATATTTGTTTGAATTAATTGCAGGTATTCATCACGGTGATCATATTGGTGAAAGGAAGTCCAAATCAATGTCAAATATATTGAATATATCTTCTAAATTAGAAGAAATTGTCGGATCTATACGAATTGATCTAATTATAAGGGATTCCGATAGAATTAAAAGAAAAAGAGCTCAGACAAAGGTTATTTCAGGCATGATGAAAGAGAAGGATAAGAAAAATCATGCATAGCTTCCATATTTGTTGACATCAATGATACAAACATAGGCCCTAAACCCATCACTGATTTAATTGATAGATCCAGAGCCGGAAGGACATCTCTCATGTGGGCAATTAAAAGTAGTGGGATTATTCAAGCTTTAGTGTTTCTAGTCATAGCTCAATTTCCTAAATTTATGGAGTGTGCAAGGTCTTATCATCCTCTTTCCAAAACAATCCAAGATGTTGTAGGAAAGACAATAATCAGGTTGGATGCACAATTCATTAATTATTGCCTGAAGATTCCAAAACGACCAGTGGTGATTGCAATTAGCATGCAGGATGCTGGCAATAGATGGGAAAATTTTGAATTACATGTTCAACAAATATATTCAATATCAGAAAAAAAATAAAGCTTAGAGTGTTATAACTGGAAGATCTTCTTTCTTCTCTTATTTCTTTTGTTCCCGGATAAAATTGTAATTTTAAAGTTATTGGATTAAAAACCATTACTTTAAGTTATTTATAAAGGTTCTCTAGGATAAGTGGTAGATGTGCACAACTTTGACTTAATCTCCGGATGAATGTCACTTAGAGAGGGATTGATGCAGCCTAGAATTTACTAGATAACATGTTAGATGTGTTGGAACATCACTCATCCTAGACCGAGTGCTCACCCGAAGTGCGCAAAGGTACCAGGTCCCTCTTTAGGGTTGTTATAGCAATATGTTAGCGTGATGAAGGTAGAAACATATAGATCCATAAATAATCCATCATTCTCTACATACCATATTCATATCTAAGAAAGAACAAGCTTAAACAATAATCATGATTGAATCAAGAATATGCACTACTTAATTACATATAGGATTGACACCTAGATTTAGCCAATAACTTCCATATATTAATAAAAAT
This sequence comes from Taxus wallichiana var. yunnanensis, assembly GCA_018340775.1. Classification (NCBI taxonomy): domain Eukaryota; kingdom Viridiplantae; phylum Streptophyta; class Pinopsida; order Cupressales; family Taxaceae; genus Taxus; species Taxus wallichiana. The sequence continues at coordinate 367,115,880 of CM031244.1, read as the reverse complement.
AGAATCTCCTTACAATAATGGTATTCTATACTGATGCACGCATGGATATGATACAATAATCCAGTCATATGCACATATATCTCTATGCTTACCTCTTACGCTCTGCATATACCTATATATCTCTCATCTCCCTCTCTGGTAATTCACTACATATATATAGGGTGGGGACTTTCCCTTCACCACTTATCTATTCCAAAAATAGGTCGCATGCTATTAATAGCCACACGCCATTTACAGGAATAGCCACGCATGCAAGTGTGCTACCTATATATCTCTTTAAGTTAACTGAAGTGGCAATCCTATTCTTAGCTCGTCTCCATGAAAAATTCTTTGATCCGATCCTCCAAAGATAGATACTACATGGCACACACATATCTCGCATCATTGGTGTGTTCCACATGCCATTCTAAAAATAGGTCTTCATGCTCAAAATCAGCCAAGTCCCGAATGTTGAACTTGGCCTCCACGTGTGGGTTCTTCTTGTCCATCTCGTGCCCTTAAACCTAGCCTATTTTTCTGCATGGATTTCTTGTGTGAGTTATGTCAAGTGTTCTCTCGATCAAAATTAACACACACTAATCTCATTGTCACCCCAACAATGGGTATCTCCAAAAAAATGGAAGTAAATAATGTTGAATGGAAAGAATAAGAAAGAATGTTTTATGAGGCAACCTCCATTGTATCATAGTGAAGGATAAAATTTGGATACTCTTCCTTTATTTTGGCCTCTAATGCATTCTACTCGATGAATGCTTTCTCTGCCTTCTCTGGTATGTCCACAATAATAGAATCCAGTTCATCTTGGGTAGCTTCACCTTTTTCATTTTGTAATACCAACATAATGCTGGAAATTGTAGTATGTTTTCCTTCCAACACATCCATATTTTGTTCGATGAGTTTCCCAAGCTCATCTAATCGTTTCTTGTGTGGATCTTGTGTTATTGCCAGGGTCTCACACTTTTTCTTTATGAGAGTTAACCATTTTGCGTGGCCCAAGGTATCATCCTTCATATCCTTCTAGAATGCATTATCATCTTACATATTATTTACCTTGATCAGCACCTCTGTAGTTGTGCATATATTTAAGGCATGATCTACCTTTTTCAATTCTTCTTAGAGAGCTTGCAGTAGGCCTTCGTATGATGCAATTTTTCCGACTCTGCGCAACCTTAGCTCTTTCTGAATCTTATTCAAGATTCTTTTGTTTTGGCATTATAATTGTGTTATCTTCCAACACCAAGTCCACCAAAGCTCTAACATAATGCATTACCTAGGGAAATTGTTTTGGTATCTTATATTTCATATGAGGGTGATCTTTCATCACATTATCTCCAATGGCCTCTACCATGCCAATTAATGCACTACTATTTTTCTACTCCACGTACTTCTCTTGGGTTAGGTACGCTATCTCTACATCCTTCATCTTCAACTCCTGCATAATGGTCTGATTGTTGTGGCCTTGTCCATGTTTCTTCTTGCAACTTCAGTAGAAACCTTCACCAATGCATTGCTGATCTATTCATCTGACATGATAGTAGGCTTTACTGTCATATGCCTAGTTTGGGATGCCTTCTTTAGCCATCTCAAAACACATGACTCTTTGCACACATCAAAGTTAGGCTCATTCATGTGGGTATGCATTGACCATGATAGTTTTTTTTAGTGCACATAGTCACCATATCCTTATCCATTAGCTCTCGAGTTGAATAAATCCTTCCGTACTATCGTTCTCCAAAAGTGGGCACGAACAATTTTACTGCATCCTCTGCATACCCCATGGCTGGAGGAATGTGCTCTCCACTCATCCTCTTCGATCTAGGACCCTTGGGAATTATAGCTTCAAGGTTAGGAGCATGTCCCATTATGCCTTGATTAGTCACATGCACGGATGCGGAGGTTTCTTTCTCTCTTTCTTCTCTGTCCTTCATCTCTTCATTTTTTCTCCCTCATTTTATGGCTCATCTTCTCACTCAAGTGGGGTAGGAGACGCATGCCCACTCTCCCCTAATTCCTCCACTTCTTCATCTAACTTCAACATTCTCCTCCTTTTTGGTTCAATGGTCTCCTTATGTGGAGAGAGACGAGGTGATTTCCATACTGTTTGTGGGGTTCCACTTTGAGTCCTTGTGTGTCTGAACACTTTCTTAAACCTATGATCCCCCTTCTGAACCTCTGTATCTTCCTCTTCATCCCATCCTTGAGGTGGAGAGGCCACGCACTATGAATCTTCTCTATCATGGTTTCTTTCTTCTGTGCTCCAAGCCTCCACTATCTTCACGTTGCTCTTCTTCATCCTCTACTTCAACAGTTTTTGTTGACACTTGTGCCGTATGTTTTCCATTGTGTGCTTACCCTTCGTGGCCCTAGGAGCATGAATTCATTCTCCACATACTTATTGTTCTCCATCTTGGGCTTTAGCTAAAGATATACTAATGTTGCCCCTACATCTGCTACAACCAGACTTATTGGCTTAATATTCAACACCTCCGAAAAGAGCTTCTCATCATAGGCACTTCTTCCTAGATACACATACTTCTTCCTCAACATGTGGTAGTCACAGTCTACCTTATCTGCATTGAATACCATTTGGTGCGTGTCTATGAATATGTGAACATATGCTTGGAAATACCTTGCAATGAATGTGTAAGGTAATTTACACTAAGGGCTCCAGAATCCATCTCTCATTGGGAAGCGTGCAATATAGAAATGTTGATATACAAAAAACTGGACTTGTTTCCCCACTACTGATGGTAGGTCCTTCGAGGATGCGCCACTCTTCTCTAAATGCCACATGGAGCATGTCGTACCATTTCTCTACCCTTTGCTTGACATCATCTGTTATGGACCCTTTACATAGGTACTTCCCCGAACCTTTTAGCTAGTGACTTATTCTCTATTGGGTATTCCCATACCTTTTCCTTCACTGCATCAGTACTCCGAGTTTCCATGAATACTAGTGATAATAGAATAGCCCCAAAGCTGATCTTTCCTCTTGTGCGTGCTTCCTCAACTATCTGCTCTACGATGTAGCCTGCAATATTGTAGACTACTCCTGATATTTTGTGTGCAACATGTAACCACATAGTATTTACCTATGACCACCACTCTTGATCATTCAAATTTGTAATAAGGTGTGTTGTTGCTTGCAGAACCAGAAAATTCTTCAATTTTTGTATATCCATACCACGTGGAATCTTCATATACCCCAACTCCTGTCTTTTATTTAAGATTTTTCTTTGACTGTGTGATCATTCTTTATATCCTCTCATGTGACCTTCAAACTTGTAATTAATGAGATAAGCATGAATGAGATTCTAACTCTTCATCCTACAAAGTAGAAGAAGTCCTCATGCACCCTACTCATGACCCACTGGTACAAGGGCTCATACTTTCCAAAATATGAAAGCTCATATAATTGGTAGACCCCGATTTTCTTGAAGCTTGTCACCTACATTTTCATTAACCGACATGTCATCTATCATATGTTTTTTTGTCCTCATAGTGAGAAAGTAATAAAGCTCCTTCTTGTTCTCTCGAGGTCCCGTGATTGTATTCACTTAATTTTCTCTTTCTGATGTTTGAATCACATTCCTAGCCGATGATGACTCCTTCTGGATATTGCATTTCTAAAAAAATCTTTCACGTTACATCTCTTCCTCCTCAACTACCACCTTCTTCTTTCCTTTTGTCCCTACTACAATTTGCCTTCTTGCGTGCCATTTTTACCTTGCAATCGTATCTTCTTTAACTCTACAATTTGTGAATCAAACCCTATCTCAATTCAACCATGCCCTAGGTGGAAACTTCATGCCCGAAATCCTCTGTCACTTTGCTTTGCTCAAACCCTTCACCACCGGGACGTAATATTCTTTTCACATAGATCTATTTTTCATGCCTTGTTTCACACCCTTTGCACCTTAATCCAATCACTTGGCTCTTCACATTTAGCTCTTTCCTAAAATTATCTTAGTCACAATGGTAAAAATGAATTCACATCCCATCCTTATATATTTTTCAAATTTTGATGCATTTATTGCTCCTTCACCTACCAAATATCCTCTCATTCATTGAACAAATTCGTTCATTCTGTGTGGTACATCTTCACACCCCATCTATAACCTTCTAGTGCACCTTCGTACCTTCTGGTCACAGACTTATCTTTAGTGTGCACACTTGCACCTAAGTACCTCATCACCGTGCCTTCTATTGGTAGTTATCATGGCCTCTTCTTACCTCGTGTTATACTTTCCTTTCATTCATATCCATCCTCAGTCACTTTAGAGAAGCAATCTTCTTTTGACTTAAAGAAGATCCGTAACAACATATTCCTTTCACCTTTTAATTCCCATAGTCTTGTTCTTGGATAACGAAAAACCACCCCATACTAAAATTATGTGTAGTCCTTTGCGCATTAACAATCTTTACATAGTAATTAGCTTCATGCGCGTAAGCATGATTATTACACAATAATAATAACTAAATTGACAAATCATAACGACAATGAAAGAAATACATTAAGGACAGACATAATTGAAAACCTAATCTAAATGGCAATACTTCCTTATTAAAAACATGAAGAAGACTTATTTATAGTAGGGCTTGACCTACTCTCATTAAAAGTAATCGGTATATACATGTTCCATAAAGTTATTCTAACTGGAAAGCACCTAATTCAAGTATGTAAGTGATGACATACGGCCCCAACCAATGTACTTTAAGTTTTCCTAGATGGTACAAGAACTTAGAGTCATAGAGGAGTACCATTTGTCCAATCTCAAACTTCTTATCCCTTATGTTCCTGTTATGCCATGCTTTCTACCTGGCCTTTTACTACTTCTGAATCCATCACGCTATGGCTCATCACTCATCCAATTGAATCATCTTCTCAATACTCTCTTCTAAAGCCTTCTCATTATCTAGACCTCCTACGTGCACAATTCACAAAGAAGGTAACATAAATTCTATATGGAGAATGGATTTTGCATTAAACACCAACTGAAACGGTGTGGCTTTATTCAATCTCTTATAAGTTGTTCTATATTCCCAAAGAACAACTGCCACTTTATCATCCCAATCCTTTCTTCCAATGTCACAATTATTTTTCAATATCTCGGCTCAAAATATTGTTGAAAGCCTCAACAGTTCCATTTTCCTGAGGGTGGTAAGGTGTATTCTTATGGTGGGAAACCATAAACTCATCTAATAGGATCTTTATGGTTTCATTTAAAAGTATGCACCCACTGTCACTTGTCAAACTTAAAGGACATCCATATCTTGCAAGAACATTTTCCCATAGAAACCTACCTGCTATAGTTGTACAATCCTTCATAGGTGTTGCTTACCCCATTGTGTGAGATAATCGAGCAAGTAATGATATAGCGTGATCCAATCCTATGTGTGGCTGGTGAAATAGGTCCTCTGAAAGCCAATGGCCAATTTCTCAAATTCTTAAGCACTAGTAATGTGTCTCAACAACATCTCATCTCTTTGTCCTAGTTTACCTATAAACGGCAATGGTCACAAGCTTTGCGGTACAACATTGCATATTTATACAATTTCTCCCACCATAATCTGGTAATTAGGATCTTTCGAGCAATAAGTCGTATCACCCGCATAATGGCTTCCTCTTTGTACCACCATGGGCTTCTTCCATAATATCCTTGCGCTCATGTTCTAATAAACAATGGCATAATAATTCATCTCTACCTAAATTGTATAGGTCACCACCGATCAACATAAACAATGCCTCACATGTCCCTTGTGAATGTTCAATATCTAGGTTCTCAACTTCCTCATCATCCATGATGTAAACCATCTTTCCTTTTCTTTCTCAAGGAAAGCACATTCAAGCAATATGGATTCTTCTCCTTCTTCTTCAAAATGCATGCCTAATTTTATCTCACCAAATAATCCATGTATGAGTTCCTCCACCTTTGCACTATCTCCCATGGTTAACCACTTAAAAAATTTTAATGCCTCTTCTAGTGGAGGTTGGGAAGAAAAGTAGTCAAAGGTCTGGATCATTCTTATAGTCAATTTTTTCCAATTCCTAGTCTCTCGAAGTAGTTCAGAATATACACACCAGGTGCGTGTGCATCCTTGTAGAGTAGATTACAATTTATGTACCCAGTGAAGGTGGTAATTCTTCTGTCCCACTATCTAGAGTCACTCACACTACCGAATATTATGTTGAATAGGTTGATCACTAATATAAGCAAAGAAGATATGCATAGGTGCATTGTTCCTTACAAACCTAGTAGATAAGGCGACTCTGATTTCCTTCCACTTCGTAACATTATCTCTATGAACTACCCACCAGCATGCTTTGATGTCCCACATAAGACATATGCTAACATGTCTTGTCTCCTGACCTAGTCTATCCACTGTGCCTCCATGGCTTGTAAGAATACAAGAATATCTTTTGCTCCTATATACCAAGGTACTATGCTACCTATCAGTCGAACAGAACAAAGTCCATTCTTGCACACAACCACATTTTTATCTCGCATCCTACTTGTTCATATGTACTATGAGGCCAATTTTCATAAAAAATACTCGTAGTATCACTAATAGAGTGATAATCCTCCCACTATAGGATGCCTTCCTTTGATGGCTCATTGACCTTTGGGTCCTAAATAACACATACATAAATTCTATTTAAGTCCTCCTCAATTAGAGGCTCAACATATGGTGTAGATTTCCCATCTATTAGAGGTATCACAACTCTTTCCTCCTTATTCTCAAAGCTGATATACCCCTTATTGAATCTCAAGTCAGCATTATTCACATAACACCAAGGGCATCCAAGCAGGGATGGAAAACTATCTGCTTCTGCAAGTGCTAATACCTCAAAATCCCCAGTGAATTTGGCCCCTTGTATAGTTATGGATGCATCCTTCAACACTCCTATGGGAGTGGCCTTAGTCCTATTTGCCATAAACAACACATTAGATGATGGCTGCAATGGAGGCCTCCCCATTTGTACCCATGCATCTAATGTAAGCACATTGACTTCCGCACATGTGTCAATCAAAATATTTCTCAACACCATCCATCTACAACAACATTTAGAGTGATCTCTTTATCATAGTCAATGCTATCAGGGGGAAGATTCACATGTAGGATCTGCCATCCGGTCTCAATACTTGCGCGTAGAGTGTTCCCTTTTAACCAACTTCCTAATAGTGGAATGATGTTCTCCTGGCGTAACATTTTGCACACTTCTCTCAGATCATCGATATCAGTTTGGACTGTCTCTGATGCTTTCTTCTGCTCCTTTAGGTACTATATCTCACCCTAAATATTCCTTATCACTTCCATGGTATCTTGGTAAACTTCCTTCTGATGAGCAAGATCTGGGTACCTTGCATGCAAAACCTCCTCCTTGGTGATCATAGGCTTCTGGTGTAATGCCTCTCTTGTGCGTGCCACTTCAGCTCATGTAGTAATCTTCACTGTTAATGCCTCAGGCCTTGGTGCTATCTTAGGCATCCATTAATCTTCTACCACATGTTGGATTCTAACCATCCCGACACCTTTGTTTTCTTGCTTATGCTACTTACTCAGATGCTCATATAAGTCTGAGAAATCTTCATAGATATGGTTTTTTCTGCAGAAAGAACATGCAATATTCTAAGGACATTCGTGCCTATAGTGGTCAGGAGATCCACATGTATTAAATGTTCCATGAGGGAACTCACCTCTTCCTCCATATCCACCATGATATTTGTGTCCTCTTCCATGACCTCCTTCAAAATGACCTTCATTCTTGTCATAGTGCGTTTTATTATGATCCTAATCCTGATGCTCATTCTTGTTCTTAGAGTTATTTGTTACACTTTTACTGTTATACTCCAATGTCTATAGCATCATGGATCTGACCAATCAATCAAAAATCCTTAGTATCATGGGTCGTGGACCTGTAAATCTTGTAAAAGTAGGATACATTCTTCCTTATCACACACTATAAAAAGGGACAATGACTAGAATCATGATTCAAATGACAGATCTCACAATCCAACAGTAATGAGCATACTATTCTACAAGGAAAACTATCCTTGGTGTGACCTTCCACTTCATAATTTGTACACCAAATCCCTAAGTGTGTTTCATGGGCTGAATTGGCTGATAGCTTCTCTAACTATTTTTCCATAGCTACAATCTGTGCCTCTAAGAATGGACTAACACTAGTGTCAATGCTCCCAACTACCTCAGCACGTAAATTTACTTCTAGTGCTTCACATGGATCAGTATATGTCTTATGTGACAATGCTCTTTTGAATGGTGTAATCAATCCTCCAACAAACCATTGTGCATGCTAGCTGGTGTGAATATCATAAGACAACTTAGATAGAAGTGTCTTAAAGTGAGCATCATACTCACATACACTCTTAGTAGTGCCTTTCTTAATATCCTTGAGTGCACTTCTACTCTTTTCCTTAAATTCAGAGATATGGAACTCTTTCAAGAATGCATCCTTCAGCGTTGCATAATCCACACAAGTTTGATTAGGGTCAAACTTCCTATACTAGCTTGTGTGCATGTCCTTGTAATGTAGTAGAAAATTGACTTGCCTTACATTCATAAGTCGTGATCCCTTTCACATGCCATAAGAATTCACACATATGCACATGTTTGGAAACATCCTCTATACCTCTATATTCCAAGATATGAAGAGACATCTCCATATAGATATTATGTGGTTGCTACAGGCCTTGGCATCTTGATCCGAACCTCTTGTGTTTCATTTTCTTCCGAACCACCAGATCCACTAGAACTAGAACCAATTATACCTCATGATCCTCCACCTGTAGTGGGAATAGTACCTATAGATATACTCCCACATGTGCTTTGAAAATAGTACTATCTTGAACCCCTATAGTTTGTGAGATATTTCCACTTCCAGAGGTGAATCCTGTGCAAATGATGCACCTAAGAATGTTCCTCCAAATATCATTGAAGCCATCTATTCGACCATTGAGTTACTTTCTCCTTGACTTACTCCTGCTCTCCTACTTCCCACATTATCTTGTTCGTTACTTTTCGTACTAGATACTAGAAAACTAAGGGCTAGGTCACCGGGTGGAATAAGATGTGCACTGCGGCCTAGGTAGTCTCTGCTAGTGCAATCATGTGTGAGGCCAAGGGGGGATCTCTGTCATGTTTTCTAAAATGGGGGTTCTTGATGCTCTAGCTCCATGTCTTCTACGTGAGTGTTTCGCGTGGAATGTTTCGGCTCTGCAGAATAGACTTGCTTCTATCCCATCATTCCTTTGAGAAACAGATAAGGGTTAGGGCTAGGAGGAATACCTGTTGAATGTTGAGATGGTGTGCGCGTACCATAGAGAAAGATCAGATCGACTGCAAAGAACTCCTTTTTGTCTTGGAAGGACTACCTGCAAGTAAGAATACAAGACCACCAGATTTTAATTAGACAACAAATGAGGGATCTGCCTTAGGCCCAGGAAATATAAAAACTTCCTTTCGAAGGTGGTCAGTTCCCCTTTTAATACGATTTAACACAAATGATAATATAGAAAGCTATTGCAAAATCATGATTTAGGTATCTCGTTACAAAGCAATAGAAACTAAACTATCAATAATAAAGCGTCACGTTGTTTGTTCGGTTACTGGTCGTTGATATGTTCAGGTTGAGTTATAGGGATAAACCGGGCTGGATTTGGGGTTGTTAGGTGGCAAATAGGCAAGTAAAAGGTTTTGGGGTATAAGTCACGGTGACCGACGGCGGTCACTAGATAACCGACCGCGGTTAGCGAACCACTCCTGGTAGGGGATAAACGATACCGGTAGGGTCAGCAATCTAAGTGCTTCTGGATAGAGGTTGGTTGCAAGGTGATTGTGGGGTTATTAAGATTGGGGGATGGCTGAGGGGAATGATGGGAGGATAGGGAAGACTCGAGTGTGGTAAAATGGCCTTCAGGCAATATCAAGGTGTATGGATGAAGGTTAAGTGCGGTATGTCGCATTTGGTAGTAGATCTAGGAATAAACTTATGGCGGCTGTGATTTAAAAAACCTAAGAAATGTTAACAAAGAGACATACAAGGTTCTACTTACTTTTGTTTATAGACGAGAATGTAGGTCCTAGAACTGTGGTGATGAAGGTAGAACTCAGATAGGATGTCCTGACGATTAGAAGATGAGATGTCTTCCCTCACGATGATCACCGAATGTCACGGGGCTCTGGTTGTGCAGTTGCAATCTTGGGCTTGATGTCCTTCTCGTGCCAACTCTTCCTGTTTCTTCACTTGTCTCTCGCTTGGCCCAAAGCAAAATATGGATTCTCTCGATGATTTCTCCTTCTCCCGATCAAATGAAAATCCGATCCTTGTTTTTGGTTGGAAGTGGTCATTTACGGGGAACCGATGGCGGTTACGCAACCGACGGTGGTCGAGTAGGAACAGGTATCGGTCCGGTCAAAGCGGGCTATTTTTGGTAAAATAGCCGCTTTCCCTCCTTTCTTCGAGGGATTGGTAGCGGGCTTGGTCAAGTCATTATGAAGTTGGTTTTAGGTGCGGATGAGGAGTAATTAGTCATAGGTGTGGAATTGGACCAAGTTATAGGTCTTAATTAGGTTAGTTTAGGGTTAAGACTAGGTCATGATGAGGTGGCAACATGAGGTGGCAGGTATGGTGATGTGGATTTATTAATTATAAGGTAATTAATAAATAATTGTGTAAGGTTTAGGTGGTGAGGTTAGGTTGCGAAATGTGATGCGGGTCACAAGGGGTCGTAAGACACAAATTTGGTGTCTACATTAGCCCCTTATTGTCGTGTAGTTTGTTTTGTAAAGCTGCACGGACAATAATAAGAAGTGGTTACTCCTGTTAAGGGTATAGGTAATCCCCCTCAAATCTATCATAGATTGAGGTAGCGTGAAATCAGGGATAGGGTTGATAAAGGGTAAATGGTGTTGAGATGAGGGTGAGATGGTGGGGTAGGTCCAAAGAAGCAGACGCACATTGAAATGTAGTAGTGCGACCAGGGTACATGATTTGACTAGCAAACCAACAATGCATAGGCAAAGGTCAATAGTTTATCCAAACAAGGGTGATATAATCCTGGTATCCAAGGCATAGGAAGTAACTCCAGGGTATATAATGGGTAATGTACATGAACGTTTTAGGCTTGTTCAGCAGTACCAACTGGTTGGTTTGGTTGAGATAAACGTCACGGTCTAAGTCTAGGAAAAGTTGGTCGACAGATCAAGTCAAGGACCCTAATCATGCTAAAACACGAACAGGTGTGCTGGATTGAACAAAAGGCTACTGGGTGGATAAAAGTGTATGTTGTTGATGTTGGGCGAAGGTATTGAAGTGGTACGGCCTTGGGTCGGGCCGGATGGGTAGGGTGAGGCCTTGGGTCGGGCCGGATTGGTAGGTTACGGCCTTGGGTCGGGCAGTTGGGTAGGGGACCGCGATCGGTTATGGGTGACCGTACCGGTCCTTAGTGATTTTTAGCTATTTTTGTTGGTTTAGGGTATGTTGTTGTTTTTGAGTTTTGGTGGTGATTTGGGTTTGGTTTGGGTTGGGGTGGGGGTGTTGTGGTATTGTTTGGGTGTTTCAGTATAGGTGCGGTCCTGACTTAGGTTTATTTCAATTTGTTGGTGTGGGTTGGGATTTTTTTTTTGAGTTTGTGGATGTGGTTTGGGTATTTGGGCATGGTGTAGGTTGTTTGAGTATGGTTTGGGTTGTGTTGTTGTTTTAAGTTTTTAGATGTGGTTAGGGTATTTGGGCATGGTTTGGGTCGTTTGAGTATGGTGTGGGTTGTTTGTTTGGGTGTGAAGAGGGAGGGGGATAGCGTAGAAGTTTTTAGGGGAAGATAGATGGGCGTAGACGTGTGGTATGGAGTCGGGTTGTGGTTAGGTGGATAAGAAAGGGGATATAGAGAGGTAAAGTAGATGTTGTTATAAAGAGTAGGGCTAATGTAGTGGGTTGGTTTTGCAGGCACGTCAGCAGCTGACGATGCGGGACAGGATGCCCCCACTGTTGAGCCGGATGCGGTCACACGTGTCCGCAGCACACTGGGGTATCATGCGCGAGGTGGGACTCGGCGGAGTCCAGCGGTACAGAGCGATCGATAGGGATCATAGTTTGATGGTCGCCCTCATCGAGAGATGGGATCCGGCGACCAATGTGTTCCATCTCCCGACTGGGGAGATGACTATCACATTGGAGGATGTGTATCGCATCCTTTGACTGTCGATTGAGGGAGAGGCAGTCTTTCAGGTGGACGCAGAGACTGCCATGGACAACATCCTACAGGTTTTTGGGGATGCAGCCGCACTGCTTGACCTATCACGGCGAGCATCGTGCGGGGATATGTCGTGCCCCCGCCATAAGACACGGCTTGCCGTCTTGTGTGTCGAGATCACCTGCTTTGCCCTCCCGGACTCGAGAGGAGGCCGCTTTCACGGGCCTTGATGGGGCTGCTTCATGAGATGGTGGAGGAGCACACTGTTATGCTTGGGCACCAGGTATACAGTACGGTTGTATCGAGAGCTATGGGGCTATCGCTGAATGAGGCGATTCGGGATTTGTTCGACATTTTTGCTTTGCATTGTTGGGCATATGAGCACATCATATGCCTTAGACCCGATAGGGCTGCCCAGCCAGCCTGGCCCACAGTCATATATAGATACGGCTTTCAGAGGTGGTTGGGGTTGTGGGCTAGCCACGAGCAGTGCTTGTAGGGCGAGACGTTACTTATTACCGGCATTTATTAGAGGGCCTGACAGCGGCAGATATTGTATGGAGACCGTATAGAGGTCATCACCCTCACGGAGGAGCCCGAGGATAGTTGCAGTGGATCCAGTACACATTCTGGATAGCGGGACGGAGGCCGGGAGAGTATGAGAGGATACCCCTGGAGAGGGTACGCAGGCAGATGGGGCTACGATAGGATGAGCCCCCTCGCTTCCCTCAGTACCGGAGGGATGATGTAGAGGCCCCACTGCCTGCACCACAGCCCGTGGATCCAGATTGGGTTGCTGAGAGGCCTAGCAGATGACACTGTAGATGATGTTGGTTATACGAGAGCATATATGGTTTGGTGGGCTGGTTGGAGAAGCGGCGAGGATAAGATGCACAGCTGCACAGCCTAGACTTGGCAAAATGGTGATAGCGAGTGAGATCAGCTTAGGGGCCGAGTGCAGTTATTACGAGGTCACTTGCTGCTACACAGGCACAGATAGGTGTTTTACAGGGGCAGCTAGCCCGAGCTCGAGTACGAGGCACGAGCACCACCACCAAAGCAGCGCAGTGCAGGTACCACCATGGCCACAGGCACCACCAGCGGCACCAGCACAGGCACAGGGGGCACTGGTAGTAGGTGTCAGGGGACCAGCCCCAGCACCTACGGTGGCTCGAGAGTGTTACATGGAGGCTAGAGCGGAGGCCCGATACTATCAGGATATTCTTGATGGTACCGGGGCTGATTATCAGCCCTATGCGGCACATAGAGCAGAGACCTCTCGGAGCCAGAGGTCTCAGGGAGGTGCGCCACACGGTGGTGGAGTCTGTCACGCGGCGGGAGGCGAGAGGTAGGGCGGGGGACCAGCGAGGCGAGACGGCGCGAGGAGGTGGAGAGAGCTGAGGGTCCCTGCACATTTTGTATATTGGACATGGGCACCGGTCTGCAAACCGGTTGTGTTGATAGAGGCTTGTGTGCCTATTTATTCATTTATTTATTCATTTATTTATTATACCGACTGCGAGCGAGCTGACGGGTTGTATAGTTGATACCGGCACGGGAGCCGAGTTGAGATTATTGGCGGCTATTACGGCTGCGCGTCGGCTTTGTTGTATTATGAGAGCACAGAGGCCCCGATGCAGGGCACATTGTATTTTTGAAACTTTGTATATATATAGATATGATGTTTTGACCCACATGCTGTGCGTAAAAAGCGTTAAATGTTTTGTCGATGGTTTGTGATATGTGATATATGATGAGTTTGATTCACATGGTGTTATATATTAATGATGTTGATGTCTTTTGTTGATGGGATGTATATAGATATAAATGATGAGTTTAATTGACATGTTATATTATGAAATGTTGTATGTTTTGGTTTTGTGAAATTGAATGTATGTAGCTGTTAAGTTGGATCCAAATGGTGTATAAATTGATGGTTTTTAATATCGGTTGTTGATGGCTTGTTTGTTTTTGTAATGTAGATAGATGATATTGATGAAATTGTAATGAGAGGTGGATTTAATGAAAAATATGGATAATGGTGTTGTGCATGCAGGAAAAAGGGACGGGCGCCACAAAAATTTGCAAAAAATGAAGAAAAGGCTTAGGTTTAAGTAACAGGTTGGGCATGACCGATATCGGTTATGTAACCGATGTCGGTAGCTATATGACCGGTATCGGTTACAAAACCGATATCGGTTATGCAAGAATTGTTTTCCTAAAAATAGAACTGCTGGGTTGGCAACTTAAGTTCTTATTTTAGCATTCTTATTTTTAGAGACATGAAACACGTTAAATATGCGAATGTGACACTGTTTGACAACTGCTACAGGTAATTGCATGAAAGAATTTGAGTGATAAGGAGGAAAGAGACAGATGAAGTGAGCGTGGGCTAAGATTCAGAAGGCAGAAAGACAAGTTATATTTGAAGAGGGTGGTGAACATGGCTGAACGAGGAGAAGCATCCTGCAGGCAGGGACGAGGGGGAAGACATGTTCCGCCCCAAGCTGCTGCATCCGGAGAGGTAAATTGTTTGGTTGTAATTTGATTCTTGCATGTGTTTGTAAATAGTATTAAAGAAGTGTAAGTGGGTAAAGATTAGAAAAAAGGTGATAGGCAAGGGTTGGGGATGGTATGAGTGCTACGGGGCAGGAAAACAGGGTGGGCCTGTATGTTTTTAGGTAAAAATAGGAGTAAACGGGCTTCATAAATATCGAAGGTGTATGTTTGAAGCGGGGTAGGAATATGTTGTGAGTGACCAGATATCGTTTACAAGTAACCGGTATCGGTTATGCATAACCGCTTCTCGATTCTTGTAAGGGTTTCTAGATTTTGAGAAAAAAAACCCGTAGAGATTTGTTCTTTTGAATAATTATGTGTCGTTTTGATGTATGCAGGCAGAAACAAGGTTAAGGATGAATGATACTGTGCCAGCGTTGTTGTCAAGAATCCAAGTGGATGTAACACCAGCTGAATGGGCATTGATAAATTGGTTGGGGTTAAGTGGAATCCGCTATTATTCAAGAATCGCACGTAACCATGCTATGTTGCAGGCGTTGATTGAGAGATGGAATCCAGAAAAGAATACCTTCTATCTACCAATAGGGGAGATGACAGTGACTTTGGAAGATGTGTTCCGTATTTTGAGACTCCCAATGATAGGAAAAACAGTGTATCAGGCATTGCCCAGTGCGGGGCGGGCAGCGATAACAACAGTATTTGGGTCAGCTGCACGAGATTTGACACAGCGAGGTTTATCATTTACGTATGGTACAATGTATGCAACACACCCTGAGGAAACAAGTTTGGTCGTGCTATTAATGATAGCGGTGGGGTATTATGCATTGCCGAGGGCGAAAGGTGGAAGATTTCCCAAAGCATTGATGAGTGTTATTTGGGAAATGATAGAAATGAGCGTGACATTTGCATGGGCACCCGCATATCTGGCAGAGTTATATAGGGGTTTATGGGCATGCAAGTGAAAACACGGATGACACTAGATTTTTCGTACTTATTACATTGTTGGGCCTATGAGCATATTGTTTGTGTATCGTCAATAGGCCGACCCATTGAGTCGGGAGAGACAAGAGTGCAAAGGTTGGGATTCAGACGATGGGTCCAGATAGAACAAGAAGCGAGATCCCAGGCCGTGATAGATGACATCGAGTATTATAGACAGGTATGGGAGATGGTGACAGTTGTGGATATTTGTTGGAGGCCGTACGGGAACTATATGGTGACGAGCACATAGGCCGAGGATTTGAGGGGTGTAGAGCGATTGAGGTGGATCGCAGGGAACAAGCCGGGTGAGTACGAGAGGATTCCTCTAGATCGCGTGCGGCAACAATTTGGGTTCGTTCAGGATATTCCTATGACATATAGACCATACATAAGGATCGACACCGAGGCAGCATTCTCACCTCCCCGGCCTACACCTCTAGAAGGGCCGAAGAGATAGCGGCCGATCGTAGGGTGATGGATGCGGGAGCAGCGGAGGCCTATAGAGTATGGTGGGTAGCGAGAGATGCGAGGTACACGTGAGTGCCACGACATAGCTTGTGATTACAGGTGGAGAGAGATTGTCTGCGAGGATTTGGCTCACCGGCTTCAAACACGGGTGAATGAGACAATGGGAATGTTAGAGGCTTCACGATTCACGAGTGGAGAGGCTGGAGGCAAGATTTCTTCACGTGAGAGGACGTATTCGTATGTTACGGGAGATGTTGGCGAGATCAATGGGAGGAACCAATGGCGGTGGCACCTTTGAGGATGGAGAGGCCAGGAGAGGCATCGGCAATCACGATCACCACACGATTCGGGAGGAGGTGCAAGGGTCTAAGTAGATTTTATATGAATATTAGAATAAATAAGGATGCCGACACGTGAGTCGATGATAGAGAAGATGTATTTGGTTAACATCTAAAATAAAACTAAAGATGTATGTCTTTTTGAGTGATGATAATAATAAGAATGGTTGTGTTTTAAATGTTGTTTTTGTTTGTTTTGAAAAAGGATAAAGATGAATGTTGGCAAATAGAAATACACAAAAAAAATATTTATATTGACAACACATGAGAGGGGATGGTCGAGCTAACCTTGGGAGACCCCATGTCTCCTAAGTGCTGCCTACATACCCCATTGCACAAAGCAAGGAGGGGCCTCAGACCGATGTAATTCTCCCTTAGGATCAGGGAGAGGTGAATTCAGGCAATTTGGTTGTTGTTAGGTAATTTTGTTGGTTGGTAAAAATTTGATGTTGGTAGGGTAATGTTGTTGGTGTTGGTAAGGTAAAGCGAATGTTTAGCATACCCAAGTAGTAGGGAATCGTGTCCTGATTAAGGTCAACACACAATCCTAGAGTCGAGCAAAAGAGGCAAGAGTGTCCCGTAATTGAGAAGAGCGAAACAAACCACATATTAATGTAGGATGAGCTTGAATCCCTAGGTACTTTGCATAGGCGAGAAGTCGATAGGTGAAAAGAGTGGTATAATCACAATATATTGGATATACGTCACGTCCCTTGAGTTTTGGTGCTTTGACAAATGGTGAGGGGAGGTGGTTGATGTGGGTGAGGGTGCGAGAAACTTATTATAAGATGATGATTACGACAAAAGAAAACCAAACCTAAATAGACAAGTCCATGACTCAAAAGTGCTTTGAAATCTTGCTTTTATTTTTATTTGATTTTGCTTTGGATATAGGCGATCGATGCGGGAAGTCTACATGGGATATGTATTTTGTTGTTCTTGAGTCTTCACGAAGCTAATCAATGCGAGAAACTTCGATAAAGGTGATGTGTATAGCTGTCCTTAAAGGGAGCGATCTATTTATAGTAGCAGATGCGGTGCTTATGTATAGTTGTCCTTCGGGGAGAAGTCTATCTATAATAGGAGTAATAGTTTGGCATATAGCTGTCCTTGAGGAGTAGGCTATTGTATAATTTAGAGGTCTAGATGTCCGTTGGGCATGAAGCATCTAGTTTATTGTAAGAAGTTTGACTCAAGAAAATCCCATAAGTGTGTAATTAAGAATGTGTCATTTTGATACTTTGAAGTCATGGACTAGACTAAAAAGGGAAGGCATCTTTTAAGGATAGATGATAATCAAACCATGTGAGCTTGATTGGATTTTGAGATGTAAGAAACAAAGTGTATGCGGTGGTAAATGAGCTCAAGGATGAGCGTAAGGTAGATAAGCAGTGATATAACACTAATTTCAACGGTAGAATGGTCGAGAGATGCAAGGCATTAAGGGGCTCAGCTCGGGTTTACCATTAAGCGAAGCTAAACAATAAGTGCACGATCCATAAGTGTGAGTGATAATGTAAGGCCCAATCCAATTAGGAGAAAATTTTCCACGTTTACTCTTTTCTAGTTTGGTTACATGTTGATTCTCTTTGAGGACAAGATCACCAACGTTAAAAGTACGCTCATGAAGCCGTTTATCATAAGCACACTTGATGCGTTTTTAAGTAGATTTGAAGGTGATCAAGAGCCGTAAGCGGCGCTCGTCAAGAAGCTCTAATTGGGCTAACCGCTCTTGGCGGAAATCATCGTTAGTGAGAATACCATGGAGAGATATTACGAGGAGGGTATTTGTATTTCGAGAGGCAAGACAGCCTCGGTACCATATACCAAAGAAAATGGTGTGGCATTAGTGGAGGTACGAATGCTAGTACGATAAGCCCAAAGGGAAAAGGGAATGTGATCGTGCCAATTTCTTCCGGACTCATTGACAACTTTCATGAGGATTTTGGTTAGGGTTTTATTAGAAGATTCAGCCTGACCATTGGCCTGCGGATAGTAAGGCGATGAGAAACTAAGTTTGATACCAAAGTTGTCACAAAGGTCTTGTAACAACTTATTTTTAAAATATTTACCATTATCTGTTATTAGGCGATGAGGAATACCAAAACGACAGATAATGTGATGGTTAACGAATTCGACAATTTTTTCTTTTTTGATTGAAATGAGTGGAATGGCCTCCACCCATTTTGAGTAATATTCGGTTGTTGTGATTATCCAATGGTGATGTTGTGAAGAAGGTGGGTGAATCTCACCAATAATGTCTAAACCCCATTGTGAGAAAGGCCAAAGATCTCGTGCGACCTATAGCGGATGGCTAGGAGTATGTTGAAGGTTGGCATGTTGTTGACACATAACACAACGCTTAACATATTCATAGCAGTTGTTATTAAGAGTAGGCCAATAATAACCTAGGCGAAGGATTCATTTAGCTACGGCAAGGCCACTAAAATGTCCACCACAAATGCCGTCATGGACTTGTTGGATGGTGTAGGTGACCTCCACGCCGGTTAGACACCGAAGGAGGATGCCATCAAATCCATGTTTAAAGAGGAGTCCCCCATGAAAACATAACGAGAAACACTTTTAAGAAAAACACGTTTTCCGTTACTAGAAAGGTCAGGTGGGAGAACAGAGGTTGTAAGGTAGTCATGAAATTGGTGGTACCAGGTATCCTGCGAATTAGTAGACACAGTATTTATCATACAAACTACCGGGGCTGAGTAGGATGGGGCAAAAAGTTGTTGGACCAAGACGAATATGTCAGAGTCAGTTGGTGCGGCAGGAATTTGCGAGGCTAAGCAAGCCATAGTATCCATAAATTTGTTAGTGGAGCGGGGAATGGTCTGGATAGAATAACGAGTAAATGAGGTCAAAAGTGAATCCACGTAATGTTTGTACTTTTGAAGTTCCTCATTCTTACATTGGTAGATGCCCATAACTTGATTGACTACCAATTGAGAGTCGCCAAAAATATTAATAGATTTGACACCTAAGTGTAACGCAACCTGGAGACCCAAAACAAGGGCCTCGTATTCTGCTGTATTATTAGTGCAGGGGAAATCAAGCCAGAATGAAAGAGGCATAGGTTCAGCATCAAGAGGAATGAGAACAACGCCGGCTCCTCCACCACGCTGGCATTTAGATCCATCGAAGAAGAGGGTCATTTGATATGACTCTTCCCTGAGTGAAAGAGTGGCGATGAGTTCGTCGGGGAAATTAAAATTGGTGAATTGTTCCCCAGGTAAAGGGGCCTCCGCAAGTTGGTCCGTAATAGTTTGTCCTTTGATTGACTTCTGTTGTACAAACTCAAGGTCGAGGTCGGTGAGGAGCATAAGCCATCGGGCAATGTGTTGGTTGAGATGTGGTTTGGCATACATATAATGAATGGGGTCCGTGTTGGTGATGACAAAAGTTTTGTGATTCAGGAGGTAATGTCGGAGTTTGGTGGCTACGAATGATAGGGGTAGGCATAATTTTTCTACATGTGTATACCTAGTCTCGTAATCCATGAGAGTACGACTTATATAATAAACGGCTTGTTCTCGACATGCAGTCTCGATGTGTGAGCATAGCTCTATAGCATGGTCGGTGGTAGAAAGGTAAAGGTAGAAAGGATGATCATCCGAGGTGGAATAAGCACGGGTGGCTACAAGAGATAGGATTTGAGAGCTTGAAAGGCTTGGTGACACTCTTCACTCCATTGAAAGGCAATGTCCTTTTTAAGAAGGTGATGGAAAGGTTGACAGCGATCCGAGAGTTGAGAGATGAAATACTGGATGGATTGAAGTTTACCCTGCAAACTATGTAATTGTTTGAGGTTTTTGGGTGGGGGCATTTCTAGGATAGCTTTGACTTTAGATGGATCGACCTCAATGCCATGCAAAGAGATGATAAAGCCAAGAAGTTTTCCCGAAAGAACACCAAAGACGCATTTCTTTGGTTGAAGCGGACTGAATATTGTAACAGGCGATCAAAAATAATGGTTAAAACATCGAGATGTTCACTGCGATGTTTAGATTTACCAAGAAGATCATCGACATAATCCTCAAGGATAGTGTGCATAATGTCATGAAAAATGTAAGTCATAGCCCGTTGATAGGTCGCACCAGCATTCTTAAGGCCAAATGGCATGACACGATAACAGAAGGTTCCCCAAGGAGTTATGAAAGTAGTTTTATGTTGATCGTAAGGGCTACCAAAATTTGATTGTATCCCGAAAAACCATCCATGAGAGAAAGCATTTCATGGCCCAGTGAGATCAACAAGTTGATCAATACTTGGGAGGAAGTCATCCTTGGGGCAAGTGAGGTTAAGGTCTCGAAATCCGTGCATATCCAAAGTCCCCGTCGCTTTAGTGACCAGTGCGATGTGAAATCCATTGAGGATAGTCAATAGGCAAGATGACGGAAACAGAAAGAAGTCATTGAAGCTCTTCTTTAACCAAGAGGGCAATGCGTGGATGCATTTTCCTTAGTTTTGTTTGACTGGTTTGGAATCGGGGTTTAGGGTGATGTTATGGACAGCAATGGTAGGATCAATTCTGGCATGTCAGCGTAGGACCAAGCGAAAGCTTGGTTGCGGGTACGAGAAAGGTAGTAAAGGCGGCTTGTTCTGATGTGTTAAGGGATTGTCCGATCTTCACAATGTGAGGATCCTCCTCTGTGTGGATGTTGATTTCTATAGTCGACTCATTCAACATGGTTTGAGTTTTAGACGGTAAGGCGCGTTGAATATAGGAGTAAATGCACCCCAAGGTAAGTGAGGATGGAGTCGTCATCCTGGCACTCAACAACATTAATCGAAGCGAATCCTCTTCGATCATGTCCTGGATACGAAGGGGAAGAAGATGGATCATCATTATCATGTTGATAAGTGAGAGGACCTATGAAGATAGCATTTATGAAAAAAAAAAGTTAGGAGGGATAGATTCAGGGTCTATCGACTCTGTGGGTGATGATGGCAAAGTGGGTGATGATGGTTTGGTAGGGGTGACGTCGTCTTCTTCCAGGATACAGCTGACATGAGGTGTCTCCTGTGTAGGTGTTTCAGGAAAACCGAGACCACTGCGATCATTGTGTTTGCGTGTAGTCACGGGAATGAGTGTATGTCGGCCTTGTTCGTAAAGACCAAAACCAAAGCCTTTCCAAGCACAGCGAGTCAAGAAGGTGAGGGTGAAACGACGATTTGTCAAGTATTGAAAATCGGATTGGAAGGGAACCACACCAAGAGGAGGTTCAGGGGTAATGGAGGATGCGTCAACACCCCCATACGTTAGGTTGGTGCGGCAATGGGGTGGTCCGTAAGAGATTACCTCCCCCATGCGACGGTCGTAAGTGGGATGTGCATTTAACTGTCCGTACTCTTGCGGGGTATGGAAAGAACTAACGTTATATAGGCGGTACTCCCCCAGCGTAAGGCGTTGAAAAACTTCTACTAAGGGGTCGGAGGTTGGGATGTTATCTGCGGGAAAGGAAGTAATATTTGTAACGGCGGTTTCATTAGTTGAAGGTGTAGGTGCATCGGAAGTGGATGGCTGGGTTGGATGAATGGGTGTCTTGACTGGTACAAGCACATCATTAGGGCGATACAACATATTGCAAGTTTTGAAGGGGGAGGATCAAATTTTACGGTGTAGGACTTCCCCTTGTCAAAATTTTATGCATCTATGTAAGGTGGAGGAACGCATCCCATAGCCCGGACCCAGGGCAGCCTAACAACATGTTGTATTGGAACTCTCCCTCGAGGACATAGAAGAGTTCGGGTAAAGTACGTGGTCCTACACGAATGTTAAGGATCACGGTGCCTAAAGTAGAAGTAATAACATCATTGAATGATCACAACATGATGGGGTTGGCACACATGCAACTAGAAGGGATATTCATTTGTTGGAAGGATTTTGAAGAGATGATGTTTAGGCTAGCGCCCCGTCAATCATAACACGGCGTGCGAATATCTCGAATGTACGCTGAGATGAAAAGAGCGAGAGTCGGGATCTTGGCACCAAAGTCGATAATTTCATCTTGAGCCGACGGCGGCGGCTTGCTGCGTGCGAGAGGCAGTGGTTAGGGAGATAGATTGTTTGGTGAGTGAAGCAACATGATTGGGTGTTAGAATAGAGGTAACAGGGAAAGGTTTCATTAGGTAAAACCTCTATCCCTTGAAGGATCTCAACGAGCTTGTCGATGAGATTCAAAAGTTTGAATGAGATCATCTGATGTCATTTTACGGGTGATTGGTGAAGCTGTTTGATCATAGTTTGATGGGCAATGCCATTAGTGGCGGGATAGGTGGGTCCGCGAATAACCACTTTAGGTGGTGGTGTAATTGGGATGGTGGACGGAGAAAGAGATGTCGCGAGCATGTTTTCTTTCGCTTTCCCATTGTTTTTCTGCCCTCGAGTAGCAACACTAATCATATTGATCTCGTGAATACGAGAGGAGGAAGATGGTAGGGATAGGTCATGGTTTTCGAGAGGTGGGGCTGTAATAATGATAGACCTTGGTGAGGCGGGGACAGGTGGTATAGGAGAGGGAATTGAAGCTAAAGGTCTCTCTCTTCGTAAGTTGTCTTTCTTAACTTTTCTATCTGAGAGAGGTGACGGACGAAGTATGGTTTTCAATGCTTTGCATCCCTTTACGTCATGTCCTGGTGTGCGGTGGTAGCGCAGATTTTAGATTCATCGTAACCTATAGGTCGAGGTTTAGATGGATCATAAGGTCTAAGTGGGGGTAGGGAAATGGTCGCATTCTCCACCAACATAGCAAGGATTTTGGCGTAAGACCCTTTGAGTGGGTCAAAGTTAGAGGAAAATGAGGCTATTGACTGGGTCGATTCTGTGATGACGTGGTGTGGTTGGTTTGTATGGGGGTGGTTTAGCCAAGGAGTTTTGATAATGGGTTTTAACTAACCGTGGTTTCTTTGACGTAGAAGCTATGTTTAGCTAGTTGGATGATGAGGCCACAGATGATGTGGTATCAGAAAACAACCACGGAGAAATAGGAGTGATAGAAAACAAATCTTTTGATGGTGGAATTTGTTTATGGTTGATAGGTGGACAGGATACGCGGGGTGACGGTGTTGTTATACCCTTGGATTTCTGTATGGGTGTAGAAGGCGTAGGTCGCTTTAAAGAAAACGCAGGAGGTATGATATATTGATGTAAGGTAGAGGGATGGGGTCCCAATATGGAAGGTAGGTGTGACGATGAGGGTTTTAGTTGTGTTAACGGCATAGATTGAGGAGATTGAGTCTGTCTCCTAATGGGATGGACGGCTTTATTTTTAGACAAATCAATCCGCTTAGGTGGGTGTGTTAGACTAGGTATGGGTGAGGTCCCAGCGTAGGGGAAGATTTGGCTAAGTTAATAGAAGTGGACGAGGTATTTGGTAGAGATGAGGGGGTGAAGATGAGGAAATGGGCATTTTAAGCACGCAAACACTTCGGGTATATGGTGGAGGCATCGGGATCGGTCATTTGCATTTGAGTAGAATATGGCATACTCAAACTTTCCCACAGACCTATCTATCTTACGTGGAATGACAGTCCTCACGTGTGAATAGGAAATTTTGTATGGAAGAAAGGTGGGTTGTGATTCCGGTCCACTTTGTGGGGGTGATACGGGGGTATATGAGGCATTGTATCAATGGGCATTAAGAGGTCAACCGGTTGCTGAAAAGATTTAGGTGATGAAGGACTAATAGGTAGGAGGGCGTGTTTGAGAGGATCTGTCATGTTTAAAGAATGTGGTGATGTCGGTTCAAGAGGTTTCTTGTCTAAGGATGACAAAAGAAGTGGCGAGCCTTCCTCTTGTACAGCAAGAATGGTAGAAGGAGACGTTTGGGAAATAGATAAATTAGATAACATCCGCTCACAGTCTTGCAAGGATGTGGTATAAGAAGGCTCATTTGTGAGAAGGGAACTCTGGGCAGCTAATTCCTTGATGGGTAAAGGAATGGCAAGGATTTCAGTTTGTCTTGATGGCGAGGAAGGGGGTTCGGTTTCCTGCGTTAGTGAAGAGGTTTGATTGAGAATTTGTTCGATAGAGGTCTTTGGCTGGGAATCGAAGACTGCATGGATCTCATGAACACTCTCCTCGGCTAAGATATCTTGGTTTAGTTTACTGTTAGAAGAATGATTCGGGAATGGTTTGTTGAATATTTTCAAATTTCGGTTAGCAGGGGCGTTAGGATTATCGAGGGCTATATCCCCCGCATCAACCATTTCCTGCACTATGTTTTTCAACATCTTGCAGTTCTCATGACTGTGTCCCTTTACACGGTGGAAGTTACAGAAGTCATTTTCTTTGTACCAGGAAGGTATGGCACGAGTGGAATCAAACCCGAATGAGGTTTAACAGGAGGTAAGGTAATGGCTCCTGCTTTGAGCAATTTTTCCAATATCACACCATATGTTTCTCCCAAGGGAGTGTAGTTGATGGGCTCTGCTTTATACTTATAGGTGGTTTTTGGCGGGGTATTAGACGGTGGTTGGGATTTGACCATCACCACGTGCACGGCCCCTTTTGATTTCGAAGCAGTCGATGGGTGAGGATTGGTGGTGTTAGGTTTGTTGGTGGAATCTTGGGTTCAGAAAGTGGGGTTTTTGTTGCGCAACCGCAATTTCTCTTCCTCTAAGGCTCGAATCTCTAGTTTTCGAGCCATAGTAAAGGCCTCGTCAAATGTACGGAAAGTTTGAATTTGGAGGGTAGGAGAGATGTGCTTAGCGCAGGCCCGCGTAAACAGTTCGATAAGTTCGGTTTGAGGCAAGGCATACGTAAGTTGGTTGATAAGGCCCCGCCATTGTCCAACGAAATCTGCGATAGATTCGTCTTTGAATTGTCGGATGGCATAGAGGTCGGTGATAGATACTTTCTTGGCAATGTTAATGGAGAAATGATCCAAGAAAGATTGGGCTAGCTGGTTAAAAGAGAAGATTGAGTGCTGGGTTAAAGCACTGTACCACTCCAAGGCGGGTCCTGATAAGGACATGGGAAAGGTGCGGAGTAGTAAAGCGTCGTCGTGAGCAATCAGATAGCAGGCATGTCTAAATGATTGCAAGTGTTGTTGAGGGTCCTCCTTACTATTAAAACGGGTAAATTTTGGTAATTCCCATTGAGGAGGATATGAATGAAGGGGGTGAAGGGTGAATAGGCTCCCGACAAACTTGCTCGTATGTCAGTAGGCGCTACGACTTCTGAAACAAGCCTCCGAGGTTTTGCATTTTGTCCATCATTTGTTTAATTAAATCAGTAGTTGGATGAGATGATGGTGTGGTTGTGGTAAACGGAGGCAAATTGGGCCAAGGGCCACCGCTAGACAATGGTGGGGTTAAATGTTGATAAGGTATGGAGGACGACTGTGTTGAGGCAACCGAATAGGGATGTCCTATATAAGCTGTTGAGGTTACCGGATATGTGTGTGGAAATGAAAAGGTGGGCGGAGCTTGAGAAGGAAAGCTCATGTGGATAGGTGGCGAGAGCAGCGAGCCATGAATGGAGCAGTCTACAAGAGAGACAAGGTAGGAGCGATTGTCGGTAATGACATGTTGGGCCCAAGATTAACCAAAGGAAAGCCAATACGTGTCGTATGGACCCCTGAAGGCTGCTTGAGGTAGACAACGGGACTAAGGATGCGGAAGGCAAAGCGGAGTTATCGAGGCGGAGAAGGGGCTAAATGAGTAGCTATACTTGATAGGCATGCCAACAAGGAGTTGACCATCGAGTGTATGGTCAAGGGCATGAGACAAATAGTCTTTGTCTGCTCTAGGATTAGCATCCGAAATTTGGCAAATTCTTTATCCCCCACGGAATTTTAGGAACCTCGGTCCGTAGGATTCCCATAGAATGTGAAGGGGGTGATTCGGGCAAAGGCACAGAGCAAGCATGTGAAACCATGGCGGAGGCTTGCTTTGAGTGATAACAACCATGGACAGGAGTTCACGGTAGGGTTTCAATCATCGGGAGAAGAAAACAAACGCGAGAATGGTGAAATTGGTAGGTTCTTTGGTTTGTCGAAGCGTAAAAGACGATATGAGATGTCGGTCTAGTAACCGATGTCGGTTAAGACTGTAGCGACGTCGGTCAGTTAACCGATGTCGGTGTAATAAGACCGTATAAGAAAATATAAGAACGCTTTGATACATTTATCAAATTGTTCTAAGGTAATCACGAGAAGATAGTGTATAACGAGAAAACAGGCGAAAACAAACAAGATGCACACGCAAATCCAGAGACTAACCCTAGGATTAATTTTAATTATTGTGGGCTTATGCCTTTAGATGCGGAATGATGTCAATCCTAAACAAAAGACTTAGGGGAAATGTCAAGTTTTTTTGGCTTATAAGGTTACCTCAATCGGGCGGAGGAATACCGCGAAAAGGGGAATGTTTTGAGCTGTTGTGTTAATTGTGAAGTGATTCGGTATGTGTTGTGCAGTGAAAGTAAGATTAATTTCCTATCAATACCGTGGAAATCACCCCCACGTGTACGACCTATTACTTAGTCTATGTTCACTAGAATTGAAAACAATGAAAAGAATGTAATGCACGTGTTTTAAACCCAAATCGAAAAATGATATTCGATGAAGCAAATGAGATGACTTTCACTAATGCGAAACTAAGAAAGCAAGACAAATTCTTTACTAAATATATAACAAAAACAGCAGCAAAGCAAGTATGCTTCCTAAAATGAAAATAAGCAAGAGAAACAGAAACCCGAAATGGGTCCCTCAGGCGTGCCAAAATGTTTCACGCGGAATGTTTCGGCTCTGCGAGAATAGACTTGCATCTATCCTATCATTCCTTCGAAAAAGCAGATAAGGGTTAGGGCTAGGAGGAATACACATTGAATGTTGAGATGGTGTGCGCGTACCGTAGAGAAAGATCGAGATCGATTGCAAAGAACTCCTTTTTGTCTTGGAAGGACTACATTTTTATTGACGAGAATGTAGGTCCTAGAACTGCGTGGTGATGAAGGTAGAACTCGAGATAGGATGTCCCGATGATCGAAGATGAGATGTCTTCCCTCATGATGATCAGCTGAATGTCACAGGGCTCTGGTTGTGTAGTTGCAATCTTGGGCTTGATGTCCTTCTGTGCCAACTCTTCCTGTTTCTTCACTTGTCTCTGCTTCGGCCCAGCAAAATCTGGATTCTCTCGATGATTTCTCCTTCTCTCGATCAAATGAAAATCCGATCCTTGTTTTTGGTTGGAAGTGGTCATTTACGGGGAACCGATGGCGGTTACGCAACCGACGGCGGTCGAGTAGGAACCGGTATCGGTTCGGTCAAAGCGGGCTATTTTTGGTAAAATAGCCAGCTTTCCCTCCTTTTCTTCCGAGGGATTGGTAGCGGGCTTGGTCAAGTCATTATGAAGTTGGTTTTAGGTGCGGATGAGGAGTAATTAGTCATAGGTGTGGAATTGGACCAAGTTATAGGTCTTAATTAGGTTAGTTTAGGGTTAAGACTAGGTCATGATGAGGTGGCGACATGAGGTGGTAGGTATGGTGATGTGGATTTATTAATTATAAGGTAATTAATAAATAATTGTGTAAGGTTTAGGTGATGAGGTTAGGTTGCGAAATGCGATGCGGGTCACAAGGGTCGTAAGACACAAATTTGGTGTCCACAAGTGAGCTATAAATCCTTTACAATCCATCTCTCTCCTCAATGCCATACTTTCGCAATGTAACACTTCTTCTCTATCTCCCTCTCCCATGCCTCATTATACTTAAGCTGCCTTTCCTCTCTCTACCTTTATGCCACTAGGTCTGCCATCTTTCACCAAACTGTTCCTGCCCTCGTGCGTGATGAGGTTTAGTTAGCCATTGATTTACTTTCTAGGTTCAAAGTTACCATCAAGATCTTGATCGCGAAAGTGGGATGCGTTGCAAATATGCTCCTCTAGGGTACCGTAAAAACTGGAATTCAGCTACCTCTAGGAAAGAATATGTAAAAATTGAATATTCCATAATGTAACTATTTAGAACACCATGAAACCATGTATCCACAACAAGAGTCCAAATTAGATCAGCATCATAAAGGGCCCGAAATTCTTCTTATTTCCAGACAAGTGCACGATACATCCAATTCCACTTATATGCATAAGAAATCAGCCACTCGTATAATTCTATTAGAAAGATGAAAAAAATCTCTCATATAAGTTGTCATACAGATTCTATTCTACCCAACTATGTGCGTTAAATTTAGATCCAATGCCAAATAGTTGTGCATATTCTTCCTCCGGATCGTGTATCCAATCCTTAATACTTCCTAGAGTTAACCAAGATGTCTTCATTGTGAACCATCCCGAAAATAATTGAAAAAGAGGTCCTAGCAACGGAACCAATAATGCAGCCTAGAATTTACCGTGATAACACCTAGACGCATTAGCACATCACTCATCCTATACTCGAGCACTCACTCGACGTGCACAAATGTACCATGTCCCTCTTTAGGGTTATTATAGCAAGATGTTATTGTGATGAAGGCGAAACATATAGATCCATAACTAATCCATCATTCTTTGCATGCCATATTTAGATCTAAGAAAGAACAATTTTAAACAATTATCATGATTGAATCAAGAACATTCACTACTCGATTACATATATGATTGAAACTTAGATTTAGCCAATAACTTCCATCTATTAATAATCACATAATATCCTTACAATAATGGCATTCTATACCAATGTGCACATGGATCGATACTGACAATCTAGTCATATGCACATATCTCTCTATGTTTACCTCTTACACTTTACATATACCTATATATCTCTCATCTCACTCTCTAGTAATTCACTACATATATAGGGTGGGAATTTCCCTTCACCACTTATCTATTCCAAAAATAGTCTACATGCTATTAATAGCCATGCGTCGTTTACAGAGCATAACCACACATGCAAGTGTGCTATCTATAGACCTCTTTCAATTAACTGAAGTGGCAATCCTATTATTAGCTCATCTCCATGTGAAACACTTCGATCCGATCCTCCAAAGATAGAAAATATGTGGTGTGCACGTCTCTGCATCATTGGTGTGTTATGCACGCCATCTTCTAAAAATAGGTCTTCATGCTCAAAATCAGCCAAGTCCTAATTACTAAACTTTCCCTCTGTGTGCGGTTCTTCCTATCCATCCCTGCCATTAAACCTAGCCTATTTTCCCACGTAGACTTCTTGTGTGAGTTTTGTCAAGTGTTCTCTGATCAACAAGGATTCTAGGAGAAATATTTCCACATGTTTCCTTTACAAATTCCACTTTTTCTAGTTTAGTTGAAGTTTCCTATTTGTAATTTCCCCTCTATACACTATAAATAGAGGAAGAGCCTATGAGTAAAGGGATTAAAAATTTTAATCAAAATTCTTGAGTTTCAAACTTTGTGCTTTGCAACCCTTGATGTCATTTTTATGAAAGTGAGGAATTGGATAGGAAAATTTTTGTAGAACTCTGTGTCTATGGTGCATTTTCTTCTTACTTCTATGTGGATCTTTGGATAAAATTTGTGTTATCTGAGATTTAGATTAGAATATTTTATTTTCCTTTACTTCTAGATATTGTGAGATCCACTTATTTATTTAATCTATATGTATAAAACCAAGTCTCGTAAACTATTAGTTGAATTACATATCTTCCTTTCTTCTTTCCTATATTCCATTATTTCCCCCTTCTAAAAATACTTAATAAAAAAACTGCTTACTTACTCCAAGTATTGATTAGCTATGGTTCATGAGCTTTGCAATTAAAGTAAAACCCCACAAATAGTTATTAGGATTCATACTAACCAGATTAATAAACATCTTATGCAGGAGTCTCATCGGTAAATGAGAGAGATTTATGTCATGACTACCTAGGTTTTCAGATGTGCATAAAATCTAGCCAACAGGTTTTTGGTGACTCCACTGGGGAACAACACAAATTAGCAGACCAGAGATTTCTCTTACCACTTCCCTTTTATATTATAAAGCTCAACCTAGTAGAAAGTCCATGCACATGGTCTAAAAGAGCTCAAGGAAGGATTGATCATTTTTATAGATTGCAGGAGTAATTCAATTTCAATCATCCTCCTCAAGTTAGAAGCTGCAAATCCATTCTTTCACCAAGAAGAAGTGTGAAAAATCATCCAAATCTGGATTGTGTTCAGCACAATCTAGTAGCTGAGATTATTCACCAAGTCCATTCTCAAAGAAAATGTTCTCCTTTCGTGATGCAGAATCAACCACTTGCCCTTATAAAGACTTGATTCCATGGGGTGCGGTGTTTAGACCTCGAATATGACTCCTCATATGCATGATATAACTAAAGGGATGAGAAAGAATTTTCCAAAATTCTTTGGAGATGGAAATAAAAATCTAGATGACCAATTGGCTTCTTTATTTATATCGTGTAGAGTGCTTACCGTAGAACATGAAGACATATCTATCGAGAATATTCATAGAGACTTTGCATGACTTGGCTAGACAATAGATGTACTAGCTAGCTCCTGGAACCATAACCAACTAGGATACTATGTAAGATGCATTCCTGAAAAGGTTCAAGGCAACTAAATATTCTAGTACATTGATAATTGGACTGAGTTAGTTGAAGAAGGAGCCACATGAGCACATGCGAGATTTTATTGCAAAATTCCAAATATTACTGTACAAAATTCTAGCTTCTGTTTCTCTGAATGATGAGAATAACAAAGTATTCTTCATTAATTCTTTAATTCCTAAAGTAAGCTAGCAACTGCGCAAAGAGCACATCCTACTCACTTGTTAGCAGAATGAAAACATGGTGGTTGAAATTGAAGAAGACCTCATCATGGCTGAAAAGTAAAGATCAACACTTCTAGAGCTGAAAGTTTATCCTATGCTACTACTTCTGATTCACTTTTACAAAATTTAGAAAATGAGATGTCGAAAATGAAGAAACAAATGGCTCAAATGGCTCAGGGAAACAACACTACCCCTACTAAGAATTTCAACAAAAACAAAAAAATAGAACCACGTTGCTTGTTCCCAAAGATAAGAAATTGAAGTGCTCCCGAAACAACGTGGAAATGAATGAAGAAGATCAAGAAGTTGTCACTAATCATCTTGAGAATGATGATTTTGTAGGTCCTGTTGGAAACTCCAACATTAATTACATTAACTACAAATTTAAACATGACTATGAGGAGCTTCTTGAAGATGATCATGGTCATGCATATGCACTATTTACATAATCACAAGCTCACCAAGCTGAGGCATTAACTGATGAACAAAGAAGGGGCAACCCTTTACCTTCTTCTTTAGCTCCTAGAAATAAGAATGTGAGTTCTTCATCTCAACCACAGAAAACAGCTCAGGTATCTGAATCTATACCTTTTTTGACATTATTGACCATGCCAAGAAAACTAGAGTTCAAATGTCAGAAGTTGAATACTTGAGAGCCTTTCCTGAGTAGTTAAATAGGCTACTCAATCATGTACAATCTCTAGGACAATCCAATACATCAAAATACCTTTTTCCTAAACCCCAAGTTACTCCTCCCTAGAACAACGCTACAATTGTTAAACCATCATCATCTTCTAAAAGAGTATAACCTTTCTATGTATCCTTTTTGCTTAATGGTTTCAAGTTAAGCAACTGCATTTTAGATTCAGGTGCTTCTGATAATGTCATGCCAACTAAAGTTACAGATGCTCTTGGGCTTACCTTGACAAAGACCATAAAAAGGTGTTACTCCATGGAGAGACAAGTCCCTTTAATCAGACAAATCAAAGATGCACAAGTTGTTCTAGCAGCTTTTCCTAATAAAATATTAAAGATGACAATCTTAGTTATAGATATTCTTGTCTCCTACAAGATGTTGCTAAGTAGAAAATTTTGCAAAGAGCTGGGAGGAGAAGTAAAGATGGATTGGTCCTATGCTCATATTCCTATCAAAGGAATAAATCAAAAGATGGAGCCGGAAAAGAAGTCCAAGTACACGGTTACAAAATCTGAGGATCCTAGATCTCATATTCTTTTTCAGGAATCTAACCGTGGGGTCTATTTCTTGGAAATGGATAAAAATGTACTAGAGCTAAAACTTTAACTAGAGCCAAATCCAAAAAGAAATGATTTTTTTTGGGATCTAGAGTTTAAAGGAACCTGTTTTTCTTTTGGATCAGGATCCAACATTCTATTAATATCTCCAGATCATGAGATATTCCCATACTCCCACAAGCTAATGTTCGAGAACACCAATCATACAATGGAGTATGAAGCATTGCTGCTAGGAATGGAGCAAGCTAAAAAGAAAGGATTAAAACTCCTCAAAGCCCAAGGAGATGCTAAACTTCTAGTAAAGAAGGTTTGAGGGAAAAATCAAGTCAAAAGAGATAAGATGAAGCATTACGAGAGATAAAGTGCTTTCGCCACACTCAATTTTTCATCCTTTTCTATTGACTTCATTCCAAAAAATCAAAATTTCAAGGTAGACTCTTTGGGGTCACAATGCACTATTGAATTTTGATAGACCACTATTCATATTCGATAAGACAAGGAAACTATAAAGTGGAGATGTTCTACCGCCCTATGTCCCCGATAATGTTGAATAGTGGAAGGCCTTTAATGAGGAAAAACAAACATCTTCATGTCTGCATGTTGAAGGGAATAAATCACTACCACAACGAAGAGTCACAGAAAAAATGATTAAGGTTATGATGATAGTAGTGGAATAATCCAACCAAAAGGTAACAAAATCCCCAAGGGTTTAGTTTCCTTAGTGGAGACTTTTGAAAAGCATGATCAAGATCACGAAGAAGAAGAAATAATATGGTGATAGTTTTTCCTTAGAAATGTAGTGAAAAATATGGGAATGGAGGAAATTGAGGCATACTTATCCACCATAGAAATAAAAATGATGATCCACCACAAGATGAAGTTGATAAGGACTTTCCCAAGTTATTTGACAAGAAGGCCAGAGAAAGGAAGTTCGAGATTGAAATTGGGTACTCTTGCGGGACAAGAGCCATGAACTGAAGGGAATGCACAATGAATCTGATTCACTCTAGAAAAAGGCCCTTCATGGTCAAGAGAGCTACCGGAATGGACACTTTGTTCCTTTCCTACTAGGATGGAATTGAGTTACCACTACCTTTCAATGGGCAGCATCTGAAGCTATTCAAAAATTGAGATATAGGGTAATACCTGTTTGTATATAAATAATTATTTTGTTGTTTTCTTTTCTTTTCGGCTTGACCTAAACCCAATGGAAAAGACACAAAACCAGATATTTTGGGATCTCATATTCACTCCTTTCATTTTGACATAGGTAAAGATGTTCACAGACGGAGCTAACTCGGTGTCCCAGACATTTTAACTCGAAATTTGGGACTGCCATTTTTTTAAAAATGTTCTTTTCAAAGTAACGGGTCTCTGTTGTGTTTTTATTGCCTAAAGTTGTCTCTATTACGTTAAGATATTCCCAAGAAATCATATGAGCCAATTTCGATAAATAATCGATGATAAAACTCATTTTATCCCTCCATCAGGTTTTGTCTGTGAGAATTTTATTTAATTATTTATTAAATAAATAAAGCCTTATTTAAAGTAAATTGTGCTCTGGCTACGAACCCTATTGAAGTTTCCATGCTATTATTCCCACATTCCAATAGGATTTTCACCAAGAATGAATTCGAGTAATTGTCTACAACTTCGAAACATTTTTATTTTTATTTATTTCTTTTTGCATTTGTTTTTTATTTTCTCCATGCAGCTTGTGTGTTTAAATTCCCCTTGATTGGTTCTTTATTATGTATATCTTGTTTAATTTCCTGTAACATATCAAGTCATCCATGGCCTCAACAATTGAAGAAATTAATATTGGAGTGCTTACTTTTGACCCAAAAAGAATAATTTAAGTAGAAAAAGATTCTCCCAAGTACGTCACACTTTTTGGGATAATAGATCTAAGTTGCCAGTGGGAATTTCGGAAGTGGCACGAAGGCGGGAATTTCTTACCTGCCTATCAGGTTACTTTTTCCCATCAATTCAAAATAAATTAAGTTGACAATGGGAATTTTAGAGGTGGCAGGTAGGCGGGAATTTCTTGCCTGCATAGGAGGGTGAAAACTCTCATTATGAAGGAAAAATCACTTAAAGCACTAAAGGAATTTTTAGAGCTGCCTAGCGGGATGAATTTTTCCATCAAAGGATTTTATTCACCCATGCAAGTTACATTTCTAAGGAGGCTATTTTTCATACAATTCACACTTTTGGAAGAAACGATGTAAGCTTCCAAAGGAATTTTAGCAAGTGATGTGCAAGTGGGAATTTCTTACCCGCCTAGTAGGGTGAAAATTCTCATTATGAAAGTCAAATCACTTAAATGAAAGATGGGATTTTGGAGCTTCATTACAGGGTGGAATTCCCATTGCTTTGACAACCTATTTTTAGCAATTCCTCTTGCCAAAAGTGTGACCCACCTTTGTATTATTACATGCATTTAATGATATTCATTAATATTATTTCTAGTCAATTTTGGCACCATAAATAGAAGGAAAGTCAAGGCAAGTGGGTGAGATAAAGAGAATTCAAGGATGCATGCTAAAAATAAATAAAATAAATTCATAAAAAACAATCAGAAGCATGTAGACTTGGGTGCCCAAATTGGAAGAAGAAGCATGGCTTTTAATTAATTAAATTGCCAAAAATAGGGAAAGGCAATTATTAAAAATAGCATGTAGATGGCTATATAAGCATGGGACACCATAAGGGAGAAGAAATTAATTATTTTTGATGAATTTTTAAGCCCGGATAGTTTTGGCGCCAAGGGAAGGAGGATTTTGCATTAAAGAATATTTTCCACTGCCGGAAGCTTTCAGTTTTGGCACCTAGGGTTGGAATAGCTTGATTTTTGTTATTCTAAGTGTCTGCATGTTGGTATAAGTTCCCAGGTGAATTAAATAATATTTTTCTTTTCTTTGCATGTAAGAAAAGCATCAAATTTTAGGGCAGCAGGCTTTATATGCAGATTTTGGTGATAGAAATCAAGTATTCATGTCATGGACTCCATATTTATCCAATTAATTATCATATTCATCGCAGGTGCTCATATTAGTGAAAGGAAGTCCAAATAAATGTCAGATACATTAAATATATCTTCTAAATCATAAGAAATTTCCAGATATGCAAAAATTGATCCAATTACAAGGGATTCTGATAGAATAAAAAGAAAAATAACTTAGACAAAGGTTATTCCAGGCATGATGAATTATGATGAAAGAGAAGGATCAACAAAATCATGTATAGCTTCCATATTTGCTAACATCAATGATATAAACTTAGGCCATGAACCCATCACTGATTTAATTAACATATCTAGAGCTGGAAGGGCATCTCTCATGTGGGAAATTAAAAGTAGCAAGATTATTCAAGATTCAACACTTCCAGTCATAGCTCAATTGCTTGAATTTGTTATCGAGTGTGCAAGTTCTTATCATCCTCTTTCCGAATAATCTAAGATGTTTTAGGAAAGAAAATAATCAGGTTGGATGCACAATTCATTAAATATTACTTGAAGATTTCGGTGCGACCGGTGGTGATTGCAATTAGCATTCGGGATGTTGACAATGAGATGGAAAAATGTTGAATTACATGTTTGACAAATATATTCAATATTAGAACAAAAAGAAAGATTATATTGTTATAGCTTGCAAATCTTCTTTCTTCTCTTATTTCTTATGTTCTGGATGAAATTGTAATTTTAAAGTTATTGGATTAAAAACCATTACTTTAAGTTATTTGGAAAGGTTCTCTAAGATAAGTGGCAGATG
Source organism: Taxus wallichiana var. yunnanensis (assembly GCA_018340775.1). Classification (NCBI taxonomy): domain Eukaryota; kingdom Viridiplantae; phylum Streptophyta; class Pinopsida; order Cupressales; family Taxaceae; genus Taxus; species Taxus wallichiana. The sequence goes on along the minus strand of CM031244.1, from coordinate 367,079,576 downwards.
TGCATAACTTTGACTCAATCTTTAGATGCATGTCACTTAGAGAGGGATTATAGGAGAAATATTTCTAGATGTTTCCTTTACAACTTCCACATGTTCTAGTTTAGTTGAAGTTTCCTATTTTTAATTTCCCCTCTATATACTATAAATAGAGGAAGAGCCTATGAGTAAAGGGATTACAATTTTTAATCAACATTCTTGATTTCTAGACTTTTGCTGCAACCTTTGATGTCATTTTTTTGAAAGCGGGGAATTGAATAAAGGTATATTTCTAGATAACTTTGTGTCTATGGTGCATTTTCTTCTTACTTCGTGTGGATCTTTGGATAAACTTTTTGTTATTTGAGATTTAGATTAGAAGCTTTTCTTTTCCTTTGCTTCTGAATATTGTGAGATTTAATTGTGTATTTAATCTATATGTATGAAACTAAATATGTAAATTATTGGTTGAATTACATATCTTTCTTTCTTCTTTCTTGAATTCCATTATTTCCCCCTTCTATAAATACTTAATAAACAATTGTTTACTTGCTGCAGAATTGCCTAGCTATGGTTTATGATCTTTGCAATTAAATTAAACCCCCATAAATAGTTATTAGGATTCATACTAACCAGATTGATAAACATCTTACACGGAGCCTCACCAAGAAATGAAGGAGATTCATCTCATGACGCCTAGGTTTATGGCTATGCAAAAATTTATCTAACAATTACACATAATATTTCCACCTTCAATGGCCATGGGGACCCTCAAGGACACCTCCTCTCCTTTCATGTTACATGTCTTTAATATGCTTTGATGACCTTACTTTATTGGCTAAATTGTTTCCTCAAATTTTATAAGAATATGTTATGTTATGGTTCTATGATGTACATGTCGATTTGGTAACATATTTTATAGGTCTAGCAAATGCATTCCTTTCTCATTTTTTATTATTTATTAGCACTAAGATATCCTAAGCACAATTATCTAAAATCAAACAAGGATCCAATGAACATTTTATGGACTAGGTATTGGGGTTACATACTATAATCCAAAACTTAGGAGCTTTGGATTTAAAGAACAAAACAACAATTGCTCAAAGACTCAAAGTAAAATAGTTATCTTTTGCTAGGATATATATCTCTTTCCCTTACGGGTTACATATGCTTATATAATATTTTTAGAAAGATGAAGAGGAACCTAGGGGAATGTGGAAGGTCTCCAGTATTAAAAGAGATGGGGTGTTTAATATTATGGGAATTACATGTGTAGTAAATTTACAAATTTACCATTTTTAGAATTTACTATTCTTAGAAAATATTACAAAAATTGCAATTTGGGGCCTTTAGACACAAATTTTAGGGTTCAAAATTTTCCAAACATAATTCAAACCTTTCCACCATATTCTAATTATTCCAACCATTCCCTCTCATAACAGATTCAATTGGAGCTACACCGTAAAATTTATGGTTCCTAGAAGTTGCACTTTGCTAGAATTGCTTCATGGGTTATTGTCGGGATCACCACTACTCTTTCACCTATATCTATTGTTCCCATTTCCATTCCTACTACAAATATCTTTACCCTCCCTATTACTTCTCATACATGACATGCCTCTTCTTCAACAACTCTTGAACTAGCCTCATTATACCAAGATTTATAAATCTAAATTCTCCAATTACAACAAGCCTCTTCATCCTTCTCTTTGTCTATAGATTCCTCACTCCTATTTCAAATCCCTTTGCACCCACTATCTCCTCTTATCCGCTACCTCATAACTTTATTACACATAATATTTCCACCTTTAATGGCCATGGGGACCCTCAGAACACCTCCTCTCCTTTCATGATGCATTTCTTGAATATGTTGATGACCTTACTTTGTTTGCTAAATTATTTCCTTGAAGCTTACAAGATTATGCTATGTGATGGTTCAATGATCTACTTTTCTATTCGATAAAATATTCTATAGCTCTATCCGATGCATTCCTTTCTCATTTTTCTATCATTTATTGGCACTAAGATATCCTATGCACAATTAAATAAAACCAAACAAGGATCCAAAGAACATATTACAAACTATGTATTATGCTACAAGCACAACCTTTCCAAAATTACCAATTTCCTAGTTGATTCAGAATTAAAGATCTATTCATTCAAAGTCTTTTGTCTCCTCTATAAGAGAGTTTCATTTTTGAGACTTCTACTTCCTTTGATAAATTATACCACACCCTCAAATTACGCAAAATAAAAATACTATCTATGGGAAAATTGAAATATTATGATACTTCATCTGTTTCCTCGTCTTCCAACAAATTTCAAGCCAAATATACATTCAAACCTTATACCAAGCCTATCAACCCCAAAGTTATCGTCAACATTATTTCTCCACCATCCAAGCTACAATTACAATATATGAGACACACCTTTACTAATTTACCTTGCGCTTCTCGCCTCCTATTACTACAACCGACTAAAAAATAATATGATTACTCTCCCTCCACCGCTCAATTTTAATCCTTCTCACCCACGTGGTCATAACGATGATGAAAATGCACACTATGATTACCACCAATGTAATTGACACTCTATTGATAATTTTTTTAACCTCGGACATATCATTCAAGATATTATTGATAACAATGCAATTGAGCCTCCCGAGCCATCTACTATATAAATGATCATTGATGATAAAAAAGTTCAAAATATTCAATCGCCTATTACCAAAACATGACAAGTCAGCTATTGATTCCTCTGCAAACTATACATATCATGTTGTGTCTCTTCTTGTTAGGAATCTAGGCACTTGGGGAGGGGGGTACATTAGAGCTTATTAAATTATTACTTAACATTAACATTTGTTTAATTTTTCATAAATTAAACTATCTTTATTTTGATGAAGTATACCCATTCAATCATGAGAGAGAGAGAGAGAGAAAAGTAAACACACATGAACACACGAGGAGACAAGATTTAATGTGGGAAACCTATCGGGAAAAAAAAACCAATGATATAAGAACTAGAGTTAGGACATAAATGTCTAGAAAATGTTACATGATTTCATAGTTGAGCTTCAACTTAACCTAGAGCTATAAATCCAAAATTTAACCGAGCTACTACTCAGTCTTTGACAAAATTCAACTTGTATGGAAGCTTTAACTACCAAATTTGGTACATTAACAACTGACCTTTAGTAAGCTTCAAATTAAAAGAATAATTTAACCCCATATAATTTAACCAGATACAACCGATCTTCATAAGCTACTACTTACAAGGAGGCTTCAACCCTTATATGTTAAGCTACAACTTAGACTTTTACAAAATTTTGATCACTTTACTGTGTTGTCTTCAACAATTGATTATGAAAAATTCTTCATATCACTTATATTCTCATCTCCTTTATTAATTTTACATAGCTTTAACACATTCACACTCTTTTCACTTGCTCAAAGCTAGCACTCAGCTCTCCTCTCTATTCACTAACAACACACATATCTCTTTATTTTACAACAACACTTGAGCCCGACAATAATAACAGATCTTATATCAACAACACATTCCATGGATTTGATAATTAAATATGCCAATGGTATGTTTGGATTCTTACAAATAGACCATTATGGTGATCTTGCATTACAGATGCCTCATTTTGTCAATCACGTAGCATATTTGTTACAAGTGTAAACTATTTTGGCATGTGAGTTCTTGAGTGTTGTAATTAATTTAAAATGTTAATTAATGAAAAATAATATGTGATAGTGTGTGTCATGATGATGTAATAAGTGTGTGAGAAGTATATGAAGATATGATCCAATAAAGATGGTGTGCATGAGTGACAGGTGGTGCAAGTTGTTTAGTCTAGTATGCTTAATCATGAGGTCTAGTCAACTTAGATGATGGAATGAAGGCATGCTTTATATATATGAACATGGTAAAAGTGTGCATATCATGATGATAGTGTGTTGAAGCACTCATATAGGTTCAGAGGTTGAGTGTAAGGTGAAATCAGGGTTTGCAGGCTATTTTTGGCCTATAACATGGAATATGGTATGATGACATGAGAGATGGAGTAGGGAGGTCCTATCCAAGCATGGGAAATGTGTTATGATGTTTCTTATCATATTTATAATGATTTTTAGGTCACTACTAAGACATTTCATGATGTTTTATGGTCCTTGGGAAACAAGAAGGTGAAGACTAGTCAAGAATACATAGGTAAGTCTTAATGGATAGAGATTTTAAATAATATTTAAGCAATGAGAGTAATTTTACAGGAGGTTTTCAAGATGCTTCATGACAAGTTTTAGGTCATAATGAAGATATTTTCTTAAGATATGATGTTTTTGGTAAAACTGATTTCTAATAGAGGAAAAATATAGCTTGAAGGGTAAATTATTTTGCTCACCCACTCACACAAATTATGGATAGGAGCCTAAGGATTTGGAGAATGTTTTTCATGGATTATATAAGTTTTGGAAAAAATAATGATTTTTTTATACATCCCATCTTTATGTACAATTGTTAAGAAGTCAAGCTAGTTTGAAACCCTAGTTAAACCCTCCATCTAGAGTGAGTAGGTAGATATGCATTTTATGCTCTCTAAATTTTATTAAAAAGAAAAATTAATGCATTAATGTTGTAAAGGATTCATCATATATCATTTTGGTGGTGGTTTGGTGTTCCAATTGTTTCAGGAAGTGAGAGAAAAACCTTAGTTTTGTGGATATTTATAGTTTCAGGGATGATATGGAAGCTTCAAGATGAAAAGTAAACTATTATAGAATCCTTGGGATATTTTTTAGACATACATGAAAATTTATGAGCAGGCACAATGGATAAAACGGAAGATACATCTCCTCAAAGTAGCACTACTAATTTTGGCCTAAAAAGGTTAAAAGCTAGCCCTGAGGTTTGAGATAAGTTTGATTGTTTTGCATCTTGGAACAATATTTTTGGTCATGAAATTTTTTAAAAACCTTATATGATTTTTTATAGTATTTTTTTATCATATTAATTAGTTTCGTGTTGAAACCCTAGTGGCCTAATAAGCCCTAGTTGACTTCTCAAGAAGGCTTGAAGTAACAACTGTGTTAGATAAGATTTGTCCAAATGAGCTATACATGTTGGTGTTTTATGATTTTTTCCAAGTATATCTTAATGTGTTCTATGATTTTTTTGAGCTTGGAAGTGACTTTGAATATGTTTGGAGCTTGATTCCTCAAGACTGGTTCTTGGGTCTATAGAGCTGAATGAACAATTCTAAAGATTGGTTTATTTAGATGCCTTAAGTCTTAAAGTGAACATTATAATAAGTTGTTCCAGATAGTATACATCATAATATTTTCATTAATATATATTTTTTCCTTGGTGATATGTTTTATTATGTGAACCACTCATTTTTGAATACCTTATTTTGTGCCCTTAAAGCCAACTTGAGAAATGTTACAAAATAGGTCATTTTGGGATCTTTTTCCATTTTATGAAGAGTATAATGAGTTTCATAAGTTATGTGACATAAATAAATTATTTTGGATGTTTCTCTTGTGTTATGATGATGAATTTTTGTGGGAAAAGTCATTCGGTCTTGTGAAGTGATTTTCGTGTGCTTAAATCTTTGTTAGTGTTGGTTACTTCTTAGATTTCATGATGATGGTGGATGATGCATATGTTACTTAGCATATGAAAGGTGTGTAGAGGTTTTTTTTTTTTGTGTGATTATTTTAGAGCCATTAAAGATTTGGTTTACTCCCTTAAAGATCATATTGCCTTTTCTAGGATATGAAGAGCTTATTTTGGCCTTGTTTGAGTGTCTTGGTGGTTGATGGAGATGTCTTGACCCTTACTAAACTACTTGGATCTATTGGTGTGTCTCATATGAGTTAATAATGTGTTTTAGGTTTTGTATGACAAAAATTAATGGTATTATCTAACTTGATGTCACTTAAGGTGTATGTCAAGTATAAAAGTGCATTGTGTATGCTCATTTTGAGTTAGTTGAGTCAATGGGGATGTGAGCAAGAAAAAGTAAGAATAATAGAAGTGTAGAGGGGTAATGGGAAGATAATAGAAGAAATATGAATAACTAAGTAATATTTAGTATCAGATATGCAAGGGAAATAGACCTATTTTTCCCATGAAGAAGAATAATTGAGCAAGTTGGGAGAGAGAAGTTTGAAGATGGTTTGGTGTGCTTGGAGCTGAATTTGGATCACTATCAATTGTGGGAGAAACATATCATAAGTGATCATCCATTTCCAAGTTGTTGAGTTGGTTCTTGATCACCCTGGGGTTTGTAGCCTCTTTGTAGTGTCGGTGCCCTACTAAACTAGTGGTTGGTGATCCTTACGGGGTTAGTGCCTCACTAAAAAAATATTACATGATTTGTAATATTATTACAATTCCTTTGTTATGAGTAATATTAGTAGAGGTTTAAGTGATTTTTCTTACCCTTGAGGATTTCCCACATATATATGGTTTCCTATGTTCTCTCTCTTATTACATACACTTGTGAATTTTTAATGCACATCTAATAAGTTCACATGATTTATGGATGTTGAATAATTAAATTGAATGATGAATATAAGAAATGATAAATAAAGTTGAAATTTTTGTAAGACTGATTCAACCCCCACCTCTCATTCACCGTGATTATAATAATTAGTATCAAAGATAGGTATTTGTGAATAAATTTCGACAAATTGGAGGAGATTCTTAAAGTACATGCAATGGGTAAGTCATATGAATTAGTTCTAAGAAAGAAGTTGGAGATTGTTGACTCCTTAATCTATGGATTACAATAAAAAATGAGTTGTATGGAAGTTGAGCATGATGAAGTAATCAAAGGAATGGAATCCTAAGTCAAGGATGTGACAGTAGCCATATAAAAAAAGAAGAAGATTGTAACAAGTATGAAGATGAGTTAAAGTCCTTGAAATTAGATTTAGAGTAGGCATATAATAGATTGTATACATATGAAAGGTTGGAGAAGAGTTGTGTTGATAGCAACGAAGGTCCAAGTATTTATGAAGGAATAAAATAGATCAAGAAGAAATATTTCAAGATGTTTTACCTTATTATACAACCATGTGTGATGAGGTGTAATGATTTTAATGGTTATTAATTTTGTAATGAATTTGGTCATAGGGATAGAGAAAAAAAAAAAAGGTTCTCAAGGAATGAATATTCATGGAGTTATAAAAGTTATTTAAAATTATATTATTATGAATGCAATGAGTATGGTCACAAGTTCATGGATTGTAGTTGGAGTCTAAACTCATTTCAATGAAGAGGCAAGAAGAACATTGTATGCTGTAACTATAATCAACAAGGCCATGTAGAGAGAGTTTGTAGATTCAAGAAGTCTAATAAGAGTAAGGACGTTCAAGAGAATAATTTTATCAAGAGGACAATCAAGTATGTTGAGAAAGAAAATGAAGTCAAGGAATCTGACTCTAAGTTTGATAAGCAAAGTATGAATTTTGAAGAGAAAAAGTATGATAAGAAGGAAGTATATGCAGAATGTATAAAGGAGAAATAATCGAGACAATCAAATGAAATTCCATTTTAAATAAAATGTCAAAAGGTGTTGATAAGGATAAAAAGGAAGAAATAATGTTTTACAATCTCAATACAAGTCATGGAGGACTATTAGCCCTAACTAAGGAAGAGAAATTAAATGAGGAGTATCATGAGTGTATGATAGGTCACCAATTAGAAGAAGAAGGGTTTGGAGATGAACTTATCATGCCTAAAATGTCATCCAAAAAGAGTGAAAGGGTCTCAAAGGAAAAGACAGAGGGGGATAAATTATTTAGGATTATTTGATGATTATATACTATTTTAGTGTATGGTATGTCTTCTCTAGGCTTATAGAATATATTCATCGAGATAGAGGAAACACAGTTGTGAGATCCTACAAGTTGTTTTAGTCCTATTAAAGGTATGTGTAGTCTTCCTATTTCACGCTCATCATGTTTTTTTTTGAAAATGGGATGGTCTTAGTCAAAATGTCTTCAAGTGTGAAGTTTCATATTGACTTAAGTTAGAAGGATTGATCTATGATTTGGTTACTAGTAAAAAAATTATGAAGTATAGTATGTGTTATGCTTTAAAATTTGTCAAATATCTATGTTGGTATTGGTTGTGATTTTCATCATTCATGGATTAATATGAATAACATAGGTTGAGTCATTTCCGATATGAGTATGAAGGAATAATCATGGTTCTATATGCATTTAGAAGGAAAGTTTTCATCTTATGTCTTGGTATTTTCTATTTAATCTCTTCTTAGTATGTGTATCAAGCCTTGTTTAGAAGGACTCTAGGGTTTACACCTTCGGGAGTGATGTATTGTCATAATGACATAAAATAGGAAGGTTGTGACAGTCTTAGTAGTATATGCATCGGTGGTAAGGGTTTCATTTGGTGTAAATGGTAAAAACATTGTGTTATGTGTCTCAAAAGTCTATGTAGCATCAAAAGATGTAGTATTGAGTGAACAATTATCCTTCATCATGGTATGTCGGGATTATTATCTTACTATCATGTGTCTTGGATTCTAAGTTATACAATTGATCTACATACTAAATTTTTGAATTCATGAACACTTGGTCTATGTCGGTGGTGTTTGAAGTTGATACTTCATCAAGGAATTTTGCAGATTTTAAGGATGTCATATGCATAATCCAAGGGGGAGCTAGATACCATGGTAATCAAGAAGATTTGAAGGTTTCATAACAAATTGAATAGGATAAAAAAAATTCATCTATGTTGTGATTCTGGTAGTTTCGTGACAATGGATCCTAGAGTCATGGTATGCGTTGCTCCAAAAATGTGTTTAAAGGTTAAAAGATCTTATGGATAAATGAAGGATATCAAGGTTGTATGACTCATTGAAGGAAGATTTAAGGCTAAGTGAGGTGATTGTTTCATGAAAATGATTTGTGATTGTTGACCTAATTCCAAATAAGTATTTGTTCTTTGACAAATAAATCTAGGTAGCACTATTTGATTGGTAACAATGGAGCAAGGTATGAGATATGATTTTCTTGTGTTCTTGATTGAAGAATTTTGAGTTCAAAAATTCTAGAATTAAGTCTGAAGTATGACAGTTGGTATAGTACTACTATAACAATATTCAAGTATGTTTTAGCCTTGATTAGGTAGATTGTGATATTAATCAAAAGGAAATGAACTATGGTCTGGTTGTCAGTTTAAGAAGACATAAAAAATGCAGGTATATAGGTATACAAGTTGTCAAAGAAAAATTTGTATATTCTCGAGTCCGTTAGTGCATAATGAAGATAGGGTGATGAATAATGAAGCAAATTCAGGGTTATAAGAGTTACATAAGTCTGTGTGAATTTTTTAATATTGATGAAGAACTATAGAGCTTATGTAATATCATCGTGAACTAAGGTATATTAGTGTTGTAAGGCCAAGTATATGCTGCCTCAATCTATATATGGATATTTGTGATATTTTTACCGGTGCATAAAGTTGAGATGAAGCTAGAATGATCATTTCCTTTTATAAGAGAAGGAAAGAGTGTTATAAGACTAGTATGTATGGATTAATGCATCATGGTAGGATTCATGTGCTATGAAAGAGTACAATGGACTTTGGAAAGGAGTAATAATGAATTAAAGGTCTATGACAGCTTTTTGAAGTAGGGGAGTTGGTATTTGTATTATATTAGGTGCATAAGGTGTCAAGGTGACTAGTTAGATATATTTATTTGTGTTTGCAAGTACATTGACAAGGGGAGCATTGATAAGGGGATCAATTCCTTTGATCAAGTAAGCTTTAATAACATGCAAAGAAAGAAAACAATATTGACATATTATTTTAGGAAAAGGTATTGTTGTTGTTCCATCTCATGACATGAGTGCAAGGTATGCGGTATCATTTTTGCATAGACTATTAGATTGAGATCGTATGATCCCAAGGGAAACAATAAGAAATTGTTTCATGTTTTTTATGGGATTCCTTAGCTAGCATAAGTTGGGATGTTTTGGTCGGAAGGTTTTCTTTAGGGATCTCATTCCTAAAAGTTACTAATAACCAATGTATGGTAGAGATAAGTATTTTAATGGTTTCATCAGCGAGATAGGTCCAAGAAGAAGTCAAGAGTTATTTTTGTGATGATTCATGCACGAATCATTTTTGGCATGTGTGTGTGTGTGTGTCTCTACCCAAGGACTTACAATGATCTTATGAAGGTAAAAATAGGTTAAAAGAGAAAATGGTAGGTTTGTGTGCTAGTTTGATGTTTTTTGTTGATGTTTTTGTTAACCATTTAACCTACCTAGAGGAAGGCTATATGTCAAACTAATGTTTTTAAATAAATCCTTACACAGTGAATTTTTCTAAGGCCGAGAATCCAAAAAAATTCAATTTTATGACTTCGGAGTTTTTAAGCTCAGTTTTGGAATTTCATTTTGAAATTTTTCGAAGTCAAAACTACGAAAGTCTGAATTTTTAGACTTTCGGGTTTTCAAGTTTCGGGACTTTTGGCTGATTTTGTTTAAATCGCTCTCAGACTTCAAAGTCCAAATTTCAAAGTCTGAAAATTTGAATATTCAGGTTTTCGGAGTTCTTCGAGTCATTTTTAGGATTTTCACTTGAAGTTTCCCGAAGTTTGAATTTTTGGACTTTCTGGTTTTCGGGTTTCGTAATTTTTAGTTTTCAATTTGTCGTTTTGCTTCCCATTTTTCCGAAGTCTGAAATCCTAAATTTTTAGAATTTTGGGCTTTCGGGTTTTGGAACTTTGAAGATTCTGTGTGTAATTAATTCTCACCTACCTCCGTACGGATTGGATTTTTACCATTAATATCGGGATTTCTATTTAAACTCGATTTTTACTTTTCATTTTTACTTGAGACATTCACTTTGACATTTTGTGACATCTTTTTCAAGGTATGTTTTATGTTTAATTTTCTTTTTGTTTTAGGTCTTTTCCTCCATTTCCTCCTCTTTTTGGTTTTTCTTTTTTTTCCCTCTGTGCTTTTTGTGATGTCTTTTTCTTGGTTCACCATGTTTCTTTCAAAGTTTCTTCCAGGTTTTAAAATGTGTTCAAATGATCTTTTTAGGACCCTTGTACTTCCTTTCATTTCTCAATTTCAAACTTAGAAATTTAACATTGATTTTGCGAGCTTTCCTCCGAAATCATTCAAAAAGACTTATTCGAAAAAATCATTTCAAGAATTATTTCAGAAATCACAAGGCGGAAAATCATTTGTAGAACTCCTTTGGTGAAAACATTTGGATTTTTTCGTTTTAATCTGCTTTCTTTGAATTTCGAGATTTCCTATTTTCGGAATTTTGGAGATTTCTTGTTTTTCAGGATTTTAGAGAATTCTTTCTTTTGTGTTTTCGAGACCTCTAGCTTAGGCGAAATTTTTCGGAAAAGTTATTTTTAGACAAATTCATTTTGGATATTTCTTTCGGAGTTCTGATTTCAGAAATTTTAGTTCGGAAAACTCTTTTAGGGATTTTGATTCAGTGATTCCTTTTAGACTTTTTCGGTTCGAAATTTTAGAATTCTTTTGTTTTTAGGTTTTTGGGATTTCTACGACATTCAGATCTCGAATTACAGGTTTTGATGTCTTCCTCCACTTCAAAGGGAAAAGAGAATATGAAGTACACATTTCTTGGGGTTGCTCCCTAGTCATGCCCATCCTCTGACTTAGGAAATATAGGGGACACTAATCTAGGAAAATTGATCTTCTTGAGTTCTGGGAGAGATTAAAGGCCCCGAACAAGAATCCACGGATGCAGGTCATCTATGAAAGTGATCTTTCCCTTGCATCTAGTTTTCATGCATTTGTGCAATGCTCTAAGTTTGTCTTAGCTGCGCAAGAGCCACTACGACGAGGACTCCATGTCAATTAGAGATAGTGATGATAAGGTGGTGATCCATCTAGACCCAAATTTCTTCGAGGACTTGTTCAAAATTCCATACACTCAAGATTAGGCCATAAATTCACTTTGAAATAGCAAAGGAACACGAAATAAAAAAAAAGAAGAAGTATGCTCAAAGGTTATGACGAAATCTTATCTGGTTAAGAATTTCACCAAATTACCCAAGACTATACATCGATCAAATTTTATTCAAGAAGTCAACAATATTATTGTGCTATTAAGCAGAGTCTCAGGTATTCCTTCTATAAAGGAATTCTAGGAATGGATGTTCTTATACATAGAAACTATCAAGAAGAATGACAAGTTTATCCGATGGGGAGAGCATATTAGTAGCAACATTCGCTATCGTTGAGTAAAGTGTTAGAAATGAAGAATTTCTATATGACATATTTCCTGGTATATGCGAATTCTTTTATGGGATATTTTATAGGATTGAATACCAGGGGGGTTTACAACACCTCCCAAATATACTAGTTTTATCCTCAACTCACTATGGACGAAGGGAGTGAGCATTTCCGAAGAGTCAACGATTCTTTCTTCATTATTTTTATCTATCACTTTGAAAAAGAATTATATAATCGAAGGGTTTCCAATGAGGCTTTCCAAGAGGTGTGAGAATGGGGGATAATCTACTTTCAGTTTCCCACATTCACCTACATTCGGATTCTAGGTTTCATAGTCGTTGAAAGAAAGTTGCCAAGGTGCCCCACTGACAAATGGATTCTTTTGGAATTAGTTCGAAATTGTTGGATTATCATCAAATCCAAAATAAGTGTCACAAGTCGGGGAATGAATTTCCTATTTTGATTGGTAGGTATTCTTTCCCAAATATTCACGATGCAAAAATGGTTGAGGTAACCCTACTGACCTCTCATCATCGTGAACTAATTTTGATTATTGGGGTAAGTATTGGGAGACATGTCGGTCCAGTGCTCATGTACCCCAGTTAGAATGTATATGGATTAATTTTTGGGACAAATACATCGTGCGACAAAGGGATTATGAAATGTTAACCCTTAATGAAGTTCAAAAATTTGGATTGGCTGATGTGCCAAAGGACATGCAAGACAATGATGAGGTCTTGGATTCATCATACAAGAGTGATAATATTGCCAATCAACCACTTTGCCATGGGTTGATTGGTATGTGGAAGAATGTAGCAATACTAAGGAAAGGGCAAAACCCATTCTAAAAGGACTTTTAGTTAGTTGGCCACCTTTGGAATCTCACCAAAAGGGCAAAACCAACCCAAAAAGGAAAGAGGTCGACTCAAAGGGTTCCTACAGTTCCAAAGAAGATCTCATTTGTGGTTGGTGGCTCATCTCTCTCTAGGTCTGCTTTGCTCCCAAGATTACATCATCTATAGTGCCAGTAACAAAAGTAGTTGAAGTCAGTGACTCTCCTAGTGTCATTCAAGATCCATCACATCTTCCCCTTCCTCCATTATCACTTCTAGTATCAGTTCTTTCCACTTCCACCATCATTTCTTCTTTCCCATCCCCTTCTATGGCCCAGGTATTCTCATCACTTCCAGTTCTATCAGCTAGGGAAAATATTGGGTCACCCATTTCCTCTTCACTTCCTTTGACACTCCCATTTTCTTCAATTACAACCCCCAACATTGCTTTTTCAATTCCTATGGTTGTCCTTACATCCACACCTTCCATCATTGCTACCTCTGCTCAGATATCAGCTAGTATTTCTAGTGATCTTTCTCTAATTGATGCTTCAGGTATCGGATCTGCCACTCCATCTTCATCGGCTCTAGCCATACCAGAGTGGTTGTTTAGACAGAATCCCAAGAAAAAGAAAAAGGTTCCTCTAGGAGATGTTATAGATCTCAGTATATTGGATTCCATGCCCAAAAGACAGGCCAAGAGACCGAGAACCATATCAAGTCTGATGGTTAATCCATCTGGAGAGCATGTGATAGAAGTAGCTACCCCTGTTGAGGGGAAAACTAAAGAAACAATCACAACAACAAATTACCGATATCAAAGTTCTCATTGGGGAAGGCTACTCATGAAGGATCCAAGCAAGATGTACACACTGCTCTTGGGGCCCTTTTAGAGAAATATGACAAAGATAAGGCCACCAAGGATGAGATCAAGGCCAAGGTCGAGAAGATCACCACACTGCTACATAGAGTAACCCAGCCCACTCCATCCACTGACATCTCAACTACTATGGCTATGAAAATTTCATCTACAATTGATGATATTTCTTATCATGAGCTCAAGAAGCTAGGCCAAAAATGGAGATCAGTGAGTGGATGAATGGAAATAATCTTGAAGAAAGTCAATCCTTTGATCAAGGAAGTTGTTGAGATTTATAATGATTTGTAGGTTACAAAAAGTACCATTGCTAGGATGGACGAATCCTTCTCTCAAGATAATAATAGTTCAAATTTAACTTTGGTAAAATGGAGTAACATTAGAGAACAAGATTCTGATTTGCTTCCTCGGAAGAAGTGATTGATGATGCCTCTAAATTTTTCAAATACCAAAGGCTATGGAATTCCACTATCGGGTATTACAAGATCTGATTAAGAAATTGGAGGAGAAGTGAGTGGAGATTATAGATGCCCTGAATGATATACCAGAGGAGTTTGACAATTCCAACTGCAAGTTCTTCAATTAAAATATCGATGCTCTTCTTGAGGAAAAAATTAAGTAAAATTTTAGAGATTTGGTGAGATGGGATGATGACATCACAAAGAATTTAAATAGTGACTCCATTGACCAACTAGTCCTATGTCAGAATCTCATAGGGAGACTAAAGAAATTCACAAATAAACTTTGAAGGTTTCGGCTAGGATCAAAAAGTAAATCGAGACAACAGACGTAGTGAATCACTATGCATGTGGACCTGGAGATGAAGAAACTCAGGGTGTTATCAAGCATTTCTTTGAGTACAGACACTGAATGGTTGTATGGGAGGAAGGACAATAGAAACTTGTAGAGAAAGGAGATGCAGATGAATCGGACCAAATTTGAGCGGCCATTGAAGGGCGGGTTCAAACTCGAATCAGTCAAAGTTGCAAGGTTGACTTGGTCAACCTTTTACAACAAATTTACTATTTTCATGGGAGCATGTTCCCTTTTATTAATGACATTACTATTTTTAGTAAAATTTTAGTTAAAGGCCCAGTTGTAATGGCTTAGCCTAGAAATTATAAATAGTGGAATGCTTCCATTATTTGATATAGATATACTTTGAGATAGATTTTGGGTGAAGTTTCTCTTCAATCTTGGAAGAGTTTTATAGAGTTTTGTTGAAACCTTTTAATTATATTCAGATTTATTCCTTACACTTGAAGATCTGTTTTATTGTGTTGAATGGTTAGTCATTGTATGCTTTGTGAATTTGATTCCTTGGCATTATTGATTAATTTACCTTTATTTCAGATTATATGTTTCATATTGTGTAAAAGAAAGTGTGATTACGTTTTCCTCAGTTGTGAGAAACTATTTTCCTTTTGTTGGTTAAGAGTTGCATGAATATTATCACTTCAAAGTGGATGCTTGACATGTGTTTGTGATTATCCTCTTGATAAATTATCTGTGTATTGAATCAAAGATGATCTTTCTATTGTGTATGTTTCAAGCTTAACAAAGGAGTGTGTGCTCCTAGTCTGTGGTATTTTGTACTCTTTCCAAGTTGCAATAGGTGAAGGTGGCCAATGATGCGAGCATCCTATCCACATTAACCCTTCCTGAAGTTGAACATCCCTTTTCTTGGTGCATCACCACTTCTAGCATAGATTTTATTTCCTTGCATTCTCTTTCCCTAATCCCATGAAATGTTAGTATAGGTCTAGTTAGCCATCTTTCTTACATCATAAGTAGTGTTGTGTTTAGTTTAGGAAAAGGAAGCTGGCCTTCTCCAGAGGTTCACCTCAAGTGCAAGTCCCACAGCTTGAGAGGTGATCCCATGTGTCCCAATCACACCGAATGTCGTGATTCATTTTCAGGCCATTCGAGGGGTGCAGTGATTTGGTGACAACAATTTTTGGCATGCCCAGTGGGACAGAGTTGGTACCTCTCTTCTCATTCCATTGACACAAGGTACTTGGCGACTCCATCTCTCTGGATTTCAAATTTTAGTACATCAACTCATGTGAAGGATTCACACAAGAGCTTCTTCAAGGCAAGACAATTATTATCATATAGAGCTTTCTTTGTCTCCCCAAGGAAAAGGGGAAGAAACCTTTCAGTACCATCAGCAACTACTTTACCTCGTAGCATTCAACTCCTCCTGAAAGACATTTCCCCCAAGACCCAACCAAATTTTGAATGTCATATCAACCAATACTTGTCCTCCATTCAATGCCAGTAGTCCTTTGTTGTTAGCACAAAGAGATGCCATACCAGCAGCTACCTTGAAAAGTTTACCATTTTACACTAGGGAGACTAATGTTTCACCTCGAGAGCACATACTAGATGTGGCTAGCATCTACGTAGTACATAGTATCACGAGAGATAATGTGGTTTTTGAATCCTTACTACTTCATTCAAAGGTAGAGCACTTCAATGGTTCCAGAGTTTAGCTTTGCTAGATCCGTTACCACATGGAACAATTTAGGCACAAAGTTGTGTAAACAGATTCGAAGACAAAAGTGATAATATCTTTCTTGTAGAACAATTCCATACCATCAAGCAGTCTCCTTAAGAGTATATGAGCAATTTCAACCTCCATTTTGACAAGACCTGGAAATGAATCCTAGCACTTGTAAGGCCATCCCCAGAAAGCACATTTTTATATTACTTACGAGCATTAAATAGTGATGTCACCATCATGATTCAATCCATGGGGGAACTGTGATCCTCGGTGCTTACAAATTTTCTATGTGAGCTGAAAATTTCTTGATTCAAGCAAGGAAAATTACTCCTAGACCTCCCATTCCTATTTTTACAGAGCTTGCAGGCCAACAACCAATCATTGCCCTAATTCGGTAGCTTCTATTCCAATAGCTATGTATGCTTCCAATCCCTCAAATGATTTGGCTGAGGTAAAGTCACAATTGTATAATTTTGGGAATGAACTCGTAGTAATGAAGAGGAAGAAGTCCTAGTATGCTCACCCCTTTTAACTCCAATATTAGATGAACTGTCCTCCATTCTATGGAAACGATCGGTCGAAAATCTGCGCCTCAACCTAAGCTGCGAATATAAAACCTTTGAATTTTGGAACCCTTCTCTACCAGTTCTTCCCAAGGCTATAGTCCCGGTCTAGAACAACCTCATCCAAGACTATGAATGGTGTTACCCTTGTTCTCAGCCCCATAATCAGAATCTCTACCCAAATGGATTTTTGAGTCAAGCCCTCATGGTTCAAAGCATAACCACTCCACCTGAATCATCTGCTAGACCATCCACTTCAGAAAGTCAAGATCAAGCTCCTGATGAAACCACATTACTAAATTGGAAAGAAGAGGACTTTTGTGGTTTGAATACTAATTCCTCCACCATAGCATCTAACACATGTTCCAAGAAAAGGGAAATAGATTTAGAGTCTTCCAATACGATCGGAATCCACTTCTCGAGATCCCAACAAAGATATAAGATGATAACGGAATGAGAAAAAAACCATCGAAATATCCGTTGATCAGACTACAAAGAAAGATGGGACATCGAGTATCACGGTACCTAATAAGCATTATCCAAAGGAAGACCCCAACACCCCAAAAGGTATTAGAAAATTTGGAGGAATCCTGTTCAAAGATCATGAAACAAATAAAGAAGACCAATTTGAGCATCACAATGTGGGATGCACTTTCGATTCCTTCTCAAAGGAACTTGCTACGAGAGGCTTTGAAAAACTTTGGCACTACTAGCAGTGTCAGGCCAAGAAGTAGCAGTAGTAACCAACTTATGCCAACCCGAGACAAAAATACATGCTAAGACCAACAAGCCTCCACCATTTTATATCTCATTGATTATTGGTGACCATTTGGTGCACAATTGTATGATCGATTTTAGAGCTAGTAGTTTCATGATGCCTAAGCAGATCGCAGATGTACTACAAATTCCATATGCTCCAATTTTGAGAGGGGTTATTTAGCTAGATGTTACTGTAGTCAAAATGTGGGGGTCATTAAGGGGCTTCAACTCACTATCCACGTATGTCCTAGTTTGACTTTCACATAGGATATATCCGTCATTGATCTCCCTCCCCTCTTCACCATCTTCTTATCACAAGATTTCACCACAAAAATGGGAGGATATTTGTCATCAGACTGGTTGCATATGATCTTGAGAACTTGTTATGGGACAAAGGTAACTATAAGAGCAGAACCAATTTCTCCTACCCACGTGGAACCATACATGTCCAAACCCATAGAGGGTAACTACGTCGTTTGTGACCCAGAAGAAGAGGTTGCGGATCATGAATCAGCCTACTCTAATTGAGGAGGTGCACGATGCGATTGCTTGATGAGGTAAGTATAGACCATCAATATGACCCGTATGCTGATTTATTGGCTAAAAATAATTTGGTCTGTTGTTTTTGGATGAGATTGGATGGGAACTTATTATATACATGAAGAAGGTACAATTGTGCCTCAGTTGGTTAAGGCACCCAGTGATTCTGAAGGACTGTGGTAGCTATTCTTTGATGGTTCAAGGAGTAAAAATGGATCTGGTGTAGGAGTCATGTTAATTTCTCCAGGAGGGGATAAATATTTCTCATCTTTTTGATTGCAGTTCAGTTTTACTAATAATGTTGCCGAGTATGAGGCTCTTATACAAGGGTTGCAGCTGGCCCAACAAAGAGGAATCAAATCCTTGATCATTTTTGGCAATAGTGAATTGGTGGTTCATCAAGTAACAACCCATAGTGCATCGAAGAATGATCTCTTAAGATCATATAAGAATCGATTTTGGGACCTAATAGAGGAGTTCGAAGCTTTTGGAATTTGTGCGGTTCCTAGAAATCAAAATCAAGATGCTGACAGGCTTGCTACTATCGGATCTCAATATGATATACCTATGGACATCATGAAGGAAGGGCAACAAACAGTCAAAATGGTTGTTCGTCCCACAGTACCAGATAATGTAAGCAGTTGGTAGGTTTTTGATAGTGATGAGTAGATTGTTCTTTTTCTACAACAAGAAGCAGAGTTCACCGCCAAACACCAAGGTAAATTGCAGGAATCCTATGGTGACCAAGTCATTCAGTTGAAAGGAAAAAAATTTCCAAAAGGCTTGGTCATGCTTGAATCTATCTTCAATTCGGATGACCAGGCCAAACAACAAAGCACAAATATGGTGGTCAAAGAAGAAGATTTTGAGTGGCCAATGCAGAAATTTTTAAAGATTGGTAAGGTATGCACTGCTCAGGAAAAGGAAGCTTTCATTGAATTGTGTTGAGAATATCATGATATTTTTGCATGGAGCTACAAAGACCTGCATGGTTTTGACCCAGGCCTAGCTCAACACACGATTGAACTGGATCCGAACTCTAAGCTAGTTTGTCAAAAACAAAGGCCAATCAATCCCAAGGTTGAGCCACTAATGAGGAAAGAGCTAACCAAGCTTATCGAATCCTGCATAATTTTTCCCATCAAGCATTCATCGTGGGTAGCTAATCTAGTGCCCATAAGGAAAAAGAATGGAGAGATCTGGCTTTGTATAGATTTCAGGGATTTGAACCATGCCTCATTAAAGGATCATTACCCTCTTCCGTCAATGGAATAGATCCTCTAGACAGTGGTAGGAGCTCAAATGTTTTCTCTACTAGATGGCTATTTAGGGTACAATCAGATTCTAGTCCAAGAATCTGATCAATTCAAAATGGATTTCACTACTAAGTGGGGCATGTATGCATACAACAAAATGCCATTTGGATTGTCCAATGTAGGGGCTACTTTTCAAAGAGCCATGGACATGGCATTTAAAGGACTCATCAATGATATGATCTTGGTTTACCTCGATGATATAACTATCTATTCCAAACATGTCAAAGATCATATTGCACATCTAAGGAAAGTTTTTCAAGGTGTAGAGAGTTTGGGGTCTCACTAAACCCTAAAATGCATTTTTGCAGTTCAAGAAGGAAATTTATTGGGGCATATTGTTTCAGCTGAAGGAATCTCAATTGACCCAGCCAGGATTCAATCAATTTTGTCTCTATCCCTCCCAAGTCATAAGAAAGGTCTCCAGAGTTTCTTGGGAACTATAAACTTTGTTCGAGATTCATTCCCCAATTTGTAATGTTAGCCAAGCCACTGATGGCCATGCTTAAAAAGAACATTCCTTTCTCATGGAAAAAATAAGGGAGAGAAATCTTCGAGGCTATCAAAACTGCTATTTCCCAAGCTCCTACACTGGTAAACCCCGGTTTGATAAGGATTTTATTCTCTATGCTTTCACAGGTCATGAGAGTATTTTAGGTATCCTCACTCAGCAGAATGATGATCTGATGGAGCAACCAATTGCCTTCTTTAGTCAATCTCTCAAGGAATATGAGCTCAAGTATTATTTCATCAAAAATAGGTCTTTACGGTCATTTGAGCTCTGAAAAAATTTAGGCACATGTTGTCCAACAACAAAGTACACTTGATGGTTTCTCATCTTGGCATTAAAGAGTTTTTGTTGAATAAGGAAATGAATGAGAAACGTGTTGGGTGGATCACAAAAGTAATGGAGTATGATGTACACATCAAGGTCACTAAGATTGTTAGGGGCAAAGGGTTATGTCAGTAGCTGGCCATGGACATGGAGACCAAAGATACGAAAAATTCATGCTTTTGCATGATGATGAAGGAAATGATCAGATTGATTGGTCAACTAGGATGAAGAATTTTCTTCTCTCGGGTATATATCCTCCAAATATGAATAAATTCCAGAGATGAAATTTCCACTTGCAGTCTATCCCATATGTCATGATAGATAATGTTCTCTTCTGAAAGGATCTAAATGGTGTTCTTCTATGCTGCGTCAAGCCAAAAGAGGTAAAAAAGGTATTAGAGGAGTTCCATAATGGGCTATCAGGAGGACATTACTCGGCATGAATGACTACTACCAAGATCATGCAAGCCGGTTACTACTGGCCAGACTTGTTCAAAGATGCCCATTTTTGGGTAAGGAAATGTAAGGAGTGTGCTCTTTTTGTAGGCAAACAAAAGCTGATAGCTCTCCCGTTGCATCCCATTCAGGTGGATCAACCCTTTGTTCAATGGGGGTTGGATTTTATTGGTATGATCAATCCTCCATCTAGTGAAGGACATAAATGGGTCCTTACTACAACAGATTATTTCACCCACTGGACAGAAGTGGTGGCCTTGAAGGAGAGCAATGAAAAATTTGTCCTTGAATTCTTGGAGAGTATCATGACAAGGTTTGGTGTTCCATTTACTGTTATCTCTGACAATGCAATGGCATTCCTCAGGATGAAAATAAGTGAATGGGTTGTCAAGAACGGATCTATCTCAAGACTTCATCTAACTACTATCCATAGGGAAATGGGTTGGCTGAATCCAGCAATAAGAACCTAATAAGGATCATCAAGCACACGATGGAGGCCAACAAAATGACCTGGCATATGCAACTTAAGGTTGCTCTGTGGGAAGATCAAATAACACCTAAAAAGGCCATTGGGGTTTCACCTTTCATGCTTGTATATGGAAGGGAAGCAAAGTTTCCACTTTCCTTGGAAATTCCTTCCCTAGATTTGGCTTATTAGCTTGAAGTTATGGAGGATGAGGCCTTAATAGTGAGTTTTTAGAACTCATGGAACTAGAGGAGATTCAAACACTTGCCATGAATATATTGATAGAGCATCAGGCTCAGGTTAAGAAATCCTTTGATAGGAAATCCTCTGATAGGTTTTTCGGGAAGGGGATTTGGTTCTAAAATGGGATGAAGATCGTGCCAAACTAGGAAAGCACGCCAAGTTCGATGCTCTCTGGAGTGGGCCCTATGTTATTACAAGCTGCAAAGAGGAAAATTCATTTTGCCTATCCAGACTCAATGGAGAAGAATTTCCCATTCATGTGAATGGGATACACCTCAAAGCTTGCTTTTGAGGAGGTTCCACCTTGTACAGTTTTCTATTTTTTCCTCCAAGTGCTCTGCACATTGTTTTGTTGTCTTTTCTTTTTCCTTGTGTTTTTTGTTTTGGTTTTTAGACTCCTTTGCCCATGTTTTCTTAAGGCTACTAGTCTAGAAGCTTAGCAGAAAGCTTTCCCTGGAGATCACCAAAAATGTTAACCATTTAACCTACCCGAAGAAGGCTATATGTCAGACTAATGTTTTTAAAGAAATCCTCGCACAATGAATTTTGTTAAGGCCGAGAATCTGAAAATTTTCAATTTTCAGACTTTGAAATTTTATCTTTCGATTTTTAAGATCGGTTTCAAAATTTCATTTTGAAATTTTACAAGTCAAAACTCAAAAGTCCAAATTTTCAGACTTTCGAGTTTTGTGTTTGAACTTTTGGCTCATTTTGTTTAAATCCCTCTCGAACTTCCGAAGTTTGAATTTTGAAAGTCCAAATATTCAGATTTTCAGTTTCGGGTTTGCAGAGTTCTCTGAGTCATTTTTAGGATTTTCACTTGAAGTTTCCCAAAGTCTGAATTTCCGAAAGTTTGAATTTTCAGACTTTTGGGTTTTCGGTTTCAGACTTTTTAGTTGCCAATTCATCTTTTTGCTTCCCATTTTTCCAAAGTTTGAAATCCTGAATTTTGAAATTTCAGCTTTGAGTTTCGAACTTGAGAGATTCTACATGCATAATAAATTCTCAAATACCTCCGCATGGATCAAATTTTTACCATTAATATAAGGAATTCTATATAAACTCAGATTTTTACTTTTCATTTTTACCACACAAATTCACTCGACATTTTATGACATCTTTTTCAAGGTATGTTTTTTGTTTAATTTTCTTTTGGTTTTAGGTATTTTCCTCCATTTCCTCCTCATTTGGGTTTTACTTTTGTTTTCCCTCTACGTTTTTATGATGTCA
This sequence comes from Taxus wallichiana var. yunnanensis, assembly GCA_018340775.1. Taxonomy (NCBI): domain Eukaryota; kingdom Viridiplantae; phylum Streptophyta; class Pinopsida; order Cupressales; family Taxaceae; genus Taxus; species Taxus wallichiana. The sequence continues at coordinate 367,056,710 of CM031244.1, read as the reverse complement.
TTCTTTTGGTTCACCATGTTTCTTTCGAGTTTCTTCCAGGTTTTAAATTTTTTTAAAGGATCTTTTTAGGCCCCTTGTACTTCCTTTCGTTTCTTGATTTCCAAATTAGCAATTTAACATTTAGTTTACAGTTTCCTCTAGAAATCATTCGGAAAGACATATTTAAAAAATTAATTTTGGAGAATTCTTTCAGAAATAACAAGGTGGGAAAATCATTTGGAGAACTCCTTCGATGAAAATCTTCGGAGTTTTTCATTTTTGGAATTACTACTTTTAGAATTTCGTAGATTTACTATTTTCAAATTTCAAAGATTTCTTGCTTTTGGGATTTCGAAGAATTGTTGCTTACATGTTTTCAGGACCTCTAGCTTTGGGAAATTTTTTTAGAAAATTTATTTTCAGACAAATTCATTTTAGAGATTTATTTCGAGTTCGCTTTGAATTTTCAGTTCGAAAAATCTTTGAGGATTTCGATTCATAATTCCTTTGGACTTTTTCAGTTTGGAATTTTAGACTTCTTTTGTTTTTCATGTTTTCAGGATTTTTACGACATTCAGCACCCAAAACACAAGTTTTTATGTCTACCTCCACTTCAAAGGAAAAGAGAAGATGAAGTACACATTTCTTGGGGTTGCTCCCCAATCCTACCTATCCTCGACTTAGGAAATATTAGGGACACTGATCTAGGACAAATTGATCTTCTCAAGTTCTGGGAGATATTAAAGGCCCCGAATAAGAAGCCATGTATACAGGCCATCTATGACAATGGTTTTTCCCTTGCCATTGGCTTTTCCTGCATCTGTGCAATGCCCAAAGTTTGTCTTAGCTGCAACAGCCCACTATGATGAGGACTCCATGTCAATTAGAGATAGTGATGATAAGGTGGTGATCCATTTGGACCTAGATTTCTTCGAGGACTTGTTCAAACTTCTAGACGTTCAAGATTACGCCACAATTTCACTGGAAATAGTAGTGGAACACTTGGGATAAAAAATAATAAGTATGCTCAAAGGTTATGATGAAATCCTATTTGGTTAAGAATTTCACCAAATTACCCAAGACTATACATCGATCGATTTTATTCAGGAATTCAATGATCTTATTGTGCTATTAAGTAGAGTCTCAGGTATTCCTTCTGCAAAGGAATTCTAGGAATGGATGTTCTTGTATAGAGCAATTATTAAGAAGAATGATGAGTTTATCCGGTGGGAGAGCATATTAGTAGCAACATTCACTATATGTTGGGAAAAGTGTCAGAAACAAATACCTTCTATATGACATCTTTCTTGGTATATGCGGCTGCTACTATGGGAGATTTTATGGGATTGAATACCATGGGGGTTCGCAGCACCTCCCAAATATATGAGTTTTATCCTCAAATCACTCTGGACGAAGGGAGCAAGCATTTTCGAAGAGTTGACGATGCTTTTTCTTATGTTGTTCTCTATCATTTTGATAAAGAACTATATAATCGAGAGGGTTTCGATGAAGCTTTGCAAGAGGTGCCAAAATGGGGAGAAATATACATTCGATTTCCTACATTCAGATTCTAGGTTTCATAGGTGCCCCAAGCAAGTTTCGAGGTGCCCCACTGACAAATGGATTCTTTTGGAATTAGTTCAATAATTGTTGGATTATCATCGAATCCAAAATAAGCATCACAAGGTAGGAATGCATTTCCCTATTTTGATTGGCAGGTATTCTTGCCCAAATATTCACAAGGAAAAAAATGTGGATGTAGAAATGGCTGAGGTAACCCTGCGGACCTTTCATCCGCGAACTAATTTTGACTATTGGGGTAAGTTTGGGGAGACAGGTCGGTCTAGTGCTCACGTACCCCAATTAGAAGATATATGGATTCATTGTCAAGATGAATACATTGTGCAAAAAAGGGATTATGAAAGGTTAACCCTTGATGAAGTTCAAAAATTTGGATTGGCTGATGTGCCAAAGGACATGCAGACAATGATGAGGTCCTAGATTCATCATACAAGAGTGATAATATTGCCAATCAACCACTGCCATGGGTTGATTGGTATGTGGAAGAATTCAGTAATACTAAGGAAAGGGTTTGACCCATTCCAAAAAGGACTTTCAGTTGGTTGGCCACCTTGGGAATCTCACCAAAAGGGGAAAACCAACCTACAAATACAGGGTCTACACCAGCAATAAACCAACCAACACCCACAAAAGGAAAGAGATCGACTCAAAGGGTTCCTTTGATTCCAAAGAAGATATCATTTGTTGTTGGTGGCTCATCTCTTTCTAGTCTTTGCTCCCAAAGATTACATCATCTAAAGTGCCAAGAATGAGAAATAGTTAAAGTCACCGACTCTCCTAGTGTCATTCAGGATCCATCATATCTTCCCCTTCCTCCATTATCTCTTCCAAGATCATTTCTTTCCAATTCCACTATCATTTCTTCATTTCCATCCCCTTCAATGGCCCATGTATTCTTGACACTTCCAGTTCTATCAGCTACGGAAAATATTGGGTCACCCATTTCCTCTTCACTTCCTTTGACACTCCCATTTTCTTCAATTACAATCCCCAACATTGCTTTGTCAATTCCTATGGCTGTCCTTACATCCACACCTTCCATCATTGCTACCTCTACTCAAATATCAGCTAGTATTTCTAGTGATCTTTCTCTAATTGATGCTTCAGGTATCGAATCTGCCACTCCATCTTCATCGGCTCTAGCCATACCAGAGTGGTCTGTTTAGATATACTCCCAATAAAAAGAAAAAGGTTCCTCTGGGAGATGTTATAGATCTTAGTATATTGGATTCCATGCCCAAAAGATAGGCTAAGAGACTGAGAACCATATCAAGTCTAATGGTTAATCCATTTGGAGAGCGTGTGATAGAAGTAGATACCCCGTTGAGGGGAAAACTAAAGAAACAATCACAGCAGTTACCGGATATCAAATTTCTCATTGGGGAAGGCTACTCATGAAGGATCCAAGCAAGATGTACACACTACTCTTGGGGCCCTTTTGGAGAAATATGACAAAGACAAGGCCACCAAGGATGAACTCAAGGCCAAGGTCGAGCAGATCATGCAGTAGTGCTGCGTAGAGTAACCTAGCCCACTCCATCCACTGACATATCAACTACTATGGCTATGACAATTTCATCTACAATTGATGATATTTCTTATCATGAGCTCAAGAAGCTAGGCCAGAAAGGGAGATCAGTGAGTGGATGGATGGAAAGAATCTTGTAGGAAGCCAATCCTTTGATCAAGGAAGTCGTTGAGATTTATAATGATTTACAGGTTACAAAAAGTACCATTGCTAGAATGGATGAATCCTTCTCTGAGGATAATAATAATTTAAATTTAACTTTGGAAACATGGAGTAACATTAGAGAAGAGGATTTTGATTTTATTCTTCAGGAAGAAGTGATTGATGATGCCTCTAAATTGTTCGAATACCAAAAGGCTATGGAATTCCGGTGTTAGGTATTACAAGATATGATTAAGAAATTAGAGGAGAAGCGAGTGGAGATTACAGATGCCCTAAATGATATTTCAGATGATTTTTACAATGCCAACTACAATTTATTCAATTAAAATATCGATGCTCTTCCTAAGGACCAGATTAAGGAAAATTTAATAGATTTGGTGAAATGGGACGATGACATCTTAAATATTTTCAATAGTGACTCCGGTGACCGATTGGTCTTATGTCAGAATCTCATAGGGAGACTAAAGAAAGTCACAAATAAACTTTGAAGGTTTCCAGCCAGGATCACGAAAGAAATCAAGACAACAAACGTAGTGAATCACTATGCATGTGGACCTGGAGATGAAGAAACTCAGGGTATTATCAAGCGCTTCTTCAAGTACAGACACCGAATGACTATATGGGAGGAAGGACAACATAAACTTGTAGAGAAAGGAGATGTAAATGAATCATGACAAAGCTGAGTGGCCATGAAAGGGCAGGTTCAAGCTCTGGAATCACTCAAAGTTGCAGGGTGTACTTGGTCAACTTTTTGTAACAAATTTTCTATTTTCATGGGAGCATGTTCCCTTTTATTAATGACATTATAGTTTTTAGTTAAATGTTAGTTAAAGGCACACTTATAATGGCTCAACTTGGGAACTTATAAATAGTGGAATGCTTCCATTGTTTGATATAGATATACCTTGAGAGATATTTTGGGTGAAGTTGCTCTTCAAGCTTGGAAGAGTTTTCAGAGTTTTGTTGAAACCTTTTAATTATATTCAGAGTTATTCCTTGCACTTGAAGATCTGTTTTATTTTGTTGAATGGTTAGTCATTGTATGCTTTGTGAATATGATTCCTTGGCATTATTGATTAATTTACCTTTATTTCATATTATTTGTTTCATATTGTGAAAAGAATAGTGTGATTACCTTTTGTCAGTTGTGAGAAACTATTTTCCTTTTGTTGGTTAAGAGTTGCATTATTATTATCACTTAAGTGGATGCTTGACATGTGTTTATGATTATCCTCTTGATAAATTATCTGTGTATTGAATCAAAGCTGATCTTTCTATTGTGTATGTTTCAAGTTTAACAAAGGAACATGTGCTTCTAGTCTGTGGTATTTTGTACCCTTTCCAAGTTGTAATAGGTGAAGGTGGCCAATGATGCAAGCATCCTATCCACATTAACCCTTCCTAAAGTTGATCATTCCTTTTATTGGTGCATCACCACTTCTAGCATAGATTTTACTTCCTTGAATTCTCTTTCCCTAATCCCATGAAATGTTAGTATAGGTCTACTTAGTCATATTTATTACATCAAAAGGAGTGTTGTATTTAGTTTAGGAAAGGAAGCTGACCTTTTCTGTAGGTTCACCTCGAGCGCAAGTCCCACAGCTTGAGAAGTGATCCCATGTGTCCCAATCACACCGAATGTCATGATTCATTTTCAGGCCATTTAGGGGGTGCAGTGATTTGGTGACAACACCCCAAGCATGGAGTATGATATGATGACATGAGATATGGAGCAAAGAAGTCCTATCCAAGCATGTTAAATGTATTATGATGTTTATTAACATATGTATGATGATTTTCAAGTCATTGCTTAGAGGTTTCATGATGATTCATGGTCTTTGAGAATAAATAAGGTGGAGACTAGTCAACAACACATAGGTGATTCTTAGTGGTTGGAGACAATTAGAGGAGGTTTTGGTATTTGAACCAGCTTCGGTTTTGAAGAACTTGTTTTGTGCCCTTGAATTCACCTTTAGAATAATTATAAAATAATTCGATTTGGAGTCTTGTGCCATGTTATGAAGAGTATAATGAGTTTTATGATTTAGGTGACATCAATACCTTCTTGTTGATGTGTTAATTTTGTCATGATGATGAGTTTTGGTGTGTCAAATCATTTGGTCTTGTGAAGTGATTTTCAAGTGCTTAAGTATTTGTTGGTGTGGTTACTTATTAGAATGTTTCTTGATGATGGTGGCTAATGCATATGTTCCCGAGCATGTGGAAGGTGTGTATAGGTTTTCCTTGGGTTTTGTTAATCTTTTAGATCTATGAAAAAGTTGGTTTATTCCCTTGAAGATAAAATTAGATTGGCTAAGAGATGAGGAATTTACTTTGGCCTTGTTTGAGAGTCTTGGTGGTTGATGGATATCTAATGACCCTTTTAGACATACTTGGGTCTCTTACTGTGTTTTATATGAGGTTATTACTATGTTTTATGTCTGGAATGACCAACCTTAATGGTCTAATCTAATCTGTGGTCACTTAAGGTGCATGTCAAGTACAAAAGTGCATTATGTGTGCTCATTTTGGGTTAGTTGAGTCAATGGAGATGTGAATTTTTGAACCCTTGTCATTGGTGTTTTCATTAATGTCATGTGACATTGATGGATAAGTAGAGATTGATGTAGTGAGACTCATTCATAGGTATGGAGGCATGAAGGATGGTTTGATTAGTTTTAGGGTGCCAAAAGCTCAAACTATAAAGTGGTTGATCACTAAAGGAAGGGTAAATGTTGGTTTTTCTAATTTTATATGATCTATAAATCAGTAATGATGTTGTAAGCATGGGAAAGAGCTCTTATAGGGTGTACTATGTCATTTGGTGGAAGTTGCGGTTGAAACTAGCCTGTTTAGGCTTGTTTTCTGGAGCTTGATTAGGTGTGAGAAGTTGGTAAAGGTCATTGAAATGTCATGTGAGCATGGTGGAAGCCTAAGAATAGTATTAGCATGTGTGATAAAAAAACAAGGCTCATTTTAGCTCTGGTGTCAAAATTCAAAAGTGCATAGAAATTGGCTTTGAGAAGTGACTGTGTAGGCCAAGGAAAATGAGATGGGATAGAAGAGTACATGAATAATTATGGAAAATGGGATTATGGATCATGTAGATGGGTGATTTTTGGTGCTCCAGGAAAATATTCATCAAGCTATGATAAGGTATGTGAAATTTATGCTAGTATTTCTAAAACAGGATTGTTGAAAATTACATAATAAGGTGTCAGGCTTCATAACACTCCAAATAAAATATAGTGCATCCTTAGGATAAATAATTCAATTATTTTTTGTATATTATTCCATGGTTGAGGTATTTCAAAAATTCTCAAGTGAATTGGGCATTTTTAAAGAAAGTTATGAGCATTCTTCTGTTAGTGTTTTCTCTCTCTCTAAGGCTTCTTCTTAGGTTGAGCTGCCAAATTTGAATTTTCCAAATGTAAATCACTGGTGCAAGCTAGGTACATCTCTCAGAAGAATAATAAACCTCATATAATTCAAAATTATGATCCCATTGCTTTCAAGGTGAACTATGCTATATAGGCATGCTTGTGTTGTGAAGGGCTAAGTCTCAGGGCATCATGTTCTTAAGCCTGCAAGCTTAAAATCCTTTAGAAAAATGTTGTGAAATGACATTTTCAAGGTTCATGAAGTCAATTTATATTTTATGGGATCAAAATGGTATGTTGAGAGTCTCTAAGTGCATTTTTGAAGAGTGAATTTGTTAATGCAAAATCATACCACCCCCAATGAGTCGTTAGATCTGATTTTCTAAGGCGATTCATTTGGTGTGATTCACATAACATTGATTTTTCCCCAAAGTGCAGGACTTATAAAATTTGAAAACTCTCCAAATTAAAGGTTGGTTCTTATTCCTCTGTTTAGGTGCATTTGTGGAAACTTACTAAGGACCTATTCCTAAACCTAATCTAAGTTTTACCAAGGAGACAGGGGATAAAAGGAATACATGATATCAAAACTAAGCTACAAGGTGATGCACCAAGGAATGATGAACATTAGTTTTTCCGATAGACACAAACTAACAAAATCCATAAAATAATCAAGCACATATAACTAGATTTATAATAAAAGACTGGATGAGAGCAAAGGAGACAAGAAAGGATCCAAAATCAATCACAAATGTGTTTTATTGCTCTGAGATCGATCAATGCATTAAATATGGCGGAGGTAGGAAACAAATGCAAGATAGAGGGGAGAAAGAGAGAGAATAAGGAAAAACAAATTCCAAGCTCAACCACTACTACCAATGCCTCCTACAAAATATGCCCCCAAATCTATCTTGACTGCATCAACCACTGGTTCGGGCCTCGAAGGAGGAGGAAACGGTGGAGTAGATCAAATCTGATCTAGTTGTTGGGTCAAAAATAGATCCTACATTAATGGCCCTAAAGAAGTTTCTCCATTTTTATCCCACCTAACCTCCCTAAACATAAAGTTTCAAATCTTCATGGTGTAGATGAGGTTGAGATATTTCCAATGGTGTCAGATTTGTAATATTTCGAGCCCTGGTCGAAAGATATGCCTTTCAAAGTTTTTATCAAGTCTATACAAAAGGGCCGAAAAACCGGTTTGAAAAAGAGCCCCTTTTCTACAAAAATTGTGAAATCCAGAAAGCTCCCGTGGCCTGCCACTCTTCTCGACACGTGGCACCTTCAGTTGGTGGGGAGATGCACTTACATTTTCATCTTCATGCCTTTTTGACTAAAGAAAAATTTTCACTTTTCCCTCCAATTCCCCGCTTTGACCTTGACTCGGGCTCAAACATTGAATTTTTCCCTTTAGGTGGAGTTGTGGCCCATTTTGCAAATTTTACATCTTTGGAATAAAAGAGGAAAAAATCCAACTTTTCCCCGATGGCTCACCTTAGCGTTGCTGGTTTAGGCTTGCCATGTGGCGCTTCCTCCGTCGGCCTGCCCAATTTCTATGTTTTTGGCTAAGTCCTTTTCTCGGTAGGGTCATATTTCTTGATCGGGGACACATGGTGGTCTGGCACTCATTTGGAAACCCTCTCTTTATTCAACCCTTGAGTTAGTGTCATTTAGACACTTGGCACTCTCCATCGGCCTACCACCATGCATTGACTATTCAACCCGATTTGTATCCCCTTTTTGAGACTAGACGTGTGGAGGCTCCATGCTCACTTGAAAGCCCGATCAATATTTTCCTTTAAAGGAGCATCGGGTTGACACTTAGAAGCCTCTGTAGGTCTTTGGACTTTTCAATGACCTCCCTCTTACCTTTTTGGACCTTGGGCTATGTGGCGAATCCCAGGGTTTGTTTGAGCCTCTACTTTTGGATCTATTCTTGAAATGTGCTACTTGGACACATGGTGGTTTATACAATGCTTCTATACTTATCCCTTTTTGAGGCACTCCATGTCTGCCTTTTGACCTCTGTTGACCATTTTCTATGTGGAGGGTTGGTACAAGTTTGAGTCTCCACCTTGGGCTCCCATTTTAGATTTGTGTCGAGTCGACACCTAGCACCTTCATGCCTAGTCGAAGACTTTTCAACAGATTGTGCAACATTTTGGGGCTCTATATGCATGGTAACCTAGTGCTCATTTGAGCTTCCCTTTTTGGATTCAACTTTAGAGAAGTGTCTTGCTAACATGTGGCTCTCTCCGCTACCTCCTTCATACTTAGTTGATTTCTGGAATCATTCTGAACTATTTTGAACTCGAAGAATTCAGATCTTCGTCATTTATTCTCTTTCTTTACTAGTGGCTTCTTTGTGACACTTCTCCTCATTCTCTAACCTTTCCATTCTATTTTCAAGCCCACATGTAACTTTGTTAAATATATTTAAGACACGTACTCGCTCGACAAAACCGTCTCTTCTATTTCTTCTTGCATATGGTCATTTTTCCTTTTGCAGGCCCTTCCACTCCATTTTTGAGTCCTTCTGTGACCTATTTAGAAGATTTAAACGTGATTTATCTAGTACTTTCTATGTGGGGTCATGGCTGATCCAATACTTTTACCGGAGGGAGAAATATGGATAACAATTTGGGGACTAATAGGGTTATCTACCTGCTAGATGAAAAGACCAGTTGCCTTGTCATATCCATTGGGCATGGAGTCAAGAGAGATGACCTAATACTGATCCTTCCTCTGATTCACGATCCCGACTATTTACACTCTCAATTTTCATAAGAAATCTCAAAATGATGATTTCTGAGAGTAGAAAATTTCTTTGACCTGGGGTTTCATCTGTCTCTAAATGGGCTACGCAAGAGCAAAAAAATAGCACCACAACTATATAAAAAAATTTAAATCATACATGCTCCAAGTAGAACATGCAGAGTGTGTAAAGAACTTAGGAGAAAACAAACCTAAACTACAACAAGAAGATGTGCACAAGCACTTAGAGGAACGAGAAACTAAACTAGTATGTACAAGGTGAGAACTTTCTTTCTAGTAGCAGTGTTTAAGATAGATTCCATTTACTAGAATTTGAAAGTCTTCACCATCCAATGTAGATAATTGGAAAGCATTGCTAATTTTACATTTTGTGACCATGTAAGGGCCACTCGAAATGGCATCAAACCTGGAATGCCTTCCTGGTTTTTCTTGGTCTGCATCCCATTTCAAAACTAGGTCTCCCTCCTGGAAGGTCCTTGTTCTTGCCTTCTTTTCAAAGTATATCTTGATTGAGACCTGATCCTTCTCCATTGCTTGAAGTGCGTGCTCTCTAGCTTCTTCTAACTCTATCAACTCTACATACCCGCTTCCATTGGTTCAAACTCGGACATCTCCATCTTCTTCATGAGTTATAATGTTGGAAACTAAACTGATATAAGCAACACCGCCTCTTTCCCATAGAAAAGTTTGAATGGAGAGATGACTATAGACCTTTTGGGTGTTGTCCTATTAGCCCGTAAGGCTGATTTGAGTTTCGTGTGCCAAGTTATTTGATTTTCATTCAGATTTATTTTGAAAATCTTTAGCAAATTCTTGTTTGTAGACTAGCTTAGCCATTACCCTGAGGGTAATAATTTGATGAAGTGCTCAAGTAAATTCCATTCCTAATGGCCCATCTTGTGATTTTGAAACCTATGAATGCTTGATGCATTTTTCGATATATTGGTGGTGGCACTCCAAACCTGGTCACTATCCCTTCATAGAAATCTAGTATTCTAGACTCATTAGCTTCTTTGAGTGCCACTGTCTCGGTCCACTTGGTGAAATAGTCTGTTGCTATCATAATCCATTTGTGGCCTTGGCTCAAATTTTTATTGATGACCCCAATGAAGTCCAATCCCCATTGCATGAATGACTGGTCAACTAAAATTGGGTGTAATGGGAGTGCTGTTATCCTTTCTTTTCCTTTGAAGAATGCATAATTTTTGCACTTTTTGATCCATGCATAGCAATCATGTAAACACCCCTGAGCCAATAATAACCTGGCTTCATTATCTTGAGTGTTGTCACCCATGGAGAAAAATGGGCTCCATCTACTTCATCATGGAAATCTTGAATCACTCTCTCAATATGATCTATCCCAATGCATATTAAGAGAACGCCATTGATGTCCCTTTTGAACAAGACACCATCAATAAGCACATATGGGATGACCTATAGTTTGAAGTGTATCCTTTTATTTTACTCATTTCTAGAGGACACAAGCCTATTTGAAGGAAGTGCACCATGTTTTGAGTCAAACAAGGAGTGGGTACATCATCATTTTCTTCCTCTTGACTATTTTGTAGAACAAAAAAAGCTTCCTTTTCACTATTTACCTCATCTTGTTGACTTGAGGCCAGTTGTTCACACAATCCCTTCCCATAGAATAGCTTAGTAACCTTGATCTCAATGTCATACTCCATGATCTAAGTGATCCATCCTACATGTTTTTCATTTAGATCCTTTCTGAGAAGGAAGTCCTTAACTCCTACATGGGAGACTAACAATTGGATTTTATTGTTTGAAACTAGATGCTTAAAATTCTTTAATCCTCTGATCACTACCAGGACTTGATTTTCAATGAAGGAGTATGTCACTTCATAATCTTCTAGACCCTATCTGAAGAAAGCAATTGGATGCTCTGTATCCTTGTTGTTCTATTGTACTAATATTTTAGAAATTGTGTCACTACCACAAAGGTATATAGTATGAAATCCATAGAAAAATCTGGATTCACGAGAGTTGGGCGTGTGATATAACTTCTTTGATGGACTCAAAACTTGATTTTCCTTCACTGTCCATCTAAACACCAAAATTTTCATCAACATCAACGTTATTGGTTTAACAAGGGCAAAAAAATTGGTACAAACTTGCAAACAAAATTGTTTTTTCCTAAGAATCTTTTAAGATATTTCTTATGGCTTGGCAATGGAAACGCTCTTATTGCTTCAAATATCTCTCGGGTTAATTGTCAAACCTTCCTTTGAAAAAATATGGCCCGAAGCCTTCCCTCATGGGCCAAGAATATTCACTTTTTAGGGTTCAATGATACCCCTCTCTCCTACACCTTTGAAACACCTGTCTTAGGTGAAAAAGGTGTTCTTACGCATTTTTGGAGAACACAATAATGTCATCCAGATAGATCAATACTATTTATTTTATCATCCCTTTGCATGCCATATCCATTTCCCTTTGGAAAGTGACTCTGGCATTAGACAATCCAAATGGCATTTTTCTGTAGGCATAGGTGCCCCATTTGGTGGTGAAAGTTGTTTTGAATTGATCATCTTCTTTAACCATGATCTGTTTGTACCCTAAGTATCCATGTAACAGAGATAATCTCTCCGATCTAGACACCACTTGCATAATTTTCTCCATTGAGGGGAGTGGGTAGTGGTCTTTAAGTGATTCTCTATTCAAGTCTCGAAATCAACACACAACCTAATCTCTCCATTCTTCTTCCTGACCAGGACCAAGTTTGCAACCCAGCTTGAGTGTTTGATTGGAAATATGATACTTTCCTCTATCATCTTGTTTAGCTATTTTTTCATTAGAGGTTCAATGTGTGGATTGACTGGTCTCTTCTTTTTCCTAATGTGCTTAGCATATGGATCTATTTCGATTGTGTGTTGTGCTAGATTTGGATTGAACCCTCTGAGGTCTTCATAGCTCCAAGAAAAAACATCTGGAAACTCTTGGAAAAGTTACATGAATTCATACCTTTCTTTCTCGGTGGCCACTTTGCCAATTTAAAGTGTTTTTCCTTCTCCAAGTAGAATTGACTATGAATCTTCTCCTTTGATTTGTATATTAGCCTTCTCTTTTTGAAACTGATCATTAGGATTGAAGATAGAATGCAATGTCACTAAGCCTTTGGGAATCTTGTTTGCATGCAACTACACTATTTGATCTCCATATTGCTACTCTAGTCTACTTTGATTTCTAGCTAAGAATTTAGCTTCCTCTTACAAAAAATTGATGATTTGCTGATCATTCTCAAACACCTGCCAACATGTGTTGTTATCTGGCACTGTTGGCCTCACAACCAAATGGATATTTTGTTTTCCTTTATCCTGTTGATGTTTTTGACCACATTAAATGTTGCTTTAACTACTGTAAGCCTATCAGTAGTTTCGTTCTCCTTCCTGGGTATAGACACAATGTTGAAGGCTTCAAAATCCTTAATGAGATCCCATACCCTATTCTTGTAGCTTTTGAGCATGTCATTCTTGATAGCATTTTTTCCTTTGACTTGATTGGAAACTAGTTCACTGTCACCAAACACTTTCCAGTTCTTGATTCCTCATCTTGTATCCCAATGCAATCCATGAACCAAACCCTCATATTCTGAAGTGTTATTTGAGTAGAAACTGAAAATGGAAAGCTGAGTAATATTTCATACCTTGGGGTGACAAAATCATAGCTCCTCCTCCGGATCCTTGTTTGTTCCTCAAGCCATCAAAGAACAGTTTCCATACTTCATTTTCATCTTTGTGTTTTATCTTAATGATTTCATAAAGAGGATGATTCTCCTCATACAGACAGAGACTCCTAGCTCAGATTCTTCCATCTCCTTATAGGGATCAAAAGCATGCCTTTTGACCACCCATTCATCAAGATTCAGTCCAGGATACACCCCACCTTAGTATCCACTTCACAAATGTTTAGGAGGTCCTCCTGATCAAAAGCTAAACAATTTGCCTTGATTGGGGTGGCACATAATACATAATACGATAATCCACTATGTGATCAGATCTAATTGTGGCCTTTGCCCCATAACTTGTTATTAAGAGCATATGTGACTAGTTAGCGAGACAAATAGAATTCAATTTTTGCGGTGAAGTCCCTAGACAAACACAATGCAAAAATGTGGTGGTAATTCTATGACTGATACGTTTTGCAAAATAGTCACATTGGGGCAAGCATGAAGAGTGAGGCTTAAATCCTTAATGATTCCAAAAATTTTCACTATTGTCATATCCAATTGTACTACTCCTCTAGAGATGAATTCATACTGGAGACCCAGTTGATCAGCTATTTGTTTGGGTATTACAAAACTACTTGCCCCAGAATCAATCATGCAATTATGCACCAATTTATCCTCAATGACTAATGAAACATAGAATGGAGGAGGTCTCAAGTTCCTACCTTATTACTCTCGATGGTTTCCCCAGGTTGAGTTGTATTGATAAGTACTTTCTCTTGCTGGTTAGGGGGTATATTTGAGCTTGACCAATTTTGCATGACAATCTGCAATAGATCCCTTTACTCTGTAATGGCCAGTGAGTCTCAAAGTGAAATGTTCACACTTGTCCTCTTCATTTTCTCAATGATATTAAATGAGCTATCCTTCTGCTTCCCCTTCCTTGGCACATTTTTCTCTTGCACATGGGCTATTACAACCGGTTCCTGAGTAGATTTGGAAGGTGGATTGGATTGGATCTGCATATTGGGAGTTGTATTTTGAATTTAAATACCTTGTGGGGCAATGGAGGATTGAGGGTCACCTGAGTTTGGTGAATGTCCTTCTCCAATATTTCTCATCTTGGACCATGCATTGGTAGCTATACTTTGAGGAGTCTAATTCATTCCACATAAGTCTTCATCTTGCTAATTGAAAAGCATAGTTTCACTTAGAGGTCCCTCTTACTGAGCTCCTTTCTGCTAATTTTATTCTTGGCTAGGTTCTTATGACACAATAATAGTTTTGGCATGCCCAGTGGGACCAAGAAGTCTCCATATTTATTACAGTAAGATTGATGTGCACTTGTTGTGATTCTAGCTTTTAAGAAGCTTTTAAGAAATGCGCATCTAGTGACTCCAAAAGGGATAGAATCCATTGGTTTCAGAATTCCAAGTTTCCCAAGTTCATGATAAGGATACAAACAAGGTCAAGAACAACGGGATAAGGATAGTTTTTAAACCTACACTTGTCTCCAGACAAAAGGAGAAGAGGAAGAAGAGCCTAGAGGTCTCTATCTCCACCAAACAAGGCCTTATCAACACCTCCTCATAGTAGGCCATTATTTCAATCAAGAAGGGTTCTCAGGCCGATCGAATGTCACAACCACAAAATCCTTATGTTGATTTCAATGGCAGTAGCCCACTCTCTTTTAATGCACAAAATCCAGGTCCCGATGGAAGCAAAAGAAAGCATCCCATATTTCACTGGAGAAAACACGACTTCTCCTAGTGACCACATTCAAGACAGTGCAAATGTCTCGCACAATTCATGAGATCACTGAGATGGACATTACAGGCAATTTTCTAGCCTCTTCACTCAAGTGTAAAGCTTCACAATGGTTCAGGAGCCTAGTAGCAGGCTCTATTCAAACTTGGGACCATCTGTGCACATCTCTTCATGACCAATTTAGAGAAAATAGAGATAAATTATCCTTGTTGGAGCAACTCGAAAACAATCAAGAGAGCCCCAAATGACCAGATTGACATATTTCAACCTCATATTTCAATGGACACGAGCAGATTCCAATAGCAGAGTAAAGCCCACTTTGAAGAAGGTACCTTCTTATACTTTCTTAGAGCTTTAAATACGATATTGCTTTAACGGTTCGATCGAATGGGGGCACAACCTTTTCTGCAGCCTATAGCCTTTCTATAGGAGCCGAGAATCATTTAATCCAGGTTGGAAAACTTACTCCTAGGCCATCCATGCCTCTATACCCAAAATTAGGAAACCCAAGTACCAAAAAACACCCGTAATAGCTCCTATACCTACTCCCGTGGAGTTAAAGTTAAGTTGAAGCCTCCACCTCATCATCTACCACCTCAAAGGAGCTTCAGAAAATATGAAACATCTTCAAAACCTAGGGAATGAGTTAGTAACCATCAAAGGAAAACAAGCTCAAAGTTCTCGGCCATATCATCCTCAAGCTTAGTATTAGGCTAGACCCTCGTATCAGCAAAATAGACCACAAGCATAGGCTGTAACTCAGAGCCAACACCAAGGACAACCTTAAGTTGTTACCTTTTATGCCATATGATCCAAACATAGCTTCAACATCAAGGGCATTGGTTCCAGCACAGAATAACATGGCACAAGAATATGATTGGTGTTTCCCATGCAATTAGCCACATAATCAATCAATGTGCTTCAATGGTGCACTAAATTTGGATTTGATGGGGAAAATTGTTGGTGTGTCTCAAGAACCTAGCCAAGAAGAAAATCAGTAGTAAGGATCTTAGAAAGAGGGACCTCTAAGTGAAACTATGCTTGTCAATTGAAAATTTGAAGACTTTTGTTGAATGAATCGGACTCCTCAAAGTATAGCTACCAATACACAATCCAAGAAGAAAAATATTGGAGAAGGACATTCACAAAAATCAAGTGACCCTCAATCCTCCATTTCCCCATAAGGTATTGGAATTCAAAATACAACTCCCAATATACAGAGCCAATCCAAGCCACCTTCCAAATCTACTCAAACACCGGTTGTAATAGCCCATGTGTAAGAGAAAATCTGCCAAGGAAGGGGTAGCATAAGGATAGATCATTTAATATCATTGATAAAATGAAGAAAAGTGTGAAAATTTCACTTTGGGAGTCACTGGCCATTTCAGGGAAGAGGGATCTATTGTAGACTGCCATGAAATATTGGTCAAGCTCAAATCAACCCCCTAACTAGCAAGAGAAATTTCTTACCAATACAGCTTAACCTGAGGGAAACCATCAAGAGCAACAAGGTAGGAACCTGAGACATCCTCCATTCTATGTTTCATTAATCATTGAGGATAAATTGGTGCATAATTGCATGATTGATTAAGGGGCAAGTAGTTATGTAATGCCCAAATAAATAGGTGATCAACCTGGGTCTCTAGTATGAAGTCATCTCTAGAGGGTGGTACAATTGGATGGTACAATATTGAAAACTATTGTAATCATTAAGGATCTAAGCCTCATCTGCATGCCTGTCCCAATGTGACTATGTCGCAGAACATATCGATCATAGACTTGCCACCACATTTTACATTGTGTTTTCCGGGAATTCACCGCAACAATTGGAGGCTATTTGTCTCTTGATTTGGTCATATATGCTCTTTAGAATAAGCTATGGGGTGAAGGCCACAATTATATCTGATCCCATAGTGGATTATCACATTACATATTATGTGCCTAGCCCAATTAATGCAAATTGTTTGGCTTTTGATCAGGAGGACCTCCTAAACACTTGTGAAGTAGATACCAAGGTGGGGTGTATCCCGGACCTGAATCTTGATGAATGGGTGGTCAAAAGGCATGCTTTTGATCCCTATAAGGAGATGGAAGAATCTGAGCTAGGATTCTACTGCTTGCATGAGGAGAATCATCCTCTTCATGACATCATTAAGCTAAAACACAAAGATGACAATGAAGTATGGAAATTGTTCTTTGATGGCTTGAGGCAGACAAGGAGCCGGAGGAGGGGTTATGATTGTGTCACCCCAAGGTATGAAATATTACTCATCTTTCCATTTTCAGTTTTCCTACTCAAATAACACTACAGAATATGAGGCTTTGGTTCATGGATTGCATTGGGCTAGAAGATGAGGAATCAAGAACTTGCAAGTGTTTGGTGACAATGAACTAGTTACCAATCAAGTCAAAGGAAAAAATGCTGTCAAGAATGACCTGCTCAAAAGCTATAAGAATAGGGTATGGGATCTCATTAAGGATTTGTAATCCTTCAACATTGTCTCCATACCCAGGAAGGAGAACGAAGATGTTAATAGGCTTGTAGTAGTTGGAGAAATATTTGATGTGGTTGAAAACATCAAGAGGGACAAAGGACAACCACATATCCATGTATTTGTGAGGCCAACAGTGCCAGATAACAACACATGCTGGAAGGTGTTCGAGAATGATCAGCAGATCATCAATTTTTTGCAAGAAGGAAGCTGAATTCTTACCTAGAAATCAATGCAGATTAGAGTAGAAAAATGGAGATCAAATAGTGCAGTTGCATACAAACAAGCTTCCCAAAGGCTTAGTGACATTGGATTCTATATTCAATCATAATGATCAGTTTCGAAAAGAGAAGGATAACATATAGATCAAAGGAGAAGATTCAGATTCAATTCTAGTTGGAGAAGGAAAAACACTTCAAATTGGTAAAGTGGCCACCGAGAAAGAAAGGTATGCATTCATGCAACTTTTCCAAGAGTTTCTAAATGTGTTTTGTTGGAGCTATGAAGACCTAATAGGGTTCAATCCGAAGCCAACACAACACACAATCGAACTAGATCCAACCGGTAAGTCCATCGGGAAATAGAAGAGACCGGTCAATCCACACATTGAACCTCTGATGAAGAAAGAGATGAATAATTTGATAGAGGCAAGTATCATATTTCTAATCAAACACTCAATTTGGGTTGCAAACTTAGTCCTAGTCGGGAAGAAGAATGGAGAGATTAGGTTGTGTGTAGATTTTGAGACATGAACAAAGCATCACTTAAAGACCACTACCCACTCCCCTCAATGGATTAAATTATGCAAGTGGTGTCTAGATCGGAGAGATTCTCTCCTTAAATGGGTATTCGAGGGTACAACCAGATCATGATGAAAGAAGATGATCAATTCAAAACAAATTTCACCACCAAATGGGGCACCTATGCCTACAAAAATGCCATTTGGATTTTCTAATCTTTGGAACCACTTTCCAAAGGGCAATGGATATGACATTCAAAGGGTTGATCATCAAAATAGTACTGATCTATCTAGATGATATTACTGTGTTCTCCAAAAATGTAGTAGACCACTTTTTTCACCTAAGACAGGTGTTTCAAAGGTGTAGGATATTTGGGGTATTATTGAACCCTAAAAGTGCATATTCTTGGCCCATGAGGGCGAGGCTTCTAGGCCATATTGTGTCAAAGGAAGGTTTGACAATTGACCCAGAGATATTTGAAGCAATAAGAGCCTTGCCATTGTTAAGCCATAAGAAAGCTCTTCAAAGCTTCTTAGGAAAAATCAATTTTATCGTAGGTTTGTACCAAACTTTGCTACCTTTGTCAAACCAATAATGCTGATGTTGAATAAAAGTTTGGAGTTTAGGTGGATAGCTGAAGGAAAATAAATTTTTGAGGCCATAAAATAAGCTATATCACAAGCCCCAACTCTTGTGAATCCATATTTTTCTAAGGATTTCATAATATATTCCTTTGGTGGCAGTGACACAATTTTTACAATCCTAGTACAACAGAACAAAGAGGATACAGAGCAGCCGATCGCTTTCTTCAGCCATGGTTTGGAATATTATGAAGTGAGATACTACTTCATCAAAAAAAGTCATGGCAGTGATTAGAGGCTTAAATAATTTTAAGCATTTGGTTTCAAACAATAAAATCCAACTGTTAGTCTCCCATGCAGGAGTTAAGGACTTCCTTCTTAGCAAGTATCTGAATGAAAAAAGTGCAGGATGGATCACTTGTGTCATGGAGTATGAAATTGAGATCAAGGTCACTAAGCTAGTCTGTGGGAAGGGATTGTGTGAACAGTTGGCTCTAAGTCAACAAGATGAGGCAAACAGTGAAAAGGAAGCTATTTTTGTTCTGCAAAATAATCAAGAGGAAGAAAATGATGATGTAGCCACTCCTTATTGGACTCAGAACATGGTGCACTTCCTTCAAACAATATTGTGTCCCCAAGAAATAGGTAAAACAAAAAGGAGACACTTCATACTACAATCCATCCCATATGTGCTTATTGATGGCATCTTGTTCAAAAGGGACATCAATAACATTCTATTAAGATGCATTGGGATAGATCAGATAGAGAGAGTGATTAAAGAGTTCCATGATGAAGCAACTGGAGGCCATTTTTCTCCATGGGTGACAACACTCAAGATCATGAAGGCAGGTTATTATTGGCCCAAGGTGTTTAGTGACTACTATGCATGGATCAAAAAGTGTAAAAATTGTGCATTCTTCAAAGGAAAAGAAAGGCTAGCAACACTCCCATTGCACCCAATTTCAGTTGACCAGCCATTCATGGAATGGGGATTGGACTTCATTAGGGTCATCAATCAAAATTTGAGCCAAGGCCACAAATAAATTCTAACAGCAACAAACTATTTCACCAAGTGGATCGAGGCAATGACACTCAAAGAAGCTAATGAGTCTAGCATACTAGATTTCTATGAAGGGATAGTGACTAGGTTTGGAGTGCCAACCACCATTATATCAGACAATGCATTGGCATTCATAGGTTCTAAAATCATAGGATGGGCCATTAGGAATGGAATTTACTTGAGCACTTCATCAAATTATTACCCTCAGGGTAATGGCTAAGCTGAGTCTACAAACAAGAATCTGCTAAAGATTGTCAGAATAAATCTAGATGAAAATCAGAGAACTTGGCACATGAAACTCAAATCATCCTTATGGGCTGATAGGAAAACACCCAAAAGGTCTATAAGAAGATCTCCATTAAAAATTTTCTATGGGAAAGAGGCAGTGTTGCCTATATCACTTGAGTTGCCAACATTGGAACTCATGAAGCAGCTGGAAATGTCTGAGTTTGAACCAATGGAGGATATGTATGTAGATTTTATGGAGTTGGAAGAAACTAGAGAGCATGCACTTCAAGAAATGGAGAAGGATCAAGTTTTAATCAAGAGATGTTTTGACAAGAAAGAAAGAACAAGGACCTTCCCAGAGGGAGACCTAGTTTTGAAATGGGATGTAGACCGGGCAAAACCAGGAAGGCATTCCAAGTTTGATGCCATTTGGGGTGGCAATTACATGGTCACAAAATGTAAAAGTAGCTATGCTTTCTAATTGTCTACATTGGATGGTGAAGAGTTACAAGTTCCATGTGGAATCTATCTTAAACAACTGCTACAAGAAAGAAATTTCTCACCTTGTACATACTAGTTTACTTTCTCGTTCCTCTAAGTGCTTGTGCACATTTTATTTTTGTAGTTTAGGTTGATTTTCTCTAAGCACTTTGCACACTCTGCATGTTATACTTTGAGCATATATGATTTCAAATTTTGTATATAGTTGTGGTGTTATTTTGTTGCTCTTGTTCAGCCCATTCGAGACAAATGAAACCCCGGGTAAAAGTAATTTTCTACTCTCAGAAACCATCGTTTTGAGATTTCTTATGAAAATTGAGAGTAAAAATATTTGGGCTCACAAATAAGAGGTAGGGTCAATATCAGTCGTCGTTCTTGACTCCATTCCCAAGGGATATGACAAGGTAATTGGTCTTTTCATCTAGCGGGTAGATACCCACAGAGTCACCAAATTGTTATCCATATTTTTCCCCCTAGGAAAAGTATTGGATCAGCCACGACCCCACATAGAAATAACTAGAGAAAACATGTTTAAATCTTGCAAACAAGTCGTAGAAGGACTCAACAATGGAGTGGTGGGGCCTGCAAAAGACCAAACGACCCTATGCAAGAAGAAAGAGAAGAGACGACTCTATTGAGTGAATTTGTGTCTTAAATTTATTTAAAAGGTTACATGTGGGCTAAGAAATAGAATGGGAAGGTTAGATAAGGAGGATCAGTGTCACAAAGAAGCCAAGAGAAAGAAAAAGAAGAAATGACGAAGATCTAAAGTCTTCGGGCTCAAAACGGTTCAAAACGAGTCCAAAAATTGGCTAAGTATGGAGGAGACAGCGAAGAGAGGCACATGTTGGCACGACGCTTCTCCAAAGTTGAATCCAAAAAGGGAGGCTCAAATGAGTGACAGGATTCCACATGTCCAGAGCCCTAAAAATTTGCATGGCTATTGAAAAGTCTTCAAGTAGGAAAGAAGGTGTCGGTGTGTCACTCAACGCAAATGCAAAATGGGAGCCCAAGGTGGAGACTCAAACTTTTTCCATCCCTCCATGTAGAAAATGGTCAACAGAGGTCAAAAGGTAGATAGGGTGGGCCTAAAAAAGGCTAAGTATAGAAGTGCTTATAGGTACTGTCACATGTCCAAGCAGCACATCTCCAAGGGTAAATCCAAAAGTAGAGGATCAAACAAGTGCCAGTTCACCACGTAGTCCAAGGTCCAAAAAGGTAAGAGGGAGGTCGTTGAAAAGTCCAAAGACTTGTGGAGGATTCCAAGTGTTAACTCAACGCTCCTTCAAATAAAAATCTTGATTAAGCTTTTAAGCGAGCACAAAGTCTCCACGCTTCCAGTCTCAAAAAAGGGACAGAGTCGGGTTGAATAGTCAATGCATGGTGGCAGGCCGACGAAGAGTTCCAATTGTCCAAATGGTCCTAACTCAAGGATCGAATAAAGATATAGTTTATAGACAAGCGCGAGTCGCCGCATATCCTCGGTCAAGAAATATGACCCTGTTGAGCAAAGGACTTGGCCAAAAACATAGAAATTGAGTAGGCCGGCGAAGGAAGCCACATGTTAGCCCTATGCCATTCTAAGAGAAAATTACAGAGGCCACCCTCAAACAAGTTCCAGCCCTCCATGTGTCCCATATTAAAAAGGGGGCCTATTTTTTCAAACCATTTTTCTTGCCCTTTTGTATAGACCCGATACAAACTTCAAAGGGGCATATCTTTCGACTCAGGGATCGAAATATTACAAATCTGACACCGTTGGAAATATCTCGGCCTTTTTTACACCATGGAGATCTAAAACTTTAAGTTTGAGGAGGTTAGGTGGGAGAAAAATGGAGAAACATCTTTAGGGCAATTCTTGTAGGATGTATTTTGCCCCAACAACCAGATCAGATTTGATCTGTTCCACCATTCCATCCTCCTTCGAGGTGTCGAACTGCCGATTAATGCGTCAAGATCACTTTTGGGGGAAATTTTTTTAGGAGGAATTGATAGTGGTGGTTGAGATTCAAATTTTTTTCCCACTTCTCTCTCTTTCTCCCCATTGTATTAAATCTATAAAAGTAGGGTCGAGACTCATTGTAAAGGGTTGGACATTATTTTGTTTTTCAAGCTCCCCTTTCCTCTTGGGAAAGGAGTTCATGGAGTTTCGACCTTCCATTTAAATTGCAATACGTTTCCTACCTCCGGCCATTTGTAATTCATTGTATCGATCTGTAGAGCAATAAAACATATTTGTGATTGATTTTGGATCCTTTCTTGTCTCCTTTGCTCTCATATGGTATTTCATTATAAATCTATTTATTTGTGCTTGATTATTGTATGCATTTTGTTGGTTTGTGTCTATCAACAAAACTAATGTTCATCATTCCTTCACCGCATCACCTTGTAGCCTAGTTTTGATTTCTGTATTCCTTTTATCCTTGTCTCATTTCTGAAAATTAGATTAGGTTTAGGAATAGGTCCTCTGCAAGTTTCCACGAATGCACTTAAACATAGGAATAGGAACAAGCCTTTAATCTGGAGAGTTTTCCCATTTTCTAAGTCCCACGCTTTGCGGAAAACTCAATGTTATGTGAATCACACCAAATGAATCTGCCTTAGAAAATCAGATCGATGACTCGGATGGTGGTGCTATGATTTTCACTAATGAAGTATCACCAAAAGTGCTTATTCTTTGAGTTGTTTTACCAACGAAGCTTGTAAAGCAAAGGTATATTGAAGATCTCTCACCTTGAAGTCTCTCTGAATCCATCTTGATTCTTTTGAAGTGTAGTTATAAAAAGAGAGGTCTCAAATGTGGAGCTTTTTTTTTCATATGTAAATAGTAGTTGGAGTATATAATGGATTGTAAGCAAGAAGTTCATATCTCAAACATGTCGGGGTGATTTTAACATTGTCCCGGAGTAGTAAGTGTTAGAAAATATCTTTCAAATGGTGGTTTACATGTCAATTACCTTTGTGGTGTTGTAATTAAGTGTTCAAAATTATTATATTGGTCTAATATCTCAAACATTCTATGTGAAGACCATATATGGATGTTGTGTCATACAATTCGGTGGTGTACATTTCAATCTTGATGGATGGGAGATTTTTTGAGTAGCTCATGTTTAAAAATTGTTTGAAAAATATGGAAATTACCTCCTCATAACTTTAGGAATTCAAATTTTTATTTTTCATAAAAAAATTGGACAAGAAATCACTTTTTATATGGCCTCAAGCATGCATAGTGGATCAACACTATCCCTAGGGTTTTAAGAAATTTTTGATAGATTATTTCTATCCATTCAAAAAAAAAAAGAATTTTTGTAGACATATTTGTGCACCTATCATTCCTTTGTTGAAAAAAATCAATTGATTTTATTGAGTTTAGAAAAATAAATTCTTACTAGTCATTTTGCACGATTGAGTTTGACTATCACACAAGATTTTCTCAATCTCACGGTTTAAAAAGGGTTGAATGATTGCTAAAGATCAATGTCATGGTTTAAAAAGGTTTTTTTGTGTAAGTGCAATTTTATTTCTCTTCTAATAGCCTATGTCGGTGTCAACTGCGAAGGTGATTTTGAAGACAACAAATGAAATTGCTTTAGTAGTGAGTGTTATTAACCATCTTGCAAAGTGCGAGGTAATCTCAAAAATGGTCAAGGGATGTTCAACTTGGGTTAGGTTATAACTGAGTGCACAAATAGTCCTTTCTCAAGACTCAGTAACTCGGTAGCTATCAAGTTTACTAATTTCTTCATTTTGAAAGTGAACAATGCAAGGTATATTCAATTCAAATTGAATGGATGTTTATTAGAATTTTAAGAGACTTAAACAGATATAACCTCATGAAACTATCTCAAATCTCAATTGGGAAGGCAAAAAGATGGTCTTGCCTTTTTCATACAAGGAGAAGTGTAAAGATACTTTTGAGCTTTCGAAAGTAGATGAAGAGAAAATTTTTGAATGTAAGAGTTCGAAGTTGAGAGAGTGGAAGTTGAAAAGGAAATTTACAACAAAAAAAGGATTGAAGAACAAAATTGAGATTACTTTTTGAGACCAAGGATGTGAGATGAGCTAGTGAAAAAAATAGTGTTAGGAACAAACACACAAAATTGAATTGGAGGAGATATAGAAATATGATATAGAGCATGAATCATGTTGGTATTGGATAAGGTCTAATAATAATATGAGTGAGAAGGTAGTATAGGAAAAAAATGAAAAGTGAATTGTGATTATGCCAGAAAGGGATCAAAGATGAGTTACGGGTTGAGAAATCTTGATTAGGAGCATGATATAAGAGACCTAATAAAGTTTAGAGATAAAGGAAAATTTTCTAACCGAGACAACATGGTTTTGGGATCCAAAACACTAAGACCGTAGCTTTTAAGAGTCCGAGAAGACTAATATAAACAAGATACTCATCTTGTAGCCTAAGAAGGATAATTGATTAATGCTAAGAGTGAGATAACAGGTGAACTAGAATTAACTATTTGATGAAAGTAAATGTGAATTATGAAAGGAAGGTTGGAAATTTAGGATCATAATGATATGTTTAGCATCCAAGATGAAGAGTGATCAATTTTTGTATACAAACTAATTTGTAGCTTAGAATAATCGAGGAGTCGGTGCTTCCTTACATGTGGTAGCTTGAAAAGGTTAGTGACTCTAAATAAATCACTTTGAGAGTTGTTTATTCTAACATAAAGTAGTTTCTTGAGTGTATTTTTGGGTTGTAGCCTCAAACATTTGAGTTATAGCTCAATTTAAAATCATTGTAACACAGGACAAATTTTCCAAACTTGGATCTTTGATTTTAGTGTGTTTTCCCTTACGGGTTTCCCACATAAATATTGTGTACTATATCTCTTTCATGTGCTTTTGTATGGTTTCATAATATTTTTCCTAACAATTATTGTGAAGTTGAAATATTTGAAAATTTTAAGTAGACATTGATTCACCCCCCTCTCAGTGTCTAAATTTACAACAATTGGTATCAGAGCCTAGTTCTCTAGAATCAAGTCTAATAGCTTGGAGTAGGTCCTTCCTAAATCACAAACATGGTTATTGAAGTAATTCCTAGTAGAAGTTCAAGAGACAAATATGTTAGTGAGGATGAAATCTCAGATGAAGAGAATTTGAGGTAAATATTGAAGCAAAATTGATAAGTTCTCTGGATGAATTGAAATATCAAAGGAAAAAGAACAAGAAATTGAAGGCCAAGTTGAAAGAGTATGAAGAGCATATCAAGATTTTTGAAGAGAGGAAAAATAGAAAGATGAAGAGGGATTCAAATATCTTGAGGCATAATTGCATTTTGTTTCAACATCTCTTAGAAACAAAGAGGAAAAAATCTCAAAATTAGTACAGACTTGAAATCTCGGGTTGAAACAGTGACAAAATCTCTACATGCCAAAGAAGACACCTACATGAGATATGAAGAAGAGCTGATATCTTTGAGAGCTGAATTAGAGGAATAAAATGAGTGACTAAAAATGTATAGCAAGTAAGAAAAGAGATCTGTATCTCTAAATGAAATGTTGGATAAGAAAAAGGTAGAAGATGAAAAAATTGGTTTGGGTTTCATTAAAGAGACTACAAAGAGGATTGAAGATAATAATGTTGGTTCAAGTGGACAGATCAATCATGAAGGAAATTAAGAAGAAAAATTCAAGAATGCCTAAACCTATTTGTCAACCTAACGCTTTCGGTATAAAATAAATTTTAATATATATTGTTATTCATGCTATAGTTTTGGACATAGAGCTAAGAATTACATAAATAAATTTTACGAAGAATACCCATGGAGAAACTATAAAAATAAATATGAGAGGAATGTTGTGTGTTTCAATTGTCAAGAAAAAGGGCATGTAGTAAGACATTTCTTAGAGGAACCAATTATTCAACATTGGACAGAAGAAGACTCAAGGAGTAGGAACTATGTTGTATGTTTTAATTGTCATAAAAAAGGTCATTTGGAAGACACCGCCATAGATCTCCCAAATATAATAACAGGTGGCATGAATTAAAAATACAAGTTAATAAGACTCCAAGTATGAATATCAGTCCTAATAATGACACTAAGACAGCCATGGTTAAAACAACTCCTAAAAAGAAGAAAACTAAAAGGATATGCAAGGTTAAGGAAGCAAACCCAAGAGTTGAGGAATAGAAAAAGGACAATAAACTAGTGTGGGTAGATGACGCAAGCTCAAGAAATACATCAAGAGTAGATGATTAGGAAAATAAGATTGAAATAAAGCCAAGAATCAGTCATGAAGAACACTCACTCATAGTTAGGAAACAACAAGGAAATGAAACATACCATATATGTTTGACAAGAATATAAGTCTTATGAAATGAAGATAGGTCATCGAACAAGTACATCAAAAAGGAAATACAAGGCTTCATAGGAACGAGAAGGAAATATTGAGTCATCAAGCCTCTTTGGTGACTTCCTATTGTTCTGAGAGAGTCTATCAAGAATAAGGTGTCTTCTCTAGGATTCTATAAGGCATACTCTCTTTGAAAGAAGCATGGATGTGAACTCGAGAATAATCATTATCGGTAGATGTTGATGGCATACCCTCCATGTTACAACTGGAATGAGCATTAGATGGTATGGTAGTTTACTCTCTTATATGAGTGTTGAGCATACACCACTTATGTTAATTACTTTGAAGAACATGTATATTTTTCCAATCAATTGAAAATTTCTTCATATCTATCATTTATTCATTTAAGGTTGTTTTCATCTAATTCAAACCATTTCTATCTTATATGATTTCTAATTAAAATTAGAGGATTTAAATGAGTCAAGAAAGATGGATATGTCTGCAACCTAGGTGGTAATGTTCCTATTAAGAGTCCTAAGCTAAGAAATTCATAAGAACTATGAAAATTATGATCTAGTGTATAATGGTTGTCTATGTTCAAGAAATATGTCATGTATTAATTAATAAAAAATAGTCTTCACAGAAGTTGTCGTGTTAAGGAGTGTCCGAAAGGCTCCACAAAGATGAAAATTCAACTCCTCAAGAAAGAGAAATTTCTTGAAGATTTGAGAAAAAGGTACCAAGGTTATTTTTTTCCAATCAAACCCAAGTAAAGTCTGTCATACTTGTCTAGAAATCAAGGATCTACCACCAAATTTGTTGAATTTTCAAACAAGTAATTTAGTCTTGATGCATCCTACAAAATCTCAAGACTAGTCTGTGGCTTCAAGAGGACTCTCATAGTCCTTATATAATATGAAGTGTGTTTGATAAATGAAAAGTTTTTTCTTTGTGAGATAGTGAGCATGAAGTGTTCAAAATTCTTGAAATCCCAAACTAAAAAGACTTGAGGGTTATATGTATGAAGTTCTCATATTGAAAAATTGTATAGCTAGAGGTATGAAATGTACAAGTTATCCAAATTAGTCCATATTTGTGTCATTATATTTCATTGCAAGAATGATTAGGTTCTAAGAAAAGTGTCTTTGTGTAAAGGAATGTGTCGAGTGTCTCTATTATTCATTTTGAAAAATCTCCTCATAAAAGGCTGGTATGAAAGTAAAGTCATGTAAGTCATGTGAAATTATGTATCCTGAATATCAAATTATACCTCCATGGTTGTTGAAAGGAGTCCAAAATATGAAAGAATCAGTCATAATGAATACCAAGGAAGGGATGGTGATGAATTTGTAGGAGAAATGACCTTTCTTGATCAAAATAGTGTCTTTGAACTGATATATAGATGTGTAGGGTGGTATGCCCACTAATGAGCTATCAAAAAAGTGAAAAGCGTAATAGTGGTCTATGCACTACTAAGTGCTTAAGGTGTGTTTGTGTATGCTCTTTGAGTCTTGTTAAACCGTGCCTCCAAAAAAACTATGTCATGTGTAAGAAAATTGTTTAGATGAATCATAATTCTTGGTGATGTTAATTCACAAAGTTAAAAGAAAATTCAAGACATTGTCATGTATCTCAATAGTCAGATATGATGTTAAAAGGAGATTGATAGTCTGAATGATGAGACTTGAGGCTACATGAGGATTTGATAGTTCAAAACCTGATTCACAATGAAAGAGTGGCTTCAAGTGTGTACTCTAAGGGTTTAAAACATGTAATTGCATCAATGTAAAGCCATAAAATCAATGTGAGTGGAAATGGGTTGAAAAAATCATTCAAATTCATCATAAACTAAGACAACAAGTTGTGAATTTAAGAAGGCATCTCGATGGTCTCGAAAGCATGCTGCAAGAATAAGAATTTCATCCTAGAGACACGAAGTGTAATCATTATGTTTTGCATGGAAATTTCATGTTTATTGAAGTCATAATAGGCATATAAGGTCATATAAGGTCTTCAAAATGTCTAAGAATGGTTGTCTAGTTCATCATAGGTCATCATAGGTTGATGTACGTACCCAAAATTATAAGGGTATTGTGCTACTAGAACGATGTTACACATGCCCCAATGATGATACAGGTCTCCTCACAAGGTGTTCGGGATTCGAAAAAATCTCTCCAAGTGTATGTTAACATCCCACATGCCCCGTTTAGCCTTCACGTGCTTTGTTTTACTCTTTTACCCTCTTTTCCTTTTCATTTTTGTCTTTAGTGAAGAAACCGTCGCCTTGCACAGGCGGCGGTCTCATGATCGCCACCTAGGCGTGGGCGGCGGTCTGTAACCATCCCCTACTCGGGGTGGCAGTCCTTCATGCATTCTCAAGCACATTTCTTTGAACGTGACTCACGTAAATTTTCAACTTTTACCAGCTTTCTCACTCGCTTTGGCTAGTATTTATGTTTTATGTCCCTGGAATAGTGTTTCTTCATTGTTTAATGGTAAAAGAGTCCTAGTTGGAGTTACCTTTGGGTGAATGGGAATTCTATAAATAGCTGGTTTGATTACAAGCAAATGGCCCCTCATCCTCTCATTTCAATAGTTTAGTCTTTCAGTTCTTGCTTAGGAATTCAATAGTTTTCATTTGTTGCATGCATAGTTAGTCTTATTTTGCTGTTTAGAAGCCACATGATCTTCTTGTTCTAGTTTTATTACTGTTTCATACAATCAATTAAGGTAGGATAGTTTCATTTTCAGTCTAAAGCTATTAGAGTTGCAGGTTTTGTTCATCAAGAAGGATAGTTTTAGGTTCTGGATGTTTTGTGTTGTATGACTTGCAATAAATCCCGCTAGGAATTACATAAGCCAAGCTCTGTTCTCTTGCGCTATCCCTCTCCTACTCACATTGTATTCAATCTACATCCAAAGCTGCCATTGTTCCAATACCTACTTTTGTTGATGCTAGCATTACACGATTTTCTAGATTCACGTGAGTATGAATGAACGAGGAGACCACACTGAGGGGACAAAGCCACACATAATTGGATTCACCACTGTTCTGTAAAATCCAGGTTCAAGCTTTCAAAGTTCTAGTTAAAATATACCAAATAGAGTAGTGAATTACTTCATTTTGGTTACGTTCATTTTCGATATTACTGGGGAAGTCATGGGGATCGATAGTTTATGAGAAACTATGATTCGTTCCTCACTTCTGAGGTAGGATCAAAAATCTTTCAATTAAATTAGATCAGTTATTTAGTTATTTAGAATAGATTCACAACTGCATAGACAAGTAGCTATACTCGGCTACCTTGTTTGTTTTTAATTCTGTTATTAGGTTAGTTGTCATTTTCTAGATATATTAAATAGTTTTTATCTTAATTCTATTAAATATTATCTGTCAAAAATACAAAAATAGAGAATTTATATATGCTTGGGATATACTTTGCATAATTAGTTTACTTTGTTTTAGTTAGATTTATATTGTTTTTTTGGATGACAATCACGGGACCTAGGGAGTCCAGAGAATACATATTTGAGCCAATCGTGCCTCGAAGCCAATCTTGTTGCAGAAATAAGCGACATAGACCAAAATATCATAATCCAAGTCTTTCGAATAACAACGAGACCTACAAGAAATCAGCTCACGGTTAAGAGGATTAAACATAGAAGATGACAAAGCACACACGTTTTGGATAAACCAACAAACTAGATTTCCATAATAGATATTCACATGACTTTAGAAGGGCTTGAAAGAGAGCAAACGTTTGGTTGTGATCCTTTGGTCCTACAGCCAAATGCTGGAGACATTCTCATTGACATAAACACTAGCTTAAGAATTCAAGTTGCTAGAACACTTGTAAGGTACTATGAGAAGATTGCACAACTTTTAGTTCTAAACATAGATGCCGAAAAGTCATGCATAACTACTAGATATTAGGGATTAGGGATTGATTCTGCACATGACCATAGGAGGTCCACAATGACCATGAACTTACGGTTGTGATCCACAAGTCCCACAACCCAATGGGCCCATAGGTCAATCAGACATTGATGTTGGTTTACGCACATTAGTATTTAGGTCCTCTCCACTTCCACCAATAATTATCACACAACTATCCTCACTAGATGTAGTAGCTAATCAAGCTAAGGATTTCTGGACTAGACCAGAGAATCACCCATAGAATCCACCATATATCCATCATCCATTTTTCATGACCCTATCGGGGATATCTATGAAGCACCCACAGGTCATTTTCCACGTATTCCACAACCTATAGATCGGATCATGCCAGAGCTCAATATTGATTGGAGCCTTCGAGAAGTCATCCTCACCAAATGATCTATCATGCTAGTTCAGGTTAGGTTGGCCTTCTTTACTTTAGATTCACATATTCCATTAGTGTGTGTTGAAGACATAAGATTTCCTAACTAGTTTGTCTATACCCCACGTATATTCCATCCCCACCGACTGTCTCGGCATGACCTCGGGAGGTCGGGTGC
This sequence comes from Taxus wallichiana var. yunnanensis, assembly GCA_018340775.1. Taxonomy (NCBI): domain Eukaryota; kingdom Viridiplantae; phylum Streptophyta; class Pinopsida; order Cupressales; family Taxaceae; genus Taxus; species Taxus wallichiana. Next base: position 367,025,434 of record CM031244.1, on the reverse strand, counting down.
GAGGAAGAGTTACTTGTAGATTCCCATGCTCACTTGTCACTTTTCCATCATATAAAATTGGTGAACCCAACATGAAACAAACAGTTCTTCTTCTCTTTCCAATTATTCTATGAGTATCCATATACCCCTTATGTCGTGATATGATGCATACTTCACAGACCTCTCTCGAGTCTTGAAACAAGCTATAGTCAAACAAATAAACAACCATCGCCCTCGCTCTCTACATGGGCTGATAAACAAGCTATTCAAAATGGGACAACCATCATTACTTATTATCTATTCAATCTTTTCTCTCCCTCAAAGAAATAGCTCAAGTTATTCATTCCGAATTGAGGAGTTTGATCAGCTCACACAACAACTTGAGAGCCTTCAGGCTCTAATAATATGACATTTATTGGAGAATCTATTTCATCTCCTCAGGTCTTATTTAGACCATAGATCAATAGACCATCGACCACTCCCTTTTTTGGATGATGTAATATTTAGCACGCTTATGCTAAAGCGAGCAACGCTTCAAAACATGTATCCACCTATAGGAGCTTACATGTACACAATTTGATACCCTATTCCAGAAAACACCCCCATTCCTCCACCTATGGGAAATGCCCTCGGTGAAGCTTGGCAGGGTAACGACCAATTCATAGCAGGATATCATACCCCTTTGCAACCTCAAATGATACAACAAAATCCCTTAAGGCAAAATACCATGTCTTCACCAAACGAGGTCATCTCAGCCTTAGTTGAGAAAGTTAGAGGGTTAGAACTTGCTCAAACAAGTCAAAATTCACAATTCATGTAGGTAGGAACTTCCAATCCTCCACATCATCCTAGCTAAGTAGACCTCCTCACAGGAATAGGAACATTGGGCATGCCTCCTCAGTATTCACAACAAACACCAACTAGAACCGCGTTTTGTAACACGACTCCGAGTGGAAAATATGATACCTCCCGGTTTAGTACAAAATAATCATTCTACGAAAATGCTCCTCCATACTTAAACATGTATTCCAAGTCACCACGTATGTTCTCTTCTCCACATGGATGTTTTCTCAACCACGGGGATTTCCTTATGCCCTTGCAAATACATATGCTACACTTTATCAACAAACCATCCCATCTCCACCCCCTCAACAAACACCATCGATGGTCGAAACCTATGTTATAGGAACTTATTCAGAATATTTGAAAGAACCTTTGGACTTCACTATACGAAGTGTCATGCTTCCAAGACCTCTCCCTGATCTACCCAAATATAAAGGAGAGGGAGACCCAGAATGCACATATTAAGGCCTATGCCACATCCATTCAAGAATTACTCCCTTAGGATGGAGTTGTTGCTAAAATATTCCCCAAAAATTTAGAGGGTATCACCCTCGATTGGTATTATAGAATACTTAAAGCCTCAATACATTCATTTAAATAACTTGTTTTAGAGTTCATCAAGGCGTTCGACATGAACAAATTGTTGAGAACAGGAATCAGGGAATTCTTGCATATTAAACAAGAACACAATGAATCTATTGCTCATTTCATCCAAAGATGGTGTACAGTCCTCTATTCTTCAGCAAGCACTCCAAACATGGATCAGATGGAACTATGTGATTTATTCCTTCATTCTCTCGGAGAGATAAAGGAAGAAGTCCAGGTTCCCACTAAGAACTTATGATGAGGTGCTCAAGAGCGCTCTCCGAATAGATCAAGCTGCAATAGATAGCGGTCACAAGGCATATGGAACAAATGGGAGGTTAATCATCCCCAACCAAAATACTACGACTTATCCTACTACCACAAACACCAATCAAGGACCTAAAATCCTTAACAAGAACCGTGGAGTGACAACAGATGGAGTAATGACCAAACTAAAAAAGGAAAATGTTGTAAATGCTCCACCATATTAATAATCAATCAACAAAACAACAATTTTACCCCAACAATCAACGTGGTGGATTTTAATCATCCACAACAACAACAACAACAATGGTAGATCCAGACACAGGGTCTAAGTCAAAACTCAACTGGATATCAAAACCAAAGGCAACAAACAAAAACTTTAATCCTAATAGTCAATGGTTTAATCAGAGTTTTGGACCACAACATGTGCCAAACCAACAACCTAGGAGTTATAATCCCAACTCATATTGTGGTTTCCACAAAATTCGAGGCCATGACACTAGGACTTGCCATGACTACAATAAATTCATGCAACGTTTTCCAGAGGAACAAAGACAACTTTTCATAGATATGTTCTTAACAGATCCTGCATCACCTGCATCAAACACTTTCACGGGAGCAGTCTCCCCTCAAAATTCACCCCTCAAGATCTTTAATGATCCACTCCCAAATCACAATAACAACAAATTAAATCCAAATGGGATGAACAAGGGTGTAATGACAGGAAAAAATGATCATGAAGCCTCGACTTCACTAAATCCACCTGTCGCACCACAATTAGGAAATCAACCATGAACCAAGATAGTTGGTTTAGTGGAGTTAGACACTAAGCTACATGTGGAAGCCATAACAAGGACATGAGAGTATTCCTCTCAGCCAAATCCAAGTTACCCACTAGAGCCAGATAACATTCAACAAACATTAGTAAAACCCGTAGGTGCCTATGATTTAATTAATGACCTAACAAAGACCTTCTCTCACATCTCCTTTTTGGACTTGTTGAAGAACTCTCCTACCCATAGGGCTACTCTTTTAGAAGCATTAGGTTTAGGTCATTTAATTAACATCACTCCACCTCCCAAACACATAGTAAACCATATAGACTTTGATATCCACCCTCTGGGGCAGCCGGATAGGGATGCTTGATTTATATTTGACATAAAAAAATGCCAACAGATGCTTGAGATTGCATGTAGAGGTGATCCAGCCTTACATTTACAAGTGTGGGTTTATAAAAATTACGTTAAACACATAATGGTTGATGATGGGGCAGCAGTTAACATAGTCCCCTTCTCTTTCCTTCAAAATCTAGGGTATGGAGAAACAAATTGTTCCACGACTCGGAATACACTAAGAGGCTATGATAGCCTTAAAGCCACTTTGATTGGGACTATAATACTACCAGTCACCTTAGGACCCAAAACAATCCTCACTGAGTTTTATATTATAGATCGGAAACCAACTATAATATGATCCTCGACCGACCATGGATACACTATATGAAGGCAATCCCTTCTACGTTATTTCAGAAATAAGATTCTTGCACTTAGGAAAGATATTCATAGAAAAAGGTGATCCGAAACCATTCGATATACACCTAGCAGACTGAAGAAAAGGCCAGGCATTCACTCTGAGTTTGAACTCCCAACAAACCAACTTAACAAACCAACCAACTCAAAACCGGAAGAAAATTTGATACCTACAACGGAGTTAGAAATTACGAACCTAGTCAAGAACATCTCAACACTCAAGGATGAAGCTAACGTTGTAGAAATAGTGTCATTAGGAACTACTGCAAAAATTGTTGAGTTGCTAGAGCAAGATTTGCCAATTTTCCTACCATTTGATTCCATAGGTATGGGATGTACCCTAGGAGTTGGTTCTCTTCCAGCAGAGGAACTTTGCATGGTAGAAGTAACCGAAGTAGAAGAAATAGATGTAATGAATGTCCCAACATCCATCTTCCCAAATAAACATTGGACTCTCCACTTTGATGGAGCTAGATGTCATTATGGGGCTGGGGTAGGTGTGATCTTTACTTCTCCCGAGGGAAAGATCCTACCATTCACCTTTAAATTAAATTTTGAATGTACAAATAATGGCACTGAGTACGAATCCCTCCTCCTTGGTCTCATCATAGCTAAAAGGATCGGTGTTAATGACATCAGAGTGTTAGGAGACTCACAATTAGTAGCAAACCAAGTCTCTGAGGTGTATGAGACTAGAGTTGAACACTTACAGCTCTACAAAACAACAATATTAGATTTGAGCAAAGGATTTAACTTCATATCCATTGAGGCAATCCCACGAGAACAAAACCTTCTCACAGATTCGATAGCAACCTCAGCTTCACGTTTCACTCCAAACAGTGAGTTGGAAGACACCCGTTTCATGGTATCCCTTATATTGAACCATTAGTAAAGAAAACGTCAACAAACCCTCTTCTAACACACATAGCTGAGAATAAATCTACTATCTTAGGTCACGTTGATAGTGATAGAGCCACTCTTGATTACCTAAACACCTATGCAGAGTTACATCTCACCCATCACATGGTAGATTTGTCCTTAATCCCACATTCGTCTTCTTACTTTGGAAATCCCATGGTAGAGCTTCCCCCACAAAAGGAACTCAACATATACGCGGTAGAGAATGGAGAAGATCTGGAACTACCTCCAGCCCCACTGCCTGAGTTTGAAGAAGGTAACACTTCTTTAATCGAAGGAATGATTGATATTAACATCGGAATGGAGGAAGAACCAAAGATCTTGAAACTAGGATCTTCGTTAACTCCAGAAGAGATAGAAATACACACTCGAATCCTCAAAGAACATCAAAAGGATTTTGCATTTAATTATAAAGAAATGATGGGAATTGCACCACACATCGCGGTACATAACCTCATCACCAAATCAGATGCAAAGCCAATTAAACAAAAATCAAGACCAATGAAACCCAAGGTAGCTCTCATGGTGAAGGAAGAAGTAATGAAACTTCTCCAAGTAGGGTTCATCAAACCGGTTGATTACTCTCAGTGGGTATCTAATATCGTCCCCATTCTCAAAAAGAATGGGAAGATACACATCTGCATAGACTTTTGAGACATTAACAAGGCGTGCCCCAAGGATGACTTCCCATTACCATCCATTGATGTCATCATTGATGCACAACAACTGGATTTGAGCTTTTGTCTCTCATGGATGGGTTCTCGGGATACAATCAAATCAGAATATCTAAACAAGACCAAGCCAAAACCATGTTTATAACTCCTTGGGGAACTTATTGCTATGTTGTTATGCCATTCGGTCTCAAGAATGTTGGTGCTACATACCAGCGGGCAATGACATACATATTTCACGATCTTATTCATAAAATCATGGAATCCTATGTAGATGACTTGTTGGCCAAGGCCAGAAGTTTGTGATCACCGGAAGTGCTCCGCATCATTCTTTCATGTTTGATCAATACGAGTCACACTAAACCCAGAAAAATGTATTTTTTGGTGTGACGGAGGGAAACTCCTAGGTTACATTATATCATCATGAGGGATCAATGTAGACCTAGTTAAAATAGACGTTGTTCTTGAGATGATCCCACCATCAGATGACTTTGGCATTAGATTGTTTCTTGGAAAGCTTGGTGCAATCTAGAGATTCATTCGGACTTAAGTTTTGTTGTTCATCCGATCAAAAATTTGTTGAAAAAGGATTGCTGCATTATTTGGACAAAGGAATGCCATGAGGCCTTCGAAGTAGTTAAACACTTCTTATTGTCTCCTCCCATGTTAATGCCACCTAGACTAGATCATCCTTTGATCTTATATTCACGAGCTACGGATGTCTCGCTAGCCTACATGTTGGCTCAAGAAGATGATGATAAATGAGAACGTGTGGTCTATTTTATTAGCGAACATTGCTCGATTATGAAACATGTTATACGCAAGTAGAAACGAGAATGCCTTGCCATAGTCTTTACAACCAAATGCTTAAGACATTACATGCTAAATCAAGAAACAAGGGTCATTGTAAAAATAGACCATTTACAAACTTTCCTCATGCAAGGGTCCTTGTCTAAAAAGGTTGGATGCTTTATAACCTTAATGGGTGAATTCAAATTAACTTTTGTAAACCAGAAGTCCATTAAGGGACAAATCATTGCAGATTGGTTAGCTAATAACCCATTAGATGGAGGTGATCTAGTAGATCTAGATTTTCCCGATGAATGCATATATTACATCAAAACCAGACCTCCCATCTCTGAATGTCCTTGGTATACTGATATTATCAATTTTATCATGGACCATACATATCCAGAAGGTGCTACACCACAACAAAGAAGGTGGTTATGCATTATCGTAGCTAAATATGTTATTATAGAACAAGTGCTCTATCGTAAGGCTTTCGATGGAATGCTTCTAAGGTGTGTTGACATAGAAGAATCCAAGAAGATTCTCTATGAATCCCATAGTGGAATATGTGGAGGCCATTTTGGTGGTCATGCCACCACTCACAAAATACATCGAATGGGCTATTTTGGCCCACTCTCTAGAACATGACGCAGCGGTGAGAATTTGTATGTAAGTGCCATAAATGCCAAGAATTTTCCCACACGAGATTCACATGCGCATCACAATCTCTGACCCATCATGACTCCATGGCCCTTTTCTACATGGGGCCTAGATTTGATAGGAAAATTCTCTCCCTCGTCAATGGATGGCCATAACTTCATAATCACGGCCATCGAATATTTTACCAAATGGGTAGAGGCTATGCCTCTTACCACTGTACAGTGTCGTGATCACCAAGTTCATTTTGAACCAGATCATTTGTAGGTATGGTGTCCCACAAGTCATTATCTCAGATAATGGCACGTCCTTTAAGAATGATGAGGTTCATGAGCTATGTAGTAAATTTAAAATAAACCATCATATGGCCTCCTATTACCCTCCTCAAGCCAACCAACGGGCGGTTAAAGCAACAAATAAGACGTTGAAAGTTATTCTCCTCAAAATGGTAAAAGAAAACAAATGAGATTGGCATTTAAAGTTATATCTAGCCTTGTGGGCCCACCAAACCTCAATAAGAACACCAACAGGAGCAACTCCTTTCTCATTGGTATTCGGAAAGCAGAAGCAATTCTCCCACTTGAGGTTGAAATACCCAGTCTCCGCATCTCACTACAAGGGATTCTGGATGAGGAAGCTTATAGAGAGGCACGCCTCTCCCAACTAGAAAGCCTAGATGAGGCCAGGTTAAACGTTGAATAGTGGCATAGAGTCTATGCTAACCGGATGTGCCGGTAGTATAACAAAAAGGTCTATGAGCGAGAAATATATGAAGGAGATCTAGTTCTAAGACTAGACAATCGGATCGATAAGAAAATTGGTGAAGGAAGAAAGTTCCGGCCCAAATGGTTGGGCCCATATCGAGTCATGAAGGACTATGGAAATGGTGTGTATCTCTTATGCACACTAGAAGGTGAGGAATTTGGTGAAACAGTCAATTCCTTGCATCTTAAATGATTTTACGCATAAGCAACCAACACTATTTGTATAATTATATCTACATTGCATCTTCATTTAGATAGGTTCATTTTGTTCACTCGTTTCATAAAAATTTGGTGATCAAGGGACTTATTCTTAAGCAAATTCATTACAAACTTCTATGGTATTGGCAAAAGCATTCAAATCATACTTCTTCATTTTCATAACATCATCAACTGTTTCAGAATCATTTCATCAATTAAAGCTAGATATGACAAAGTCTTAATGGTAGCCATACCAAGGCCTGCATGCTTGTTCTCACTTTTGTTTCTTCCTAGGATAGGTGTCTTGCCTATGGTCTATTCTAGAAGCTTCATGGTGTCACATCTATCCCATATATAGATCTCTTTGGAAATAAGAACATATTGACATTTTGCTCAAATAAATAAGTCAAATATAGATCAAACAAAAAATTTTACTTTTACACATTTCCTTGCCCTACCAACCTTTGGTGATGAGCTTGCATCTCTTACTAGTGACGTAGGGTTGGGAAAGGATGGGAATGCCCTTACTCGCCTGTGCCTTGTCCATGGTGATAAGCCCATGCTTCCTACTAGTAGCATGGGGCAAGGTGTAGGGGGTCCTCTTGATAGTAAACGTTGAAGGTCATAAGAAAATAGTTCAAATAAACCTTTGAAATCTTGAGTCAAAAAAAAATGAATCAGATGTCCAAAATTCCAAGAGAGTTCAAAACCCTGAAAACCAGATTTTGTCAACCAAGTGGCCATCTACGGATCTAAGTCTAGATAAACTACAAAGCAAGTCACATTCTAAACTATGGAGTCACTTGAGTAGGGTAGGTTTGTAGCATCCTAATTTGGTTCCACAAACTCTTTGTCTATCTCCCATCATTACCATTTCAACACACCTCATAGCTTGTGCCCTTTCTAGCTCTCGGTGGTGAGCCCTCGCATCTTACTAGTTGCGTGGAGTTAGGAGTGGGGCAAGTGCATCTACTCATCATACCAGTTCATCATTACATTTTGTCAAAACAATATGAAGTACCAAAAAATTGCTTATGAAAGCTAAAGTTCAAGATCACAAGTTCATTTGCATCATCATACATCAGCATCACGAAATACAAAAAGAAAGAAAGCATTTGTGTCATTTGTTCTCCATTGCATACATTCTGAAAAGCATATAAAAACAAGAATTCTAATAAGCATCTAATATACATGTGGAAATGAATCACAAAATCCTAGACACCAAGAGTCTAATCCAAAAAGAATATATATATATATATATATATATATATAATCAGTTTTATGTACAATGCCATCATGCGCTAGGCATGGTCAAAATGCTCAATGAGCCCAGAAAATACAAAATGATCATATAAACAATCTAGCAAGAGTCACTACAAAAAGAGCCAAGTGGCCTCTCAACCCCTATGAGATCCCTCAGAAGGTGCATGACCACGTCTAGGACTCCGGCTACGCCGGCACTCTAAGTGCACTTGAGGGCTCACGGTCCCAGAATAGTAGCTGTAGCCTCACTATGAGAGTGGCTCCTCATCAGGTGCTCTGCAATCCTATACCCGGCTAACTCGGTATGGAGGAAGTCACCATCTTGGCCACATGCTAGACAGGGGAAAAGACATCGCTATGCTACCAGCTGCTTTGAAGGCTCCCTGCATCCACGGATAGCTCGGCGTGAGTCTTCTCCATGGGGAGCATCAGGGTATCAGTACATACCCATGAATCAAGTCTCGCCACTCATCAACAGTCTCTGCAAGAAAAGGAGAAAACAAATTAGAAAATAATCAAAAGATAAAAAAAAGATGAACAAAAGGAGAGATAGCAACTAAGGAAATCCTAGCTAAAAACAAATATTAAAAGAAGAGTGAAAACTCACTCGGATCTCCAGGCCTCCAAGAGGGATCCCTAGGATCGGTGCACCTGCCACAGATATGATCTTGCCCACTGATGATGTCCTCCTCATGTGCAGGGCAACATAGCATCCCTACTACGGACTCATCCTCTCACCTAGGTCACGAGAGGGCAAAATCCTCTGAGACTAGAGTCACCCTCTCCACACTCTGCTCTGCCCTCTCTGGCTTTGTAAGATCTCCTGAGTGTCATGCCACTCGGGATCACTATCCTCCTCTCCACCCAACTCACTGACCTCCATGTCCTCGGTCTCCTCCTCCATCTCTCCCCCTGTGAACTCCTCGGACTTGAAGTCTATATCAATAGGGTCATCAACTTGCTATGGGCGGGATGGCGAAATCAAAGTAAAGGTGCTGAGGGAGCACCGACTCTCTCTCGGGCACGTACCACCCACCTAGCTATAATAGGGATGCCATGAGTAAAAATAGTCCAACCCCAGCCTCTAGGACCTCCCCTAGCCTCCCGAACTGATCTGAACACTGGCACCACTGGGGGAAGCATATCCATCATAAGCAGCAAGGCCAAACTGCTTGAGGCACTCGATCAAAGGGGTGTGTCTCTACCTTCCCCATCCTATCCACAAGTTTCCCTGTAGTAGAGCAGAAATCAAAGTGAAGGTCTCCTCACCCCACAACCATGCCATGGCCTGATAAGGTGTGGCCTCCATATCATCAGTAGTCAGGGAAGCAACTAGCTGGTGGGGGGTGCTCTAAGCACCGACATCTCTGTCCATCTAGCTGCCCTCATGGCTCCGGGATCCGCCACCTCTATGCCTCTCCCATAAGGGATGATACGCTCATAGACCCAGCTCATAACCAAGGTCGGATGGCTCAAAGACTGTCCCTGTAAGTGAACCACCCTGTATAAGTCATGATAGGTGGTCCCAAGTATATCAGCTCCCCAGGCATAAATCCGACCATGTGCCTCAATCTGTGTAATAATAGGGGACCAGCAGTAGAGTAAGGTGTCCCCTCCCTTGTCCTCGATCAATCTCGAGGAAGGATCCCCATAATGGCTTGACGAATCAAAGGGATAGGCAAGCTAGGAATGGAATGGACCCTCACCCCCTTCTTGAACCAGTGGAGACAATTGCATCTCCCATATATGTAGCCCACTGAGCTATCTGAGCCCGCGACCCCGCTATCTCAAGTGTAAGTCATCTCCCATGATCGGGACTCCCAAGATGTGGTAGACATCCTCTAGGGTGATAGTCCACTCACCCCTGACTCTTGGAAATCGAAAAGTGTTCCGATCAGCATCCCAATACGAAAACAGGTCACATAGTATGTGACTAGAAGGTGCGACATGAGGAACCCATGATATACGTAATATGTCGGCCCTCTGAAGAGTATCCTACTCAGCTTGAGAAAGTGCATCCAACACTGCTGGAATCCAGTCACACTCTCTCTCTCTCTCTCGCTCCATCTGATATATTCCTCCTTCTTCATACACCCAAAAACACACAAAAAGGAGTAAGTTAGTATTTGAATCACATTGGAAAAATCATTAAAACATGTAGGAATGCTAAAAATGCAAAAACAAATCAAGAAAAGTGTTATTTTAACATTAGTAAAGAGCCACCACCACTGAGAAGGGTGGCGGTTTCCATAACCACCGCCGTGAAAGGTGGCGGTCCCATAACTGCCACCCTGCTCAGGGCGGCGGTCCTGTCCCACGATTCCAAATGGGTCACGTATCCTAAAAATGCTCAAAAACAAAAAAAACCATTTTGACTAAAATGAGAGCCTACCCATTAGGCGTCCCCCCTAAAGACACATTTAAAACTAATATTTTCAAAAATAATCCCCCCAAGACGAATATTTCATCATTTTAACATTTTAGGGGTAAAAAGAGTAAATCGAGAAGAACTAACCTGTGATCTCATGGGTCGATGTTCCGCTCACGGAGGCATGATCACTATCTCGTCATGAACATTTTGACTATACTCTCATCAAAAACCATCACCGTGGGTCCCAGAGCTCAAAATCAATCAAATCGACACATGTAAATGAATAGGAAAATGGGCCCATTTTTATATATATAGCATTTTGACTCATTTTGAATGCCCTTTTCACAGGTTTGGAGCACCAATGGAGGTAAGTTCTTATCCCCATGCAAAATGGTAAGTCCTCATTTCATATTATTTTAGTATTTATTTTTCATTTATTTTATCTATCTGCACTTGAGTCCTCTTTTCATTTTGCAGGTAGCGGGAATTTTGGATGGCGTCATTTCGACACACGGACATGTCAGGTATAATTTCTAGCTTCCCATTTTGGGACCACCATACTCGGACCCACCGTTTTACACCTCTTCATGGCTAAAATGCTTCTCGAGGGGCAATATATATACCCAAAATTGTAAGGGTAGTGCACTTGCCAGAACGATGTTACACATGCCCCAATGATGATACAGGTCTCCTCGCAAGGTGTTCGGGATCCAGAAAAATCTCTCCAAGTGTACATTAACATCCCACATGCCCGCTTAGCCTCCATGTGATTTATTTTTGCTCTTTCCCCTCTTTTCCTTTGCATTTTTGTCTTGATGATGAAACCACCACCTGCCTAGGGCGGTGGTCTCGGTCTCGTGACCACCACCCAGGTAGGGTGGCGGTCCTGTAACCACCCCCCTGCTCAGGGTGGCGGTCCTTCACGCATTTTCTAGCACATTTCTTTTAATGACTCACGTAAATTTTCAACTTTTACCAGCTTTCTCACCCGCTTTGGCTAGTATTTATGTTTTATGTCCCTTGGAATAGTGTTTCTCCATTGTTTAATGGTAAAAGAGTCCTAGTTGGAGTTACCTTTGGGTGAATGGGAATTCTATAAATAGCTGGTTTGATTACAAGAAAATGGCCCCTCAAAACTGCCCTCATCCTCTCATTTCAATAGTTTAGTCTTTCAGTTCTTGCTTAGGAATTCAATAGTTTTCATTTGTTGCATGCATAGTTAGTCTTATTTTGTTGTTTAGAAGCCACATGATCTTCTTGTTCTAGTGTTATTACTATTTCATACAATCAATTGAGGTAGGATAGTTTCATTTTCAGTCTAAAGCCATTAGAGTTGCAGGTTTTGTTCATCAAGAAGGATAGTTTTAGGTTCTGGATGTTTTGTGTTGTATGACTCATAATAAATCCCACTAGGAATTGCATAAGCCAAGCTTTGTTCTCTTGCACTATCCCTCTCCTACTCACATTATATTCAGTCTACATCCAAAGATGCCATTGTTCCAATACCTACTTCTGTTGATGTTAGCATTACACGCTTTTCTAGATTCACGTGAGCACGAAGGAATGAGGAGACCACACTGAGGGGACAAAGCCACACACAATCGGATTCACCACTGTTCTGCAAAATCCAGGTTCAAGCTTTCAAAGTTCTAGTTAAAATATACCAAATAGAGTAGTGAATTACTTCATTTTGGTTAATTCATTTTTGATATTGCCGAGGAAGCCATGGGGATCGATAGTTTCTGAGAAACTATGATTCATTCCTCACTTCTGAGGTAGGATCGAAAATATTTCAATTAAATTAGATCAATTATTTAGTTATTTAGAATAGATTCACAACTGCACAGACAAGTAGCTATACTCGGCTACCTTGTTTGTTTTTAATTTTGTTATTAGGTTAGTTGTCATTTTCTAGATATATTAAATAGTTGTTATCTTAATTCTATTAAATATTCTATCAAAAATACAAAAATAGAGAATTTATATATGTTGTGGATATACTTTGCATAATTAGTTTACTTTTCTTTAGTTAGATTTATATTGTTTCTTTTGTATGACAATCACGGGACCTAGGGAGCCCAGAGAATACATATTCGAGCCAATCATGCCTCAACCCAATCTTGTTGCAGCAATAACTGACATAGACCAAAATCTCAAAATCCAGGTCTTTTGAACAACAACAGACCTACAAGAAATCAGCTCACAGTTAAGAGGATTAAACATAGAAGACAACAAAGCACACATGTTTTGGATAAACTAGCCAAACTATAGATTGCCCTAATAGATATCCACATGACTGTAGAAGGGCTTGAAAGAGAGAAAATGTTCGGTTGTGATCCTTTGGTCCCACAACCAGACGCAGGAGACATCCTCATTGACATAGACACTAGCTTAAGAATTCAAGTTGCTAGAATGCCTGTAAGGTACTCTGAGAAGATTGCGTAACTTTTAGTTCTAAACATAGAGGCTGAAAAGGCATACCACTGTTGGATATTAGGGATTAGGGATTGATTTTTCACATGACCATAGGAGGTCCACAATGACCATGAACTTATGGTTGTGATCCATAGGTCCCATAACCCAACGGGCCCACAGGTCAATCAAATGTTGATGTTGGTTTATGCACATTAGTATTTAGGTCCTCTCCACTTCCACCAATAATTATCACACAAATATCCTCACTAGACGTAGTAGCTAATCAAGATAAGGATTTCTAGACTAGACCAAAGAATCACCCATAGAATCCACCATATATCTATCATCCATTTTTCATGACCTTGTCGGGGATATCTACTGAAGCACCCACATGTCATTTCCACGTATTCCACAACCTATAGATCGGATCACACGAGATCTTGATATTGATTGGAGCCTTCGAGTAGTCAAATTCACCGAACGATCTATCATGCCAGTTCAGGTTAGGAGGGCCTTCTTTGCTTTAGATTTGTAGATTCCATTAGTGCGTGTCGAAGACATAAGATTTCCTAACTAATTTGTCTATACCCCACATATATTCCATCCCCACTTTTATCTTTGCATGACCTCGGGAGGTCGAGTGCGAGGAAGAGTTACTTTTAGATTCCCATGCTCACTTGTCACTTATCTAAATACTAGTGATTATAAGAAACAATGAAAGCTATCAAGGCAAGTGAGATGATGTGGTGTGCTAGAACAAGAAGGTGTCATGAAAAGGTAAACTTCATTTTAGGAAGGCCAATTATAGTATGTTCAGGAGGTTTCATGCAATATAAATATGTATAAAGGAGATCAAAGACCAAGGTTAGTATGGTAGAGAGGTTTGTAATGATGGTTTGGTAAGTTTGAAGTTGTGAAGTCTTGGAGGAACTGTTATAAGTCTGTGTTTGGTGTCTAATGAATATTGACAGGACAAAAGGAGATGAGATTAAAATACATAGGTAAAGGTATGGGAAGGTTATATGTTCACAACTATAAGAAGGATGAAATCCATATCAAGTATTCAAAGTATGATATTTTAATATAATACGGGTTTGTATAAGTGATCTAATGCATGCGAGCTTAGTTGATTTCTTATGGAGGAAAACAAGGTAGGTACAAGGTTCAAGAGGCTGAGAAAGGGTTGTTGAAGGATCAATTTCTTCGTAAATAAATTCATTGATCAAGAATAAATTGAAACTACGAGATTATGTGTCGAATACTTTGTGACAAAAGGTCATAAGCACCTACAATGTCAATCCATGTAAGGTATGTGCTAGATATTTTATTTTTCAATGAGATATGAGAAGTGTAAACCCAAGGGGAGTAGTTGGTACTTGTATTGTATGCTTGGTTGATATTATGACACCGGAAAGTTTTTCAAATAAGAACTAAAAAGATTGTTCAAGTCCAATGGATCAGATTTTTGATTGTTTAGAGTCAAAGAAGATGGAACACATGACTTGGGTAAGTTCATTTAATAATGCATCTTTTTTTAGCTATCATTGGTTCATGTCAAGTGGCCAAGAACCCTTTTTCATAGATTTAAAAGGGGGAGATGAGCTATTAGAAACAAGGAATGGTGGTTATGAAGCTGTTAGTATGTGCATTTTCCATCAAGTTTCTAAGTAAGTTCCCATCAATGACAAAGGGGGAGATTGTTGAACCCTGGTCATTAGTGTGTTCATTGATGTCCAATGGCATTGATGGTAAGTAGTAAGTGGGGTAGTGATGCTAAGTCGAGGCATGAAGGCATGAAGGATAGTTTTAGATTGGTTTCGTGGTGCTACAAGCTCAAACTATGAGGTGGCTGATCACTAAAGGTATGGTATAGTTTTTTTTTGTTTTTTTAGATGATCTACATGTCATCAATTATGTTGTATGCATGGGAAAGAACTCATACAAGGTGTATCAAGTCATTTGGTTGAAGTTGGAGTTGAAACTGGACCATTTAAGCTTTGTTTGGAGCATGAATGAGATGTGAAAAGTTGGTACATGCCATGGAAAGGTCACGTGAGCATGGGAAAAGCCTAGGAATAGTGTATATAACATATGGGAGAAAAAACAAGGCTAATTTTATCTCCTAGAGTCAAAATTCAAAAGTGGATGGAAATTGGCTTTGAGAACTAACAATGTAGGCTGAGGAAAATGAGATGGGATAGAATATTCCATACACAATTAAGTAAAATGGGCTTGTGGATAATGTAGAGGGGCTAGTTTGGTTCTCCAAGGAAAATTTCATCAAGTTCTGAGAAGGTATGTGAAAGTTATGCTAGTTTTTCTAAAACATGCTTTTTGAAAATTACATAATAAGGTGTCTAGATTCTTAACACTCAAGAAAAATATAGTGCATCCTTCAGATAAATCATATAAGTAAATTTTGTATTATATTACAATATTTATGTATTTCAAAAAGTCTCAGGTGAATTGGACATGTTTTAAGAAAGTTATGATCATTCTTATGTTGGTGTTTGCTCTCTCTCCAGGGCTTCTTCTTAAGTTGAGTTGCCAAATTTGAATTTTCCAACTCTAAATCACTGGTGCAAGCTAGTTACATCTATCGAAGCATACTAGACCTCATATAATTCAAAATCATGATCCCATTTTATTTTAAGGTGAACTATTCTATATAAGCATGTTTGTGATGTGCAGGGCTAGGTCTGGGGAAGTCATGTTCTTAAGCCTCCAAGCTTGAAATTCTTTAGAAAAATATTGTGCAATGTGTAGACACCTAAATTCTACTTTTGCAATATTATTGCCAAACACACACAAATAACTCTCATTCTTGTCAATTATATTATAATTAGTGATTTTCACTAGTTAACTAACGTTTCTTACCCCTTTGGCTAGTTAACACTATATTATTGATTGTCTAACTTCTTTCACATTCGGGGATGCCACTTTATGAGGAATCATAAGTCGAAACCCCCTTTAAAACATACAATTAATGATTATGAGCTAATTAAGCCTGTTTTGCCCTAGTTTTGGTCAATATACCTAGTATTGACCCAAACCCTCTTCCAACCACTCAAAATCACCCCACTTTCCTCCATAACATCTTAGCAAGATTCAAAAGCTTATCCTAGCCTCCTACTTGACCCTAAGTAGTTAATTAAGGCTCCCACATATTAACCACTTGTTAATTCACTAATTTTGATTAGAAAAGCTTAATCATAATTAGAAATTCTAATCTAATTTGGGGCTTTTAGTCCCACATGCACCAAAATACATGTTTTCCTCAAAGTGAATACAATAAAATAGACTAAGTATTCACCCTAAAACTTTACACCATTCTTTGATTTGCATTCTCATATAATAAATATGATTTATAGCCAAGTTAAATCCTTACCCAAAATCATCAATGGGGTTAGTAGATGGATATTCAAAATGACTTCATAAGTGATTTGGAGAGGCCATTTCACTTTGTTTGGAGTAGAAACCATAACCATTTGATTTCCCTCTTAGGTCTATTTAGGATTAAGCTAGTTAATTTAGCATATTAGAAGGCATGATTAGTTAGATTTTCAATTATATTCATGTTAGTTAAGCATTCCATTAAGCTTCTATCTTTAGTGTTGCATTCCTAGACTTAGAGCCTTGGCTATAGGTGGAAATGGTGTTAGCCTTCCTTGATTAGCCATGCAATTTGATTTGTAGAGTTTAGGGTATCATCATTTGACATGCCCGATGGGACAATACCCTATTTCATTCAATTTTTATGCTTTTTAAACTTAGTTTCAAAAAATTTAATTTCAAGTTTTCTAGCTTAGTTTCAAGTTTCCTAGATTAATTTGAATTTTTCTAGTTTAATTTCAAGCTTTCTAGACTACTTTCAATCTTTTTATATTATTTTATCAAGATTTTTAGATTAATTTAAAATATTTAAAGTAATTTTCAAAGTTTTGTAGATCAACTTTTTAAGCCAAGTAGTTGTTTCAACTAGATTAGTGGTAGAAGTTATATTTTCATCTTCTTTGTAGGATATAGGGAGGAAAATACCTGTCAAAATATCCTCAAAATTCCAAAGTTTTTACCTTTTTAAATAAATCCTCTTCAAAACTCATATTTTGAAAACCTATAGGAAAAATTTCACCTGCATCAAAAAGTGCACTGTGCATAAAGGAGTTCACTGTGCATCAAAAGTGCACCTACACATCAAAGAGTGCATCTATGCATCATTGGGTATGACTATGCAACATTGTATTTTTGATCTCTTTGTGTAAACTACACTTTTGCATCATAAATTGTGCCTACACCTCATTAGATGCACCCATGTGCAATTAACTGTGTAAAATTTGATAGAGGTGTGCCTATGCACTACTATGTGTGCATGTGCACTACTGTGTGCACACATGCTCTACATAGTGTGCCATGCACTAAGGAGTGCGTTTTTACACTAAGGTAAAATTTTCTCAAACTTCAAAATTTGAATTTATGTGTTTTTTAGGATTTCTATCATTTTAAGGGTTTCTAGATGTTAATTTTTTGTCAATTTACTTATTTTAGAGAAATATTCCTAACAAAATTGCATTAGAGTTTGATAAGGGATTTTTGATTAAATTGGGTTAGGGTTTGATGAGTGATTATGTTTTCATACTTGTTTTTAGTTTGGAATAGGATTGTG
This sequence comes from Taxus wallichiana var. yunnanensis, assembly GCA_018340775.1. NCBI lineage: Eukaryota > Viridiplantae > Streptophyta > Pinopsida > Cupressales > Taxaceae > Taxus > Taxus wallichiana. Next base: position 367,007,525 of record CM031244.1, on the reverse strand, counting down.
TATGCCCTTCTCTTGCACCTAGTGTGATCTTGAGAACCAAAAGCACCTCTAAACTAGTTTTTCTTATTGGGAGTAAGTAGGAATAATCATAATTCATTTTGTGCTTAAGAGAATAAAACTTCATTTTTGACATGTACTTGATCTTTTAGTTTAAGATATTTTTCACTTGATAAATAATCAAGGCTAAAATTTGTGTATTCTCTTCCCTTGCACCTAGGGTGATCTTGGGAACCAAAAGTAATTTTAGTATTTCATTAAGAAACACTTGGATTAATTGGGAATAAACCTTACTTTTAAAAAAACATTGGTAGTTAGTTGATTTACAAGATTTGTATTTCTATTTAGTTGGATTATTTTTGTGTATGCTCTTCCCTTGTAGCTAGTGTGATCTTAAGAATCAAAAGCAACACTTAATCCTCTATCTATGATATTGTGAATCTTTTTAATTACTAATCATTTGTGTGAAAGACCTAATTATAGTCAAAGAAAGGAGGACCTACAAAAATTCTAATTCCACATGTGATTATAGGTTGCCAAAAGGAGTGCAAAAAAAACCACATTAAGTCTAAAAGATTAAAAACACACCACAATCATCACATTGTATTTACTGGTTCGGTTAAGAGCTAGAACTCGTATGCTTAACTAGGACATAACCCCTTTGGCATAAGCCTTAAGCTACAACAATGGGCATGGTACTAGGAACCCTAAAGTAGTTCACCCAACTGATTAGTATGCCTTGGTGTGATTAGAGTCAAAGTTATTCCAATTACGACCTTAGTGATAATACAAATAAATGCACTAGTTTCTCATTGTATTAGAAGGGGTTAAAATAAAACGAGATACTCCTTGGGAAACCTTGGTAAACCAAGATCACAGAAGTAAACTTGTGACACATAGAAAGAGAACCACCTAGGAAGCTTTTTTTCTTGAAGTTATTTGTTTTTGACATCAAAGTTTACATAGATCTCACAAAGTTTATAGTTTGATATATTCACGCTCTTTTTTTTTTTTTTCAAACAAGGGAAATAATCTCTTAAATTTGGAGCCGTGTTATATTTCATCACAAAATTTATTTAGTCTTATTTTGAATTAGTTTTTCACTTGTCCTAAAACAAGGTGAAACTCTGCAAAGTTGTGCCAAGTATATTTCACCACCACTTGATTTACACCTTTGTTTTCTTGTTGCCCATTTTGGGACAAAAGGAAACAAAATATGTGGATACCACTTGATCATATTACATTTCTACCAATTTTGTATTCTACTTGCGTGACTAGGTTGTAATGTCGGAGTGCAAGTGTTGAAAGTGTGTTTAGTACATTCTTACAATTTAGTAGACCCCCTTGTCTCAAAAACCCATATTTTAGACTTATTATCATCATAGTTAGGTGATTTTATATTTTCCTTCTTTTTTGTTGTTACGCTACCCACATTATAGCCATATAATTGAGATATTTACTTTTTTCCATTGTGAAATTGGACCTAAATCTCTATATTGTATCGTTCTGAATGCTCGCACCCATAACAATTTCTTGTTATCGTTAGACATAGTTTTTAAATCCTATATTTTTCTTGAGGTTTTGAGTGTTGAGGATACATTGTTAACATTGCGATAACATCATTTTCACAAAAAACTCTCGTTTTCTTGAAATCTTAGTTCACGTGTCTAAATAGCGTCGTTACGCTGCTCACATTGCTATCATCCATTTTACAAGACTTAGAATTTATTAGTGTTTAGAATATGGGTTTTAGTATATTTTGTTAGAAGATTGCATCAACATTCTCTTATCATTAAGCTCTTGTTTGTTTCAAACTTGACCTAACTAGTGATATTGTGTTGTCACTATTTGGTTTCAAAACTATCTAGATAAATCTTAGGGAGCAAATTGTTTTTTGTGACTAAATTTTGAGTATTACACATCATTTTATTATTCTAGAAAAACTCATGTCGTATATTACCTTGTTAGGGTAAGTCATTATTTATTCATTAACCTTAGGTTCACATTGAGCAATTGGATTTGTGGCTATTTTATAGTCACCATTATTTGTGACAACTTAATGTCATTACATTGCAAAAATTTGCCTAGGGTCCCTTTTTGAAACCTCGGTGGAAGTATTTCTTATTTTTACCTCTTATTTTGAGTATGCCTACTACGAGAATGGGACCACTCGAAAGTTAGAAGCCGATCTCTTTGGAGGTGAAAAACCCTCTAGTAGAATATAATCTAATGGTTGACCATAGTGGTGGAGAGGAAAATTCTCCTCGTGGGGATATAGAACTACATCTCACCCATATTGACGAATACGTATTTTAGAACAAAAATGAGATTCTTACACATATTATGGAATTAGGGGCTACGTTACTATACGATAGAAAATAAACACGTGACCTTCTTCACACCTGACTTCCTGAGGTCGTGCCAAGACAACTAGTGTAGAATGGAAATGGATGTGGGTGTGGTGGTCATGAAAAATCTAATTGGGTAATATTATACCTTCAATGTGCAATATTAAGATCTTCGAGTCTAAGGAAAAGAATTATCTCCCTAACCCAAGGTGGTGTGATGGATTGATCTAATATAATAGCTTCTCGGAGACTCTAGTCAATATCGAGATCTGCCAAGATTCTATTCACTAGTTGTTGAACACGCGGAAAGTGACTTGCGGGTGCCTTGTATAAATTTCTAGACAAGGTCATGGAAGTGAGAATTAGAGGTGTAGTGGAGCCGCAACGACTATGGGTGATTTTCTGGTCTAGTCCAGAAATTCTTAGCCTGATCGATGTTATGTTCAATATGGAAAGTTGTGCAATAATGTCAGGTGGAAGTGGTGAGGATCTAAATACCAATGTATGTAAACTAGTGTCAATATCCAATTGGTCAGTAGGCCCATTGGGTTGTGGGACCTGAGGATCACAACCAAAGACTCATGGAGGTTGTGGCCCTTGTATGGTCATGTGCATAATCAAACCCTGTTGCCAGGAGCAGTCCATTAATTGTAGGCTTGATTAGAAGTGATGTTTAGGGTGTTTAGTTTCTCTATTTTCTCAATGTAGGTTACAAGCATGTGTAGAGAATCACAAATGTAAGCTTGTATTAATGTCGCTTATCAATTCCGGCCCATTGGGTTGTGAGACCAAGGGATCGCAATCCTACGCCATTTTTGTCATGGACCGTTGATGGTCATGCTTTGAAAAAAATTGAAATGATTTTAATAAACAAACTAACTATCAAAGAAAATCTAACCTATGCTTTTGGTGTTTTCACAATATATCAAAATAAAACAATGAAAATAAACTAGTCTAGTGAAAGCAAATTTTTTTGTTCTTTTCTATTTTTTAAACAATGCGTCTAATATAATAAACAAACTAAATATAGTTAATCAACCAAATGTATCTAATTACTTGTGTAGATATGTGAATATAAATCTTAAAAATAACCTAATTTAATCAAAAACCCTTGAAACCCTACCTCGGAGGTGAGGAAAAATCATAACCCTATAAGAGCTATTGTTCCCCACAACTTCCCCGGTAATGTCAAAGAGAGAAGCATTCTAATGATTTGATCTACTTGTAATTTCCTAATCAATTGAGATCAAAAATTTTACTACCTTATTTGATATGTAATTTAAACTAATGATTTGAAATTGATAACTTGACAATTAAAGAAAACAAATAATAATTCCAACCTACATTAGCAAGAGCTTTGGAAAATTAAGTCATATCTATATCTCGTGATGCAACCTAGAATTCTTAGTTAACACCTAGTCACACTAGCACATCACTCAGCCTAGGCTGAGCGCTCACTGAAGCGCGCAAAGGTATCGGGTCCCTCTTAAGTGTTGCTATAGAAGAATGGTAGCATGATAAAGTAGTAAACATATATTTTAGAAACTAATCCATCTATTCATCATTATACTGAACTAGATCTATAAGTGCTTAAATGTAAATCATCATGATAATAATAATATACATTGACAAAACATATCGACAATTGTTATTCGACCAATATTCTTTATATATTCATCATACCAATAGTACAAAAGCTTCATACAATACCAGACATGCGTGCATGGATCTGTTACAATTATCCAGTCTCATGTACTCATGTATCTCTCATCCTTCAAAGCATGTGTCTCTATATATATCTTACTAAGTAATTCATTACATATATATAGGGTGGGGAACTAGCCCTTCACCACTTAACTCTACCAGAAATAGGTCACATGCTAATAATAACCATGTGCCTTTTACAACTATAGCCATACATGCAAGTATGCTATCTATAGATCGTTGATAGTTAACTATAGTGGTGGATCTATCCTTAGCTTATGCCCATGCAAGAGTGATTTGACATACTCTTTAAAAATCTCCATGAAGAGTGGTGCACAAGTCTTGGCATCACTTTGTGTGCTCCGCACGCCAATCTCTAAGAATAGACCTGATCTCCAAAATCGGCTAAGTCCTAAAAGTCTGACTCTACACCTCCATGTGTGATGCCTTCCTATACCTTTGCACCTTTTCTCCTGTGTTGTTCTTCCATGTGGACTCTGTGTGCAAGTTCAACTAAGTGTTTTCTCCAATCAACATTACCCCACACTAATCTCATTGTCACCCCAATAATGGCGATGTCCAAAACTTACACAAAGAATGGATAAATAAAGAATGGTTGAAATAAAGAATTTTGAATAAGGTATACGCAACTAACAAAACTATTCAAGCCTCAGGCCCCTCTATTTCATCCTGAAGCAGCAACTCGGATATTCTTCTTTTATATCTACTTCTAGGTTCTCCCACTCCATTAACGCCACTCCTGCCATCTCAGGCACGTCTGCAATGATGGACTGCAGCTCTTCCATAGTGAGTTTTCCTTGCTCATTTTGTATCACAAGCATTACGCTTGACATAGAGGTTTACACCCCCTCCAATACATCCATCTTTTGAGAAATGAGCTTTCCAAGCTCATCTAACCTCTCCTTATGTGGTGCCTATGCCGTAGCCAGTGTCTCACGCTTTTGCTTCACCAGGAGTAATCATTCAACACGGCCTAGGGTAGCATCCTTCATAGCCTTGTGTACTTCATTTTCCTCCTCCAATGTTTTTACCACGATCAACGCATCTGGGGCTGTGCATATCATTAGTGCATGATTGAATTTCTTTAGTTCATTACAGTGGCTTGCAGTAGGCCTTCATAAGTAGTAATCTTCCTTGCTACTGCAGCACCTGCACTTTCTCTGCCTTTTCCCCGGGGTCCTTGGGCTGTGTTGATACACACACCTTTTCATCCTCCAACACTAATGTTATCATTGTCTTTACATAGTGCATTATAGAAGGAAATTATTTTGGCACTTGGGATTCCAAATGCGGGCGTACCTTGAGGACATCATCTCTAATTTCCTTCACCATATTAACAAAAGTGTCATATTTTCTCTTGATCAAATCCTTTTCCTATACTAGGCATGCTATCTCCACATCCTTAGCTTTCAATTTCTCCGTTAGCGCCTTAATGGTAGCATATTTATCAATGTTTCTTCTTGCTACTTTAGTAGATACCTTTACCAGAGCATTGCTTGCCTACTCATCTGACATCACCGTTGGCTTAATTGTCATGTTCCCGCTTTCAGTGGCTTCTTCAATCATCTTGACGCACATGATTCTTCACCAACATCGAAGTCTAGTTCATCCATATGTGTGTGCATCGACCATGAAAGTTGCTTCCTTGTGTGCAGAGTCACCTTTTCCTCATCCATGAGTGCCCATCTGAATAGATCCTTTTGCTTGATGGTGCTCTAAAACCGAGTGTGAATAATCAGCTTTGGGTCTTCTGCATACCCCATGGTATGTGCCTTGGTGTCCTCCCCGTTTGATGGGATCTGGGCCCTCTGGGAATGGTTGCATCAAGGTTAGGAATACTAGATGTATCCCCACCCTTGTCTTGTGTAGCCTCTGATTGTTCCCCTTCTTCTCCTTCCATTTTCTCCTCCTTGTGTTGAGGCTCTTCTTCTTGCTGGAGATGAAGGTGCCTTCTCCTCAGATTCTTCTGCTTCCTCACTTAGCCTGAGTTTTCTTCTTTTCTTCTCCTCTAGCTCCTTCACTTGCTGGGTTTCTCCTTACACCCTTGTGCACTTAAATACCTTCTTAAACCTTTGGTCACCCTACTCCTCCCCCGTAACTCCTTCTCCCTAGGAATTTTTCGCATGCTCCTTCTCTTGGCCAGATGGTTGCTTCCTCCTTCACACCAAGCCGCCACTATCCTCGTGTTCTTCATCCTCTTCCTCATCATCTTGCTTGGGTTTAGAGGGCCTAGGTGTCGAATGTTCTCCATAGTATGCTTCCCCTTTGGTGGCCCTGGAAGTGTGAACTCATTTTCCACATACTTGTTATTCTCCATTTTGGGCTTAAGTTAGAGGTATATCAGTGTGGCCCTTATATCTACAATGGCCATCAAGCTTACGCTTAATTCTCAAAAATCTCTGAGATATTATTCTCATTGTATGCATTCCTCCTGGATATCCATACGTCTTCCACAGGGTGTGGTATTCATAGTCCACCTTGTCTACATTAAACACTAACCTTCGTGTGTTGGTGAACCAATGAACTGAAGCTTGGAAGTATTACGCAGAAATGCGTAAGGTAGTTTGCACTAGGGGCTCCATGACCCATCTACCATTGGAAAGCATGCAATACAAAAATGTTGGTAGATTGCAAACTGTACCTGCTTCCCTAGAACCAAAGGCAAATCCTTGGGTATGTGTCATTCCTCTCCAAATGCCATGTGGAGCCTATCATACCACATCTCTACTTGCTCCTTCACCTCATCCATCATTGACCCCTTGCATAGATACTTGTTGAATCGTTTAGCTGGAGACTTGTGATTCATGGGGTATTCCCATATATTCTCTTTTGGGCCATCTGGTACCCCAATCTCCATGAAGACTAAACTTAGTAAGACACAGCCAAAACTTATCTTATTTCTTGTGTGCACTTCCTCTACTATCTACTCTGCAATGAAGCTGACAATGTTATAAGTGGTTCCTTCTAACATGCGTTTTGCCACATGCAGCCACATAGAGTTAACTTGTGACCAATGTTCTTGGTCATTCAATTTTGTAATTAGGTGTGTTGTTGCTACCTGTACTACAGACAATTTTTCAGTTTATCAATGTCCATTCCATGCGGTCCTTTCTGATAGCCCAATGCTTTCTATGTCTCCAAGATGGCACTTTTGTCAGCTAGGTCAGTCTTAATATCTTCACCTATTGCCCTTAATCCAGTTACTGTGGCAATAAGAATGGGTGTCAATCTTACCCTCCGTCCTGCAAAATAGAAAAAGTCCTCATGGACTTGGCTCATCAGCCATCTATACAATGGTGCATACTTTCCAAAGTATGGGAGCTCATACAGCTGGTAGACACCATTCCCTTTCAGTAGCCTTTCCCCGACATCATCATATATTGGCATGCCATCCTCAGTTCACTGTTCGTTCGGGAAGTGAGAAAGTCATCTAATTTCTTTTGGTTTTCATTGGTCTAGTGATTATATTCACTTATCTTACTCTGTCATATGTGGGTATCCCATTCCTGGCCCACAATTACTTCCTCAGGGTACTGCATTTCTAAAAAATTACTTTCTGGGGCCATCTCTTCCTCTTCTTCTACTACTACCTTCTTCTTTTCTTTTACCGGTGTTGCTTTCTTCTTTGGTGCCATTCTTCTCTTTGGGTTTTGTTTTCTAGACCATTTCTTTGTAAGTTTTTAGTAGTTTGCTTCAAACCCTACCTTGATTCAACTCGTCCCTAATTTACAATCACAAAATCATGCACCCTAGCTCTGTTCTGTTACTCTGCTTCGTTCAAACCCTTTTCCTAGGGGATTCAAGCCCTTCCAATAAACAGATCTATCTTTCGCGCCTAGTTTGCTTGCTTCGTACCTTGAATCACTTTACTTAGCTCTTCGCGTGTAGGCTCTTTTTCAAATTCTCATAGTCACAAGGGTAAAAATGAAATCACATCTCATCCTTATATATATTTCCACTTTTCACTACATTAATTTCTCCTCCACCTACTAAATTCTCCTCATTTATTACCCGTTTTTATCATTTCCACATGGTATACCTTCTGTGCCAAATGTTATAACCTTCTAGCGTGCCTTTTTACCCTTTATTCTGACTTCTCTTTAGCATGCACTCTAGTACCTGGGTACCTCATCACTGCACCATCTCCTGGTAGTTACCATGGCCGCCGCTTACCTCGCGTTATACGTTCCATCATCCATCTTCATCCTTTCTTATCTTGAGAAGCAATATTTTGTCAGTTACCCTTAGCAACCTTCTTTCTCAACACCCGCAACATGAAATCTTCGTAGCATATACCTGAGAGTCACCAAAAATCCACCCCACATGAAAAGGATGTGTAGTCCTCTGTGCATCAACATGCTTCATATTGTAGTTAGCTTCATGCATGCAAGTGCACTTATTACACAAACAAGAGCTAAATTGACAAAGCATAGTGACGATGAAAGAAACACATTAAGGAAATGCAGAAAGGGAAACCTAATTTATCTGGTAATACTACCTTATTACAAACACCAAGAAGACTTATTTATAGTAGGGCTTCAACCTACTCCTGTTAAAGTAATTGGGCAACCTTGTGCCATCAATTGTGTCTAACTGGCAAGCACCTGACTCAAGTATATGAATGATAACATATGGCCCCAACCAATGCACCTTGAGCTTTCCTGGATGGCACAAAAACTTGGAGTCATAGAAGTACCATTTTTCCCACCACAAGTTTCTTATCCCTGATGTGTCGACCATGCCATGCCTTTTGGCATATGCGCCCCTGTAAAACGGGCCTATTCACCAAATACTTTAATGCCATGTGATCTATATAAAACAAAAATGGTGTGTCCAAAAAATAATAACGAAAATTTTGCAAGGCATAAATCATGGACAAGGCCTCATGCTCTATAGTGGTATTATTTTGTTCTACAAGGTTCAACTTCCTACTAGTAAAGAAAATGGGATGATCCACAATACCTTCTCCTAGTTGAGCTAAGACAACACCAATGGCTATGCCAGAGGTGTCCACATGAACATGAAAAGGTTTATCCCATGAAGGAAAGTGCAAGATAGGTGTGGTAGTAAGTTTCTCCTTCAATATCTCAAACGCGTGTTGTTGTGACTCCCCCAGTAGAATGTACCTTTTCCCTTGAGCAATTCTTCCAAGGGCACGACAACTTTTGCATACCCTTTTATAAACTTCCTGTAATACCCTGTATGACCCAAAAATCCATGCACCTCACGCTGACTGGCTAGCACTTTCAAGCCTATGATGACTGCAACTTTAGCTGGATCAACCAACAACCCTTCCTTGCAGATAATGTGTCCTAAAAGTGTGCCAAAGGGAGTAGCAAAGATGCACTTCTTGATGTTTAATGAGATACTCAACTATCGACATTTTTCAAACATTAAGCACAAATTGTCATAATGATCCTTAATTATCCCATAGACGGTCTAATCATCAAGATAGACTGTAATAAGTTATGAATAAAATCCTTGAACACTTGTACCGCTATCCTTGAAAATACAGCAGGTGCATTCTTCATTCCAAAGGGCATCATAGTATAGGCAAGCTTCCCCATTCAATAGTGAAGGTGGTCTTGTCTTGATCTTTCGGGGCAATCCTAACATGATGATACCCTAAAAAACCATCTGTAAATGAATATATCTCACACCCAGCCACTCCTAATATTTCCTATATGAATGGCATAGGAAAGGGATTTGTAACACATGCTACATTCAAATCTCTATAATCAACACAAATTCGAATCCTACCATCCTTTTTTATGCTTATCACCATAGGATTGACCCATTCTGATTCATCCAATGGTTGAATGATCCCATATTTCAACATCTTGTCAATCTCCTCCTTTACTTTCTCACACAAATTGGGATTCATCTGATATGGTTGCTTCCTAACAGGGTGCGCACCTTCCTTGAGCTTTATCTTCATTTCTCTCGAGTGATATATGCACGCCTTTAAGTTCATGGTATCCTCTTGGGAATAAGTCCTCATAGTCTCGAAGTAACTCTATGATCTTTGCTACCTCTGATTCTAACCAATAATCCCTAATTATCACCTCCTTAGGTTCAGCTTTTGTGCCTATATTGACCTTTGTTATCTTCATAGGTTCATGATATGTGCACGAATCTACATCCACACTAGATAACACTTCACGTGTTCCATGTGAATGATCCACATCCAAGTGCTCAACTTCCTCCTCATTAATTATGTAAACCATCTTCCCCTTATATTTTTCCAGAGAAGTGTGCTCAAGTAATATGATATCATCTTCTTCATCCACAAAATGTGCCCCTGTCTCTGTCTCACCAAATAATTCCTGAATAAGTTCTTCCGCTTTCCCACTGTCTCCCATGGTTAAGCACTTGATAAAGCTTAAAGTTGTGTTCACTTGGTGGTGTAGATGAAAAGAAGTCAAAAGTTTGGATCATCCCTATAGTCAAATTTTTCCAATTTCCAGTGTCATGATGTAATTCAGCGTATACATACCAAGCACGCGCGCAACCTTGTAGAGTAGAATAAAACCGATGCACCCAAAGTGAGGGTGGTAATGCTTCCTATCCTACTATCCAGAGTCTCTCACACTGACTGGATATGATGCTGAGCAGGTTGATCACCATGATAAGGGAAAATTTTTGTAGGTGCATTACTTCTTGAAAACTTGGTTGATAAGGCGGTCCCAATCATTCCCCATTCTAAGAGATTATCCCTGTGGACCACCCACCAGTGTGCAGCTATCCCACCCAAAGTATATGACAACATATCTCATCGTTTAAGCTGGTTAGCCCAGTTTGTTTCCATGGCTTGTAAGAATCCAACCAAATCTTCAGATCCAGTATAGCAGGGTACTGAGTGACCTATACACCAAATAGAGTGAAAACCCTTTTTGTAACAACCATGCACTTAACTTCGTGCCCCACCAGTTCATAAGTGCCATGAGCCCAATTATCACAAGCAACACTGGTAGTATCGCTGATTGACTGAGAATCTTCCCAATGAAGGATTCCTTCCTTAGATGGATCATGGACCTCTGGGTCCCGAATAACGCATATATAGATTCTGTTTAAGTCCTCTTTGCTTAAAGGTTCCACATATGGCATGGATTTCCCATCTGTCAATGGTATTATAACCCTTTCCTCCTTGTTCTTGAAGCTGATATACCCCTTGTTAAACCTCAAATCAGCATTGTTCGCATAACACCAAGGGCACCCAAGAAAAGCTAGGAAGCTATCTGCTTCCGCAAGCACTAGCACTTCAAAGTCTCCTGTGAACTTGGCCCCTTGTATAGTGATAGATGCATCCTTCAAAACTCCTATGGGAGTTTCTTTCATTCTATTTTCCATGAGCAAAACATTAGATGATGGCTACAATGGGGGTCTTCCCATTTGTTCCCATGCATCCAATGTAAGTACATTTACTTCTACACCTGTGTCAATCAAGATATTGCTCAACAACCACCAGTCAACAATAGAATTCAAAGTGATCTCCTTTTCATAATTAATGCTATCGGGGGGAAGATTCACATGAAGTATTTGTTTTCTAGTATCAGTTCCCACACGTGGAGTATTCCCCTTCAACCAATTTTCTAATAAAGGAATAATATTCTCCTGACGCAACGTTCTACATACCTATCTCGATGTTGTCAACATCCGACAGGGCTTTGTTCTATATCATTATGCTCCAATTTCTAAGACTGCTCTTTCAAAACCTCGTATCTCACCTTGAAGGCTTCTAAGAACCTCCATTGTTTCCTGATAGACTTCTTTCTCGATGAGTTGGCTCGGGATATCTAGCATGCAAAACCTCCTCCCTAGTGATTTTCGGTTTCATTTGCAACACCTCTCTTGCACGTGCCGCCTCACTCATGTGGTTATCTTGATCACATTACCTCACCTCGGGTTACGGTGTTAACTTGGGCATCCACTGATTATCTATTACGTGTTGGATTCTAACCATCCCCGCACCCTTTTTTCTTACTTTTGTTCCTTACTTGAGATGCTCATACAAGTCTGGACACTCTTCATAACTATGCCCCTTTCCACAAAATGAACAGGAAATATTCTACGGGCATTCGCACCTATAATGGTCAGGTGAACCACATGTATAGCAAGTTCCTTGAGGGAATTCACTCCTTCCTCCACCTCGGCCTCGTCCTCCATATCCACCTTGATATCCTCATCCCCTTTCACGAACCCCTTTAAACCTTTTGTCATTCCTGTCATAGCACATTTTATTATAATCCCTATCCTGATGCTCATTCTTCCCTTTAGAATTATCAGCCACACTCACCTATCTTACCCCAATATCAATGGCATCATGGATCTAGGTAAATCAATCTATAGTCCTCAGTATCATGGGTCGTGGACCTAAAAATTTTACAAAAGGAGGATACATTCTTCCTGATCATGCATTGTAGTAGGGGCAAGTGACTAGCATCATGATTCAAATGGAAAATCTCATAGTCTAATAGTAATAAACGTATAGTTCTGCGAGGGAAACTATCCTTGGTGTGCCCTTCTACTTCACAATCTATACACCAGATTCCTGAGCATATTTCATGAGCTGAGTTTGCTTATAATTTCTCTAACTATTTTTCCATAGCTGCTATCTGAGCTTCCAAAAATGGACTAACTCCAGTGTCAATACTCCCAACTGCTTTAGCATGTAAAGTGTCTTCCAATGCTTTGCGTGGGTCGGTATAAGTTTTATGTGACAATGCTCTTCGAAATGGGGTAATCAATCCCCCATAAACCATTGTGCATGTTGACTTGCATGAATGTCATAAGAGAGTTTGGATAGAAGCGTTTTAAAACAAGCATCATACTCACATACACTTTCAGTAGTGCCTTGCTTTATATCCTTGAGTGCGCTTATACTCTTCTGCTCAAACTTTGGGATATAGAACTCTTTTAAGAAAGCATATTTCAATGCTGCATAGTCAATACAAGTTTGATTGGGATCAAACTTCCTATACCAACTTGTGCACGCATGCGCCTGTAATGTAGTAGAAAATTGACTTGCCTTGCGCTCAGAGGCTGTAATACCTTTCACGCGCCACAATATTTCACACATATGAACATGTTCAATAGCATCCTTGATACCTCTATACTCTGGGAGATGAAGGGACATCTCCATATAAATTTTCTCTGGGTTTACTCCGGGCCTTGACCACTCGACCTTAACCTCATTGGTTTCCTCTTCCTCCAAAAGCACCCAAACCACCAGAACTAGAACTACCCATACCACTTGATCCTCCTCCAGGATTTGGAATAGGGCCCATGGATGCACTCCCATGTGTCCCAACAATGGTACTATACTAGACCCCTACAGTCTGTGAAGTAGTCCCAGTTCCAGAGGTGAATCCCACACTCGGCGCACTCATATTCTATGTAGATGATGAGCCTAAAAATGTACCCCAAAAGAATAACGAAGTTGTCTATGTTGCCATTGATGTACTTGTTGTCTGACCTATTTATGTGCTTTCACTTCCTAAATTAAAATTTTTCCTACCAGTTGTACTAGATACTTTGGAAAACCAAGTGCAACGGCTAGGTCAGAAGGTTGGCTTAGATGCGCGCCCATGGCCTAGGTCATATCTACTAGCGTGATTCCATGTGAGGCCAAAGACAGGTTCTCTATCATGCTTTCCCGATGCTCTTGCTCTTCTTCCTCCCCATGAGCCTCAAATCCTTCACGAGACATCTCTTTCCACAACACCATCCATTCTAAAATTTCTTGTTTCTTGCATAATTCCCTCTCATGTGCCTCATCATACTTCAGCTACCTCTCTTCCCTCTGCCGTGCTACCACTAGGTCTGCCATCTTTCACCAATCCTATTCCTGCCCCCACGCATGGAGATTTTTTTATCTTTCCATGGGTTTAGCTTCCAAGTTCAACGTTACCATTAGTATTTTGATTTCCAGTGGAATACCTTGTAAATACATCCCTCTAGGATATCATAGGAACTGGAACTCCGCTACCTCTGGGCACAAATAAGTCAAAATTGAATACTCCAGAATATAGCTATTTAGGACACTTCGTGAAACTAGGTATCCACCATGCGAGTCCAACTCAAGTCAGCATCGTATAGTGTTTGAAATTCCTCCTGTGTCCAAACAAGTGTGCGATACCTCCAATTCCACTTAGATGCATATGCAGTCAACCATTCATATAATTCTACTGGAAAGATAGCAAAGAAGCTTTCGTACAAACTATCATATAGATTCTACTCTACCCAAGTGCGTGCACTAAATCTAGATCCAGCCAAACCTTCATGCGTATTCTTCATGTAGATCATAAATCCATTCTAAAACACTCACCAAATTTATCCTGGAGTATCTTCATTACGAACCATTCTAAAACAACTGAAAAAGAGGTCCCGGCAACGGAACCAATGATGCAGCCTAGAATTCTTAGTTAACACCTAGTCACGCTGGCACATCACTCAACCTAGGCTGAGCACTCACCCAAAGCGTGCAAAGGTACCGGTCCTCTTAAGTGTTGTTGTAGTAGAATGGTAGCATGATAAAGCAGTAAACATATATTTTAGAAACTAATCCATCTATTCATCATTATACTGAACTAGATCTATAAGCGCTTAAATGTAAATCATCATGATAATAATAATATACATTGAAAAAACATATCAGACACTGTTGTTCAGCCAATATTCTTTATATATTCATCGTACCAATAGTACAAAAGCTTCATACAATACCAGACATGCGTGCATGGATCTGTTACAATTATCCAGTCTCATGTACTCATGTATCTCTCATTCTTCAAAGCATGTGTCTCTATATATATCTTACTAAGTAATTCATTACATATATATAGGGTGGGGAACTAGCCCTTCACCACTTAACTCTACCAGAAATAGGTCACATGCTAATAACAACCACGTGCCTTTTACAACTATAGCCATACATGCAAGTATGTTATCTATAGATCACTGATAGTTAACTATAGTGGTGGATCTATCCTTAGCTTATGCCCATGTAAGAGTGATTTGACATACTCTTTAAAAATCTCCACAAAGAGTGGCATGTAAGTCTCAACATCGCTTTGTGTGCTCCACATGCCAATCTCTAAGAATAGACCTGATCTCCAAAATTGGCTAAGTCCTGAAAGTTTGACTCTACACCTCCGCGTGTGACGCCTTCCTATACCTTTGTGCCTTTTCTCTTGTGTTGTTCTTCCACGTAGACTCTGTGTGCAAGTTCAACTAAGTGTTTTCTCTTATCAACAATGTGTCTCTTTAGTTTTTTCCTTTTTTGTGTGTTTCATATGAGTCCAAGGAATTGGGAATGCAAGAACAAAAATATAAGAAGATGGTTGAGCAATGGTAGCTTAAAGGTAGTCTCGTTGCAATACAAGTAGAAGAGAGCTAGCTGAAGATATTTGAGCTTGGTTATGCAATCCCTAGCAGGATAGTGGTAGAAATACAATGCAAGATACAAAAAAATATTTAGGCCATTTTCTTGAATACAAGCATGGAATATATAAGAATTGGGGCTGGGATGTGCTTTCATTCACAAGGTAAGAAGAAGTTGTTCCAACTAATTAAATCTATTAAAAATAGAATAGGGAAGGAGAACCAAGCAATAAAATCTTTTTTAGATAATTTGGCTCACATATGCATCCTAAAAGTGAAGTTAAGTGAAGTGTCGCATGTTAAGAACATGCATGAAATTTTTGGAAAATTGCTCAGGACCGCCACTCTGCGCAAGGCGAGGTTTCAAAACCACCATCTAGGCGGGGCGGTCTTGACACTTGAATGCCAAAACATGAAAAGAATGAAGTAGGAAGCTAGAAAATGTGTGGGAAGGCTGAGTAAGGATGTCTAGGCTAAAAATATACACGGTGAATCAAGTTTTGGAGCTCGAACATGTTCGAAAGGACATGAATCATCATTAGGATTTCTATAAATTTTTTTCTCGACAATGTAGCACGTGTAATTTTGGGTGCGTACATATTTCCCCCTCGGAGAAGCATCTTAGCCATGAAAAGGTGTAAAACATAGAGTCTGAGTATGGAGTTCCCAAAATGGGGAGTTAGAAGCTATACCTGACACACCCGTGTGTTGAAATTTTTTTGTCCAAACTCCTGCTACCTACAAGAGGAAGAGAAGACTCAAGCACATATATATAAAATATCAAACAATAAACACTAAATAAAAATGATAAGAGGACTTACCATTTTTTTGGGCATATAGAGATATACTCGCGCCAACACTTTGGCCTTGTCAACACATACACTCAAAACAAGGTCAAAACATCACATATATATCAAAACAATTCATTTATGTATATCTGATTTGGTGAATTTGGAGCTCTAGACCCACAATGACCATTTCCAATGAGAGCATAGCCAAAATGACCGTTATGAGATCGTAATCATGCCTGCACGAGTGGGAGATCGACTAACGTGGTCTAAGGTTGGTTTTCTTCACTTTTGCATTTTTAAACCTAAAATGTAAAAATGTTGAAAAGTTTACGTAGGGGGATTATTTTTAAAAAAATTGTCTTAAATGATCCTCTGGGAGGGGGCACCCATAGGGTAGTCTTTTATTTTGTTCAAAATGGTCCTTTTTGTGCTTTTGAGCCTTTTCTAGGGTTAAAGATGTATTTGGAAAATTGGTCCAGATTGCCACCCTAAGCAAGCGAAAGTCATGGGATCGCCACCTACTAGGGCAACGGTTCTGAATCGAATGACCAAAATGGGTAATAAATTGTACTTTTTGGATTTTGATGTTTTGCCATGTTTTTAGTGAGCTTATCCTTTGATATACATTACTAAGTTTCTCTTTATCTATGTTTTGGTGAATGCGTATGACGAATACATTCATTGGAATCATGAGAGGGAGTGTGATTGGCTCTCAAGGATTTTGGATTAGTTGACCCAAGACAAGATGGATACTCTGCAGAGGTCGGGTATTCGGAAGATGTCACAAGTGCCCCATGTCACTCCTGATAGTCATATAATGTGTGACCTATTTTTTTACTGGGATGCAAACTAGAACACTTTCCAGTTTCAAAGTGTCAGGGGTGAGTGGACCATCACCCTGGAGGACGTATACCACATTCTTGGTCTCCCAATATTGGGGAGGAGGTTGACCCTACGAGCTGCATAATAGGATCCAGGGCTGCGATGACTCAGTGGGCCATCTACATAGGGGATGTCGTTGTTTAATTTGGTTCAAAGAAGGGAATAAAGTTCTAGTCCATTACTACCGCTCCTATTCCTGTCATCTACAAATCCATCATGGGAATATTGTCCTCATGATTGATCGGGGACAAGGGAGGTGACACTCTCCTTTACTATTGGGCTCCCATTATTGTGTATATGAGGGCCATGGCCATATATACGCCCGAGGAGAAGACATATTAGGGACTACCTATCATGACTTGTACAAGGTAGTCGATTTACAGGGGAAGTCGTTGAGCCATTCCACTCTAGTTATGAGTTAGGCCTATGATTGCATCACCCCTTATGGAAGGGGATACCAATGTTGGATCCAGGGGTTGTCCAGGAAGCGAGGTGGACAACTATGTCAGTTCTTAGGATGCCACATCAGCTAGTGGCTTCTTTGACCATGGCAGACATGGTTGCCACACCCTACCAGGATATGGTAGGGTTATGGGGATAGAGGTGATGATAGTGGTAGATTTCTCTACCGTAAGACAACTAGTTGACAGGCGAGGGAGAGTTGAGAATCATCCATTTGATTTGGTTCCTCAACAGATTCGACCTCTCTTATGTTGACAATGATTCCTCCAAAGTGGTACCAATCTACAAGACTATTCAAGAGGCTCGGAAGGTTCCTAGAGGATATCTCACTGGATAGTGGTTACCCCTGGTGTGCCTATAGTAGTTAGGCATGTGTTCCATTCTTAATGGGTAATTGGTGCCCTTAAGTGCCTTTACTTCAGATTGTAGCCACTCCCTCTCACAAAGAGAGAGGAGGATGAGCCCATTGATGTTAACCCCGAATTTAAGGAGCGCACGAGATGAGAGGCTCGAGGAGGAGTTGGTTGGGGAGGAGATGGAGAATGAGGGGTTAGGTGGTGAGGTTAGAAAGATAGCCCAAATGGAGGAGGAGGAGAGTGACCCTGAGTGGCATGAAACTCAAGATATACTAAGAACGACACGGGAGGAGGAAAGTGTAGAGAGAGAGACCTTAGTCTTGGAGGGACAACTTCCTCGAGATGGAGAGGGAGATGATGAGTCTATGATAGGACACCGACTTTCCTCTTGCTTTAGGAAGGCCCCGCAGCACCCACTCGACCCTACTTGGATACCCATAGATCTAAGTATGTTGATAATTTTATCTTGACCTTGTCGATTGGGAATGTTAGTTTAGTGCCGTCTTTTTGTTTTACTTGCTTTCTAACTCATTGTTTATTCTTCTTTCCTTGTTTACGGTGACTTCACAGGAGTGGTGAGAGATCATTCAAGGTGGCTTTACATGGACATCTTATTGATCTCCTCAGGGAAGACCCGAGCCAAGTTGATCGTTGACCGAGAACATCCACTAGCGGTGGCGTAAACACTAATGTGTTTGAACCTATTTGAAGGATAGAGGAGGTGGTGACCTCCCTTCATACCCAAGTGGCTAAATATGAAACCTTTGAACGAATGATGAGGTAGAGCCCTTTCCATAGTGAGACCACGGCCGAAAGCTACCACCATGAGCACTCACACCATTCTATTCATTCTCGGCATTGTCGCGATCGCGCATGAGGATCCCTCGACATGGCCGTACACCATCCGAGGGATCCCATAGGGATCGATAGGCCATTGGGCATTTTATTTCTCTGTTTCCTTTTTCCGAGCATTTATATGATTTTTTTGTATATTTCGTGCTCATTACAAGCATTTTGACCACTCCTGGTGCGTGATGACATTGTATACAAACTTGACTCTCTATATATATATATATATATATATATATATTATATATATATATATATATATATATATATATACTCTTCTTTTGGTCTGTAATTTGTTGTATTTGAGTTGATTTCCTTTCGCTTATACCACATGTGTACTCTAGATGCTTATAATTTCTTCTTTCCAATGCTTTTTAGAATATATGCAGTGGATATGAATGATAACATAATGATTTCTTTTTGGTTTTTTATAATGATGATATATGATAATGCTACACAATGTGATGTTGAACTTTAGTTTCTTCTTGCAATCTTGGTACTTCATATCATCTTTAAAAACATGGTGACACAATGATATGATAAGTGAATGAACTTGCCCCACCCCTAACTACACATAACTATTAAGATGTAAGGGATCAACACTAAGAGCTAGAATGGGAAAAAGTTATGAAAATTTATTGAATGGTAGTGATGAGAGAAAGATAATGATTTAGCATAACCAAATCGAGACGTTAAAAATCACTCTACTCAAGTTACTTCATAGTTTAGAATGCAAATTGCTTTCTAGTTTATCTAGACTTAGATATGTAGATGGCCACTTGGTTGAAAAAAATTTGGTTTTGAGTGTTTAAACTCTTTTGGAATTTCAGGACATCTAACTCACTTTGTTTTTGACTTATGTTTCACAATATTTGAATGAATTGTTTCTAACTTTCAAGTTTTTCAATGAGACCCCCTACACCTTGCCCCATGCTACCAGTAGGAAGCATGGGCTCATCACCATGGGCAAGGCATATGTGAGTAAGATCATTCCTCTCCTTTCCCAACCCTACATCACCAGTGACATACGTAGGCTCAAAACCGAAGGTTGGTAGGGAAAAGAAATGTGTAAAGTAAAATTTTTTTGTGGATTTGCATTTGAATTATTTATCTAGGAAAAATGTTTAAAATGTTCTTATTTCCAAAGAGATGTATATGGGATAGATGCAACACCATGAGGCTTATAGAATAAACTATAGGAAATGACACCTACTCTAGAAAGAGACCAAAAAGTAGAAGCAAGTGTGCAGGCCTTGGTATAGCTACGGTTAAAACCTTGTCTTATCCTATTTGGATTGATGAAATGATTCGAAACAATTGATGACACCACGAAAATTTGAAGAGATAGGATTCAAATGTTTTTCCATTGCTTTTAGATGTTTTTAGGACTGCTATAAGAATAAGTCCCTTGATCAAAATTTTTACAAAATGAACTAATAGATGAAAAGGAAATGCAGATGCGGTAATGTACAAATGAAAATGCTAATGGATCATATGTGTAGTACCTCTTTAGGTGAAGAGAGTTTAAAAATTCACTAAACTCTTCTCCCTCTAGTGTACACAAGTGAAATGCCCCATTTTTAGTCTTCTATCACTCGATATGAACCCAACCACTGGGTATGAATTTCCTTCCTTCACCAGGTCTTTTAATCTATCTCGGATATCAAGTCTTAAGATCAAATATACCTCATATATTTCACACTCGTAGAATTTCTTATTGTATTTCCGAGCCATCTAATCGGCGTAAATGCTATGCCAATGTTTAGCTTTGAGTGTAGCCTCATCAAGACTTTCTAACTAAGAGATTCATTCTTCTCGATAACCCTCTTCTCCTAGAATTCCTTACAGCGAGATACAAAGAGTTTTGACTTGAGTGGTAAAACTACATCTTTACCAAACACCGAGAAAAGCGGGTTTCCCTTGTTGGAATTCTAACCGATGTCTGATAGGCCCATAAGTCTGGAAAAAATTTTAAATGCCAATCTCATTTTTTTCCTTGACGGTATTAAGGAGAATGAACTTTAACTTCTTATTCGTAGCCTCAACTTGGCCATTGTCCCGAGGGTAATAGAGAGAAGCCATGTGGTGACTTATTTTCAATTTTTCACACAATTCACATACTTCATAATTTTGAAAGATGTGTCATTATCTGAGATAATGACTTGTGGGACCTTGTACCTACAAATGATCTAGGTCATAATGAACTTAGCAATTACAAATATAGGCACGATGGTAAGAGGCATGGCTTCTACCCACTTATTAAAGTAATCTTTGGCCATGATTATGAAGTTATGGCCATTTGTTGATGCAGGAGAAAATTTCACTATTAAATCCAGGCCCCATGTGGAAAAGGGCCATGGAGTTACAATCAGTTGTAGAGCCTGTGCCGGTATGTGGATCTCATGGGAAAAATCTTGACATTTATGGAATTTACATACAAACTCTACCACGTCATTCTCTAGAGTGGGCCAAGTAGCCCTTTCAATGGATCTTCCAAGTAGTGACGTGGCCGCCAAATTGACTTCCACATCCTCTATGTGATTCATAAATAATATTTTTGGATTCTTCTACATCAACACATCTTAACAAAATTTTGTCGAAGGCTCTACAATAGAGCACTTGCTCCAAAATAAAATACTTAGTGGCAATGACGTGTAACTTCCTTACTTGTTGCGATGTTTCCCCTTTTGGGTATGTATGGTCCACTCTAAAATTAATAATTTTATTGTACCATGGACACATAGAAATGGGAGTATTGGTTTCGATGAAGTACACACACTCATCGTGGGAAGTCTAAATTTAGTAGATCGCCTCCATCCAATGGGTTTTCATCCAACTAATTTGCAAAGTGATTTTTCCTTTGGCGAATTTCTGATTTAAAAATGTTAATTCAAATTCATCCATCGAGTTATGAAGTGCCAAGATTTTTAGATAAGAACCCTTGTGTGAGGAATGTCCACAGTGATGATCTGTTTAACAATAACCCTCGTTTCTTGATTCAGCATATAATGTCTTAAACATTTTGTTCCAAAGACTATAGCAAGGCATTCCTTATCTTCCTGTGTGGAACATGTCTAAAAATCAAGGAATTTTTAATAATGAAATAGAATGCACGTTCTCATTTATCATCATCTTCTTGAGCTAACATACAGGCTAGTGAAACATCCCTATCTCATGAATACATGATAAAGGGGCAATCCAACCTTGGAAACACGAGTGTGGGAGGAGAAAATAAGAACCATTTAACTGACTTGAATGCCTCATTCCATTCTTCCATCTAATCAATGCAACAATCCTTTTTTAATAAATTGTTGATTGGGTGAATAGAAATGGTCAAATCAAGGATAACCCTTCAGATTGCACTGAGTTTTTTGAGAAAAGATCTCGATGCCGACTCATCTGACGGTGGAATCATTTCTAGCACAACCTGGATTTTGGCTAGGTATACATCAATCCCTTGTGAACATATTATGTATCCCAAAATATTTCCTCCCATTATAATGAATATGCATTTTTCTAGATTCAACGTGACGTCGTATTTGATTAAGCGATAAAGGATGATACAAAACACCTCTCGGTGATCACAATGTTTTTGGCCTTAGCAAGAAGGTCATCCGCATAGGATTTCAAAATCTTATGGATAAGATCATGAAATATATACGTTATTTCTCATTATTACGTGGAACCAACATTATTAAGTCTGAATGACATGATAACATAACATTAGGTGTTAGTGCGAATTCACAACACCCCGGATGTTGATCAGATTTCTAGTTTGATCATACTAGCATCCATTCCGGTGATTGCACAACATGGAATACTTTCTCCAAGTGTGGGACTTGCAAAAATGAGAAAGCAATCTTCGAGAGAAGGCTAGTTCCTCTTCCTAAACTACCCGCCACAAGCTATTCCAGTGCGAAGCAAGCTAATCTAATCCTAATCTAGCCATGCCAAGGAGACAGAGAGAGAGAGAGAAAAGGGAAAAACAAAGCCTACACTAAAATGGTGATACACTGAGAGAAGGAAAATGTTGAACATCTATCAAAACTGCAATGAACATTCAAACATGCACAAATACCTACAATGAAGAGAGGCAAGAAGAAAACAAGCGAAAACGAGCAAGGATGGACAGATGCATCACGAAACATGTTTTTTTGTTGCTCCGTAGAGTTTGCAAAGAACATCATTTTATGGTAAAAGGCAAAAACACCATTACAGAGTAGGGAGGAGGTTCAAACTCCAAAATTCACTGCTAAAGAGAAGAAGGAAGGAAAAACAAGAATGTTCCACCTTTAGAAAGAAGCCCCTCCTTACAATTTATAGGAAGAATGAGAGAAGGAAGAGAGAGGAAATCCAAATCTACCCCAACCACTTCTATTTTTCATTTAATTTATTTCATTATGGCAGTAGGTGAGAACCCTAGCAAAGCGACTTAATCGTATTTTACATTTAAGCCGGATGTTGAAACGTCATTTCGCCATTACCACGCACTGCAGAGATGTTTCTTGATTTATCTCTCCAAAATGAACCAAAATGCAAGATTGACCCTCTGAATCGTTTAGATAATTTCACCAGCTTCCATTGATATAAAGAACGTGAAAATCTGAGCTAAGGATCGAAAGTTATGGCGATATGAAGATTTAGGGCAAAAACAGGCCAAAACGGATTGACGGGAAAATATTTGAATTTTTTTCCGGGCTCTGCTACTTGGATGACATGTGTCAGCTCGATTCATCTGCATGGGTTCATCCTTTGAAAATACCCTTTGGGCCCTTAAACTTAATTCCTTGCCATTTGGACACGTGGCACTATTTCACCTCTCGGGCTTGAGGGGCTCACTTTGTCCTTCGAAAATTTAGTATTTTTCACTTTGGGAAAATTTTCCCATTTCTCCCCCGTGCTCCGCCACTCAAGTGCCACATGGCATGATTTCATTGGACGTGGGCCCTTCCTAACCATTTCCCTTTTGTTTTTGAATTTGGAAAAAATTTCAAAATTTTCCCGCCGGGCCGATGAGGTGAAGACACGTGGCGAGATTCCATTCGGCCGGCGGCTCTCTCGGTTTTTCACGTCCCACGCGTCCCTCGCATACTTTTGGCCTGGCTGTCCCAAACTACCTGGGACAAATATCTCTGAACCTCCCGAAATGGGCTCCTTGCTCTTGTTTGAGGTGAAGACACGTGGCGAGATTTGATTCATTGGCGGCTCTCTCGGCTTTTCACATCCCACGCGTACTTTTGGCCCTGATGTCCCAAATTGTCCCAGACGCATTTAAAGTCTCCTGTTTCGGCCGAATCGGCCGGTTCGCGTCCTCCGCGTACTTTTGTCCCAACTATCCCGGACTGCCTAGGACAAATATCTCCGAACCGCCTGAAATGGACTGACTTGCACCAAACCGGCCGATTCGCGCCCAACGTCCCAATCGTCCCGGCTGTCATGCGGATCGCTGCGACAACTTTTCGGCCGATTCGCGCCCCGACGTCCTAACTGTTCCAAGGACCACCTGGACTAGGAATTAGCTGATTTTCTTCATTTTCGGCCCCGAGCTTGGTTTTTTGCAATTTTTTCACATTTTCAAAACTCACTAGTTTTCTTCTTGACAGAGAGTTAGAAAGAACCCGAGGGGACCCCAAAACACGATTTTTACCTTGAATCAATATACTTGCTTGGAACTAAAGAATTTGATGCATGTTATCAAAATTACCTTGAGGGGTGAATTTTGGATAACAATTTTGGCGACTCAATGGGTTATCTCTGCTCATGTGAAGAGCAGCCACTTACTCGTAGCAATCCATTGGGCATGGAGTCTGTTTGATAATCTCTCGGTTGATTTTGAAATTGAAAGCCTGTATCCTTGAGCCATTGAAACATTTGTTGAGTGGTTTTCCCTGCGGCTACAAATTCTTTTCCGAAGGCTCGATGGACTGCAAACATGCACGTACTAGAAGCAATAGGACATGTGCACAAACACTTAGGGAAATAAAACTACTCTAACAAGTACAATGTGCATAAGCACTTAGAGGAATGGAAATTCTAAATTAATATTTACAAGGGTGAAAAGCTATCTTTCTAGTAGCAACGTTTGAGATAGATCCCATTGACCGGAATCTGCAATTCTTCACCATCCAACTTAGCCAGTCGGAAGGCATTGCTACCTTTGCATTCAATGATCATGTATGGGCCACTCCAGATGGCATCAAACTTGGAATGCTTTCCCGGCTTTGCACGATCTGCATCCCATTTCAACACTAGATCTCCAATTTGGAAGGTTCTAGCCTTGGCTTTCCTATCAAAAGTCTTCTTGATCAAGGCTTGATCCTTCTCTATCGCCTGGGCTGCACGCTCTCTAATTTCTTAGAGCTCCCTCAATTCTGCATATCTAACCTCCATGAGTTCAAACTCGGCTAGTTCCATCGTTTCATGAGTTCCAATCTTTGTGACTCAAGTGATATAGGTAGAACTGCTTCTTTCCCATACACAAGCTTGTATGGAGAGCTTCTTGTAGACCTCTTGGGTGTGATTCTATCAGCCCATAGGGCTGATTTGAGCTTTGCATGCCAAGTCCTCTTATTCTCATCAAGATTCCTTCTGATGATTCTTAGTAGATTCTTGTTCGTGGACTCGGCTTGGCCATTACCTTGAGTGTAATAGCTCGATGAAGTGTTGAGATACACACAATTCTTGACAACCCATTCAGTGATCTTTGTGCCAAGGAATGCTAATGCATTGTCTGATATGATAGTGGCAGGGGCACCAAACCTTGTGACTATCCCTTCATAGAAATCTAAGATATTAGATTCATTTTCTTCCTTGAGTGCCACCGCTTGGTCCACTTGGTGAAATAATCCGTTGCTGTAAGTATCCACTTGTGGCCTTGACTTGAATTGGGATTGAAGACTCCAATGAAGTCCAGTCCCCATTGCATGAATGGCTGATCTACTGAAATTGGATGAAGGGGCAGTCTTTGCTAACCTTTCTTTCCCTATGAAGAATGCACATTTCTTGCATTTCTTAGCCCGTGAGTAGAAATCATTGAACATAGTAGGCCAATATAACCAACTTTCATGATTTTGAGAGTCATTACTCATGGAGCAAAGTGGCCTCCCCGCTTCCCCGTCATGGAACTCGTGTAAAATTTTCTCAACTCAAGACATGTTCCAATGCATCTTAATAGAACACCATTGATTTCCTTCTTGAACAAGATACCATTAATGAGTACATACGGGATAGCTTGTAATCTAAAGTATCTCCTCTTTTCTTTACTCACTTCTAGAGGGCACAAGCCTATTTGGAGGTAATGCACCAAGTCTTGAGTCCAACATGGGATGAGTGCATCATCAGCTGGTTGTTCTTGATCATTCTGTAGTAGTAGGACAGCATCCTCTTCACTTTTTGACCCGTCTGGTTGTTTGGAAGTGAGCTGCTCACACAAGCCTTTGCCACAAACTAGTTTGGTCACTTTGATTTCAATATCATATTCCATCACCTGAGTGATCCAACCTGCTCTCTTCTCATTTAAATCCTTGTTTAGGAGGAAGTCCTTGACACTAGCATGAGACACCAGCAGTTGAATCTTATTGTTTGAGACCAAGTGTCTGAACTTCTTCAAACTTCTGATGACGGCAAGGACATGCTTTTCGATGAAAGAATACTTTATTTCGTAATCTTCCAAGGTTTGACTGAAGAATGCTATGGGCTGTTCTAAACCTTCTCTATTCAGCTGTGTCAAGATAGCTGAGATTGTATCTGATTCTCCAAACGCATACAACATGAATTCCTTTGAAAATTCTGGGTTGATAAGAGTTGGAGCTTGTGATATTGCGTGCTTGATGTCATCAAAACTCTCTTTACCTTCTGCTGTCCATTTGAATGCTAGAATCTTCTTCAACATCATTGTTAAAGGATTCACAAGAGTTGCAAAATTAGGCACAAATCTACGGGCAAAGTTTATCCTTCCTAAGAAGCTTTGAAGATATTTCGTGTGGTGTGGCAATGGAAGTGTTCGGATGGCTTCAACCCTTTCAAGATCAATTGTTAGCCCTTCCCTAAAGACAATGTGACCCAAAAATTTGCCCTCGTGTGCCAAGAATATACACTTGTTTGGATTCAACGACACTCCAAACCTTCTACAGCTCTGAAACACTTGTCTGAGGTGAAAGAGATGGTCTGCTGCATTCTTTGAGAAGATAGTGACATCATCTAGGTATACCAGCACTATATTGTTGATTAAGCCTTTGAATGCCATATCCATAGCTCGCTAAAATGTTGCTCCAGCATTTGATAGTCCAAATGGCATCTTCTTGTAAGCATACGTGCCCCATTTTGTAGTGAAGGCCGTCTTTAATTGATCTTCTTCCTTTACTATTATCTGATTATAGCCTCGAATATCCATCCAAAGAATGAAAACCTTTCTGAACCAGCTACAACCTGCAATATTTGTTCCATTGATGGAAGTGGATAATGATCTTTGAGTGATGCTCTATTTAGATCATGAAAGTCCACACACAATCTTATTTCTCCATTTCTCTTTCTTACCGGCACCAAGTTTGTAACCCAACTTGAGTGTTTGATGGGGAAGATGATACTAGCCTCAATGAGCTTGCTTAACTCTCTTCTCATGAGAGGCTTGATATGAGGATTTACTAGCCTTTGCTTTTTCCTGACAGGCTTGGATTCTGGATCCAACTGAATAGTATGTTGCGCCAAATTTGGATTGAAACCTCTTAAATCTTTGTAAGTCCAAGCAAAGACATCTGGGAACTCTTGACAAAGCTGAAAAAATCAGATTTCTCTTGTGAGGTACTTACTTTGCCAATTTGCAATGTCTTGCCTTCTTCCACTAAAATAGGCTCTGAATCTTCACCTTTACTTCAATGTTCACTTTCTCCTTCCGAATCGATCATTCGGGTTGAAGATTGACTCAACGTTATGAGGCCTTTTGGTAGTTTGTTGGTTCTCGCCTACACCACTTGGTCACCATACTGCTACTCCAACTTGTCTTGATTTCTAGCAGAGAACTCAGCTTCTTATTATAGGAAATTAACAATTTGCTGATCATTCTCGAAGACTTGCCAACTTGTATTGTTATCCGAACAGCTGGTCTCACAACCACTTTGATATGAGGCTGAGATTTCTCACTTTTGATACTTTCTACAACATCAAATGCAGCCCCAATTGCTGCCAGTCTGTCAGCGGCTTCATTCTTTTTCTTGGGATGGAGTTGATGCTAAAAGCTTCAAAATCTTCAATAAGATCCCATATCTGATTTTTATAGTTCTTCAAAAGATCATTTTTGGCAGCATTTTTTCCTTTGAGTTGGTTCACGATCAGCTCACTATCACCAAATACTTGTAAATTCCTGATGCCTTTCTTCTTTGCCCAGTGCAATCCATGAATTAAGGCTTCATACTCAAGTGTTGTTTGAACAGGAAAACTAGAAACGAGAGGCGAGTAATACCTTATACCTTGCGGTGAAATGAGCATAGCTCCTCCTCCTGCACCTTGTCTACTCCTTGACCCATCAAAGAACAATTGCCATACTTCATTTTTGTCTTTATGATCTGGCTTGGTGATGCTGGGGAGAGGTTGATTCTCTTCATGTAAACAATAAACTCCTAGCTCAGATTCTTCTATTTCTTGATAAGGATCAAAAGCATGCACCTTGCTTGCCCATTCATCAAGAGTTAGATCTGGGATGCTTCCTACCTTGGTGTCAGCTTCATCAGTGCTTGGATAATCTTCTTGATCAAATGCTGAATAGTTGGTATTGATTTGGCTTGGAGTGTAAGGCTCAATGTGAAAGTTTGCAATAGGTTCAGACCTGATTGTGGCTTTGGTTCCATATCTTGTTCTGAACAACATGTGTGACCAATCCGCCAAAAGATAGCCTCCAATTTTAGCAGTGAAGTCTCTTGACAAGCACAATGCAAAGAGTGGTGGTAGGTCTATGACTGACACATCTTGTAACACTATTACGTTGGGACATGCGTGCAGTGTGAGGCTCAAACCTTTGATTACTCCAACCGTTGTCACTACTGTCCCATCTAATTGCACTACACCCTTGGAGATGACTTCATATTGGAGTCCTAGCTGATCAGCTATTTGCTTGGGCATCACTGAGCTACTTGCCCCGAATCAATCATGCAATTGTGCACCAATTGGTTTCCAATGATTAATGAAACATAAAAAGGAGTGGGCTTCAACATTTTACCTTGCTGTCCTTCATGATTTCCTTCAGGTTGGACAGCATTTACGAGTACCTTCTCTTGCATTTGGACCTGTTGATTTGAAGTTGACCAGTCCTTCATGGCAGCTTGTAGAAAAAATCTTTGTCATGGGATAGATAGTGATTCCCACATTGATATGTTTACATTTGTCTTCTTCATATGATCAATGATAATGAATGGAGATGAAGTATCCCTCTTCTGTCCCTTGGCCTGCACATTCATTCCTTGCACATGGGCAGCAGCAACTTGCATTTGGGTTGGCCTAGGGGCTGTTTTAGGTGCCCCTTGCATGTTTGGAACTACATTTTGTTTGCCAACAGCTTGTGGAGTGGTAGAAGGTTGTGGATTACTTGGGGCCAATGGTTGAATTTCACCCAAATTTCTCCTCTTTGACCTTGTGTTGTTTGCAACACTCTGAGAGGGTATTTGATTCATACCATAGAAATCTTCGGCCTGCCAATTGACAAGAGTAGTTTCGTTCGAGATGTTCCTTGCTGAGGTGCTCCTTGCTACTGATCTTCTTTGTGGCTGGACTCTTGCGACCCACCAATGGTTTGCACCATAAGAGCCTGATTTAATGCACCGTTAAAGCACATTGATTGGTTATGTGGCTGACTGCACGGGAAACACCAATCATATTCTTGGGCCATGTTATTTTGGACTGGCACTAATGCTTTAGAAGAAGATATGACATTGGGGTTATAGGGCTGAAATGGTCTATTAGCGGGAGGCCTTACTTGGCTTTGATTTTGATTTGCAGCCTGAGTTGGTGACCTATTTTGTTGGTATGGGGGCCTAGCCTGGTACTGCGCTTGAGGCTGATACGGTCTAGCACTTTGAGCTTGCTGTCTTTTGATAGTAACCAACTCATTTCCCAAATTTTGCAATTGTTTCATGACCTCTTGGAGTTCATTTGAAGCACTAGAGGATGAAGTAGAAGTCTCATTTGAACTTTGATTTCTAGGAGTGGGAATAGGCGCCAAAGTGGGTGGTTGACTAGTGCTTGGATTTTATAAGTTCGGATACAAGGGCATGGGAGTCCTAGGAGCCGGTTTACCGGCTTGAATAAGATAGTTTTCGGCTCTAATGGCAATGTTATAAGCGATGAGGTAAGGTTTTGCCTCCCATAGATTGAATTAACATAGAAATATCGAATTTAAAGCCTTAAGATAGTATAGAAAAGAACCTTCTGCGATGGCCTTACTACCACCGGAATCCTCTCCCAAGACCTTTGAAATCTGAAGTTGAAGTCACCACTACTCGTTGGGAGCTCTCTTGATAGTTGTCAACCTGTTTCTAGTAGAGACAAATTGTCTCCCTTTTCTCCAAACTACTCATGGAGAACTATGCATAACTAATTCCAATTTGTGATAGAACCAGCTCCAAGGCTCCTAAACCATTGCAATGCCTTCCCTTTGAATGAAGATGCCAGTAATTTGACAGCCACATCCATTTCATTTATCTCATGGATTGCACAGACGTTAGCAATGTCTTTGACATGATCACCAGGAGTGGTATGATTTTCTCCAGTGAAAAATGGAATGTTCTTCAATGCTGCAATTGGAACTAGATTCTGTGCATTGAGGGCAAGTGGGCTACTTCCAGTGAAGTTGACAAAGGGATTCGGTGGTTGCGCCATTCTGATTGGCCTGAGAACCCTTGTTGATGCGAGAAAAGGTCTACCCGAGGTGGAGGCGTAGAAAAAGTTCTATTAGGTGGAGATGGAGATATTTGAGCTTTTCTTCCTCTTCTTTCTCTACCTGGAGATAGGTGTAGATAAAAAAACAATCCTTCCTCCCTAGTTCTTGACCTGGTCTGTATTCTTCTCATAAATTTTCCAGGCTTGGACTGCTGAAACTAGTGGATTATACCTCTTTTGGAGTCACCAGATGTGTGATTTTAAAACTCCTTCAAAGCTGGAACTTACAACAAGTGCACATCGATCTTGTTGAAATGAAAGTAAAGACCTCTAAGGTCCCACCGGGCGTGCCAGAACTGTTAGTGCGAATTCACAGTACCCCTGGATGTTGATCAGATTTCTAGTTTGATCATACTAGCATCCAGTGTGATTGCACAACATGGAATCCTTTCTCCAAGTGTGGGACTTGCAAAAATGAGAAAGGAATCTCCAGAGAAGGCTGGTTCCTCTTCCTAAACTACCTGCCACAAGCTATTCTAGTGCAGGCAAGCTAATCTAATCCTAATCTAACCATGCCAAGGAGACAGAGAGAGAGAGAAAAGGGAAAAACAGAGCCTACACTAAAACAAAGATACACCGTAGAAGGAAAATGCTTGAACATCTATCAAAACTGCTATGAACACGACTCCAACCCTGCAATGAACATTCAAACATGCACAAATACCTACAATGAAGAGAGGCAAGACGAAAACAAGTGAAAAATGAGCAAGGATGGACGGATGCATCACGAAACACATTTTTTTACTCCAAAATTTTGCAAAGAACATCATTTTATGGTAAAAGGAAAAAAACACCATTACAGAGCATGGGAGGAGGTTCGAACTCCACAAATTCACTCTTAAAGAGAAGAAGGGAGGGGCAAAACAAGAATGTTCCACCTTTAGAAATAAGCCCCTCCTTACAATTTATAGGAAGAATGAGAGAAGGAAGAGAGAGGAAATCCAAATCTACCCCAACCACTTCTAGTTTGCATTTAATTTATTTCATTATGGTGGTAGGTGAGAACCTAGCAAAAGTGGTGAATTGTATTTTGCATTTAAGCTTGGTTGTTGAAACATCATTTCTCGCTAGTACCACGTGCCGAGAGATGTTTCTTGATTTATCTCTCCAAACTGAACCAAAATAAAAGATTGACCCCATAATCATTTAGAGAATTTCACCAACTTTCCATTGATATAAAGAACATGAAAATCTGAGCTCTGGATCGAAAGTTATGGCGATCTGAAGATTTAGGGCAAAAATAGGCCAAAACGGATCGGCGGGAAAATATTTGAAATTTTTTCCGCCTGTGCCACTTGGATGACACGTGTCAGGCTCTGATTCATCCACGGGTTCATCCTCTGAAAATTCCTTTCGGGCCCTTAAACTTAATTCCTTGCCATTTGGACACGTGGCACTATTTCATTGGCTCGGGCCTGAGGGGCGCACTTTGTCCTTCGAAAATTTAGTATTTTTCACTTTGGGAAAATTTTCCCATTTCTCCCCGCTCCGCCACTCAAGTGCCACATGGCATGATTTCATTGGATGTGGGCCCTTCCTAACCATTTCCTTTTGTTTTTGCCTTTGGAAAACTTTTCAAAATTTTCCGCCGGCCGATGAGGTGAAGACACGTGGCGAGATTCCATTCGCTTTGGTGGCTCTCTCGGCTTTTCGCATCCCACGCGTCCCTCACGTACTTTTGGCCCAACTGTCCCAAATTTCACTCGGGATAAATATCTCGAACCACCCGAAATGGGCTTCCTTGCTCTTGTTTGAGGTTAAGACACATGGCGAGATTTGATTCGTTGGCAGCTCTCTTGGCTTTTCGCGTCCCACGCGTGCACTTTTGGCCCGGATGTCCCAAACCGTCTGGACAAAAGTCTCTGCTTCGGCTGAATCGGCTGGTTCGTGTCCTCCACGTACTTTTTGTCCCAACTGTCTCAGCATCGCTCGGGACAAATATCTCTCACCACCCGAAATGGACTAACTTGTGCCAAACCGGCCGATCTGTGCCCCGACATCCCAATCGCCCCGATCCCCATTGCTGTGCGGACCTCCTGACGACTTTTCGACCGATTTGCGCCCCGATGTCCCAACTGTCCCAAGGACCACCTGGACTAGGACTTAGCTGATTTTCTTCATTTTTCGGCCCCGAGCTTGGTTTTTTACAATTTTTTCACATTTTCAAAACTTGCTGGTTTTCTTCTTGGACAGGAGAGTTAGAAGAACCCGAGGGGACCCCAGAACACAATTTTTGCCTTGAATCAATATACTTGCTTGGAACTAAAGAATTTGATGCATGTTATCAAAATTACCTTGAGGGTGAATTTTGGTGAATTTTGATAACAGTAGGCTCTTTAAGGATTTATGAACATAGTTTTGGCCCGATCCTCCTCAAAGATTATGATTTGATTATATCCCGAGAACCCATCCATGAGTGATGAAAAATCAAAACTAGTTTTTGCATCAGTATCAATGATGACATCGATGGATGGTAACATGAAATCATCTTTGAGACAAGCCTTGTTGATGTCCCAAAATTCTATGTAAATGTGGATCTTTCCATTCTTCTTAATAACATGTACTATATTAGAAACCCATTGTGAGTAGTCAACTGGCTTGATGAATCCTACTTGCAGGAGCTTCATCACTTCTTCCTCCACCATGAGGGTCACCTTTGGCTTCATGGTCCTTGATTTTTTATTAATTGGTTTAGCATCTGGCTTGGTGATGAGGCTGTGAACTGTAATGTGTGGTGTAATTCTTGTCATTTCCTTATAGCTAAATGTGAAAGATTTTTTATGCTCCTTGAGGACTTGGGTATGTATCTCTACCTCCTCTGGAGTTAGAGAGGATCCCAACTTCAAGATTTTTGGTTCCTCCTCTATCCCAATGTTTATATCGATCATTCCCTCGATTAAGGAGGCATTTCCTTCCTCAAACTCAAGCGGGGCTAGAGGTAACTCTAAATCCCCTTCTTCTCCTACCTCATAAATTTTAAGATCATTTCAAAGGGAATATTATACAATGGGATTTCCAAAATAGGATGAATAATGTGGGATTAAAGAAAGATAAAATTCATGATGAGTAAGATGTAATTCTACAAAATCATTTAGATATCCTAGAGTTCTTTTATTATCACAACATGATCTCGTGGTAATAGTATCGTTCTCGGTTTCTATGTGTGTCAAAATTGGGGTTACTAAAGTTTTACAAACCAAAGGTTCGACACAAACCGAGATCGTGAAGTTCATGTCTTCTAACTCACTACTCGAGTGAAGCGGAAGTGGAAGTTACTATAGAGTCCACAAGAAGGTTTTGTTTGTGTGGGATCGCTCAAATTCATATGAAGTCAAACCCCTTTGTTAGATTTAGCATTTCTATCTTGTAGAGTTACAAATGCTCCGCTCTAGTTTCATATACCTTAGATATTTGATTTACGACCAATTGTGAATCACCCAAGTACCACGATATTAAGAGCACCCATTCTTTTGGCCACCGTGAGGCCAAGCGGAAAAAGCCTCATACTCAACCTCGTTATTTGTGCATCTAAAGTATAATTCAAAAGAAAAGGTATAATCCTTCCCTCGAGAGAGGTAAGGATAACACCTTCCCTAGCACTAAAATGACACTTGGCTCCGTTAAAATGGATATTCCAACATTTACTTGGAAAAATGGATGCTAGATCATCCTTTGTGTCTTCCTCTTTTACCTCAATTACCTCAACTATAAAAACTTCATCTGCTAGAAGAGAACCTAGTCTCGGGGTATGTCCCATACCCATAGAATCAAATGGAAGGAGAATAGGTAAATCCTTCTCTAATAGCTCGACAATATTTTATGTGGTTCCTAACGACACTATCTTTATGATGACGGTTTCATCCTTGATTGTCGAATGCCTTTGATCATCCCGTGATCTCTAACTTTATTATAGGGACCAAATTTTCTTTCTTTTGCTGAACTTTTAGGTTTGTTTAACTAATTTGTAGGAAGTTCAAATTTAGAGTGGACCCCTGGCCTCTTCTTTAAGTTATCCAAATGTATGTCGAAGGGTTTTGGATCACCCTACACCATAAAGACCTTCCCTAAATGCAGGAATTTGACTTCCTAAAACAAAGTGGAGGGGATTTCCTTCGTGAAATGAATCCAAGAATTTCCATGAATCACATTATAGTCGGTTTCTGGTCTATAATATAAAAATCAGTTAGCACCATCTTAAGCCCAAGGGTGATTGGAAACAATTGGTCTCTCCGTAACTTCAATTTTTATGGAAAAAGAGGGGGAATATGTTAACCACTACCCCATCATCAATCATCACACACTTTACATAGTTGTTGTAAATCCAAACTTGTAGAAACAAATCCGGATCACCTCTATGAGCTATTTTAGCATTCATGGGCATCTTGTTAATGTCGAATACGAATCCAACATCTCTTTCAGGATGCCGTGGAGGATAGACATCAAAGTCCACATGGTTTATTTATGCTCTTTGGGGAGGGGTGACATTAATCAAATAGGTAAGACCTAGTTCTTCTAATAGACAAGCTCTATGAGCAAGGGAATTATTTAGCAGATCCAAGAAGGAAATGTGAGAGAAAGTCTTAGTTAAGTCACTGATCAAGTCATAAGCTCCAACTGGATTTCCTAGTGTATCACGAATGTCATCTGATATAGTCGGGTAGATTAGGGTTGGCTCGAAGAATAATATTTAGTTCTAGTGGTAACATTAATATGAGGTTAAATTTCCAACTCCACTAATCCCACAATTTTTTTTTGGTGGCCATCCAAAGGAGGTGCCACTTGTGGGTTTGACAAAGTTGAGGCTTCATGATCATTGGTTCCTATTACAATACCTTTGTTCAAGCTTTTGGGATCTATTATACCATCTTTTGGGCACATGGGGAGAGGATCGTTAAAGATTCCAAGTGGTGTGTTATGTGGGTATATTGGTCCCATGTAAGTGTTCTGAGTTGGCACGGTTGGATTTTCCAAAAATATGTCAATAAATAATTTTCTTTGATCCTCTGGCAAGCATTGTAGAAACTTATTGCAATCACGACATGTTCTTGCATCATGCCCGTGAACCCTATGGAAACCATAATACAAATTGGTATGATAATCTCGAGGCCTTCTATTTGTACCTTATTGTGGTCCGAAATTACGATTGTTGTTTGATTGCTGATTGTTATAGCTGAAATTTGGGAACCCTTTCCCTTGGCTTTGGAATTGGTTCGGATACCCTCCTAGGTATTGATTGGGGCCTTGGGTATGCATTTTTCTTAGTGGCTAAGATTTTTTTGTTATTGTTGAGGAAAATTAAAATCCACATCGTTTACCAAGGGTGAGAAGTTATTATCTCTTTGATTATTTCAATTTTTTTATTGTTGTTTGTAATATTCATATTGGGGGAACTAACAACATTGGGTTTCTTGGGTTGGTCAAGAAGAACACCATCATTCATAACCCCACGATTCGTATTAAGGATTTTTGTCCTTGATTATATATCTTGTTGTTGGAGTAACCGGGGTTATTTTGATTAGGAGTGACTAATTTTCCATTTGCTTCATAAGTCTTACAACCAATGTTAATGGATTTTTGGTCCATTCGAAGATCACCCTCTAGCACCTTTTTCGTAACTCCTTAGAGGAAACTTTTGAATTTGTTCCTTTGTCTCCTATTGAGAGAGTGGAGGAACAAATCACAAATCTCTTTCTAATCCATATTTGGAGCACTTACAAATGAGTAAAGAACCTGTCACCACCTTTGAATGAAATGAGTTGTAGACTCGTTGTGCTCTTACTTGATATGAAGGAATTCTCTGATTATTTTCCTTAAAATTTTATTCATATAAAAATCCTTAATGAACTCTAACACAAGTTTTTTAAAGGAGTGTATTGAAGCTTATGGAATCCTATAATACCAGTCGAGAGCGATGCCTTCTAGTGTCTTAGGGAAAATATTTGCAACAACTGCATCCCACAGGAGAAGCTCTTGAATGGTCATTGTGTAAGTTTTGATATGAGTGTTAGGATCACCCTCCCCTTTTAACTTTCGAATATTGGGCAAGGGTCTTGGGAGCATGACTGCTCGGATGGAAAATTGTAGAGGATCCTTAAGATATTTAGAATAGGTTCCCATTGCATATGTTTCAACCATTAAAGATCCTTGTTGGGAGGTGATGGTTGCATAGGTTGCTGAAATGGCACAACGTAAACATTTTTGGGGCATATGGAATCCCTTGTGGATGACCATAAGTACCCGAGTAAGTACACATATCCCCATGTGGTGATTTAGAGTACATGTATACATAGGGGGTTAACTGCTTTGATATGGAGCTAAAGGCACAAAGCCAGGGAATGCTACATTTCTAGCTGGTATGGCGTTTGAGAATGCACTTCCGGTTGGTGCCTATTGGAGATATCCATATATGGCATGAGGAGGAATACCCAAGGTCCCCATCCTAGTTAGAAAATCTCCAAGATTTGGAGCATCCATATAAAAATGGAGGATTCTACGTAGTAGGTACTTGTCCATAACTCTATGGATAATGAGAAGTTCTTTCTTTCGTTGCATATGAAATTTGAGAATTTTGGAAAAGCTCTAATTCTTTGACTTTATCTACTAATGCCGAAATTACGTCCTCCATTTATGAGATGTTTTTTTGTTTAGGTGCTTTTTGTTGAACTTTTGGAGGTTGTTGAGGAGTGTGGTATCTTCTGCTATGAATTGTTCACTATTCTCGCCACCCCTCATTGGCAATTATTTCTGTTGTTAGAGGGGTAGTCTTATTAATTTGAAGAAGGATGTCACCATGTCCTTGTAACCTATTAAAACCTAGTTTATATTCGGAAGAGTTGTTCAATCCTGGCATATTGTGATAGGTACACCTCATCTAAAGTGGGAGCTGGTCCGATTGCATGCTAATGGGTTGCCAAAACAATATCCGAGGAGATGAACTTGCTTCCCTAGTGAAATTCATGTTGTTAGAACTTGATTTTTCATGTGGATACGTATGTGTGATTTTGTCAAGCTCCTCAATACGTATAGAGGAACCAACATTAATTCCCTGAAGAAGAAGATTTTGAGCACTTGAGCAATTATCATCCCATGTTTAAAGTGGAGGTGATTATTATTTTCAACCCGTTTGATAATCGTGCATGTAATAACCTGAAGGGGTTGACCATATTCATCATATCCTAACATATTCGAGGGGTATAATAATACCCCTGAATAAAGGGAAAGTGGAAAATAGATGGATAAAATGGAAACATTTAGATACTAGCTCGATTTACATTGGGTTCGCCAATTTTGTACGATAGAAAATCAAGACGTGACCTTCTTTACACCCGACTTCTCGAGGTCGTCCTAAGATATCTAGCGTAGAATGGAAATGGATGTGGGTGTGGTGGTGATGAACAAGCTAATTGGGCAATCTTATAACTTCAATGCTTGCATATTGAGATCTATGAGTCTAAGGAAAATAATGCTCTCCTAACCTAAAGTGGTGTGATGGATCGATCTGATATAATATATTCTTGGAGGCTCCAATCAATTTCGAGATCTGTCGATATTCTATTCACTGGTTTCTAAACATGAGGAAAGTGACCTTTGGGTGCCTCGTATAGATTTCTAGACAAGATCATGGAAGTGAGAACGAAAGGTGTAGTAGAGTTACGCAAGGACTATGGATGATTTTTGGTCTAGTCTAGAAAGTATTAGCTTTGATTGGATGTAATGTTCAATATGGAAATTTGTGCAACAATGTCGGGTGAACATGGTGAGGATCTGAATACTAATGTACATAAAATAGTTTCAATATCCAATTGGTCAGCAGGCCTGTTGGGTTGTGGGACTTGAGGATCACAACTAAATACTCATGGAGGTTTTGGCCCTTGTATGATCAAACCTTGTTTCCAAGAGTAGTGCAATAATTGTAGGCTTGCTTAGCGGTGATTTTTAGGTTGTTTAGTTGCTCTATTTTATCGGCGTAAGTTACAAGTGTGGGTGGAACTGCCGAACATAAACTTGTATCAATGTCAGTTATCGACTCCGACACGTTGGGTTATGGGACCAAGGGATCGTAACTGTATGTCTTTTCTTGTTGTGGACCATTGATAGTCATGTGGAACGAATTGAAATGATTTTAATAAAAAAACTAACTCTCAAAGGAAATCTAACCTATGTTTTTGGTGTTTTCACAATTTATCAAAACAAACCAATGAAAGCAAACTAGTCTAGTGAAAGAAAATGTTTTTTTAATCTTTTCTATTTTTTAAATAATGCGTCTAATCTAATAAACAAACTAAATACAATTAATCAACTGGAATGTCACTGATTACTT
This sequence comes from Taxus wallichiana var. yunnanensis, assembly GCA_018340775.1. Classification (NCBI taxonomy): domain Eukaryota; kingdom Viridiplantae; phylum Streptophyta; class Pinopsida; order Cupressales; family Taxaceae; genus Taxus; species Taxus wallichiana. Next base: position 366,968,488 of record CM031244.1, on the reverse strand, counting down.
GTGCGGATATGTGAATCTAAATCTAAAACAAATAACCTAATTTAATAAAAACCCTTGAAACCCTACCTTAGAGGTGAGGAACAAATCATAACCCTATAAGAGCTATTGTTCCCCAAAATTTCCATGGTAATGTCAAAGAGAAAGCTTTCTAATGATTTGATCTACTTGTAATTTCCTAATCAATTGAGATGAAAAATTTTACTACCTTATTTGATATGTAATTGAAACTAATGATTTGAAATTGATAACTTGACAAGTGAAGCAAACAAATAATAATTCCAACCTGAATTAGCAAGAGCTTTGGAAAATCCGGTCATATCTATATCTGCCCCCTTATTTTGTTCCTTTCTTTTTTTGTGTGTTCATATGAGTCAAAGGAATTGGGAATGTAATAACAACAACATAATAAGATGCTTGAATAATGGTAGCTTGAAGGCAGTCTGGTTGTAATGCAAGTAGAAGAGAGATAACACAAGAGATCTGATCTTGGCTATGCAATTCCTAGCAGGATTGTGGCAGCAATACAATGCAAGATATAGAAAAATTCTCAGGCCATTTTCTTGAATACAAGCATGAAATATATAATAATTGGGGCTAGGATGTGCCTTCATGCACAAGGAAAGAAGAAGTAGTTCCAACTAGTTAAATCTATTTAAAAATAGAAGAGGGAAGGAGAACCAAGCAATCAAAACTATTTTTAGACAATTTGGATCATGGATGCATCCTAAAAGTGAAGTTAAGTGAAGCTTCATATGTTAAGAACACACATGATGAGTTACGGAAAATCACTCTAGACCGTCACCCTACACAGTGGCAGCGATCTTGGCACTAAATGCCAAAACATGCACAAAATGAAGCAGGAAGTTGGAAAAAAGCATGTGAAGGCTGAGTAAGGATGTCTAAGCTATAGATATACATTGCAAATGGGTTTTAGAGCTCGAACACCTTCTGAAAGGACATGAATAATCATTGGGATATTTGGAAACTATTTTATGATAATGTAACACATGTAATTTTGGGTGCGTACAGTTACCTTCCATAGTAGACCCTTTTCTAATTTCCGCAATGGTTCATGGATATGAAGTAAACAGACCTCATCCTACATCAGTATATGAAATTCTAAACCCAGTCATGCCTCTACTTGATGACGAATAATAAGGAAATACCCTTTGAAAATGATGGAGACTATCCAATACCTATTATTAGGGTGCATTGTGAAGATAACGAGGAATATGATCATCATGTACAACCTCACCCTAATAAATACGTAATGAAATACCCACTCGGGAGGTAACCTTAGAAGAACAAGTCCAAGGCCTCACTCGCCAATTGGCTAGTTTGGCTTCACATATACGAAAGGAACAACCAATTTTTTTGAAACAAACTATACCAAAGGTAAAACCGGAAGCTTCGTCTCACAAGTTCTAAATAAAAACTCCTCGATGGGAGAAAAAAGAGAGCCTTATCAAGAAATTCTCGCAAAGAATAGGGGTGGGAATACACCTAGATTTAATCCTACGTATAGACCTACGCCACCCACACAAGATACAATCTTCAATAAAGAGTGGTCCACTATGAATAATTCCCTTCTAACATTACAAGAACGCAAAACTGGTAACAACAAGAAATACCAAATTCCGATGAGTTATGCCCTTATCCATTTGATAGAGCCATGTTGTAAGTACCTTTCCCATGACATTGTGATTGTATGAATTTCAACAAGTATAAGGGAAAAGGTGACCCTCGTGACCATATAAAATATTTATATATGGCCTTTCAAGAGGTCACATATAGTGACAACTACCTCATCCATATCTTCCCACAAAGTTTGGGAGGATAAGTGTTAGAGTGGTTTCTACACATCCCTAAGGGATCTTTACCAACAAGGCCGGAACTAGTGGAACATTTTGTACGCCACTTTTATTTTAATATAGAGAGTGACTTTACCATGCTATATTTCCGCAATGCCAAACAACGAAACAACGAAAAACTATGTTGCATTATTATAAAGATGGAGAGGGTTAGCTAGTCATTTTCCTTGCTCCATTTCTAAAAAGATGTTAATAAATATATTTGTTCCCAACCTCCATCCAGACATTACGTTCCACTTGCAAATGTATTGTGGAAATACATTTGAAGAGGTAATTGAAAAAGGGAGTCAAATTGAAAAGGCGTTGTTAGCGAGGGGAATCTAAAACCTTTCTCTTGAAATCAAAATGATTCTAAATCAAATGACAAACCAAAGATGGGATAATAGACTGTATGTGAGTACAAGCCATTCAAAATCATGTACCTTTGATGCATGCAAAAGGAAATCCACCTATAGAGTAAAAATGTCATATTTTCACCCCTCTATCTAAATCTATGTCATCCATACTAAAATAGTTAGAGGCCATAAACATGGTTAAATACCTTGAAACAAAATCCTATAGGGATGACACACCTCAACCATCATGGTTTAGGGATATTGAATTTTTTGGATTTCACTACATAAAGGGTCACAAAGCTGACAAGTTTTTAAGATTAAAACACTACATTCAAGGCCTGATAAAAAATGGTGATATAGAAGTAGATTCCATCACTGCTAACAAGTCTCCAAACATAAAATTAAGGATTTTAAAAGAACCTTTTCCCAAATGATCGGGGATAATTGTCTCAAAATAAGAATGCCAACTATGTGTAAAATAAAGACCATTTTGATGCCTTGATAGGTTTTGTTCATATACTCATTAAATAAATCAATACGATTAGAATTAAAACAAGAGAGTGCGTCATGGAAATATGATGAGCTCACTTTATTATCTTAGAGCCTACTCCCCCTCCTCCTTAAGCGAGTCACTATTATGTGTTAGATCAACTAGAGAAGACTACAACTAAGATTTCAATCTTATACCTTATAAATATTTCTAATGTTCATAAGGATATACTTTGCAAAACCTTATAGGGATCAGGAGTATCTATTGATGTCGACCCAATACATTTACAGGACATGGTAGTGCAAATCACTCCTTTAGAACATATAACCTTCAGTTATTCATAAGCTTTTGCAAAAATACATCCCATAGCCTGCCCTTTGACATTGAAGTAATAATCAAGGATAAGAAGGTCAAGAGAGTACTTGTGGATGGAAAATTAGGTCTAAATATTTATACCCTTAAACTAGTTCGTAAAATAGGATGCACTGAAGTTGATTTGGAGACAAAGGTCATCACCATAAAGGCATAAGACAATGAAGAATGATAATCAGTTGGAATGATCAATTTCTCATTAGAATTTTGTCCCATAACACATGATACGAAGTTCCATATCTTGGACATACAACTCCTCGCAACATCTTGCTCGGCTGCCCATGGATTCATGCCATGCAATTCATGTCATTAATGTATCATCAATGTTTAAAGTTGCAACATGAAGGACATACACTTACTATACTAGGGGATCTCCAACCATTTATTAATTGTAGATAATTGTCAGGATACTTTCCTACCATCTATGAGTGCCCCTCTATGGAGATTGTTATTCCTGTTCATTCGGAGGCCCTCGCTTCACAAGTGGATCCAGATACCTTTTCTACCAATGAAAACGGTGCTTCCACATCAAAAACTCCCTTTGCTACATGGGAGATGAAAGTTATACCAATAGGTTGTGGAGAGTATGATTTGCAACAAGCCCTCATTGTTCAAAACATTTTTCTATCAACTCAAGTGCATGGTAGGCCATTTTTCAAAATCCAAAGATCAAGTGAGACTTTCCCTTTTGAAAATTTTACTTTTGGTGGCTTACTAGAAGATGAAAGATTTCTTAAATATATTGTATTATGTCCTGATGAAGATGAAACAATTGTATGCTACAATTCATAGAAGTATCCTATTCCTAATTGAATAATGTTTACCATGAGGTATAAAAGAGGTGGTATCGATTTGTCAAGAGAAAGGTCCTTTAGAAAATCTATCGATACCTTGTCGTATAATGGGTAAATTGGGTCTTGGCGTCCTTTTTTATGAGTCTCACTCTTCAAATTCCGATTACACTTCTTCCGAGCAAGAGGATAGTTTTTTTGAAAATGAAAGCAAAACAAATTCTCGATGTAGTCTTTACGAAGACCTTTCCACCATGAACCTATTATCTAACATGGATATCCTTACCATAACCCCGGTTACACCCAATGTATCCCCTATAACCCAAACATTGGACCTCATCTACCCATCACTTATGAATTTGGATCAACAAAATCACGTACCTATTGACATGTTTCTAAAGAATGAGGTGATTGGTGAGTTCCTAGGCATCGAGATAACATTCCAAGAAATGATCACAAGAAAGGATTCTTCCTTCAAATCAATGCATGTGTGCAATTTGGAGAGGAGGTAGAGTTGTGTGGACATTTAAGTAAAAAAGTGAGCAAGGGAAAGGGTCCTATAGAAAATACTTGCGGAAAGAAAAATTCCAAGTCCTACATGCTTAAACCTCTTTGAGGTGCTGGAAAAACAATCGAATAACCTATGGACAACATGGTGTACCCACTTAAAGATGAGGATATACCCTAACCACCTATGGTAGAGGAGGATCTCAATCTCCCTCCTAATCCTATGCACATAGAAGACAAATCCAATTTACGAGTGGAGGAAACAATAAATGTTAACATCAACATAGAGGAACAACCTACAATGGTTAGTTGGGAACTTCACTCTCAGTTTAAGAGAAAAAATAATTTACAAGAATTTTGAGAGAATATGTAGACATCTTCTTTTGTCTTAAGTAGATATGCCATGACTTGATTCTACATTAGTGGTGCACAATCTTGTTAAACACCCAAACGCTAAGCCTATAAAGAAAAATATCTAGAAGATGCATCCTCGTGTCACTTTGCTAGTAAAGGAAGAGCTAGAAAGGTTATTAAAATTAAGATTCATCAGGCCTATTGACTACTTAGAGTGGATTTATATTGTTGTACCAGTTCAAAAAATATAGTGGTATTAGAATGTGTACCGATTTTAGAGATATTAATAAAGCATCTCCCAAGGATGATTTTCCTCTTCTAAACATAGACATGATTTTCAATTATACAACATGTTATGAGATGCTCTCACTCATGGATGGATTCTCGGGTTATAATCGGATAGAGATTGTGGAAGAAGATCAATAAAAAAACTTTCACAACCCCATGGGGGACATTTGTCTACCAAATCGTGCCCTTTGGCCTCAAGAATATAGGCACTACATATAAATGGGCCATAACTATAATCTTTCACAATATGATTAGTGATATCATGGAGGATTATGTAGATGGCATATTATCAAAGTCTAGAACTTGGGAAGAGAACCCAAAGATTTTAAGATGCATATTTCAACGATTAAGAGTCTACAAAGTTTGGATTAACCCAAAGAAATGTGTCTTCGGTGTATTATCTAGAAAATTACTAGGATTCATTGTTTTAGGGAGAGGAATAGAAGTGTACCTGCAAAGGTCACATATACAACATAAATGCCTCACCTAAAAATATTAGACAACCGCATAGCTTAGAAGGGAAAATTCAGGGCATCGAAGGTTTATTTCATAGCTAGAAGACAAGTGTCATACATTCATGCATCTTCTCAAGAAATATGTTAATTTCACACCTGGGGCTAGAGCAACAACAATCATTCACTTTTTTAAAAGAGTACTTGGCTAAACCCCCATTCTCATGTCGTCCAAGCGGGAGAATCCTTGTTACTCTATATTTTTTCTACACATTTTGCAATTAGGGCACCAAAGTAGTCAAGATGCGATAAAGAGAAGAAGGAAAAAATTTATATTACTTGAGAAGGACATTGATAGCTTATGAGCTCAATTATCCACAAATCGAGAAATATTGTCTTGCTGTATTTTTTTCCTTCTAGAAACTATGCCACTATATTTTTAACAATAAAATCAATCTTATTTCAAAGGTGGATCCACTAAAGTAATTATTGTCCAAACCAAAACTTATAGGAAAGATGGCTAATTGGATCATCTTGTTAATCGAGTTTGACATTGAGTATGTTCATAAAAAGTCGGTAAAGGTACATGTGTTAGTAGATAAACTAGCGAAGCTCTACTACTAGGTAATGAACCCTTGATAGAACTACAAGATGCATCCATAATGTATCTTGAAGAATCATCATGTGGAAACTATAATTTGATGGTTCCTTTACCTTTCATGGTTTGTAGTTGGAGTTGTGTTAATCATTCCTATGGGAGACTTGATTCCATAGGCATTCCAGCTTGGGTTCTCATGAACAAATAATATAGCAGAGTATGGGGCTCTCATCACAAGAATGAATTTTTCCATTAAACGGGATATTCGATGAGTCAATTACATTAGTGATTCAATGCTCATCATCAAACAGGTCACAGATGAATACAAGGTAAGAGATAAGAAGTTGATTCCATATAAAAGAATGGTCGATTCCTTAAAATATTTCTTCAAGAAGATAACATTTGAGTAGATACCAAGAGCCCAAAACAAAGCAGTAGATACCATGGCTATGGTAGGATCCATGTTGAACATTCCACTAGGGACAACGATATACCATTCTTTGTTGAATATTTAAGAACACCAACGTATGACATACTAGAGTCATGTTTGGTGTACAATGTTGTTGATCCCCTTTTACCCTTGGTAGGCTGAAATTTTTAACTATATCCATGATGAAACCTTCCCTACTAGAATTTCCCATGTTGAAAATCACAACCTCATCTAGTGTATAGCATGTTATATCCTACTTGGGGGAATCCTCTTCCACCAAGGCTATGACAGAATATATTGCACTATTTAAATTCATACGAATCTATCCAAGTAATCAAGGAGGTGCACGAAGGCATATGTGGAACTTATACTAATGGAATCATCCTTGCCAAGAAAATACTCGAATATGCTACTATATTCCTACCATGGAGCATGACTATTTTCAACATGTGAAGAAATGTGTGGATTGTTAAAAGTATGAAAACTTGATACATGTGTTAGCGCAATCCTCACATGACCAATCAGGGACGCCCTATCTCTTCTCAAAGTAGGGTCTTGATATAATAGGAAAACCTAACCCTCTATCCTCGAATGGCCATAAGTTCATTATAAGTGCTACTAAATACTTTACAAACTAGGTAGAAGTTGTTCCTCTTACCTATACATAAGGTTCCCAAATCTCTAAGTTTATAATGAACCATATCATTTTTGATATAGTATCACTTCTTCTATTATCACCGATAATGGTAATTCATTTAAGAATAAAAATGTGAAAGCAATTTGCAGATGCTTTCAAATATCCCTTAATTTTTCAACCTCAGTATTACCCTCAAGGTAATGGGTAGGTTAAATATTCCAATAAAACCCTAATTCATATTATGCGAGAAGATGGTGAAAACCACAAAGGCTATAATTGGCATCTACATATACACCCTATCCTCTGGGCATTCAAAACTTCTATCGACACCCCTACGGTAAAACTCCATAATATTTAGTATTTGATATAGAAGTCATTATACCCTTAGATATTTTGATCCCTTCTTCGCGTATCGAGCTAAGGGATTACCTTAATGAAGAGGGCGACTACAAAGGAGCTCGACCGGCAAAGTTGGAGCTATTGGATGAGAAATTCCTTCATGCACTCAATCACCTTAAAGTGTATAAGGATTGATCATGGAAAATCTAAATTAAAACATTCATACCTCTTTAATTTGAGGTAGGGGACTTGGTTTTAAAAGATAATTAAAAGGACACCAATAAGGATCGAGAAAATAAAGGGGAAATTTGAACCTAATTCGATAGGACTAAATGTTGTAGTTATCAAGTTTGGTTCGGTGCCTATAAGATTTCCTATTTAGATGGCTAGGAGCTTCAAGATCTCATGAACGCAATGCATATCAAGAACTTCTATGCTTAAGTATGGGGTCTCTAAAATATAAAGAAAATTAAAAACTATAAAAATAGAAAAAGATAAATAAATAGGTGTGTCTAATAGTGAAAACTATGCAATGGTGGCAATTTGGACAAGTCCTTTGGCCAAAACCGGTTTCAGCCAAGGAGGGTCCGTTGTTCACAAGCATTTCAAGTTTAGGAGTACAATTTTTTTTTCCTAAGCTAGTTTTTACCTTCATCTCGAGTCCTTTGTGATCCTATCCCTCTTTTCCCCGATCCAATAATCCCACCTTTTGAATGTGGAGAATTCATATTAAATGAACTCATCTCACACTGGGGGAAACTTCGTAGTGTCACTTTTGGCATATAACATGTGGCATTCTACCCATTTAAATCCCATATAATGCTGGGGAAACTTTGTAGTGTCACTTATGGCATATAACATGTGGTATTCTACCCTTATACATCGCATCTAATGTTGGTGCCATCCACATTTCTTCATTTACTTGCATGTTCGATTCAAACTGTTTAGAAAACATAAAAACATTCGTATAAATTTTGAAAAACCCCAAAACATGTAGATATGTCCCTTGGAAAACTGAAAAATTCAAATACGTTTCGTAGAAAAATGCAAAACAATATAAAATTGTCTTAGAGATAAATTTAAATTAAAACAACGAAAAACGCCCCAAAACTATCCCACAAAAACAAAGTAGTAGTTTACTTACTTTTAGTTGTTGGTTTGTATGGTTTTTAGTTACATTAATTTTTCGTAGTGTGTTCTTTAAATTGAATTCACTTTCTTACTTAAATCGAATGTTAGTTTCATCTATAGTTCATTACATTGAGTTCATTTTATCCTGCATACTTGTAGATAAATATGTTGCTTTGATTAGATTTGTTTAACGCGTGTTGTCAATTTTTACTTGTACATTTTGTTGTCACTTCATCATCATATCACATATAACCATCACATATATACATAATATATCAATAAATTCTAAGTCTACATCACACATGTACACTAAAGCTAATCGTAAAATACTATATAACCAATGGGGAAAGAAAGGGTTGCACATGATCACAAATCTATCCCCCACACCAATATCAAAAATAGAAACATGTTTTAATCAAAGTATCTCATCAACATGCAATATGAAATCAGATAAGGCTATCTCATAATCTAACATGTGATATAAACATAAACATATAGATTAAACATGATATCTCATAAACAACGTGTGATACATCGATAATCCATCTATCACCATACATCATCAAAAATATAAATGTCCATGTACAAATCATTATGTCTCAAAAGTAAATCTGATATAATGATCCATCATGGGAATTTATACAAAAAATTTCCTTCATCACGAGGCATAATAAAAAACAATATATAACATACATCTATACCAAAATGTTCCCTCATCGCGAGACATGATAAAAATAATACATATATATCTCGTACAAAAGTATGCCTTCATATTGAGGAGATACACCAAAAAAATACATCTAGTTCATCAATAAGAGATTCAACCATGACTCTCACCCTCGTCGAAATTTCTGGTTCGGGTTTTCCACTAGGTAGGGGCATCCGAGGTATTGGACGTGTAGAAGTCCCCGCATCATGCTTTGAGCTAACACATGTTGCTTTGAAGCCTATTGTCCTAAAGGACCTGTAAAGATCATGATGGCCTATGGGATGTAGTAGATCATGACATACTACCTACTATCTTACTATACTTAAGAGCTCTCTACTAATATGGAGTGACCCCGTGGTACTACATCCTATAGTATGTAGTCTCGGTTGTTAAAGAGGCACTATGACTAATCAGTAATTAAACCCTTGAATAAGTTCCTACTGTTGAAGTGTATCACATGCCACTCTCGCACTAACTAGCTCTATCCGCAGCTTGGGCCCTCTCTGTTATATCCCGATCCCTCTTAGCTATAGCTTGATCCCTCTCTTCCTATAGATGTAGAATATCTACTATCATTTGGTCTTGCTCTATTAGGGCCTCGTAATCTCTCTTTCCTAGCCCTGGTTTCACTCTACTATGAGCTGATCCCTATCTACGATGGCCTCGGCCTCTTTATATAATAGCTTGATCTCTCTAAGAAACATCCATATCCCTCTTAGCTTCCATCTAGATCTCTAGACTTGTCACATACTATAACTATTGCTATAAGACAACCACCTATCCACCATCCTATATATCTTGAATATCCTCCTCCATATCCTCACCACACCCACCATCTCCTCCACCTCTTGGTGGACTATGTTGTGGAATCGCTTGAGGGGGTGACGGAGGTGCCTGCGAATGGTACTCATAACAGAACCTAAAGGGGCATCATTGGTGCCAACACACGTGGCTGCATCACTACTTGTTGATGTACTAGAACCTACTACTAGAATAACACATGTTGCATTGGTACCCCTATATGCAGTCCTCCCTATGGATCTTCGTGTGCCTATACCTCGTGCTCGTGTCTATACTTTGGGATCTTGGCCTTTTCCCCTGCGATGCTGCATCCAATACCTCTTGTGGTATAGTCAATCTACATGGTAGAACTATCACATACCATGCTGCATAATCTAGGGTAGTCCCTAGATCCACTATGTACACCCACTGCACCCAAGGTTGTGGAACCAATTATAAAAATATTGTGTGATCTCGGCCCATCCCGATCCGGGCCCCATATGGAGGACCTCTCTGTACCTATGCACGTACCAAATATCATCACTAGGAATCCCTTGGATGAGACAAAACTAACGTTGGACCCTGTCCACTTTGTACCACTCCACAACATAGCTCCTACTGCCAATGATGAAATGATCCACTTCATATGTACTCAACTCGATTACATCTTGAGGCCAATGGTATAACCCGTATGGTAATCAATGGATCATATGGGGTTGTAACTCATCAAAATATTTCATGTAATAGTCTGTGTTCCCCTATGGAAGTGAATGTCATCTCTGTTTGGAACCTAGCCCATGATGGGAGGCTCTACAAAAATCAATCCTCAAAGCTATTATAGGGTGGCTTATCGCAATATGATCCCAAGCCCATATATATAAAGTGGCAGACCAACTGACCTCTATCCATGATAAGCTATAAAGTGTAAATCAAAGTATAAATGAGCCAATATACACTAACCCCAAAAGTAGTACACCTCTCCTTGAAGTAGGTCATGAATCACTCCAATGAGACCTAGAGGGAATCGTGCACCAGTCTTTTTAAGTAGTAACATGATGTGAAAAGAGCTAATAAATATTTTGGGACCCATCCTAGCCACAAATCGGCCATGCACCTCCTAATAAATACTGTCATACCCCAGTGGGGTATATCTTTCACTCCGATATCATGGCTATATAGCACTCAATACGGTCCCGATGACCATCATATGTAATCAAATGACCTTGAATAGGAACTCCTACAATCCGCCAAATATCCTCCAATGTAATACTCATCTCACTAGTAGGTAATCAGAAGGTCTAACTCTCACTTCATCGTCTCTCGGCTAAGGTGAGAAGGTCATGATCTAAGATAATCTATGGCATGTGAGCCATGTAAGATAAACATGTCACCTCTAGGGTAATATCCAAGTAAATCTAGTGGCGTTGGCTTAATTTTTCCTCATAGGCCCGTGAGTCAATCATGTCATTCCCATGTCACTAGCACATCCCTATCCACCGCAGAACCAATCGGGTCATTTATTATGATCTTGTTCTTTTATTCTACTATTTAATTTTTAGTCCCTCATCTAATTATTCTATTCTATAACATTATTCTTCTATTCTATCATTAAATTATTCTATAATTCATCTATTTCTCCCACATAGGGTTTTCTAACACCTACGTTTTCTTATAAAAACATTATGAAAAATGGATTTTGTGCACCGTTGAGTGCACAAGTGCTCCCCTAGTGCATAGGCACACTCAACGTGCCAAAGATACACTTTAGCGCATGACACACTCCTCAATTCATAGGCACATTTTCTTCCTCTTCAAAAATAGTACTTTGCATAGACACACTTCTATTGGCATACGTGCTTATGTGCCCATGCATACCCTAGCCAAAGAGCGTATAGGCACCCCTATGCAAAACCAAAAAAATTAAAAATTAAATTCAAACAAATGCATAGGTACACTCAGTTATGCACCAGATCATATGCGCCCATGCATGTGTAGCATAGGTGTACCCCCTCGTTTTTGCCCTATTTTTACTCTAAAAATTGCATTTTAACAAAAATATTAAATGCTTTAACAAACGAGGGTAAAAAGGGCATATTTTTGTACATTTGGTCCATCCGCTAGAGCCTCATGTAGTCCCTCATGTGGTCTCAGTATAGTGTCTCTAGTTCAAGTACCCTCATTATCTCCTCCTGTAGGTAAGAGCTCAAATCAGTAGTAAAATGGTAAGTGAATGTGGTAAGAAACTTTCCAATGGCTTATATACCCATTTTTACCTTCCGCGACGTGTTTATCGCTCCCAAAGTTCCTTAAGACCACCTTATTTCTTCTAAAATTCTTCTAAACTTTCCACGATAATTATTTTTGGCATGTTTCTCGCTACGTTAGGGCATATTTTTTCTTCATGCTTTGGCCTTTTCTACTATCTAGGGCATATATTTGCCTTACAGTGACTTTTAGTGTTGTCACACGATTTCTTTATTATTTCTATAATAGTTTCTTCTATAAAAATTAAATTTTTTGAAAAACCCAAAAAAATTCAAAAAAATTGGTAAAATGAAAAAAAAATTCCAAAAAAATGTAAAAATTTAAAATTTTGCAAAAATTGGTAAACAACATGCATGTAGTTGAAGCCTTTCTCAAATACATTATTCTCGTACATAAAAATTTGACCTATAAAAAAATATTTCTAAGGTTCTTGCTGGTTCTAGTCTCAAATGACTTGTGGATCATCATGATCTACCTCTATTAACAAAATCTTGACTACATGTTATGTCGTTACTCTGTGCAACAATGAGTTTTTCGAGATTGTGTCATAGTGCATGAAACCTTTTCCATGGGACTACTTGTGTCCTTCATTTTTCCCCTTGCATGTATCCTTGCTTGGGGCACCATTTGTAACCCTTTTGTTACAACACGAACATTTGGGAACTGCATCTTGATAACAAAAACATTCAAGCAACTATCTTGAATGTTGTTTGTTTGAGTATGTGTGATTGTATTGGTTTATCTGTTAGGTTATTTTGTTTACTTTCTCATATTGCATTACATTATGTATGTTACATTGAGTTAAGCATCGTTTTACTTTCTCGTATTGTATTGCATTATGTATGTTGCATGGAGTTACGTAGCAATGAACAAATGTTAGTAATTTAGCTTTTCATGTTATCTTACACTTTTGTTTATTTCAATAAAGGTTAATGATGTAGATCTAGGGGGAAAATGATATAACCAAGTTGCTTATTGAAAGGTTGGATGCAAATATTGGGCTTGTCCTATATTCTCCATTATCATTTCTTCTCCATAACCATTTTTATCCCTATCCTTATTTCTTCTCAATAACCAAGGGTTTCACACTTGTTCTATCCTATTGCTTCTATCCATTTAAATCATATTTTCGATCATCGATTGACTTTTTCTATCACCCCATCAACACTCAAGGGGGCATCCTTCATCCTACTAATGTTTCTTCAAAAATTTACCCGTTTATGCTTGTCTACTATATTTTAAGAGAAGTCACTTACTTCACCTTAAACAAGGGAAAATGTAAACACCCAAATTCCATTTTTGCAATCTTATTGCCAAATGCACACAGATCACTCTCATTCTTTCCAATTATGTTATAATTGGTGATTTTCACTAATTAACTATTGTTTCTTACCACTTTGGCCAATTAAGACCACATTGTTGATTTCCTAACCTCTTTCGCATTCGGATGCCACTTTACGACAAATCATAAGTAAAAACCCTCTTCAAAACAAACAATTAGCGATTATGAGATAAATAAGCGCATTTTTCCTTTTTTAGTCAATATACCATAGTATTGACTCAAACCCCTCTTCCAACCACTTAAAATCACCCTATTTTTCTCCATAACATCTCAAGTAAGCTTCAAAATCTTATCCTAGCCTCCTAGTATACCCGAAGAGGTTGATTAAGTCTCCCACATCTTAATCACTTGTTTATTCACTAATTGTGATTAGAAAAGCTTAATCATGATTAGCAATTCTAATATAATTTGGGGATTTTAATCCCACATGCACCAAAATGCAAGTTTTACCCAAAGTGAAAATTATAAAATAGATTAAGTATTCACACTAAAACTTTACACCATGCTTTGATTTGCATTCTCATAAATAAATATGATTTATAGCCAAGTTCAATCCTTGCCTAAAACCTTCAATGGGGTTCGTAGATGGATTTTCAAAATGACTTCATAAGTAATTTGGAGTGGCCATTTCACCTTGTTTGGAGTAAAGCAACCATAACCATTTGATTTCCCTCTTAGGTCTTTTTAGGATTATACAAGGTAACTAAGCATATTAGTAGGCATTATTATTTAGATTTTGAATTGTATTCATGTTAGTTAAGCATTCCATTAAGATTCTATCTTTAGTGTTGCATTCCTAGACTTAGAGCCTTGGCTATATGTGGAAATGGTGTTAGCATTCCTTGATTATCCATGAAATTTACTTTATAGAGTTTAGAGTGCCATCACAATGACCTTGTCATGGTTCATGACTTGTGTTTTTCTCTTTTACATGAGGAAACAGATTCTTGAGAGTCTCCAAGTGCATTGGTGAAGAGTGAAGTATCTCCGAAAGTTCTTGTGCTCGAGTGCAAGGAAGCCGTACACAAAGGTAGATTTAAATATATCTAACCTTGAAGTCTCTCTAAATCCATATTGATTATTTTGAAGTGTAGTTAGTAAAATATAAGTCTCAAATGTGGATATTTTTGTTCAAATGTAAATATTAGTTGGGGTATGTAATGGATTGCAAGCAAGAAGTTCACGTCTCAAATAGGTTAGGGGTGCCTTCAACACTGTCATGTAGTAGGTGTTAGAAAATATCTTACAAATGGTGGTTTACATCTCAATGACCTCTTTGGTGTTGTAGGTAAGAGTTAAAAATTCTTATATTGCACTAAGATCTCAAACATTTTGTGTGAAGACCATATATGAATGTTGTGTCATATAATTTAGTGATTGTGCATTGAAATATTGATAACTAGGAGGTTTTTGGAGTAGATCATGTTTAAAAATTGTTTGGAAAATATGGAAATTACCTCCTCATAGCCTCAAGAATTTGAATTTTTATTTTTCATTAAAAATTTGGAAAAGAAATAACTTTTTATACGGCCTCGAGTATGCATAGTGGCTCAAACGTGTCCCTAGGGTTTCAAAGAATTTTTGATCAAATATTTCTATCCATCCAAACAAAAATTGAAATTTTTGTAGATGTTTCTTTGTACCTATTACACCCATGTTGTAAAAATTTTCAAGTGATTTCATTGAGTGTTAAAAGAGAACTTCTTACTAGTCATTTTGCACAATCGGGTTTGATTGTCACACAAGATTTTTATCAATCTCAAAGACAATATGAGATCCTTTTCTTACTGAATCAAAATCCAATGGTGTTGAATGATTGCTAAAGATAAATGTCACGGTTTAAACAAGTTTTGTTTTGTGTAAGTTCAAGTTTATTTCTCTTATAGTAGCCTATGTTAGTGTTTAATTATGCGGAAGGAGAACTTGAAGACAACAAGTGAAATTGCTTTAGTAGTGAGTGTTATTAACCATCTTGCAAAGTGCAGGTGATATCATAAATGGTGAAGGGAGATTTATTGTGGGTAAGGTTTGAATTGAGTTTATAAATAGTCCTTTCTCAAGGTTGTAACTTAGGTAGTCTGTCAAGCTTGCTAAGTTCTTCAAATTTTGAAAGTGAATGGTGCAAGGTCTATTTAATTCGAATTGAATGGATGTTTATTAGAATTTTAGCAGACTCAAAGAGTTATAACTTCATGAAATGATCTCAAGTCTATATTAGGAAGGCAAAAATAAAGTCTTGTCTTTTTCATACAAGGAGAAGTGTAGAGAGACTTTTGAGCTTTCAAAAGTAGATGAAGAGAAAAATGTTGAATGCAAGAGTTATAATTTGAGAGAGTGCAAGATGAAAAGTAAATTTAGAACAAACAAAAGGACTGGAGAACAAAATTGAGTTCAATTTTTGAGACCAAGGATGTGAGATGAGATAGTGAAAAAAATAGTGATAGAAACAAACAAACAAAAGTGAATTAGAGTAGATGTAGAATTGTGATATAGAGAATGAATCATTTTGGTAGTGGATAAGGTATCAAATTGATATGAGTGAGAATGCAATATAGGGAAACAATGAAAAGTGAATTGTGATTATGCCAAAAACAAGGATCAAATCTGAGTTGCAGGTTAAGAAAGCTTGATTAGGAGCATGATATAACAGACCTAAGAAAGTTGAGAGATATAGGACTGATTTTAAAACTAAGAAAACATGGTTGTGGGATCCAAAAGACTGAGATAATATCTTTGAATATTCTAGAAGACTGAAATAATGAAATAAACATGATACTCATTTTGTATCCCAAGAAGGATAATAGAGTACTGCTAAGAGTGAGATAGCAGGTGAACTAGAATTGAAGATTTGATGAAATTGTAGGTGAATTATGAAAGGCGGGTTGCAAATTTAGGATCATAATCAGATGTTTAGCATCCAAGATGAAGAGTGGTCAATTTTTGTATACAAACTAAGTTATAACTCAGTATAATTAGGGAGTTGTTGCTTCCTTGCATGTGGTAGCTTGTAGAAGGTTACTGGTTGTTGAATAAATCAATTTTGGAGTTGTTGCTTCCAACATCAAGTAGTTACTTGATTGCATTTTGGGGTTGTATCCTCAAAATTTGAGTTGTAGCTCAACTTGAAATAATTGTAAGACACAAGAAAAATTTTCCAAAGCTAGTTCTTTGATTTCAAAGTGGGTTTTCTCCTTTTTATTTTCCCACCTAAATATTATGTACTATCTCTCTTTCATGTCCTTGTGTATGGTTTCATATTATTTTTCCTACAAAATTTTGCGAAGTGGAAATATCTGAAAAAGTTTAAGTAGACATTGATTCACCCACCTCTAAGTTTCTACATTTTTAACATGAGAGAGCCAAATGATGAAGAATATAAGTGTATAGGGGTCATGGAAAGATCCTAGAATAATGATGAGGACTTGAGGAATACTAAGTATCATTTATGCAAGGGAAATAGAACCTTCAACCCATGAGGAATAATAATTGAGTGAGATAGGAGAGAGAAGTTTGAAGAGGGTGTTTTGTGTTTTCAGCTAAATTTAGATCACTATTAGTTGTGGGAGAGACATATCATTAGTGATAATCCATTTCTAAGTGGTTGAGTTGGTGCTTGATTACTTTGGGGGTTGTAGCCTCCTTATAGGGCTATTTCCTTACTAAACTGGGGCTTGGTGCTCCTTGTTGGGTTGGTTCTTCACTAAATAAATATTACATGATGTATAATATTCTTACAATTACTTTGTTGTGAGTAATATTAGCAGAGGGTTTCAGATTGGTGTTATTCCTCTTGAGGTTTTCCCACATATATATAGTGTCTTGTGTTCTCTCTCCTTTTGCACGCACTTGTTAATATTTAATGCACACCTAATAAGCTCACATGGTTTATGGATGTTGAATGGTTAAATTGAATAATGAATCTAAGAAATGATAAATTAAGTTGAAATTGTTGTATGACCGATTCACCCCCTCGGTCGCTGTGGTTCTAACATAATCATCCATGCCACCAATCTCCTTTAAAATTATTATTACCAATTCACAAAATGTTTATAGCATTCAAGTTATCTCTCATCTTCTTAATAGCAAGTCGGTGAGGTTGGATCACATGACTCTCAATAATATGAACATGCATATAGACCCAAAATATTTTCTTTTATTATAATCTCATCAATAGAAAAAGACATGTATATGCATACTTATGTTTCTCTTTCAAGTCTTCTTTCTCAACCATAACTACACATGTTTCCAAATCCCAACCAATACTTTTAGACTATTGAGAATGATAAAATTTTGAAACATAGAAAAGACAAGATATTCATATATTCAAGAAAATTTGTTATATGATGAACTCTTCTTGGAATGTGAAAAATAATAGCTATCTAAATTGTTTTACTTAAAATATTATTTTTAATGACCTTGTTAAATTGATACGTAATTTTCCTTCCATTATGTTAAACTATTCTTTTAATTCTCTTCTACTTCTCAAATTCTTTTTCATACGTAATATGTAAACAATAATATGTAGTTTTCCATCTCGTAACATTCTTCACAACTCGTATATAGTTTACTTTTCATATATCTTTCCTTCATCTTCTCAATAATATCCAATTTGAGCTTCATTTTAATTATTTAAGAGGTTCAACTTTATTTTTTCATTTTCAACGGGTTCAATAAATAGAAACTTGAAATGCACTCTAACCAGAAAATCCTTCCCAAGTCCCATTTTCTTACCTTCATCTTTCTACTAGAAATAAATGTCCCCCAGTATTTGGCATGGTGGAATTTAAATTTTGTTGACTATTAGAAGTTTCACCTCCAACATTTAATTCAACAGTGACAACGTCCTAGTACTAGAGTAGAAATTAAAATCATCCAAAGTGGTGTAGTTTTACATTTATTCATTAGGATGTCTTCAAGGGGAGGAATTTCATTTTTTTCATCATTGATAGTGTTAGTTATCAAATTATCAATGAAATCATTCTAATTTTCATTTTAAACTCAGTCATTATCCCTTGATAGTGCTAGAGAAGGATAAAATTATGTAGATGGTTTCTCAAAATAAGATATGATTTATCGTATGCCAAGATCTTGGGAGGTGTTACATTTGATTTTTTACGAGGTTCCCTTTTTAGTTTTCATTTAAGGACAATTTTTGAGTTGGTTGTATTGAGATGAAAATTGAGAAGAAATTTCAGTTTCGTGTGACATGGAAATAAAAATGACATTGATAATGATGCACATATACTAGTGATACCATAAAATATAAAATGGCATAATTTAATAGATTATAGCATTGCTAACATCCTAACTTACAAAATAATATAAATCAATGAGGCATGATAGAAAACAAGTTTTAAATTGAATCAATACTAAATAGAATTGCCTACAATAAGTACTTGTAGGATGTAAAGTGCAATGTTGTAGTCAACAAGACCTTTATTTATTTATTTATTTATTCAACATATTGAATCCTTTTCTACTACTTCAAACAATGCCAAAATTGAAAATTCTCAAATAAAAAAAATAAAAAAACAATTTTCTTTAGAGTAAATGCTAAATAGATTTGTGTGTGTGTGTGTGTGTGTGTTTGAATGGTGAATTTAATCAAATTTTAAATTTTCTCTCTAAAATGTTGGTAATTGTGACCAAAGGGTCATAAAATTCTTGACAATCCAAGAATGTTATGAAATCCCAACCCGTCAATTACTCAATGATCCATAGAAAAATAAACTTTGGTATTAGAAATATGTTTGATATTCACATGCGACAAACTACTATTTGTTAATGTTTATGGAGAAACGAGGGTAGTGAAATAGTCAACCATATAGCCAAATGCATATTCCAAAATTCCTACTATTTACCTTATTCCAAATATTCTCCACCATAATTTTCCTTGGTGATCTACAAGAATAGAAGAAGGTGGGTCTTACATTTTTAGGCCTATGTGGATGTGTTTGCAAAGTTTGTTTGTCAATTGGGAACTTGGGCTAAAATTTTCTCGTTATTAAGAAACTTTTTCTCCCAAAAGAAATTTTTGGGTGTGAGAGAAAACTTGCTACTAATTTTATTCCATCATGACCTAAAAGTAATCCCATAAGAAATTCTTGGGAGATACATACACATAGCTGTAGGATTTATGTAGAGAGAAAAACCAAATGTCGAAATTCATGTGGATTTTTGTCTTAAGGCTACATTTTTAATAGAAACTGACTCCATATGCATGAAAAATTCATCATTTCGGGTTATTACATGACTAGAAGAAGGTTGTTATTATGTTTTAGGCCCATGTAGATTCATCTACAAACTCCATTTATTAATTGGGTGCTCATATACAAAAATTATTTCTTTATTGAGTAAATTTGGCTCCTTAAAGCATGTTTTGGATGCAAGAGAAAAGTTTCCCCTAATCTTCTATCATCATGACCAAAAATTAATTCCTTAAGTGATCATTATCGTACCTACATGTATAACTATAAGATGTTACAGATTTCCTTTAAACATCTTAATTTGTAAAAATCATGTGTCAAAGTTCACACACTTTTTTATCATAGGACTATAATGTTTCTCTTAAGAACTACTTAAAGATGCATGTACATTTCTTTGTTTGGTGATATTGAGGGAAAACAGGAATGTGTTTATTTTGTTTTTAAGCCTAAAAAATGTGTTTGTACAGTTCATTTTTCAATTGGGAGCTCAGATATAAACTTTCTCGCTCTTTCGAGCAATATATGCTCTTCAAAGCATGTTTTGGGTATGAGAGAAAAGTTAATGTTAATTTTCCGTCATCTCAAATTGATGAAAATTATTTAAGGAATGATTAGGGGAACCACACATGTATCTTTAGTATATAACAATTTTCCTCCATGCCCCCAATTAGAAAAAACTCACATAACAAAATTCATATGGATTTTTATCTTAAGACCGGGACGTTTCTCTTAGGAACTAGTTCTAGATGCAGGAAAAATACATTGTTCAAAGGAATTAAAATATTTTAAGAATTTTTTTATTACATTTTTAGGCCTTTCATGCATTTATTGAATTCCATTAATTGATTAGGTGCTTGGATCAAAAATTAATCACTCTACTTGATAAACATTTTTTCTTTGAAGCATGTTTTAGGTGTTATAGAAAAGTTAATTTCATTTTTCCCTCAACAGACCATAAAAATATCCTCAAAGGAAACATTAAGTGACTTGCATGTAAAAATTAATGATCTAATAGTTTTCCCGCATATATCTTGCATAGAAAAACACATGTTGAATTTCATAGGTATTTTTGTTTTAAGAAGGAAATTTTTCTCTTAGGATCTACTTCTACATGTATAAATACTATGTTGTTTACAGGTATGGTGGGACTAAAGGAAGGTGGATATTTTGTTTGTATGTCCATATATATGAGGTTGTGAAGTCCATTCTTCCATTAGGCACTCAAATCACAAGTAATTTTCTTTACTAAGCAATTTTTGTTCCTTAAAACAAATTTTGGGAGTAAGAGAAAAATTCCATAATTTTTCCAGAGTCATGAACCAATGAGAATCATCCAAGGGATCCTCTGAGAACCCACATGTATAAATTTAAGATCTAAATTTTTCTTCCACACGTGTTAGTTAACAAAACATCATGTGTCAAATTTCGTGTTGATTTTTGTCTTAGGATCAAAATGTGTCTCTAAGGAACCACTTTCAAATGTATGTAGGTTGCATATTTTAGAGGTGTTTTGGGATCATAGGAAGATTTTTATTGAATATTATGGCCCTACAAACATAATCGCAAAGGTTTTTTATTGGGAAATTACATCATAATTTTTTCACACTTTTTAGGAACTTTTTCTCCCTATAACACGTTTTGGGTGCGAGTGAAAATTACCACTATATATTTATTGTCAAAATTTGAAAATAATCTTTTGAGGGATGCTTAGTGTACTTCCAAATTTAAATATAAGATATTAAAATTTTCCTTTATTGTCACCTTTATTGAAAAATCACATGTTGAATCTCATGTTAATTTTGTCTTGGAACCAAAATGTTTCTCTTAGGAACGACTTATGAATGCATGGAAGATGCATCATCTAGAGAAATTATGGGACTAGAAGAAATTTTTAATTATTATGGTCCCAAAAATATTTTTTACTAATTTATTTTTTTGATTCGGTGCTATCAAAATCTCCTCACTATAATGAAAAAATTTTCTTCCTAAATCACATTTTGGGTACAAGATAAAAGTTGCCAACATTTTCCCATCATCATCACCTAATGGTAATCCTCTATTTGGTGCTTAGGATACAAGTTACACATGAAATTTTATGATCTTATGGTTCAGCTCTAAATATATCAGTTGGTAATAACTCGTGTGTCAAATTCCATGTTTATATTTATTTTAAGAGTAAAATACTTCTCTCAGAACCAATTCTAGATGTGTGCAAGATGCATCATTTGGGAGAATTTTGGGACCATAGGAAGGTATTTATTGCATTTTATACCTATGGGTACATATGTTAAAAGTTTTTAAATTGGGATGTTGAATCAAAGTTTTTCTCTACTAAGAATTTTTCTCCGTAAAGAGGGTTTTGGGTGTGAAAACGTTTTTCAACATTTTTCGCTCCTCACAACCTAAATTGAATCCTCTTGGTGGAACTTATATCACATACACATGTAAATATAAGATATTACCATTCATATCCATACATCCTCATTAGCGAGAAATTATGTTTGTGTCTCAAGTGGAGGTGTAAGGTTAGACATAAGCACACCCTTCTCAAATGTTATTTGATCTCGAGTGAAGTCAATCGTAAATGTAATTCCACAAATTAACACCAAACAAAGTTCTTGGAAAATAATTACTATTTTTAACATATTATATATATTCTCTCAAGAAGGATTTTCTCCTAAAGTAGATTCTAGGTAATGAGAGATATGTTTCCATCATTTTTTTCCTCATGACCCAAGGAGAATCCTTTGAGGGTACTTACATCACCTACACATGTCACCTGTAATATCATATAATTCATCTCCATACATTGTAGTAAGTGATAAATCGTGTGTGTCTCTCAATAGGAGGTGTAAGCTTGCATGGCATAAACATAACCTTCTAGAATGTGATTTGATCTCAGTGAAGTAATTTGTCAATGTAATTCTATGCCTAAACACCAAATAAAGTGCTTGGAAAATAACTTCGTAATTTTTGGCATATTAAATAACCTCTCTCGATAAGTTTTTAAAGTTTTCTTGGTATAGTCATACCTTTCCCAAGAGGGATTTTATCTTGGTTAGGTAAATTTCAAATTGAATTACACTCCAAAACACTAAACATGATGTAACTTTATAATTGAATTCCATGTCAAATCACTCTTAAATATTCCTCCAAAAAGAGGTTATCTTATTCTCCTCCCTCTTTATGAAATATAGAACCTTGATTATCTATTTATTCCTTCTCTCAAGTTAACATGACTCTATTTTCTATTTTAAACTAAGTGCTTCTCAAATAGACTCCTTTTTATTTCACTTATCCATAGGTATTCATCTTCATATACAATCTATTTAAAATGGATTCCTTCTTCATATGCATGAATCATCTCTTCATTAACCTCTCTCAATAGTTTTTCTTCATCCTCATTCAACAGAAAACATCCTCTCCTACACCTTCCAAATCTTCATTTTCTCGCTTCCATACACCGCAATAATTAATTGCATCTTCTCAATCTCTTTTTTGAGTTCCTCTATCTCTATCATGAGTAGATTATAACCACCTAAGTGTGATTATATTTCATATATTTCTTCCGAATATATCCAAGTGTTACTTCTCTTCTTCATGTATTTCCTCTCATGGAAAAATCTTATTCTTTTTAGAAAACTCCTTTTGAATAATTGACACTCATTCATGATAGTAAATTATTTCCATGAATTTCTTATTTTATTTTTCACTTCTTTAGGCTCTCTCAAAGAATATCTTACTTAAATTATTCTTTAAAAGAAAACATTTCCTCAAAGGACAATTTCATCTCTCCTTTTTCATACCAAGCAAGATCCTCTTTCATAACTTGTATTTAATTTTTTAGAATTTGTTTTCACATCCTAAATTTTCTCCTTCTATCTCATTCACATGTTCTCTTCCACACTTTATCTTTTAACACCTATTTTCACTCTTTCCCTCTACAAAATTATCTTTCATAGCTTTCACATCTCATGTTTCTCTTTCAAAAAATATTTTTGGACTCAATATAAAGTCTCACACTTCTTTAATGCTTTTTATCAATAACAAGAATATTCTTGCATATAGGTATGGGAATATCATGATATTTAATGATCTCTTGCACCTCTTTAATATATTTCTCAATAATCAACACTTTTTAAAAAAATTCCACAATGATTACTAATGTTTTTAACACTTTTAAGGCTCCTCCAACATGCAATAATCATCTATGAGTTACAAATTTCTCCGACACAGCTTCAATTTTTTTATTGACATCTGTATAGGACTTCAAAACATCCAAATAAATTGTAACAAATATTTTTCATCTTCTTCAATTTCATTTTCACATATGAAAGACTTTACAACTTGCAAACATGATTTAACAAGATTTTCACAAATTCACTTACCTTCTTTTTCACTATCATTTAATCTCTTGCACATATGCAACCTTCTTATGTTGTGATCTAGATGCTATAAAATTATCAAAAACCATCATGAATTATTTATATTTACCCCAAAGAGCATTCTCGTACCTCTAATACCACTTGATACGATCAAGGTTACATGGCCCATGTTAATGGGAGCCTCACTCGCAATCATGTTAGATTAGGTGTTTACCTTAGTTTGTGTTCACCTAGGTACTTTATTTACCTTTATTGTATTTATCCTCACCCACTTATGTGTATGGATATTTCACTTATCCTATTTAGATATTAGGTGGATATTATCTAGTTCTTAGGTACAGTTATTTCCTTGATATATGGTATCGACTAGTTATTTCCTTGATCTATGTTATTGACTAGATCCTTGATGTCTAGTTCTTTCATAAATATATGGTCTTGACTAGTTCTTTGATGACTAGTTTTTTCCTTGATTTATGGCTTGATCTACGACCTTGACTAATTCTTAGATTGTTATTCCTTGCCTATATAAGCAATGCCTGTTCTCATTGTATTTCATTGAGTTCCATAATAATATATGAAATTGTTGCTCATTTGTTTGCGAAGGTTTTATGTAAAGTTATTCTGGAAAATTGATTTCATCTTATTGATCGTGGTGTTTGATTAGCATCTCGAGTTCTTGGCTTGGTGCGATCTGGTTATCATTCCTTTTATGGTTTAAGACTTAGAGATTGTTATTTTTTAAAATTATTGGTAAATAGTTTTAAAGGGAATATACCCTGTTACAAAAAGGGATCAACAACCAGATATAACTATAAATATGGGACAAAAAGGGATCAAAATATAGATATAACACTATGTCCATCAGTAACCAAGAGATAGTTACAGAAAGAAACAAAATAGAACATAAAATGCAACAAAACAACAAAAAAATAGTAGAGTCACAACAAAAAGACCACAAAAGACCAACATCTAAAACGACTCCCACCAGCCCAAGTGAGTTTACTTCTTGGATGCTCTTTCAATTCTAGACTAGATCATTTGCAGTGAGGTGAACAACGCCAATGTGGTGATGTGCGTTGGGTCCAAAGCATTCAACTGCGAGATGGTCTGGCTCCTCTCTTTATCATTCCCCCAAATAGTGCCAGGGATCCCACTAAGCATGGTAATGCTTCAAACTTGCTGCTCTAAAAAGTCACTTATGGCTTTGAAGATATCCATGTTGTGATCATGTCTATCTTTAGCTCTCCCTAGTCTATTATCCAGTGAGTTCAGCTTCTTATAAATATCAACAATCTGATCCTTCCCAATGTCATTATCTTCATCAATTTTTATTTTTCCTTTCTATTTTTCCATATGTTGTAGGTCCTTCTTCAACTGCTTCATCTCTTTCTCCAAAGACTCCAATCTATGAGGCACATGATTACCCGAGCCTCATGATGTAGGGCCATATCCATACCATCATTGCAAATATGTAGTAAATTTTGTGTAGCCTCTAGCTCTTTGGTGCTTTTGAGATTCCAGGCAGAGTGAGGGGTGTCATTTTTGGAGGCTTAGGGTTCTTGGTTTTGGATTTGGAAGGGGTGTCTAGAATGGTAGTAGGAGCATAGGAGGTGGTAATGTGCGGATCACTGGGAGTAGTGGGAGTAGTCGGGAAGCTAGGGAATTTGGAGACACAAAGCTTATGCAATAGGAAGATGAGGCCCTGATGGAGATGGATAGCACAAGAGTGCTTCTGAAAGTCCAAAACAGAGTCTTTGAAGGGAGTTAAGTAGGTAGTGCGGGAAGTAGAATACAAAATGCCTTCTAAAATGATTTAAAAAGACAAGGTGTTTAACAGGGACCATTTTGTAACACCCTTCCAGAGAAATATACCTAACCATCATATTTTTCACTTCATCATACGGCTTGGGAATAGAACTTACCCCAATGCCCGAAGAAACAAATTCAAGCTCCTCACCCTCGTCAGATAATTTCTTAGTCTCGGCAAACCTTTCAATATTTTTACTAAAAATTGATAACTCTCCAATTTGAGGCCTGTAGCCTCTACAATCAGCTCTTTGTTGATAGTAACATGGTGGCCACCATATTTGACCCTTCTATCCTTCCAGTCCATTACAAAATGAACCGAAATATTCTGATCATGACCCTAAATGTGTTCAATAAAATTGGATATACCGCCCTTATGCAAGAGGTTCCAAAGCTCCTCGTTGTTCTTCTAGGCTGGATCACAACATGGCTCCAATTGACATGGTGCACCTCCCATTTTTTTATCTTTGCTAATCCTGAAAATTTTCTCGCTCAAAGCCTTCATTTGAAACTGCTTTTCCTTATGTCTGTCTTGTTTTTTAAAATCCCTTCCACCTATGTGAAGTTCAATGGCTTTAATGTGGCTATAAAAATGGAGATAATTCACACATGTGTGATCTTTCACCTCCGCTAAGGCCCGCTCCATGTCATTATTATTTTTACTCCACGTATGGATTCCCATATTTATCCACATTAATGCTATTTTGTACCTCCTTAGGGATGTAATTTTCATCATCCCATATGGTAAGATTATTATTAATGCCAACATTGGCCAAGGTGTCTGAAACCTTATTCCACTCCCTATATGTATGTCGAATGATGATATTATTGAAATTTTGACAAATATTTCTAGCTTCCATAATAAAGTCCTTAATAGTCTAGCTAGGAGGAGAAATTTGATTTAGGTGGTTGATGATGTTAAGAGAATCCCCTTCCAAAATTAAGTTCTGTATATCATAATCTTTGGCAATCCTTAGCCCCCATAGAGCTACTAGGGCTTCAAAGATAATGATTCACCCGAATCCCCATTTTACCAAAGATAAGTAGCAACTAAATAGCCTTTATGATCCCCGATTACACCTCCCTAGCAGTAAAACTAGGATTACCCTTAGAGGCCCCATCAAAGTTTAGTTTATGCTAGTTTCTCTCAGGAGGAATCCAATGAATCAAAGACCTATCAATGTTTGAGATATTCCTAATCTGTAAACTAGCAGCTCCAATCTTCCAATTGGAAAGAATATATTCTTCATCTTCATGATATTTCTTATTTTTGGGAGGTTTTAATCTCCCAATATTATCTTTAATAGCATGAAAAATCATAACAAAGATGAGCTTGTATTTTTGTTTTTGTTTCAAGATGATATTGTTCCTATCTTTCCAAATTATCCAAATAATATGGGGCATGACCAGTTTCCTAAGTCTTCTCACAACACAATGCTTAAAAGCAAGATTCCATTAGATCCAAAACTGAATGAAGTCCTTGGGCACCATCCAGAAAACATTGAACTTGGAATAGGCATAACTCCAAATCATGGTAGCATACTCACAGTGGACAAAAAGGTGCTTAATATCTTCAGAATATTTTTTGCAAAGGTGGCACCGATTAGGCATTATGAAACCTTTCTTCATCAGGTTATCATTAGTAAGAATTCTACCTCTAAGCACAAGCCAAAAAATATATTTTATTTTAGGGGTTAGCTCACCATCCAAATATTGCTCCAATTAATTTCACTCTGGATATTCTCGAAAGTAAGAATTATATCCAGATTTAATCGTATAGTCCCCATCTTTAGATTTATGCTAGAAAATTTCATCTTTGACTTTCAGTTGATTCAAGGGGATGAGGTCCATTTTCAGCTCAAGAGAGGACATCACGAGGTTCAAATCAAATCCATCCATTGAGAGCTATTTCCATCTCTTTACCTTTCCATCAATTTCCATGTAATCAATGACCTAAGTACCATATTTATGTTCAAGACTATCCTTTGTTGCACCAAATCTATCATTAAGGCTAAGATTAGACCAATTATCACCCCAAAAATTGATGTCTCTGCCATTTCCCACTTTCCATCTACACCCTTGTTGGAGATTGTTATCAAACCCGTCTCGTAAGTTTCATTTTGCACCCATTGAAATTCTTAGCCCCTAATCATATGGCATGGTCATATGAGGGCTTAAGCTTGTCATTCCTACTAGTATGTGCTTAAATATAGCCCCCTTTCATTTTATTTGTGTGGTGAAGGAAATATCATTTTATTTTGTTTTAGTGGCGTTAAAATAAATAACAGACAATAAACTTGTAAAGCTTACATCTTTTGATCGTGACTCGGTTTTGAGTGTCCTTTTTGCAATTTTCATTGGATATGTTTATTTTGATAATCACACTATAGTTTTAAAAGTTCCATATTGTAACATGCACTAACTATAAAGTGCCAAATATGGAGAGGTATTGTAATCCCTTGTGGACGTAATTTTGGTTGAGTCCGACATCCTAAATTTTTGGGAGTTGCATTCTTGTATCTATCATGGATTCTGAGAACAATATGATTTTCTCTGAAGTTTGCAAACTTCAAGAGGATATTATAAAATTTGTGGAGGAAAATATATCACTCAAGAAGTGAAATTATCTTCTACAAGCACTCATTCACAATAAGGATACACTAATACACTCACTGTAGAAAAAAACTTGCTAGCCTGCAACATCGCCATCACATTGTGGACAGTCATGTCCATGCTCCTAGTCCACTTGCAGTTGTTGCTCTTGTACTCCACCGACATTGATTTGCCATTTTTGAGCATGCTCCTACTCATGATGCTCCCGATCCTATTAGGATTGTTCACGCACGTTCTTCTACGTCTGTTCCTATTGCATAGCTTACACATGTTGTGTATCCTACTTCTACTCATATGCATGGATCTTTTGAGAAGCATACCACTACATTCGGTTCTTGCATGCTCGTTCTATGGATTTCACTGGTGGAGGTATTGATAGACATTCACAGGGTATTGTTTCCCCTATTCCACATGTTAAGTGGACTTCTCGTCATGGCATTGGTTTCCGAGTAGGTACTTCATTGGGATCACACATTAACAGAGCTCCAATTTTTGTTCACTCGCTCTTTCTCGAGGATCATGAGATACACATGATTTCTGCACCTTCACTTAGGATTAAGAAACCTAAGATTTCATTTGTCATACATGATCAACTTGACACACATTTTGATGTTCCTTTACATGCACCCATTATGCATTTTACACCAAGTCATATGAAAACATCTTCTTCATCCATCCATGTTGATTTGGAGTGGATATCTGATCACTCATGGTGGTTACATAGGAATTCATTGAGAGGACTCTACAGGTGTGGCTCCTCCACTATTCAGCCTCTTGCTCCACTTTCTATACCTTTCGCATTGTAATGCTACTTGTTTTGAGTATTTTTCTTTAGCAGGTGTAGTGTATCTCTCTTGTTTGTTGAGAGATTTTGTATCTATATTTTCGACACTTTTGGCATGTTGACAGTCTCTCTTGTGGGGGAGCTATTCTAGCGAAGCCCAATGTTAGTTTGTTAGTGTTCGAGTAGTTTTCTTGAAAAATCATATAGATTTTTGTCGGTGTTCGAGTAGTTGTTTGACAACTCACTCAATTCTTATAGTAGTATGAGAGGGTGTGGTGATGATTCTACTTCTTTGGGATTTTTTTCCTTTCCTTGTTATCTTTGATTTTCTTGGATCGTGACACTCTGTATATTGTGTCCTTTCCTTGTTGCTTTAGTTATTGTTCTTGGATTGTGGAACACCTATTTGCAGCAGCATTGATCGAATTATGTTTGTCTTCAAGTTTTGTGTCATTTCCCGTTACCTTGGCTTTTCTTGGATCGTGATACTCTGGATTTTTGTCCTTGCCTTTTCTCTTTGGTTATTATTCTTGGATCGTACCAAACCTATTTGCAGTAGTTGATCGAATTATGTTTGGTGTTTTTTACATTTTCGACACCACTTCGTTGTGATCTCCTTGTATGGAGCTATTCAAGTGAAGCCTAGTGTCAGTTGCTTTTGAGTTTTGTGATCGAGAAGTGGATTCGCACCAAAGTGTACACCAATTTCTTCAACATTATACATTTTTTTTTATCTGAGCTTCTGGGGATGCCTTGTTATGGGTTTTTTCTCTCTCTACTTTGTTATTCTTGGTTTTGGGTACCTTGCAAGGCGTCCCTTTTTCCTAGTTATTGTACATGAGTACTTCATCGTGCCTAGTTGTCGGACTCATACTATGGACATGCCACTTCTATTTTGGCCCCTAGATTCACTTGAGGGGGATGTTAGAGTAGGTATTTACCTTAGCTCATGTTCACCTAGGTACTTTATTTACCTTTATTATATTTATCCTCACCCACTTATGCATGTGCATATTTCACTTATCTTATTTAGATATTAGGGGATATTATCTAGTTGTTAGGTATAGTTCTTTCCTTGATTTATGGTATTAACTAGTTCTTTCCTTGATCTATGGTATTGACTAGATACTTGATGTCTAGTTCATTGTGTCCTAGATTTCACCCTAAAATCCGAGACTACCCTTACTAAAAAAATTCATTTTTAAAAAAATAATGGGTCTTTTTGTGTTTTTAATTCTAGAAGATGTCTTTATTGCGTTAATATTCCTAGTGAATCATATGAGAAAATTTCACAAAATCCCAATTGTTGAAACTCATTTTATCCCTCCGCCAAGTTTTATTTGTGGGATTTTCTTATTTAATTATTTATTAAATAAGTAATGCCTCGTTGAAGTGAATTATGCCCCGGTTGAATCTGTTGAAGTTTTACATGCCAGACTCACACATCTCAATAGGTTTTTCACCAAGAATGAATTCAGAGCTTTGTTTGTGACTTCTGGCAACATTTTTCGTTTTTATTTATTTCTTTTGCATTTTCTCCGATTTTTCCCGTTATATTTCTATTTAATTCCCCTGGTCTGTCATTTGTCCTATATAGTCTATTTAATTACTTGGAATATCTGGAGATCATTTACGGCTGCTGTACTAGAAGGAATCAACCTCAGAAATAAAACTTCTGATAAAAAGATGAAGTCAAGCACAAAATCCTCTCCTAGGCAAGTCACACTTTTTGGAATAAATAGATCTAAGCTACAATGGGAATTTTGGTAGTGGCAGGTAGGCGAAATTTATTACCTGCCTTGTAGGGTACTTTTTCCCATGAATTCAAAGTCACTTAAGTTGCAATGGGAATATTAGAGGTGGTAGGCAGGCGAGAATTTCTTACTTGCCTTGTAGGGTAAAAATTCCCATTATAAAAGAAAAATCACTTAAAGCACCGGTGAGAATTTCTTACCTGCCTTGCAGGGTAAAAATTCCATTGTAAAAAAGTCAAATAACTTACGTGGAAGAAGGGATTTTTACAATTGCAGGTGCAGGTGAAAATTCCCATCGGAAGTTAGCTTCTTATTTTTAGAAATTACCCTTGCTAAAAATGTGAGCCACCTTGAATGAATAACAATCCATTTAATAATATTTATTAATGTTTATTCACCCAATTTTGGCACCATAAAAAGAAGGAAAGTCAATGCAAGTGGAAAAGCCAAAGAGAATCAAGGATGCATGCTAAAAATAAATATAATAAATTTATTTAAAAGAAACCACCAACATCCATAATTGGCCACCCAATTTGGGTGAATAAACATGATTGTTTATTAATTAAATTGTCGAAATAGGAAGGACAATTATTAAAAATATTATGTTGAGGGTTATATAAGCATGGGCTACCGTTATGAAGAAGCAATTAATTCTTTTTGCTAAGGATTGCAGCCTGTATAATTTTAGCGCCAAATAAAGGAGGTTTTTGCATCAAAGAAGTATTTTTCATTGTTAGGAGCTTCAAAGTTTGGTGCCTAGGGTTGGAAGAGCTTGATTTTTTCCTTGCTAATTATATGCATGTTGGTATAAGTGCCTGGTGAAGTTAAAAATATTTATTCTTGCTTTGCATGTAAGCAAATCCTCAAATTTTAGGGCAACAAGCTTTATATGTAGATTTTTGTGATAAAAATCAAGGGTTCATGATTTGGAATCAGATTTGTCTTAATTAATTACATGTATTCATTACAGGTGCTCATATAAGTAAAAGGGAGTGCAAATCAATGTCATGTACATTTAATATATCTTTTGAATCTAAAGAAATTTCTAGATCTGCACCAATTGCAAAGAATTTTGACAAGATTAAAAGGAAAAAGTTCGAAAAAGTTGCTCAAACAAAGATTGATCCACCATGATGAAGCATGATAAAAGAAAAGGATCAAAGAGAATCATGCATAGCTTTCAGATTTGATGAAGTCAATGATACAAATATAGGCACCGATTTAATTGATAGATCCAGATCTCATAATTGTAAAGGCTTCTGGCAAAAATTCATCCTCTTGTTTCTAACGCAACCCATGTAGAAGTCAGTGCATGGAAAATTCCTTTTAAGATCTTGTGCATGTGCTCCCAATCTTCTATTTGAAGCATTCATTTAATTTTCTTGTACTTTCCTTCACCTGCTATGCTTTCCATAATTTTTAATTGCTCATATGAAATTAAAAATAAAAATGATGAGTTTTGTCTAAATTATTTACGACAAACATTGCACTGGTGTATGTACTAGAGAAGAACTGCAAAAGCTTCAAGGATAAGAGGGAAGACAAGTAAAAGGTGATACCTGTAAGAAAATCACAGCTAGTTGCTTCCAGATCCAGTTTGGTGAGAATCAAAGGAAAAAAAGAGTCAATTGTATGCAGAATGTGGAAAAAGAACAAAAATGGAAGTGTTGCAACTTTCTTCTAATTTCTTTTCCTCTTTCTTCTTCTTTCTCTTATTTCCTCCAACAAAGTAATTGAGCAATCAATTAAATTATAAAACTTAAGTGATCAGTTTAAAATCCATTACTTGAAGAAGTCAATTACTTGGAAATAGGTGGCAGACATGCAAAATAGAAGGTTCTATTTTTAGTTATAAATCATGCATGTCATGCAAAGAGGAATTCCAGGAGGGAGATTTCTAGTTGTTTCCTTTACAACTTCCACATGTGTCAGTTCAGTTATAGTTTCCTATTTGTAACTTCCCCTCCATACACTATAAATGGAGGAAGACCCTATGGGTTAAAGGGGGATAAATATTTGTAAGCAACATTCTTGTGTTCTATAATTTGCATTGAAACCCTTGATAGCTTATGAATAGAAAGGAGGCATATTTCCAAAGAACTTTGTGTCAACGGTGCATTTTGTTTCTGATTTCTTTCTAAGATCTATTCATAAACTTTGTGTTATTCTAGATCTAGATCTAAAAGTTTCCTTTGCTTCTAATTTTGTATGTCAAGATCTATTTGTTCTATCTATGTGCATGTGATCAACTTTGTAAACTATTGATTGGGTTGCACATCTTCTCTTCTTTTTTTCTTTTTTCTATTATTTTCCTCTTCTACAGATATTTCCTTTCTCTTACAACTACTTACTTGCTGCAAAATTGTATAGCTATGGTTCATGAGCTACATAGTTAAAGTAATACCAACAAATAGATACTAGAAAATATAACTGACAAAATATTACATGGGAGCCTCACTGGTAAATGAGGGAGATTTATCTCATGACTGCCTAGGTTTTCAGTTGTGCAGAAAATCTAGCCAATAAGTTATTTCCTAAATCTATGGTCTTGACTAGATCTTTGATGACTAGTTTTTTCCTTGATTTATGGCTTGATCTACAACCTTGATTGGTTCTTAGATTGTTATTCCTTGCTTATATAAGCAAGGTTCATTCTCATTGTATTTTATTGAGTTCCATAATAATATATGACATTGTTGCTCCTTTTTTGTGAAGGTTTTATGTAAAGTTATTCGCAAATTGATTTCATCTTATTGATCATGGTTTTTGATTGACATCTGAGTTCTTGGCTTGGTACGATCTAGTTATCGTTCCTTTTAGCGAAAGATTAGAGACAACTATAATGGAATGTCACAAAATTTCATTATTTTTTTAATTCTAAAAAATCTCATCCTTTCCTAAACACCATGTGTTCTTGTTTATATATCCAAAATGACCAAGAAGTGAAAGAATCCTAATTTGAACTTCTAAATCTAAAAGTAGCTAATTAAATTACATCTATTTCTTGATTACAAAATGACTTACAAATTACAAACAACCACAATTGTTAGTAGATGCAATTTCTTGTTCTAAGCAATTGATTTTTTCAAAATATTTTATACTATAGAATTATGTCTTTAGTTTATTTAAAACATAGTACTTTATTTTTTTACAAGTATGAATCATAAATAAATATCATTGAGTATTGGGATGCAATTGATCATGGGGGTCATATGTCCTAGCCAAAAAGCCACAAGCCCAATTCCAAAAGAAGGTCCTCACCAATCCCATGTGGCCCATGTGATTTTAAGGGCAACATGTACAATTTGAAAGTTTAATACTTTTAATTATTTAATATTAATAAATGTTTTAGGTTGACTTATTTAATATTTGAATGCCACTACACGTAAGGTGTTCCCCCTATGGGAAAAATCGTCAATGGCAGTTTATTAAGGCTACAGATTTAACTCCGTTTGCAACTCTGGTTTAACGCATAATGGGGTTCGAAAGAACGACCTCATTGTGGAAATCCATTGAATGAACAAATCTAGGGTTATTTTGCATTTGGATCAGTAAATCATCAAAAGATTGTGGGAATATCGGTTGTTTTCAGGGGTTTTAGTCACAGATTTCTGCGGGTTCACTCTTAGGTTGCTTTACAAAGATGATTTGGCACATGACAGACCTCTCCACCACGTCTCTTGTATGTAGCCAACTATAGTTTTCCTTATTTTATTTTGTCCCTTCTTTTTCAATTGCAGATGAGTGTATTTTGTGTGGAAATTGAGAGAGTGAGTTTCTGTGCTGAATACGAGGGAGTGTGTGTTCTGTGCAGAATTGAGAAGTTTCGGTCGCGGGTTTGGAAAATTTGAGGAAATACATACTTTGTGTGGAAATCAAAAGGCCCGGGTAGTTTTATTTATTTACAGAAGCGATTTAGTTACAATATAACATGTAGGTAAATACGTTAAAATTAGAGGATATTAACAGAAAAAATAAAATTGAGATTGAAGTAATTTTTTGGTAACTGTAGTGATTCTATGAGTTTTCCTTACTTGGAAGATTGATTTTAGGATTTATTTTACACGGCAGGTGATTTAAATTGCACGATTTCGGTTTATTGCAAAAATCTAAAAGTAGAATAGTCATTTCATTGTGAATTTAAAGGCGCATTCAAGAGAAATTTTTGGTAATCAGAAGATAACGACAAGAAAATGGTAAAAATAGTGGAGATTGAACTAATTTGCCTTTTTTTCCTGGTTATCTTGTGTTTTGTCTAGACTTGTGCATAGTTATGTATTTTTAGAACCCTATCTCAAGAAAAACATGTATTTTTTGTATCTTTACACCCCATATCTGTAAATATAGTAAAGCATCATTTATGCGAGGAGACTGTAACGAACAACCAGATTGTGGTAGATATGAAGTAGCATGTCATCAAGCTTGTCATCCCATGGTCCACATCTATGGTTAGTTCTGTGTTAATTATATTATTCAATGTGGTATACATCAGTTCATATTTTACAATGGCCCTGATTCATGGCATGTTCACAGAAAATGCTCAATGATCTTGTTTAGGTCATGGTTGTGCAGTGTGCACAAAAGAAGAACCAGATCTTAAGTGAGTCCATGTGCAAAATCTTGTGAGAAGGTCATGAAATTGATGGGACATGGTTTTATTTGGTGATCTGGATGTTTATATGAAACTTAATCAGAAAAAAATTATTGGGTTTGTAAGCTCTTTGAAATATGTTGCATATAGATAAAATTAGCAAAAAGAAATTTATCATAGATTATAATAGTGTTCTAGATGAAAGGGAGTCTCTGGTATAGATTTTAGCAAAAAGAAATTGATCATAGATTATAATAGTGTTATAGACAAAAGGGAGTCTCTAGTATAGATATTTGGCTGTGTTGCAGAGTTTAAGAGTTTTATGTGTGTTGGGCAACATATTCTACATGTAAATATTGAAATTCTAGATGCATGAGTACTGTTGTTTTACAAATTTTTATGGGTTGCAGAGGTTGTATATCTTACATGTATGCAATGAAATTCTTGATGCATAGGTAAAGTTTGTTTTAGACCTTTTGATGTGTTGCAGAGGCAAATATATATTGCATGTATGTATTAAAATTCTAGATGCATAGGTAAAGTTTGTTTTGGAGTTTGTGATATGTTTCAGAGGTAAAATATAGTGAATGAATTTATTGAAATTCCAGATGCATATGTGAAGTTTGTTTTAGACGTTTTTGATGTATTGTAGAGGTATTGTTGATCTATTACAAAGTCAATATGTACTACATTTATGTATGGATAACGTTTGAAATATTGTTATTTAAAACCCAGTTTCTATTACCAAGACTTTATACATCTTGGATCTATAATGTTGGCCTCATTCGGAGAAAAGTTTCCAGAATATAATGGAGGAGATGCTCTGTTCAGAGTCATTTTTATAGGTGATCACATCCATTTTTTTGGCATCACAGAAGATGTTCTTTGTTCTCATTTACTGGTATGGGTGAATAACTATTTGTAACGGTGATTTGTTCTTATTCACTTGTCTTAATGCCATTAAGATCTGTACATGTCTTTTTCTTTGCAAAATTTGAAGGCACAATCTTTGGTGAACCATCTCATATACTCTGCAAACATGATTCTAGCATGTTTGACCTGTGAAAATGTAACAAGAACTCACTCTGATCTAAGGAGTTACTCATTTCACTCTCAAGATGAGGAGAAGTGGGGAAGATCTTAAGGTTATAACAAGAAGAACCCACAACAACATCATGGTCATCTTCATCCTGTTGTAGTGGAAATCACAGTGAAGACAAAAGTATCTCCAGTGCCATCATCATCATCTTTTGGATCAAGCAGAAATCCTAAAACCCAGGATCCTGATACCCCCAGATTAACAAGATGTCATTTTGAGAACTTTCTGGAAGGAGAAAGGCTCTACTTAACTTAGATTAGTTGTATGAAGCATCCTAATTGAAACAACCAATTTGGGTTATAAATATTAATGTATTTGATCTCTGCTTCGATTTTCAAGTTTGACTCTAAACTTCCATACCTATATTATGGTATTTTGCACTGTACATAAAATGTGTAAATGAATGAGGAACTTAAAATCTGCCGAATTTTCCAATCTGGGCATTCAATCTCCATAATTATGGATTTGTTGTAGCATCTAGATAATTATAAATTTATTAAAATTCATGGTCTGAAAGTATTGATTTCCTTATTGGGTAGTGTATAATATTGTTTTTTTGGTAATTTGTAAGGATGAACAGACACCTAATAACTCAATTTTTTTAAAAAAATCAAAATTGAAAATTTCATCATAAAAATATTGATTTCGTCCTTAAATAATATATAATATCTCATCATAAGAGGATTGATTTCGCCTATAATACCAGGTGAGATTATTATCACACATCAAAATTATATTCTGTTTAGAAATTTATATCATATCTAGATTCCAGATTTGTTATTAACTTTTTCTAAATACTACTTATTGATATTATTTGATATTATGGTATATTTGTTGGTATTAGCTGGTATTACTGATGAAATTGACGATCCCACAAGTATGATGTGAAGAACAGTCTGTCTTGATTGTAGTAAAGAAAATATTATTATAAAATACTTTATTGTAAATACTTTATAAAATAGCTTTCCAAGTTTATGACCTTGTCTTATGGCATTGTATTTGAGACTAGTACATGTTATGTATGTTAAAAGTTTTTAATTTTTAAATTTTTATGGGGATAGGCATTCATTACGCCGAAAGGCGTTTTCACTCTGGGAAACCCTTTCTCCTATCTGACGCGGACAAGACATTAGCATTTGTGATTTTTTGTTCAACAACGTACGAATTATCATCTACTGTACACGGGGTGCACAGCGGTTGGACACTTTTCCTCGGCCGTGACCCATAGATCATCCTTCTAAACCCTAACTTCCATAAAATCGCCATTAAATGAATAAATCGCCTCAAAATATATATATATATATATATATATATATATATATATATATATATATATATATATATATTTTATATTTTATATGGGTGTTTGTATTTTTAAATACACAGAAAATACAAATGTTAAAAAGTTTTTGAGAATTTTTATTTGTCAATATGTTCATCAAATTATATGCGATATGGACATATTCAAAATGTCGATTTGTATGGAGGTTTGTTTGTTTACAATAAGTGGTGGAATCTCCAATCTGTTATTACATGAAGAAAATAATAATTAATATTACTTTGTTGCGGCTGATAAAATAAGTAGCAGAATCGCCAACCGTTATTACGCTAAAAGGCGTTAGCACTGGGAGAAACTAACAAATACGTGGACGACCGAGATGATTTCGTTGACGGCATATTGACAAACAAGAACCTTACATGTGGCATTAAAATAAAGGCACAATAATGTGTGTAATCAACATTCCTATTATTAACAACACATTTATTAACCCATTATCCGATGTCCCCCTAAATACTCGTATTCATACCGACACGTGGACCGGAGAGCATGCATTAGAGGACGATAATACTATCCTATAAATAATCTCTTTGCTCTTATATTGTTAGACGCCGACATGTGTCACTCCAATTGCGTAGATTACGTCCAAGGAATACCGCTTGAAAAATAAGAAAGTTGGTGTTGTTGGTGCCATTTCTAAGCTTGCATAGTGTGCCCTAATTTTTCACATCCGGTTTTGCTCAGAAACGTTTTATCTCTCAAATTGATGATCTGCAATTTCTCCCTTCCAAATAATGCTTGAAATGCCCATAAACTTATTGTTTTACCCTAATTTGAAGGAATTTTCCAAGTTTGCCCTTTTTTGTGCCCTATTTCTT
This sequence comes from Taxus wallichiana var. yunnanensis, assembly GCA_018340775.1. Classification (NCBI taxonomy): domain Eukaryota; kingdom Viridiplantae; phylum Streptophyta; class Pinopsida; order Cupressales; family Taxaceae; genus Taxus; species Taxus wallichiana. The sequence continues at coordinate 366,929,402 of CM031244.1, read as the reverse complement.
CTAAATTTGCGGGCTGTGTCGTTTTCCCTTTGCCAAATCATGTAAAAAATCGAAATTGATCAAATCTTACTTGTTTGAATTTGAGAATCCAATCCCAAGGACGAAAATGTTGTAAAATCATGTTTCAGTTGAATTAGAATCGAAAATCGCCATCCTTGGTGAAAAATTGAATTCTGGGCATCCTCGAATTTTTTGCGTTTGCGGTTAGATGAGCATCATTTTCCCGTCAAATTCTTCCTCAAACATGGATTGGCAACGTGGCGGGTTTTTATTGGCCAAGGATCGGCAGGAAATGTTATAACTTGTCTTTTTTTAATTTTTGGCAAAAGGGGCATTTTCGGGCTCGAGGCTCTGTGTTTTTCCAAATTGCCTACATGGCATGTTTTGATTAGCTAGGGGATTGGCATGGGTGGTGGACTTCCCTTAGGAATTTTTGATTTCATTTTTCAAAATTTTCAAAATCCAATTTTGGCCCGAAGCTCCACAACAAATCAGGAGAGGACACGTGTCCAGGAGGGCAGAAATGAAAGAAGGGGCCGAAGGAAAATTTTATGACTTTTGCCTTTGTTGTCTAAAAGGTGAAAAATGAAAAATGGCTCCGCTCCAATCCAAAGCCGACACGTGTCCAAAATGTAAAAATGGAAGAAGGGGTCAATGGGGAACTTGGTGAATTTTTGGCTCTTTGGGAAAAAGGAGAAATTGTTATGTTGAAACCCGCATTCCCGAAAAGGGTTAAGTTTTTATGCTAAATGGAGAAGCGGAGTTTTGGGAGTTTTTGAGGTTTTTGCCTTTGGAGGCAAAAATCTCAAAGTGGAAAAAGGCCCGCATTGCCACTATGAGGGAAATTTGTATGAAGAGGCGGAGGTTCGGACCTCGGGAGCAACTTTGGAAATTTTGCATTTTTGGGCAAAAGGTTTTAAAGTCAAAATTTTGTGCATAGCCCCGACAAGGTGTAAATTTGAGGCTTGTGCGGGATCATGGAGCTTTGAGGGAAAAAGAGAAATTTTGCATTTTTGGCAAAAGGAGCTAAAAATGTAAATGGGAAGTGTGCCTCTGCAGACTAATGTGCGGATATATGGCTATTTTTGAAGGTCAAAAGAAGAGCACGAGCAGGCCGTGTGTTTTAAAATTTTCAAATTTTCAAGGGAAGTATGAAGGAAGAAAAGGAGGCATAGCTCGTGATCGTAGATCGCCACGTAGCATCGAGATGACGGATGTGCGAGGGATTTTGGGAAAAAAATTCTTTTTTTTTTTCAAAAGAAGGAAAAATTTGTAGAATTGATCCACGGTTTCGCTAGGACCCACCTTTGGACACATGGCGGGCCCGGGAGAGAGGCGGGAAAAGTGGCAAAATTTTCCAAAATTTTAAAATCTCGTAAAGTGCATTTTACTCGACATGGGCTCGATCCAATCATCTTTTGCCATGTGTCCGGCCTTATCCAATGATTGAAAAGGTAAAATCAAGCTTCTTTTCCTCGGATCCAATCTTCCACATGGAGGGCTAGGATTAAAAGGTGGATAAGATAAACGGTTGCTGTGGATCCATTTGTTTTGGCCGCCATGGGAGTTCCAAGAAGCTTGGAATCACGATTTCTCCATCAAATTTCATCAAATCTTAGATGATTTTGTGTCGTCTTAGCCTTCCAAGAGCATTGGCATCATTTTTATGACTTAATTCTTTGATCCATGGTGTTTTTGATTTAATTTTTGCTCAAGCCCGAGAAAAAACGTGAAATGTCAAAATCAAATGTTGCAGAGGTAATTTGAAAAGGTAAAAAGGTTAAAATGATAAGTAAAAGGTGTTTGCATGCCTCAAATGATGAAAAATGTGCCTCCAATATGGATAATGATCTGAATTTGTGTAATGATTTAACTTTTATGGCACACCCGACAACTTGCGAATGTTTTTTCTATTTGATGTCATTTTCACTGAATCATGAGGTTTTTTGTAACAAACTTGATTCCATGGCATATTCTTTGCTTGGGAAGGAAGGCTCCAATGTGGCATGACGTATATAATGCATTTCTCGGAGAAATTGTAAAGGGGAGTTGAAAAATCATGAGCAAATTATGAGAGAAAGATCATTTTCTGAGAAATCCACCAAAGAACCAGGTTAATGTCTCATGTGTTGGAACTTCATGTATGTGAGTTGGTTATAAGTGTATAGCCATCACACAGCTCTGAGATTGTTCATGTAACTCTCCCCTACTATTGAATCTAACAAGGTTTGAATTAAATCTATGTTTTCTTTAGGCAACATGATGTCTGTTATCATTTTTAAATGCCTCCATATAAATTTTATTATTCTTGTTGCAATCTTGCGTTGAAGGTCTTTAGAAATCACACAGGATCTCCATTTCTGGTTGATAGTTTAGTGGCATTTGCAATCTCATATTCAGAAGAGCCTTCATCTGATAAGGAGATAAAAAAATTTAAAATCACTTTACCTTCCTTGATTGCAGAGATTTCTTGTAAGCCTTTGGGGGTACCTTAGGTGTGGTTTGATCATGGATTTTTGTGTTTAATTGAGTTCTTTACTTCAAGATTTTGTGGTGAATTCTCAAATATTGTGTGAAGAGTGCTTCCTGGGCTTCCATTTATGCCTCTTCTGGTTGAAAGAATGTCCTGATTATTTGAAGCATTTTATCTGATAGTTATTCCAAGTATTGTAGAGATTGTAAAAGATTTTATCTATCCTAGTTTGTCTTGTCAATCCCCCACAAAAAATCATCTAACAACAAATATCCTATCACGCACTATCCATGATTTGCATTTGTATACCCATAGAAGATCAAAATCCATTTACAAAAGTATGCATAACAGATCAGGATTTCCAATGTCTCTAGTAACCTTTGCCTTGTTTGGAGAACATACCCATGTTTTGAGAAGTGACAACTTGTCAGAGTTCAGATCTGGGGTGTTGATCATGTTTTCATCAAGGTCTCCATCATAGAATTCCAAGCAAAGAGAAGGACATCTTCACCTCCTTCACCATTACAAGGTTACAAAATAGGTCCTCTTACCTTGGTTGCAAGGCACAACCTAAAATAGCTAGGACAAGATCAAGTCCTATTGGAGTGCTATCCATTTCTCCAAAAACCTGAGTGCCAACTAGACCATATCCCCGGCTACCAACGACATACAACATGGTCTAATCTATCTTTAAGCTCCATGACATATCTATGGTGCTACTCAGACTGAAAAGGAGAACAAATTTGGATACCAACACGAGTGGCGCCGTTGCCAGGGACTTATTGAAATTTCTTTGTGTTTTTGAAGTGTTTTAAGAGTTTGAGCATTTGTGTATTCATGTTTTTGAGCTGCTACATTGTTAAAATATCATTATATGCTTCAGATCTACAAGTTTTAAGCAAAATTTTCAAGGTCTGTCTGCCATTTTCCATTTCCCAGCAGTTTATACACTTTGGTTGCGTTGTGATTGATTGATCTAAGAATTAGAAGGTCTGATTTATAAATCCTTGCAAAGGTTTTAGTGTTAGAAAACATTTGACAGTTTTCTTTAGTGCATTTGTGCAACTAAGGTGAAAGTCCTTAGTGGCGACTCCATGCTGATTTGATCTTGAAAATACCAGTTGTCTTACATCTCTATCATTTATAATTTACTACTCAAATCAGAAACTAGAAGGAAGAAGATCCCTCTTCATCAAGGACTCTACTAAAAATTTGTTTATAGAATAAAGAAGCTCGGAACTAGAGGGAAGAAGAGTGTGGAAAGTAGTTGGAGACTTGACTGCAAGGAAGGAGATCCCCATTGTTGAGTTTGAAAGTGAGCACCTATTGTTGAGGACTACAATTCTTCTTCAAGTAAGTCTCGATTCGGACAATCTTATTGTTGCTTTACATTCCCCATCGGTGAAGGACCTTCTTGTGCATTTGAAAGGCTTGCTCCTAAATCTTCTCCTGTATTTTCTAAATTTGCTAGAGATCATCAAGAAGGAGAGCCCTTAAGAGAGATATGTTTTGAAGATTTCATTCCCATTCCCCAAAGACCTTGGACTCCTCATCAGCTTGTTTCACCTCCAAGATCACCTCCACTAAACAATATGGCTTAGCCTAGACCTCCATTTTTTGTTAACACCATTGGTCCTATAAATTTTAGAGGAATGGATGGTTACCCAAATGTGTCCGACAAGATGTCAAAAATAGGTTGCCAAAATTCAAGGGTAACAATCCTATTATCTTGGTGATCGAAGTGTCTCAAACTTTTTGATAATATGATGGAAGATTTTGAGATAGAGTTTGAAGATGTGTATATTAAGTTTTTATTCATACACTAGAAGAAGATGCTAGAGATTGGTACAAGGATCTACCGATAATTCTATTAATTCATGGATGAAATGAAAAATGCATTTAGGTTGCAATATGGTGACAAGACCGATCCTAGATTTCTTTTATCTGCGCATTTGAAATATCAAGAAGAACCCTAATGAATCACCCATGACTTCAACACAAGGTTTAACAAAACTTTGAGAAGGTTGCTGTTAATTTGAGGCCTTGTAATGAATCTTGTCTAATCAAATATGCAGATGCATTTGACAAGAAAGCAGTCTATTACCTAAGAGGGAAAACCCAACCAATCTAAGACAATCTTTCACCATGGCACTTCAAATTGGGAACAATATCAAACCAATTGGGAAACCTCTCAAGAGAGATGTTGTAAAATTGATAAAACCTAAAAACCTCAAGCTAGCAAAGGTGCTGATTTAGAAGAGGTTGTGAAAAATTTGGTAGGGTCTATCAAAGAATTCTCATACAAATTAGCCTAGACTGAGAAGGGAATTGGGCAAACTTCACAAGGTCAGCCTAAGCAGCAAGCACAAGATAGTTTTGGCAATCATCCTAGGGGGTGATCAAAGGGCAGATGATAGAGGGAAAGGACCTATGGGGTCTTCAAATAGACATCCTCAAGCACATGAAGGAAGAGTGTTATCTCGATCCTTTAACTATTAGGGTTCTTTGCTATCAAGAGGTTGCTGATATGGATTGGTGTGATAGATGTTTTCTTCCTCATCCTCCATGTGAAGTGGACCAACAAGTTGATGAAGCTAATAATGAGGATGGAACTGATGATGACATTTGCATGGTGGGCAGCTCTTCAAGCTCACAACAAGCAACAACATCAACAGAGGTAATAAGTGCAAGGACTACTGCAACCTTTTGGGATTGCATAAAGCGGGTACCAATTCTTTCTCTTTCTCAAACTCATGATGTAGATGTAGTTCAAGCCTTTGAAATTCCTAATAATGACTTTGAATATCTAAGAGCTTTGATGATCAAGAAATATGATGGTGGTATCCCTTCAGAGGAAGATAGACAGTTATTAATGAATGTTGTTGTTGGTCAAGAGAAAGAGTATAATACTAGAAGCAAGTTGTTAAGGGAGTTGGGCCTGAAGAAAAACCTAAAAACCTTGCTCACAAGCATTCCTAAAGAAGTTCCCAGGAAAGAAACATTTTCTAAAAGCTCTCATTGTCTCGAGTAAAAATTTCAGTCCTCATCATGCCCAAGCTGCCAAGAATCCTTTGCCATCTGATGAATCTTCTTGTCTCCCTTCCAATGTTGTTTTGCCAAAGAGTGTCCCCTATGACATAGCCCAAGTATTGAGCCAAATTAAAGTGAGTGTTCCAATCATTGAGTTGCTTAGAATTCCTAAGCATAAGAAGAGAGCATTTGAGTACTTGGGATTGAAAGAAGAGAAGGTTACTCCAGGCAAAATGTAAATGTTGTTAAAAATCCACCTCAGATCATTGTTGAATTTGAAACACCACTAGTAGTAGAAGATCTTGGAGAGACACCTGAGGTATATTTGGGGACATCTTTGGTTGATTCCCAATTGAATGTTGATCCATTCTTTACAACTTTTCTCATAAAAGATAGGCTACTTCACAATTGTATGTTTGATTCTCGGTGCATCATGTAATGTCATGCCTCTAGAAGTCATGAATGAGTTGGATATCAAAGTGATAGCTGCCTATGGGAAGTGTACTACCATGGATTCAAGGGAAGTGCCAGTGGTTGGTTGTGTGAAGGGTTTGGTAGTGCAACTTGCAGCCTATCTAGGTAAGAATTTGAAACTTGATGTTGTAATTGTTGATTGCCATGCCAAATGGGGTATGATTTTGTTAATAAAATGGGCTACAAGTGTTGGTGGAAGCATTCAAATGGATATGTATTTTTCCACCATTCCCATTGAGGGTAGTCTTGTCAAACTTTATGGTGAAAAGAAGATGTTACACTTAATTAATGATCCCAACAATGCTTCCTACGAAGTGTTGTTTTCTTATGTAGATGCTAAAATTTTCATTGGTTTTGCTGATGGAAAAGAACACAAGATGGAAAAATCAAAGTGCCTTGATATGGTAGGTTATCCTTAGACCTTGCTATTTGATGGAGCTTGCTCCAAATTTGGAAATGGTGCCAAGATATAGTTCTCGCTTTATCCTAGTTTGGAAGAGTTTGATTTTTCTTTCAAACTTAATTTTGAATGCACTAACAACGTTGCTGAGTATGAGGCATTGTTTTTGGGGTTAATAATTTCATGGAAGTATGGAGTGAAATATATTGTTGCAAAAGGAGACTCAGAGCTAGTTGTCAAACAAATAAGAAAACTATATGCTACAAAAAATCAGCGTATGAAATAGTATAAGCATGTAGTTTGGGATTTAATTGAAATGTTTGATTCCTTTAACATTGTGTATCATGACAGAGGTCTCAATGCTACTGCTGACAAGTTGGCAGTGTTGGGTTCTAGATTTGGAAATTACACCATTTCACCTTATTGTGAATACAACATTGAAGTGCTAACTAGGCCAGCTATCCCTGATAATGTGAAACATTGGCAAGTTTTTAATGATGATGCTCAAGTGCTAAGGTTATTACAAAACCAAGGTGAGTTTGCAAATCAGAATATTTATTGGGAGCCAATGGTATGCATGATTGAAGGAAGAGAAACTTTGTTTGGAAAATATATCATCCAATTGAAAACAAACACCATTCCTAGAGGTCTTGTTGCACTTGAGTCAAATTTTAACAATGCTGATTGCATCATAAATAGAAACATGTCTACCTCAAGGGATGTGGAAGAGCATGACTTGGGAACAAAGGAAAAACCAAGGAAGGTTTTGTTGGGCAGAAATTTAAGTAAAGAAGAAAAACAGTCCTATGCCCAACTCTTGAAAAAATATCAAGACTACCTTGCTTGGTCCTATTCAGAGATGAAAGCATATAGAGAAGATTTGTTTTAGCATGAGATCCATCTTGAAACAAATGCCAAACCATTCAAATAGAGGTAAAGACCAATTAATCCACTTCTCTCCATGAAAATGCAAGAGGAATTAAGGAAGTTGAGAGATGGAGGTATTATTCAGCCCACTAGATATTCATCTTGGGTTGCAAACCTTGTGCCAGTCAGAAAAAAGAACGGAGACATCAGACTTTGTGTGGATTTTAGAAATCTAAAAAAAGCATCCATGAAGGACAACTATCCCTTGCAAAATATAGAAAATATGTTGCAGCTTGTGATAGGGTCCGAATTGCTTTCTACATTGGATGGTTTCTCTAGATATAATCAAGTGGTTGTCAAAGAATCAGAAAGACTTAAGACAACATTCACTACTCCTTGGGGAACATATGTTTTTGTTAGGATGCCCTTTGGTTTGATGAATGCTGGTGCCACTTTTCAAAGAGCAATGGATGTTGTTTTTGCTAGTTACATCAATGAGTTCATTGTAGTTTACCAAGATGATGTGACTGTGTTTTCAAGGCAGAGAGGTGATCATTTGCAGCACTTGGAGAAGATGCTGATCAGATGTAGGGAGTATGACATTTCTCTTAATCCAAAGAAGTGTCATTTTGGTGTGCAAAAGGCTAAGATGTTGGGACATATTGTGTCCAAAGATGGTGTTATGATTGACCCTGAGAGAGTGGAAGCAATCAACAAAGTGCCTATCCTAAGAAACAAGAAAGACATCCAATCTTTCTTTGGTCAAATCAATTTTATTAGAAGGTTTGTTTCCAACTTTGCTTTGAGCTGACTCTTCCAATCACAAGCATGCTAAAGAAGGACCAAGTTATCAGGTGGGAGGAGGCTGCCATTCAAGATTTTGAAGGAATTAAGGATGCACTTAAACATGCACCTATTTTAGCAGCCCTAAACTATAAGAGGCCTTTCCAAATCTTTTCCTTTTTCTCTGAATATACCATTGCTTCGCTTTTTTGCTGCAAAAGGATGAGAATGGGGTTGAGAGGCCCATTGCCTTTTTAGTAAGGCTTTACAAGCAAAGCTGAAGTATACAATCATGGAAAAAGAAAGCATTTGCCTTGGTGAAAGTAATATAAATTTTTAGGCCTTATATATTGAGTTCAAAAGTTGTTGCTTATGTTCCCCACACCATGGTGAAAGACATCTTATCAGAGATGGAGATCTCAAGTAAAAGATGTAGATGGGTGAACAAAATGCAGGAGTATGATATGGACATCCAAACCACAAATTTGGTAAGAGGTTTGGGTCTTGCTAAGCTCATGGCTGAGAGCAACTTGCAAAATGTGGAAGTGAATCAGCTAGAGGAAGAAAGGGTAAATGTGCTTGTAAAGTTGGTAAGTTTTGAGTGGTACAAAGATGTGATCTTCTACCTTAAACACCTGTGCTACCCTAGTCACTTAAATAAAAATTAGAAAAGAGCCCTCAAGATGGCTTCTCAAAAATATATCATCACAGACCTTGGGCTAGCTTGGAAGAACCTTGAAGGTGTCCTCTTGAAATGCATAACTGAAGATGAAGCTCCCAAGATAGTTTCTGATTTCCATGGGGGAGTTTGTGGAGGACACTTTACTGGAAGAGTAACAACACATAAGATTTTGAGAGCTGGTTATTGGTGGCCTACTCTCTTCAAAGATGCAACCCAACTGGTTAGAAAATGTGATAGTTGCCAACATTTCTCTGAAGATCAAAGCTTCGGCTCCCTTTCTTTGCAGCCTATATCAATTGAAGCTCCTTTCAAGCAATGGGGGATGAAATTCATTGGTGAGATTTTAGATCCTTCTAGTGCTGGCCATAAGTGGATCCTTGTGGCCACTGATTATTTTACAAAGTGGGTAGAAGAAATCCCCACCAAGAAAGTAAAACACCAAATAGTTATGGAATTCTTGTTAAATAATATCATATGCAGATTTGGAGTTCCAGCTTAAGATTGTATTTGATAATGCCATGTGCTTTAGAGCCAAACCGTTAATGGCAATGTGCAATGAATATGGAATCAATCGACTTATTCTTCAAACTATAACCCCCAAGGAATGGACAAGCTCGGTCCAAGTAATAAGAACTTGTCAAGATCATTAGAAGAACCTTGGAATTGAATAAGAAGAAGTGGGGAGAAAAATAAAGTTTACAATTTGGGCTGGTAGAATAAATCCTAAAAGAGTAACCGTAAAAGCTCGTTTGAATTGGTGTATGGAACTCAAAGCCTTTGCTGCCATTGATCTAAAATTATCTTCATTTTAGTTGGGTCCAGCAGTTGGAATATCAAGAGTTCAACTCATATGAATCAAGGATCAATCAGATTGTTGAGCTAGATGAGGAGAGAAGAGCATCCCATCAAAGGCATATCAGATTTAGAGAGAAATTGAAGAGATTGTTTGACAAGAAGGTCACTCCTAGAGCCTTCAATGTTGGAGATCTGGTTTTGCTATGGGATAGTAGGCATGAAGACAAGGGAAAGCATGGCAAGTTTGATGCATTATGGATTGGCCCTTATGCCATTGATATCAAGATTGGTGAACATACCTTTTTCTAAGAGATTTAGATGGGGAATTGCTGGAATTGCTGTTAATGGAAATTTTTGAAGCATTTCTTTGATTAATCCCCAAATTGAGGTATGCACCATTGTACGGTTGTATAGTCTTTGTTTTTCTCTGTTTTTGTTGTTTGGTGGTTTGTGGTTTTCCCTTTGTTCTTGCACCCATTCTAGTTGGTTTCTCGGTTCGCTTTTGGTGGTGGTTCGGTTTTTGCTGCCTTATGTGTTGACTCCTTTGCCCAATGGTTTTTTGGCTCTTGGTCTACATTTTGTTCTTGTGGCACTCACTGGGAGTGCCCATTCCCGAACAAGAGCTGATGTTGGTACCATTTCTATGCTTGCATAGTGTGCCCTAATTTTTCACATCCGATTTTGTTCATAAACGTTTTATCTCTCAAATTGATGATCTGTAATTTCTCCCTTCTGTTGAATGCTTCAAAATTCCCATAAAATTATTTTTTTACCCTAATTTGAAGGAATTTTCCGTGTTTTCCTTTTTGTGCCCTAGTTCTTCCAAATTTGTGGGTTGTGTCGTTTTCCCTTTGCCGGATCGTGTAAAAAAAGAAATTGATCAAATATTACTTGTTTGAATTTGAGAATCCAATCCCAAGGATGAAAATGTTGTAAAATCATGTTTTAGTTGATTCGAGTAGAAAAATCTGCCATCCTTGGTGAAAAAATTGAATTCTAGGACATCCTTGGAATTTTTTGCATTTTGACGGTCAGACCGATGTCATTTTCCCATCAAATTCTTCCTCAAACATGCATTGGCAACTTGGTGGGTTTTCATTGGCCAAGGATCGGCGGGGAAATGTTATAACTTGTCTTTTTTTTAATTTTTTGGCAAAAGAGGCATTTTCGGGTCCGGGGCTCTGTGTTTTTCAAATATCCTACGTGGCGTGTTTTTATTAGCTAGGAGATTGGCAGGTGGTGGAATTCCCTTAGGATTTTTTGATTTCATTTTGCAAAATTTTCAAAATTCAATTTTGGCTCAAGCTCCACAGCAAATCAGGAAAGGACACGTGTCCAGGAGGGCAGAAATAAAAGAAGGGGCCGAAGGAAATTTTTATGACTTTTTGCCTTTATTGTCTAAAAGGTGAAAAATGAAAAATGGCTCCGCTCCAATCCAAAGCCGACATGTGTCTAGAAATGTAAAAAATGGAAGAAGGGGTCAATGGGGGACTTGGTGAATTTTGGGCTCTTTGGGAAAAAGGAGAAATTGTTATGTTGAAACCTACATTCCCGAAAAGGGTTAAGTTTTTATGTTAAATCGAGAAGTGGAGTTTTGGGAGTTTTTGAGGTTTTTTGTCTTTGGAGGCAAAAATATCAAAGTGGAAAAAGGCCCGCATTGTTGCTATGAGGGCAATTTGTATGAAGAGGCAGAGGTTCGGACCTCGAAAGCAACTTTGGAAATTTCGTATTGTTGGGAAAAAGGTTTTAAAGTCAAAATTTTGTGCATAGCCCCGACAAGGTGTAATTTTGAGGCTTAGACGGGATCATGGAGCTTTCGGGGAAAAATATTTTTTTTGCATTTTTGGCAAAATGAGCTAAAAATGTAAATGGGAAGCATGCCTCGATAGCTAATCCATGGGGGACACGTGGCTATTGTTGAAGGTCAAAAGAAGAGCACGGGCCGACGGTGAGTTTTAAAATTTTCAAATTTTTAGGGGAAGTATGAAGGAAGAGAAGGAGGCATAGCTCCGTGACGAATCAGAGATCACCATGTAGCATTGGGATGACAGATGTGCAGGGGATTTTGGGAATTGTTTTTTCAATAGAAAGTAAAATTTGTAGAATTGATTTGCAGTTTCGTTGAGACCCACCTTTGGACACGAGGTAGGCCCAGGGGAGAGGCGGGGAAAAGTGGCAAAATTTTCCAAAATTTTAAAAGCTCATGAAGTGCATTTTACTAACTTGGGCGATCCAATCATCTTTTACCACGTGTCCAAACTTATCCAAAGATTAAAAAGGTAAAATCACGCTTACTTTTTGGATCCAATCTTCCATGTGGAGGGCTAGGATTAAAAGGTGGATAAGATCGACGGTTACTATGCATCCATCTATTTTGGCTTCCATGGGAGCTCTAGGAAGCTTGGAATCACGATTTCTCCATAAAATTTCCTCAAATCTTAGATGATTTTGTGTCGTCTTGGCCTTCCAAGAGAATTGGCATCATTTTCATGACTCTATTCTTTGATCCATGATGTTTTCATTCAATTTTTTCTCGTGCCCGAGAAAAAAATGTGAAATGTCAAAATCAAAAGTTGCAAAACGCAATTTAAACAAACTAAAAAGGTGAAAATGATTAGTAAAAGGTGGTTGCATGCCTCAAATGATGAAAAAGCTTCCTCCGTGGATGGATAATGATCCGAATTTGTGTAATGATTTAACTTTTTGGGCACACCGCAACATATGAACGTTTTTACGCTTTGATGTCATTTTCATTGAATCATGAGGTTTTTTGTAACAAACTTGATCCCATGGAATATTATTTTCTTGGGAAGGAGGCTCCAATGTGGCAATAGGTATATATTGCATTTTTGGAGAAATTGTAAAGGGGAGTTGAAAAATCACTAGCAAATTATGAGAGAAAGGTCATTTTCTCGAGGAATCCACCAAAGAACCAAGTTAATGTCTCATGTGTTGGAACTACATGTATGTAAGTTGGTTATAAGTGTATAGTCATCACATAGCTCTGAGATTATCCATGTAACTCTCCTTGCTTGTGAATCTAACAAGTTTTGAATTAAATCATGTGTTTTCTTTGGGCAACATGATATTTGTTATCATTTTTAAATGCCTGCAAATAAATTTAATTGTTCTTGTTGCAATCTTGCATTGAAATATCTTTAGAAATCACACAAGACCTCCATTTCTGGTTGATAGTTTAGTGGAATTTTTAATCTCATATTCAAGAGCCTTCATCCGATAAGGAGATAAAAAATTTAAAATCACATTACCTTCCTTGATCAAGAGAGATATTTCTTGTAAGCCTTTGTGGGTACCTTAGGCTTGGTTTGATTAGGTATTTTTGTGTTTAATTGAGTTCTTTACTTCAATATTTTGTGATAAATTCTCAAGTATTGGGTGAAGAGTGCTTCCTAAGCTTCCATTTATGCCTCTTCTAGTTTAAAGAATGTCTTGGTTATTTGAAGCATTTTATCCGATAGTTATTCCAAGTATTGTAGAGATATTCAAACATCCGATCTATCCCACTTTGTCTTATCAATCATCCACCAAAAAATCATCTAACAATAAATATCCTATCACGTACTATCCCTGATTTGCATTTGTATACCCAGAGAAGATCAAAATCCATTTGTAAAAGTATGCATAACATATCAAGATTTCCAATGTCTCTAGTAACCTTTGCCTTGTTTTGAGAACATACCCATGTTTTGAGAGGTGACAACTTGTGAGAGTTCAGATCTGGGGTGTTGATCATGTTTTCATCAAGGTCTCCATCATAGAATTCCAAGCAAATAGAAGGATATCTTCACATCCTTCACCATTACAAGGTTACAAAATAGGTCTTCTTACCTTGGTCAGAAGGGCACAACCTAAAACATCTAGGACAAGATCAAGTCCTATTGGAGTTCTATCCATTTCTCCACAAACCTGAGTGCCAGTTAGACCATATCCCTAGCTACCAACGACATAAAACATGGTATAATATGTCTTTAAGCTCCATGACATATCTATGGTGTTACTCAGACTGAAAAAGAGAACAAATTTGGATACCAACAAGTGCATTTGGGGAAAATAAAAAAATGGTGGAGATGTTGTTATTGAAAACATCGACCACTTCACAAATACGTAGCACACACAGACTTCATGATGATAACTCAATTTATTCTCGCGAGAGGATGAGTCATCCCGGGTCACACGGGGCGAACCATTCTCCCGAGTCACATTGACCTCGGCTGCAAATTTGTTTGCTAAAAGAATAAAGAGTGAAAAACTAAGAAAATTACTTTAAGACTGCCTTATCCAAGCCTTGTTTAAGGGAGGGCTCCAGATTTTCGATTTCTAGATATCCAAAAAGTACCTCAAACCCAAGTATTCACTTATTATGTAAAGAAAATGAATAAGAATATGTTTGAGTTGGAGCGGCAAGGAATCTAGCGACAACCACGATGTGGAGGCAACAACGTGATTTCCACAAACACAAATCCTCTAAGCGGGCGTATTCATTTGATCATGTCAGGCGATTACACTAGAGTGAACTCTAGAGCTCGCGCATTAATAAAAATAAATGAAAAGTTTTTTCAAGAGTAACTTACCATTTTGATTCTTTATAGGCTGATTATAGATACATTGCAACATTACATTTTTCTCTACGTCAACAAGAAATTTACGTTTTCTCTTCGCCAATTTTGAACCAAATAGGGTGATTTGTTCTCTCGTTTCAATTTCCTTTTCGCTCACCAATATTTTTGTTTCGGCAATAACATTGCACACCTCATGTGCGATTTTTAGTTAAATATTGAATTTTAATTTTGAAATAGGAGGAATATTATGAATAAAAGATCTATCCTCGGAATAAGGAGCATTTCGTTATTTTTTATATGTTTATATACAAAGGAAATGGCAATAAAATGATGCACAAACAAAAAATGGTAAACTATTTCAATCTACTATAATATATATATATATATATATATATATATATATATATATATATATATATATATATATATATATATATATATATATATATATATATTTATTTATAGAATAAAGTTTGTGATGGAGTTTTTAATTTTTGTAGTAAAGACAAGATGGAGACTGCTTGAGTGGAATGTTGTGTCAAATTATACATGACCGGATGGAGACTATTATCTGGGTGAGTGTGGGAGTTTTAATGTTACATATGGTGATGGTGGGGTTCATGATGTTAGGGTTGACGATGTAGGGAGATATGTTGTAGGAGGTCTGGGAATACTACTATGAAAATTGGTGCTTTGGTAGATTTTAATTATGTTTGGTAGAGCAATACTACTGACATGAACCTAGCCTTGACTTGTTTTAGTAAGAATTTATGATGTGGAGTAAACATTTTATTCATATCTTTGCACCGCATCACAATCGCTTCAAGTAGGGTTATTTTCATGTCTATTAAAGGTTTCACAACAAAGTTGAATTTGATTTATATCCAACATCCACATTACAAATAACATTATATTCGAGTTAGAATTATATATTAAATTATAATAATATTCAATTTCAATAAATAATGAACTACTATTTTTTAAAAATCTCACAAATAAGGTCAAAATATAGTTGATTACTATAGTATAACTAGAATTGATCTATATTCTAGTATTGTAATTGACCTAGAGTCAAATTTTATAATTAACCTATAGTCAAATGTTGTAAACATATTAGAGTCAAATTCTAGAGTCGACTATATTTGATAAATTAATTCATGCTAAATTTGGTCCTAAAGGTGGGTTATGGTTTGCATATAATGTCAACAAATATAGTTGAATTTATAAAGTTAACTTATAATTAGGCTATTGTTTAGCCCTAAAGTCACGTGTTAGAGTCAAAATTTGAAGTTGACATTACAATAGAAGAATATTCATTTTAAAAATGAGATATAATAGTTATAGTACCAAAATCAATGTCACATTATAGTTGACAAACTAAAAAAACTTAAAGTTATGTTAATGTCATCTTAATGTCTCCCTATATATAGAGATGATAGTGTGACATTGTTTCCTAACATTAGATTGATGTTAGGATGGCGTTAGATTGCTTGCTTCAAAAGAAAACACTAATTATGTAAAATAACATGACAATCATATGTTGCATGATGTTACTATTTACGAATTTAGACATGATTCTTTTCCTAAATTTTTCAAAAATTC
The DNA here is from genome assembly GCA_018340775.1 of Taxus wallichiana var. yunnanensis. NCBI lineage: Eukaryota > Viridiplantae > Streptophyta > Pinopsida > Cupressales > Taxaceae > Taxus > Taxus wallichiana. Next base: position 366,913,716 of record CM031244.1, on the reverse strand, counting down.
TAACTATTTGACACAAAAATGACATTGATTTTTCATTTATATGTGAAACTATTCAGTCCAAATGTTGTAATGAAAAATTAAAGTAGACCTTGTTAGATGAATTCCTATTCTTTATTCTCCTAGTAACACAATGTTCTAATGCCGACCTAAATGTGTAACCTCTAATAAACCCTAAAATATTTTAATCTTTAAGGGTGGATATGTGAGGAAAGACATAGTTGACTATTCAATGATCATATTTTTATAACTAACAAATTTGAATATAAAAAAGGAAAAAAAAACCTGAATTCACCATTTCAACTTATTCGATAATATCGTCCAATCCAATGAAGTTGGATGAAGAGGATTTCTATCAAATATCATACATTCATGCTTCTTGATGGAGTAATATAAGCACGGGCCTATAAATAAATAAAACATACATGCCTCAAATAAGTCATGTAGAGTGTGCACAAGCACTTATTTTGGTGAAAACAATCTACTCCTACTCGTAATCTAATTGGATTATTAAAAGCTACACAAAACCTGAAACATGAAGGGAAAAATAGCTTCCCTTTCTTATAAAGTGTGGCCATATGATTAATTTAGCTATAGGTATGGCCTGTAGTAAGAGTGAACAGTTACCTATCACTCTTCCACCCACGGAATCAACAAACATGATGAATACCTCCTCGAGATGTTCGTCTTCTAATTGGAGGTGTTGAAGCCAAACCTTGAGAATTTGAAGATCATCCTCATGCTCAAAATGAGCATGACAGTGTTAGTATCTCTCCCGATCTTGGAAAATTCAGTCTTGGTCTATCCTTGTGTTCCTTCCCGTGATTTTGGATCACATTTCTTGGAACAGGATCTTTATAGACTTCCCTGAATGGAGTCATCCTTATCTTCTTCCTCCATATTTTCAGCAGCTTTGGTGATGAATCCAAGATTTTCAATTGAAAGTAAAAATCTCTCAATGATGTCTCTTTCTAGAGCCACTATATTCGATCTAGGATGATTGTTGTGAGAAGCGTGTTTTCTTACGCTACGGGGTTGATGAAGTAAATAAGGTCATGTGATTTCCATGGGCTCCTCTTCATCAAGGCATTCCCCCAATATGATAAGAAATCAAGCTTATTGTCTTCTTAATGGGCCGAGTTCCTCTGCTCTTGCATGATGAGCTTTGAGTTTGAATTTTTCATCATGCATGGCTCCTTCATGCAAGATGAATCCCGTCGCTCAAACTCTTATAGAAGTATGCTTTGTGAAGAGTATGAACAGGGAAGGGGTCCACAATGTTATTCTTGGGGTCCCTTGGACTCATATCACTTCCAACCACATGCTCCTATTCTTTTGGATTTGGAGCTATTAATTTTTGGCATGGGAGGTATATTGCTCAAAGAAGCGTGGAGGGGTGGATGGATGGATAGGAGATGGAGAATGGAACTCGGAATTGGAGCGGTATGATATGGAAAAGCTTGGGAGTGGGGGAGATGAGAAAAAGTCAGTAATTTCCCCAGCATTAATGAGGTTGACTCATGCTCGCCCATATGTCTCGATACCTTCAATCCACTACATAAGTGGAGGCAATATTTTGTCTAAGAAGCCGAGCTTCTCCCACTCCGGTTAAAGTGACTAGGCACATGGTGACCCATGGACAAGGTACCTTGCATCCTGTTTTGAATGCCTCCATTTTTGTTGTGGCTCAAGATTGAACCATGACTTCCTCTATATGTGTTATCTTCTCTAGTAGGCCAACATCCTCCCATTGGCCATAGTCTCTAAATGCGAGACCCATACCCCTAATGGGTCTCATAGTCAAACTAGTTTTGAATTTTCTCATTTGGGTCACCATAGTGACTTTGAAACTGGTTATACTTTGTTGGTTTGGGGAAAGTGTGTTTCTCATTAGGTGCTAAAGATGCCACTGAAAATGTGAATCCCATAGTGGTAATGAAGTCATGATTTCTTGACCTCATAGGATGAAGAGAAATGGAAGACATGGAAAGAAATATTAATGGAGGTGGAGACGAGAAGGGTCTCAAAACCTCTGTAATGATTTTTTCGGACCCTTCAATGTTTTCAAACGTATTTTACAAGTGTATCCATTTGTGACTGAGCTCTACCAAGAATAGAATGACTTGATGAAATAATATAAGACCACTTTGAGTTGTCCCACCAGAGTGCCAGGAAAATTGTCGACGGTTTTCTGTGGATATGGACTGCCGATTCATAGGAAACCTTAGATTAGTAGGACATGTGCCCTAAGGTAACCTCTAGATTTTAAAGAATCTGAATCTTCTCTCGTGGGTTGAGGTGAGGGTCATAAAAGAGGAACAAAACATAAAAGCTGAAGGAAGGCAATGCGCCAACAAGCATCCCAAGGACTCAACCGAAAACACAACTATCTCGAGGAGTGAAAACATTGAACGACCGAAAAGGGTGGATGGAATTCATCACAGAAAGAAAAGATTACAAAGAATACTACCTCAAACTACTTAAGCACAACTTCTAAGATAGTAGTAAAACCACAAATATGCACAATGTTTATATGAAAATAAAGGCGATCAGAGACAACAAAGATATGCAAAGGATGGACAAAATGCACCACAGGGCATATTATATTACTCCAACATTTGTGCACAATATTACAATAGAAAAGAGGAAAGATTGCTATTACAAAACCCAGAAAGAAGGCTAGAGCTCTAGGCCTCTACCTTTCACAGAAGAGGAACTGAGATAGAGGATAAAAGATTAACTCCCAAAGTATATGTTTACAAGATATTCTATTACAATATATAGGAGGAGAAGGAAGTAAGAGACAATTCTTGAACTCTTTTTAAACTACTTTTCAATTATGATAAATGGTGCGAAGTGACAGAAATAGATTTTCCCGAGATCTTTCACATGTTTCCCCATTATCTAACTTTTTGAAAGAGTGAGAACCATACCTATTTAATGCATATTTAACTATCTCATGGCTGACTTGTTTGAGATGGACTCGCCTTTTGGAACACCCCTTCAACTCTTTATTATCTAACTAGATCTTTTGGTCTTCTCGTGAATTGGTTCCTGGATCATGATTCAAGTGGTGCCTATCTGGTCACTTCAATTAAAAATCCCTTTGAATGTGGATGAATGCATTGAGCACTCGTAGGCTTGCAATCCTCACATGGAACTCCACATTAACTTTGTTATTGAAGTGACAAGCTGAATGACCCCTTTGCTTCCAATCTTTTGGAAAAGATCTTGAGAATTTAAAACCTGCAAACAAGCCTTGTAACTACTCATACATGATACATGGCTTGTCACCTTTTTAGCCTACCTCAAACACGGAACTGATTTATTTTCTAGATCCACGTGGAAGTCCTGCACATCACTAGAGTTTCCACTTTTCTTGCATCTTTTGAAATTTCATCGGGCTGACACTTGGCATTATCCGCAGACTAGCTACTTTGGTCATTTGATGAGTAAAGGACTTGATGTATATAAATGTGAAGACCCTCTTTTGGGCGGGAACTATATGGTTAATCCTCATGTAAGGCCTACGGGAATCAGAGAATTCATTCTCCCCTTTGACTTCTAAGTTTGCGCTAGTTTGATACTTGGAATTATCTGCGGACTCGCCACTTTATTCATGATTTTATCTATGTATTTTACCTTTAATCAAGACTTGACTTGAATGGGTTCTTAAAGGGTAGAAATATTTCTAATCGTGAAATTTAAATAATAGTCTGGTGACACACCGGGACCATTAGCCTCTAAATGGAAAGAACCCACGATCTCCAGGTGATCAATTGGGTCCGGAACTATGTTGGAGCTGATCTCGGACCTTGGCTTAGAAGATTTGAACATTTCCGAGCCCTCAAAGCCGTTGGTTGATCCGTGTGCCTTCCTACTCTCTTAGTAAAAAACTTTGTATTTTGTTTTTATGACGATAGAAAATTGAAGAACCAGCCACCAGGATCTCCCGACTAATTTTAGTTTCTTTGCATTTGTTCAAAGTGAAACTTGCAACCTACCTAGAAAACTGTGAATCTTCCTGCGAGTCAGAGTCTTCTTATGCAATATGGTTCCTCTTAATGGAGTAATATAAGCACGGGCCTATAAAGGAATAAAACATACATGCCTCAAATGAGTCATGCATTGTGTGCACAAGCACTTATTTTTCTGGAAACAATCTACTCCTACTCCTAATCTAATTGGATTGGTAAAAGCTAAAAAAACTTGAAACAGCAGGGAAATATAGCTTCCCTTAATTATAAGGTGCGGCCATACAATTAATTTAGTTATAGGTATGGCCTCTAATAAGAGTGAAAAATTACCTATCACTTTTCCACTGTTGACAAGTTCGTCTTCTAGTTGAAGGTGTTGAAGTTAACCCTTGAGAATTTGAAGATCGTCCTCATGCTCTCAAATGAGCATGAATGGTGTTAGTATCTCTCTTGATCTTGACAGAGCTGGTTTTGATTTTCCTTTTAGTCCTTCCCATGATTCTCGATCACATTTCTTGGAACAGGGATCTTCTGCACCTTCCCTAAATGGCGTCATCTTTATCTTCTTCCTCCATCTTTTCAGCAACTTTGATGATGAATCCAAGATTTTCGATTGAAAGAAAAATCTCTCAATGATGTCTCTTTCTAGAGCCACTAGGTTCGATCTAGAAATATTGTTGTGAGAAGCGGGTTGCTTTTTTACGGGGTTGATGAAGTAGCGAAGGTTGTGATTTCCATGAGCTCTTCTTCATCAAGTCATTCCCCCAAATCTGATAAGAAATCAATTTTATCATCTTCTTGCTGAGATAGTTCCTCCCCTCTTGCATGATGACCTTTGAGTCTCAAATATTTCATCATGCATGGCTCCTTCCTCCAAGATGAAGCCCGTCACTCAAACTCTTCCAAGAAGTCTTCTCTGTGAAGAGTATGAATGGGGAAGGGGTCCGCAATGTTATGCTTGGGGTCCCTTGGACTCGTATCACTTCCCACCATATGCTCCTCTTCTTTTGGATTTGGAGCTATTGCTTTTTGGCACAGGAGGTATAGATGCTCGAAGAAGCATGGAGGGGTGGATGGATGGCTAGGAGATGGAGAATGGAACTCGGCATTTGGAGCAAGATGATATCGCAAAGCTTGGGGTGGGGAAATGAGGAAAAAGTCGGTAATTTCCCCACCCATTGACAAGGTTGTTTCATGATTTTCCCATATGTCTCGATACCTTCAATCCATTGCATAAGTGGAGGTAGTTTTTCATCTAAGAAACCGAGCTTCTCCCAATGGTTAAAGTGACTAGCCACATGGTCGACCCATGGACAAGGTACCCCGCATCCTCGTTATGAATGCCTCCATTTGCATTGTGGCTGGAGACTAAACCATGAATTCCTCTATATGTGTTATCTTCTCTAGTAGGCTAACATCCTCCCATCGGCCATAGTCTCCAAACGTAGACCTGTACTCTAATGGGTCTCATAGCCAAACCGGTTTTGAGTCCGCTCATCCGGTCGCCATAGTGAATTTAAAACTGGTTATGCTATTGTTTGGGGAAGGTGTGTTTCTCATTAGGTGCTAATGAGGCCACTGAAAATGTGGATGCCATAGTGGTAATGAAGTCATGATTTCTTGACCTCTTAGGTTGAAGAGAAATGGAAGACGTTGAAAGAAAGATGAATGGAGGTGGAGGTCGGAAGGGTTTGCGAACCTCTGTTATGATTTGGTTGGACCTTGTAGAGTTTTCTTAGACATATTTTGCAAGTTTCTTCAATTGTGACTAAGCTTTGACAAGAACAGAGATCGGCTTGATGAAATAATATAAGACCACTTTTAGTTGTCCCACTGGGCATGCCATGAAAATTGTTGATGTTTTTCTTGTAGAGATGGACCGTCGAGTCCTAGAAACCTTAGGTTAGTGGGACATGCACCCTAAGGTAACCTCTAGATTTTAAAGAAGTTGGATCTTCTCTGTGGTTTGAGGTGAGGTTAGAAAAGTGGAACAAAACATAAAATTGAAGGAAGACGATGCATTGAACAAGCATCCTAAGGAGTCAACCGAAAATGCATCTATCCGAGGATTGAAAACAACAAATGACTAAAAAGGGTGGATGGAATTCACCACAGGCCAGAAAAGATCGCAAATAATACTACCTCAAACTACTTAAGCACAAGTTCTAAGATAGTAATAAAACCACAACTATACACAGTTTCTATATGAAAATAAAGGTGATCAGAGACAAAAAAACTACACAAAGGATGGACAAAATGCACCACAAGGCATATTATATTACTCTAATGTTCGTGCACAGATATTACAATAGAAAAAAGCAAAGATTGCTATTACGGAATCCAGAAAGAAGGCTAGAGCTCCAGGGCTCTGCCTTTCATAGAAGAGGAACTGAGATAGAGGAGAAAACATTAACTCCCGAAGTATATGTTTTCAAAATATTTTATTACAATATATAGGAGGAGAAGGAAGTAAGAGACAATTCTTGAAATCCTTTCCAACTACTTTTTTAATTATGATAGATGGTGCGAAGTGAAAGAATTTTTTTTTCCCGAGATCTTTCACATGCTTCCCCATTATTTACCTTTTCAAATAGTGAGAGCCATGCCTATTTAATGCATCTTTAACTATCTCATGGCCGAATTGCTCAAGACGGACTCACCTTTTAAGAAATATCCCTTCAGCTCTTTATTATCTAACTAGATATTTCCATCTTCCTCAAATGTATCGTTCCTGGCTCATGACTCAAGTGGTGTCTACGTGGTCACTTCAATTTAAAAATCCCTTTGAATTTATATGAATGTATTGAGCACTTCCAGGCTCGCACTACTCACATGGAACTGCACATTAACTTCACTATTGAAGTGACAAGCCAAATGACCCTTTGCTTCCGATATTTTGGACAAGATCTTGAGCATTTAAAACCTACGAAAAATCCTTGTAAATAATCATACGTGATACATGGCTTGTCACCTTTTGTGGGCTGCCTCAAACTTGGAACCCATTTATTTTCCATATCCACATGGAAGGCCCGTGCATCTCTAGAGTTTCTGCTCTTCTTTCATCTTTTGAAATTGTGTTATGCCGACACTTGCATTATCCACGGACTTGACTCGCCACTTTGGTCCTTTGATGAGTAAAGGACTTTTTGTATATAAATGTGAAGACCCCCTTTTGGCGGGACCCATATTGTTAATCCTCGTGTAAGGCCCTGCGGGAATTTGAGACTTCATTCCCCCTTTTACTTTTGAGTTTGCACTGTTCGACACTTGGCATTATCTATGAACTCGCCACTTTATTTGTGATTTTATCTAAGCCTTTTCCCTTTAGTGAAGACATGAATCCGAATGGGTTCTCAAAGGGTAGAGATCTTTCTAAGTGCAAAATTTAAATAACAGATTACAATTGGCAATTTTTTTTAGGATTAACATTTACTTTTTTAATCGGGAAGAGTTGTAAGAAATACATTTTTAGAAACAAATATTCACTAAATGTTTGTAGTTGATTTTTCTATTTATTATAAGGTATTCTTTAGACATTCCATGAGACTTTAAATTTAACCATTCGCAAGAAATTATTTTTTATTAGGGGTGATTAACATCCCTTTTATAAGATAAGTTTTTCATGGTTTTGAGTTTTCAAAACAAATTATAATGCATGATGATTAACCATTTTGGAGTATGATCTAAGATGTTAACTCAAAAAAATCACATATTTTATTTAGAAGTATTTTTAATAAATTTTATGGATTGTAGAAACATAGTATCTCTTATTGATGGCTTTTATGGGAGAAAATCATCCCAAAAGGATTATCTTCTTGGAATTTTGTTGAATGAAACTAGAAGTGAAGATTACAGATTTGACATTTTTGGAAAGATGACAAAATCTTAAGATATGGAGCATGAAACAAAACATTGAGTAAAAAAATTACATGATTATATCCAAATACATTTCTCTCATCTTTAAAAATTTAACACTCATAAAATATTATTTTTATTAGGCTAATACTCACTACTATTAAAAAAATCATTTTAATTTTCACAATAAATTGTAATGCACGATTTTAATTAAAAACAAAATAAATTGTAATGGATAATAATTAGTAAAAACATAATAAATTATACTTGGATCAACTTCTTTCCCTTCTTAAAAATTCTAAAACATTATTATCAACATTAACATATTTATATTTTCCTAATAAATTAAAATATAATAATACTTATCCATAAAATATTGATGAAAAGAGTAACTTATTTTTAAAACAGAGTTGACTCAACAGATGAAAAAGCTGTAAGTGTTCACGAGGCCCATAATTACATGACATAACAGGTACAATTTCAATGGTAAATGACACCCAAGTATGGCTCGAGTGTATGTTTTAGGGAATTTTAACATGCTTGAGCAATCGCATTACAAAAATTCATTCTAAATAAGAGCTATACTTTTCCTTGCATAATAATACTATCTAGGCGTAAAAGACTATTTGGTTTTCAAGGGGATTACCAAATACAAGGGTAGAAAATAATGTCTTTCGTGGGAAAATACAATCACTAGAAAGAAAATGAGGGAAATCGAGGGCAAAGAAATGGTCGATTTAACCAATCATGAATACATTTAATTCCTGTTGTCTCACGGTCTCATCGGGACAGAACATGTGGAAGATTTTGGTAGACAGGAATAGAGGATCAGGAACAAAAACAATGGATCGGAGGAACAACAACAACCTGCATCGAGAAATCTAGCTAACCATTTGACACAATGCCGGGCTTCAAACTTACAAAAATTATATACAACATTGGATAGGATATAGTGTCGAACTCGGAATCTTCGGTGGGTACTAATCGTTTGACAAAATGCACAACATCAAAATCTCGAAATTACGCATAGCATTGGATAGTCTCTGTCTGTCTACTAACTATTTGATGAAATGCCTAGTGGTAAAATCACATAATTTACACTCAACATTGGATAGCCTCCAATGTCTATTTGATGAATTGCTCTTCTAGAAGCTCTCAAATATTGCCTTTCTATGCAATGGAAACCAACCAAACCAACCAAACAAATATTGACGGAGCCACTCAGTGGTTGGAGACAAATCAATTGGGCCAAGTAAAAATTACAGCCTCAGATAAGAGTGGGAAATGGATATGGGTGAATGCCAAACAATATCAGGGCATTTTAAGGCGTAGGGTTTACCGTTTGAAATGGATACAAAAACGAAGAAAGAAACCTCAACAAGAAAGAGAGAAATATCAACAAGAGACAAAGACTTCACATGCTCAAAAGGTCAAAACCCAACAGATCAGCAATAAGGCACTCAAGTTCGAAATGCCCAAGCTACAAGACAACGAAACAAAGGAAGACACAAACAACTATAGTCCCATTTCTAAGCCACTCACCCAAATCAACACCCTTTCTTGTACAGGAGCTCCTATATGTCAAAAACAATGTTGAGTATTTGGAAAAAATGGAAGGTGAAAAGAATTGCAAGCTACAAGAAAGTATATTAGCGAACCAATCTTTAGTAGAAGATAACAAAGTATTAAAAGCGCAGATGGAAGTGTTACAAGAAGCTCTAACAATAGTAAAACGAGAATGGCGAACATGAAATCAGAATTGCAAAATATACAGATTCAATTAAAGTGAATAATATCACACTACATTCAAAGATAAGCAGAAGCGAGGACAAAAACGTATCACTAGGGCTATACTCGTAATTGGATGGTAATATAAAATGACGAAGAGAACAAGCCAAAATAAACCAAATCATGGGCCCAAGCAATCAAAGGCACATTAGACAAAATTAAAAATGTAGGTCAAAGCAAGGAACAAGAAAGGGAAGAAGAAGAAAGATAGGAAAGAGAAACAAACATAATTATCAGAGGGGTAAAATAATATGACAAGAATGAAAATACCTTCAATATTACAACCAATTTCCTAAGAGACAAAATACAATGGAAAGGTCAAATATATCAAGCATGAAGGGTTGGAAAGATGAGGGAAGGGAACATGCGGCCTATTAAAGTTCACATGGAAAAAATAGAAGACAAACAACAAATTCTAAGCAAGAAGGGACTTTTGAAAGGTTCATGCTTCTTTATAGAGGAGGATTTAACACCAATGCAAGTTGAAGAGACAAGAAAAGAATTGATCAAAGTAAGAGCAACAAGAGATGAAGGTAAAAGAGCATGGTTATATAAAGGAAAAGTTTTCATTGCCAATTTCATGCCTCCAAACACAACAACTAAACAAGGTAACAACAACGGAAGACCACAAGAACATATAACTACAAGGAATGCAATAAGACAAGTGTGGGTTGAGAAGCAGAAAGGCTCTGCTTGTGAGTCATCAACAACAAGATAAATAGCAAACACAACTCCCCCCTCACCAAACATGTTTAAAACTAGTATGTTGGAATTGTAGAGGATATCCTTGGAGGAGGGGATGAGACTAGAACAGTTGCAAAAGGAAGAGACGTGATATGCCTCACAGAAACTCATGAACATGATGGTTGTAAGACTCCTTCTTTTGATGGCTATACGAAGTTCACGGTTTGGAACAATACAATGGGTAAGGGAAAAGGTTATGGTGGCATACTGGTGTTAATAAAAGCAGTAGAGGGCAGGAAGATCCAATTGGAAAAAGAAGACACAAATAAACAATATATATGGTTCAAAATATCAGAAAATGGGAGACACTTAAGAATTATAGCTTGTTATTTTGCACCGCAAGGCTCAAAAATATACAAAAATGGGTTAAATGGAAAGGATCCATATGCAACTCTAAAAAATGATATAGTTGTGTACTCTCAACTCGGAGAAGTTCTTCTTTTGGGTGATTTAAATGCTAGGACAGTGAATGAACAATCTAACATTTTATGCAACAAGGAGGATAACAATCCCATATGGCTCACCGAAGAATAAACTAATCCATGGAGCGGATGTTCGAAGACTACAAGGACACCAATCATTTTGGCAAAGAGTTAATCATTGTTTGTGGTATGTTTGATTTGATTATTTGCAATGGTGTGAATAGATGGAAAAATATGGAAACTTTACATGCAAAACTTATAATGGGGCAAGTGTTGTTGACTATGTCATTTGTTCCCAAATCATGATTGATAAAATAATCAATGTTTGGGTCGAGGAACCCATGCATGATTTGAAATCAGACCATAATTGAGTTGGCATAGTGATATCTTGGGGATCAAAAAATCAATATAAAGATAAAAGGCATTCTAGTCACCAATCTCCAACAAAGGGAAGAATTCTCATCACACAAGAAAATCGGGTCACCTTCAAGGAAAATTTAGAATGGCTAATGCAGACCAAAAGAGTCAATGAGCAGAACATCAAAAGTTATGAGCTAAAAAACATAATTCAAGAAGTTGGGAGCTGCAAGAGGTCCAAAACAAGAGGAAAAAAATTGTTTCCCAACAAATAAGTGGTTTGATGAGGAATGCAAAGCTGCAAGGAAAACTCTTAAAATTTCAGCGAAAGAGAAAATAGACATAAAGGCATACATGTAGATTATTAAGAGAAAGAAGGATGAGTTCATGACAAATAGGAGAGAAGAACTCATATATCTAGGGAAAAATAAGGCGAAGTTATTTCGTAGAGAACTCCAGAAAAGAAACAAGCAAACAATAAATAACATTACAGTGACTCAATGGCTAGAATATGCAAAAAAATTGTATGAGTAAGAGCAAGAGGTTAAGGATCCACCTCTACTGTATACCACAACAAGTCTTTTCACGTTATAGGAAGTCAAATCAGGCATCTAAAAGTTATGTGCAGGTAAGGCCAAGGACTTAGATGAGCTACAGTGCAAAATACCTAAAATGGGGATAAGATATTCTTGCTCCTCACATTTTGAGTATATTCAACAACATCATTCAGTTTGGTTTCCCAAATTATTGGACCAATATTATGGCAAATACTCTTTTTAAGAGTGGAGATGTTGACACCCAACCAATTACAAGACCATCATGATCAATCTCCTATTTGCAAAGTTAGTTGGTAGCATGGTTGAATGAAAAATCAGCAAATGGGCGTAAAGAAAATGAGAATAGAGGAAAAGGGAAAGCTGGTTTTAGACCTCGATCCACCCTAGATCATGGTGTTACACTAAGACATATCATTGAAATAGCACGGGAGGAAAAGACAGAAATTTTCTATTTTTTTGTTAACTTCAGGAAAGCTTTTGACATAGTCCCTAGGGATAAGTTATGGTGCAGAATGCAAGAGCTTGGTATACCATTGCAGTTTCAAGCAGCGGTTCATAGACTTTATGAAAGGGTGCATATTAAAATTAGAACGAACACAGTATTTTAGAGAGCTTTAGGAGTGACATTGGTGTTAAGCAGGGTTGTCCTCTATCACCCACACTCTTTGGCTTATATATAGACCAACTTGAAGAATTGTTAAATATGGAGGGTGGTGAAGGTATCCGGTTGGGTGAGTATGTTATAAGGCTTCTTCTATATGCTTGATGACCTTATATTGATTGCTACGTCTGCTCAAGGTTTACAAAAACATTTTCTCACTCTTGAAGCCTTTTGCAAAAAAATAGGTATGCAAGTTAATATCAGCAAGACCAAGATTATGGTCTTTAGCAATAGAAGGAAAAGAAATCAACAACCATTTTTCTTTGAGGGTAGTATTCTAGAAGAAGTAACTGACTACAAATATTTGGGGATTGACTTCAACAACAAGCTTACTTGGGAGACTTGCAGAAAAAAGAGAACGACATGAGGGTGGAAAGCCCTTTATGCTTTACAAAACAAATGCAGAGAAGCAGAGTTATGGGATTGGAAAACTACCCAAACACTTTTTGAAATATTAGTTATTCTTGTTGTTCTTTATGGGTGTGAAATATGGGCCAACAACATACCATTATCAAAATGGAAGCAAATTGAGAGAATTCAAAAGCATATGATTACCACCAAATTTAAGTTGAAAGTCTTGGTCCCTTATGAGATTCTTTTAGCTGAAATAGGTGCAGTTCCAATTGAAGCCATTGCTATGATTTGACTTCTCAGATACCTCAACAAAATTGAACAGATGACAACAAATAGGTGGCCCAAACTTGTCTTCAAAGAGCCGCTAGGTAGGAGGAAGAGGTCATGGATGAACCAAAACATCAAGTGGATGAAGAAGTGGAATATTGAATGGCATACATGGCCCCAAGGCAATAAAGAAATACACGCATTTGTTATTGATAAGGTCCGCAAAACTTTGTGGGACAATAGAGGTAGAAAAAAGAGATTCTATCTCGAAGAATTTAATCCCACTTGTGACCATCAACAAAAGGCATACATCAGGGCCCTCATTCCGTGGAGAGCTAAGATTCTCATAGCTCAACTAAGGACCAACTCCCACTGGCTTAGATGTGAAACAGTAGATGGAAAAGGCCTAAAGAAAAATGGGAAGAAAGACTTTGTGTCTTTTGTTCAGATGGGGCAGTGGAATTAGAAAAACACTTTATTACAAAATGCAGTGCCTATAATGACATTTGTTCCAGATATGCAATCAATTTCAAGACTTTGCCATTACAGGTCCTATTTGATGAGGAGTGGATAACTGGAATGGGAGACTTCATCATCAAGATTAACAAAAGAAGATTTGAATTGGTGAATTGTAAAGAAAGTGGTTTTACCGTCTCATAGGCTATTTTTAGCCTCGTGGACGCTAAAAGTTTCTATTTCTATTTCATAATATTTTGATTAAAAGTTGTGACTTCCTCAAACTCGTATAGGAGTCAACATTACAATAATACAATGATTTTGAATGAATAAAGTTCATAAAAGAATAGGTATGCAACATGCCTTCGCCAACAATACAAGTTTAAGAATAAAACAAGTCTCCTGATAAATACTCAGCATCCTCGAGAAAGTTCTGACCTTGTTTAACAGGTCGCATTAGTCTTCCAATGCCTCTAGTTGCTTCAAAATCGTTTGTGCCGGGGAATATTATCTCTAAGCTCTCCAGTCTTATTCTTCCCTCTTTATCCACACAACACGATGCGCTGGCCATAAAACTGTCAACATATTCCGAAAGGTATACAGAACAAAAAAATAGTCTCCTCGCCTTATCGTCAAGAGCAATCCAAGCGGTGGCTCCCGGAGGTAAATGGGGAAATATGCGCCTAACACGTGTTTCCATTTCCTCCCATACTCCTTCCTGCATGTCCACGTAGATTATGTGGGAAACGACCTGCACACATTTCTTCGTCACTCTTTCTAAAATTCTTCTATTTGTATTTGTAGGCGATGTAAGATCGCGTGTGGTGAAAAACAGCGCCAGTTTTACTTCAGCCGCAGCTGGAAAGGAAGCCTCTCCGAACTTTCCATCATCGTCAACTTGAACGAATTTAGAGTCACTGTGGAAAAGTAACCTACATATTATGTACTCAGATGGGTACATGCCTGAGCTGCTGAATTCCTGCAATATTGCAACGGCTACCACATGTAAGAACAAATGATACACAGTAAAGATTCTTAATCGACATCGGTAGCGATTACCTGGCTAACTGCTCCTTCACTTGTTCCCACCGCTTTATCAGCATGGGGCTTCCTTCTATATCCGCAAACATTAAGCTCTTTACCTCCGCTAAGATGTCCATTGCTTTTTCCTCGGCCAGTTGAGGGCAGTCTGATGCCTTCATTGCAACCAGGGAACTCAAGCTTCCAAAATCACTAGGAAGGCTGTGTAGGCTCTTGCACCCATGTATGCTCACATATTTCAACAACCTAAGCTGACCAATATTTTGAGGTAGATATGAGACCTTTTCACACTCTCCCATATTCAACAATTCCAAATTAAAAATGTTTCCAAAGCTTTGTGGCAACACAGATAGCTGTCTACAACCATATAAATCCACAAAGGATAAAGAAGTAAGATGGTTTAAGCTCTACGGAAGGGCCAGCAATCTGGAACAAGATGTTAGTTTCAGTCTTTCCAAGCGAAACAAATTGCCAAAACTGTTCGGAATGCTCTCCAAGTTGGAACAACGACTGAAATCCAGGTTTCCCCTTAAAACAGATAGCTTGCCAAAGCTGTCTGGAAGGCTCACCAAGCAGTGGCCAATGTTGTCTTTCCGATTCCTCCTTTCCCAAAAATAACCACAACTCTCTTGGATTTATTTTCCATATCTAGAAGTCCTTTCACATGATCTCTAGCTAACTCAATGCCAATTGCAAACCGAATACAAATTGCGTTAGAAACCATGCTTCTTATTAAGAGAACAAAAACTCAAAAGTTTCATTTCTATAATGTATTTCTTGGGCATACATACAAAATTATGTAAACGCAAATGTCTTAATAAACAAAGTTGCCAAATCATATTTTAAATCTAGACAACATTTTGCGGGGCATGCTTACGCTAAAGACAAACCTGACTCATTACACTAATTTCCAGCTCATTACACATATTAACATTATATTCAAAAAATTTAAAGAAACAATTTTTCTACATGTTATGCTCCAATTTTTATTTTTTTAAAAGAATAATATTACTTCCATTAATTATCAAGAAACATGTTACAAATGGGTACAATGCCAAGCGTTGTAACTAATACACTAGGAAACATTTTTAGAGATACCATGGTAGTAATTTAAAGCATAGTACAACAAGAAGTCATCCATGTGATTCATCAAAATGAAAAATTCGGTGAATTGCTTGTCTTCTCTCCATTGACCACTCTATAGGAATATGACCTATTCCATGAACATTTTCCTGAAGCAAAGCCCATTTGGCCAAAGCATCCGCCACTTTATTACTCTCCCGAAGAGTATGAACATAAAGACTTGTCTAGAAAGCTTGAGCCAAAATACAAATATTTTCTTGAATCTATGAAATACGCCAATTAGAAGAGTGAATCTTGCCTTGCTTATTAAGCAGTCGAATAATCGCTTGAGAGTCAAATTCAATAATAACTCTGGTCCACCCCATTTTGGCCGCTTCCTTCAAAGCATATTGAATGGCAAGGATTTCAGCCATATTGTTTGTGGTAATTCCTATTTGTTCTATTTATATGAGTTTGAGGAAATCATATGAGATTGGTGGGCATGTATGGTTCTTAGTTGTACAATATCAATTTAATAGGTGTGTGTGTGTGTGTGTGTGTGTGTGTGTGTGTGTGTGTTTGTTTAAATGAAGGTTTTGATGAATACATATTTGTCATTTTTTTGTGATATATTTATTGTTTTTAATAAATCTTGAAAAAATATCCAATGGGTATTGGTGTAATGGTTCTTTGGGTCTCTTGGTCCAAGTTTCAAATCTTGGTTCCGTGTTAATATGGCTTATTGTCGGCAGGTTTGGATACCCTATTGATAGAGCACCATGATAATTTGGTTTTAGATACCTTATTGATAGGGAACCACGATAATGTGATTTAATCCATGGGCCAACCGAGAGCTTAAATATTCTATCGTTAGATGGTTGCATGGCCGGTTTGGGCTAGTGATGGCACAATGGGCTAGGGCCTTCTCCCTATGTAACCCGACTAAAAAATAAAATCTTGATAAAATACAAGGTGTGATATTTTACACATCAAAGTCTATGTAGAACAATTTATTTAAGATATAGATTAAAGGGTTGAGATGATCAACAGATCTCTTCACATATATCTAAATCTAAACATACCTTTTTCAAAGTCACACTCTAGTTTGGTACCCCATATTGACTCTAAACTAATAATAAGGTATGTTGCAGAGTTCACAAGTCCGAATAACAACTCTTCCAAATTCAATATCGGGATATCTAGACAATGCTTCATCTCAAAATCGCTACACCTATTGTTCCATATAAAGTTGAATCACGAGGTCTCATCTTGAAAAAATGATTGACGTTCGATTTAAAGAGTGAAAAACTCCATGTTATATGATTAATTCCTATAGACATCATTATTTCTTAATTCAATTGAGCACATCTCATTGTTGTTGTGATATTTCAAGAGTGACTATGATACACATGCATCGAAAGGTGCTTCGCTTTAGTTGATCTCTTTAAAAACATATATATTAAGCATTCAAATTAATTATGCAATTGATAGATTATGGCATCTAAGCTCTCATTGGTGTGCCAAGGATTCTAATTTGCTAAGCTTTGTAAATATTGACATGAAAATAAGTTTCCCTCATAAGTTTTAATTGATGCATCAAATATTCTATCTAATATGAAGATAGATAAGAGTACCGAGATGAGATTGATATTAGAGCCTACTTACAGGTCCAAATAATAAGATCCTTGAGAATTTATTTTTCACAAATATACTTTGTTTTTACATTAGCGATGGCCTTTTTCAACTTCCAAATGACACCAAGCTTTGATTATCTCATAGTTTAAGAGTTCAATGGACACAATTTAGAATTTTTCCACACCACCTCAACATAAAAGGAGATCTCCATATTACTTAGGTGCATTGTTTTGTTAAATTTATATCATGGAGCATGAAATTGAGGTTCATTGAATATTTTTATATATTCTCCATACTATGAGATTGAGGGTGGGTTCATCGCTTCAAAGAATCATGTAAAACTCTCCATACCTTTATGGATTACAAGGATAGGACATTCTTGGCTCTTTTCCTTCGATAGATCTTTCATCTTTCCAATGTATTGGAAAAAACTTTCCTTCCATAATGATCTACTCATTGAGGATTTCTTCTTTCATTTACCTTATCTCTTCTTAAAGATTGAGTAGAAGTGAGCTCTTAAAAATATTATAAATACAAGGTGATATGTGATACATGAAAGGATACAATATTTTCACTTCTCTATTTGGGTGCATGCCCCTTTTAGTTTTTTTCCTTTTCGGGTTATATATAGTTATTACATTCCCTATTCCTTAAATTACATTGTACTTTCCCTTTCCCATGTGGACATTAGATTCATTATCTTATTACTACAATATTAAACAGTATGCCACTTTAGACTTGGATGAAATTATTGAAGGCATGTTAATCATTTAAGGCCCATCATAGTAGAGGGATAACCAAATTTGTAGGTTGGTGTATATCAAGTTCACACACTTATATTATTTAAGATGCATATAACATGATGATTGCTGAAGTATTGGTGCAAAGATGGCTTAAGGAGTTTCATATTGAACACTGGATGAAGACCCAAGTATGGTGGCACATCAAGAACAAATGTATTTTCACTAACAGCTTTACAAAATGATGTAAGTGTTAGCTTAATTAATAAAGTCCTACACACATATGGTTAAGGTTAAGAAGTAACCATCCTTGCACTGTAATCTGTTCCGGGGCTATATATATTTCTTCTTGTCCACTGTTTTAGACACACACATTGAATAAATCATTCATCTCTGCCATCATTCGTATCAAAGCAGGAGAATTTTCTATGCTACTGAGGAGGATACCGTGGAAGGAGCAGAGGAGCATAAGCCTCGAAAGGGAAGTCAAGCCCCGAATCGAAAGAACATCCACAATAAGCAACCTTCTCGGTGGCAACCCCGAAAGCAACAGAACAACAAGGTGGATCAATGGTGCCACATTTACTCCACGGATACACACATGACTGCAAAATGTTATTACAATGGTCGCAAGTATGGAAACTCTGGCAAAGAGAGCACTTTGGTGAAGGATATTCCAAGAAATCTTGATAATGTGCTCGTAATTAGAGGCAGAAGGGTCATATTGCTGCTCAACAGATGCCTCCTCCAATGAAGAGGTTCCATAAACAACTCATCCAGATATTTTCCTAGTGTCACAGACTTTGCAATAGTCAAAAAGTGTCTAGTTGATTTATTTGAGTGCCAAGAAAAACACATGACTAACAATAAGAAGTTGTTCCATACCCTGAGTGACCGACCCACTGGAGATCGGATCACCATCGTAGACAATCAAGAGTATATTGTGGCGGGGATTGGTGATGTCATCATTCCTCTTGGGACATGAAGATGTACACTCACGAAGGTGCTATATGTTCTAGGTTTGACCTCAAATCTCTAGTCACAAATCAACTTCTTAATCATCAAATGCAAGTTGAATTCTTTGTTGAGAAATGGGTCAAGTCCTACATCATTTCCCATGGAGACTCAGTAATTACTCGAGCATTTATGAAGGGCCTTTTATTTACAATGGATGCGGTCATTTCATCTAACATTTCTCTCTCTACTTCAACGACGGAATCCACCGCACTATGGCACTTTCGATATGGTCATTTTTTGTCGGGGCTCTACATCACGGCTCAAAGTGCCAGGAAATGGTAAGAGGGCTTCCTCCACTCTCCCATTCCTTACCTATTTTCTTGGGATGTCTTTGCGGAAAATAACATACGAGTCCGTTCAAACAGATCTCTTATCATTCTACGAGCATCTTCAGTTGTCAGACACATCGACCAGGCACTTCGCTAGCTAGCTTCCAAGGTTTTGAATACTTCCAGCTCATCATTGATGATTACTCATGGAAAATGTGGGTATATTTTCTCTGGAAGAAGAGTGAGGCATTTGCCAATTTCCAAACCTTTTACCAGTAAGCCACCAGAAGTCTAGGAAGCCTCTTCTTCTCCTCTACTCAGATCGAGGGGGAATTTGTATTGAAGAAGTTCTTAGCATACCTGAAGCAGCATGGCATTCAACAACATCTGACTGCACCCTACATGCCCCAACAGAATGGGATTTCTGAGCAACACAATAGGACTGTCATGGAGATGGCTCGTTGTATGCTCTCGACGACCAAGTTAAAGGATCGGCCAAGGGCGAGCAGTCCAGCATATAGTGTATCTACTCAACCGGGGCACCCATGAAGATCTTATAGAATAGGACACCGAAAGAGATATGGACTAGTCGTAAACCTTTTATCTTTCATTTGAGATTTTTTGGTTATACTGCATATATGCATGTTCCAGATAAGAAAAGGAAGAAGATCAATCCAAAGACACTCGCCTTGTCTTTTCTTGGGGTATAGTACTACCTCAAAGGCATATCTTCTCATGGATCCCGATACGAAGAAAATATACAAGATTCGAGATGTGGTGTGTGATGTGTCATCCTTTGACTCCATGGCACACAATGAAGATCTAGTACCGACCTCATCACATAGATTGCTCACACATCCAGATGATGGGCAAGATGATTCTTATCAAAGAGAAGAAGAGCTGAGTGGAGACTTATTCATTGATCTAGGCACATTGGAAAACACATCTTCACATCAGAAGTAGTAGCACCAACGTCTGAAATGGGTCTAGAATACTATTGGGGATGCACATTTGAACTCACTTCCAGGTACTTCTATACGAGTCATAACACGAAGTCAAGCCAGACATGAGGTAAATTTTACACTCATGAGTTCAGTTGTTGATAGCACCGAACCTGACACTATTCGTGTGGCATTTAATCCAACCACAGTGGAAATAGGCTATGGATGCTGAATATGATTCCCTACTTCAGAATCAGAGGTGGGAACTTGTCGATCTACCTCCAGGTAAGAAATCCATTGGCTGCAAATGGATTTTCAAAAAAAAATATAAGGCAGATGGTTTAATCAAAAAACACAAAGCATGACTTGTTACAAATGGTTATGCTCAGCAAGAAGGAATTGACTATGACGAGACCTTTGCACCAACTGTGAAGATCAAAACCATCAGAGTTTTCTATGCACTGGCAGCACAAAATGGATGGAAACTTTAGCAGATGGATGTCAAGAGTGCTTTTTTGAACGGTGATCTAAAAGAAGAAGTATACATGGCCCAACCTGAAGGGTTTGTAGATGAGAATCAACCACACAAGGTATGTCGTCTGATAAAGTCACTTTATGGACTCAAACAAGCACCTAGGGCATGGTATATAAAAATTGATGATCACCTATTGCAGCATGGATTCACTCGTAGCCCCTCAGATACAAATTTGTATATCAAGAAGGTAGGAACAAAGATTGTTATTCTGGTTTTGTACGTAGATGATCTTGTGATCACAAGAAGTTCTGACAATCTTGTGGATGATGTAAAGAATGATCTAAAGAAATCCTTCGACATGACTGATTTGGGGCTACTTCACTACTGTCTTGGCTTAGAGATATGGCAGAAGAAGAATCATATCTTCGTCTCCCAAATGAAATATGCCAAGACACTCCTGAGAGAAGTATGGAATGTCAGATTGTAAACCAATGTCCAAACCTATGGAAAAAGGTTTGCAATTATCTAGATTCTAGGATTCACCGTAGGTAGATGGCACTCACTATAGGAAACTTGTGGGGAGTCTCATTTACTTGACTTATACTAGGCTAGATCTTTGCTTTGCAGTGAGCTATCTCGCCAGATTTATGTAGGAGCTGAAGAAATGTCATTGGATAGCAGCAAAGCATGTGTTTAGATATGTCTGAGGTACAATTGACTTTGGTCTAGACTATCAGAAGAACATTTAGTTCTTCTTATAGGGATATCTGACGACTCAGACTATGCAGATCCGTTGATGACAGGAAATCCAGCTTGAGGGTATATTTTTCATCTTGATCTGGACCTATCTCGTGGGTTAGCAAAAAAAGCAAGCTGTTGTTTCTCTCTCATCCACTGAGGCCGAATACCACGCCGCATGAGGAGCTATGTACGAAGCAATTTGGTTAGGTTGCATTCTTGTAGATATAGGGATTCTGAAGAGAACCCTCTCATCATTCACTGTGACAATCAATGTGTGTTGAAGCTTGTAAAGAATCTTGTTTTTCATGAATGAACAAAGCATATTGAGGTTAAATGTCACTACATTCGTGAATAGGTCTTGAACCACCAACTTCAGCTCCAGTACTGCCCTACTGATTTTTAGGTTGCAGATATTCTCACTAAGCCTCTCGGCAAGGTGAAGTTTGATTTGTTTAGGGGGTACATATGTAGGAACAATGTATTAAGGGGGGGAATGTTAGCTTAATTAATACAATCCTACGAGCATATGGTTAAGGTTAAGGAGTAACCGTCCTTGCCTATATAAATGTTCCAAGGCTATATATATTTCTTCTTGTCTGATGTTTTAAACACACACATTGAATAAATCATTCATCTCTACCATCAGCAAGGACCATGATGCAAAGGATTTATCATTTAGTATGGACCCTTGAATGTTTCTAGATTTATCACCAACCTCTAACTCATGGGGTGTGTGATGTAACTCATGGAAGTATCCAATTTTACACTATAACATATGTTTATGTTTAATATTGGTTGGAACCCAAGAAATGTCTAGAAAGAACTATGCCCCAGTAGAACTATAATATCTCTATTGTAGGCATGTTGGATGTATATAATATTATCAACCCAAGAGTGTGGATGTGTATTCTTGTATATTCATAACAAATAAACAATTATTTTGTTAAAATAATATTTTGTCCACCATTTTATGGATGAAATTTGAGTCACTTATCTAATTATTTTTGGAAATAATTGTGATAATTCATTTTTGGAAATAATTGTGACCATGCATGTCAAGCATTATAATGATTATTGTAGCTTAATTTTTGCCTCTTCCTTTTTTGTGCCTAATCAACAGACGAAACTATTGCAAGTAGAACATCCAATTCATGTGACACACATTTTCCATCTTCTACATGCATATATAGGAATGAACCATTTTATGCTCAAATGGATGATTATCTCCTTACCTAGTTTATAGAGGCATCATTACTTGACTTCTTACATCATGGTGTATAATTAATTTTCCTAAGTAAATTACCATTTAACCATGTCACTAAATAAAGTGACCGAGTCCATAATGGTATGTCCATGTTGTAGATAATAAATCACACACTTTGGGTATATTTCTAGCTCGTGATCACATACCACTATTCATATGATTCCTAAGCGAGAAAAGTACTAATTGACCATTGGCTTTAGAATCATTGTTTTATTTCTACTTTTCTTCTTGGTCTAATGCACCTTCTTTCCTAGTCCGACTTTTGATACTTGATTTTTCCGAGTCTAGACACCAAAGTACCCAGTGTAGGATGCCAACACCTAGGTGCACCTAACTTCTTTCTATCTTGCTCACATCTTTTGGTATTTTCTATCCGTTGGCAAACTTATTTTCTTGTCGTTGACACACTTATTTCACCAAAATACGATGATACTAGGAGTCCAATCATTACTATTTGTATAAATGACCAGTCAATATCTAACATTTTGGTGGATCTTGGTGCTGCCATCAATGTTATAACAACAAATATGTTCAATATGTTATCATTAATAGGATTACAACCAACCAAAACCTTCTTCAATTGATAGATCAATATATTTTCATACCTGATGGAGTGATTGAGGATATAATGGTCACGGTTGAATCTTGGGAGTACCCTATGAATTTCATGGTCTTACACCTAAAGCTCGAAGTTCGAATACCTAGTCATATTAGGAAGACCACGGTTGGCCACTTTTGTCACATATATTAACCGTAGGTCACAAAAATGACTATTTTAAAAGGAAAAATATCCAAGAATATTTCATTATATCCTCCTTCCCACCTTATGTGTATGATTGTGAACATGTATGCGTAGATTCATCGATATACTAACTCTGTAAGTCCTTATTTGGCCACCATTGTAGTAAAAATAACATGACCAAAATTCAGGGTTCATTTTAAGACACCCATAGAAAATTGGAGGTGGAAAATACCTGGCGAATATCCCTGGAACCGGTTTCAGTGAAAGGTGAATTTACCAATTTTTCATAACTGAATTTTCACCCATTTTTTTAGCCAGAGAGACTACATATTTGCAAACACTGATGGCTTGTTGACGTGCATCAAAAATCCTTGTTGACAACCATGTACTCGTACACAACAATTTATTTTTAACAAATTTAGAATGCAAAACAAAAATGATAAATTGTGGTGTAAATTCATGAATATAACTGTTAGCGAACATACAACTATCAAAAACATAAATACGAAACATGCATTCCAATCAACTCGCATAACCCCAGAATTAATTTGGATATCAGGGGCGCTATTTCTGTTTCATTTCATGTATTCCTAATACCTAAGGCTATGAAGTTATGAACACGCATAACCCTATCAAGATACTTTATTTAGCAGACTCGGTGAGTATTAATTACTTGTAAGTGAATTTCATGGCAACAAATGCCATGTAACTCAATCCAGTCAAAATTACTAGTGAAACCGAACAGAATCGTGGCATCTTATGTGGTGCCACCACTCCAAACAGTGTTATGAGGAAGGCTAATGTCACTGCCATCCATGCAGCTTCACCAAGTACCCCATCTCTTTTTTCAAAAGAAGCCAAAGCGCTATAATCTGCACCCATAATCAACCTGCAACTCGCCTCCTTCCAACCAATTTTCATTTTATCTTCATCCCTTGCCATTTCAATTAGGACGTATCTTTGGCCGTTGAAAAAATCTCTTTATCATTCAATTGTGAAAGGAAGCATGTTGCATTCCAGTACCTAACCCCTCCATTGAAGTCCCACCTTGAGCAAATCCAACTGTTTCCATATCAAGATTCATTAAAAATGTTATTCAAAAAACCCAAGCAAGCTGCTTAAATTACACAGTCACTATCCATGTGTCAACGAGTCTTATTGCATCAACAAGACTTGTTGACGCATGTCAATGTGATTTGTTGACGCGTCAATGCTTAACCCTTTGTCGCATGTCAACTACTTAACCCTTTGTTGTGCGTCAACTTCTTAACCCCTTGTTGCACGTCAACTACTTAACCCCTTGTCACGCACGTCAACTGCTTAACCCCTTGTCGCGCATCAACTGCTTAACCCCTTGTCATACATCAACTGCTTAACCCCTTGTCATGCATCAACTGCTTAACCCCTTGTCATGCGTCTGCAATACCTCCTTGTCGTGCATCTGCAATACCTCCTTGTCGTGCATTTGCAATACCTCTTTGTCTCGCACCTGTAGCCTCTGCCCTCCTTTCACGTGTTTACTGTACTTGATAATACATATACCCTAGGTGGTATGAGTGATCTAGTAGTGTTCTACCTGCAAATAATCTAGGATTATATAGGGGATAGTTTAAATGGGTAGGTGAAGTGACCCCTAAAAAAAATTAAACTGTAATTTTTAGGTGAACATGTCACTGACCCGTGCTAGAAAATTCACCTTTTCCAATTTTTCAAAAATGGAATATTCGCCATATTATGAATATTCGCCACTAAAATTATCCCCGCCAAAATTGTTGAGTCATATACACTGCCTAATGAAGAAGGTTGTGTGGCTATAGAAATCAACACTATTGCTTATGGAAATTGAAACTAAGGTCATTGAACCATATATTCTAGAACACATCTAATACTATTACCTTGGTAAGTGATAGTTCTAATGAAGATTGTAAGGACATCTATGCTTACAATGAACAATACAAAGCCATTGATTTCTATTGTCCTTTAACCAAGATTATGTATCTTGATAATATAACTATTTTTCACATGCTTCAACCTCAATTTTGTCCCTTGGATTCCTTAATCATTGATACAGAGCTCACTATTTTGAAAGATACCAAGAAGGTGACAGTTGAAATGGGACAAGAATTCACCATTGGAAATAATTTAGAGGCCACTCAAGAGGCCAGGGTTTTCAAAAGTTTGAGGAAACATTCCCAAGATTTTGCTTGGGATTATACTCATATGCAGGGTATTTATCCCAGTATCTACACTCACCATATCTACACTGAGGATGTTAAACCCATAAGACAACCACAATGAAGAATTAACCCAACACTCATAAACATAGTAAAAATGAGATAGAAAAAATAACTCAAGGTAGGATTCATCTATCCTATATTTGATAGTCGGTGGGTATCGCCATTAGTTATAGCTCCCAATAAAAATGGTAAATGGAGGATCTATGTAGACTATAAGGAACTTAATAAAGCCACCAAGAAATATTACTTTCCCCTATAGTTTATTTATCGTGTTCAACAATATTGCATGTAAGAAATATTTCTCCTTCTTGGATGGGTTTAGTGGGTATAACCAAATAAGTATTACAACTAACGACCAGCAAAAAACCACCTTTACCATCCCTTGGGGTACATTTGCATATCGGGTTTTACCATTTGGGCTTTATAATGCACCTACTACTTTTCAAAGAGTGGTCTTAGCCATTTGTGCATATCTCACGAATGACTATGTTCAAGTTTACATGGATGAATTCACTATTCATGGATCCACTTTTGACGAATCTCTAAATAATATTGAAAAAATATTAAGTAGATGTGAGCATCACAAACTCTCCCTAAGTCATGAAAAATGTCTAATTATGGTTGATTAGGGAATTGTTTTAGGCCATCATGTTTCTGCCAAAGGAATATAGGTTGAACCAAAAATATTGCAATCATAATCGAGTTTCCTACACAAAAAAATCAGGCTGACATCAAGATTTTCCTTGGACATGTAGGGTATTATAGGTGATTCATCAAAGACTAGTAATATTTCTACACTTATTTTTTCTTTGCTGACAAAATATTGTGTTTTTGAATGGTCCCCTCGGTGTAAGCAAGCATTCAATATTATCAAGGATAAGCTAACCACCACTCCAATCTTGAGAGGACTCGATTGAGGGAAACCTTTCCATATTCACACTAATGCCTCTAACACGACCATGGGAGATGTTCTTGGACAACAAGAAGAAGAAGATCAAATGTATGCCATTTACTTTATCGCAAAGAATCGATTCCCTATGGAGAGAAACTCCACCTCTACGGAAAAGGAATTTTTAGTTGTTGTTTATTCCATGAATAAATTTCGACATTACATTACTGGGTACAAAATATTTTTTTATACTGACCACTCGTTCATACGATATTTGATTAATAAACCAGTAGTCAGAGGTCAGATTATTAGATGGTTACTCTTGTTACAAGAATTCAAATTGACCATTATTGATAAGCCAGGAAATCTAATGTTGTTTCTAATTTTCTTTCAAGATTGAATGTTTTAGGTGATGAAGAAGCAATCCAGGATCACTTTCCAAATGAACATCTATTTGTTGTATCAACTCAACCTCCATGGTTTTCCAATCTTGCAATTTATTTGACTACATGAAGGTTTCGTGCCTACTTTACTCGATAAGGAGAGACAAATATTAGTCAAAAATAGTGCAACATATAAGTGGTGTAATGATATTTTATTCAAATGCTACCCTTATATGGTTCTTCGTAGGTGTGTTCGGGAAGATGAAATATACGACATACCTAGAGGAAGACATTACTCAAAAAAGGACAATTCACAAGGTTCTTGGAGCTAGATACTATTGGCCTTCCCTCCTTAAGTCCAGTAAGAAGTATGTATGGTAGTGTGATGCATGTCAAAGAATGGGGAAGCCTACAATATCCATGGAAATTCCTCTCAATCCTCAGTTGGTCTTAGGACCATTTTAGAAATGGGGAATCGATTTCATTGGAACTTTTGATCCCCCATATTTTGGGAAAACATACCTATTAGTGTGCATTGACTACGTCATGAAATGTGCCAAGGTTTAAGCACTAGCATCTGCACACCGAGGACTATATTGTTGAATTTCTATACAATCACATAATGCTTTGAGATTTGGTGCTCCTTGAGCACTTCAGATCTGATCGGGAACCTCAATTTGTGTCTAACATGATTGAGGATTTTCTGGAAATCTACCTAATCAAGCATCAAAAGTTGTCACCATACCATCCCCAATCCAATGGGCAAGTGGAGGTGAAAAACTTAGAACTTGAGAATTTTTGACAAAAGTGGTTAAGTCAGACAGGAAAAACTTGGTACCAAAACTCCCGAGGCGCTTTAGGCCTATAACATGACACAGAAAGCCACTACTTGTTTTTCCCCTTATGAATTGGTATATGGAAAGAAGCCAATATTACTTGTAGAGTTCAAGCTATGCACATGGATAACAACACTGGAAATTGACATCAATTTAGACGAAACACAATGAGAATGAGTGATGCAGCTGAACAAATTGGATGAAATGCAGATGGAAGCACATAAGAGGAAGACATTTCATGATGCACATATCAACTACCGAAAAATTTAATGAGGGAGAATGGGTCTTACTCTTTGATTCCAAATATCAAGAGTTTAACGGTAAGCTACAGACACACTGTTTGGGACCATATCAGATAGAAAAAGTATTTGATAATGGTTCTGTGAGACTATTACCAATCGATGCTGATAGAAGGACTCTTATTGTGAATGGTCATAGACTCAGGATGTATCATCATCCTCTGGACAAGGAAACCTTCACAAATGACTTTATGTTGAGTGAAGAAATGGATGTGGAGGAGGCTCTTAGCCCCTCCTTTCATGAATAATTGTTGGTTTTTTTCAATTTAAATAAAGAAGGACGATCACGACTTTTATATTCTTCCCTTAGTTAGTTGTATTGTTTTCAATAAAAGCATAAATCATCATTGTTTAAAATGCCACTAATCACATTTTTCTCATACTTGAAAGAAGTGGAAATCTACGGAAATCAAAATCAACTCGGGACAGAGATAAGTGCATTCTAATTCACTACGAGATAATTCCTTATAAATCACTTTCTCCATTTCATAAACTTATCATAATTGCACCCCTACAAGATGTTCATTACATTTATCAAGATATCACCAAATCTTATGACATGAAGTGGGTGATAATAAGTCTTAATTACGGAAGCTACTTTTGCTAGTGTGAGGATTCCAAGAAAAGGATGCACCATTTTCTAGGTGGGACAGATGGCAATACCATTTTAAATGATGATTATGTGTGGTACCACGTAATAAACCTTCCCACGTATTATCAATCTTATCAAATTTTTCCGCCAAATTGACATCGACTTCAATTTATGTATTTAGGTACATTTCAAATTAATCCTTACTAACTACTTCCCGTCATTACTCGGTGAATTTAAGATTACCATTATCACCGCCATTACACGGTGGGTTCAAGCACGCACTTGTTGTTTTTCTCTACTATTTGAATTCAAATTCACCATGGGACAAAAGAGAAAGTCGAGCCCGATTCTCTAGACCTATTTCTTAGGAACACCACGATTTCGTAGGTATTTCATGATTTTGGCTGGCTTGAATCCATATGAAAATATGAAGGTTTTGACAAAATTGTAGTAGATGAATTCTTGGAGAATTTTGAAGCTAATTTCTCTGCGTTGGCGAAAGAGAGTGGAAATCACTAGCCAAGTTGTTTCGAACTATCCGCACCGCCAAATTTTGGTTTAAAAGTGATGACAAATGTGCCCTTCACGACTTGCTTGCTATGTTTCATGTCAATGATGAAGCATTTCTTGAAGTAATCCTTACATCACAAGGTACTCAAAAAGGAGTTAAGAGATAATTTTTCCCGGTATTTGGAGAGAGGTGGCAAAATGGATTAACAGATAATTCATATGTGACGGCCATCCATCTGTGCTAGGTGGAGATTCACTCAAAATTCTCATTCATTTAAGAAAAGGCTATATCAACCCTTCCCTCAAGGTAAATTTACCAGAATATTTATCTAATCCTCTTATCAAAGTAGGCCGAAATACAAGAATGGAGGAAACAAAACAACACTCAAACATCTAGGGCTCATCAAATTACTCTTCTCCCATCAATTTTTTTTCAGGATGAAGAGAAGGCTCAAGCGGATGAGCGTGGGGAAAGATTCCAATCTGAAACAACTCAAAAAGGGGTCACCTTCCATACCTCGACCTACTATTGAGTCAGCCTCTCACCCTCCACATAAGAATGTGGAGTAGTTCCTGGTAGTCAGCAGTAGGTGGAGGACCACGGTACTTAGGATAATGTGGGAAAATATGGTATTCAAGTAAGACCATCTTTTATTCATTCAAGTTATAAGGGTAAGACTACCTTGCCTCTCTATTCTTCTATTTCACTACGGCCACGATGCTCCTATATCCTAAATAAACCGGAAGTTCATGACCGAGAGGGCTTTGTTGAAGATTCTCGCTACTATTCAAAAACGAAGGACAAGGTAGAAACCCTTGATGTTTCGTTGATAATTCACTAGACGATATTTTCACTACAACTATCCCTATCCCACAAAGCTCGAATATACCCACATCTTAAGAAAACAACTCAAAGAACTCTAGAACCATCTTCTATACCTACAACAAAAATTCCTGCTCCAAAATCAATTACAATGGAGATTGGTGGCCATGGGTTATGTGAAGCTAATGTGCCACAAATTTAATTAGAGGAGATTGCATTCGTTAAGGAAAAATTAAAAGGTATGAACGAAACAAATTTGTCTTTACAAACTGAATTTACCCAACGAATAGTAGAAAAGGTTAGAGAAATTACAACTTTACAAGTAGAAGTTAGTAGCCTAAAGTGAAAAAGGGATTTAGGTCTTAGCATTTTGAATGATATCAATCAGTTATCTCTTCATAATTTAGAATTAAAGAAAGAAAACAAAAAATTAAAGGGAGAAATTGAAATCAGCCAAAATGAGAAACAGAAATTGCAATCTCTTTTTGACTCTGTTGTCCTTTAGCCTATAAGCTACTTGTCTTATAGGAAACCATCTTCAACCTACAAATTTTTTATTCAAGGACAATTTTACTCTTGGTAGTTATTGAGGTTGTGTTGTGCGAGCCTTTTAAATCTTCCGATGGTAATACTTTTCTACCCATTTACAAGAATAATACCCCTAATATCTAAAATTTTCTTTGTGAGTTCTACCTCCATAACATGTTAGTTCCAAATGTTCCTGAATTCTTCATTAACTTGTTTGTGGGGAATTTTCAATTAAGATATTTTTAGTCTTATCTTCATAATTAGATTGTGTGGGGTGAGCAGATGGATATCTTCAATCAAATAGCTCAAACAATAGGATTCTATATTCATCCTACACATCACAATGATGTAGCTATGTGTAAAAACTTCAAATCTCTTTACTACCAAGCTAGTATTGGAGAGAATACTTCAAGGATACTACTGAAATGTGTGGAAGAATTTGAAACCTATATTCAACAACACTTTGGGGTAGTAAGGAAATCCTGTGATAGGAGGTGGGACACCTTGAGTTTACCATTAAAGAGAAGAGAATTTATTTCACCTCAAAATTTAAATTGGAGTAGCAAATGAGGGGATGCACTCATCACCATAATTTTTCAATTGTTAGAAAAGGATGATAAACAGTACAGTGACGAATGGGTGGGACTACAGGTAAGGCCACCACTTCTTCTTAGTCTAATTACAACTTGGCAGAATAATGAGCCACTTCCCAATCTAATGAGAGTTTCACACTTGGGTCCGTAATTTCAAATACTGAGGGATGTAAAGGTACATGGAAGGAATATGCTTGACCAATTTGCAGTAGTATGACATGGCCCAAAAACTTGGTCATAGGGCATGGCATAGATGAGTTGCATTGGGACATGCAACAAGTAAAGTGTAGAGGAAATGGTGAGTACATTATTTGGATTATTAATATCATTCATATGATCGATAATTTTTCATTTAAACATGGTTTGCTAATGCATGGGGATGCTTTTTATAGGTATATCCTAGTGATTTTAATGCATTTTCCTTGATTTTGTTCATGCAACCTGATTAACCGTATAAATTCCTAATAACTACCTTTGTCAGAAAAATGTGGTGATGTGCACAGGAAAATAGTGAATGATTATTTCCAATGTAATTAAGGACCCCCAAGTTTGGAGTTGGAGTGCAGAAGAAGAAGAATTTTTCAATTGATCGACCTATACATATGGGTCTTATGTCTAGCAGTCTTATAGGAATTTATGAGTCTTAATCAATACTGTTATTGGAATACATTAGTGCGATAATTTTGGCATATTATGTAACTACCCGTGTCTATATAAATACATGTCCATGAAGAACAATGGGTAGCTGGTAATATTTACAATTTGTGATATAACTTGTTGCATTTAGTACTTTTCCTTTCTGCATTGGATATGGCATGGAACTTATTTGAATTAATATAAGAAGATATCATTTTGAGTATCTTGCACAGTTAAGATTTCCTCTTTCCCAAGGAAGAGCAAGGGCCCACCTGACCGAGGAGACATAATGTTTTTTACGTTTACATACGCATATGCTTTTTTGATAAGTTATACTCACTTAGTTTCCTTAATGTAATTTCTATTTTAGTCCATCTCATGCAATCCATGCTCAAGTGTGTTTACTTTCCTTATTGAAATTTCCATTTAGAATGTGTGTTTCCTCTTATGCAAATTCTAGTTAACGTGTGCTTTTACTTTTACTGCAAGTTTTAATTATGAGTGTGTAATTTCAATTTCGTTCTTTCAATTCTATGTGTGTGCATTTCCATTTGAGTTAGAAGTATAGCTTTAAGAAATCATTTTTTGATAACTTCATTCGTAGATTTATATTATGTTTCCGTAGATTAGTAAAAATCTAGAAAGATCTAACAAAACCCCCAACAAAGGACCCAATGGTATAACTAGCCACGTAGAACTCTATTGCATACAACCTAAGACACAACTCTGGTTTGATAATGACACTAGTAGATTAATTTTTAGTTAAATGATTAGAAGAATACAATGACCCATCAACTATTCTCACCAACAATTATTCTCCTGCCTATGATCATCATCTCCATTAGATGACTTCTCCATACCCGAACATACTTGCTTCCATTTTTTTCACCCTTATGCTTAGATCACTGATTTCATTCATGATGTTATCCATCTTCCAAATTACTTCTTGAATCAGTTTTATTACCCCCTATGGGGATGGATTTTCCATCTTTTTCATACTGTCAAAAATCACCTTCACACTTTCAATTAGTCCAAATACTATAAATATATATAATATATCTTGTTATAACAGAAAAACTAATTTTGATACAAAAATGGTGCAATCGTTATACAATACTTTTTCTTCTCAATCTAGTCTTAGTAGTGAATACTTACCTCAAGAGTACAAAAATTTGTATGAGCAATTCAACTTCCGAATGTTTCTCATTCCAACCGCCTACAATGAGGACCTTATCACCCAATTCAAATCTTATACACTTCAACTCACAAAGTTAGCTCTATATTATTATCACAATGCTTGCACTCATACTTACTTTTTATCATGCACAATATTTCTCAACACATAAGAAACTATCTTTAATGATTCTCTCTCTCACACACACACACCTCTTGTCTTGAGAATCTATTCATACTCCATTAGCAAATCAGTATATGTAACATAATCAAATTGCATTCCTAGTTATACTACTCTATCATTCCAAATTGAATTAGTACTAACATCCATGTGAAAGAAAACATACAAAGTATATCCCTTGGCCATTGGTCATAGCTCTATGATTCATAAGCCTCCATCATCCCTTAAGTCCTTAAGCCTCCATCAATGCTCTCCTGAAGTCCTTAAGACCACTCCACACAATGATTTCTTCTTGTAATAAAGTATGCATACAACTCTAAATACCCACAAGGTTGGAATTGGATGGGTCTCTTGGTTCTAAGTACTCAAGGGATTGTACAAGATCATGAATCACTACCTAACATATTATAACACCTTCCTCTTGCTAACACAAGATGTTGAAACCATTCATTCTCTCATACCTTTATGTTTCGTATTCAATCTCTCTATAAGGTCTTGTTGGCTTATAGCCCTCTAAGCACATAAACTGATTCCAATATCAGATTCCTCTAAAACAACCCCACTACCAAATTTATGATTCTGAGACCCTTTATGATGTGCTCCAACATACCGAAATATTGTACCTTGTTCCTTTGTTAGAAATCATACCTCCTTTGTAGCCATGACATGCAAAATTACGTCTATTCTTCCCTGAGCTATGACAGTAGACCATTCCAGTTAGAATCACACTTGAAATTTCATGTATTTACTTCTATAATGGTAGTAGCATGCTTCTCATGAAATTTGGTGACTTAACTCCATATTTTCCCCCTCCATGCACCTCATTTCCTCCTCTTTACTTTACGTGTATAGTCTAACCTGATAAACATCCTCCAAATTTCCCACATGTGTGAAATAAAAATTGGAACTTATCAAACCTCTACATATCATCTAATTAGATATGCTCCTAAAATTTCAAGATATTTTGGTGGATAGAAATTAAATTGTGTCTTTCCCTAATTAGAGCCTCGAGAGGGTAGATTTGAGGCTACGGTGGTAATTTGATAAGTTTCAAGGCCTATAAATATTCATGGCTAATCCTTTTAACCTCCTCTTCCAACTCATGCATTAAAATTTTTACAAATATCTTCCTTGATGACTATCCAAATTCTAGCATTCGGCCATGACAGGTCTTTGCAAAGACAATACATTAAAAACACAAATTCAGAAAATTGTACATAAATTCACCTGCAATACTGCTCCATTAGTTTATTTAATGACCATACATCCCCATTACATCATGATTTTCTCTATTTCATATTCTATCACGTTCATTCCTTCCTTTTCTCCTCTATTCTAGCCTCTAAATTGATCATGCAACTTGTATATGAGCTCTAACAAACACCAAACTTAGCATTCTTATAATAACCACATCTTATCCACTATAAATATTATTCAAATTCCCATGATAACTTAGTACACATCATGATAAGCCTTAATTAGGCACTAGAAAAACTAATTTCCACCTACCTATCTCTATTTGTTCTCTCTTGCACACCTAGTTATTACATTTACACACACAATCACTTTTTACATTGACTAGACTAAGTAAAGTCACTCATTCACTATAACAATTATACTAGGATATACCGAGTAATAAATTGAATTAGAATGAAATGCCAATAACATAGAAGTTAGTGAAGATGGTCTTAGGCCCAACCCGAATATGAAATGGAATGGTCCCTAGACATGTGCGAGTAGTAGATTCATAAACTTGAATAAGAGTAGAGTTCTTATAAATTAAGTTGTCATTAATAGCCAATTGTTTGAGAAGAGAATGAGCACATAGGTTGATGACTAACCCATTATCAATGAGTATACCTTTAATGTAAGTGGTGCTAATAATGGCAGTAATAAGCAAGGGCGCACATGGATTGCTTTTAGAAAAAGTGATATATCCTCATTAGTGAATGATATAGCATGTGGAAAATGTCTGAGAAATTGAATGAGGTGTGTAAATGCCACTTCATAGTTATCAATTTCTATATGAATGGACCTAAGGGATGCTTTTAGTGTTTAATGAAAGTCTGGTGTATTACACAATAAGTCATAGAGATAAATATTAGCTAGTGTGTTTTTGAGTTGATCAATGACATCATAACCGTTAGGAGGAGCTGATGAAGTGATAGGTGGAGGAAGAGAAGCAGGTGGAGCTATAGGAGGACGAGTGTGGCGAATAGTAACCACATTGATGGAAGGATAAGCCCTATGCGTAATAAAGTGAGGAGGATGTTGAGTATGAAATTTCATGAAATCAACATCAATAGTAACTATACCAGAAACTTTACTCCACACAAAAGAAGGATAAGATGATTGGATCATGACTTGATAAGGAGAAGACATGTTCAGAAAAAAGGGTTTGTTTTTTCGGGTTCACCAAAATGATTATGCTAAAATGTAATATAATAGTCTAATCTAATGCAAGTTTACAACAAATAAATAGGCAATGAAATACTTAAATAATACACAAACAAATAGGAAATGAAGTAATAAAAACCTAAGTGAAAATAGGGTTAAGAAGAGCCTTAGCTGATTCAAAGAAGTTGTGGGAATGTCTCGTAGTGAATACCGGCTGAACAAGACTGGGAGACCGTCGCACAGGAGCCTTAAAAATCCAGATTTGATTGATTTAGCTAGACTGTGGTGCCTGGAGAAGGATAGGGGGACTGTGGCACTCTAATATTGATTTTGGGTGCCATGGTCTACATAAATGACGGGGACCTAGTTCTAACAGGGTCTCTGAGGATTCACACTTGTTCGCTTCCTATCGCATGTATGCCGTGACCGAGATCGTTGATATTACTATAAACCTACAATGAATGAATCACCCGTAAAAATCCAAACAAAGCATCAAACCCTAAAAATATAGATGCAAATGAAGGGGTCGACTATCCTCATTTACCAAAATGGTGGACTTATAACTTAGCGTTGCACTATAGCTTAGACCCAATGCGCTTCTTTATTTGTATGTGTGTGGAATTGTGCCATAGGTTTCTCTTGTGCATGTCACACTTGAAGTAATGAGTAAGCACCTAGATGTAGAATATATATAATGCGTGCATGGAATAGAATAAAGTACCCTCCTATGAAGTTTGATGCGATGAACCAAGCTTTGTCCTCGTGATGGAGCTAGATGGATGCAAATGGAGCAATAAAATCCTTGATGGATGAAACCATTGGTGGTGATAAGTAATGTTATTTCTTGGTCCCTTAATATGATCATATAACTTTATATTTAAATGATTCCTTTGCTTGAATTTCATAATTAACCCCAAAAAGGATGACTTTAAAAATGATAAGATGCCCAAATGGTTAGAAAGAACCCAAAAATTGAGAGTAAAGTGTAAAAGGATAGGGGAGCCCGGAGGGGATAGGAGGGCTGACGCTCACCGTCCCCGGTTAGGGTGCTCTTATTGAGAATGACAAATGTCAAAAGGTGAAAAGGAGGAATGAGCAAGTAAGAGTACAAGACTAAAAGAAGAGGCATCAAGCAAAGCAAGGTGGCCAAAGACATGGGTTAATTATTACTTTTCGTACTTAGAAACTATATCGATAATAATATGCGATTGAAACTAGATAGTTGCCCAAAGTGCATGATTTTGTGTCTATAAATAGAAACTAAACCCTTGACTCTTGAGGTCAATGGGCCATGTTTTTGGTCTACCCAAAATGTACCAGAAGATACTCTCAATGGTTGCAATCTGCCAAAACTTATCGATAAGTGTCACAACCATTAAACAATAGACTATTTTGGAATATAAGTTATCTTTTATCTTTTGATTCTAAGGAGCATATTTCATCTTGGACAGAAAAAATTATTTGGAAATGGGAAAAAAAGATGCAACAAATTTTTGACGATGTAGTGAGTGGCAACATGAACTTGAGCCATGTTGAAAAGGGATTTACCTACACATCATATAAAATTGATCTTTAACAAAATAATTTCAAGAAAATTGAAGTAGAGTCAATGTTTCTATTTTCTTGTAAATGGTAGCTTGTAAGTTTGAATAATTTAGTGAGACTACTTTCCATAGTACGTGATGTTTAGACTCATTTAAATTCTATAAAAATTTGAGCAATAAGGAATTGAATTTGCAAGTTATTATTGTTCTATTCTCATCAAATGTGATTACAAATACCACTACTAAATCCAACATGTTGGGCCACAAACAATTAGAGGGTCTTGGAAAATCTATTTGGAAGAGGTTTTGGTAAACTCTCCTCAAAACATATGGAATAAAATTGCATATTTCTGTTGACTTTGTAAAGATGTAACATAAAATAACACTAAAATTTAATTATCTTATGTACTAAATATAAATATTCCAAAAAATTATGTGATATCCTTGTCTTTTTCTGGGTTAATCAAAAAGGTCATATTGCATGTATTTTTTGCAAGTGAAATTTCACAGCAATTGATAGTCTTGCCAAACAGGGCATCCACAATGCATCTCACCTTTATTCATCCATTCTGATCCACATACATAAAAAAATGGATCCTGCATCTGAAAACTAAACGACAAGAAGCTCTCAGACAAAATTTGAGACATATAACAAAATTAAAAGAAAACAATATGAACATGTGATTACCGACTTGTATATTATTTTAGAGCAGCTAGAAACTCTTTCAAAAATCTTTTGCATGTAAGACACCATTGCCAATGTGCCTCTTTTGCCAACTTCAATAGCTCCAAATCATCTCTGTCTGTCTTAGAAGGATCTAATCTCTAAAAATCGTGCGAGGACACCAAACATTACGCAAAAACATCCTTGTAAAAATTAGGTAGAAAAATATGAAAAGGGGCGATAATACCTATGGGAATTAGGAACATCGGCTTCTACCAACGCTAAATGCCACTTATCAAATGCCTCTTGAGGAAGGATATTTCCACATTGCTCTGGTGTCAAATTTTCATTGCATTTAGGTTCAGGAAAATTTATGGGGACTAAGTTATCCTGCATCTTATAAAGGACACATTGGGATATGAAATCATGGCAATATATGTGCAAGAAAACCTTTCCCTTCAAAGTTTTATAACTTCACTTCTCTTGTAAAAAAATCCCACATAATACCATGTCCCTTCTTGCTAGGGCCATCGCCATCGCCATCTTGTCTTGATTTAGTAATTCACAAAAAGAATGTTAGAAAACAAATCTGAAACACTCGTAGAATAAGTGCCTGAACCCATCTAAAATAAATAATGTTTATCATATATATATATATATATATATATATATATATATATAGTTTGTATGTAAAAATGTGTGTGTGTATGTATGTATGTATGTATATGTGTGTTTGTGTAACGCATTACAGATGATGATATATCGTCATATGTAAAGTTATACTTGTTATAATTGTTACTATATTTGTGTTGTATATTATTACTACTTCTAGAATAATATTAGATTGTAATGTTATAACAATGAGATGATGTAAGTATGATCCTTTATTACAATCTTCTTTTATATTAGTAATAACATTACATATAATACAATATTATAACTTTGTCGATATCATAGTGAAAAGCTTTGAAATGTTATCTAGATTTTAGCCTCATTATATCACATATGATAACTCTATTGAATGTAATGCAAGATATACAAATATTGTAACCGTTATGATGATAACATTATAATTCTAAATTATAACACATTTATAAACAATATAAGAATCAATTTTATTATACGACGTGTTTGCTTAATAACATTACAAGTACAATATATATTGTATATAATCCAAATATTATATATAATAGAATACTAAACAATATAATAGCCTTATCAATGTCATAACAACGTTATAACTATTATACAAATATTATAATAAATATAACAACATTATTGTATAATTAATACCTTATTACATCACTTTAAGTATTACACAACCAAATATCATAACTATAAAAATATTATATTATGTGAACTTATTTACAGATATAATTTATTGGGAATTTTCTTATCCTTAATATAACGTTGTCTATTACTTTATATTTCATACATATACAAGTTATTCAAGTACTATATTATTCTAAACGTTAAAACTATTATTTTAACCATCTATTATTATATTATATAACTTGTATCATTGCTTTATTCCTTGTAATTAACACACACACACACAATATATATTATACATATTTTATTATGTAACTAAATGAACCATATGTATATATATTATGTTATATATAGTATAAAAACTATTATATAGATTATTATATATTATATTCCTCTATAAAATATACCAAATATCTATAACCCTAATCCTAATTTTCAAACCGAACCACCCCTTATCTAAATGGTGATTTGTTTTATTTGTGATAATGTTTGTTCATGAATTGAACAAAAAAATAAAAGTTGAGAGGAAAAAGAAAAATTAGGCCCATGTCAAACAAACCCACCAACCGAGTTAAGTGTTCCTCAAAACCCAAATCGGAACATGGAGAATGCCACATCCTATATAGATTTTCATACTGTCATTTTCCTTGCATAGTAATACAAGCACTTTAGTGAGATCCGAGGCATTAACCACAATGCAACCCAAGTTAATGTTGTAAATTTAACAATAATCGAGATAGTTGCGGCAAGTGCGGGTTGGAGCTCAACTTTACTAGCAATGGTAAGGCCCGAGTACTCGTCACCCACCCACCAAGGTTCTAATACCCAAGACCCCAGTGTGGCTGATTACACATGCATTTACATAGCCTAATGGGAGGACTAGCCCCGCATTAGCGCACCAAGAAGTGTGTCGGGTCATAAGGTCATTAAATCTCGTAATATTTTTAAAAAAATGGTAAAGAAGGGTTTTTGTGCTCTAATAATTAAAAAAATTTATGTTGTGGAATTTTTTTCATGTATAAAAGTGTTGAAAGATCAGACAATAAAAGTATTGTACACTATCAAAGTTTTCTCATCGGGGTTCAGGTGGCTTGCTGACAAC
Organism: Taxus wallichiana var. yunnanensis; assembly: GCA_018340775.1. Classification (NCBI taxonomy): domain Eukaryota; kingdom Viridiplantae; phylum Streptophyta; class Pinopsida; order Cupressales; family Taxaceae; genus Taxus; species Taxus wallichiana. The sequence continues at coordinate 366,873,695 of CM031244.1, read as the reverse complement.
CCCCGCTAGTAGGAGTTAGGGCGTGGCCAATGAGAAAACATTTGGTATTCAAATACGTGCATGATACATCAAGAAATGTGATTTTATCATATGGGTGGTATTTTTGACTCATAGGTTTACGCGGTAGTCAGTGGCTCTATGGTTTTGGTACCCATGGTAATGTAAAACGACTTAAAATAAATTGTCTATTGATGTGGTTTTGATAGGTGTGTGAGTTCAAGTGTGAATTTAGGAGAGTTTGTTGAGCACAACTCCAAACAGATATGGGTATTGTATTGAGAGAAAGAGGTGGCTTGTAATAAAATATGAGCAAGTGATTCTTAGTGGACATAGGCCAAATTGGGTGAACATCATTAAATATTGCCTTTATGTTATGTTATTTTATTTTTTTGCACTTTTATTTCATATCTGTAATATCTTTCTACATATTAGTTTCTACTATTGTGATTCTATGTGGGATTGTTCCACATATTTTATCCCTTATTTCCAAACAATTGGTGTCAGAGTTTGGTTTGGTTTGTTGAAGTGTTGAATCACAAGGAACGTTTTAGCTTGAGTGAGAGCTATGATAGATGATGGAAGATCAAAGGTTGATAAATTCAACGGGTAGAATTTTAGTCTTTGGAGGATGCAGATGGAATATTACCTTTATTAGAAGGATCTTTATATTCATTGTCTAAGAAAAGGAACAAACCCCGAGCATGAATGCTGCAAAGTGAGATTTTCTGGATAGGAAGGCACTTGGAACAATCGACTATGTTTGGCATCTTCAATATTAATTAATCTTTCAAAGTAAAATACTTCAAAAGAACTTATGGACACATTAGGAAGCTATACAAAAAACCTTTCACCTCTATCAATATTTTTTAATGAAAACGTTGTTTAATATGAAGATGTGTGAGAATATTTCAATAGTAGATCGTTAGAATTATTTTAATACGGTTTTGAATATGCTAGATTTGGTTACAATAGAATTAATGAAGAAGTTAGGACTTTTATTAATTATTTTCTCCTTACCTAAGAGTTAGAATAGCTGGTCATGGTAGTAAGAAACTTGGATCTACATAAATCAAAGTTGAAGTTTGAGGACATTGTAGGGTGATTTTAAGTGAGGAAATGTGAAGAAAAAACTTTGGGAAATCTTCTACTTCAGGGAATTATTTGATGGTGGAAACTAGAGGGAGATAGAAGAATAAAGGAAGCCATAGAAAATCAAAAGATCGGGCAAGGTCAAAATCCAAAAGCAAGATGGTATGTTGGCACTGTGGAAAGTTTGGTATGCAAAGAAGGACAGTTGTGAGTTTCAAGACAAAAATAAACAACAACAAGAAAACGAGGAGGTGAATGTGGCAATAGGTAATGTCTCACAGATACTTTGATTATTTCTTTGCAAACTTGGGTTTTAGATTCACATCCTTCTTTCTATGCTGCTCCACATAGAAATTATTTTTGTTGATTATGTTCAAGGGGATTTTGAGACACTTTTTCTTGGTGATGATGAGCCTTGCAACATAGTTGGAAAATGTTTTTTTCAGTTAAGATGCGAATGAGAATACATGGCTATTGAAGGACGCTGGACATGTGCCTACATTAAGATGAAAATTAGTATCGGTGAGGAAGTTGGGAAATTATGGTTGTCTTGTGATATTTACAGAGACTCTTGGAAGGTTACCAAGGGTGCTATTAAGTTTTGGTAAGAGATAAGAAGGTTGGAACCTTGTATTTAACCACTTGGTAGTACTAATCATTTTAATGTTGTGAATTATGACATAGATACAACATTTTGGCACTATAGGCTCTCACACATGAGCCATAATGGCATGCATATTATTCAAAAGATTTTTCACGAATTTATTGAAATATGTTTGATTTCTCGTGAAAATTGTGTATATGGGAAACAACAACAAATATATTTTTTCAAGGTTAGACCTACAAAGAAAGAGAGTAAGTTATAGTTGACACATTCGATGTGTGGAGGTCGGCTCGGCTGTATCATCACTTGGTGGTCCAAAATTATTATGTTACTTTTATTGATGATGCAATAAGGAAAGTTTGGGTATATTGCATTAGAAATAAGTTTGATGTGTTTGAAACTTTTATTAAATGTAAAACCTTGGTAGAGAATGAAACATGTCTTAAGTCGGATAATGGAGGGGAGTAATACATCAATGGGTTTGATGATTATTGTTATAAGTATGGAATCCACAGGTAAAAGATAGTGCCAGGAACTCTGCAACAGAATTTGGTCTCAAAAAGGATGAAAACAATAATAAAGGAAAGAGCTAAGAGTATGAAGTTATATGCATGACTGCCTTTTTCTTTTTGGGAAGAAGTGGTGACCACAATTGTGTACTTGATAAACAAAGGACCTTCAAGTGCCTTAGATGGAGACATACATAAGGAGGTTTGGTCTTGTAAGAAGGTTGATTATTCTTTTCTTAGAGTCATTGGATGTGGGGTGTTTATCCATATTGACAAAAATGATATGACCAAGTTAGAGGGTAAGTCGAAAAAATGCAATTTTATTGGTTATGGTGGTGATGACTTTGGATATAAATGTTGGAGTATTAAGGACAAGAAAATATTCAATGTAATTATGTGGTATTTAATGAGAAATTTATGTATATAAAACAATTGCATAGAAAACATGGAAGAATCTAGGAAAAAATATATAGTGGTAGAGGATCTTCCGGATGTTAAAGTGATGCATGAATCGGTTAAGAAACCTACTCAATAGGAACCCCCAAATCCTATATTGAGGAGGTCTTCTAGGAAAGAAGAGAACCTAAATTTTTTTCTCCTCTTTATTATTTATTACTCACTAACAAGAGAGAGTAGAGAGATTTGATAAAGAAATGTAGGTAGATGCCGAGGAGGAAATGGGAGCAAGACATGAATGAGGAGCATCACTATACTAGAGAACAAGGATTGGAATTTGGTGAATTTACCCAAATGAAAAAGAGCATTGTAGAAGAATTGGGTATATAGAGTTAAAGAGGAATAAGGAGGAAAGAAAATATGTGAGGCCCGATTGGTGGTTAAGGGGTTTTGACCGAAAAAAGATATAGATTTTGATGAGATTTTTTCTCATGTATAAAAATGAATTATATTAGAAGTGTTCTTGGAATAATGGCGAACAACACTTGCACTTAGAGAAAATAGTTGTAAAGACAACATTTATCCATGGTGATTTAGAGGAGGATCTATATATGCAGTGAGCTAGAGGGCTATGATGTCAAAGGTAAAGAGAAGATGGTGTGCAAATTGATTAAGAGATTATATGGATTGAAACAATCTTCATGTCAATGGTATAAGAAATTTGATAGCTTCGTGATGGAGAAAGGTTAGATTAGATGACATTCGACCATTGCATGTATATATAAAGAAATTTCGGGATGAGAGATAAATTATTTTATGTTTGCAAGTTGATGAAATATTGGTTGTAGGTAAAAATATGCAGGAAATAAAAATACTCAAGAAGCAACTAAGTGACTCCTTTACTACGAAGGTTTTGGGGTAGCCAAACAAATCCTTGGTATGAGGATATCTAGGGATATCAAGGAATGAAAGCTAACTTTTTCTTAATTAGGCTGGAGAAGATTCATACTAGTTAGAATCCTCACGATATGATGATCAAGGTGGTCACAAGAGAGAAACTTAAGCTATGTTCACCTTTAGTTGATCTTTAAGGATGATAGTGAAGGGTTGAGAAGCTTTCTCAAAGTAAAAATAGTATCCAAGTGGGATATTGTTATGTTATGGATCTTGTTTTCATGTGTGGAAGTGTTTAAGACTATTAACTAAAAGTATTGTACACTATCCAAATAAAATCTTCGAGGTTCGGTGATGGGATGGGCCCTAAGTGGGGATGTGGGGGAGGTAGCCCTTGCTCACGAGCTTCAACGATACATCCCCAAGAAAAAAATTACCTCGAAATATGTGTCCGATATCTTAAGAAACGTGCTCTATTCATATGGGCGGTTTTAGTACCCATGGTATTGTAAAACTACTTAAGCAGTTTCCTATTGATGTTTTTTTGATAGGTGAGATATAACATTGTAGGTGTGTGAGTTCAAGTGTGAATTCAAGAGCGTTTGTTGAGTATAGATCCAAATAGACCTGGGTATTGTATTGAGAGAAAGAGGTGGCTTGTAATAGAATTTGAGCAAGTGATTCTTAGTGGACATATCCCAAATTAGGTGAACCATATTAAATAATGTATTTTTATTGTGTTTTTCTATTTTCTATACTTTTATTTCAAATCAGTAATATCTTTTTGCATATTAGTTTCTACTATTTTGATTTTATGTGGGATTGTTCCACATATTTTATCCCTGATTTCCTAAATATTGGGAGTACTATTATGGGTTGAATCAACCTTGCTCAAGGAGATAAATTTGTAACCCTAACATCTCCTCATTTATTATATACAAATCGATTGAGCTAGATCTCGAATGTATTTGAAGCGGGTTCTACGGTCTTTGAGAGGAAACTATTGCTTGTCATCATTTTTTTGGTTTTATACTTATTTTTTTGATGTAGGGAGGATGAAAGGGAAGTGATGAAGCGTAGAGGGTCCATAGTGGAGGGGTAGGTTGGAGTGGCGAGAGGTGGCCCATGGCGAACAAAATGTGGTGGGAAGAGCGGCCGGTGGGGAGGCCACACAGGGGTAAGGAGAGAACGGAGGCGAAAAAAGGTGGATGTAGGGTCAAAGGGAGGTCGATTTGGGGTGAGTGTGGGTTGTGGGATGGATCGATCATTCCCCACCGCAATTGTGGAGTTTGTGTCTACAGAGGTTTGGCCATGGAGATTGATGAGGGGCAAGTCGCAACTAAGGAGGGTGTTGCCAAAAGAAAATGTTTTAATTTAATTTTATATTTCTTTTAATTAATTAATTATTTATATATATATGTATTGTCTTATTTTATATTTAAAAAAATCCAAGTTATATATGAATATATATATTTTTAAAAACCTATTTCTTAATAAAGTATTGACTTCTTTTATCTCGTGTGTGTGTATTTTTATTCCGCATTATAATAATTTTATTAATTATATATAATTATAATATTTATATTATTTGAAAAAGGGAGCCTTATATTTTTAATTGTTCAACCTAAATAAAATATATTTATAGATGTTATACTTAAATCTATATATTATCTTTTAGGTTATTTTAATTTTCATGGTTGTATTATAATCCAATACTATTATAATATAACCTATAATAATGTGATGATATATATATACACACACATAGTTCAAAAATGATCTTACAAACTTCCAAGAAAAAAATTTATTTATCAAGCTATCAAATTTGGGCTAAAGAAATCAAAGTAAGGTTATATACAAGGTATATTATAGTACTAAATCGAATTTTGACTAAATATAGTAACCAACTTATTACAAAAACTCAACACAAGAATATAATGCCATCATGTTTATCAACTTCAACCATTGACTCAACCTTTCCTATAATTCTTTCTTAACAAAATCTAATACAACACAAATCTATAATATTTAACAAAAGTCAATGAAACAAGCTTCCATCTTGCCCAAATACACAATAATGTTTCATTCCAACTTTCCCATTTCAAATGATACAACTTTGAAACTTTCATAAATCTAAATCTCATTTAAATTCCTCACAAAGATAAAAGTGACATCTCGTTAAATTTTACATGGCAAATATTTACAATACATCACAATGTTCTAAAAGTAATTCCTTTCCAAGTTTTGTGGATAGAGGATACAACAAGTTACATTACAAATGTAAAATGGAGAACCCTTTTCCAATAACAAGGAGGAAAAGGATTGCAATATAGGGTAGCTTATTCATCTTCAAGCTATCCACAAGCACACAACCGGAGCTAAACAACGCTCTCCACCCAACCATACCCATTGGAGAAGAGGATAATTCCTACAATGGCTCTCGATCCCAAACAAACGGACAATGGATGAACCAAAAATCCATTTGAGAAACTTACCTTTAGTATTTCTCTAAGAGATCCAAGAAAAAACAAACACAACACACAAAGATACACCCAAACAAACAACAAAAAAGAGACATTAGCTTGAAAACCAAATGAAATGGGAGATGTCCGAGAAATGATGATTGGTCTCCTTATTTATCTAAAATGGGTAGTGAATTAGTCCTTAATCATGCAGAATGCCAATTCTCCTTATACCTCTACTACAATTTATACCACCAAACCTACACCTTTTAACTCCACCGAAGGACTAATTCCTATCTACCCTAGCTCCCTCCAATAAATAAAAATAGCAACTATAATTATATCATTAACCTAGTTTCTTTTACCTCCACCAAAACAAACTCACCACTCCCTGCCAATACCTATTGCTAGGGATTCTTACCCTCCCAACACATTTCTTGATATAACCACAAAACACACCATAAAAAGGAAGCAATAAATCAACTAATAAAGTTTCAAGGAAAATGAAACACGCATAATCAAGAAGTAATAAACAAGAATAGTAACAACAATATTGAAATACTATTGTTAGTATATCCCTACCTTGAATCCATAGTTAAGATCTCTACTGTCTCCAATATTCTATCCACTACCCCAAGCTTCATAAAGCACAATAATTCTCCAAAGAAAATCAAAAGAGTGTAACTAGCCAACCCCCTATCAAAGGCATGGGGCTTATTTAAAGATTTTGTAAGGGGAGTGGGTGACTTTCCTACTCATGGATGCCAACTAAGTACACTCATTCTAACTCACCCCAAGTATATCCCCTTCTCTAAAACAAAAAAATGTTCTTCCAAAATTAGTCAAAAAATACATCACTTCCCAAATCAAGAGCACATCCCCAAAATATAATGAAAATAATGAGCAAAAAAAAAATCCAACATGTAACCTCTTTTCACATCCATCATTACAAAATTTCTAATCAAAATAAAGCAACACATTCCTAATTTAACAAAAATGAGCTTATTAAACCCATATTAAAAAGTAACTCGAATATAGAAAATGATATATAAGTGCTAAATACAATATGATGCAAACAAATAAGCAAGTAAGTATGAAACCCTAAGCAAAAAATATAGAAATGATGACTTAGCTGATTTACACTTGATCTGGAAGTGCTCGGAGTGGGAAACTTGTTGAACATGAGGTGAATAGTGTTATAAACGCTCGTAATAAATTATGGAGCTCATGCATGATGTTAGACAAGGGCGCTGGATTAGGTATGGGCTTCAGGGCACCAGCGAGGTCTACTAGGTTCCTGACTACAATAATTTTCCGTGTGTCACATAAGTGTCACAAATATTCTTTTTATCATCCAGATGTCGCTACATGATCATGTAGAAGGTACATGTAACCTACAAAACAAGTTCACCTATAAAACCAAAAATGAAAGATTTAATATGGAGAGTTGGACTACCCTATATTCCCTCGATAGAGTGAACTTACAACCGAGCACTACACTACATATCATACTCCATGTAGTTCTTGTGATTGTGTGTAAGAATGGTGCCCTGGAAGGCCTTGCATAAGATGCACCGTATATCGAGCTAGGTTTTCTAGAATATACAAATGTATGTATGGACTAGAATGAAATTCCCCTCCCTATTAAGTGTATACAAAATATGTAGTCCCTTGTCTCTTGAATGAATGCCAAATGGATGCTTTGAAGTGCTTTAGGTGCCTTTTGAGTGCATGCTTGGGTGATAGTAGTAATGTGCGAGCTTGGTCCCTCATTTTGAACACATAACTTTGTATTTATATTATTCCTTTGTTTGAATTTCATAATTATCTCTTTGTGTTGCCGAGCCATAAGTAAAAAGATTCCCAAAATATAAAAAGACCCAAAAGAAGCAAGTAAGATAGAAAAGGGTCAAGGGATCCTAGAGGGGAAATGAGTGCCTAGGCGTAATTGTCCTTGGCGGGTGCTTAGTGTATAAATCCATAAAGAAAAATAAGTAAAGTTATGATTAGGTTTTACGGTGTGTAATACCAAAGAGAAAGTAAAAGGCGAAGAAATAGGTCAAATAAATGTAAATTTTAGTGTGTAATCTTTGTTAATTCATGAATATTTGGGTTTTAAAATTTGCATATGGATAATTTTGAGGGGTTAGGTCACTTTCTATTTCACCTAATTTTTCTAAAAATAAGTTAATTTTTGGGTTTATTTGCCTAACGTTTATAGTAATAGCAAAAATTTTATATTCAAATCACCTTTACTACATGCACAAAAGAGAAATTTGCTACCGCTTGGTAATGTATACACACACACACACACACACACACACACACACACATATATGTATGTATGTATGTATGTATGCATATATGTGTGCATGTATATGTATATATATATATATATATATATATATATATATATATATATATACATACATACATACATACATATATATGCATACATACATATACATATAAATACATTCATATGTATATATATATATATATATATATATATACATATACATACATACATACATATACATATACATACATACATATGTATATGTGTGTGTGTGTGTGTGTGTGTGTGTGTAATGTTACGAGATGATGATATATCGTCATATGTAATGTTATACTTGTTACAATTGTTAATATATCTATGTAGTGTATTATTACTATTGTTAGAATAATATTAGATTGTATCGTTATAACAACGAGATGATGTAAATATGATCCTCTATTACAATCTTCTTTTATATTGATAATAACATTACATATAATATACTATTATAACTTTATCGATATCATAGTGCAAATATTTGCAATGTTATCTAAATTTTAGCCTCATTATATCGCATATGATAACACTATTAGATGTAATGTAGTATTACAAATATTGTAACCATTATAATAAGAACATTATAACTCTAAATTGTAAAACATTTATAAACAATATAAGAATCAAATTTATTATAACATGTTATTGCTTAATAACATTACGAGTACAATATGTTATTTTTGTAATTACTACCTCATTATCCTACTATTATATTGTATATAATCCAAATATTATATATAATAGAATACTTAATAGTATAGTTGCCTTATAAACATCATAACGACATTATAACTACTATACAAATATTATAATAAATATAACAATATTATTGTATAATTAATACCTTATTACATCACTTTAAGTATTATAAAACCGATATCATAACTATACCAATATTATATTATGTGAATTTATTTACGATACTTTATTGGGAATTTTCTTATCCTTAATATAACATTATGTATTACTTTATATAACATACATATACAAGTTATTCAAGTACTATATTTTTCTAAACATTAAAATTATTATTTTAACCATCTATTATATATTATATAACTTGTATCATTGCTTTATTCCTTGTAATTAACACACACACACAATATATATATATATATATATATATATATATATATATATATATATATATATATATATATATTATGTAACTAAATGAACCGTACGTTTATATATTATGTTTTATATAATATGACTACTATTATATATATTATTATATATTATATTCCTCATGAAATATCCTAAATATCTATAACCCTAATCCTAATTTTCTAACCGAACCACCCCTTATCTAAATGTTGATTTGTTTTATTTGTTATATATATATATATATATATATATATATATACATATTTTATTATGTAACTAAACAAACCGTATGTTTATATATTATGTTATATATAATATGACTACTATTATAGATATTATTATATATTATTTTCCTCATGAAATATCCTATATATCTATAACCCTAATCTTAATTTTCTAACCGAATCATCCCTTATATAAATGTTGATTTGTTATATATATATATATATATATATATATATATATATATATATTATATGATAATATTTGTTCATGTATTGAACAATAGAATAAAAGTTGAGTGGAAAAATAAAAATTAGACCCATGTCAAATCAAACCCACCAATCGAAGTTAAGTGCTCCTCAAAACCCAAATGAGAACATGGAGAACAATACATCTTATACGGATTTTCAGACAAGTCATTTTCCTTGCAAAATAATACAATCAATTTATTGAGATCCTGAGGCATTAACCGAGTGTAAACCAAGTTAACATTGTAAATTTAACAATAATTGGATAGTTGTGGCAAAATACAGAGTCGGAGCTCTTCTTTACTAGCAATGGTAAGGCCAAAAAGTACTCGCTTACCCACCCACCCAGTGACCAGATTACGCTTACATTTACACAACCGGTTGGGAGGACTATCCTCGCATTAGCACACCAAGAAGTTTTTCGGTCGCTAGGTCATTAACTCCCGTGATATTTTTAAAAACAATGGTAATGAAGGGATTTTGTCCTCTAATAATTAAATGATTGTTATCTTTGTGGATTTTGTTTTCATGTATGAAAGTGTTGAAGACTATACACTAAAACTATTATACTCTATCCATAGTTTTCTCATTGGGGTTCAAAGTCAATGACAACCCTCACTAGAAAGGGTTTAGGGCGTGGTCCCTAAGAAAAATATTTGGTCTTGAAATACGTGCATGATATATCGGGAAACATGATCTTCTCATTTGGGTTGTATTTTTACTTATGTGTTTATGTGGCGGTTGTGGCTCATGGTTTTGGTACCTGACAACAATGTAAAACTACTTAAAAATAATTGCCTATTGATGTGCTTTTGATATGTGAGACATAACATTGTAGTTGTGTGAGTTGAAGTGTGAATTTAGGAGAGTTTGTTGAGCACAACTCCAAACAGATCTCTCATATTGTATTGAGAGAAAGAGGTGGCTTTTAATACAATCCAAGAAAGTGATTCTTGGTGGATGTAGCCCAAATTGGGTGAATATCATTAAATATTGTCTTTATGTTATGTTATTTTATTTTCGCGCTTTTATTTCATATCCGTAATATCTTTCTACGTATTAGTTTCTACTATTGTGATTCTGTGGGATTGTTCCAAATATTTTATCCTTTATTTCCTAATAATTGGTGTCGAGTTTGGTTTGGTTTGTTGATGTGTTTAATCACGGGAAAGTTTTAGTTTGAGTGAGAGCTATGACAAATGATGGAAGATCAAAGTTTGATAAATTCAATGGGTATAATTTTAGTCTTTGGAGGATGTAGATGGAGTATTACCTTTATTAGAAGGATGTTTATATTCAATTATCTCGAGAAAGGGAACAAAATCCTTAGCATGATAGATGCAAAGTTATATTTTCCGGATAGGAAGACACTTGGAACAATCTAACTATGTCTTGCATCTTCAATATTATTTAATCTTTGAAAGGAAAATACTAAAAAGCAACTTATGAATGCACCAGGGAAGCTATATGAAAATCCTTTGACCTCTAACAATATTTTATAATGAAAAAGTTGTTTAATATGAAGATGTGTGAGAATAGTTCAATAATAGATCATTTTAATTATTTTAATACGGTTTTGAATATGTTAGCTTTGGTTACAATATAATTTTATGAATAAGTTAGGGATTTATTAATTTTGTGCTCCTTACCTAAGAGTTGGAATAGCCTAGTCATGGCAGTAAGAAACTTGGTTCTATCTAACTCAAAGTTAAAGTTTGAGGATGTTGTAGGGGTGATTTTAAGTGAGGAAATGTGAAGAAAAATCTCCAACGAATCTTCTATTTCAGGGAATGCTTTGATGGTGGAAACTAGAGGGACATAGAAGAATAAAGGAAGAAATAGAAAATTGAAATATCAGGCAAGGTCAAAATCCAAAAACAAGATGGTATGTTGGCATTTTGAAAAGTTTGGGCATGTAAAGAAGGACTGTTGGGAGCTTTAAGACAAGAATAAACAATATGAAGAAAACACGAAGGTGAATGTGGTAACAGGTAATGTCTATCATGATTGTTTGAGGTTTTTTTTTGCGGTAGCTTGGGTTTTAGATTTGGGGCCTTCTTTCCATGCTACTCCACATAGAAATTATTTTGTTGATTATGTTCAAGGGGATTTCGAGAAATTTTTTCTTGGTGATGATGAGCCTTACAAACATAGTTGGAAAATTTTCATTTTAGGTTAAGATGTAGAATGAGAATACATGGATTTTGAAGGATGTTAGACATGTTCCTAAATTAAGATGAAAATTATTTTCGGTGGGGTAGTTAGGAAATGATGGTTGTCTTGTGATATTTACAACATACTCTTTGAAGGTTACCAAGGGTGCTCTTATGGTGGCAAGAGATAAGAAGGTTGGAACCTTGTATTTAACCACTAGTAGTACTAATGTTTGTAATCGCGTGGATTTAGAGATAGATATAAAATTGTGGCACTATAGGCTTAGTCACATGATCCATAATGGCATGCATATTATAAAGAAGAATTTTCTCAAATTTACAAAAGTAGGTTTAGATTTATGTGAAAATTTTCTCAAGGTTGGACCTACGAAGAAAGAGAGTAAGTTAGATCGACACATTCGATGTGTGGGGGTCACTTAGTATCATCTCTTGGTGGTTCAAATTATTATGTTACTATTATTGATGATGCAAGAAGGATAGTTTTGGTATATTGTATTAGAAATAAGTTTGATGTGTTTAACACTTTTATTAAATGTAAATCCTTGGTAGAGAATGAAACATGGATTAAGTTAGATAATTGATGGGAGTATAACAACAATGAGTTTGATGATTATTGTTCTAAGAATGGAATCAGAGGAAAAAGATAGTTCCACGAACTATGCAATAGAATGGGGTTGTCGAAAGGATGAACATGATAATAATTGAATGAGCTATGAGTATGAGGTTATATGCGTGACTACCTATTTCTTTTTGGGAAGAAGTGGTAAGCATAGTTGTGTACTTGATAATCAAAGGACCTTCAAGTGTCTTAGATGGAGGCATACATGAGGAGGTTTGGTCTTGTAAGAAGGTTGATTATTCTTTTTTGAGATTCTTTGGTTGTGAGGTGTTTGTCCATATTGAAAAAAATGATAAGACAAAGATATAGATAAGTCGAAAAATGCACTTTCATTGGTTATGGTGGTTATGAATTTAGATATAAATGTTGGAGTATTAAGGACAAGAAAATCATTCGATGTAGGGATGTCGTATTTAATGAGAAAGTTATGTATAAACAACAATTGCAGGGAAAATCGGGAAGAATCTAAGAAAGAATATGTAGTCCTAGAGGATCTTCCAGATGTTAAAGTGAACAATAAATCAATTCAGAAACCTACTCAATAGGAACCCCAAAATCCTATATTGAGGAGGTCTTCTAAGGAAAGAAGAGCACTTGAATGTGTTTCTCCTTCTCTTTATTATTTATTACTCACTAACAATGGAGAGGTAGAGAGATTTGATAAAGCAATGTAGGTAGATGCCAGAATAAGTGGGAGCAAGCCATAAATGAGGAGCATCAATTTATACTAGAGAACAAGGCTTGGAATTTTTTGAAGTTACCCAAAGGAAAAAGAACAATATATAAGAAGTAGGTATACAGAGTTAAAGATGAAGAAGGAAGAAAGAAAATATGCAAGGCTCGGTTGTTGGTCAAGGGGTTTTCACTAAAAAAAGGTATAGATTTTGATGAAATGTTTTCTCCTGTAAAAAAATGAATTCTATTAGAAGTGTTCTTGGAATAATGGTATAAGAACACTTGCACTTAGAGAAACTAGATGTAAATATTTCATTTCTCCATGGTTATTTAGAGGAGGATCTATGTATACACAGTAGCTAGAGAGCTATGAGGTCAAACGTAAAGAGGATATTATGTGCAAATTGATTAAGAGATTGTATGGATTGAAACAATCTTCATGTCAATGGTATAAGAAACTTGATAGCTTCGTGATGGAGAAAGGTTAGATTAGATGAAATTTTGATCATTGCGTGTATATAAATAAATTTTAGGATGAAAACTACTTTATCTTGTTTTTGTTTGTGGATGAAATATTGGTTGTAGGTAAAAATATGTAGGAAATAAAAGTAATCAAGAAGCAGCTAAGTGAATCATTTACTAGGAAGGTTTTGAGGGTAGCCAACAAATCCTTGGTATGAGAATATCTAAGGATATGAAGGAATGGAAGATGAATTTTTCTTAGTAAGATTACATTAAGAAGGTCATTAAGAGGTTGAATATATAGGATGATAAATCGATTGGGACTCCCTTAGCAATCCATTTTAATTTATCAATGGATTTGTTTCCCAAAATAGATAATAAGAGAACCAAGATGTCTAAGGTACCTTTCGTATCAATGCTTAATAGTTTGATGTATGCCATGGTGTGCACTAGGCCATTTATTTACCATGAAATGTGAGTAATGAGTATATGTATAAGTGATCCGGTAAATATCACTACAAGCCATAAAGTGGATCCTTTGGTAATTGAGAGGGACCATGGGGAAATTTTTTTTCTATAGTCGATCGGACACCACTTTGTGTGGTTATGTAGATTCATACATGGCTGGAGATGTAGACAGGAGGAGGAGCATGATAGGTTACATTTACACTATAGGTAGGACAGCAATGAGCTTGATTTCATGACTATAGAAGCTTGTGGATTTTTCAACCACATAGGATGAGTATGTTGATGTCAAAGAGGAAATTAAAGAGATGATTTTGTTACAACAATTACTTAAGGAGTTGGGGCATAAGTAGGATTAAGGAAAGTTACATAGTGATAGTCAGAGTGTTTTATACCTATCTCTGATCTCTGATTTCCACTATAAGACGAAGAATATATAATTAAGGTACCATTTCATTTGGACAACTTTGGAGGAAGAGAAGTTGAAAGATGGAGAATATTCATACTAGTTAGAATCCTACAGATATGATGACCAAGGTGGTCACAAGGGAGAAATTGAAGTTATGTTCACCTTTAGTTGATCTTCACGGTTGATAGTGAAGGGTTGAGAAGCTTACTCACAGTAAAAATAGTCTCTAAGTGGGATATTGTTATGTTGTGGAGCTTGTTTTCATGTGTGGAAGTGTTGAAGACTATTAACTAAAAGTATTGTACACTATTCACAATTATTTATCCGAGGTTCGTGGTTGGGATGGGCCCAAGTGGGGATGCGGGGAGGTAGCCCTTGCTAGAAAGGGTTCAGCGATGCATCCCCGAGGAAAAAAATTCCTTGAAAGATGTGCCCAATATCTTAAGAAATGTGCTCTTCTCATATGGGTAGTATTTTTTTTGTTGCCCATAGGCTTATAGGGCAAAGAAGGTATGTTTTGTACCCATGCTATTATAAAACTGCTTTAAGCAATTTCCTATTGATGTTCTTTTGATAGGTGAGATATAACATTGTAGGTGTGTGAGTTCAAGTGTGAATTCAGGAGAGTTTGTTGAGCATAGATCTAAATAGACATGGGTATTGTATTGAGAGAAAGAGGTGGCTTGTAATAAAATTTGAGCAAGTGATTCTTGGTACACATATCCCAATTTTGGTGAACTAAGTTAAATACTATATTTGTGTTGTGTTAATTTATTATCTATAATTTATTTCAAATCTGTAATATATTTCTACATATTAGTTTCTTCTTCGACCTGGAGGTGCGCCCAAAGGGGGAGGTCAGAAATCTACCCGAGGCAGATTAGTCCGCTCACGGCACCAATGCTCCTTCTCCGCATAGTCCTCTTCAATGACCCTCTCTCAATTGTTTGAGGAGCTTGGCTGGCCGATTATTGCGATTTTGTGTGGGATTGTTCCACATATTTTATCCCATATTTTGTAAATATTGAGAGGACTCGCCCTACATTAGTGTGCCAAGAAGTGTGTTAGGTCATTTGGTTATTAAATCAAGTATCTAAGAAAAATTGGTAAGAAAAGTGCCGCGGGGATTTTGTGCTCTTATCACTAAATAAAAAGAATGTTACGATGAATTGTGCTAAATGGAGATCTTGTTAAAAGTTGTCCTAAAATTAGTACTATTATGGGTTAAATCAGCCCCCACGTAGCTCAAGGAGATAAATTTGTAACCCTAACATCTCCTCCTTTTACTATATATAAATCGATTGAGCTGGATTTGAATGCATTTGAAGTGGGCTCGAATGTGTTTGAGAGGAAACTATTGATTGTCATCATTTTTTGGTTGTATACTTATTTTTTTGATGCGGGAGGATGAAAAGGAAGGGATGAAGTAGAGAGGGGCTCCATAGAGGAGGGGAAGGTTGGAGTGGTTGAGATATGGCACATGGGATATTTGTATTTCTCATTGGCCTTTCCTTCTCGTTTGGTGGGTTTCGCTGACGTAGGCATGTGTTTTTCATGGAATGTGGCATGAAGAAAGGCCGTTCGGGAGGCCACACAAGGTGAGGAGAGAACAAAGGGAGAAAAGGTCGATTGAGGGTTAAAGGGAGGTCGGGGTTCGGGGTGAGTGTGGGGTGTGGGGATGGATCAGTCGTTCCCCATTAGAATTTTGGAGTTTGTGTCTACTAAGGGATGCGGTCATAGCAAGCAAGAGAGGTCGTGGCCAAAAGAAATTTTTAATTTTAATTTATATTTCTTTTAATTAATTCTTTATTTACATATTTTTATATTTTCTTATTTTATATTTAAACCAAATCTAAGTTATTTATGAATATATATATTTTTAAATAATTCTTATTTCTTAATAAAGAATTGAATACTTTTATGTGTGTGTGTATTTATTATTACGTATTATAATAATTATATTATTTCAAAAAGGGAACCTTATATTTTTAATTGTTCAACCTAAATAAAATATATTGATAGATGTTATACTTTAATCTATATATTAACTTCTAGGTTATTTTAATTTGTGTGGTTCTATTATAATCCAATACTATTATAATATAACCTATAATAATGTGATGATTGATATATATATATATATATATATATATATATATATATATATATATATATATATATATATATACATAGTTGAAAAATGATTTTTCAAACTTTCAAGATAAACTTTTATTAATCAAGTTATCAAATTTGGGCTAAAGAAATCATTTTAAGGTTATATACAAGGTATATGGCAATACTAAATCGACTTGTGACTAAATATAGTAACCAAATTATTACATAAACCTTTTAAGAACTCAATACAAGAATGAAAATTGCCATCAAGTTGATCCACTTCAACCATTGACTCAACCTTTCCTATAATTCTTTCTAAACAAAATCTAATATAACACAAATCTATATGGTTTAACAATAGTCAATGAAATGAGCTTCCATCTTACCCAAATACACAATAATGTTTCATTATAACTTTCCCATTTCAAATGATACAACTTTGCAACTTTCATAAATCTAAATCTAGTTTACATTCCTCACAAATATCAAAGTTAAATCTCCTTCAATTTTACAAGGAAAATATTTACAATACATCACAATGTTCTAAAAGTAATTCCTTTCCAATTTCTCAAGATAGAGGATACAACAAGTTACATTACAAATGTAAAATGGAGAAAACTTTTCCAATAAAAAGCGAGGAAGAGGAATGCAATATAGGTCACCTATTCATCTTCAAGCTATCCATAAGAACACAAGGGGAGCCAAACAACACTCTCCACCCAACCATACCCCTTGGAGAAAATGATAAATCCTACAATGGCTCTCGAGCCCCAACAAATAGACAATGGATGAACCAAAAATCCATTTGAGAAACTTACCTTTGGTCTTTCTCTAAGAGACCCAAGAAAAGCAAGCGCAACACACAAAGATACATCCAAACAAACAACATAAAATAGACAATAGATTGAAAACCAAACCAGATGGGAGAGGGAGAAATTATAATTGGTCTCCTTATCACTCCAAAATGGATAGTGTATTAGTCCTTAATCATGCGAGAATGCCAACCCTCCTTATACCTCCACTACAGTTTATACCACCAAACCTACACCTTTTAACTCCACTAAACGCCTAATTCCTATCTACCCTAACTCCCTCCAATAAATCAAAAATAGCAACTATAATCATATCATTAACCTAGTTCCTTTTACCTCCAAAAAACTAACTCACCATCCTCCCCACCAATACCTAATCCCGGGGTTTTACCCTCCCCAACACATTTCTTGATATAACCACAAAACACACCATAAAAACAAAGAAAGAATTCCACTAATAAAGTATCAAGGAAAATGAAACACCCATAATCAAGGAACAATAAACAAGAATAATAACAACAATATTGAAATACTATTGGTATTAAATTCCTACCTTAAATCCATAGTTAAGATCTCTACTTTCTCGATCTTCTATCACCCACCCTAAGCTTCATAAAGCACAAGAATTATCCAAACTAAAATGAAAAGAGTGTAACTAATTAACCCCTATCAAAGGAATGGGGCTTATTTAGATATTTTGTAACTAACTCACCCCAAGTGTATCCCATTCTCTAAAACAAAATAAATGTTCTTCCAAAATTAGTAAAAAAATACATCACTTCCCAAATCAAGAGCACATCCCTAAAATCTAATGAAAATATTGAGCATAAAAGAAAATCCATCAGGTAACCTCTTTTCACATCCATCATTCCAAAATTCTAATCAAAATAAAGTAACACATTCCTAATTTAATATAAATGAGCTTATTAAACCCATGTTTCAAAGTAATCGAATATAATCAAGCAAATCTAAGTGTTAGGTACAATATGATGCAAGAAAATAAGCAAGTAAGTATGAAACCATAAGAAAGACATATAAACATGAAGACTTAGATGATTTACACTTGATCTGGAAGTGCTCTAGAGTGATAAAAATGTTGAACATGAGGTGAATAGTGTCGTAAATGCTCAAAAAATTATAGATTAGGGTAAGGGCCCTGGACACCAGAGACGTCTACTAGTTGTATGTGACTACAAAAATGGTCAAACGGTGATTTTTACTATGTCACACAAGTGTGACAAATTTTTTTTTTGATCATCGGTATGTCGCTCATTTATCGCGTAGAAGGTACATGTAACCTACAAAACATAAGTTCACCCAAAACCCATAAAACCACGTCAAAATAAAAAAAAAAGATTCAATATGGGGAGTTGGACTACCCATATAGTTCCTTGATAGAGTGAACTTACGACCAAGCACTACACTACATATCAAACTCCATGTAGTTCTTGTGATTATGTGTAAGAATGGTTCCCTATGAAGGCCTTGTGCAAGATGCACTAGATAGCGAGATAGATTTGCTAAAATATGCAAATGTGTGTATGGAATAGAATGAACTTCCCCTTCCTATTCAATGTATATAGAATATGCAGTCCCTTATCCCTTGAATGAATTCTAAATTGATGCTTTGAAGTGCTTTAGGTGCCTTTTGAGTGCAAGCTTGGGTGATAGTAGTAATTCTCATAGCTCTGTCCCTCATTTTGAGGACATAATTATGTATTTATAAGATTCCTTTGTTTGAATTTCATAATTACCAACTGGAAGGCCGGACCATAAGTAAAAAAGAGGCCCAAAATATAAAACAGACCCAAAAGAAGTGATAAAGATAGAAAAGGGTCGGGGAACCCGGAGGGGACATGAGTGCATGGGCGTAATTGTCCTCGAGGCGGGCACCGGTGTCTAAATCCATAAAGAAAAATAATTAAAGTTATGATTTGTTTTTAGGGCGTGTAAGACCAAAGAGAAAGTAAAAGCGAAGAAAGAGGCCAAACAAATGTAAATTTTAGTGTCTAATCTTTGTTAATTCATGAATATTTGGATTTTTAAAATTTGGATATGGATAATTTTTATGGGCTAGGTCACTTTTTATTTCACCTAATTTTTCTAAAAATATGTTAATTTTTTGGGTTTATTCGCCTAACATTTATAGTCATACCAGAAGTTTTGTATTAAAATCACATTTACCACATGGACAAAAGAGAAATTTGCTACCAGTCGGTAGCCTAATCTTACCAACTAATAATTCTACCATCGACAAAATCTCCTTTCAATGTGTGGAATTCGCCAAGATTTTGAAAGTCATTTAATATCTATGGTTTTTTTAGGGGTCTTAAAATTTACCCCGGGCCAAATATAGTTGTCAATTACTATTTTTCTTGCTTAGGAATTATGTAAATGCTAGTATGCTTTTATGACCGAGCAATGTACCAAAGTGTGTGATTTTGTGTCTAAATTTTCCCCAAATTTATGTTGGTGAGTTAATTCTCGATAACATAAACTACATATAAGATGTGTACCTTATTCTTGTGTAGAGTGTGATTGTGATAGCATGCCGAAGAGACAAGTGAAGCTTGGAGCGAGTGCAAAAAGGAAGCTTGAAGACTAGGAAAAGAAAGTGATCCTAGGGGTGAAGCGTACGTGTTGCTTGTACCTATTTTTGTACTTATATTTTCTAAAGTAGGTTGCTTCTTGTTGCATATTAAGGATGGACCTATAAAATAAGATCAAAAGAGTAGTCAAAGTCTTGTATTATATGAACAATCTTATAAAAATATGCATAAGTATGTAAGTGTGAAAAATTAGTACTAAAGGAAAGTGTTCACCTAATGTAAAAGAGTGTAAAGGATAGAAAAGTGTCTCGAAAATGCTATGAAGAGTGATTTTTGTGGGTGATCTCACATCAAGAGTGAGTTTTTTGGGTGATCTCATGTCAAGTGTGAATATTTTGGGGAATCGCATGCCAAGTGTGATTTTTTTGGGAGATCTCACACCAATGAAAAAGACTAGGGGAGATATGGCTAGTGTTACTCTCCTTCCATTACTCTTATTAATAAGCACCACTACAGATGAAACGTCTTGATTTAGTTCCTAGTGTCCCGAATTAGTTCCGAATGTACATATTGAAATGATTCTAGGAGATTGCATATATGTTGTAATTGAAGGTATGTTCTTGTATCTCAAAAAGTACTCAAGGATTCTATGGACTGTGTTCATCTAAGAAAGTAATTTTATGCTCCCCAAGACTTAGGCACCCAGAGGAGGACACAAGATCCCAAGAGCTACTGTATGATGTTGGGCATTGGTGTCTATATTATAATGTGGATCCAAGTCATATTCTAGGCCATTATGTGACTGTATGATTGTGTTTTTATGTATTGTGTAGATATGTATTGTTTCTCTAAGATGTTGTAAGGTTGATTTATTCATCCAATATATACCCCCCCTTGTTTAGGGTGCATGTGATGAATCTAAGATAGTGCAGTCCAAAGGAAAGGACCTATAACTAATCTAAAATGGATCCATATAGGGGAGGATATGTGCATGGTAGAAACCAATTCACATGCAAAAAGATGGATAACAACATGTATTAGTAGAAAAAGTAGCAAACGTTCAATAGAAGATAATGTAATCAAACAAGTGTCCAAAAAGAAGGACCTTGAAAATTGGGTTTTAGATATGGGACATCACTCATAATGTCACAAGATAATCGTGGATGAAATGGCCAAAAACATATAATGATCACACAAGACATAGGGCATAGTCTACAAACACTAACATATAATGAAAAACAATATCAAGAAAAATGCATCATATAACCATGGTTGTGAATAGTCCTACAAGAAAAATGTTGCACATGAAGCACCCATTAGCATGCTAGAAAGATAAAAAGTATGTCAAAATGTGTATGGATCAATGGAAAGTAATGTGCTAGAAATAAGTAGTAAATAATGTAACAATAACTCCTGGATGTGTAAGAGTAGTAAATTTAGATGCCCCCAAGAGCCTTGGTGGGAATGGAAAAATATATCTGGTCTTGAGAATCATTATAGCATGTCAAGATCTATAATAAATATGCATTGACTCCAAAATACCAAGGGAACATGCACGTGTATATATAAAAAAATGAAATACTAAGTATCTGTCCAACATAGTAAGTAAAATGCAACATGTAAGTATAAGCAAGATAGAGTAAGTGCAGCCAAGATATGAAAATGATGTGAGTGTAATGGGATGGTATGTAATTTTGAACAAGATAGAAGTAAAGTTCCCCCAAAATATGTGAATGAGATGATGTTCATTTATAAAATACCCCTAAAAATTCAACAATGAACCATATAATAAGATCCGTCATCATGAAATGGGTTCATAATGTATGCTAAAAAGATAGATAATGAAACATAGAGCATGAAGTGTGGAAGACATGAGGTTTATTTTATATTAGACCCTCGTCATTTTAGTATGAACCATGAAACTAGAGTACATTATAGGGTAATGATGATACAAGGTGTGTATCAATGTGTGTAAGAGTGCTTATAGATAGGAAGTATAAAGCATGATAGTAAATATTATAGACACATGATTATATTGGGAGGGGGAAGCAAGATGCCCCTAAGTGTGTGATGAAAAGTATGTTATTTGATGAGAGTTAAGGGAAAGGGTCCTCTATGTGATGTCTGAGGAGATAAAGGCGTTTGAAAATTCTCTAACATTGGTGGTGAATGAGAGTGACGATGTACATGTGAAGGAAGCCTATGTGGTGAAGGAGGTGATGAACACTTATGTGAAGTAGACCTATGAGGTGAATGTTGTGGTGAGAACCTATGCAAAATAGTATTATTAGGTGAAGGAGATGGTGAACACCTATGTGAAATAGACTTATGAGGCGAAGGAGGTTTGAACACCTATGTAAAGGCACCACCCAAGTACAAGACTTAGGACAACGAGATGGACTAGTGACCTATTAGGTCAAATAAGTAGCACCCTAGGATTATGCATTGTAGATCCATACTTTTTTCTAACATGGGACAATCTCTCAAGTTATGGGACTTGTTACTTGAGATGGACCTCTAGAGAAGGTAAACGTCCTCTACCTAATCTAATTCTAAAGTTATTTCTAATATAAAAATTAAATTATAAACTAAACTTTCTAAGGGACCAAAGTTAGAAGGAGATGTAAAAATTCAAAATCCTTAGGTAAAAGCGATGATAACACTAGAAAATGGGGTAAAATATCTCCACAAGGGAAAGGAAAGGAAAAACATGGGAGAGATGGAAAAGTAAATATGCCACACAACAAGAACCATGTAGACTTAACTTTGTCACACATTGAGAACACAAAAAAATGGAACCTGCAAGCAAGATATCCACCCAACATGCCAAAAATAGAATAGAGAGAGAATAATGTAACTAAAATGAGATAAAGGAAGAAAAATTGTGACACAAAATAGATTTTGTTAGTTAAAATTATGCACAGACCATTACATTTATGGACGAAGGAGAGAATACATTGCAAAGACCAAATTAGAGGTCTAGAAATCATGGGAAGTCCGCCACCATTTGGGAATATTATCATTTCAAGAAAGATCCATCCTTTGAGAGAGAAATCAGTTTACAATATATAATATTTCATGAGGGAGAGAGAAGAGGGTACATAGAGAGAAAAGATCGGATTTGATCTTTCTATTAACAAAAATATCTATCCTTTCTCTATAACATATATTTTCAAGCTTTAACCACTATTAATCATGCATTAAAATTTAATAAACATTATGGGAACCCTTTCAAGATTTTTCCCAATGTTCATTATGTGCCCAAGATTAAGATAAGAGCTCCATATTTCATCAATTTAGTGGTTGATCCATTTTTCCCTTTTTTCTACCAAACCATTTTTCCTTTTTCAAAATTTGATTCTTATGATGCCAAATTATAGTTCTCGATGAGATATTTCCAATGATACCTATTTTGAGTGATTTGGAGCAAGGAATCAAAAATATATCATCATTTGAATATTTGCAAGTCAGGAGACACATGAATTTGACATGTGTTAGTGTTTGATCTTCTCGGGATCGGCCTCTACCAACGTGTGCTTTGTTTTTTTCCTTTGGAATGTGTCCACCTCCCATTAGGTTAAGGGGTCTACATTTACTTCCCTTCCTTTTCCTTTTCTCTCGTAGCCTTTTTGAAGGTCTATCATATTAAGAAATAGGGGCCAATAAGAACTCACCACCTTTTCGCAGTGTTAAATTGTCCTTTACTCTAACAACCAACTTTAAATGCAAGCCAATGAGAAAGGTCCACATTTCTTTGCAATTCAATTTTTCAAATCCCTTTAGCTAACCATTGCGAAGTGTGAGTCAATGAGAATGATCCACACACTTTTAGGTTTCACACTTCTGATAGTCTCATCTAACAACTATGAAGTGTGAGACAATGAGAAATCTCCACAAATTTGTGTTGTCAGTCATTTATTTGAACTCCTCTTCATGCTGCAAATCATTGACTAATGGTGAAGCCCCATGCCTTTCTCATTGTCATACTTTTCTTTAGCTCCGAATAAAATTGCGAAGAACGAGTTGATGAGATCATTCCATGTTCTTTTTCCTTTTGTTTTTTCAGACTGCAAAATTCAAACCAAGAAATAGCTCCACATAGCTTCCGGTTTCGCAAATTCCAGGATTTCATGGCTTCACGTCATAACCTTTTACTTTGTGGGAATTAGAAACTTTTTCTTTTTTAATTGTATCCACGTAACCCCTTTGACCTTGCTGACTTTAACTTATCCCCACCATGACATGGACATGATGAATTAAAATTTCACCCATTCCATGGAGTTCACGTTTCTAGAGCTCATCACTTTAGGAATTTTAGGAATGACGCCATGTGTCTTTTCTTGACCGTTAATCTTCTACCGCATGTCCTCATTGATGTTGATGTTGATTTTGATGGGAAAATGAATGTAAATTGGATTTTTTAGAGTGACCCGCCAATTAATTAAACTTAGTCTCCCAATTTTTTTGAATACCAATGGACAATGCTTTTGGGAAGTGTAATTTGATGGTTGTTTTAATGTCTAAGACCCTTAAAAATGGATAGTTCCACTTTTAATGAGTTATCCAAATTAACCCAAGGGTAAATTTGGGATAATAGACCAATAAGTGATAGGTCATTGTATTTTCTAATCATTTAACTAACATGTTCTTCTACTAGTGTCATTATAAAACTAGGGCTGTGTCCTAGGTTGTATGCAATGAAGCCCTATGCATTCATTTATTTTTTTGGGTCCTTTTTGTGGGGTTGTCTATTAAGTTTTCCTTTGTTCTCTGTTAATCTATGGAAACATAATACTAAGCTACGGAAATGACAGTGTTGTAATGAAAATGTTGTGAAAGGAAATTCTTAATCTAGAATTGAAGTACACACACCAAAAATAAGTAACAAAATTGAAATAACACACTCAACTAGAATTGAAATGCTAAATTGAAATAACACACTCAACGTAAATGGAAATGCTAAATTGAAACAACAAGACTGAAATATATCAAAGCAAGGAAAGTAACTAAATTCAAGTAATCACTCACACTTCAAACCAATATTTGAAATTAAAGCATTTAAACTTTAACTTGCCACTGTAAATTTAAATCATAGAAACTCTCCAATCACCTTGGTTAAGTGGGCCCTTGCTCTTCCTTGGGACGAGTTCAACTCAACACCACAAGTTGTTCAAAACAACATCTATTGTATTGATTCAAAATAAGTTCTTTAACATCCTCAACGAACTATAAAACTAAATAAAAATGTACTTGCAAATATATTGGTATTAACTGACCGACTCATTGTTTTTCAAGGACCTACCTATATATAGGATTAAACAATTATACATTATGCCATAGTTATAGGCATTGGACTCGTTCATCAACAATCCTACTGAATAATATAAAAATGCTAAAAACATGCTTCATGTCTGTAGGACAGTTGAACAGTTGGAACAAGCCCTCCACTACGCATGATGATTGACATAGACTCGGTTCCTTGATCACAATTCCATGCATTGGTAGTAAATTTCCATCATTACCCTGCACATGTCACCATAATTCACTCATAGAGGTGGTTAGTAGGAAGTTACACAGTCAACAGTTTGCATGAACATAATCAAGAGAAATGCATTAACTTTACTAGGATAAAGTAATGTAAAGCATCCTCATGAACTTAATTAATCATTTTTAAAGATAAATCAATAGATACATAGATCATATAATGAGTCAAATAATGAACCCATTAATACGGATGAAGATTTTGTGAAGTAAGTCATGTTAAAATAGGAGAGCTGGGTGCAAAACGTGCTTTATATTTTAGAGGCCTAGGGGGCCTAGATGCTGCAACTAGTGGAAGGATGTCCTATAAATGAGGTTATGGAAATGGTGTGCATGGTGGAACACCTTAGAGATTGACAACTTACTTATCGTGAATGAATTTGAGACACAAATGATTCATGGAGGGAATTCCATAGGTGGCGTGGAGCCAAGGAATACCGAAGATCATGTCCTAACGTATGATAGATGGCTCCATAATGAATGACACAAACATGGTGAGAGGCCCAACTATAACTAGAATCTTGATGTAGCCATAGGATTTGGGAACTAGGTATTAAATATTAGATAGTTGATATTTTATAGCCACGATGAGTGCAATAGAGCACACATTGATAAGAGATGATGGATAGATCATCATGTTATTGACAATAGATGAACCACTAGAGACATTGATTTGAAATGAATGAGAAGTAAATATAGCGTGATAATCATGATTCAAGAATGTAATGAGTGGTGGAGATGCATCGGTAGTAGAAAATATAAAATCAAAAGGCTATGATGAAGGAGGAGGAACAATATGATATGTAGGATTAGTTGAAGAATCAAAAAATTTCTTGTCATGCTTAGGAAATGGGTCATTAAAGTTTTTAGCTTTTTGTTTTAATTAATTAGATTAGAAGAAAATGGCTCAGGGGAGATCAATTGTATTATTTTCGATGAGATCTTGAATAAGATGATTAAGATTGAAACAATGATCGGTTGAATACCCAAAACATTGATGATAGTCACGAAATTTTCTTCATAATTATGGAAATGGGGGTGATATAGATCAAGATTGAGTGGTGGTGGAAGCATAATAAGATTGATTTCGATAAGTTGTGGCAATAAAAGCGAGGAACATAAGGTAATTTTGTAAATGTACACTTTAGAGGTTATCATTGAAGATTTTCAAGAGTAGAAAAAATGTTAACAATGGTATTTTCTTTAGTGGGCTTAGGAGATGGATTGAAAGTAGATTTTCCTTGAAAATGATTAGAAGATGAAGATGAAGCATGATCATGATATTTGAGTTTTCCCATAGATAAGAGTTTTATTTCACATAACTTAAGTGTATGGCATAGTTGATCAAATGAGGGAGAGGTTTCAAAGATAACACTCTCTTATAATGGAGATAAGAGACTTTGGACAAAAATATTTTACATTTCGAATCGGTGAGTACATTGGTCATCTTAGCTAGATTGTTCTTATAAAGTAATATATGGTCTCATTAGGTGCTCATTATATCCTTGTTTAAGTTGTACAAGATTGAGTATAGGATATTTTGAACTGATATTGATTTAAAAATGTGCAAGAAAATCATCATATAATTATGTAAATGATATTACCAAGTGAACAGGTAGATCTTAAAACCAACATATGACATAATCTTGAATACTTCTAGGAAATAACTTAGCTAGGAAAGTGTGATCATCCACATAATCAAGACATGCCATATGAAAAGATCTAATATGCTCTTGAGGGTCACCATAGCCATTGAAGGTGGGAATATTATGGGTTACAAAGTTGGGAGGTAGTGAATACGAAGAAATGGTGGGTGAAAAAGGATTGTGAAGGAGCAAGGACGAGTCAAGAGATGGAGATGAGTGTGAAGTAGCTTGCTGAAGTTGGCATGATTTGAACATATAAATCATGATATAAAGAAGATAGGTCTTGAGTGCGAAAGAATAGAATTTCTGTGTGTGGGAATCAATAGGTGGGTTAAAATGGCTGATATGAGTAGGCATAGAAAAAGAATAGTGGAAATATGTGGAGTGGTATAATTAGGAGGTCGGGTAGTAATAAGAATAAAAGTAGTAGTGGAAGTAGAAACATTGAGCTCAAATAGGTTAGTTCCCTCAATTAGAAGCATCAAGTAAGATAAAATATAGATGTCGAGGATGTTCAACAAGATGAACATTGAGATCACGAAGGTCTTCATTGGTAAAGGGTTCATAAGATTGAGCCATGATAAAAAGATTGTAAAAATTCCTAGAAGTAAGGTTGGTCTGATTAGATGGGTTCACCAAATGATTTAACAAAAAAAAAAGATTATTAATCCTTATTGTAGAGTAACAAAATATAAACAATGATATACAAGTGCTAAGAATAATATGACAAGCAAATAAGTAAGTATAAAACCCTAAGAAAAAGATATAGAATGATGGCTTAGCTAATTTATGTTTGATTTGGAATTGCTCTGGACTAGGAAAACTATTGAGCGGAGGTGAACATTTTATTAAATGCTCGGGATAAATTATGGAGCTCAAGAATGATGTTGGAGGAAGGCGCCTAGACGGGGCAAGTGTTTCGGTACTAGAGACTACTATTGGATTTCCATGATTTGTGAAAATTGTCGAACCTTATTTTTAATGTGCCGCAAAAGTATCACAAATGTTTTCTCGTTGATAACCAGTATGTCACTCTTGGATCGCAAAAGGTACCTATAACCTGCAAAATAGTTCACCTGCAAAACCCACAAAACCACATCAAATCCAAAAATAAATATGAAATATGGGGAGGTGGATGACCTCAACAAATCACTCAACGAGTGAACTTACGATCGAGCATTGTGCTACATATAGTTATTGTGAGTATGTGTAAGAATTCTTCCTAGGAATCCCTTGTGCAAGATGCACTAGATAATGGGCTAGATTTGCTAGAATATGCAAATGTGTGTATGGAATAGAATGAACTTCCCCTTCCTATGCAGTGTATGTAGTTCATTTTCCCTTAAATGAATGCCAAATGGATGTTTTGAAGTGGTTTAGGTGTCTTTTAAGTGTAATCTTAGGTGATAGTAGTAATGCTTAGATCTTGGTCCCTCATTTTTAACACATAACTATGTATTTATATGACTCCTTTGTATGAATTTCGTAATTAACAACTAGAATGTTGGCCCATAAGTAAAAATTATTCCAAAAGATAAAAGAGACCCAAAATAATCAAGTAAGATACAAAAGGCTTAGGGAATTCGAGAGGAGACATGAGCATCCGAGAATTGTTGTCATAGTTTGGGCGTTTATGTCGATGCGATAAAAGATAAAAAAATTAAAGTTATGACTAGGCTTTATGGTGTGTAAGACCAAAGAGAAAGTAAAAGATAGAAAAAGGAGACCAAAGATAGTTGTCAATTACTAATTTTCGTGCTTAGGAATCATGTAAATGCTAGTATGCTTTTATGACTCATAAATGTACCCAAGTGCGTGATTTTGTATCTACACTTCCCCAATAACCAATTGTAACAAGTAAAAGCATGTGCAATCAAATAATTTACAAATGAGACACTAAATAAGGTCAAAAATCATAAATAATCCTTTAAAAGTACTCCACCTATGATAGGTTAGGGGTAAGGGCTCATTTAAGGTTGCTTTAGGACAAGGTTAGGTGCATTGAAGGTTACCCAAAATCCACTCAAAGTCAAAATCCGCCCCTCCATTATTTCATTGGGTTTAGGGACTCATTAAATTGGTTTTCACCTACCAAGAGGGTCATGACACATGTCACATCAACCCATGGGAGAGGGAAAATTACACAAATTTAAAATTATAAAAATATAAGGGTGAAATTCCAAAAAAAAGGGAAAGAAAAATAATTTAAACAACCATAGTAAATAAAGGGTATTAGCCAATTCTTCTAACCCCAAACCCAATTTTATCAACTTAGCCAAGGATCTTGTCCCGAACAACATCCTTCATTTGTTAGTCCCTTAGTCCCCATGTGTGTTTTTATATAAGCATGTGCATCATTACAAAGTACATGCACACATCAAATCCACCCAAAATATTTCAAAAACATACATTCGCATATATCATGATCATCACAACACAAGGTACATCAATATCAACACAAATAATCATCATCAACATGATTACACCCAAAGTATGAAATCGAGCACAATTATATTAGTATAAACATTTCATCATTTCAAATCTTCCAAAAATATGAAAGTTAGAACATCATCACAATCATCAAATAATTGTATGCAATATCAATATACGCATGTTAATATTACAATTCATTCATCACAAAATTTATCACAATCCATGCGTATAATATATAAGCTTCAAAACTATCGTAATGAGGTACAACTACGTGTTAGTATAAATAATGACTCAATTTCAATGCATCAAATATCATAATCCCCTTTTTTGTGTTCCATAAAATCGATAACATGTCCATATCAACTAGTCTTATAACAAAAATGGGTTTAAGGGAAGTGGGCATTGCACCTATGTCATATCTAAAGTGTTTTCTAATATAAAAATTACATTTCCTCTAGTCATGTATTGGTATATATACATTAACACATTCATTTATTGGTGAAATCCCAACAAAAGGTTATAAACTAATTCCCCTTAGCTATATTTTTCCCTAGATGAGATGGGATCGATAATATTCACATTATTTCATAAAGCAAATAAATAAATAATTTATAGTTTTATGTGGTTTGTTAATTAGAATAGAATAATAAATTAATCAAAAATTATTTTATATAACGATTGTCAAAAAAAGAAAATCAAAATAAGATAGGATACGGGGTCTAATTTTAATATATTAGAAATTGGGAAAAAAATAATATTTATAACCAATCAACTTTGAAATAAATAAGGTCTAAGTAATATCATTTAAGGAAATAAAATGAACATAATCAAATTATAGTTGATCACAAAAATATTTCATGAAATTCTTGGGCACTCTAACCCTCGAAGATATAGCTAAAGGGATAATATCAACTTGATCCAAGATGTGATAAAACCAACATTAAAACATTTTTCCTGGTATAAGGAGATCATAGATAATAATGCAAACAACACTATATTTATTATTAATAATAAACCAAGTAGGATCATATTAATTAAACCGTGCAAATTTCAAAGATATTTCTTTTCCATCACTTGATGATAACCATCTTTTGTCAAGTAAAAGGTCAAAAATATATGAACTCAATGTTTCCCCAATTAAGAGTTATCCCAAATTCCAAAGTTCCAAGAGGCCAACTAATTCTACTTCCCCTAATTCAAACCTTGCTCTATACCATGAGCATCTCTGAAAGAATCCCAACCATGAAAAATAAAATTCATGTTTGAACACCATGATCATAACAATATGATATCCATAGTAACATGCATCCTTACTTGAAAACTGGAGAGCTTATTATCTTTTACAACTTATACTTTATGTGTGATGGCATGCACAAATGTCCATTGGTGAGTTAAGTGATAGATTGAATGATATTACAATTGAAACTTGATTTTTCACAAAATACAATTATATGTTGCATGTTAAATATTTGGCTAATGCGTTCAGTAGGGAAGGATTGATAAGACTCTCATGAACCTAAGTATATAAGATAAATAATTAAACTTTATGTATGATTTTGTTGTTTTAATCTGCCACTTAGTTGTCCTTGCTTACCAAGTTTCCATAATTTGATTTTTTATTTATATTTAATATAGAACAAGTCATGAAATGTTTGATTTTTGATATGGATGATTATGAAGTTTGTAGCTTATAATCATGGCCTTTTAGACTCTAATATATTTATTCTCAGCCACTACTGACAGTCAAACATCTATTTTGGGATTTGTAAACTCAATTGACTATTTTATGGTAATATTGTTGCCTAGTATTTTGTAATTGAACCCTTTTTTGACATTTTTATTAATAATTTAGATTTTTGTATTGTCAAGAAATTTATGCTTTTTGAATTTATTTTCACAACAAATATTTTTACTGCACTTCTATGACGGGTTTAGATCCCTTCGATGGGCTATGATGGGCTCGATTTTGATCACTACATACACCCTGCACATGGAAGTTTTAGAAGTACCAAAAACAACATTTGAGTAGCCTGAGAAGCACATGTTTACGTGACATGTTTCATAAAAAAATGGTAGGGGTTTTCATGTCTATATTAATCACCCACGTACTTTATTGACATTAAATCAAATTTGGATTTTTAAATTTTAAACCACGGTCGCAACATTTGAGTTGAAAAATATTTTGAAAATAATGGATCTTGAATGTTTATATATACATTTTTATGGTCTATAGATGAATCAAGTTTTGTACAGTTATGAGGATGAACATCTGAACATTTTATTTTGCATTGGAATACATATTTCAAGTCTGATGCAAGTGCAGTTTTGATGAATTCACTAGTAAAATTGTTATACACATTTTAATACAGAGTATAGTAAATAAAATGAAACAAATGATATAAGGAAAACAATATTTTTATTACAATATGTAAATTTACAATGTTTAAATCAAAACTATCAGAATAAATGTAATTGGTAAATATTTTCATGGCTTGAGTGGAATAGTTAATGACTAATAACATTATATTTTCATTGCAGAAAACAAGGCTTTTATCAGATATGGATCATAAATTCATTTTGATTTGGATGGATTTTTTAAGAGAATATTTTACTTGCACTTCTTCTTCAAGCACATCAAATTTATCAAACATGTTTTTCAACTTTTTCATGCAAATGATGTTGATATATGGAGAACAAGAATCATTATCCATGCATTCATACAGAGAATGGTGGAAGTTTCCAAGAAAATATATGTTCTAGAATTTAATTCAATAAGAAGTTTGGGAGGAACAACCCCAATATCGTGATGTTTTATACCACCACCATTATAGAATGTCTTTTTCTCTTTTCAATTTGCTTTTGTCAAAAATACAACCACATATGCCAAGCACAAACACAATTCACTTTGTTAGAGAACCCATACCACCCAAAAAAGTACTTTGTTTAGTTTTGCATTTTCTTGCTCATGGAACCCCAACATATACAATAGCAGAGTTGTATTGCGTGGGAGAATCAACAATAAGAAAGTATATCATGGTCATTGTTAATATTGTCATCCAAAAGCTACAAAATCAGTACATAAGTATACCAACAGGGAGTAGATTGCAAAAGATATTAAGTGATTTTCATACTTTAACTCTACTTCCCAACATTTGTGGTGCAGTTGATGGTACTCATATCAAGTTATCATATTGTCCAAACAAACACCATTTCTAGATTATTTCGATAATAAGACTATGTGATACACAAAAAATATTTTGGAATGTTTGTGTCAATGCTCCCGGCGGTGCTCATGATGCTGATCACTGGAATTGCTCTGCAATTAAAAGAAAAATGCAAAAGAGAGAGGTATTAGCATCTCCAACATTTGAGATTGATGGAAACTATGATGCCCTAAAAATATACTCACAAAACAAATAAGTTAGAGGTAAACATTTTTGAATAATGTTTTTTTGTTTTAGAAGGAATCAATGAGAAACAAGCTTCAAGTTTATTTTTTCCTAGTTGTGAATTAAGTGTTGTTGTGTGACGCCACTAGGGTTCCTCACTTGTGAGTTATTCACATGGTTTTTAAGAGAGAAATAAGGTTAAATTTACAAATCCAATAACCATGAAGAATTACCTATTTCACAAGGCATGTTACTAGTTTGTACCAAAAGATCCCATCATGGCACTGACTATAAATCATAATAACATTATTATATTTTCACATTCAAATAATTACTTTAGGTCTTATTTAAGATATTTTACATCCTATTGATGGCCCAATAACAACTATACTTTAGCTACTTTGAAATAACTTCACTATTTATTCAACTACATCGCCATCATGTGTTTATCGCCTTATTCCACTAACTAAAGGGTCTTAAGTGATTTTCAAAGTTCAAGGGCCATTTATCCTTCATGGGTCTCCATATTAAGATGCTATACAAGATGATAAGGTAAATCAAATTTAAATTTAACAATATGAATAACATTCAAATCTAGTCTTAGTTGAGCCCTTAATTATCCAAAATATAGTTTTTAAAATTCACCTTAACAATTTATCTCAAGTTAACGTTTAATCTCTTATTTCCATCATTATTCCATTATATCTCTTTAGGATTAGAATAATTTATTAAATGTAAATAGGCTAATTAACTCACAAGGCCATCAATACCTTGACATTGCTTTATAAGGAAATGTTTAATTCACAATATATTTGAGACACTATGCTTCTAGACTTAGTGAAACAATTTGTCATATGAAGAATAAGGTGTTTCCACCAACTCTCATGGGGATATGTTCCTCCTTCTTATGTATGAGTAGGTTCCCATTATTTAATGTGAAACTATCCTAATTCTATCTAATGTTGTGTGGTGGACAAATATTCCGAGGATAACATAGGCACCTTTGACTGAACCTATGGAAAAGTGCTTGTATAGTGGTACAAGGGAGGAAATTGTAGTGACGAGGGATAAATGAGAGAGATTAGGAGAGATATTTATTGTAATAGTAGAGTTCACATATGATAACTAGAGTAATTTAACATTTAATTGGAGGAAAAAAATAATACAATTAGTGATACAGATAAACTAGATATACATAGTTCTTTAAGTTCATCTATCAAGGACACCAAGTTCCTTATTGATCATCATACTCAAAAAGTTACAGAAAAGAGAGAGTAAAGGAACATGAGAAAAGAAATGGAAAAATGTAGCTTTAAATCCTTGTGTTGGTGATACAAATTTCAACATCCAAACAACCATTCACGTTTTTTACAAAGTAGAAATCTTCAAAATCTATGATCCTTTGGAATGAAGAAGCCATCCCAATTTATATCCTTGTGAATTGGTCTTTCATCTCCCCCCACATGAATCTTCATGTTCCTATTCCACTTGTGACCCTTCAATTTCCCATAGAGGAGACTAATTTAATATCCCTCTTATAATTTTGAGAGAATACTTATACAAATTATAAATATTGTCACTGAAGTGAATAGGAAAAAATACAATAATTTTTTAGAACAAATATTTAGAAGAAAGGGAGAGAAGAGAAGAAGGGAGGGGGATTGATTGATATTATTAAAGATGATCCATTTGATGAAAAATTTGTGATGATGATAAAAATATCCCCCTTTTGCATGATGCACAGATACCCCAAGCTACCGAATGAGTGTTTAGAAACATTGTTGAAATATTCCTTGATATGACCTCAATATGACCGTAGACACCCATAATTGGATCAATAAATTTCAATTCTTAAATTTCACTAACTATCCCATTTCCATGCAAATTGATGACATTTCATCAATAATGCACCATTTATCTTCTATCACCGTTAATTAATTACATTTTACTAATTAATTAACCCTCTTATCACTCAGGATGCCAATTAACAACCTTTCATTAATTAATGTCCACTTCTACCTAGGTCAATTAATTATTCTTAATTGATTACAACCCGTAGCCTAAATCAATAAATTACCATTTATTGACCCATTTTCCTCTATTAAATCCCCCAAAGCACACTAATTTTCCTATAAAGAACCTAAAAATCTTACTCCTATCCTATTAATTAATCACTTATGATTAATTATATGCACCTCAACTCCCATTAAGTACTAACTAAAGTATTAAGTCACATTCTAATTCACCTATCTTTGGTAATCTAAGCTAAAGTTACTTTTCCCTTTATCCCACATTTACCAAATCCATAGCCTTGCTCCTACTGGAAAGCTATATAAGAAACCCTCTCCTTACCTTTCTTATTACACCTTTCATGCATGTAACATAAACTATAGGCATTTTTATTTTGAGCATTCTTCCATTAGTTTGAGCTAGCTTCTTAATCTCGCATCCATACACTCAAAATTAAGTAATATGGGAAGATCCAAAATGGCCTTGTAGCCATTCTTGGTGAGATTTCATTCTCAATCCTTGAGATCAAGCAAAAATGCACTTTGATTTCTTAATGGTCTATTTAGGTTCATTTTTATGTTACCAATCTAGAGAGTAGAGATTATATTAGAATTCTAGTTTGATGTTGTTCAAAGTTGCATGCATTAGAATAAAGTAGTCTCCATAAGCTCTTATCTTGATGGTTCATTGTCGATAAATATTTCTTTTGAAGTTATGTAGATGTTTAGTTTCAATTTATATTAGCTTAGTTGATCTCACATGAACACAGAATGCATGCATGCGCTCACAATGATCCTCTTTGAGGCCTGATTGATCAACTCGCTTTGCTCACTAAACTTTCTCCAACTAACTCATTTCAAACCACCCATCTTACCAGCTCACTCAACTCATGGGCTCACCCCCATTGAGATCAAGAAGATGCTTCCAAGACTTTGATGGAAGTTTAATTTCTCTGTTTGAGCTCTAAGACCATCCTAAAACGATTTTTTCATTCTTTTATGTTTATTTATTTCTAGAGGATTACAAGTGTTGTCAATTTAGATTATTTGAACACTTAATATTTATAAGCATGTCTCATCATGGACACATGCTATTTTTGGTAGAAAGAGGTATTGTAATTATGGGTTTTATTTTAGGGTTATGCATTTTGAATTTTGGATGATTACTTCATCTGAACAAGTGAGAAAATGGAATTTTCATCAGGGGCTGAATATTGATAAAAATTCAGTCCTCTATATCTTGAGAAATTAAAAATTCATCATGCAAAAACTAGTTTAAATGAAACTATGTTTTTGAATACCCTTACCTCCGAATTTTAGATGGTTTCCACCTACCAAATATTTGATAATTTGAGGATTTATTCATGCAGAAATAATGTTGATGAAAAAAAAATTACTCCATATCCCTAAAAATAGGGACTTAATGGCACAAAAACTAGTTCATGCGAAACTAGATTTTTCAAGGATCCTTTCCTCCAATTTTTATGTGATTCCATTTACTATAACCTTGGAAAGTGAATATCTACCTCGCTGCCCTTTTTCTACTTTCTCATGGCATCCATTAATGGATTTTTGAAGCTTTGACATCAAAAAAATCATCCAAGTGCCGTCACTCTTGGATTGATAAGTGGCATTGTTACATTGGTCAATGAGATGAGTTAGAATGAGGTGAAAAGGGTTAAACATGCATCATGAAGGTTCGCCAAGTTCATATGATGGAAAAAGGGCATAAATTGGGATGGGCATAATTTTGTGTCCTAACTATCCGAAGGGGATGGGATAGAAAAATGTGTCATGCTCTAAGAGGTTAAAATTTCTAATTACGAAAGCATACCTTGAGAGAGGCCTTGAAGATGACATTTCCGGAGCTACATGAGGTCATTTTTATGAACCCATATATGATTTTGACTCCCAATATATTTATGAAGACAATGGAAGGAGTCTCCGTGTCCAATTCGTCCCTACAACCCCCTAAAACTTCTCTTTATTTCTCATGACACCAAGGTGTGCCTACCGAAAATGAGTTGTGGAAAGAAACACTTATATCTTGTGAAGGATTTGAATATTTCATCATGTAGAGAATTATTTAATATTTATAATGAGTAATTTTTTTCCTCTTAACTCCTTATGGAGCTCCTAAAATCATCCATGGAAGATCAAGTACCTATTTTGACTTCCTTCTCCTTACACCTTAGGCACCTAGTGGTCATGGCTGAAGGTGTCACATGGAGAACCATGGAAAGAGTTGGAGTGGGGGAAAATAAATTCGTAACATTTCCAAGGGTATGGGACAAATGGGGTAGAAAAATGCACCCTTGTCTAGGAGTTACAAGTGGCGGAAGGTGATTTGACAAGATGGAGAGGAGAAGGGAATGAAAATGGCTTATGGAGCCTTCTCAGGGTCATGTGAAAAACCAAGGTATAAGATGGGAGTGGGGTAAATTTTTGTGTCCCAACTCTTTTAAGGGGATGAGACATACAGGATGAAAATTTCACCCTCACTTGATCATGACAAGTATCCCTTTGTGGTTGCACGATGAGAAGGGCTAATTAAGGTGAAAAGGGGCTTAACCGACATTAGTAGGCTTCATTAGGGTCATGTGATGGACCAGAGGGCTCAAATAAAAATGGGAATATTTTTTTGTCCCAAATTCCCCAAGGGGTTGGCATAGATGGGAGAGAAATGTGTGCCTTCACGTGGGAGTTACAGTGTCCACTTTTGAAAATGGCTAAATCCCATAATCTTACCTTGAGAAGAACCTTGAAGATGAAGTTTATGGAGCACAAAGAGGACATTTTTAACACTTATTTATATTAATTTTACTCTAAAAACCCTTATGAAATGAATGGGATGGGTCCCATGATGAAATTATTCATGAAACCCCTTAAAAAATAGCCTTTTTTTCTCAGGACCGCAAGGTGTGCCTACCGAAAATAGATTGTAGGAAGAAGCGGTTGGGTCTTGTGAAGAATCTAATAAGAACATTATTTTGATACATATATTTCCAATGATATATTTTTTGACCTCTAAGTCTTTACAAGGATCCCAAAATCATCTTCTAAAGCTCAAAAACTTTTTTGAATTGCAAGCTCCTTTACTTTTAAAACCCACCTTTCATTGAACTTGTCCCTAAACATTCAAATATTCCCTAAAATTTGTTAAATCACATGAATGTTATATTTTATCCTCAATACCACTTATTTATGAATTCAGGGATTCAAATATATCTCGAAGTGAATAGACCTTCCATGGAAATGTTCAAAATAGATTTTCTTTGTCTCATCAAGAAACCGCCTTGAGAAGCACTACTTTAGAATAAATTCATGGACTTGTTTTCATGTTTCAAACAATTGGGAAAGGTTATCAAAAATATATATATTTGATTTTAGGATGGAGATAGGGATGAAAAAAGGTAAAACTGATTCAAAGAAGTGCTTAGGAGGGTTTTGGGAAGATTCGGGGTAAAATTTTAAATTTTGGTTAAATCATCATGCTTGAAAGTTTGAAATTTTCTTGTTGAAAGTTTTCATGAAAACAATTGGCTCTAGCTTTAGGAGTTGTTCTGGATCAACCAGTAGTGAGGATAGGGTAAGTAGGAATCATTGAATCTTAAGACACCACATGGAACTATGCCTTATCCATTGGGCTATAAAAATCACTATAAAGGTACACAACATAAATTCCTTTATTGAACACACACATACAAAAATAAACACACACATAATCAAGAGAAAAAAACATGATGGAAACAAAAATCCACAAAAGGGATACATCCTAAATCATGTATGTACATGTGGGGGACAACCCATTTTCATTGAAGAACTTATTTGAATTGGGTTCTTACCCGTGAATGGCTATCATTGGATGCCTTTGTTCTATAAATCTGTTGATAGGTTCACTGAAGTATGAACCTCTCCTTAACTTCTTGAGAAATATAGCATGATCACTAGTGCAATTGATGAAATTTTCAATCATTCTACTAACTTTTATGCTTTTACACACTCTTTCTAGATTGTATTTCATTCTCGGGTTTGTTCTTTTTGTTGGCTTTTCACCGCTGCCATAAAGATGGTTATTAATCATACTATTAGGAAATAAGGGATAAAATATGTGGAATAATCCCTCACATAATTGCAACAGTAGAAACTAATATGCATAAAATATTACAGATCTCAAATAAAATTACAGAATAAAATAACACAACACAAAGAGATAGTATTTAATGTGGTTCACCCAATTTGGGCTATGTCCACCAAGAATCACTTGCTTAGATTTTATTACAATCCACCACTCTCTCAATACAATACCCAGATCTATTTGGAGCTATGCTCAACAAACTCTACAGAATTCACACTCAAATTCAAAGCACATCTCGTAATGTTTTCATAATACCTACCATATGCATAAAGCCATATAAGTAGACAAATCGTTTAAGCAATTTTTTCAAATCCGTGGGTATCAAAACCATGGTCCAAAACTATCCCATAAACATATGGGTCAAAATCCTACCCATATGAGAAAAGAACATTTCCCAAAGATATCCGGCATGTTTTAAAGCCAAAAATGTTTTTCTCGGGGTTACGCCCCCAAACCTCAAGGCGAGACAACTATGGAAATTGTACAATACTCTTAGTGTACATTCTTCAACATTTTCTCACATGAAAAATAGGATCCACAACCTAACACACACTAGACTTATAATTTTCATAACAAGACATGTGTTCTTCATTATGCATCTCGCTTCATGATCATTGTATTCATGATTTCATTCTTAGTAGATGTTTCATAAAATTTGACATTATCACCAATCTCTTAATATCTCATGTTTCTCAATTGTACCAAGAGATCATATTCCTCATACCTTTTATATTTTTCAATATACTTCCTTACATAGTGTTTCAGGTGTATTTCATCATCTTCTTGGAAATAGAATCAACTCAAGGTTGGGTGTGAAATATGGAAAATATCATTTTCTTTGTTTTTTCCATCTTGGGCTTTGACATAAAATCTGGTGTTGAGAACATCCTTCTCTTTAGAAGAGTGAACATATAAATGTTGAAGTACATTAACAATGTTTCAATTTTGAAAAAATCATCCTTAGGACCAAGCAATATTGTGTTTCTCCATTTTTTGTTGAGAATGTTTTCATATTTATGAAAAGGAATGAGCATAACATCAAGGGTGGAGTGTTTTCGTCATCATTTTCCCATTCTTGGGCAGCAAGAACCAAGAAATATAATTCCACAATGAAATCACCATCTCCTTAAGTATGTTACCATTTAAGATGTGGAAACATGTTTCCATTCTTGCATTTCTTGTCATCTTCTTCCACTAAGAAAGAGAAGATCTCAAGTTCAACAACATACTTGATTTAACAAATATGGAGTTTGTTAAACCCTAGATAATATTTCAGAATCACATGAAATAATATAGTAATAAAGTAGATATTATGACATAAACAATAAGTAAAATAAGATTAAAACCCTAAGTGCAAGAGAGAGAAGAGAAGACTTAGCTATTTTGCAATAAATCTCAAGAATGTGGAGATGTAAAACTTTTGAAATAAGGATGTAGACTATCACAAATGAACAAAAAAATTATAGAAGTTTTGGAATAGGTTGTACCAAGGTGCCTAGATTTGTATCTTTGCTAGATGTTAGGTACCCTTGATAGGTACCGGAAAATACGTAAAAGCTCATAATTTTAATTTTGTAGTGTCATGAGGTTGTCTCTAACCCTCATTTTTTATCACTTGTATGTCATTGGATGTCATTGGATGTCTCCTGAACTTAATGAAAGATATATCATACAAAACCCCAAAAAAATCAAATCATAAAAATAAAAAGATGCAAACGGGGTGAAGAACTCACCTTGATGGTCACCCTATTGAGTGAACTTATGAACCGAGCACTTGCACTAAATTTCCGACTACATATAGTTCTATGTGCATGTGTCTAGAATTGTTCCTAGGAATCTCTTGTGTAAGATGTACTTGATAGTGAGTGATACCTAGATGTAGTGATGTATATAGATGTGTGTATGGAATTAAGAAACTACTGCTCCTATGAGTGTATGTAGATTTAACAACCCCTTATCCTTTAAATGAAGCTATATGTATGCTTTGATGCTCTTAAAATGCCTTTAGATGCAACCTTAGGTGATGATAATAGATTCTTAGAGCTTGTTCCTTTAATTTAATCACATAACATTGTATTTATATGATTCCCTTATTTTAATTTCATAATTAACCACTAAAATTTTGACCCATAAGAAATAAATATTCCCAACAATAATAAGATGCCCAAAAGAGATGAGTAAGATATTAATAGGCTGGGCGTGCCCAGAGGGGATGAGGGCATCCGGGTCTGGAGACCTAGCTAGGAACTGACATCTGAACTAAAAAAAGGTGAAGTATCAAAAGTTAGACTGAGAAGTAGGGTGTGTGAAGTTAGAGATAGAACAAGAAAAAAAGAAAAGAGTGTTAGGAAATAAGGAATAAAATGTGCGAAAAATCCCTCACAGAATCTGCAATGAGAAACTAATATGCGAGAAAATATCATAGATCTCAAATAAAATTGCGTAATAAAATAACACAACACAAAGAGACATTATTTAACGTGGTTCACCCAATTTGGGCTGTCCACTAAGAATAACTTGCTCGATTTTATTACAAGCCACTACTCTCTCAATACAATACCCAGATCTGTTTGGAGCTATGCTCAACAAAATCTACAGAATTCACACCCGAATTCAAAACACATTTGCAATGTTTTGTATGTTACCTACCATATGCACAAAACTATATAAATAGACAAAAACTTAAGTAGTTTTACAAAACCGTGGGTATTAAAACCATGGGCCAAAACCGTCCCATTAACCTATATGTCAAAATCCCATCCATATGAGAAAATCATGTTTCCCGATATATCAGACACGTTTTAAGGCCAAAAAAAAATCTCGGGGGCTGTGCCCCCAAACCCCTGCTACCGGGGGCTTCCACCACCGGACCCCCATTCGGGGTTCCACCGCCCCAATCCCGATGACACAACCTGTGGAAAGTTGACAATACTCTTAGTGTGTAGTCTTCAACACTTTCTCACTTGAAAATAGGCTCCACAACCTAACAAAGAGGCCAAAGATAGTGGTCAATTAATACTTATCTTGCTTATGAATTATATGAATGCAAGTATGTGATTAGGACCTAGAAATGTACCCAAAGTACATGATTTAGTGTCTATATTTCCCCCCACTTTATATTATTGATTGAATTCTTGATAACATTGTGTAGATAAGAGATGTGTACCTTATAACCATGCGAGATCAATGGAAAAAGCGTGTCGAGGTGACACAAAAACGCATGAAGTGAAATAAAATTAAGCGTGGAAGCTAACGAAGAGGAAGTGGAAGTGACCCTATGGGTGAAGTGTATGTGATGTGTCATGTTTTACTTGTTTTCATTTTTGTTTTACTTGATTGAAGGGATGCTTCTTATTATGTAGTAAGGATAAACTTGAAAAAGACAAGCAAAGAAGTAATCAAATACGTGTATAGGAAACTTTCAATCCAAATGTATGAAATAAATAAAAAGTATGCAAAAAGGAAAGTGTGCATCTGATCCATGATGAGTAAAAAGGATAGAAAATGTACTGAAATGATGATGAAGAGTGAGTTTTGGGCGATCTCACGCCAAGTGCAAGTTTTGGGGAAATCTCACGTGATGGAAAAAGAGTGTAGGGAGAAAGGTCTAGTGTTATTCTCTGTCGTTTGATCTGTTTCCCAATATTTATACACTACTACCGATGGTGTGATCTGTCTTGTCCAAGTTTGATCAATTTTTTTAAGGAAAATTAAAAAAGGAAATAAAATGCATTCTGATTCTTGGAGGATTGTAATTTTACTGTAAAATATGATATTTAATTGTTAACAACTATGTTGATTAGAGAAACATTATGTAATCGTCTCCGGTCATAGGTGCCTAAGAAAGGTCGACGTGCCTAGGCACCCATGTCTATATTTGGGTACTAGTTTCTCGTGCTAAACAGAGGACCCAAGTCAAAATTTGGGTCGTAATGTGATTGTTTCTATGCTCTATCCCCGTGGGGTGACAAATTCACTCGATGGATTCCCCCTCGTTTACGGTGCATGCGATGTCACTAGGAGAATGTGGTCTAAAAAGAGGAAAAAAAAACTATAATGATCTAATCGATACCAATATATAAAATGGAATGTGCATGGTAGAAACCAAGGTACAAGCATACTATGGCTACAACTGTTAGTGCAAACAAGAAAAATACCCATATAGAAGACAATGTGTAAGCTATCAAAGAAAAAAATGTAAAGCTGCGAAAAGTGGTTTATAAATATGGGACATCGCTCACAATGTTGCAAGACAATTAGGGCTGAAGTTGACAAAAGTATACAGAGTGCATACAAGAAAAAGGGAAAAATAAAGCAGAAATGGCATACCATGGAAATCAATAGAAGACAATAGAAAGCAAAGTAAATTAAACAACCATGGTGGAAAATAGTTATTACAAAGTAAATTCTACACATGAAGAACCCATTAACATGTTAGAAAGATAAAAAGCATGTTAAGAGCGTGTATAGATTGATACATAGTAGTGTGCTAGTATAAATGGAAAGTAGCATGTAATATAACAATAAAACCTATAGTGTGTACGAATGTAGATTCCTTCGGGAGCCGCAATGGGCCTTGTAAGAGGTACAATCTCAAACATACATACTATGTGTAAATATCGGTGAAGGAGGATACATTCACAACTCAAGAAAAAGTGAACGTGCATATGCATATATAAAATATAATGACAAAAATTATTTGTCTAGCATATTAAGTAAAGTGTACATGTGAGTAAAAGTAAACAAGAACAATGTGCAAGCAATAGATGCGATATTTTCATTGAAGTGGAATGATATATATTGTAAATGGAATAGGGGCGGGATGTCCCCTTGAGTGGAATGTATGCATGGGTGATATGGGGTTCATTTATAAATGACCCCTCAACAATCAAGAATGAACCATAGAACAAGAGTGCCTCATCGAGAAATGGTTTGAACAATGTGTATGCTTAGAAATATTGATCGTGAAATGTAGAGCATAAAATATATAAGGAGGTGAGGTTGAATTCAAATTTAGACTCACAACAATGATTGCGTTGAGTATGAACAATAGAACTAGAGTGCGTCATATGGTGGTGATGATACAATAGTGTATCAAGTTATGTAAGATTGCTCAAAAATGTGAAATATGAAGCACAAAGTGTAATAGTATAAAATGATAGCAACTTGGTGATGCTAGAATGGGAGAAGAACAAGTTTGATGCACCCTGCGAGTGTGTAAGAGATGGATATATAATTGATGGTGTTAAGGGGATCAATATAAGGATTTTTTTTTTTGCAATTGTTATTGGATAATGAAGTGAGGATTGTAGAGGGAATTTGCATTGTGGAAGTTGAAAGATGGTAACTAGATTTTTTTATTTCTTAGTGAGTGGTTTCTCATTTGTAATTAGTAACATCGTAAAATAATGGAGAGGAGAAGGTGTTGTATTGATATTTAGAGGAGGATGCATAGTTTTAATGGGTTGAATATGCGGTGCTTGAATTCCCAAAGGAGCACTAGAAGTGATGGTATGATGCTAATTAGA
This sequence comes from Taxus wallichiana var. yunnanensis, assembly GCA_018340775.1. Taxonomy (NCBI): domain Eukaryota; kingdom Viridiplantae; phylum Streptophyta; class Pinopsida; order Cupressales; family Taxaceae; genus Taxus; species Taxus wallichiana. The sequence continues at coordinate 366,828,865 of CM031244.1, read as the reverse complement.
CATAAAATGAGCAGATTTAGGAGCCCATTTAGATGTACCATTTATAGATGGGTATGGAATAGAGTGTTTTGCAAAAATGAGATAAATCCTTGACACTTAATATTCTTGATTCTTTTTTAAAGCATAAAAATAATTGTCATTATGTCCTTTCATTCAATGCTAATTGTAATATAGAAGACCTTAATATTTTGCAAGATGATAAGGAGGATATAAATGAGTAGATGGCAAAATAATCAATTAATAACTAAGGATATTAGTAAGAATATCATGTTTCTTAACATTGGAATTGAACATGAAAGGTTCATTAATGGTAAGAGTTGAGGTTCAATGATATGAGCACATGTAGAATACATAAAGGTGGAATGAGATGTATTAGAAGAGCTAGCATGAGCTTGAGAAGCATCCTTCGATGTTGGATTTCAGATTTAAGAGATGTAATCGTGGATTCCATAACCTGAATTTTGTCTTGAAATAAGAATACAAAGCCCGAATTGACTCTCGATGGGTTGATTGGATGGGGTATCAAGAAGGTTAGGGTCGTTGGATAGATAATCGAAAAATAACACTCACTTGAGTGAGTGGCGTGCCTCTAGGTATATACATGGTGTTTAGGATTTTTCAAAAAAACCTCACAATTGGGATGTATTTGAAGTAAAAATACAAAGAAATTTGAGGAATCTTATGAGCCATGAGAGAATGAAGATGAGGATTTAAGAGTTTTCGAATGATACATGTTCACCAAATGATTTAACAAATATTTAATTTACCAAACCCTAGAGGATATTTAAGAGTCACATGAAATAATATAGTAATAAAACACAAATTATGACACACCAAATACAAAAAGTAAGATTAAAACCCTAATTGGAAAGAGAGAAGAGAATATTTAGTTATTTTTCAATAAATCTCTCGAGAGTTCGAGATAGAAAACTAATGTAACATGGATGCATAATGTCATAAATGAACCCATAAAATTATAGAAGTGTTAAAATAGGTTGGACCGGGATGTTGGACTAGTACTAGGGAACCCAGTGTCAAGGACCCTTCTTTGGGTGCTAGAAATTGTGTAAAAGTTTAGAATCTAAATTTCGTAGTGTTGTGAGATTATTGCTAACCCTTGTTGTTGATCACCTATATTTCGTTGGATATCCGTAGATGTTTCCTATAACCTGAAATGAAAGATATATCCTATTAAAACCCAAAACACATCAAATCCTAAAAAGAAAAATATGAAAATGGGGAGTCAAACTGACCACCCGAAGTCACCCGATTGAGTGAACTTACGACCCAATCCCTGAATTATATTTAAAAATCCATTTTGTTATGCATGCATGTATTTGGAATTGTTCCTAAAAGCTCTTATGCAAGATACACTTGACAATGAGAAATAGATAGATGTAGCAATGTAGATAGATGTGTGAATGAAATAAATATACTCCCCTCCTATGCATGTATGAATATTTAGTATTCCCTTATCCCTTGAATAAATCTAGGTGGATGATTTGATGCTCTTAGAATGCCTTTATATGTGACCTTAGGTGATTATAATAGATGTTTAGAGATTGGTCCTTTAATTTGATCATATAACATTGTATTTATATGATTCCCTTGTTTGAATTTTATAATTAACCACTAAGAGGCTGACCCATAAGAGATAAATATTCTCAATAGCTAGAAGAGGCCCAAAAGAGGTGAGTAAGATACAAATAGGTCAGGGGAACCCAGAACGGAAGAGGGTACCTAGCGCCGCCATCATGGCTCGGTGTTGGTGTCTAGACTCGTAAAAAAGTTAAGTATAGAAATTCAAACTCGATAATAGGGTGTGTAAGGACGATATATAACATGAAATAAAACAAGGAGGCCAAAGATAGTGGTCAATTAATACTTTTATTGCTTAGGAATCATATGAATGCAATCATGTGATTAGGACCTATAAATGTACCTAAAGCGCATGATTTAGTATCTACACATGCTCATCACATGGTAAATCATACTTGAACCTCTAGAACATGATTGGAAATATTGAAGTTACCTATCAAGAAATTTTTGAGCATCATTCCTTCTTCTTGATCCAAATTTCTCTTTACTTAAGTATTCATTTGTTGCAAGTCAAGGGCTCTCATCACCATCATTAGCATCTAGTGGAAAAAATTTGTTTATAATCTCATACCATAAGAAGTACACCTTTTCAAAATCTGATTTCATCAACTCATAATTATGCTCTTTAAATGGATTTGTGATGCTTGGGAATTTCTCTACCAACATGGATAGATCAAGATCATCCTTGACGGTCATAAAAATTTGTAAGATTTAGAATTTTTGCATGGGATGTATGACATTGGGTCATCTATCCTTTCAATAATATACTTCATATTCCCGATGAGAAGAAGTTCCTTTGCTTCACCATTGAACAGATGGTGGCATTTAACCAATCCCATTGCATATCTCCACCAAAATCTCGATAAAAATTTGGCCCAAAAACATACCATATAAGGTGGGTGTGTCTACTATAAGGATTATCATTGTGATTTTATTATCACGGAAATTTTCCAATGCTACCTCAACATCCATGATTTGAACCATAAGGGGAAATTTTTTTCATTTTCATAAAAAGGTAATGGCTTGAGGTAGGGATAAGGGAGAGGCCGAGATCTTTATTAACTTTTATAGGTATGACATTTTCTAAAGCATCAGAGTCAATGATGGAATTGTTTAGCTTCTACCCATTGAATAACAAGGCTATCTCGAAAGGGTCTAACTTCCTAGGTTTAGAGGGTGTGGAAGTGAGACAGTTCACAGATGGAGTAGGTTGAGATACACGAGGTGGTTATTTGGTGATGGCATCTTTAGGACATAAAACATAGCTACTTTCTTTAGTACACTTAAAATTTTTCTCAAGTTTCTTGGGATGAGTTCTCAAGTACTCAAATTTGGAAATTCATACTATCAATTTTTTAAATGGTAAATTATATAAAAGGATGAAGAGGTAGTAAGAACATGAGGGGTTATGACATATTTAACATGGATGCTTTTAGGATTTTTAGAAATTGATTTTTCAAGAGAAGTTAGAGGAGGCTTACTTAAAGAGGTAGAAGGATTTTGTATTGAAGTAGCCTCATGCTCCTTCTCAGATGAACCTATAGAAACAACATTTGATGGTGCTCATTTCATTATTTTGTTGAAGCCACCATTTGAGGATTAAATTTACTATCTTGGGAAGTAGAATAAGATCCTTATTTATCCTTTTGTGATAAAGTTAAATCGAGTGAACACCACATATGATTAACTAATTGTGGGTTCTTCATCATCAAGTGTGTATTCACAAATAATGATCCGAGAACATTCTCCTTCTCCTTCATTTTCAACTTATGATTCAAAATTTTATTCTTCTTCATCTTCATTACTCTCACATATTGCATTGACCAGTGGAGCCTCCAAGGAAAGCCTTTGGGGTGCTCCTGCAACCTGGTTCCTATTCTGGTTTGGATGAGGTGTTCATTGAGCAACTTCCCTTTTTAACATTGTCAATTCATTTTCCAACTTCTACAACATTGGATCAGTTATCTTATATTTTAAATTTTGGACCTTATCCTTCATTGAATGGTTCTTGATATTTCTTGATAGGATGAGGTAATATTATACTTTTATTGAATTTTCTTGAGCTTGTGTAAGATTCCTAGGAAAATATCTTCGAGAGGTTGAATCCTACATCGTAATTAGTTGTTGATAAAGAATATTTTCACATTATCATCGAGAGGCATAAATTCAGAGGGTATCCTCTTGAGAAACCTATTATAATGAGATACAAAGTCTCTTATAGTTTCATTGGGCTCCTTTTTCACTTGAACCGGATGCACTATGAGGTCTTTCCAATATTCAATAGATTTAAACCTTTCTTTAAAGCTTTTTTTATATATCTTCCCAACTAGTGACGAATTTAGATGGTTGGAGGCATAAAAATTTCACTATTTTTTCTTGTAGAGATTCTACAACAATCTCACCAACACATCTTCATGTTCTATTCTCAATACACCACATGTTGTGATGAATGCTTTGCTACGTGTTCCTCTACGAGCTACATACCATTACCTCTAAATTTAGGAAAAATCTTATGATATCCCCTTGGTAATACATAGATAGGTAGAGGAAGGGAGAGTGGACCTGTTTTTTTCCCCATGATATAATTAATGGATGCCTCTCTTTTTCTACCATCCTTACTTCATCTTCGCTTTTACTTCTTCCCGAAAGTTTTTGTCAAGATCTATAAATTCTATGTTCAATGTTGGGTGTAATATAGGAGAATCAAGAGGATTTTAAGTAGGATCGCCAATATGAGTTTGGATAGGATTTCTGATTTGATTTTACTTATTTTACAAAGCTTCAAAGTATGGTCAATGATTACTCTAAACTTACTCAATTTGTATATCTTTTTCAGCCAAGTTTTCTCAAGAGGTTTGCAAGATTTTGATACTTCAAGTATTTTTTTTTCTTTTTTTTTTTGTATTTTATAAGGATCTTTATGTGTGCATAAGGGAAAATTTTTCCCAAATAGAGTCACCAAAAACTATTGGTGAAATAATTTGTCATATAAAAAGCTAGGTGTTTCCACTAATGATCATGAGGCTATGACCTTCCTTCTTGTGTATGGGGAGGCTATAATTATTGAATGTGAAACTATCCTAATTATATATAATGTTTTAGGTTGGCCAAATAGGTTGGGGATCACATATGAACCCTTCACTAAACCTATGGAATAATGCTTGTATAGTGGTACAAGGGTGGAATTTTCAGCGATGAGGGATAAACGAGAGAAATTAAGAGGCAAGATTATTGTAATAGTATATTTCACACATGATAACTAGAGTAATTCAACATTCAATTGGAGGAAAAAAATAATACAACTAGCAAGACAAATAAACTAGAGACACACAATTCTTTAGGTTCATTTATCAAGGACACTAAGTTCCTTATTCATCACCATACTTACAAAGTTACAAAAAAAGGGAGTAGAGGAACATGAACAAAGAAATGGAAGAATGTAGATTTTATTCCTTGTGTTGGTGATATATATTTTAACATCCAAACAATAATTCACAATTACTACTAACTATAAATCTTCAAAATCTATGATCCTTTAAAATAGAGAAGCCATCCTAATTTATAGCCCCGTAAATTGACCTTTCAACTCCCCCACATGACTCTTGATTTACTATTCAACATGTGACCTTTCAATTTCCCCTAGAGGAGACAAATTTATTATCCCTCTTATAATTTTAAGAGAATACTTAGACATATTACAAATATTATCACTTAGGTGAATAGGAAAAAATATAATGATTGTGTACAATGAAGATTTATAAAAAGGAGAGAGAGAGAATAAGGGAGGGCTATTGATTGACATTATTGAAGAAGCTCCTTCTGATGAAGAATTTGGTGATGAAGATCACAATCTCCTCCTTTTACATGATACACAAATACCTTGGCTCTTGAACGAGTGTTTAGAAACACTACTTGAAAGATTCCTTGATGTGAGCTCAAGATGACCACATGCACTTCTCATGATGATCCTCTTACTATTTTTAGCCATGCATCACCATGGACACGTTTAATTATTAGTAAGTGCAATCGTGGGGTGTTAGATTGCGCAATGAAAGAGTTCTTGTAGTTCTAGGTTTTATTCTAGGATTTGACACTACAATTTTTGGATGATTCCTTCATCTGAACAATAAAAAAAATGGAATTTTTATTAGGGGTAGAATAATGATAAAAAAAACCAGTCCTATATATATCAAGAAATTGGAAACTTCATTTCTCGAAAACTAGTTTAAATGAAACTAGATATTTTGAAGACCCTTCCCTCCAAATTTCAGATAATTTCACATGTTGGATCTTCAAGAATTTGAGTATTTTTTCATTGAAGGTAGAATTTTGATGAAAAACATAATCCTCTATATCCCTAAAAATAGGGACTTCATGGCATGAAAACTAGTTCACATCGAAACTAGATGTTTCACAGATCATTTCCTCCAATTTTCATGCAATTCTATCAACTAAAACCATAGGAAGTGAAGAGGTACATAAATTACCTTTAGTTTTTTCATCATGGTACCCATTAATTTATTCTTGAATCTTCGATAGCAAGATAAATCATCGAAGTACCCTCACCCTTAGATTGACAAGTGGCAATGTTGCATTGGTCAACAAGATGGGTTAGAATGAGGTGAAAATGGGTAAATATGCATCACAGAGCTTCACCAAGATTGTATGATGGACCAAAGGGAATAATTAAGGCTGGGTGAAATTTTTTTTCCCAACCATCCCAAGGGGATGGAATGGATGGGATAGAAAAATGTGCCATGCTTCAGGAGGTGAAAATTTCCAATTGCGAAAGCATACCTTGAGAGAGGCCTTGAAAATGATGTTTCCGAAGCTCTAGGATGTCAATTTTGATAAGCCCATATATTGTTTTAAATCTAAAGATCCTTCTAAAGAAAATGGGATGGGTATAAACATTCAATTATTTATTTAACCCCCTTTAATTTCTCCTTCTTTCTCAAGTTAACAAGGTATACCTCTCAAAAATGAGTTGTGGAAAGAATCACCAATATATTGTGAAGGATATGGATATTTAATCATATAGAGAATTATGAAATATTTACAATGATTATTTTTTTTCCTATTAAACCAATAAGTATATCTCTAAATCATCCATGGAAGATCAATTACATGTCTTGACTTCCTTCTCCTACACCTTAGGCACCCAAGGTATGAGATTGGGTCACATGAAGAACCATGGAAAGAGATGGAGTGAGGCATAGTTTTTGGTACAAAATTTCCTAAGGGGATGAGAAATATGGGGTGGGAAAATGTTCCCTTATCAGGGATTGACAAGTTTTAGAAGGTGATTTGACGAGGCCAAGAGGAGAAGGGACTGAAAAATGGCCTGCTGAGCCTTCTTGGGGTCATGTGAAGAACCAATGGATAAGATGGGAATGGGGTGAATTTTTGTGTCCCAAATATCCTAAAGGGATGGAATAGAATTTTTTTCCCTCACTCAAGCATGACAAGTGTCACTTTATGGTTGCACAATGGGAAGGGCTATAATGAGGTGAGAAGGGGCTTAACTGACATCATGGGCTTCATCGGGGTCATGTGATGGACCAGGGGCTCAACTAGGCATGGGTGAATTTTTTTGTCATAAATATACCAAGGTTATGGGATAGATAGGATTGAAAATTGTTCCTTCACCTGAGAGTGATATGTGTCCACCGTGAAAATGGTTATCTAAAATTTTTACCTTGATAAGAACCTTGAAGATGAAGTTTTCGTAGCTTTAGGAAGATATTTTTGCCACTAATTTATATGAATTTGACTTCAAATAACTTTATAAAATGAATGGGATGTTTCCTATGACCCAATTCTTTATGAAACCCCTTAAAATATCCTTTTTCTCGGGTGGCAGGGTGTATCTATTGAAAACCGGGTCAGTGGGAAGAAGCTCCCGGGTTTTGTGAAGAATATGAAAATATAATAATTTATATATTTGAATTATATATCCAGTGATATCTTGTTTTACCTATAACTCTTTATGGGGCTCCTTAATCATCTTCTAAAGCTCGAGACACTATTTTAAACCGCAAACTCCATCACCTTCAAAAACCTGCTTTCACTGAACTTATCCTTAAACATTCAAATATTACCTAAACTTTACTAAATAAATTTCAATATGATCTTAGCTCCTAAATATCACTTGCAGATGAATTTGGGGCTTCAAATATATCTCTGAGGGTGCACATCTACCGTATAAAGTCTAGAAAAAACCTTTTTAGGTCTATCAAGAATCTTCCTTGAGAATCACCACATCACAAGAATTTCATGGAATTATTTTCATGTTTTAAATACTTTGGAGAGGTTATCATAACACATATTATTAATTTTAGAATGGGGATAGTCATGACACATAGGTAAAACTGATCTAGAGAAGTGGTTAGGAGGGTTTTGGGAAGAATCTAGGGAAATTTTTATTTTTGGTTAAGTTATCATGCTTGAAAGTTTGAAATTTTCTTGTTACACATTTGTATGCCAACAAGAATATACACCCTCCTAGGTTAAGAAGATAATAACACCTATAATATATAGGTGTTATAGCACAATTAAAACCTTATATTAAAACTAATTAAAATCCTATTAATTAAAAGATCACATGTATGATTTAGGTGGGTCATTTATTACAATATAAATTAAGCTTACCAAATCTAATAACATTATTATATTTTAAGTTACATGTGAGGAATTTATTAATATTGTATCCATAGTTATAACTATAATAATAAAATCTATAAATAACTTAAGAAATGTTTAAATCATTTGATCAATTTGACCCAATGGGAAGGGAGGATTCATTTTAAGCCCTTAGATTGGGCTAATCCCCATAATAAGATCTAGGGAAAATAGAAAACAATAGTTTTCTGCACTGAATTCTATCAATCCTCTCCTTTATATTTCCTTTCTAATTATTTTCTCATATCTTTCTCTTGCAAGCTTAATTGAGGCTACTAAAAGGGGGTTGTGTATACACTAAATCACACAATTTGGTACATTTATAGGTTCTAATCACATGCATTACACTTATATTTTTCTAAGGGATAAAAGTACTAATTGATCACTATACTTGGCCTCTTAGGTTCCATTCTAGTCTCCCTTTTGACCTTACGGACCTCACTTCCCAGTCTAACCCTTCACATTCAACCTTTTCTAACTCTAGACACCAACACCTAGGCATGCTCGTCTCCTCTGTACTCATATTTGTACTCCTTCCCCCTATTAGGTTCATTTCTATCCGTACGTCCTATCTATTAGGGGATATTTTAGTGATCAATTACGAAATTCAAACAAGGAAGCTATATAAATACAATGTTATGGGATTAAATTAAGGTAAATTCAAATGGGTCAAAGCATATAACTGTGTCCCACTATTTTGGTTTTTGTATTTCTAACTAAAACCTATGTCGTTCAACCAAAACATGACCAAACACATATAAAATAACCAAACATGTATTTTTTTAGGAGGCTATAAATTTTTAGTGGCATCAATTTACGATTTTTTTAAATTTTTATAATTTTTAATTAATTTATATAAATAAAATGTTTATGGCCACAAATTACACACTTGTAAACCCAAATAAGGAAAGAATATAAATACAATATTATGGGATCAAATTAAGGGACCAAGCTCAAAGAATCTAATATCTACACCTAATATTACATCTCACAAGCACCTAAGAGCATATTTACATCCATCTAGCACCATTACAAGGGACAAGGGCTGGTTTTCTCGCATCACACACATAGGATGGGAAGTTCATTTTGTTCCATACACACATATATTACATTTTACATCTAGCTACTTACTCGCTATTTTAAGTGTGACATGTAGAAGAGCCACCTAGGAACGATTCCACACACATACATAACTACATTCTCGTCTCATATATAGAACAATGCTCACCATAAGATCACCATTGTGACAACTAAGGACAATACAACCCTCATTTTTCATCTTTATTTTTTAGAATTTGATGTTTTTTTGAGGAATTTGTAAGTGGTATATTTATTGTAGGTAATCAATGACATATAAAGGAGTTCAAAGGACATACTACCGATAGAGATCAAGGGTTTCATATCATCTAGTGACCCTATAAATTTCTTCTTTGACTTCCTACATAGACCGTAGCACCTGTGAAGGGACCCTAGCATTCAAGTGCCACAATACCACCTGTACCCTAGTATCCATTGCTCCCGCACTTCTGAATTTTTGGGCTCAACCTTGACCTCCTACATTATAGTTTTGTTAGTCTTCCACTTGGACACATCACCATTACCATTGTGAAATCAACTAAGTGTTCTTACCTTTCATCGCACTTAGGGTTTCAGTCACTTTTTCTTAGTTTCTTGAGTCATAAGTGTACTTGACTACCATATTCTACTTTTTGTAGCATATCTTAGAATATAAAAAAGTAATCAATACATTTAGGTTATTTTTGTTAAATCATTTGGTGAACTTGTATTTTCAAGTCCAACCTTCAACTTTATCATGGCTAAATTGTATGGCCCTTTCGATGAATCTCATATTTGTGATCTTCAAGAGTATATCACCGAGAATCCAGAGAATTTAGATCTACTTTTATAGGTTACTCTTGAGGAAACCACTAATTGTTTTTAGCTTACTCGAACTACTGCTACCATTACTTCCATTCCTATTGCTATTCAACCTACTTCCATTGTCTCTGTCTCTATTATTTCTCTGATAAATATTTTCACTCCATCTCCAACTTCATATACACAACATGTTTCCTCTTCTCGTACCAAATATTTAGCTTCTCTTTATAAATATCATCAAGTTAAAATTCATCACTCTAACAAGCTACTTCTCATGCCGCTCCATCTCTTAATTTCACACCGATTCTTCATACTCCTTTTGCACCCTCCATTTCCACATATTCACTCCTTAAAAATTTGTGGTTCCTAAGTTCCCAACTTTCAATGGTAATGGAAATACTAGAGAGCATCTTCGTGTATTTCATGTAACATGTCTAGATTATGCATATGATCACACTTTGTTAGAAAATCACTTTCATCGCAGCTCTCCATGATTATGTTATGCATTGGTTCTATGACACTATTCATTTAGTAACTTCTTTCATGTATTCAAATTGATGCATTCCTACCTCATTTATCCATTAACATTGGTTTAAATATATCATATGTACAACTAGCAAAAGTAAAACAACAATCTAATGAGAACCTAACACACTATATCTTACAATATAAGAACAACCTAGCTAGGATGACTAATGTGTTAGCTGATGTTAAATCTCTAGATTTACATAAATAAATTAAGCAATAATTAATTTAAATCAACACATGAAATGAAAAATATAGAAGAGAGAAACCAAATGTAAATAGAATGGAGTAATTTATATTGAATATGAGACGGCATTTTATACAATTGTTTGCTCCTAAAATCATGGAGTCAAGTCTTATCATTTTATCCCCATATCTTTCCTTTATTCCCTAGTGTTACTCCCAATCCCAAGATATTCTCACACATTCCTATCGCTATGATTTGTGAATGACAACTAATTGTGCAAAATCACATATTAATAAAATATTAAATAATACTAATATTCAAACCATATGTTCACATTATGAACACTAATTTCCTAACATTCACCCCCTTAGTGTGAACATGGGTGAGTTCTATCTAGTAACTTCTCATGTTCTACAATCTGATGGTTTTCAAAGAGTACCATCAACTCCAACAGGTTTTCGAGTGGAACCATTAACCACTTTGTATGTGATTAACTAAGAGATTCAAAAATATTAAATTGGTTTTCTAGTGGACCACAAGCCACTCCATAAAGCAGCGTACACATTTTCCCATCCACATTTTACAAAAGGTAACAAAATATAGGAAAATATATTCCTAACAATAAATAGGAAATATCCATATATTCTTATTTACTCTCACGCACACCGAAAGTAAACACACAAAAATCAGAAAATAAATGATCACCAATACAATGAAGCAATCTCTTTGTTGGTGACTAACAAGAGATGCTTATTTTTCCTCCATCCTCCTTTGCCTCCAACCATGGTGATGATGCTAACTCAGCCGAATTTGTCATTGAGGATCATTTTATAATTCTATTGAGTGTCAGTTTAACCGATAATGTAACCTTATAATAATAATTAGATTTATATTTAACTAAAGTAATAAAGCATATCGTTGTTTTATTGCTCAAATCACTCACTATTTTTTTACGTAATAATTAGAACGCCACAATTGGTTCCATGATTTCTATTAAAATACGAAATGGGTTTCTATAATATTTTGACAGAAGTTTTCCATAATACAAATAAAGAAACCCATAAAAATTCAAAAAATTATGAATCTGCGGTTTTGATAAAATCACCAATTACCATTTGTTTTTTAGATCAAAATCCAGAAAATGGAAACGAAAGCTTCAAAACTCTTTGATCGACATTCTAGAGACTGTGGTTTTTCCTATAATCACTCTCATACCTTGTCCTTTCCTAGTCTGATACCAGATGATGTTAAATCTCTAGATTTACATAAATAAATTAAGCAATAATTAATTGAAATCAACACATGAAATGAAAAATATAGAAGATAGAAACCAAATGTAAATAGAATGGAGCAATTTCTATTGAATATGAGAGGGAATTTTATATAATTTATTGCTCCTAAAATCATGGAGTCAAGTCTTATCATTTTATCTCGTATCTCTTTTTATTCCCTAGTCTTACTCCCAATCCCAAGATATTCTCACACATTCCTATCTCTATGAGTTGTGCATGACAACTAATTTTGCACACTCACATATTATTTAAATATTAAATAATACTAATATTCAAACCATATGTTCACACTATGAACACTAATTTCCTAACATTAGATTACTTGGAATTAAAATATTTATTTGTTAAGAGTCTCTTACCACCACTATGAGAGAGTTTCATCTTTGATACCTCGATTAACAAAAATAAAGAAGGCATATCGACCTAGCGTTTATTAATGTTAATCTAATTCAAACTAAAAAGATCTAATAAATGAACTAGAACGATATGGAAATAATGTAAATTAATTACTTTAATTTAAATAAAACCCTATGGATAAGTAAAATGGAAAAGATGACTTAGCTTATATCCGATGACTTTCACATAATGTCACGGATCCAAAAATAAAATAAGGAAGTAATAATGAACACTCAGTGACCTTGTAGAGTGAAGATCCAATAGATCTAAACTCACATAGGCACTTGGGAGGGTATCGGGGTGCCCTAGGGTACCCCGGTCTACCATCCGGGCATTGTGAACACTAGAAATGCTCAAAACTTAGTTCGTAGGGTCACAAGAAGGTTATGAGTGCTTCCAATCTGTTGTGTTGGACTGCCGAATGAGTTGTATATTGACCTCTAATACAAAGAGAAGTATCAAACCTTAAAAAAAATACACATGAATGGATCAGATCGACCTCACCGCCAAACTAGTGGTCTTATCACTAAGTGTTGTGCTAAATTTTGGACCTAGATGTAGTTCTGGTCTATATATGCATGTCGTGCCCTAGGTTCTCTTGTGTCACTTAACTTTGTGAAATAACGAGAAATATTAACTATATAAAATGTAAATAGAATGTGTGAATGGAATAGAATGAAATCCCTTCCCCTATGTAATGTGTGTGATGTATATCTCCTAGCTTGAATGCATGGCACTAAGTGGATGCAAGTGATGAAATGGATACAACTCTAGATGGAGTGATAGTAGTGTTAAGATGCAATGACCTATGACCCTCATTATGGTTTTATAACTTTATATTTATAGGGCTCTCAAGTTTGATTTCATAATTAATACCGATAAGGATGACCAACAACTAGAAGTGACCCAAAAAGGAGTGAAATAGGATTTTCACGAGACCAAGGTGCCTTGGTTGGCAGGGTGCCCCAAGACAACTTGGGATGCCTTGATTTAGGCTAGAAACTTGGGGAAGTCAGAAAATGGGGTAATAAGTGTTGAAATGACACGAGAAAGACATAATGAAATAATATAAAAATATGGTGAAAATGTTGAATTAATTATTACTTTGTACACTTGAGAACCTTCTAAATCATAGTATAAGACTATGCTAAATATTGTCTAATGAGCAAGATTTTGTATCTACTTTTTGCCCCCACGTTATGTTGGTGAGCGTAATGCTTGGTAAGATAAAGTAGATAGAGATGCATACTTGATATCCATGTAGATTATATAAGAAGAAGTACCGATGGACTAGAATCAAGTGTGGGATGAAAAAAAGAAAATTTTGGAGGAGCGTGGATTCTAAAGATGAAAATTAAGCATAAAAAGAGATGAGAGTGAACCTAGGGCAAAACACATGTGTAGTTATTGTTTTGTAGTGTACGTGTATGGTTAGTAAAGGCATGTGCTTGTAGTGGTGCATTTTCATTTTAGTTATTGTTGTCATTGTTGTTGTCATATTTGTTGTTGTTGTTGTTGTCATTGTTGTTGCCCTAATTTGATCGCTTGTTTCTCATATGACAAACCCGCAAGAAGAAAATGATCAAGTAGTCAAATATGTATGTATGTAATAATGTTGTGTAAAATACACAGTAAATTGAAATGTGCAAAATACGCAAATGTAAAATATGCTAGAAAAAATTAAATGGAACATGTGCACTGATCATGTCAAGAAAAAGGGTATAGAAGGATATCTTGTACTATGGCGAGTTTTTTGGGCAATCTGATGCCACCCTCAAAGAAGTGTAGGAGGAAATATTTTGTGTTCTCCACTCTAACCTCTTCTCGCTGAAATGTTGTGAAGATATCTTTGTACCATGATGGTTTTTTGGGTGATCCTATGCCACTAAAAAGATTATTATAGAGAGGCACACCCATCAGAACTCCTAATCTTCTAACTTCTCTATAGAATTGTCAAGGATACCATCTCCTATTAAGGCCGCTATGTATGGATTTCGTAGACTACTTTAAACTCACTCGTTGTATGTAAACCCATAATGCCAAGGGAAAAAGTGCATTGTAATGAACCGGTGTAAAAACGTTGTGTTATTAGTAAACCTTGAATGATGCCTCCCCTCTTTGGGGGCCCATGTGATGTCGGGAAAGGATAATGCTACCTCAAAAGAGGACCCAATTGCACTCGACTTGTATAACTCTACCCTTCAAGGGGAAATTTAAAGCGCTTGGTAGATACCAAGGTGCACACAAAAGGGGATGGCTAGCCAAAAAAATTGTTAGTCCGAAAACACATGCATGCAATAAGACAATTGTAAAATACATAGACACTGTAGAAACTACCAAGCACATTAGAGTAAACACGTAAGAAAACAAGAAGACCACACAAAGCGCTTTTCGAACATGGTAAATCACTCACGATGTCAAGGGAAACTCAAGGCCATCACATCCAAAATAATAGACAAGTGTGCACATAATCAAAGGGAAAATCATGTAAACAATAACCAACAAAGAAGATAAGTAAAGACAAAGAAGTAGTCATGGACACATGTATTCCTCGCAAAACAATCAATTGCTGCACATGGAACACCCGTTAGCATGTTAGAGTGATAGCCAATATTTCAAAGAATTGAAGACCAATTAGTTTAAGATTCTAAGTACAAAATTAAATAATAGCACCTAAATACGATAAATGTGGTGTCCCCAAATGATCGATATAGAAAGGGTATAAGGAAAACATCCATGACACTTGTAAAGTCTTGTATCTATGATCACAATAAAAAAACAAGTGAATGCACATGTGTATATGATAATGAAATATAAGAAATAATGCTAACATGTGTAGTAAAGTGAACATGCAAAACACTAGCAAGTAAGAGTAAATGTAACCAAGACAATGTAGTATGTCGTGGATGGATGGAATGGAATACAAAATAGAAAGGTAGAAGCGGTGTGTGCCCTAAGTGGATGGAATATGTATATAGTGAGGTTCATTTGGTTTTCCCCTCAACACTTAAGAATGAACCGTAAACGATAGTGTGTCATTGGAAAATCACCGTGTAGTGTAGGTTATTTCTAGCACACTTTGTGACGAGTGTGCATATATATAATGGTGATGAAATGCGACATGTAGAAAGATGTGTATGGACCTTATAGCCTAAGCGTATACCATGATTTTTTGAATTAATGAGTGATGATTTAGCCCTAAACGTATATCACTATAGGATGAGGGGTTGGAGATGGGACACATGAAAATATATGCGTGGACCCTATAACCTAAGCGTATATCACTAAAAGATGAAATAATCCAAGTGGGTGATGATTTAGCCTAAATTATATGTCAATAACGTAGGGTGAGTAGTAAAGGTTGGTGATGTACCCTAAGGTGTATGCCACTACAAAATGATAGAATGAGGGTGGTGATTTATCCTAAAGTGTATACCACTACAAGATGATAAGTCGAGTGATGATTTAACCTTAGGTGTATGTAAATAATAGAGGAAATGTTGAATGAATGTCACATGATTAGGGTAAGGTACTTTTGATTAGTAAACCCTCGACAGTTGAGTATGGACTGAGGAACTAAAGTGTGACAAAGGGTGATAAGTGTAGCACGTCAGCCTAGGTATAGTACTTTTTGAGGTGCATGAAATTAAACTTTTTTAAGGGGTTTACCAAGGAGGGTGGAAAGGTGGTAAACATTGCCATTGATATTATATGTGATGACATAAGAGCCGAGCTAGTTGGAATTCAATTTTTCTTTGAGTGCACCTCAACCTTTGTGTTTTTATGGTTTTCTTTTAAGATGAGGTCACTGATGTTGAAGTCTATAGAAATTTTTTTGGGTTGTAAGCTTGTGAAATACAAGATTGGTAGATGTGAAATTTTTTTAAGGCTTGGACATGATAGGAATCTAGCGTTTCTAATTCGTGTAAGTGATTTTTGTGATATTTATTTTCTATAAGGATTCCTTTAAGAGAGATTCTTAGAGTTGCTATTTCAAGTTCTAATGGAATAAATGCCTCAACACCGTAAACTAGGGATAATGGGGTGACATTATTAGGAGTGCAAATGCTAATATGGTAAGCCCATAATGCGTAGGAAATTTGATTATGCCAATTAGTGCCACTTTGGAGTCAATAGTCTTACGTAATATTTTGACAATAGTTTTATTTGTAGCTTCTGCTTGACCGTTACCTTATTGATATTAGGGCATGGAAGATGATTGTTTAATTTTAAACCTAGAAAAAAAACTGTTTACATCTTTATTTTTGAAATAAGATCCATTATCGGTGATAATTCCATATGGCACTCTAAAGCATGTGATAATGTGTGTGGTCGAAAAGTTACAAATTTTGGTACCAAGGTGGTAGTGCATAAGGGTACTACTTCAACCCACCTAGTGAAGTATTTTTGGTGGTAATTATGAATTTGTGGCCATCGATAGATTCTAGGTTGATGAGTCCGATTAAGTCAAATACCCAAAGGGATAAATGTCACGTGAGTGTGATGGGTCGGAGATCATATGTGGGTACATGATGGATGTTTCCATGTTTCTGAAATTTTTCACAACACTCAACAGTATTGTAGAAGTCATGCTCCATGATTGGCCAATAATATCCTTGACGTAAGAGTTTTTGTGCAATGGATTTTCGTAAAAATGGCCACCATGATACTATCATGAATACTATATATGGAAGTAGGGATATCTCGTAAGTGGGAGAAAATGAAGAATTCGACCATCAAGATCTCTTTTAGTAAGTTAGAGCCAAAAATAACATAACGATCGGCTTCATAATGTAACCATGGGGCTTTATGAGGTTATAGAGTATCATGGATAGTTTGCTTATACAGATAGTCATAAATAGGTGTGAACCATTCGTGGGTATTATGACTATAGGTGACAAAACAAGTGCCAATAGGTACTGTGGGGATAGAAGGTTGTCTTAGGTGAGAAATAATGAAAGTGGCTTGAGCATATCGTGATATCTTGGGGATAAGTGAGGTTTCACGCCATGGCATCGACATGGCGATTGTATTTTTGAGGGATGGGTGAAATGGAGTAAGATTCAAAGGTATCTAAGAGATATTTCACAAGAGCATTTTATGGGATGATATGTTCCTCTTTAGTGTGATAATTTTCATTGACTTGGGTAATGACTAATAGAGATTCCCGTGGATACACAAGTTATGAATGAGAAGTTTTTTAGTGGTAAGTAAACTTAAAATGAGATCTTCGTATTCGGTGATATTATTGGTGTAGGAGAACCCTATCTGGTATGCAAAGGGAAGTGGATCACCATGCGGGGTTATTAAAACCACACTAGAAATAACACTAGAGTGACAACGAGAATGATCAAAGTACACTGTACATAAATGTGATTCAATGGTATATGCAAAGGTGAAATCATCACGAAAGAATCGAAATAGGGAAGCATCCATGAGAAGGAGAGAGCCAAATGATAAGTGAATAATTTCCCTTCATTTCTTTATGAGGGATGAATTTAAAATTAAATTTAGTAAGTAACATAACCCAACAAGAAAAACATCCTAAATATGGGTGCACGATAGAAGATAGCCCGAGGGATAAGTTGAACTTCATGGTTAAGAAGATAATAGCGTAACTTTCTTGCAATAAAGATGACAATGAGGAAAAAATTTTAGATGTAGATGTAGTTGCATTCATAAGGGAGAAGTGTGTGGCTAGTATAGTATATGGCCATTCTCGATGCGTATCATCATGTTGTGCCAATAAGGAGCCTAAGGCATGGAATGTAGCCTAAATATACAACAAGAAGGGACAATGGCCACAGGGGGGATGAGGATAAAAGGATTTAGTAGATAAGCTTTGATGTGATTGAATGCTTGCTGGAATTTTTCATCCCAAATGAACTTGGTGACTTTATTCATGAGACACGTAAAAGGTTATGTTTTATCACCAATTGTGCAAAAAAACATTGAATAACTTGAATCGTGCCTTGTAGAGAATGTAGTAGGTGAAGGTTTTTTGGTGGAGGCATGTCAAGAATTGATTTGATTTTGGTTGGATGAAGCTCAATACCCCTATGGGATATGATGTAGCTGAGGAGTTTACCAAAGGGTTACCTTGAAAACATGTTTTTTGGGGTTAAGGTGTACACGATAGTGATGCAATCTTTCAAAAAGTACACGAAGGTCCTGTGCGTGAGAAGAAACTCAGTAAATATTTAGCTAGAATATCATCCATATAACCCTTAATTATTTTGTGGATGTAATCATGAAATATATGTGTCATGGCGCGTTAATAGGTGGCCCCCACATTATTAAGGAGAAAGGGCATAAAAATATATAATAAAGTAGCCCATGGTGTGGTAAAGGAGGTATTCTTTTAATCAAATGAGTTAATATTAATTTCATTATAACCTACAAACCCATCCATAAAGTAAAATATGTCATATCCTATGGTAGAGTCTACAATAGTATCAATGTGTGGGAGGGGAAAACTATCCTTAGGGTAAGATTTATTTAAATCACTAAATCAATACAACAACAAACATGACCATCGGGCCAGGATAGGAATGATGTTAGATACCCATTCAGGATAATCAACAACGCGGATGAAACCGACATCTAGAAATTTTGGATTTATTCTTTGACTAAAAGTGCAACCTTAGGGTGCATCATATGAATATTTTGTTAAACAAGCTTGGAACTGTGGCTAAGAATGATATTATGCATTGCGATAGATGTATCAATACATGACATGTCACTATAATCCAAGGAAAAGATGTTAGAGAAATCATTGTTGATGGTGAATCACAAAGACCCCCTAAATTTCTGCAACTCGGTGGGTTGAGACTCTCGGTGCGATTGCATAACATGGAGCTTTTCCCAAGTGTGGACCTTGCGAAATCGGAAAAGCTCTCCGATGAAGGCCGCCTCCTATTCCTCTGTTCGATGCACACATAAAAATGTAGAGGGCTTACTCAAAAACCTAATCTAACTTGCCAAGGAGATAGGGTAAGAATATGCATGAAAATAAAACCTAAACTAACAAAGGTGATGCATCGAGGAATGAAGAACACCGTCTTGCCAATAAACACGAGACCATAAAATGCAATGCAAGATCATGCACTGATAACTGTGTTTACAAAAGTATAAGATCGGGAGGACACAAATGAACATAGAGAGGGTTGAGAATCATCCACAGACATGCATTATTTTCTCCAAAAATTTATACAATACACTGCAAAATTCCAAGAGGCAAAGTTGCATTACAGTTTTTAATGGGAGATTTAAACTCCACAAATTCACCTGCCAAAGAGAAGAAGGGAGGGGCAAAACAAGAATTTCCAACCTTTAGAAAGAAGCCCCTCCTTACAATTTATAGGAAGAATGAGAGAGGGAAGAGAGAGGAAATCCAAATCTACCCCAACCACCCTAGGTTGTATTTAATTCATCTCATTATGGTGATAGGTGAGAACCCTAATGAACCCAAAAAGTGGCGAACTGTATTTTTCATTTTTAAGAATTTTTTCTCACCCAATTAAATATATCCAATTGTAGTTAGATAGAGGACTTCGTAAGATTTCTGAAAAGTCCAACCTTGTGTTAATCCGAGCTCCCTGTGAAAAGTTATGGCCATCTGAATATCTGGGTTAGGGTTTACTTCCTGTTAGCGCTCAGAATGTTATGCCTCCCAAAGATGTGCCATAGGTGCATCAATATCTCGTGTTGACATCCTCTTACATGTGCCAAGGCACAAATTTTACCATGTCAACACTCTATGTCATGCGCCATTTACGTGTGCCAAGGCGTAACTTTACCCTTTTGACACTCTATGTCATGCGCCTTTACGTGCGCCAAGGCACAACTTTTATCATGTTGACACTCTGTGTCATGCGCCATTTACGTGCGCCAAGGCGCAACTTTTACCATGTTGACACTCTGTGTCATGCACCCTTTACGTGCACCAAGGCGTAACTTTTATCATGTCGACACTCGGTGTCATGCGCCATTTACGTGCTCCAAGGCGCATCTTTTACCATGTTGACACTCTCATGTCATGCGCCTTTACGTCCGCCAAGGTGCAACTTTTACCATGTCGACACTCTATGTCATGCGCCATTTATGTGTGCCAAGGCACAACTTTTACCATGTCGACACTCTGTGTCATGCGCCATTTACGTGCGCCAAGGCGCAACTTTTACCATGTCGACACTCTGTGTCATGCGCCATTTACATGCGCCAAGGTGCAACTTTTACCACGTGGACACTCTATGTCATGCGCCATTTACGTGTGCCAAGGTGATAAATTTTGGGGTCTGAGTTTCTTTGATTTCCATATTCTTCTGTTTGTCTATATCTACCCGGGGGGGAGATATTTACAACAATCATGAAGTACTTGTTTGAGGTCTCAAATTTTTCAAGTAGGAGTGAGGAAAGTAGCGAACAAGACTATGCACAGAGTGTCGTGTGTTCCTAAATTATGTTAGATGGCTTCTTCATTGATAAGTGTAGAATGATCCTCAATGTATGAATCACTAGGAATAGTTTTGGGTGGGTCGAGTTATCATAGAGATTATCATATTCCTCCATACCAACCATATTAACATATGAGAGAGAACAATGTCATTTATGGTGAAAATAAAGGAGATCATCATGAGCACCCATGTGATCAAGTAATACATCATCGATTAGAAAAGTATGTGTGTTATCCAGAAATAAAGGGGCATCGGTGCTAATAAGTTCCGAGTGTAGCGTAGGGGGGACGTGACATGGCATGAGGCCTATACTTTTAAGAGCGTTGGGGAGAAGTTTGATATTCAAGCCCAAACTTATGCAGTATGCAGGGGAGATTCTAGAGTTTGGAAATCTTGTGGTCTTGGTAGTGAGAGAAACCAAAATGACAAAGATAGTCATATCCTAAACCATATTTTGAGAGAGTGGGGAAATGTGTGGGGAAAAAGGTAAGTCTAAAGGATGGTTAATAGAATTACAATATTTGAAAGGTGAAGGATTAGCGGGGACGTTATAAATAGTTCCCTGATAACAAAATTTGAGTTGTGCATGGAGTGTAGAGGGAAACACATGCATGACATGTATCCAAGGCCTTCCTAAGAGGATTTTATAGTTAAGATAATTAGGCATGAAATGAAAAGGAATAGTAATAGTACATGAGATGACAATAACGGGAACTAGAAAATGCCTAGAATACATTTGGGGATGTTATCGAAACCATAAATGGAAATGGTTAAAGGAGCAAGGGAGGCCAGGGTCATGCCAATATGATGTAAAAAATTTATGTTACAAATGTTGAGGCCTGATCCATTGTCAACTAAGGTACGCTTAACACCTACTTTGTTAACACGAACCTGAATATAAAGGGGAGGGTTATGGACTAAGAATTATGGCAATGGTAGCTCATCGATGTGAAAGTGATTTGGTCTTCAGAAGAGATAAAGAGGAATTTTTTTATAGTAAACATAGTCAAGGGATAGGTGTGGAGATACGTAATGGGTAGATAATAGTAGTTTTAGAGGTGAAGGAGGAAATCAGGTATTTTTAAGTACGCATGAATAAAGATGCTCATGGTGCTATGTAGCGAGAACTTACAGAAAAAAGAAAGCTTGAGTAGGCTGTGAATAAAGGACACATAAAAAGGAAAGAGAGTGAAACATCATGGTCGTAGAAATTAAAAGCCTTATAAGGTGGTAAAAAGATACGTCTGTTCACTAAAATGATTAATAAAAATAAATAACGGATATGGACCTAAGGTTTATTAATGTTAATATAATTAGGAGAATAAAAAAATTATTAAATGAACTAGAAAGTATGGAAATAATGCAAATTAATTACTGTAAGTGAAATAAAACCATAATTTGCAAATAAAAATGGAAAAAATGACTTAGTTGATATCCGATGACTTTCGTAGGGTGTCATAGTTCTAAAAATAAAATATGGAAGTACTAACAAACACTCAGGGACCTTGTAGAGGGCAGATCCGATAGATCTAAATTGACACAGGTGCCTGGGAGGGTGTTGGGGTGCCCCGAGGCACCCTGGTCTACAATTTGGGCGCCGTGAACATTGCAAATGCTCAAAACCTAGTATTGGTAGGGTCACAAGAAAGCTCTGATTGCTTCCTATTTGTTGCATTGGATCTCGCTAGATAAGTTGTATATTGAACTACAATGCAATGAGAAGTATCAAACCCTAAAAAAGCAAAATGCACATAAATGGGTCGAATGACCTCATCCACCAAAGTAGTGGTCGTATCGAGCGAGCGGTACACTACATTTCATACCGGATGTAGTTCTGTGTGTGTGTGTGTGTGTGCATATCGTGCCTTAGGTTCTCATGCCACAGGTTGCACTTTGTGAAATAGCAAGCAATAGTAACTATAGAAAATGTAAACAAAATGTGTGCATAGAATAGAATGAAATCCCTCCACCTATAAAGTGCGTGTGATGTAGATCTCCTAGCTTTAATGCATGAAACTATGTGGATGAAAGTGATGTAATGGATGTAACTCTAGATGGAGTGATAGTAGTGTTAAGATGCAACATTCTAGGACCATCATTAGGGTCTTATAACCTTATATTTATATGTATCTCAAGATTAATTTTTTAATTAATCCCAATAAGGCCAACTAGAAAAAATATAAGGATGACCAACATCTAGAAGTGATCCAAAAAGGAGAGAATGAGGATTTTCATTGACCGAGGTGCCCCGCATGGGATAAGGGTGCCTTGGCTTGACTCAATACACCCCGGGTTGCTCGATTTAGGGATAGAAACTCGGGAATTAATAATATGGGGTGATAAGTGTTGTAATTTACATGGGAAAGATGAAATAAAATAATAGAGAAAGATGTTTAAAATGTGGGATTAATTATTACTTTGTACACTTGAGAACCTACTAAATCGTAATATAAGACCGAGCTAAATATTATCCACTATGCAAGATTTTGTGTCTACATCCTCTCCCTTATTTTATCATCTCTTCCAAAATCTAAAGCTACGTGAAAGAAAAACCTATTACTATGGGAAAACTGAAGTATGAAAATCAAAATACTTGCTCCTCTAGAAAGTTTTCAAGCAAATCTCCTTTCAAAACATCCGCTAAGATCAATGAAACAAAAGTCACTTTAAATTTTGTATCCATGCTTGATCCACATATTCTTTTACCACAATTAATTGAGAGCAACCTAATCAATCTTCCACCTCCACTTTCTATGGATCCATCTTGCCTTAAGTTCCTTCACTACAATGAAAATTCCAGATGTGATTATCACTAATGTGTTAGACATTCACCGATTTCTATTTCAAATTACACCATCTCATTTAAAATATTATTGATAAAAATCAAATTGAGCTTCCTAAATCATCAACACCTCCTCCAGCTTAACGATAAAAAAAAAACTTAAAATATTCATCAATCCTATCCCAAATCATGAAAATAAAGTTTCGAATCTTGGGCAAATCATGCATATCACACTCTCCCTCCTCCTTCATCGGTACCTTTTTATTTTCTAATTTTTCATGCTAATTCATTTCCACCTATCATTGCATTCTCTGATTATGATCACCATGTTACATTCTCCACTAATTACTTACACATCAGTGCTTCTATTGGATCTACTTCCATCAACAATAATTTGATTGATCCATTATTCCAACAAAATGCATGTTCTATTGCACTACTTTTTATTTTCCATCCATTATCACAGATATCATATCTAGTGACTCAATCTTATGGCTATGTAAGCTTCCAATCACTTTTGGTCCTCTCACCATTATTGTGCCCTTATTTGTGGAACGAAGTGTAAATAATTGTGACATGCTCTTAGGTTATCCATGGGTCATGGCCACTCAAGGAATAGTTTCCATGCCTCACTTATGTCTTAAATTCATACATAACAACCTAGTTGTCACTATTTGAGGTGTAAACCTTGGCATCAACCTCATTTTTAGGTGTCCCTCACACTTCTTAGAGAATCTAGGTCTCCTGGACCTCTAAACTATAAAGTACAATTTGATCCTAGCTCCCATACTCATGTGCAACACACTCATCCTTATCATCAATCTAGGTCCAATTCTCAGTTATCTCCTTCATCTAGGTGTATTTCATCTCATAGTCCTCCTCCATCTAGGTGCACAACACCTCAAAGGCCTCCTTCGCCTAAGTGTTCATCACCTCCTAGGTATCCTTCGTCTCACTATGCATCACCTTGGGCTCCTATTTCTAGATACATATCACCTTCACAAGCTCCCTCCTATAGGTTTTACCACCTTAGATTCCATTACATTGTCATTATCATTTAACGTCACCTTTAGAGAATGCTCACACATCTTCATCTCCTAATACATTAGGTAGAGAACCATCATCCTTCAATTTTATTGGATATCTTACACATACTCACACACTTAGGGGGAATCATGCTAATTTCCCCCATCTTCTCTTTACATCACTAACTATCTACCATTTCTATAATCACATTCTTCACATTTCTAGACATTCATCTTATGCACCTTGATACACTATTTGTATTATCGCTTCCCTATGATGCACTCTTGTGTTAAGATTAAAACTTGACTGCTGATACTATACTATACATATGAACCTCACAAATAGTAAATTTGACATCTACGATATCTTCTTACTTATACTACACATCATACACACTTTACGCCTTCTACACACTACAATCCTACACATCTACGACATCTACTTATACATATTCTTACTTATACTACACATCATACGCACTTTTTGCACTTTCTACACACTACACATCCTACATATCTATGACATATTTTTACACATCATACATATTGTGTGCTTTCTACATATTCTATTCACACCTACTACTATCATATGCACTTTATTTTTTCTACACATTCAACACATATCATGCTTTACATATCTTCATCTTCCTACTTCTATTATGTATCATACGTGCTTTACGCTTGCCACATTTACACAATCTACACATCTCGTGTTGCACATTACACATCTCACATTCTATGCATCTATAAAATATCTTCATATCTATTATACATCATATTCACTTTGTAATTTTTACACCTACTTATTTTATACATTCTACACATTTCACACTATACGCATCTTCAACATCATCCCCTTATTTCTACTATGCATTATATACACTTTGCACTTTCCACGCTTAGAAATTTTACACATTTTGCACTACACACTACACATCTATACATTCGACATATTCACAATATATTTTTCTAGTATCACATTCTCAAATAATATACAACACACTTTCTATCTATATCATTCCAGACATTCTATTCTACATTTTGCATTATTTCTAACACATATCTTACTACTTGATGACACAATCTAGTCTATTGGTTCATACTCAACAACCGAGGGTCTAAATCTGAATTGAACCTCACATCATCACATTTATATGATTATACACTTTGTTTTCACAATATATATAGATATCACATCATGTGAAACAATACTCTGCATTTACACTCCACACTTCTTAAACAATAGTTTCTATCATCTTATTCACACATTCCATGATCTAAAATTTATGTTATATCATCAATCATTCTAGCATCTCATTTACACCCTCCTAAATCCTAATTTTTATTCTTCTAATGCCACAATCGATCTTACACATCAAATGACATCAATATACAAGTTACGCTCCGCACTCCAATATTCAAATCTTTCGCTTACATACACATCGCTCGACCATTTCTTGATAACACACTCTTGCTATAAATTTAATTCTTAACTACTTATGGATCTTGTACAAATGAAAATAACCTTTCACTCATGCTCACATCCATACTTGGGGGCACGCTACCCCTATAATTCTCATACTACATTGTATTCCATCTCATCCACAACATATTACATATCTTGGTTGCATTTATTCTTGCTTAATTATGCTTACATATACACTTCATTACAATTCTAGTTAGGTATATGGTATGTATTTATATTTATCATACACACATACACGTTCACTTGCTTTCTAGTCATGATTTAAAAATCTACACAAATCGATACACACATAATGGATGCTTAGTATGGTACATCATACTAGTCCCACATCGGCTCCTTGGGGAATCCACTTGTGTATACCACAGTGCTATGGTTCCATTTTGTATATCACATTACTATATCAGATTGTAAATGATTTGACATAATTTTTATCTTTCTAACATGCTAATGGGTGCTTCATGTGCAACATTCACTTTACACATTTATATTCCTCCATGGTTATTTGATGTTTTCCCACTCTTGATTTTAATTATTTGCCATTGTTTGTGGGATTTTCCCTTTGATTTATCTTGTGTGCACATTGTATGATTTCCAATGATGTGGCCTTGATTGTCTTACGACATTGTGAGTGATGTCCCATGTTTGCAACCCGCTTTTCATGGTCTACATTGTCTTCTTGCTTCGTATCTTACACACTATTTTCTATTTGTGTGCTTATCTTGTTTGCACTAAAAACTTGTCTCCTAGCCACTATTGGCATGTTCCTTGGTTTGTACCCAACATATTCCCTCCTACATACTCGTATTTCGAGTTCTCAAAGATCGGTCATATTTTGGGTTGTATCCTCCTAGCGACATCGCATGCTCCTAAAATGAGGGGGGGATCTATTGGGTGAAACAGTCACCCCATTCAAGTAGTTATAATCATAGTTTAACAATATAAAGTTATAGTTCATAATCATGCAACATAAACTCAAGAAAATCTATAAACTCTGAAAGTGCTCAAAATTAGACTTGGGTCCTTATTGTATCATAGACACTAGTGCCTAGAATAAGACTTAGGTGTGTTGTCACTGGATCGTGCACCTATTTAATTGTTAAGTGATCCAAAGGCAACATGGGAACATGCCCAAGGTGTCTGTTATCACCAAATCATAGCACCCCCCGTGCATATACAAGTGCGTATACTTGAACTCACGGTGTGATTGGATAACATGGGTACTATCTCCAAGTTGTGGGACTTGCTACTTGAGATAGACCTCCGAGAAAGATGGTTCTTGCTCCTAAACTACCTCGCCACAATCTACTCTAATGCAGGGATAAGCTAACTATTCTAATCTAAATTTCCAAGGACCAGGAGAGAGAATGCATAAAATGAAAGCCTACACTAAAGCGGTGATACACCGTAAAAGGAGGGTGTGAGAGTAGTCTCCAAATGTGTGAAATACAGAGGCAAAGTGCACACTAGAAGAGGTGATGACAGCTTCTCCATAATCTAGCAAAATGCATTCACAAAGAATATTCCAAGCACACACAATGATAATAAATTCCTGCAAGAACATAATAATAGACACAATATTCCCGTAGAAATATAAAAGGGGCAAGAAGAATGCGAAAAACACAATAGGGGAAGATACATCCACAAACTTGTATTTTATTGCTTCCTGGTATGCACACTATTCGAGTCTATTACAAGATAAGGGCCTGGATCACCATGCGAGGAGTCCACTACAAGGGCCTATAACACACTTGGCTTCACAAAGCAATTTTGGTAGAGATTTTCTAGCTAAAAACTCTCTTTTTACAATGAGCCCAACACTCCAATTTATAGAAAAATGAGAAGGGGAAGAGAAGGGAAAATGGAAATCCCGAAATCTGACCTTCAACCACCTGTAAGAGGCATTAAATTGAGTGAAATGGTTATAAATTACTTGCAAAATGCTCCCCATATTGTCCCATGTGATGCAACAAAAAAGAATGATGACCATGCCTCTTAATTGCACTCCCAAATACCAAATAAAACACTGCTTACGAACACGGTCACTTTTTCTTAAAAATCTCAATCAATTTCTAATCAAATATGGAATTTCTTGAATTCTGTGCATTGGACTTGGAAACGCGATTCCAACGGTACCAATTTTGTGTGATTTCGTTGAGAAATGCAAAAGTTATGGCCTTCGAGTGCGGCACTATTTTGGGTCCGTAGGCGTTTTACGTCATTTGACGGGAATGAGCATTGACTGACTGGAGCCGAGTATGTTTATTTTATTTAAATATATCTACCCTCATTAAAATTAAGAAATCCAATTTTTTGGCGTAGAGGACGTCGTGCTCATTCCAGAAAGTCCAATTTTGTGAAAATCGGAGCTCGGAGTCAAAAGTTATGGCCGTTTGAAGTTTCACGGGCCAAACGTTGACTTTTCTTCTCTGCCTTCGGCCGCTTCAGCTTTTCACGTCCCACGCATCCCTCTGTCCCACTTGGCACAGTGCTGAAATTTCCCATTTTGGCCGAACCGGCCGGTTCGCGTACTCTTGTCCCGCATGTCCCGGACTGTTTGGGACAAATTTTCCCGATTCGCCCGGTTCGGCCGGTTCGCGCCCTTTTGTCCCAACTGTCCCGAACGAAAGTTCTCATTTCGGCCGATCCGGCCGGTTTGCGTACTTCACGTACCTTCGGCCCAACTGTTTCGGGCTGCCTTAAGTCTTTTCGGCCGACTTGCATCCTCCGCGTACTAACTGTCCAGATGTCCCAGACTGCCTGTTTCAACAGTTAGTCAAATTTTTCCATTTTTCGGCCAGTTCGGATTTCCGCGTCCCGCGCGTCCCTTTGTTCCAAATGTCCCAAATGCTGCGCAGACCACCTGGCGGCCTTTCGGCCGGTTCACGCCCTTTTGTCCCAACTGTCCCGACTGTTGCGAGGACTAGGACTTAGCCATTTTTCATGATTTTTTCTGGCCCGACCCTGTTTTTGCAATTTTTCTTACCTTTCCTCAAAACTTGCTCTCGTCTACTTGGATAGGGGAGTTAGAAAAATATGAGCGGACCCTAGAAACATGAAATTTTTTCCCTGAGTCAATCTATTTGCCTGGGACTTGAGAATTTGATGCATGTTATCAAATTTACCTTGAGGGGAAAATTTTGGATAACAGTGTCAGACCTCAAATCCTTGGGATGAACCTTCGAATAAGTTAAACTTCCTACTAAACTATGTACATTTGATGTTAGATTAAGGTGTGGACCTAAATAAACTTTAATCAAAACTACTATATCTTCTCATGGGGTAAAGGGATGGAAAAAGAATTGAAATATATAAAAAGTAGTGATACACCAAATTTTTGGGAGCAAATATATCACATGCACAAAGTAATATTGCTGAGCTTTATATAATTTACAAAAATCCTTACAATCTTCTCTGTAAATGATTTTAATGAATATGAAATTAAAGATAACAAAAAGGACTTGATATTTTCCACAACTGAAATAGTAAAGACCATATACCACAACTTGCAAGTTAATTAAGAAATATTATTAATATGAAATAAATATAAACACTTTATACAAGGAACTAAAACATTCAAAAGTATTCAATGAATAATTTAAATGCATAACATATTAAATATTCAAAGGTAAAATATTTTTCTGAATATACTAAGGCTAAATATTGTTTCTTGGCTCTCCAAAATGATAAACCCTCACAAATAAGATCTAAAATTATCTTTAAAACATAATGCATCCTCCTATTTATAGACTAAGAGAGCTGAGAAATTATAGATGTGTCTCTTAGTTATTACCTACTAAAATTAGAATGCATTTATACTTAGGGAACAACGCCCATGAAAATAACAAAATGGTTATGTAGGTTTGACCAAGTCAACAATGTGCTTCACCGCCACAACTGGGAGACTATTCAACAATGGATGTGATGCCTAGCTAGGACTAGTGTCACATTTTGTTGATCTGACTCTTCCTCTTCCTCGTACTTTCCTACTTCATCTACCCTGTGTCTGAAATCAAGAAAGCACTTGATGATTCCTTGAACCTCTTCATCATTAGATCCACATGCATAAAAATTCAAGATATCTACTAATTTGGTCTCTCTGGATACTTTAACCGGCAATGTCTTAGTATTTTTTATGACCTTGAGCTGACTCAAGAAGTTTTGGTTGACACAAATTTGTAAATGGATTCAAGACTAAAGTAATTTATTATATCATCATCTCAATTCACCAAAATTTTGAAATGGGAAATAATTTGATCAACTAGAAGCACATCAATGTTATTTTCAATAAATTTACAATTAATCTTATCAAACTCTTTCAAAATATCATTCAATTCTTCAAATGCGTCAATTTATTATTCCTCCAACTTTGATGTGGCTTCTTGTAATATCCAGACTCTGGATTCCATTTCTTCCTTGAATTCAATAGTTTTGTAAGATCATCAATAACACCAACCTTCAAGAGTACATATGGTTTTACATTGCGTAATTCTTCCCATGTCTCAAGAGTAAGTTCTAAGTTACCCCTTTCTTGGGTGAGCAGCTCACTCATTTTTGAGAGGGTGTCCTTCTCAACATATAACAAATTATAAATATTAACAACATTTTTGATTAATTTTCCCCCTTCTTGGATTAAATTTTCCATCTAACCTCCGACTACTCTTCCTTTTTTTCTAATATTTTCCACCATGGAGAAAGATGTATTTTCAAAACTTAGAGAAATAGCGAGAGTGGTAGGATGGATGGGTTGTGTGATTTTGGTCAAAAGAGTAGTTTCTTGTTCAACCTTACCCTTAAGCTCATCTTTAGTTACCTTATCCTTATCATACTTATAAATCAAGTTACCCAAGGCCACCTGAACATATTTCTTTTCTCCTTCATGGGTGGATTTTCCAAGAGAAAACTTGGAAGTCTCGGTAGTTGATTACTCTAATTATTTTCTAAGTTTTCCCCACTACCGGAGTGGCTATCTTAACAAATATTTCCCCTTCCCGATCAACCGATAGGTTATAAATAACTCTTGGTCTCTTCACTTGTCTTCGGGGGGTAGATCTAATACAATTAGGTCAAAAACATCAATGATAGGAACTTTATCCTTCTATTTTTGTGTCTTCCTGTCTAACCACACATAAATAAAAGAAGATTCTAAAGACAACATGGGCATGGTTGAATTAGTATTTGGATAGTTTGATGTAATTAGGGAAATGGTCGTAGTCATTGAAAGTGGTAATAATGTGGTAATAATGGAGGATATAGTGGAAATGATGGACCCAAATGTGAGTGATATAGAAATGGAAATGGGAAGATATTGTTAGGAAAGAGGGGTTTTGAAAGGAGATCCTAACCCCAAAATACCTCCAGTTGAAAGAGTTAAAAGGGAATAGAAAACATGGGCCATAGAGGGAGATGCGGTGAGAGATTTAGGAAAAATGGGAATATAGGAAATGGAATACATTGTCGAGGAAGAGTGAGAGATGGAGGGGAAGGAGGAACTGGGGATGGTGAAGATGGAAAAGATGATGATAGGGGTGACTATGACACTTAAGGGATCTTTGGTAAAACATTCGGATATATGATCTCAGTAGATTATAATTTGGGACATGCATCTCCAATTGTAGAAACTTTAGAAGTAGATCATAAATGTCTAAAAATAAAGGAAATTGTATGAGGCCTTGAGATAGGTTTGGGATTTGATATCATTCCTTTAGATGGAGAGGCATGGCCTCACGATAACTCGTGCTTGAATAAGATATTTGGAAAGCTATTTGCTATCCAAAATTCACCCCTTAAGGTAATTTTGATAACATGCATCAATTTCTTCATCCTGAGCAAGTACATTGATTTAAGGCCCAAAATCATGTTTTTGGGGGCCCTCGGCTTCTCTCTAACTCTCTCATCCAAGAAGAAATCCCAACGAGTTAGAAAAGTGGAAAAAATACAAAAAATAAGGTTGCAGGACTGTGTTAAGGCATTTCAGGTCTGAAGGGTTTGGGTCGTATTGAGGTTCATTGTACCAAGCTTGGGGGCGAAAAAATGAAGAAAATCGGCCAAGTCCTAGTCCAGCGATGCAGGGGATAGTTGGGACGCCGGGACACGTGGGACGCGAAAATCCAAATCGGCCGAAAGAGGGAAAAAATTGCCTAAGTCTTGTTTCAGGCGGTCTGGGACATCCGGGCCAAACGTACGCGAGGGACACGGATCGGCTGGTTTGGCGCAAGTCGGTCCATTTCGGGCGGTTCGAAGATATTTGTCCCAGATGGTTTGGGACATCCGGGCCAAAAGTACGCGGAAGCGTGAACTGGCCGATTTGACCGAAATAGGGGACTTTCGTCCGAGACACTTGGGCCAAAAGTATGCGAGGGAAACGAAAAGTCGAAAGAGCCACCAACGAATGGAATCTTGCCACGTGTCTTCAACTCAAACAGAACAAAGAAGTGTGAATCGGCCGATGCGGGAGAATGTGTCCCAAAGAAGTGGTGGGAAAAGAGAAGGACTTAGAAAATTTTCCATGTTTCGGTCAAAGTTTTCAAATGTAAAAGTTTTGGCCCGCGCCCCGCCATTGAATGGAACCTTGACACATGTCATCCAAGTGGTGGAGTGCAAGGGGGAAATGGGAAATTTTTCCCAAAGTGAAAAATGCCAAATTTTCGAAGGAAAGTGCGCCCCTCAGGCCCTAGCCAATAAAATAGTGCCACGTGTCCAAGTGGCAAAAAATTGATAGGAAGGGCCTGAAAGAAATTTTCAAAGGATGATCCCATGGATGAATCGATTCTCGACACATGTCATCCAAGTGGTGGAGCGCAGGAAAATTTGAAAAAAATTCAAAGACCAAAGAGGTAAAAAAAAAAAAATTTCCCGCCGATCCGTTTTGGGCTGTTCTTTCTCTAAATCTTCAAATCGCCATATCTTTCGATCCAGAGCTCAGATTTTCACGTTTTTTATATCAATGGAAATCAGTGAAATTCTATACATGATTTCATGGTAATTTTCGCATCTTGATGGATTTTGGAGAGATAAAATCAAAAATGCCTCCGCACGTGGTAATGGCCAGAAATGACATTTCAACAACCAGTTTTAATGCAAAATGGGTCGCATTCTTCTTTAGTATGGTAAAAAATGTCAGGGCATGGGTCTATAAGGACACCCATACTATTTTAATGCATCTTCATTCAATGAGGAATGGATCCCACATTTTTATAAGTTTTCTCTCTCCTGGGCTCGACCCATGCATTGTAAAAAGCCAGATTTGGCTCATTTTTCAAGAGGTTGTTCATCTTTTCAGCTTTGCCCTCCCTTCTTTTCTTCTCTAGGGTTGAAAATGGAGTTTGAACCTCCTCCCCTACTTTGTAATGGATTTTTTCCTTTTACCATTAAAATGATGTTCTGTGCAAACTTATGGAGCAACAAAAAACGTGTTTCATGATGCATCTGTCCATCCTTGCTCGTTCTTTGCTTGTCTTTCTTCTTGCCTCTCTTCATTGAAGGTATTTATGCATGTTTTAATACTCATTACAGGTTTGTAGCTATGTTCATGGAGTTTTGGGACATTTTCTATGTGAAATCTATCCTTGGGCCTGTGATGCATCTGTCCATCCTTCCCATTGCTCACCTCTCCTTGTTCCATGGTAGTTTTGATAGATGTTCAACATTTTCCTTCTCTGGTGTATCACCATTTTAGTGTAGGCTCTATTTTTCCCTTTTCTCTCTCTCTCTGTCTCCTTGGCATGGTTAGATTAGGATTAGATTAGCTTTCCTGCACTGGAATAGCTTGTGGCAGGTAGTTTAGGAAGAGGAACCAACCTTCTCTATAGATTCCTTTCTCATTTTTGCAAGTCCCACACTTGGAGAAAGGATTCAATGTTGTGCAATCACACCGAATGCTAGTATGATCAACCTAGAAATCTGATCAACATTCAAGGGTGTCACGATTTGCACTAACAGCTTCGCACGACGTGGGACCTTAGAGGTCTTCCACTTTATCTTTGACAAGTTGGTGTGTTCCTATTAAAGATTCAACCTTTTGGAGGAACTTTCAAAATCATATCTCGGCGACTCCATATGTTGTGCAATCATGACTTCATTTCCATCATGATATTCACATCAACAACAACAAGATATTCCACCTCCAACGTACATTACAACTCTTTCAAATCAACATTTTGAGCAGATTCAAGGTCAGCATGTCTACCCATATGAGCAGCAAGTACCAAAGTTAGTTTTGTTGAGAAGCACATCAAGAGCAAGGGTACGCATGCAATGAAGACAATCAAATGGAAGATGCAGATTTTGTGGAAAAAATCCAAAAGATGGTGCAATCAAGAGCAACAGGTTCAAATGTAGGATTTCAGAATTGGTTGTAGGAATCCTTGTCCATGCGGAGGCCCTTTTCCAAGACACTTCAGCCCTCAGGAGAAGCTGGACTTCATGATGAAGATGTTGCCCCAACTTGCACAATGGACAACAAAAATAGAGGCCTATACACTTGTTGTTGAACAACCTTGTCAATGGGTAAGTTCTACACCATCATCTGGTTTTTCTCTTCCCATTACTCAAGCAACATCATCTCATTTGGAATTGCAAATTCTAAACTCTCCATCTGCTGTCCCAAATGTTGATCCCATGTCTCCACCTCTCAGTCTTCCACCACACCTCAATTCTTCTTTCCTTTTTCCTTCCAAACAGTCATCCCCTCCACAAGAGCTAAAAGAAATACACTCTCCTCCAAAGAAACAAGAGGTTTCACCTCCTCTACCACCACAAAAAATTTCCAAATCAATTGAGTTACAACCCATCCCTCCTCTTGCATTCCCAATTCCATGTGGGGAAGAAGAAATTGCAAAAATCGGCCATGAAGGACAACAAGAAGAGGAGCCCAACAGAAAAGAAATGACAGACAACTTGAGGGTTTGGGCTGCCAAATTTGGGATGACAAAGATCCCCTTGATGGTTAAACCTACAGAAGAGGTTGGAGTTGGAGAACAGGTGGTGGTTAAGACTGATTTTGTGGTAGCAGAAGAAGAGCAAAAAGAAGAAGCAGATCAGCAGTCAGTTTGCTTAGAAAGTAGTGTCCATGTTGGCACTCTATTTGAAGGGAATGCTGATTCAATTCAAGTTGCACAATCAGCCATAGAGGAAGAAAGCTCAGAAGAAGATCTTGTAGTCCCAACTTGTCCTCTAGAGTAGCAGATTGAAGAGTTTGACTTGAAAAACTTCATGCTAGAGGAAGAGTTCTATCAAGAGCAAGATTGTCTTCAAGTAGTAGAGAAAGGAGAAGCTGCTCCAGATCCAAAAGAAGAGGAGCACATTCTAGTTGTGGAGGAGAAAAGTGCAGATCCAAAGGCTTTGAGCATAAAAAGCACTACGGGAGAACCTTCAGCTTCTTCTTTCTACTTCACCTCTCTTACGTTCTAGTAGTGAAGAAGAGTTTGATCTCTCAAAATCAATGTTGGAGGGTGATAGAAACCATGGTGATCAAGTTACATATCAAGAAGACACCATGGAGGAAGTGGAGCATTTGCAAAGAAGACAGCCATGAGACAGCTTTATCTCGCAGCGATTTGGAGGACTGTTTTGATGGAGAAGAGCCGGTTGAGTTTCCACCATTCTCTCTTTCATCATCCACATTCCAAACACTTGAGTCTGCTGTCATGAAGGAGAACATTCATTTGTAGCAGCCTGCATCTTATAGCAGCTCTTTGGAACCAAGATTGGAAGATTTTAATCTTTCATGTTCTTCATTGGAGGAAGAGAAAGGACAGAGGAATTTCGCCATTTCTTCCACACCATCCATTCAGGAGGGTCTACAAGAAGACTCCATTTTTGGAGTTGAAAATCAGAGCTATGGGCATATCAAACGGATCATACCTTGCCCAATAAGGTATTTGACTTCATTGGAGTCAAAGGAGAAGTCACAACCAGTCATGCTTGCTTCTGAGCATGAGGATGAGCTACAAAGAACCAAGGATCAGCTGTCATACCTCTCCAATCCAAATGTAGAACAACTAAAAGAGGTATTGAATTTTCCTTCACCTGATACCTTGATGATTTGGGTGGAAGACCAGCTTCTTGTTGATTTTCCATTCATCCAATCAGCCATGTTCAAGTGCAAATCAATTGCATGGCTGCCACTTTTGAGAAAGGGAAGCTATTTCTCACAACCAATTGTAGGGTTTGTTTAGCTTG
Source organism: Taxus wallichiana var. yunnanensis (assembly GCA_018340775.1). Lineage (NCBI taxonomy): Eukaryota > Viridiplantae > Streptophyta > Pinopsida > Cupressales > Taxaceae > Taxus > Taxus wallichiana. Next base: position 366,792,379 of record CM031244.1, on the reverse strand, counting down.
CCTTTGCTTCTAGTTAGAGTAGAGTAGGTAGGTTTGCTTTTATCAGAAGAAGTGCTTGTGCACACTCGCATGTTCCATTTAGAGCATGTATGATTTTCAGTTCTGTACATAGTTTTTGTGGTGCTGGTTTTGCTCTTGCACAGTCCATTCTGTGGGTTTCCAAGTGGCTCAGAGGGAAGTTTTCAAGATATCAGGTTGGTTTCAACTTATTTCTTATGACTCCATGCCCAATGGATTGCTAAAAGGCCACGATCTTCTACCTAGCAGGCGGAGTAACCCCGCTGAGTCACCAAATTTTTTATCCAAAATTCACCCCTCAAGGTAATTTTGATAACATGCATCTCTTTAGTCCCGAGAAAGTACATTGATTCAAGGCCCAAAATCATGTTTTTGGGCCCCCTCGCTTCACTCTAACTCTCTCATCCAAGAAGAAATCCCAACGAGTTAGAAAAGTGGGAAAAATGCAAAAATAAGGTTGCAGTAAGACGTGTTAAGGCATTTCGGTCCGAACGGTTCAGTCCGCATCGAGGTTCATTGTACCAAGATCGGGGGCCAAAAAAATGAATAAAATCAGCTAATTCCTAGTCCAGGTAGTGTGCGGGATAGTTGGGATGTCGGGACTCGTGGGACGCGAAAAGCTGAATCGGCCGAAAGAGGGAAAAAATTGCCTAAGTCTTGTTTCAAAGGTGATGCAGGGACATCTGGGCCAAAAGTATGCACGGGATGCGGATCGGCCGGTTTGGTGAAAGTCGGTCCATTTTGGGCGGTTCAGAGATATTTTTCCCAGATGGTCTGGGACATCCGGCCAAAAGTACGTGGAAGCGCGAACCGGCCGATTCGGCCGAAACAGGGGACTTTCGTCCGAGACAGTTGGGCCAAAAGTATGCGAGGGACGCGAAAAGCTGAAAGAGCCACCAACGAATGGAATCTCGCCACATGTCTTCACCTCAAATAGGAACAAGGAAGTACGAATCTACCGATGTGGGAGAATGTGTCCCAGGAAGTGGCGGGAAAAGAGGACTTAGAAAATTTTCCAAGTTTCGGTCAAAGTTTTCAAAGGTAAAAGTTTTGGCCCGCTGCCCCGCCATCAAATGGAACCTTGACACGTGTCATCCAAGTGGCGGAGCACGGGAGGAAATAGGAAATTTTTCCCAAAGTGAAAAATGCCAAATTTTAGAAGGGCAAAGTGCGCCCCTCAGGCCCGAGCCAATAAAATAGTGCCACATGTCCAAGTGGCAAAAATTGATAGGAAGGGCCCGAAAGAAATTTTCAAAGGATGAGCCCATGGACGAATCAGATCCTGACACGTGTCATCCAAGTGGTAGAGCGTAGGGAAAATTTGAAAAAAAATTCAAAGACCAAAGAGGTAAAAAATCAATTTTTTCCCACCGATCCGTTTTGGACCTGTTTTTTCCCTAAATCTTCAAATCACCATATCTTTCGATCCAGAGCTCAGATTTTCATGTTCTTTATATCAATGGAAAGCTGGTGAAATTATCTACATGATTCCATGGTCATTTTTGCAGTCTTATGGATTTTGGAGAGATAAAATCGAAAAATGCCTCTAGTACGTGGTAATGGTTAGAAATGACGTTTCAACAACCAATTTTAATGCAAAATGGGTCGTATTCTTCTCCAGTATGGTCAAAAATGTTAGGGCATGCGTATGTAAGGATTCCCATGCTATTTTAATGCATCTTAATTCAATGAGGAATGGCTAGCACATTTTTATACGTTTTCTCTCTCCCGGCTCGACCCATGCATTGTAAAAAAGCCAGATTTGGCTCATTTTTCAAGAGGTTGTTCATATTTTCAGCTCTTCCCTCCCTTCTTTTCTTCTCCAGGGTTGAAAATGGAGTTTGAACCTCCTCCCCTACTCTGTAATGGATTTTTGTCTTTTACCATTAAAATGATGTTCTGTGCAAACTTATGGAGCAACAAAAATGTGTTTTGTGATGCATCTGTCCATCCTTGCTCATTCTTTGCTTGTCTTTCTTCTTGCCTCTCTTCATTGAAGGTATTTGTGCATGTTTTAATACTCATTACAGGTTTGGAGCTGTGTTCATGGAGTTTTGGGATATTTTATGTGTGAAATCTATCCTTAGGCTGTGATGCATCTATCCATCCTTCCCATTACTCACCTCTCCTTGTTCCATGGCAGCTTTGATAGATGTTCAACATTTTCCTTCTCTGGTGTATCACCATTTTAGTGTAGGCTCTATTTTTCCCTTTTCTCTCTCTCTCTGTCTCCTTGGCATGGTTAGATTAGGATTAGATTAGCTTTCCCGCACCGAATAGCTTGTGGCAGGTAGTTTAGGAAGAGGAACCAGCCTTCTCTGGAGATTCCTTTCTCATTTTTGCAAGTCCCACACTTGGAGAAAGGATTCAATGTTGTGTAATCACACCGGATGCTAGTATGATCAACCTAGAAATCGATCAACATCCGGGGTGCTTTGCTGATTTGCACTAACACTATTCTCACACTTTGGGTATGATTCCCATAGTTATCAACCATTGGTAGGTATGATTTAGAATGGGACCCACCCTTTTATTTGTGTTGGCACATTCCTATATCAATCAATTAATCCAGGAAAAGGATGATTCCCGATATTATCTTGATCATAACAAGGTTCTAAAACCTTCGTCATCTCGTAAGCCCTCGGGGATGACCATAATCCCATATTAGGTTACCTCTTGAAGATATAACCTTTCAAAATATTTTTCCCTTACAACATTCTCACCTCGTCAATGGATCCAAATATCCTCTAATTGAGGAACATGGATACTAGCGAATCATGCTCTCCCAAACTTATCCCAAAAGTCAAAATTAGTGCATAGGGAAATGTTTTCAAGGTAATATGTTGTATCTCCCTTGAAACATTTTTAGCTTTAGATTTAGAAGTGCACATGTATATACTTATAGTTAGACGAAATTGGACTCTTGTTTTATGTCGGTTGTGATGATGTTTGTGGTAATGCAATAACTCACAAACTAATTTCATTGAAACCCATTTGTCCATTAGGCATCTAGGTATCTTGGTAGGAGCATCTATAAATTTAGGCACCCTCATGCATGTGAATGTTGGGATTTACAAGTATATACCACCCCATTCCCTTACTTAATTCTATGCCACATCCAAAATCCTCTGGTTATATAAATATTTATAAAAAAAGTATAGGATAGTTGTAAAGAAGGAATCATTTATTCTCTGAAAGTTATTATAACCTTATTTCATAGTGAGTTGGGGATTATATTCATAAATTTGATAAGTACTCGATCCAATTGAATTCAACCTTTGCTATTGTCTCATTCCCACAGCTACATACACAATGTAAGAATTCATGAAGAATTTTATGAAGGATAGAACATCCGAAAATTGAAATTAGATAGTATAACTGATGTGCTCATCCCATTCAATAAGGTCTTTGTTTCTCTTTATAGTTGTGATATAAAGGTATATCCATTCCTAGAAATCCTTAGAAGAAGGAATTATGAAAACTCTACTCAAGAGTGAAATGATATCATTTACTGGGTGGAATTCTGACCGAGGAATCATTTCTAGGAATCTAGATGGTGAACTTTTTGTTTTTCACCAAATAAATTTTGGATGACCCCATATAAGTATCATATTTTGTAACCTAGTGCTCAAGAAAAGACTCTAGGGATATAATGGCATATGATTTGACATTGGTGAGTCCGAATAGATCTTTAAAGTAATTAGTATCTAGTTTGATCACCATTGTTCCATCCTCATGCTTCACTATGTGTGAGACCTTATCAAAAGTTGATGCATTAGAAAGCACAAACTTAGGGCATTGCATGGATTGGGGAAACGCAGAACATAGGGAAATCTCGTTGTCAAATATTTCTTACATCCATGGTTTCTTATTTAGAGACTTAAATCTCTCCCAAAACTCACGAAAATAAATATGACCCAAATTTACGTCCCCAATGTTCTCAAATCAGATGAAATAATCGTATGGGTGTCACCCCTAGAAAACTATATTTAATCTTATCTTTTCCCTTGGGTGAGGATTTAGGCATCAGAAGTAGAGGCAGATGTGTATTAACTCTATAAATATAACCGAACTTCAAACCCAAAAGTCTCAAGTTCTTAAATCAGAAATTAAACCCTGTCAAACAAATCAAAAATAGCAAAAATCTGAAACCCCAAAAATCCAAATTCCAAATTACTGAAGTAAGATTTCTATGCCTGTGAAGAAACCCTAAAACTCTAAAAATACAAAATTTCTCCGAAAAGAAAACCTCCGCACTATTGAAACAAAAATTCCAAAATGGAAACTTTTGAAATCCAAAATGGAAACTCTCAAAGTACTCTGAAACTCGAACCAACGATTCTATTGAAAACCCGAGTTTGATGATCTAAAGTGTTGAGGTTTCAAATTATGAAAATCTTGAAATTAGAATTTTATGCCATCGAAGCAATCCCAAAACTATGAAACATGAAATCTCGAAATCCCATGAAAACTCCCTGTCTTCCGATATATAACCTTCTTCCTTGTTTGTGATGTACCTTGAAGTTCGACTTAAAAACAATAAAAATAAAAACAAAGAAAATTAATGGTTTAAACATCAACAACAAAATTTAGGAGAAAGGAATTGAAATGAAGGATGGAAGAAAAAGAGAGAAGTAAAATGATAGAACAATACCCCCAAAAAAAGAAATTAAAAAAAAACACAAAACTTACTCAAAATGATGAGAAAATATGAAATAATGCTCCAAAATCACCCAGTGGGTACGGTCGATGCGAGGTTTGTCAAATGAGTCGAGTAGTAATTTTTCCATTAAAAATTAAAAGTAGAAATCTTATATTTATAGGAGGGTGAAAAATTAATTACCCGGGTCGACATGTGTGGGGTGGTTGGGCATTTAATACCATCGATAGTTGGAGTTCAAGATCGAGTGTAGGTTACATGCAGTTTGCACTTTAGACTCCGAACTCTAAAATTTGGGAGTCGAGTACAAGTTGCATGAAAATTGTACTATGGAATTTGAAGTCCAAAATAATATCGTGGAATCGGATTGTAGAACTCAAGAGATAAGTTACATGTAAAATGCACTCATGGTTCCGAGTCCGAATTACAAATGGTATGGGTGTGGGTTTCTTGTTTCAAAATCAATGCGCATTTTGCACACAAAATACATGTTGACTTCCAAAATCCAAAATCCGGTGAAAATGATACTAAGGAAAATTTTGAAACAAATTTCGTAAAAAAATGGAGAATGGGTAAGGTAAAAATTTACAAGAAAATTATCTAAGTCCTCATAGCAAGATGAACTCGTAAGGTTTAGATTTTGGTGATCTCTTGGGGATTCTTGCCTCCTAAGAATTATTCCATTAGCCTTAGGTAATCCATTAGGCACCCGAGTTCTTGACTTTAGAACATATAGAACAAAACACAACTAGAAAAACAAAAACAAGTGAAACAAACAAAACCAAATAAAGTAAAAAAAGACAATGTGCAAAGCAATTGAGGAAATAAACATAGAATAATAACGTACAAGGTGAAAACCTCTAAAAAAAGTCTTCGATGCATCTCTTTCACTTAAATGGGTAATGTTTCTCCATTGAGTCCGGATAGGAAAAATTAATTTTCCTCTTTGCAACTTGTGATCATGTATTTTCCTCTTTGCAACTTGTGATCATGTATGGCCTGCTCCAAAGAGCGTCAAATTTCATGTACATTTCTGGCTTGGCCCTGTCTAGGTCCCATTTGAGGACCAAATCTACTTCATGAGAAGACCTAAAAACTACTTTCTTATTAAAATTTTTCTTTATTTGAGCCTGATGCAACTTCACAGTCTTCATAGTTTTGTTCCTAGTTTCTTCCAACTCCATCAACTCAACAAACATTACTGTCATAGGATCACTTTCAATAATTTATGGATGATGTGATAATTCCAAAGAGGGAAATTCCAGAGACAAAGGAAGTTTTTCCTGTCTACCATATACTAGCATGAAAGGGGATTCACAATGGCATTATTTGGTGTGACCCTATCTTCCCATAAGGAAGTCTTTAGCTACATATGTGAAGTTCGCGCCATTACTCTCCATCGTCCCGGTTGATAATTCATATCATATTCTTAGTACTAGATTCAACCAAACCTTTACCATACGGTAATAGTTAGATGAAGTTTTCAAATATACTCCATTCTTGATAGCCCACTCACTGAGCTTTGTACCTACAAAACCCTTGGAAATATCTGAAATCACTATGAAGGAGATGCCAAATCTCATCATTATAACTTCTAGAAAATTCAAAAAGACTTCTCATTTCCTTCCTTTAGTGCCACCTCCTCTTTCCATCAAATGAAGTAGTCTATTGCAGTCAAAACCCACTTATTTATATCACTTGATGATGGGTTTATCATCCCAATAAATTCTAATCCCCATTGAATAAATGGTTGTTCCACTTGAATTAGATGTACCGCAAGGTAACTAGCCTTTGTTTTTCTCGTAAAGAAGGCACACTCTTTACATTTTATTACCCACTGATGGGAATCCTTTAAAAGGTTCTCAAACCAATAATAACTAGCCCGCATAATATTTGTGGAAATTTTTCTTGTTGAAAATTATCCTCCCGGCTATCCATTATGAAATTCTTTAAGTATTTTATCAACTTGTATGGGATCTATACATCTAATAAGAACTCCATTCAAATCTCTTCAAGAGTATATTTTCTATGAAAACATACGGTATTGATTGAAGTCAAAAACACCTCCTTTAGGCTCTATCTAGGTCAAGAGGATATTCTCCACCAACAAAAAGTCTTCATTTTGGATATCCAATCACTAGGAACCTCTTCCTAGAGGTGATTATGAAACATAATGTATCCTTCATTTTTTGATTCCAAATCAGTGGCAAGTTGTTGGCATAAACCCTTCCCTCGACTAACTTGGCTACTTTAATATGCACATCATACTCCATAACCTTGGTGATCCATCTATCTCATGTTTTACTCATATCCTTATTTAACAGAAATCCTTAACTCTAGGGTGCGACAAAGATTAATCAATCATGTTATTGGAAAACATATGTTTGAATTTCTTTAATTCTGAATAAAAGTGAAAACCTATTTCGTGAAAAATGAGTATTTGATATCATAATATTTGAGCGACTAGCTGAAAAATGCAATCGGCTTATTTCATCAAATCATCATTTTGTTGAGTAAGAATTCCTTAAATTCTTCCTTGTCCTACAAAGGTGTAGAGGATAAAATCCTTGTCATACCTGCGGTTTACTAATGTAGGATCTTGGGAAATAGCTTCCTTGATGTCCTCAAATATATCTTTTCCTTATTTGGTCTAGCTAAAGCGTATATTCTTTTTCAACATGGACATCAACGATTTAGCCAAGGAAAATAACCGAGGTATAAACCCTCACACAAATTTGATTGTTCCCAAGAAAATATGAAGGCATTTCTTATGGCTTAGAAGGGACAAAGCCAAGATGGCATGAATCCTTTCTTGGTCAACATAGATTCATTATACTAAAAAAATATGCCTTATTAACTTTCCTTCATGGACTGTAAAAATTCACTTCTTGGGATTTGGTGAGACCCCAAATTCCCTACACCTCTTAAAAACCTTTTCTAAATGGTCGATGCGATCTTTTTCATGCTTAGAATACACCGTTATGTCATCAAGATAAAAACCATCATGTCATTTATTAGACCTTTGAAATCCATATCCATAGCTCATTTGAAAGTAGCCCTTACATTGGATAATCCAAATGGCATCTTATTATAGGCATAAAGGCCCCATTTGGTAGTAAATGTCATTTTGAATTGATCTGATTCCTTAACCAAAATCTAGTTATAACCTTAATAACCATCAAGTAATTAAAGACTTTCTACCCCTACTCTTTGGATAATCTACTCCATGAACGGAAGGGGGTAATGATATTTTAGAGAGGCTCTGCACAAGTCTTTGAAGTTCACACATAGTCATATTCCCCTTTTTTCATCCTAATCAGAACTAGATTAACCACCCAGGAAGAATTCTTTATTGGTAAGATGATATTAGCTTTGATGAGCTCTAAAATCTCTTTCTTCATAAGTGGTTCAATTTTGGGGTTGATCAGTGTCTACATTTTCTAAATTGTCTTAGCATTTGGGTCAAGCTCAATAGTGTGTTGTGTAAATCCAAGATCTAAACCATGAAGGTATTCACATTTCCATACAAATGTATAATTATATTTTGACAAAGAATAATAAAATCCTATTTTTCTTCCATCAAGCACATTTTCCTAATCTTGAAATTTATTTTCAACAACTTTGAACCTACTCAAAATCATATTCTTTAATTATCATATTGGAAATTTGTCTTTTAAGTTGGTCATGTGGATTTAATATTGACTCAAGAGTGAAAAGACCCGTTGGAAATTTATTTTTCTTCAACTATATTATTTGATCATTATATGATTCCTGAAGCTTAGATTGGTTCTTTGAAGAGAACTCAACTTCCTCTTGTAGAAAAAGAATAATGTGATTATCATTATCTAATACCATAACTTCATGCATTATTTGATACTTCTAGTTTGAAAACCATTTTGATGAACTATTATTCCTCTTTCATAATATCAATAGGGACATCATATTGAGAAAACACCGTAGTAAGCATATTTGCATCCTAGTTATGATTCCCGGGAATGACATGAATTCCAAAATATTCAAATTCTTCAATCAAGTCCCACACCCTATTTTTATGTGACCTTAAAAATCATATTTTGATGCACTTCGGGCTCTAACTTGATGTACGACTATCTCACTATCACCAAAAACAGTTAACCCCTTATTTCCTTTCTTTTAGGCTAGTTGGATTCCTTACACTAGTGCTTTATACTCACCACATTGTTAGTGAAGCTAAACTCAAGTCGGAAAGATGATAAATACTTTTCACCTTGAGCGAAATCAACATAACATCAATGCCTTCTCTCGTTATTTCCCGATACATCAAAAATATGTAACATCCACTTTTTATGACTTAGAAACAAGGGATTTTTTTTTACATAATGTTCTTTGTTCTAAATTCATGCAATTTAGAACACACATTCCATTTCCAATCCATATCATAACAAAAAACCATATATTGTTGTAATGACTTAGTGTAACACCGGTCTCTCATTTTATGACTGGGTATTAAACCTATCTCTTATGTTTAACTAGTTCTTATGTATACTATATATACTTTTGTTATTTTACCCATTACTGATTTACTCAATTGTTCTATCTAAGAATCCTATATGAATATTTGTTACTGATATTCATCTAAAATATCGTAATATTAGACTAGGTGTCATAAGACAATGTAACCAACAAATTTGCGATACTTTTTCCAAAGTTTTAAACATGTTTACCATGTTTACATTCTAAGATGGAATACTCGTCTAAAGAAATATGTCTTTCACCCCACTCAAATTGTTATCTAGATTAGTCTTTCATACTAAATAGGGGCAACTCACATACACTAGTATTGCAGTCTACTAATGGTGACTAAGGATAAATAAACATACTCAAATTGAATTTCATCGATATTGGTGTGTTTAGTTACCCTAAGTCAACATGAGTTGAAAAAACACTTGTCCATGTGTCTATCTTTATTCGAGTAGAAATATGAACCGAATTTCCACTTATGTCATTTGAGTTAATTGAACTAAGTGGGGTGTTGAAGCATAATTGGTTACACCAAAGTATCCTCGTAATGAATACCATCACTAAGAGGGTACTCTGCGACAACCCCTATATTAAAATAACCCACTAGGTTCTTTTAACGCAACCGACATACATAAATAACATTAGGTTATTAACCTTCAATTTATTATCTTGTTTAATTATCGTTAAACATCACACCTAAGGGTCCACTAAGTACGATTGATCCAAAGAAAGGATTTGAAATGTACTTTTATACCAATTGAAGGTATGTAGATAAAATATGTGTTCATGCATATGAAATCTTTAATCTTAAACCATTATTTCCATTTATCGATATATATATATATATATATATATATATATATATATATATATATATATTATTCCAATGTCAAGTAAGTAGGATCATTAAGTTTCCTTACTATAGTTTAACAATGTAAACAATCTTGACTTAAATATTGTTAATTAGACTTACTGATATGATACTATTTAAAACCATATTTCTAATTCTATAAAGCTTTCCAATTACCATTTATTGTTTTCATAAAGTAGAGAATACAACCAATCATCAATAATGATTAAACTTTATCACATAAATAAGGAAAACATACTTAGTTCGATTTAATGATAAACAAGATGTATCCTCTTCTTCATAATTAAGGAATATTGTCTTATTCATGAAATCTAAAAACATAAGTATATATTTAATAATAATTCCACATTCAACTATATAGTAACTATCTTTATTTCCTTTTCCGAAAAAATTCTATATTTTGTAATCTTCATAGTTATACCATTACCCCGAGATTAAATGAGTTGGAAAATAAATACAATTCCTAATCCAAGCATCATTCTATTATTTAGATTCTATTAATCCATGCATGTTAATACTTAAGAATATTAATAAAATCTAGTCATGCATGTTAATAAAAATAATATTAATCAATCTAATTCATATATGACACTTGAATAAATAAGTAATCACCCACCATTACACAACAATTCATTTATAAAAAGAAAGTTCACTTCACTCCAAGCTTAATAAATATTCCATATGTTTATAAGAAAACATTTCTTAAGCGATAAAAACTAATTGGATACATTCTTATAGTTTTTCCAACAAGTTCCTTTCAAGAGAATTTCAATACATTAAGCATCCGAATGAAGTAAATGACTTCGTTAATAAAATAAATGCAAATTTTTATAAGTCTTTCTCCTTTCAATTTTCACGAAGTCCATCTCGCAAAATTGTTGTCACGAGTCAATTCACAAGAACTGGTCATGATAAGTGTTATAATGTTAAAACAATATGATTTTATGTAATAGTTTCGTAAAAGGAACATTGTTGTTTATGAAAATGTTCCAAGTACTCAAAATAATATCAATTAAGAAGTATGCCTAAAAATCCACAATGTCCGAAATATAAATGAAGTCTCTAAATCTCTTTAGGTTCCAATTACCCAAGAAAGAAGTTAAGTAATCCAACAAAATTAATCCCATCCATGTTACGGTCATGATATTCATTCAAACATGATAACTTTTAAAACAACAACCTACTATTTAAGAGTAGAATTAATAAAAGTTCATGATCAAAACTCATTAATATCAATATAATTCACCAAGCCATATATTTCCACTATATTCAACGAACAAGAAGGGACAAAAACTTACCTATTTTTCTTCCCCTTTTTCCATACAAGCCGAGAAGGGTGAAAACCACAATAAAATGTAACTAAAAGGACAGAGAAAAAAAATCTATCACCACATTTATATTATGCACATACAATGCTTGAAATACCTCTATAGAGAGTACCCATCATGGGTCGAGGCTCGAATCTCATAAAAACAACAAAAGGAGTAGTTATGAATCTAAGCCAAAACAAATGACCATCAAACTGCGAAACAGAATCCCAATACATGCATTATAAAAATTTGACCAATTAATAATATTTGTTAATACCTAGTTTAACGAAAACGTGAAACGTTACCAAAAACAAAAAGACTTCCACCAAAACCCAGGGAAATCTTATAATGCCAACATGGTACAATACAAAGAGATACATATTTATCGAGTGCCAAATATAGCATAGTAGCCCCTATAAATAATTCATATATATATATATATAGCCAACACTTTCATTTTTCCAACCTTTTCCAAACCCCGATTCAATATAATATACTTCAAACTAGCACAGTCATTTCTATCCACAAGAAACCAAAACATTCATGAAATCCATGGAAGCAAGAAAAGGATAACAACACACGAACATGAAAACCATTCCTCGAGACGTTTTCAAGAAGAAAAATGTTCATTTTATGAAAACATTTAAATAAAAGAAAGCAATCTTAAAGAGATAGAGCCTAACATACCTAGTAGTGCTCCTAGTTTCTCTTCTACATTTCAAGTCTCTCTGTGAAGATTCAATTGAAATATTTCCAATGAAAATGTCAAAAAATTTCTCTATAACTTCTCCCACTTACTCTTTATAGTTTCCACAACCAAATTTTTCCATTATTTCTTCCATGCAATGGTGATTGTTAATATGCAACAAAATCAAACTGATAGTTCAAAAATGAAAATACCACATGCAGAGCCAAGAAGCTCAAAAATATGAATGAACAATAAAACAAACCCATTTCTTTTTCCTCAAACCCATCCTGTTATTCCTCATACGGTTTTCACTCAGGTTGAGGCTCATTAATGACAACATGATCTGTATCGGTGATCCCCCGTGAGCTCCCGCCAATGCCATCTCTCTCGTTAGTTACAAATAACAATTAAACTTCATCTAACCAATGCTTAGCAGAGTTTCCAACTCAGCACATTCCACCACATCCATGCCTTGGAAAAAATTGGTGGCAACAGGTCATTTAATGAAACATTTAAACCTTCCTAATGCCTTTGGAATGGTGCCACAACCATTCACTAACTTGCAATCCAAGCCACCGCATTTCCCCTTAGGTTAGTTCGATGCCACTAGGTTAGGTTTCCTTTGTATTTGTTTTTAAACCATAGCTTAGGACTTTAAGAAAAATTCAGATTATAGCTTAGGATAATTAGTATCAAAGGCTCATGATAATTACTTTCAAAGACTTAGGATAGTTCTTCTTAGGAATGAATAATCTTTACAAATATTTTCAACTCAATTTAGGTTAAGGATAAGATAAATAATCAAGGCACTTAGATTACTTATGTCTCAAAAAAACCGAAAACATTACCTTTAATAGTTTTATCAAATTGTCATGATTAGATCACATAGTATGATGCATGCATATGATGCTACAGATGCCCCGTGATCCTAATGCAAGATCGAGTTCAGAAATAAAACATACTTGACGACCAGATAAATCAAATGATTGAAACATTGTAAAATCATAGACATGCCTTGGGTCACTGTAATTTATCCAAGGTATGGTTATTCTTGCATTTATGAAATAGGCGGAGAAACAAGTTCACAAATGCAAATTAAGCCACATACTGATCATAGTATTATTAGACTAATTTTATTTCATTCACCAATGTAAGAACATATTTCAAAGTTCAACATAAGGAATATGTGAAATACTTCATTATTGATTCGAATTGTCATGGCATGATTATATCTAATTTTATAAGATAAACATATCATCTACAACAACACGATTAATCAATTTCAAAGAGTACACCATCTTCAAAATGAGAATCATCTATCAATGTTGCAACTTCAATTACAAAAGAGATCAAGGATAACAACCATGACAGAGGCATTACATACCTCCCCTCTAAAAATATTATTGCCCCAATGATTAACTTAATCCATATTCATTTTCAAGAAAAATAATCATAATTATAGTTCTTTTATCCAAAAAAATTCAAACAAAAACCGGATTTACAAAAATTCAAGTTTTTCATAACGTATTACAACATCAAAATTGTCATCCCAAAGACTAAATAATTATAGTACCTTCCTAAAACATGTAGAAATTAAATATGTTTTTCAATTGAATTCTTTAATTATCTCAAAAATCAGAATTAATTCTGTTCAAACAAATGAGGAAAATCAGTTTTTATATCCTAAAGGTTTTCCCATGTTGCACTTTCTTCATTAAACTGGTCCCACTTGACCTTGCATTGACTGATTTCATGATTTCGTAAGTGCAAATGGCAAGTTTCCAACACTCTTATGGGTTTAACCATGATTATTCATAGGTCTTGGACCTACAAGGAATCCCAATTTAATACATGTGATAAATCTGAAATGTATTTCTTAAGAAAAGAAATATGGAAAACATCATGCATTTGTGACAATGTGGAGGTAATGCTAAGCGATAAGCTATAAGGCTAATCACTTCTATAATCTCAAAAGGTCCCATAAAATGAGGTGATAATTTGGTTGCCTTACCAAAGGTAATTGAGCTATTTTTAGGCTTAACACGTAAAAATAATTTTTCACCAAGTTCAAATTTCTTATCCACCCTTTTTAGATCTACATAAATTTTATGCCTATCAGCAGCCTTCTTTTAATCATTCACGAATCAATTTCACTTGATGTTCCATTTCAATAAGCATTTTAGGTCCAATTACCTCTCTATCTTCAATGTTATCCCAACTAACTAGACTTCTGCATTTCCTTCCATATAATGCTTCAAAAGGTGCCATTTTTAAAGAGGAATGATAAGTATTATTATAAGAAAATTCAACTAAAGGAAGGTATTCTTCCCATTTGTATGGCTTATCCATATAGTACATTCATAACATATCCTCCAAAAATTTATTTACTCTCTCTATTTGACCATCTATTTCTCGATGGTATACGTAACTAAAATATAATTTTGTTCCTAAGGTAGCATTTAGTTTTTCCAAGAAACAAAATGTCATTCTAGGGTCTCTATCGGATATAATCAATTCAGGTACTCTATGTAATCTACAAATTTCATGCACAAATATTTTTGCTAAAATGGGTGAATCATCTTTAAGATTACCAACAATAAAATGTGCTACCTTTATTAATTTGTAAACCACAACTAAAATAACATCATGTTTATTTTTAAACATAGGCACCACTCAACAATATCCATTTTTATTCCTTACCACTTAAATTATGGTATGCTATGTGGATACAAGAAACTAGTTGGGTTCATATGCTCACCTTATCTCGTTGACATTCAAGGCAATGTGAAACAAAATTAGTTATATCTTTCTTCATCCCTTTTCAAAAATATTGATGTTTTAGCATGTTTGTAACACCGAGATGTCCTGAGTAAGGTGGATTATGAAATCCCATTAATAAATTTTTCCTTAACTCATTTTCTGAAGGTACATATACTCGCTTTCTCATATCTTAAAATTCCTTCATTATCAAAGTTAAAACATTTTTATCTTGCATCATTAGGATCTGCAACAAGTGTTGTTTTTACTTGTTGAAAATACAAATCAGAATCCATGATACTCTTTACTTCATCCTTAAACTAAGTTCTCAAAGTTACAACTGCAAAAATATGTTTCCTATGAATTAGTGCATCTACCACTCTATTTTCTTTACCTTTAATTTAACTTATGTCAAAATCATATTGTGACAAACAATCTAACCATCTTCATTGTCTTGCATTCAGATTTGGTGAGTGAAAATATACTTCAGCCCAAGGTAGTAATTTTTTAACTCAAAAGGTATTCCTAAGAGATAATGTCTCTGTACAAAATAAAATCAACACATGATCTTCTTCACACCCGACTTCTCGAGGTTGTGCTGAGATAACTAGTGTAGAATAGAAATGGATGTATGTGTGGTAATGATGAATAAGATAACATGGAAATATTATACCTTAAACACGCAATATCAAGATCTGCAAGTCTAAGGAAAATAATGTTGTCCTAAGCTGAAGTGGTGTGATGGATCGATATAATAGAATAGCTACTCGTAGGGCTCCAAATCGATATCAAGATCTGTCAAGATTTTGTCTCGCTAGTTTTGGAACACATGGAAAGTGACATGCGGGAACTTTGTAAAGATTTCCAAACAAGGTCATGGAAGTCGAATGATGGGCATCATGAAATGATAGAGACTATGGCCAATTGTCTAGTCTAGTCCAGAAATTCCTAGCCTAATCGAATGTTATGTTCAATAATAAAAATTGTGCAATGATGTTAGGTGCAAGTTGTGATGATCTGAATATCGATGCGCACAAACTAGTGTCGATGTTTAATTAGTTAGCGGGCTTTGTTGGGTTGTGGGACCTAAGGATCACAACTAAAAACTCATGGAGGTTGTGGTCCTTGTATGGTCATGCACGTAATCAAACCCTATTGTCAGGAGCAGTCCAATAATCATAGGCTTGATTAATCTGCAATGTTTAATGTGTTTAATTGTTCTATATTTTTAGAATACCTAACAGTGTGCATAAAACTAACAAGCATAAACCCGTATCAATGTTGGTCAACAACTCGGCCCATTGGGTTGTGGGACCAATGGATCACAACTGAATGTCTTTTCTTGTTGTGGACCTTTGATGGTCATGCGGAATGAATTGAATTGATTTTGATAAAACAAACTAACTATCAAAGGAAATTTAATCTATGTTTTTGGTATTTTCACAGTATATCTGAACAAAACAATGGAAGCAAACTAATCTAATAAAAGTAAATATTTTTTATCTTTTCTGGGTTTTTAAGCAAATGCTTCTAATCTAATAAAAAACTAAATATGAGTAATCATCCGATTGTAGCTAATTACTTGTGCAAGTATGTGAATCTATATCTAAAAAAACTAATCTAATTTAATCAACACCCTTCAAACCCTACCTCAGAGGTGGAGAACAAATCATAACCCTAGAATATATATTGTTTTCCACTAGTTCCCTAGTAATGTCAAAGTGCAAGCTTTCTAATGATTTTCTCTATTTGTAATTGCTTAATCAATTGAAATGAACAATTTTGCTACTCTATTTGATATGTATTTGAAATGAATGATTCAGAATTGATAATTTGACAAATGAAGCAAACAAATAAGTAATTCCAACCTGGATAAGAAATATCTTTGGAAAATCTTGTTGTATTTGTATATCTGTCCCCTCGCTTTATTCCTTTCTTTCCTTGTGTGCCCATATGAGTCCAAAGAATTGGGAATGCAAGAACAACAACAAGAGAAGATGATTGAGCAATGGTAGCTTAAAGGTAGTCTTGTTGCAATGCAAGTGGAAGAAAGATAACACTAGTGAACAGAGCTTAGCTATGTAATTTCCAACAGGATTGTGGTAGTAATACTATGCAAGATACATAAAATCATCACGCCCTTTGTTTGAATACAAATATGGAATATATAGGAATTGGCTGGGATTCTCCTTCATGCACAAGGAAGCATTGGAGTGCCAAATCATTGGGTGAAGAGGCATTTCAAACTAATTAAATCTATTTAAAAATAGAAGAGGGAAGGAATACCAAACAATCAAGACTATTTTTAGGCAATTTGGTTCACAAACATTCCCTAGAAGTCAAGTTAAGTGAAACCACATGTGTTAAAATTACGCATGAAGGATTTTGGAAAAGAACATAGGACCACCACCCTAGGTAGGGAGGTGGTCACGGTATCGCTACCCTGCATAGGCTATGGTTTTAGAACCACCACCCAGGAAGGAAAAAGGTTCTGGTACTAAAGGCCAAAACATGCACAAAATGAAGTGGGAAGCTAGAAGAAAGCATGGAAAAGCTAAGTAAGGATGTCTATGCTACAAATATACACTACGAATGGGTTTAGGAACTCAAATACCTTCTAAAAGGACATGAACCATCATTGGCGACATTTGTAACCATTTTTCGACAATGTAGCACATGTAATTTTGGGTGTGTACATATTTCCTCTTCGGAGAAGTGTCTTAGCCAGAAGAGGCGTAAAACATAGATTCCGAGTTTAGCATTCCCAAAATGGGGGTTGGAAGCTATACCCGACACACCCATGTGTCTAAATGTATCCATCCAAACTCCCTCTACCTACAAGAAGAAGATAAGACTCAAGTGGAGATAGATAAAATATCAAAAAATAAACACTAAATTAAAACGATAAGAGGACTTACCATTTGTGTGGGGATATAGAAATATACCTACGCCAATGCTCCAACCTTGTGAACATATGCACTCAAAATGAATTTATAACAACATATATATATATATATATATATATATATATATGTATGTATGTATGTATGTATGTATGTATGTATGTATGTGTGTGTGTGTGTGTGTATATATATATAAACAAACTCATTTTCAAATTCATTTGCACATATCAACTTGGTGATTTTTGAGCTCTGGGCCCATGGTGACCATTTTCATTGAAAGAATAGTCAAAACGTTCATTGCAAGATCGTGATCATGCCTTCGTGAGTGGGAGATTGACCAGCACAGTCTCAAGTTAGTTTTCCTCACTTGTGTGTTTTTAAACCTAAAATGTAAAAACGTCAAAATATTTGCCTAGGGGGATCATTTTTGAAATTTCTTGTTTTAAATGAGTCTCTAAGGGGCGCCCTTAGGGTAGTCTTTTATTTTGTTGAAAATGGTCCATTTTTTTTTCATTTTTGAGTGTTTTTAGGGCAAGAAATCCATACAATGAATTGGCTCAGGACCACCGCCCGAGTAGGGTGGCGATCGCAGAACCACCACCCTACTAGGGTAGTGGTTCTGAACAGAATGTCAAAAATCCATGATAATTTTTTTTTGGATTTTTAATATTTGACTATGTTTTTAATGAGATTACTTTTCAAAATATGTCACTAACTTGCTTTTTGTGTTTTCGTGGATGTAGAATAAGGAAGAGTATATTCGTTGGAGTCATGAGAGGGAGTATGACTGGATCCCAACGATATTGGATTAACTAAATCGGGATGAGAATAATACAATTCACAAAGTGGGCATATGGAGGATTTCATGGGTGCCCCATGTTACTCCTACTAGTCACATACTATGTGACTTGTTCTCTTATTGGGATGCAGACTAGAATACCTTCCTTAGGTTTGCCAGTGCTAGGGGTGAGTGGACAATTACCCTAGAGGATGTGTACCATATTCTTGGGGTTCTGATACTAGTCAGATGGTTGACTCTAGAGACAATAGGATTCAGATCCGCAATGACTCTATGGGCCACCTATATGGGAGATGTTGTGGTCTCCTTTGGTTTGAAGAAGGGGATCAAGGTCCAATCCATTCCTACTGATTCCATCCCTATTATTCATACGGACATAATGGGTATCTTGGCCTCGTGGTTGATCAGGTAAAAGGGACATGACACACTACTCTAATGTTGGGCTTCCATCATTACACAGGTTGAGGCACATGGCCATATATATGCTTGGGGATCACATATACTTGGAATCACTTATCATGACATGTATCGGATTGTTAGATTACAGGGTTAGTCTTTGAGCCACCCCACATTGGTTATGAGCTGGGTGGATGAGTGGATCATCCCCTATGGGAGGGGAGAACTAGAACAAGACCTAGGGGCTGTCAGGGCTGCAAGATGGATAGTGATGAAAGTTCTCAGAGTGCCACATCAACCAGTGGATTTTTGACTACAAAAAAATAGTGGTTAGCCCAAACCATAACATCACAGGGTTATGGGGACGGAGGGGACCATAGTGGTGGCTTTTTCCACTCTTGGTCGATCGGTTTATAGGACGAGGAAGCTTGAGATTCACCCATTTGGTCATGTTCCTTAGTATTTTGGCCTCCATTACATTTATATGCTTCCCCTGGTGACACTTGTGTATAGGACTATGAAGGAGGACCGAAAGGGGCCTTGTGGAGATCCATATGGGATAGTGGTGGTTCCAAGAGTGCCTATCACAGGCTAGGTGATTTGTTCATTCCGATGGGCATCTTGTGTTGCTCTTACACCCCTACTCCAAATTGGGGCCGCGCCCACTCACAACGGAGAGGAGGTCAAGCCCTTAGACATAGCATCCAAATCTTAGGAGTATACAGGGGATGAGACCAAAGAGGATATTAACAGAGAGGAGAATGATGATGAGGGATTGGGTGGTGAGGCTAGTGGGGTAGTTCACATGGAGGAGGAGAGTGATCGTGAGTGGCATGATACTCATAATGTTGTGAGAGCGAGCGGGGAGGAAGCGGACGCGAGAGGAGGAGACACTTTCCTCCAAGGGAACACTTTTTCACGATGGAGAGGGGGATCACGAGTTTATGGTGGGACAACATATTGCTTATGGTTTTGGAGAGACCCTTGCAAGTATCAACAACAACAACATTAGCCATGGATCCTACATTGATGCCCTAAGATCCGAGTATGTTTATCCTCTTCTCTTTGACCTTGTTAGTCACAAATGTTAGTTGGTATTTATTTTTGTAACTTTCTAACTCATTGTTTCTTCTGTCTCTACTTGCAATGACTACATAGGAGTGGCAAGAGCTTATTTGATGGGTATGTGTGGACACCTTGCTGATCCCTTCAGGGAAGACCCGAGCTGAGCTAGCCAAGGATATAAGATAACCACTTGTAGTTGGAAGATACATTGATGTGTTTGCGCCCATATATAGGGAAATAGAGGTTATGACTTCTCTCCATACTCAGGTAACCGCATATGAGATATTCGAGCATTTGATTAGAAAATTTTTCTCTCATAGTGATACCACGGACTAGTGGCTACCTCCATGAGCACTCCCATCATTCAAGTGCATTATCATCATTGTAGCCACAGTAGGAGTCCTGGACACATCCACACACCATCTCAGGGGTCCCAAAGGGATTGATAAGTCAATGGTCCTTTTATTTCTTGGTTGTGATTTTGTCGGGAATTATATAATTTTTTTGTATATTTTGAGCTCATTACAAGCATTTTTACCACACCTAGCATGTGATGGAATTATACACAAACTTCACTTATTATGATATATACTGAGACTCTTATTTTTGGTTCGGTAATTCACTATATCTTAGTTGAATTCCTCTTGGCTAACTTCACATGTGTACTCTATATGTTTAGAAATTCCATTTTTAAATGCTTTTCTCGGATGTATATGTGGATATGAATGCTAACAGAATGATTTCTCTATCTTGTTTTTGTTTTGTAATGCTTATATATGATAATGCAATCACATTGTAATATTGAACTTTATTTTCTCTATGAAACTATTGGTACTTTGTATTTTTTGAAAAAATGTGGTGAAAGAGTTATATGATAAGTGAATGAACTTTCCTCACTCCTAACTCCACACAACCAGTAAGATGCGAGGGCTCAACACCAAGAGCTAGAAAGGGCACAAGTTATGGAAATTTTTGAATGGTAATGATGAGAGAAAGAAAAGGATTTGGAAAAACCAAATTGAGACACTACAACCTCACTCTAATCAAGTTTTCTTCATAGTTTAGAATGTGAATTGCTTTCCATTTTATCTAGACTTAGATCTGTAGATGGCCACTTGGTTGACAAAATATGGTTTTGATGTTTTAAACTCTTTTGGAATTTTGGACATCTAACTCACTTTGTTTTGACTTATGATTTCACAATATTTGAATGAAATGTTTCTAACTTTCAAGTTTGTCAAATAAAACCCCTACACCTTGCCCCATGCTACCAGTCGGAAGTATGGGATCATAAAAATGGACAAGGAATAGGTGAGAAAGGGCACATCTCTCCTTTCCCAACCCTACATCACTAGTAAGAGACGCAGGTTCAACACTGAAGATTGGTAGGGAAGAGAAATGTGTAAAATAATTTTTTTTGTGGATTTGCATTTGACTTATTTATCTAGGTAAAATGTCTAGAATGTACTTATTTCCGAGAGAGATGTCTATGGGATAGATGCGACACCATAAAGCTTCTATAACAAACTATAGGAAAAGACACCTAATCTAGAAAAACAAAATAAGTAGAACCAAATAATGTATGCCTTGGTATGGTTACTTGTCAAAACAATATTATCTTGCTTGGATTGATGCAATGATTTAGCAAAAATCAATGTCATCGTGAAGACTTGTAGAGACATGATTTGAATGTTTTTCCAATGTTTTTCAAAAGTTTTTAGGAATTGTTGTAAGAATAAGTCCCTTGATCAAAATTTTTATAAAATGAATGGAAGATGAAAATGAAATGCGAGATGCAATAATGTACATATGAAAATGCTAATAGATCATGCATAGTAGCTCTTTAGGTGAAGAGAGTTTATAGATTCTCTAAAATCCTCACCCTGTAGTGTACATAGGTGAAATGCCCCATTTTTATAGTCATTTGTTACTAGATATGGACCCAACCACAGGCCTAAATTTCCTTCCTTCGTCGGTCTTATTGTCTATTCGGTGTCATCAAGTCTTAGAAACAAATCTCTCTCATATATTTCACGCTCGTAGACTTTCTTGTTGTATTACCGAGCCATCCAGTCAATATAAATGATATGCCATTGTTTAGCATTGAGTCTAGCTTCATCAAGACTTTACAACCGAGAGAGTTGCACCTCTCAATAGCCCTCTTCTCCCTAAATTCCTTGCAATAAGATACAAAGACTAGGTATTTTGACTTCAAGTGGTAGAAGCTTTCGCACCAAATGCCAAAGAAAGGGGGTCTCCCCGCTGAATTTCGTACCAATGTTCAATAGGCCCAAAAGGCCATAAAAGCTTTAAATTCCAATCTCATTTGTTCTCCTTGACATTCTTGAGGAGAATGGATTTTAACGTCTTGTTTGAGCCTCGGTCTGTCCATTCGCCTAAGGGTAATAGAGAGAAGCCATGTGGTGATTTATTTTGAACTTTTCACAGCTCACATACTTCCTTATTTTTGAAAGATGTGTCATTATCTTAGATAATGACTTGTAGGACCCCCGTACCTACAAATTATTTGGTTCGAGAATGAACTTAGTGATTACACATCAAGGGATAGTGGTAAGATCCATGGCTTCGCCCACTTAATAAAGTATTTTTGCCGTGATTATGAAGTTATGACCATCTGTTGATGAGGGAGAGAATTTCCCTATCAAATCTAGGCCCCACGTGGAAAAGGGCCATGGTGTTACAATTGGTTGCATAGCATGTGCCGGTATGTGGATCTCACGGCGGAACTATTGACATTTATGGAATTTACACACAAACTCTCTTGCATCATGTTATAGCATGGGCTAGAAGTAGACCATCCAATGTATCTTCCGAGTAGTGGCATGGCCACTGAAGTGACCTCCACATACTACACTATGTAATTCATAAATAATTGTTTTGGATTCTTCTACATCAACACATCTTAACAACATTCCATCAAAGGATCTATGATAGAGTACATGCTCCAAAATAACATACTTAGTAGTTATTACATGTGACAGTCTTCTTTGTTGTGAAGTCACCCCTTCTATATATGTATGGTCCACTATGAAGTTAATGATTGCGGTATACCATGGGCACACAAAATGGGAGGTTTGGTTTTAAAAAATACACACACTCGTCGAGTAAGTCTAGATTCACTAGATCGCCTCCATCCATTAGTTTTTCAGCTAACCAATCCATAATGATTTTTCCTTTGACGGATTTTTGATTAACAAATGTTAACTGAAACTCACCCATCAGAGTTATGAAGTGTCCCACTTTCTTAGATAAGGACCCTTGTGTGAGAAATGTCTGCATGTGAGAAGATTTAACAATAACCCTTGTTTCTTAGTTTAGCATGTAATGTCTTGAGCGCTTTGTCACGAAGACTATAACAAGACATTCCTTCTCTGCTTGTGTGTAACATTTCTCATAATCAAGCAATGTTTGAATGATAAAATAGAGTTCATGTTCTCATTTATCATCATCTTTTGAGCTAGCATGCAAGCTAATGAGACATCTGTAGCTCGTGAATATATGATCAAGGGCGATCTGAACTAGGTGGCTTAAGTGTGCGATGAGAAAATAAGAACTATTTAACCAACTCAAATGCTTCATTGCATTCTTCCATCCAACCAATGCATTAATCATTTTTCAACAAATTGTTGATTGGGTGAGTAGAAAAGGTTAGATAAGGGATAAACCTTTGGATTTCACCGAGTTTTCCAAGAAAATATTTGATGTCGACTCATTTGATGGTGGAGTCATTTCCAAGTACAACTCGTATTTTGGTTGGGTCTACATCAATCCCTCATGAAGATATGATGTATACCAAAATTTTGCCTCCCGTTACACTTTGAATATATATTTTTATCGACTCAACATGACGCCATATTCAATTAAGTTAGAAAGGATGATATGAAGCACCTATGGGTGATCGCAGCATTTTTTGGCCTTAGCCAGAAGGTCATCCACGTAGGATTCCACAATCTTATGGATAAGATCATGGAATATATAATTCATCACTCGTTGGTATGTGGCACCAACGTTCTTAAGTCTAAACGACATGAAAACATAACAGTAAGTTCCCCAAGGATTTATAAATGTAGTTTTGGTCAGATCTTCCTCAAAGATTCTGATTTGGTTATATATAGAAAAGCCATCCATGAGAGACTACAAATCATAACCAACTATCTCGTTGACAATAACATCAATGGATGGTAATGGGAAATCATATTTGTGACCAGACTTGTTGATATCTCAAAATTCTATGCAAGGATTTTTCCATTCTTCTTGAGAACGAGGATGATATTAAACACCCATTGTGAATAGTCGATGGACCGATGAACCCCACTTGTATGAGTTTCATCACTTATTCTTTCACCATGAGGGCCACATTTGGCTTCATGGGACTCAAATTTTTTTATTGGATTAACATCGGCTTAGTGGTGAGGTTGTAAACTATAGTGTGTGGCGTAATTCCCGTCATTTCCTTGTAGCTAAATGTGAAAGATTTTCCATGCTCCTTGAGGATTTGGGTATGTATTTCTAACTCCTTTGGAGTTAGAGAGGATCCCAACATCAATATTTTTTGTTCCTCCTCCATCCCAATGTTTATATCAATTGTTTCTTCAATAAGGAAGCACTACCCTCTTCAAATTTAGGTGGGGTTGGAGGTAGCTCTAAGTATCTTTCCTTTTCTACTTCATAAACCTCAAGACCTTCCGTAGAGGAAAGTCTATCATAGAATCTCCAAAGTAAGAGGAATAGTGTGGGATGAGACAAAATATGACCTTATGATGAGAGAGATGCAAGTCTACCTATGCATTCAAAAATCCTAGGATTGCTTCGTTATTTTTAGCGTAATCTAAAGTGATAAACTCATTCTCAGATTCTACGTAAGTCAGAATCAATTTTTTTTGTATCTTATCAACCAAAGGCTCTGCATGAACCAAAACCGTAAAGTTAGTGTCTTCTAATTTTCTACTCGGGATAAAACGAGAAGCATAAGTTGCTATAGAGGTAACGAGGAGGTTTTTTTCTCTGGGTATAGCTTTGATTGAAATGAAATAAAAACCTTTACTTAGCTCGAGGAAGACAGGTCTTGTTGAGCTGCAGATGCTTAGCCCCGTCTTGTATACTTTAGATGCTTGATTCAATACTAGTTTTGAATCAACACCCTAATATTAAGAGCACCCATCCTTTTGGCTATGATGAGACCAAGAAGGAGATCCTCATATTGTGCTTCATTATTAGTACATTCGAAATTCAATTTAAAGGTGAAGGGCATGACCCTCCTTGAGGTTTGGTAAGTATCACACATGCCCTAGCAATAAAGTGACACTTTTCTCCATCATAATTAAAGGTCCAAAATCATCTGGGAAGATTAAATTTGGATTATTTATTGTATTATCTTCCCTTGCTTCGATACCACTACCATATATACGTCATCACCGGGAGAGAGACGAGTCCTAGGGAATGTCCTATACCCATGGAATCAAACAAAAGAAGAAGGGGTAGGTCATTCTCCAACAACTTGAATATCCCTACTTTCGTTCCTATTGAAATTGTCTCAACAATTATAGTTTCATCCTTCAAGGCCATAACTCCTTCAATCAAACTCATAGTTTCCAACTCCATTGTAGGAACTAGATTTTCTTCTAGAGTTGAGCTTGTAGGTTTATTTAATTGATTTACTGAGAAAGCTCAAACTTAGAGTGAACCCCGACATCTTCTTTTATATTATCTAGATGTATGTTGAAGGGTTTTGGATCAACCTTTGTGCCATGAAGACCTTCCCTAAATGTAGGAACCTTACTTCTTAAAACAAAGTGGAGGGAATCGAGTTCATGCGATGAATCTAAGGTAGGTTGAGGATCATATTATAGTTGGTTTCCCAATATATAATATAAAAATTGGTTAGAACCATATTAGGTCCAAGGGTGACTAGTAACACTATAGTCCGAATTGACGTCACTTTGAGGCTATCATAACCTCTCAACATGTTTTGTGTTAAGGTAAAATTGGTCTCTTCGTAACCTAATTTTTGAAGGAAAGAGAAGGGGACTATGTTGATTGTTTCCCTATCATCAATCAATGCACATTTTACATAGTTATTGTAAATAAAAGGTTGTAAAAACAAGGTTGGATCACCTCTACAAGATATTTCAGCGTACATGGGCATCTTCTTGATGTCAAATACAAATCCAACATCTCTTTCACGGTTCCCTAGAGGATAAACATCAAAGTATACATGGTTTATCTACACTTCTAGAGGAGGGGTGACATTAATCAAATGTCCATGACCAAGTGCTTATAATAGAATGCCTTTGTGAGAAGGGGAGTTCTTTTATAGATCCAAGAAGGAAATGTGAGAGAAGGTTTTGGTCAGGTCATTGATCAAGTCATAAGATCCTACTAACTTTCCTAGTGTATCACACATGTCATCCGATATAGTCGGGTAAATCGGGATAGGTCATGAAGAACAATCTTTGGTTCTAGTGGCAACGTTAATTTGAGGTGTAGTGTCCAACTCTACCAATCCCACAATTTTTGTTTGTAGGTGACCATCCAAAGGAGGTGCCACCCATGGGTTTGACAAAGTTGAGGCTTTATGATCATTGGTTCCTATTGCAATACCTTTTTTGAACCATTAACATCTATTCTACCATATTTTATATGCATGGGGATAGGATCACTAAAGATTATAAGTGGTGTGTTTTGTGGGGATACTTTGGTCCCATGTAAGTGTTTTGAGTTGGTGTTGTTGGGTTTGCCAAAAACATGTAAACAAATAATTGTCTTTGATCCTCTGGAAAATGTTGTAGAAATTTGTTGCAATCACGGAATGCCCACGAACCCTATGTAAACCACACTATAAATCGGGATCATAATCTCTAGGCCTTTGGTTTACACCTTGTTGCAGTCCAAAATTATGATTGTTGTTCAATTGTTGATTGTTATAGTTAAAATTTGGGAACCCTTGCCCTTGGTTTTGGGCCTGGTTCGATACCCACCTAGGTATTGGTTAGGGCCTTCGATCCGTGTTTGTCTTGGTTGTTGAGCTTGTTGTTGCTATTGTTGTTGTTGAGGACAATTAAAATTGAAAATGTTTATCGAGGGAGAGAAGTTATTATTCCTTTGATTATTTCCATTATTGTTGTTGTTGTTGGTAGTATTTGTATTGAGAGTACTAACAAAATTGGTTTTCTTGGGCTGATCGGTAACACCGTCACTTGTAATCCCATGATTATTGTTCACATTGCTGGAGGAACCAATGTTATTTTTGTTAGGAGTGACTAACCTCCCATTTTCTCCATAATTCTTACGACCACTATCAATGGATGCTTGATCAATTCAGAGAGCACCCTCGAGCACCTCTTCTTAGCTCCTTAGTCGGAAAATTTTGACTTCTTCTTTTGTCCCACTATTGAGGTAGTGGAGGAAAAAATCACAAAGCTTTGTTTGATCCATGTTTGGAGCACTTGGAGAGGAATAGAGAACCTATCACGACCTTTGAATGAAGTGGGTAATGGAATCATTGTGTTCTTGTTTGATATGAAGGAATTCTCCGATTCCTGTCCTTAAAATTTTCTCATATCAAAATCCTTAATAAACTCTAACACTAGTTACTTGAAGGAGTGTATTGAAGCCTCTGGTATCCTATAATACCAATTGAGAGTGATACCTTCTAGCGTCTTAGGTAAAATATTCACAACAATCACATCCCACGGGAGCAACTCTCGAATGGTCATTGCGTAAGATTTTATGTGAGCATTGGGATCACCCCCTTTGAAATTTAAAAGATCAAGTAAGGGTATTGGGACCATGACAACCAGATGAAGAATTCTAGAGGCTGCTTAAGATATTCAGAATAGGCCCCCATTGTGTATGTTTCAACCATTGAAGATCCTTGTTGGGAAGGTGGAGGTTGCATCGGTTGCTGAAATGGTACAACATAAACATTTTTTGGGGCATATGACATCCCATCTTGCTGGCCATATGGACTGGTAGGTGTACATATCCCCCTATTGTGATTTACATATGTACATAGGGGAGTTGATTGCTTTGATATGGATTTGAAGGCACAAAGCCGGGAATGTTTCATTTCACGTTGGTATGGTATTTGAGAACACACTTCCAATTGGTTCCTGTTGTATATATCCATATGTGGCGTGAGGGGGCATACCCAAGGTCCCCATCCCAATTAAAAACTCTAGGGCTTGGAGCACCCATATAAACCGGAGGAGTCTGTGTAGTAGGTGCTTATCCATAATTTGTGGATAGTGAGAAACTCTTAATTTCCCTATGTATAGAATTTGCGTGTGTTTGGAAAGATCTAACTCTTTGAATTTGTCTACTAACTTTGATATGACATCACCCATTGATGGGGTGGTGTTTTTTTTCGGTGCTTGTTGTTGAAATTTTGGAGGTTGTTGAGGAGTGTGGTGTCTTGCTCAGAATTTTTCAATATTCTACCACCCCTCGTTGGTAAAGTTTTCCATTGCTCGAGGGGTAGTGTTATTGTTTTGAAGTAATACATTAACATTTTCTTGCAACCTGTCAAAATCCTGGTTCATATTCTAGAAGTGTTGTTTAATTCTGCCGTATCTTGCTAAGTAATCCTCATCTAGAGGTGGGATTTGGTCTGATTGCATGTTAATGGGTTTTCGAAATAACACCCGAGGATATTAACTTACCTCCCGAAAAAAAGTTGTGTTGTTAGAACTTGATTTCTCAAGAGGATGTTTTTGGGTGATTTGGTCAAGATCCTCGATACGTACAGAGGAACCAACATTGGTTCCTTAAAGAAGAGGATTTTGAGCCTAAGTAGTTAAATGGTTATTTACCCATGTAGAGAGAGAAGGTGATTATTGTTGTCTATTGGTTTGATAATTATACATATCGAAACCCAGGAGGGGTCGATCAGTATTCAAAGTATCCCAATATATTCGGGGGGTATAAGAATATCCATAGAATAAATGGAGAGTGAAAGATGGAAAAAGAAAGTGGAAACGCTTAAAGACTAGCTCTTCACTTTGGGTTCACCAATTTGTATGAAATAAAATCAGCACGTGACCTTATTTGCACTCAACTTCTCAAGGTTGTGTCCAGGATATTGGTCTAGAATAGAAATAGTTGTATGTGTGATAATGACAACCAAGATAATGAGGAAACCTTATACCTTTGACACATAATATCGTGGATCTATGAGTCTATAGAAAATAATGTTTTCCTAAGATGAATTGGTATGATAGATCGATCTCGATAGAATAGCTACTTGGAGGCTCCAGTCGATATCAAGCTCTGCTTTGAGATTCTGTTTACTAGTTGTGGAACATGCAAAAACTAACCTATGGGCACATAGTATAGATTTTTATACAAGGTCATTAAAGTGAGAATGAGAGGTGCAATAAAACCACAAGGAATATTGGTGATTTTTCAATCTAGTCCATAAAGTCCTAGCCTGATCAATCATTAGGTTAAATACTAAAAATTGTGCAATGATCTCGGGTGCAAGTGGTGATGATATAAATATTGATGCACATAAACCAATGTCAATGTTTAATTAGTCAGCAGGCCCATTGGGTTGTGGGACTTGGGGATCACAACCGAAAACTTGTGGAGGTTTTGGTCCTTGTATGCTCATGTGCATAATAAAACCTTGTTTCTAGGAGCAGCACCATAGGATTGATTAGCTGAAATTTTAAATGGGTTTAATTGTTCTATATTCTCATAATACCTAGCAGGTGTGTGTAAAACTAACAAGCGTAAACCCATACCAATGCCGGTCAACAACTTTGGCTGTTGGGTTTTGGGAAAAATGGATCACAATTGAACGTCTTTTCTTATTGTGGGACATTTGATGGTCATGTGGAATGAATTAAATTGATTTTGATAAAAAAACTAACTATCAAAGGAAATTTAATCTATGTTTTTGGTATTTTCACAACATATCTAAACAAAAAAATGGAAGCAAAATAATCTAATAAAAGTAAATATTTTTATCTTTTCTGGTTTTTAAGAAATGTTTCTAATCTAATAAACACAAATAAATACAATTAATCAGCCGATTATATCTAATTACTTGTGCGAGTATGTGAATATAGATCTAAAATAACTAATCTAATTTAATCAAAACCCTTCAAACCCTACCTCAAAGGTGGAGAAAAATCATAACCCTAGAAGAGATATTGTTCCCCACTACTTCCCTAGTAATGTCAAAGAGAAAGCTTTCTAATGATTTTCTCTATTTTTAATTGCTTAATCAATTGAAATGAACAATTTTACTACTCTATTTGATATGTATTTGAAATGAATGATTCATAATTGATAATTTGACAAATGAAGAAAACAAACAAGTAATTCCAACCTAGATAAGTAAGAGCTTTGGAAAATCTAGTTGTATTTGTATTTGTCCCCTCAGTTTGTTCCTTTCTTTCTCTTTGTTTCCATATGAGTCCAAGGAATTGGAAATGCAAGAACAACAACAAGAGAAGCCACTTGAGCAATGGAAGCTTAGAGGTAGTCTGGTTTCAATGCAAGTGGAAGAACGATAGAACAAGTGAATAGAGCTTGGCTATGTAATTTCTATTAGGATTGTCGCGATAATACTATACAAGATACACAAAATTCTTAGGCCCTTTACTTGAATACAAGCATGGAATATATAGGAATTAGTTGGGATGTGCCTTCATGCACAAGGTAACCTTGGAGTGCCAAATGATTGGGTGAAGAGGCAGTTCAAAATAATTAAATATATTAAAAACATAAGATGGAAGAAATACCAATCAATCAAGAGTATTTTTGCACAATTTGTTTCACAAACACGCCCTAGGAGTCAAGTTAACTAAAACCACACATGTTAAAATTACATATAAAGGATTATGGAAAAGTGTGTAGGACCACCACCCTACATACGGAGGTAGTCATGGGACCGCTGCCCTGTTTGGGTGGTGGTTTGAGAACCGCTACCCATGAAGGGTAGCGGTTACGCGTTAAAGACCAAAACATGCACAAAATGAAATGGGAAGCTAGAAGAAAGTGTGGAAAAGATAAGTAAGGATGTCTAGGATACAAATATACACTGTGAATGGGTTTAGGAACTTGAACACCTTTTGAAAGGACATGAATCATCATTGGGGACTTTTGTAACCATTTTTCTAATAATGTAACACATGCGATTTTGGGTGCGTACGATCTCCATACATGAAGTGCATGAACTATGGAAGCAAGCTTTAGGTCATGGGGATCATAATTAAAATCATGTAACTTGAGTTTCTTTCTCTCATATGCTATAACATGATCATCTTGCAACATTATACCCTCTTATTCGTTCTCCGAAAGCATCTCAGTAAATACTATAAAGCTTCCATTTGGATCCAGAACAGTCAAAATAGGTGCAGAAGTTAGTTTTTCCTTTAGAGTTTTAAATGTTGATTCACATTTATCACTCCACACAAAATTTTTGTCTTTCTTTTGTAACAAAGTAATCGGGGTAGTGACATTTGAAATTTTTTAACAAATTTTCTATAATAACTGGCAAGCCCCATTAAGCTAGTGACTTCATGTAAATTTTTAGGTGTAGATAATTCAGTTATGACAACAATCTTTGATGGATCAACTGTTATTCCATCCTTCCTTTTGACATGAGCTAAATAATGAAATTTTGTTTCATAAAAAGAACATTTGGACAACTTGCCATACAATTTTCTATTTCTCAAAATTTCAAGTAAAATTTTCAAATGCTCCTTGTGCTCATCAATTCTCTTATAATAGATATGAATATCATACAAGAATACAAGTAAAAACTTTTCCAAGTATTCTTGAAAGATATTATTCATCATATTCATAAAAGCTACAGGTGTATTCATCAAACCAAAAGTTAAAACAATGAGTTCGTAATGTCCATACCTTCTTCTAAAAGTTTTTTTATGAATATCCTCATCCTTAATTATGAATTAATGATATCCGAACGAAGATCTATCTTTGAATAAGTTGATACACCACACATTTGATCAAACAGATCATGAGTTCTGAGACAGTGGATATCTATTTTTTTATTGTTGTTTTGGTTGTACATTCTATAATCGAACAAATTATAAGTGTTATATCCTTATTTTTCACAAAAATTACTAGTGCTCTCCAAGGTGAGACATGTGGTCTTATCAAACCTTTAGACAACAATTCTTGTAACTATGCCTTAAGTTCTACCAGTTCAATTGTAGTCATGTGGTAAGGTGCCTTAGAAATAGGTTCAGTTCTAGGTTTGATTTCTATTGTAAAGTCAAATTCTCATTTAGGTAGAAGACAAGGTACTTCCTCTAGAAACACATCGTTGAAATATCTTAACAATGGATAATTTTCCAAGAAATTACTATCCTTTTCTACTATTTCATAATTTTTACTACATATAATGTGCAACCTTTGTTTTTGTCTTCTTAAGTTGCATAGCTGACAATTTCCTAGCTGAAATTTCTTGTATTACCCCTTGAACGTTTGTTATTTTCTACAAATCATCAAGGCATCTAATGTGTTTTTCAAAACAATCAACTTTTTTTTGTTATGTTCAGCAATCCAATTAACACCAATTATGACATCATATGACCCCAAGGGGCAACATAAATATCTACTTCGTAGAAAAACTTGGTAACTCTAAAACTGATCCAAAAATACATTTACTATTAGTATGGACAACATTATTACCATAATTTACATGAAAAGATTTTTCCATTATTCCTTCTTTTCTTTTTAATTTTTCAGCTATTTTACTAGAAATAAAACATTCTGTAGCACCAGTATCAAAAATTATAGTAACAGGTGTACCAAATAATTTACCGGACACTTATATGGGTGTTACATGCTTTTCAACTTTCTTATAAGCTACTTTTGTAGCATGAATCTTATGTTATTGGTTGTTGTCATCTTTATTTAGAATGCACTGATTTGTGTAGTGATCCTTACCATAGTTAAAACAACCCCTTACAGGTCCCCTTTTGGTTCAAACTTATTTCGGTCTTGAAATTACTGTTTTGACCTCCATAAGTTTTCTACCCATTATTGTTATTCTTCACAAAATTATTTCTAATGTTTGTAGTAGTTTATTTGTTTTTTTTTCTTATTGTTATTAGTCACAAACTTATTTTTAACTCCAAAATTTTTCCATACCACCTTCTTAGGTGCAGTGACGAAAAAGAATTAGTAATTTTCTTTCGATTCTCTTCTTTATGTGCAGAAATTGCCTTCAATTTTTGTTCTTGCCTTATGGATTTTTCTACAACCCCTTCCATGGTGGTTGGGCTGTGTACATCTACCTCTCCTCCTATGACAAGATTCAACCCCATAATAAAATTGTGTATCTTAAACCTTTTGTCAGTTTTATACTGTGGAACGTATGAAGTTTGGTAAACCTCTCCCAGTACTAAGTTACAATTAACTTTCCTTGAACTAAATTATGAAATTCTATCATTTTCTGATCATAATAGAGCTGTGACAACCAACGTTTCCTAAATTTTAAATTGATCCCATGTAATGCTTGTTTCATCAATGTTTAGTTCATCCTTATGGTTGTCCCACTAGGAGGATGCCTCATGGGAAAGTTGGTAAGCGGGATTGTTTCTTCCGAGAAGTTCTTTATTGTAAAGTACTTCTCCATTTTGTTGATCAAATTCTCATCCCCATCCCCCAATGTAGTGCCATCAAAATTTGGTAGAATTATTCTTTTTATGTCATTAGAAAGTTCATATGCTAATCTTGACTTTTTATTTGTAGGCGGATTAGGTACATTTGCATTTGCAACGTTATTATTGGCATTTGCAGCATTGTTATTTGCTGCATTATTATTATCAACGCCCAAATTTTTAGCATTAGAGTTATTTCTTGGAGGTGGCTGATTGTTATTATCAACATCATCTTCCTCCTCTTTATTTCCCATTACTTTTTGTTCAAGTACAACAAGATGATCTTGTGTCCAACAGGGCAACAAGAATCTCATCAAGTTTTTGTGCAGTAGCTTTACCTCTCCACCTAGAGGTGGATTATTTGCAGCACCTCCCCTTGTTCTAACCATTTTCTATTAACAAGAAATTAATTTTTAATTATATATGGACTCAATAGGTCCAAGAGCTACAACCTTCAGCTCTAATACCAAAATGTAACATCCATTTTTATGACTTAGAAACAAGGAGTTTTTATTTTATTTTACATAATGTTCTCTATTCTAAATTCATATAATTCAGAACACACATTCCATTGCCAATCCATCTCATAACAGAAAACCATATGCTGTTG
The DNA here is from genome assembly GCA_018340775.1 of Taxus wallichiana var. yunnanensis. Lineage (NCBI taxonomy): Eukaryota > Viridiplantae > Streptophyta > Pinopsida > Cupressales > Taxaceae > Taxus > Taxus wallichiana. Next base: position 366,758,141 of record CM031244.1, on the reverse strand, counting down.
TAATGAGTCGATGTAACACCGATATCTCATGTCATAGTTCGGTATTAAACCAATCTCTCATGTTTAACTAGTTCCTTTATATACTATGTATAATTTTTTTATTTTACCGATTATAGGTCACTCAAGTGTTCTATCTAAGAAGCTTATCTGAATATCTATTACTGATATTCATCTGAAATCCTATAATCTTTGACTAGGTGGCATAAGACAACGTAACCGGAATTTTGTGATACTTTGGCCAAATTTTTAAACATGTTTACCGTGTTTACATTCAAATATGACATACTCGTCATAAGGAGTATGTATTTCACCCCACTCGAAATGTTATCTAGATTAGTCTTCCTTGACTTCTGTCAACCAAACCCGAGTCAAAGTTTTACACTAAATAGGGGTAGCTCACATACACTAGTGTTGCAGTGTACTCATGGTGACTAAAACTAAATAGACATACTCAAATAAAATTTCATTGATTTAGGTGTATTTAGTTACCCTAAGTCAACATGAGTTTACAACAACACTTTTCCACATGTCTATCTTTATTTAGAGTATAACTATGAACTGAATTTCCACTTATGCCATTTGAGTTGATTGAATTAAGTGGGGTGTTGAAGCATAGTTGGTTGCATCAAATTATCCTCATAATGACTCCCGTCCCTAAGAGGGTACTTTACGACAGCCCCTATATTACAACAACCCACTAGGTTCTCTTAACACAATTGGCATACATAAAGAAACAATGGATTATTAACTTTTAATTTATTATAGTATTCAATTATCATTAAACATGACACCTAAGGGTCCACTAAGTACGATTGATACAAAAAAGGATTCGAAATGTACTTTTACACCAATTGAAGGTATGCAGATAAAATCTACATTCAAGCATATGAACTCTTTAATCTTAAACCATTATTTCCATTTATCAATAAATATTATTCCAATATCAAGTAAGTAAGATCATTAAGTTTCTTTACTATAGTTTAACAATGTAAACAATCTTGATTGAAATCTTGTTAATTAGACTTAGTGATATCATAATATTTAAAACCATCTTTCTAATTCTTTAAAGCTTTCCAATTACCATTTATCATTTTCATAAAGTAGAGCATACATCCAATCATCAATAATGATTATAATTTATCACATAAATAAGGATAACATACTTAGTTATGATTTAATGATAAAAAGGAAGTATCCTCTTCTTCCTAATTAAGGACTATTGTCCTATTCATGAAATTTGAAAACATAAGGAATATATATTTAATAATAATTCCACATTCAACTATATAATAGCTATCCTTGTTCCCTTTTCCGAATAAGGGTCTATATTTCGTAATATTCATAGTTATACCATTACCCCGACATTAAATAAGTCATAAATATATACAATTCCTTATCCAAGCATAATTTTTATTATTTAGATTCTATTAATCCATGCATGTTAATATTTAAGAATATTAATCAAATCTAAGTCATATATGACCCTTGAATAAATCAGTAATCACCAACCATTACACAACAATTCATTTATCAAAAAGAGACTTCACTTCACTCCAAGCTTAATAAATATTCCATATGCTTATAAAAAAACATTTCTCAAAGTAGTACAAAAACTAATTGGATACATGCTCATATTTTTTCCAAAAATTTCCTTTCAAAAATATTTCAATACATTAAGCACCTGAATGAAGTAAATGACTTCGTTAATAAAATAAATGCAACATTTATAAGTCTTTATCCTTTCACTTTTCATGAAGTACATCTGCAAAATTGTCGGCATGATTCGGACCATAAGAACTAAACATGATAAATGTTATAACATTAAAACAATATGTTTTTATCGAACATTTTCCTAAAAGGAACACTATTGTTTATGAAAATGTTCCAAGTACTCAAAATAAGATCAATTAAAAAGTCTTCCTAAAAAGCCACAATGTCGAAATAGAATTGAAGTCACTAAATCTCTTTAGGTTCCAATTACCCAAGAAAGAAGTTAAGTAATCCAAAAAAATGATTCTATCCATGTTACAGTCATGATATTCATTCAAACATGATAAATTTAAAAACTAAAACCTACTATTAAAGAGTAGAATTAATAAAAGTTCATGATCAAACCTCATTAAAATCAATATAATTCACCAAACCATAACTTTCTGCTATATCACAACTAGTTACCTATCATCCATATAAAAGGAATTGATATACAAATGCAAATGACTTGACATGAACAAAAAAAATTCAATATACTTCCTCTAACCAAATCCCTATTACTATCCATAAAAATATGCCAACAAAACATATAAAACATCGATAGGAACCAAATGTAATCAATGTACATTCCTACATGAGGTTTAATCTAGCCATTGACATGACAATTAAACACAAGGATTAAGGACTTCTCAAGAATCTATCAAAAGAATGAACACGAGATCTAAAACTCACTTGATCAAAACATATCTATTTAAACCACACGAGAGAGAGAGAGAGAGAGAGAGAGATTCGTAACACAAACATGCATTTCAAATGATTAAGATATAGTTGAATGCACATATATCTCTCACATAAAATTACAGGATAATGAAAACCAAATAGTTCTAAAAAAACACATTATGGCCTTCACCTAGTAAGGATAAGGATCCTAGTTTAAGGATGAAAAATTCCTTAACAATGATCACAACAAATGCACAACTTCCAACATATTTGAAACAAATTCAAGTTACGAGCATAGTCACCTCTCAAATTCTTAAAACATACCAAATCATAAGATTAATCCCAATGAGACGTTTCATAGGAAAATAAAATTCAACAAAACTTGCTTCAGTCCAAGGAATATGTTCCTTGTAAACACCAATGACCCAAACCACCAAAATTGCCAAGGTAAATACAGAACCTTGATATCCAACTCAAAACACTCATAGCTAATAGAGCTTAAGTGTAAGAGAAAGCCATGAACAATAACAGTAAGACTTGGGATGAACAACGTCCAAAATAAATCAATATTTTAACTAACTCCGTGATGGGTTCATATTCATACAATACTCAATAAACAAGAAGGGACAAGAACTTAACCAATTTTATTCCCCGTTTTCCCCTACAAGCCAACCTGATAAGGGTGAAAAATAAAATAAAATGTAATGAAATGTAACTAAAAGGAAAGAGATAGAAAATTCTATCAGTCCACCTTTATATTATGCACTTACAAAGGTTACTCAAAATACCTCCATAGAGAGTACCTAGGTTGAGACTCGACTCTCATAAAACAACAAAAGAGTAGTTATAAATATAATCCAAAAATTAATGACCATCAAAACGAAATAGGAATCCCAATACAGGGAATTATAAAATTTCAAGAAAATAATAATAATTGCTAGCCCCAATTTAACAACAACCTGAAACATTACCAAAAAGATAAAATAATTCCACTAGAATCCTGCGAAATCATTTAATGCCAACATGGTACAATACAAGGATATATATATTTATCCATGACAAATATAACACAATATCCCCTATCAATCACTCGTAAATATATATATATATATATATATATATATATATATATATATATCCAACACATATGTTTTTCTAAATTTTTCCAAAACCCAAAATCAATATAACAGACTTCAAACTAGCATAGTCAAGTTTCTATCCAAAATAAACAACAACCTTAATGAAATCCACAGAACAAAGAAAAACAAAACAACACATGAACATGAAAACCATTATTAGAGATGTTTTCAAGAAGAGTATAGTTTTTTTATGAAAATGTTTAAATAAAATCAAGAAATATTAAAGAGATAGAGCCTATCATGCTTGGTAGCGCTCCTAGTTTCTCTTCCACACTTCAAGTCTCTCTGCAAAGCTTCAACTGAAATATTTCCAATGAAAACACCAAACAAAGCATCTGCAAATTCTCCCACTTTCTCTTTATAGTTTCCAAAACCAATTTTTTCCATTATTTCTGCCATGCAATGGCAATTTTTATATGCAATATAATCAAAATGATGGTTCGAAAAATGAAAATACCACATGCGAGAGCCAAGAAGATTAAAAAATCTGAATGATAAATGAAACCAACCCATTCTTTTTCCTCAAAACCATCTTGTTATTCCTCGGGTAGGTTTCACTCAATTCAAGGCTCATTAATGACATAAGGACTATTAGTGCACTCTTAAAACTCCTTCCAATTCCATCTCTCTGTTAATTATAACTAACAATTAAAATTCATTTAATCAATGGGTAAGTGCACCAAGTTGATGGACAAATATAGGGTCATCCGTGGACGTCATATTGCAAAAAACAGTGAAATCTCAACTTGTAGGGATTATTAGCTATACATGCACTCTAAATTAGAAAAATTTATATAAATATGAATCGTAGCATTTGGAATCTAGTTTCTAAAATACTAATTTTTGTAAAAAACGGACAAGTTTAGCTATATTAAACACTTAAAATTATATGACTTACTTTTTTTTCGAAAAAACTTATAAGATTGTAGTCTGTTTGCCCGCATTTTGGATGACCAAATCTTGTTATTTTTTTTTTTCCTTTGGTGAAAAGTTATATGTAGTTGTCTATCTTGGGATGGATTTTATTTTGTATTTTTTTTAGCAATATTTTTTTTTTATGATTTTTTCCGTGAAAGTGGTCTGAAAATATTTAGAAAATGGAGCGCTTTCCGTTTGCCCGCCATAACTATATCAAAAAATATCGAAATCAAATTTTTTTTTTTTTTTAAGGTGCATAGAATTTGTCCACGCTTGGGATGGTATAATTTTTATCATATTTTGATAAGCGAAACAAAAGTTACAGTCTTAAACGTAGACATGAACATTCACGGGAAAAAATGTCTTAAGGACCTATTGTTAGTAATAAATTATAAAATGATATTTATCTTATTCTATTCACTTTAAAAACAATATTTTTACAAAGCTAAGAGTCTACCCTACGTGATGGCACCATTTTTGTGAAATGTTTTTAGTTTTTTAGCATGGTTCAAGTCTTTGGAAGAGCAGATTTGAGGTTTTTTGATCTTTTGCACTTCATAATGACCTTCCATAGCTTTGGTTGGGGAAAAACAAAGATTTTCCGAGGCTAAGGTTCGGCAAATAGCTCCGCGATCGCGGTTTTTTTGTAAAACTACCGCGAACGCGGTTTATAAAGCGCGCTCGCGGTTTATAAAGCGCGCTCGCGGTTTATAAACCATATTTACACACATTCCAACGTCCGAATTACCATGTGATTTTTACTCTCTGACCTTACCGTACGAATTACTGCGAAATTCTGTCTTTTTCCAGGCACGTTTTTTTATCACCGAAAGCAAAACATCATGGGAGACAAAAAACGAAGTCAAAAAAGGAAGTCATTAAGTAAAAAAACACCAAACGAATTAGAGGCCAACAAAATTGAAAATGCTGAGCGGATGCGGAAACTTCGTGAATCTAGAAGAGGTTCATCTTCAATCCCAACTACTGTAAGCAATGAAGAACTAGGTAATGTTTCTACTGTCAATGTTGAAGTTGAATTGAATACTCGTGATGAAGAAGTTTTTACTGTCAATGTTGAAGAAGAATTAAATACTCATGATGTAGCAAATGTTGAAATTGAAGGAGACAATGAAAATGTGAATAAGGAAATTCATGTTGAAACTGTAGACAAACAAAATTTGACAAAAACACCTCCTAGGATTTTACATAAGAAACCTAATTTTTTGATTGAAATTGATGAAAACATTTTGAAACCAATGTCTGACAAACTTTCTGAACGACAAATCAGAAGAAAAGCTAGTGAAATTTGGGATAATCATTTTGAAATTTTAAATGATTCCCAAAGATGTCAGTTGTTGGTTAGTTTGATGAAATTGATTAAAATGAGACCTACATTAAACACCTTAGGATTGACAACATCTAACATACGTGGTCAAACCTCTACAATTGTTGAAAACCTTCATGATGCATATCACACTGTTGGTGTAAAGAGACGCACTAGGGATAGTAATATTGTGTGTCGTGTACTTGCTACTAGTGTTGTAAGTGAATCAATAAAAAAACAACGTTTGATTACGCAAACAAGTCGAATGTTGCAAGTTAATCGAAAAACTCTAATGAAAGCAATTGAAAGACGTAATATCCTTCAATCACTCAATAATGTCGATTTTTGGGCATTTTCTGCTAGAGCACCGCGTAAGGACAAAAATAATTATGATGCTATAAGAGAAGTTGTTATTAAATTTTGGCATGATAACACTAGAGTTTCACCTAATACAAGAGATGTTATAAAACGGAGAGTTGGTTCTACTAATCGTGAACCACATCCAAAGCATTTCTTAGATATGACTCAAACTCAATTTTTTCGTAAGTTTGAACAAGAGAATCTGGAAATTAAAATTAGTCAACGTTTTTTTGAAATGTTGAAACCATTCTATGTGAAAATCAACCATGCTCGCACCACTTGTTGTTGTAGGCAACATGTTGAATTTGCAATGCATTATGCTAAATTTTTACGTATTCGTTCCATTTTTCATTCTGAAACTATGTTATCTGAATGTGGTGTTCAAGTTCCACCAATATCTTCTAGGGATTTCATTCCTACTATATTTTGTGAAAAAGAAGTTGGACAATTTTTTTATAGTCAGGATTGTTTAGATGAAAGTTGTAGTACATGCGGCGGATTACCTAAATTGGAAAGTTGCATCCATGAGCAAATGGAAGGTACAATAGGACATAATTTAGTTGAATTTGATAAATATAAATCAGTTGCATACCAGTTGAAAGATGGAAAAGAATCGAAACGGTGTGAGCTAGTTACAGAACAAATGCCCATTTTTCAATTTATGAGAAAATTTAAGGATGAACTTGTTTATGAGTATGCGAGGCATACACATAGAGCTCGATGGTTGGATGAACAATTCCAGCTATGCAAAGACACATTTCCTATTGGTACTATTGTTTCAGTGGTCGATTTTGCAGAGAATTACACATTGCAACCACAAATGGAGGTTCAATCGCAATATTACAACTCAGTACAAGTTGCCATTTTTGTGCATATAGCATTTCTACATTCTCCTGACAGTACAGAGAATGATCGAAAAATTTTAAGAGAGTACCACTTTTATATCAGTGATGATCGTACTCATTCTACTGAATTTGTGCAAGGGTGTTTCCAGTTATTTTATGGAAACTTGTCTGATAGGGACATCCACTTCAAACAACATTATATATGGTCAGATAATTGCACGTCTCAGTTTAAGAATGCACGAATGTTTTATTGGATGAGCAGAATGCATGTCAAGATGGGTGTGCAACATATTTGGAGTTTCACTGAGGCTGGACATGGAAAAGGAGAGCATGACGGTGCAGGGCATGTGTGAAAAGAGCTCTTGCAAGAGAAGAGTTGAAGTACAAAGATGGTGCTAAATTAAAAGATGCAAAGAGCATAGTGGAATGGTGTACTGACAACATGACCCGAGGTTCTCAAGAAAATTCCACAGTTTGCAGATATTTTTGGTTGATAGAGGAAAAACATATTGCTAACTACGAGGATTGTATGACACTCACTGGGTCCAGTGATATGCACTCATTTTGTAGCTCAGACGCTACTTCGTGGGCCGTATGGACAAGAAAGTTGACATGTTTTTGTGCATCTTATATCGAAGTTGAATGAGTGATTGACTAAAGCTTTAGTTGTAGCGAGTTTCCAAGCTATCAACAAGGAGAAAACCCTAGTGTTTGCACCCCCTAACAAAGATGTTAGGATTCACTCAACCTCCCAATGGGTTATTAGTGTCCCCAACAAAGATAACAGGATTTTCCATTCCTCCTTGCAAGTTCTTGGCAACATTGGTGCCAGTAGTGTCAGATCCAACCCCAACAATGGCTCCATTGCCACCTGCAGTTTGAGCAATCAAGCCCCACACCAAAGGCCCAAGAATATTTCTAAAACAAACCCTTAGGGGTCTACATGTTCTGCAGAGGGGGATGTAGTTTCTAAAATGAAAGGACACCTCCATCACGTAATTTCACACAACCCTACGTGTGCACATATATATGTCCGCCGCCTCCAAATCTATTAGGGTTCATATGAGTGGTGGAGTTAGGGTTCGCAGGAGTTGTCATAAATTGGAGGAGCTGTCTATTAAGGGTACAATGATGTTGTAAATTCTTAAATCTCAGTACACCAATCCATATAAAACTTATAATCATATGGAAAGGACGCATAGATTTTTTTAGATAAAGGGTACGAGAGGATTTAACCTTTTTTACATTTCTTCATCACTCTTATCATTCATTAAAGAGATTTGTAACTAACCTGCGTAAAACTCATGGGAGGCATGCCAGTAGCTTCAGTTCCCTGAGCAGATGATGACCCGCCAGGCTCCTGTGTATAAAAGAGAAAAATATTAATACATGTGCAACATACACGTGAAACAAATTATAATAATAATCTAGTGCAATTAAATGATTTATTAAAAATGTAAGTTTGTACAACTTGAAACTTACGTTTGAAACACGCCCAACCGCAGTAGCTAGCATGTCAACACCAGATGTTTCCTTCACCGGCTCTTGCTATTTAAAATAAAATAAAAAATTAGTTTTTTACATGTATGTACATGAAGTACAATCATATATATATTAATATCTCAAACATGTGAATTAAACTATTGTACATATATATATTATTTAAATTTATTTAAAATTTACCTGTGAAAGACCAATATCAGTGGCTCCAGCCCAAAAACATTCCCAAAGATCTCATCTATAGAAAAAAATCCTGTGAACCAGCAAATGATGTCTCGCCTGCAGTGCATACGGCACCACATGATCCACAGTGGTGTGGTGCACTAGAACTGGCACCTCCACCAACATCACCGGATGCAATCTGGGTGCTATGCTGGGTGAGAGTGTCAGTGAGCTCCCTCAATGCATGCAATGTATCAATCTCCACAACCTCCTTCACTGTAGGAGGGATAACTGAAGGCAATGGGGGTTTTGGGGCATGGGGGATCCTAGGCTGACCTACGCGTGCACCAGGTCTGCTCTGTGCAGAGCCACCTCCTCGACCAAAAAAGTCTGAAAAGTCAAAATAATTCGGGACCTCATTGAGCACAAACTCACAATATAATTTCTTCAAAAAATAAAGAGGAACCTCATTGTTGTTGCATGGTGGATAATCAAAAACCATCCACCATCGGTCCCAAAAATTGTTTTTGATTCTATCATCATGGCACCAATGGATTGGGAACCGTTTGCAAGTAACTGCAGGGGGCATTGGTTCTAGGGTCGGTAAATAATGCACAAATTAGGTCTTTTCCAATTTTTTTGTCTTTGACGGCCGCATGAGATAGTTTATCCGCATACCACCGCCTACAGTCACTTCTAAAGGTGTTCCATCTATGTATTTGGTTGGTTGCAGACTCGACTTCGCCAATCAATGTTTGCAATGTATTGGCTAAAGTCATGCGGGATGGATTTGTAGCATGGTTTTGTCTTATAGTTTGAATTAGGTTCTCAATGACAATTTTATTTTCTTGGATTCTTCCAATGATATTATCTTGCGTTCTTGTTGGCTCTGGGGATGGGGACGAAGGAGCCACAGGGGGCGGATCTATGTTTGGAGGAGGGTTTTGAGGAATGTTCGGAGGGTTTTGAGGAATGTTCGGTGGGTTTTGAGGAATGTTTTGACGGTTTGCACGAGCCCGAGCTTGCCGACCAACTGATAAAACAATAAAATTGTATACATAAACAAACAATTCACAAAACCCATGAAAATGCCAAAAAAAACCTAAAATGCAAAAAAAAACAACCTAAAATGCAAAAAAATGATTACAATCGGGGACTTACCTCCTCGTCTTGGCGGCATGGTTGAATCTATCGCTATCCAGAAGTCCGATGAGCAATTTTGAGATAGTATTGAAAGTGCGAGTGAAAAACGTTTAGGAAAAGTCGCGGTTTGAATTGAAAATTAGGAAAATAACGAGTCGCGGGATCAAGTAAATTTTGTCTCGAGTTCCGCGATCGCGTTTATAATCACCGCGCCATGTTATAAACCATGATAAGCGAACTAGGTTCGGTAATTACCGAACCTAGAATTCAATAACCGCGATCGCGGTTTTAGGACCGCGATCGCGGTACCTTTATTTCGGGTTTTTATGTCCACGGAATTGTCCACCAACTTCGTGCACTTACCCCAATGCATAACGAGTTTCTAACTCAAGACACTACACCAAAACCATGCCTCGACCAAAATTGGAGGCAACAGATCATTTAATGAACCATTTAAATATCCCTAATGCCTTTGGAATGGTGCCACTACCATTCACTAACTTACAATGAAGCCAACCACGCCTTCCCCTTAGGTTGGTTCGATTCCACTAGGTTAGGTTTCATTTGTATTATTTTTTAAACCATAGCTTAAGACCTTAGGAAAAATTCAGATTATAGCTTAGGATAATTAGTATTAAAGGATTAGGATAATTAGTATCAAATACTTAGGATATTTATTCTTAGGAATGAATAATCATTATAAATATAATCACCTTAACTTAGGTTAAGGATAGGATAAATAATCAAGGCACTTAGATTATTTAGGTCTAAAAAAATGAAACCATTACCTTTAATAATTTTATCAAATTGACATTATTAGATCACATAGTATGGTGAATCCATAAGATGCTACAAGATGCCCCTGTGATCCCAATGCAATCCTGAGTTGAGAAATAAAACATACTAACTCGGCTTAATCAAATGATTGAAACATTGTAAAATCATAGACATGCCTTGGATCACTGTAATTGATCCAAGGTATGGTTATTCCCACATTTATGAAATAAGAAAAGAAACAAGTTCAAAAATGAAATTAAGCCATGTACACTCATAGTCTTATTAGAATGACTTTATTTCATTCACCAATGTAAGAACATATTTCAAAGTTCAAAGATAAGGAATATGTTAAATACTTCATTATTAATTCAGAATTTTCATGGCATGATTGTATCCAATTTTAGAAGATAAACATATCATCTACAACAACATATTTAATTAGTTTAAAAGATTACATTGTCTTTAAAATGAGAATCATCTATCAATGTTTCAACTTTAATTATAGAAGTGATCAAGGATAACAATCGAAGAAGAGTTGTCATAATACTCCAAGGTTAACAAAGAATCATCTATCTCTATTCTTTCTCCTTGAGACATCAAAAAGAGTTGTCATAATACTTTAACGTTAACTTGATCTTTAAAAATGTGGGGAATAATCATTCCCTCTTCATGATTACAATAAGTTGCTAACCCAATTTCTCCCGATACTAGATCTTCATCATATGTGTCAAATTGATGTTTCATGCTGAAATCATCAAGTATAATATCGAGAGGCTTATTCCATAGGAGTCGTGAACTCGTGATCTACAACGTCTTTTTCTTAGTCATATATGGTGTAGTTTCCATTGATAATGTTAGCAGTATAAGGCTCAACATGATTATGAAAAATTATTTCTTCCCTTAGAGTTACTTTGGCCCCATACCTAGTCCTTAGGAGCATGTATGACCAATAAGCAAATAAATAACCACCCATTTTGTGAGTAAAATCTCTGGATAAACACATGAAGAAGAAAGGTGGAAGATCAATGAATGATACGTCTTGTGTGAATGACAAGCTAGGAAATGTGTGAATGGTAAAATTGAGATCCTTGATAACCCCAATAGTTTAAATTATTTTTCCATCCAAATAAACAACCCCCCTTAATATTGTGTATTGAATACCCAACACATCTGCAATCTATTTAGGAATCACATAGTTATTGGCACCAAAGTTGATTATGTAGTTGTGTACCAAGTGCTTACCAATAATCAAATAGATATAGAATGGTGGTAGCTTATTGATCTTAGCAACAATTCTTCCATGTGGTTGACACATACTTGTAGCAACCGATCTTCCATGCTACACTCCATTCAATTTTCCGCATTCAATTGTTCATCCTCCAATACCTACCATATGAAGTGATACCTCAACCGAATGTGTTTCTTTCTCGAATGAAACATCGATTTCTTTGCCAAATGAATTACACTCTAACTATCACTTAACATTTTACAATCACCTTGCTCCTTTCCAAAATATTTCATGAACCTACTCATCCATATCATCTCCTTGCTAGCCTATGTAGCTGCAACATACTCTGCCTTTGTAGTAGACAAAGCCACAACCTTATGCAATCTTGAAATCCAGCTAACTGTTGTTCCACCTACTGTGAAAATATATCTAGTAGTGCTCCTCCTACCATCCATATTTATAGCCATATCCGAATCAACGTATCCATGTAATGAAATATCCAACCCTCCATAGCATAACTACATGCTAGATGTCCCTTTCAATTACCTAAGTATCCATTGGACTGCTTTCCAATGATCTTTAATTGGATTTTCCATATATCTACTCATAACTCCCACTTGCACCTCGTAAAATGTCTGGTTTGGTACAGACCATAAAAACATGATACTTCCAACTACTAAAGCATATGGCACTCGTGTCATGTATTTGACATCCTCATGTGATGAAGGACACTGATCTTTGCTCAATTTGAAGTGTCTAGCCATAGGTGTACTAATAGGTTTTGCATTCTACATGTTGAACCTTTCTAACACCTTTTAGATATAATCCTCCTAAGACAAATGCAATTTCTTTTTTTCCCATCTCTATTTATTTGCATGCCAAGGATTCTTTTTGCATCTCCTAAATTTGTCATAGCAAATGTGTGAGCTAGCTTTCTCTTAAGCTTACCAAAGTCCCGCATACTAGATCTTGCAATAAGCATATCATCTACATATAATAACAAAATAATATAGCTCCCATTTTCAAGCTTCTTGAAATAAACACAATGGTCAGATTCACATCTCAAGTAACCATGCTCATGCATAAAACTATCAAACCTCATGTACCATTACCTTGGAGCATACTTGAGACTATATAGGCTATTTTTCAACCTACACACTAGTTTCTCCTTACCCTTGACTTTATACCCAAGCGACTGCTTCATATAAATCTCTTCATCCAAATCACCATGAAGGAAATCCATCTTCACATCTAGTTGCTCTAAATGCAAATATTTTACTGCAACTTAAATCAATATAGTACGAATATAAGTCATCTTAAAAATAGGAGAAAATATTTCACCAAAGTCAATACCTGCTTTCTGTGCAAATCCCTTTACTACAAGCCTTACCTTGTACCTTTTCTGTCCACCCTCTTCTTCCTTAATCCTATAAATCCACTTTTTCTGTAATGTTCTCTTACTTGTTGGCAACTTAACCAAATCCCAAGTCTGGTTCTGTTCCAAGGCATCCATCTCCTCATCCATGTTATGCTCCCATTGAACATGATTCTTATCCCGCATTGCTTCTTCTAAGCTATCATTTTCACCATTATCACAATAATAAATAGAATAGAGAAGGTGTAAATATTTCTGGAAGTTTACTTACCCTTTTTGACCTTCTCACAGGAGTTTGGGGTACCGAAGGATCAATCTAGACATCCTAGAAATTCCTATCGAAATCTAATAGTGACCGATGTTGGTTACCTCTAACCAACGTCGGTTCTACTAACTGATGTCGGTTTGGATCTTTTGTAACCAATATTAGTTTGTCTAAATGGTGCCAGTCAGGGGTCAACCGACACCGGTTACTATGTAACCCTATCGGTAATTCTTTTAAATCCAAGAGTTCATTTTCATTCAAAAACTTCTCAACTGGTTCATCCTTAGGTACCAAATTTTGATACCTATACATTCTATTTTCATTCCATTGAACATCACAACTCCTAATAATTTTAGAATTCTCTAAATCCCAAAAATGGAAACCAAATCACTAGATCCATAACCAATGAAAGTTCACCTCTTGGATTTTACATCCAACTTCTTTCTATTTTCCCTATCAACATGCACAAAAGCTTCTGAACCAAAAAAATTAAGAAAAGAAATATCTACCTCTTTTCCGGTCCAAGCTTCCTCTAGTATTCCTCCATCTAGTGAACTTGAAGGCCCATGGTTAATCAAATAAATTGTTGTATCAACTAGTTCTGACCAAAACTATAAGGGAAATATAGAATGTATCCTCATACTTATAGAACGTTCCATGATTGTCTTGTTCATTATTTCTGCAACACCATTATCCTATGGTGTTCTTGGAACCATTTTTTCTCTACGTATCTCATTCACTGAACAATAATCATTAAAAGCCTTACTATAGTATTCACCACCATTGTCAGATCTAAGACACTTTAACTTAGAATTTGATTCATTCTCAACAAGGGATTTCCATATTTTAAAAGTCTCAAAATCATCATATTTATGTTTAATACAATAAACCCGTAGATTTCTTGTAGCATCATCAATAAAAGAAACATAATACTGGGATCCTCCATGAGAAGCTACCTAAGCTGGTCCCCACACATCTAAGTGTACAAGCTCCAATTTCTACTCCTTCTTAGTTGACCCAACTTTGAGAAATATCACTCTCTTTTGCTTTCCAAAGATACAATGCTCACAGAAATCAAGATCTAAATATTTCAAAGATGATAATCTATGCTTAGCCTTTAAGATCTACATTACTTTTTGACTCATATGACCCAACTGGTTATGCCACATGCATGCATCTAAATCTTAAGTAGATAATGCAAAAAATGAATCAGTAATACAGGTAGATAAATATAGCATTCCTACCTTCTTACCTCTTGCCACAAAAAAATCACCCTTGGTGACTTTCCAAGAGTCTCCCAGTAAACTAACCATGCAACTAAATTCACCTAGTTTCCCTACAAAATAAGATTCCTCTGAGGCTTGGCACATGCCTCACATCTTTAATACCCATGTATTTCCATTCTACAATTTTGATGAACTTTCCCTTTACCAAGAATCTGCAAGGTTCATCATCACCCAAATAAACGTTCCCAAAATTTCCCTGGACAAAATTTCTAAAATAACCGTTATTAGGGGTTGCATGGAAAGAAGCTTTTGAATCTAAAACCCATGATTCAATTCTACTATCTAAAGAAATAATAAGAGCATCTTGCATTACCTCTGATGTAGCAAGATTTTCTTCTTTACCTTTGTCTGGGTGTTGGTTTTCTTTGTCCTTTGACCAACAATCTTTCTTTGTATGTCCTTTCTTTCCACATTTCCAACAAGTAATTCCCTTACTTCTGGATTTAGATTTGCTATCCCTTGAATTTGATTTCCCATTACTCTTACTCTTGGATCTCTCCTTCTTCCTACCCTGCTTTCTACATTCAAAGAATTTCCAGATGATGATTCCTCTGTACTCTTCCTGTGAATTTCTTCATTCAAGATTATACTAACCACATCATTAAACTTCAAAATATTATTATCAGATGATGTATTACTAACAGCTATTACCAAGTTATCCCAACTATCAGGAAAAGAACATAAGAATAAAAGTTCTTTTACTTCATCATCAAATGGTATATCAACCGATTTTAACTGATTTACAATAGATTGGAAATCATTCAAATGATTAGATGTAGATTCACCTTCATGCATCTTAGAACTAAATAGTTTCTTCATCAAATAAACTTTATTTGAAGCACTGGGTTTTTCATATAAATTAGCAAGAGATTTCATTAATTCTACCGTAGAAGCCGCTTCTATAATATTGGAAGCCACGATGTGTTGCAGGCTCAATCTTATAGATCCCAAATCCTTTCTGTCAAGAATCTTCCATTCTTCATCAGTCATCTTTGTAGGTCTAGAATTCTCATCCAACGGTAAATACAAATCTCTTTGATACAAATAATCCTCAATCTGCATCTTCCATAATTGATAATTTCATCCGTCAAATTTCTCTACCTTGTATTTGTTTTATTTTGTCATTGTTGTAGCTCCCACTCAATCAAAACCCTCTGTGAGTAAATCTGTCAACACACAAAACCCTCAAACAAAGCTCTGATACCAGTTGTTGGGGTTAGCACACCATTTTTACAGATAATATATCAGATCTAAGCATACATGCAAATAAAAGTGGATATTCTACTAGAAGAAATATACAAAACAAGAGACATAAATCAACACCAGATTTAACGTGGTTCACCCAATGTGGGCTACGTCCACCAAGAAACAAGAAAATCTATTAGCCAAAGCTTTGATAAGATATACAATGAATATTTACAATATTCCACACCTCTCGATGTACAAGTACTTTCTTTCTCTCAAGATTTTTCTTCATCACCAGAATTATCTCTCTCTCACCAACTTTGGCAAATTCTTTCTAATTATTGTTAATCATTAATTCTAAACCCTAAATTTTATGCTTATATAGTCCTTTATAGACTTAGGTCACTTAGCCATGAAATTACAATCGATAGATATACTTTAATGCTAAAAATAGATCTAATTCCCGAGAGTTAATTAAAACATCGCACAGTAACCGACGTCGCTTAGAAATAACCTCTTCTAGTTCCTCCCTTTCCCCGAATGATGCCAGTCATACCTAAATGATTCCAGTCCTAGGTGACATATGCCGGTTCCCCCCTAACCGATGATGGTTACTATATTTTCTAGCAAGTTTCCATTGCATGCTAAACTGAAGTAATTGAGCTCCAAAACTCAACAACAAGGGGATCCTTAACATTTAAGGGCTTAGCATTGGTGAATTTATTTTAAGATTGGTTGTTATTATGGAAAGGATTCCTATTAGAATAATACTTGTTGGTTCTAAAGTTGGTAAGGAAAATCATATTTGTATTGTTGCCTCTTAAGAACTACCAATTCATTTCTAAAAGTTTGAAGCAATGATTTAACCTCATGAAGATAATTTGATAGGGAAAGTGCATATGGAGCTGGTTGAATGGGCACCAGAGAAAGAGGAGAAATAGTTGGTTGACTTGTGGGGGAACTTAGGATATAAAGGAATTGGTGGTCCTCTATTTTCCAAGTGTGGATCAAGCAATTTTTAAGCTTTTATGGTAATATTGTAAGCATCGAGAAACATTGTACCACCCATCAACTAAATCATGACCACAATATCACTATTCAAAACCATTAAATAATACAAAAATACATTAGTTGGGGAAGGATTTATCGAAACTGAAATCATGTTCCAAGTTTTATATAAAAAAATTGAAATCTCCCATGAAATATTAAAGATCTCTCTTTTGAATCTACACAAATTGTTTCACAATTATCAATTTTTGTATGAAAAGAGATCTTATATTATATTAATGCAATAATATACAAGATAGATTTCAAAAAAAAAGTGGGTGGTATGAGAGTGCACCCCAAAACCACAAATAAACTAGGTTGAGCCTAGGAGAATGCCAAACAAACTAGGTAGTGCCTAGGAAACCATTATAACACAAAATTATATAGCTATAGAAAACTTTCCAAGCAGAAGGATCATGATCATCTAACTAACTTGAACCTACGAGGTCCTTGCCGGAAACTGGAATGTCCCAAACATTCAGATTCTCTTCTTCTTTATTTTCCTCCTCTTGGGTGGGGCTGGACAGAGAGAGGTGAAGAAGCTTCTCAGAGGGATGTAGTGGCAGTGGGGACAGGTTCCAGCCATCCAATGTGCACGGCTCAGGGCTGAAAGGTGATCCCCACCTGAGTTGACAAGTAGGGGGAACCCCCAACCTTGCTAACGAGGTGGCGGCGAATGTCTCCTCCATTATTGAGGGCATGGAAAGCGACGATCCCGACTGAAAGAAAATTGTTGAAAATGGTTATGATGACCACCATGGCCATATGGTGAGGAGTGCCAAGATGGCAAGGGTGGCTCTCAAGTGACGTTGCATGGGGCATATCTTTAAATTATTATAAAAGTTGTAAATATATGATAAGTATAAAATTTAAGTGACAACATGAATGTTGCAAGTCAAAAAAATTATTTTATAATATGGGATTGGAATCTCATTAAAATTATATAAATTCTATGTTTCCTTTAACATATAATTAGGAGATCAATTTATATAATTGAGAGTCGCAACATGAATTTTGCAGTCAACAATATTTATTTTGTAATATAGGATTGGAATCTCATTAAAATTATATGAATTCTATGTGTGATTTAACATATAACGGGTTAAAGCCAATTTTTATTTTATAGACAAGTAATTTTGTATCCAATTGATACTTATGGATGATGTAGGGAAATAAAAAGTTTAATTTGTAGTGAATAAAGTACATGAGGTGATGTGGATTCCACGAATTCAATATAAAAATATGAATTTTTTTCAATGTATCATAATTCAAAGTTTTTCATTAAGGATAAATAGTTTTAAAAGGGACTATACCCTATTTACAAAAAAAAGGCTCAAAATCCAAAGATAACAGTAAAAATAGTCCAAAGATAAAAGGGACTAAATCCCTTTACAAGGAGGCTCAAAATCTAGATACAACAATAAAAACAACAAAAATGGATCAGAATCCATGAAGAACATGAGAACCAACTATAGTTTAACCAAGAACTATAAAAATGGATCAAAACAGAGACAAAGCAACATCAAAACAACAAGAAAACATCTTCCTAACAACAACACAACAACAAAATGGAAGCAACTCTACTTGACTACTTTATCAATCTTCGTCTTGACTTTCTATAGAGAGCTGAATAATGCTAGGGCAGTGACATGGGAGGGATCATTCTTGTCTAATTGTGAAAAGACCAGGTCCCTTGTAGTTTCTAACTCCTAAATGGTAGCTGGAATGTCACTAAGAATACAAACACTTTTGACATGTTGTTCCATAAAGTTGTAAATATCTTTAAGCACATAGATGGTACAATCATGTCACCCTTTAGCATTGCCCAGTCTATTATCCAAAGAGTTGAGTTTCTTGAAAATTTGTAAAATTTTCTCATTATCCATGGTAGGTTTAGCTGGCATCTTCCTCTTACCTGCACTTTTACCAATCTGCTTGAGTTCATCTTTAAGGTCCATAACTTACCTTTCTAGCTTATCAATCCTGCTTAGAAGCCCTTTTTCTTTTTCTTTAACAGAGTCTTCAATGTGATTCTTGATATGAAGCAGGGTTTTGGCTGATTCAATCTCTTTATTACTATGAAGAAACCTTTGAGAGGGTTACATGGGATTCTTGATTCTGATTTTTGGCTAGTGGAAGTAGAGATGGGGTCATTGGAATCTGGTAAAGGGGTGGAAGCAAGGATAATAGGAATGGATCGAGAATGTGAAATAAAATTGTGAAAGATCGGCGAAGAAGGCCTTAGTGGAGGGGGACAACATGAGTATGATTTTAGAACTCAAGAACAGAGCGTTCCAGTGAGTTCAAAAGGTAATGTGGGAAATTAACAGTTAAATTCCTCCTGAAATGATTAAGGAAGACCAAATGCTTAAAAGGAATTGTCACATATCTTCCCTTAAGAGTGACATACCTGACCATCATTCGTGAAATTTCAACAAATGGCTCTGGAATAGAAGACACTTTTATACCAGCCGTTACATATTCAATATTTTCTCCTTCATTAAGGAATTTCTTTGCTTCAACATTCTTGTCGACACGTTTGTTGAATAATTTTACCCCATCTAAGCTCAATCCCATGACTTGAGGAATGATCTCTTCAGTAATTTTAATGATGATATCTCTATATTCAACTGCTCTTTTCTTCCAACCATTCATGAATTGAACCGAGTTATCCCCGTCATGACCCCGAATTTTTTTCTATAAGATTCAAAACCCCGCCCATTTGTAAATGCTTCCACAGGAGCACGTCATTCCTCTAGGCCGGGTCATGAATAAGTTCTATTTTGCAAAGAGGCCCACCCATTTTTCTGTGATTTATTCCTTGGCTCTCAATGATAAAGTTTTGATCCCAATATCACCTTTTACCACCGCCTCTGTCACTGTATACCCAGTAAGCATGTGAAATATTAATGAAATTATTAACTGTACATGCAAAGTTAATAATCACTTTCCCATCGGTAGAGGGATATTTACCTTGGCCAGTAGAAGGTCACCACTAAACAAATTTTACATATTATTACTAAGTCCATAGTTGGCTAGACTATCCGCCACTTTATTACCTTCACAATAGGAATGTATGATCTTGTAATTATCAAAATCTTTACAAATCTTTATAGCTTCATAAATAAAATCTCTAATGGTCCAACTTGGAGGTTGATTTTGATTTAAGAGATTTATAATGTTTAAAGAGTCTCCTTCAATTATAATATTTTAAATATTACAGTCTCTTACAAGCCTTATCCCCCATAATGCTGCCAGAGCTTCGAATAATGATTTGTCTGATGACCCATATTTCCTGCAAATGCAGCAAAAAAACATCCTTTTTGATCTCTAATCACCCCAACTCCTCCTGAAGCTCTAGGATTTCCTTTGGAAGCTCCATCAAAATTCAATTTATACCATGAGGTGGGTGGCTGAATCCAATGCACTGAAGATCTGTCAATGTTGTTGTTACCCTTATTCTGAATGTTGTCAGTATCAATCCTCCAAGAAGCAATAATTTGTTCCTCTGCCTTGGGATATAATCTATTTTTTGGAGGCCTAAACCTTTCAATGTTATCCTTGACAGCAATAACAATTTCTTTTTAAAAATTTGGTACAAACATGTCTTTTATTCCTAAAGATAACATCATTTCTTTCTTTCCACAATCTCTATATGTTATGAGGAAGAACCAGACTCCATAATATCCTTATCATGCAATGTTTATATGGTGGATCCCATTGCTCCCATGTCTACAAGAAAGTATGAGGAAGAGTCCAATACAGATTGAAGTTTGCAAAGATAAGACTCCAAACCTTGGAAGCATACTCACAGTGTAAGAAAAGATGCTTGATGTCTTCATCCTTATTTTTACACATGAAACATCTATTAAGCATAATAAAACCCTTTCTAATAATATTATCACAAGTGAGAATCTTACCTTTTAGAACAAGCCACATAAAAAGTTGACTTTTGGGGTTAATTCAGGCATCCAGAGTTTGTTCCACTTTATATCACTTTGGTGAGCATCAAAAAAGTATTGTATCCTAACTTGACAAAATAATCCCCATCAAAATAGTCCACCCATATGAGCTCATATTTGTTGTCCTTTTGATTAATAGGAATGAGAGAAAGTTGATTTTGTAGAGAAGATACAACAAGTTGTAGATTTTCCATATCCACTTTGAGTTTCTTCCAATTCCTCTTATTTCTAGTCAACTCAATGTAGTCTTTGACATTATTACCATAATTTTTAATTAGACTATCTTTTATGGAACCAAAATTAACACTCAATCTACAATCAGTCCCAGATCATGCAAGAAAATAATATCCTACCCATTGTAAAATTTCCATCTACAACCCTTAACAAGAATATGCCTGATTTGAAGCAAGTTGTTCTAGAATATGGAGCCATTGGGAAGTTGTTGATAAAAAGGAATGAACTCACATTTTGTTGAGATAAGTATTTTATCCTAATAAGCACAAATTCGAGGTTTCTTTTCCTTCACTAATCTCCAGCCAAGTTTGGCAATTAAAGCAACATTCATTTTTCTGATATCCTTTATCCCCAAACCATTAATCTTTTTCAGAATACAAACCTGATCCCATGCTACTAAATGGTATCTAAACCTTTCTTCTTTCCCATGCCATAATTTTTTTTTGAATTTTCTCAATACTATCCACAACTACTGTTGGAATGTTATACATTGACATGATATATATGGGCAAATTCTGAAGAGTGCTTTTGATTAACAAGAATTTTCCAGCATTGGAAAGAATAGCTCCTTTCCATCCAACTATTTTTTTGAAATCTATCTAGCAAGGCATTCCAAATAACATTAGAGACTTTAGTAGTGCTCAAAGGTAATCCTAAATAAGTTGTTGGTAATGAGCTGATTTTACACCCCAAAATGAGTGCAATTATTTTTTGCCTATCAAAAGGAGTATTGAAGAAATACACCGAGCTTTTGTCAAAATTGACTTTCTGACCAGAAGTTGCTTCATAGAATCTGATAATAGTTTTTATAGCTTTTGCTTTAATAATAGAGGTTGTAGACACCCTAATTTCACATATGTCCTAAATCAATTAATTCCCCTACCTCATTTCCCACAAAAATACATTTCAAATTAATCAAATATAATTTGATTAATTATCCATTTCAAAATCTAAAAATAACCCAATCCTCAACACATGTCATTATTCTCCATGTTTTTCTACTATTGAATTAAAAATTAAAAAAATCCTCACCCACTCTTCGTGGTCCCCACTCACCTAATCTTGCCCACATTTTCAAACCATGATTACTTAAATTATTCCATGTTAATCACTCCCCAAGCTATAAAAACAACCTTACCCCCCCCTCTAAGACACGAAGAATAATCTTGAATGCCCTGTCTAATTTCTTGCATCCTTTGAACAAAGAACATCCTTATGCCTCATCCTAATGCCCAAATAGCCTCATCTTGAAGCATCGCAAATCCATAATCCTTTTACCCATATGCTACAAAAGTAAGTGCATCGTTCTTGTAGGAAGGCCTTGCTACATCTTGGAGAAAATCACCTACATATCATTCAATCGGGGCTCAATCCATGTTTCCTAGCCCATTCTAAGGTTTTCTACGGAACGTGAAGGAGGAGGTATTATTGTTAGTATTTTACTTCCTTGTTAGTAGTGCATTTTTCCTAGCTTACATTCTGACATGCCCGGTTACTTTTGATCTATTACCATTGATTTCCCAATTAGTGGTTTTATCCATCCTTTGTTTATTATTGTTTGTTATTATCTCCTTTTTTGTGCCTTATGGCCTTCTTTGGTTAACCTTCACATTATGGGTAGTGTTTTTGTTGTGCGGTGTCTTGTGGTGCATCTGTAGGTTATAGTAACAATGAACCTACAATGCTCGTCCTGCCTTTGATCTCCTCAGTGCTTGGTGTTTAGAAGAAGAAAATCCATCATCGAGATCTTGACACACACATGGACCGCAATGAGGTATTCCTATTATTACAATGTTTGCAGATATTGTGTTTAGTCTAATTTTCAATTTCTAGTTTTACGATGCCCATTTTTGTCGTGTTGTTTTTTCTTTTTTAAAATACTTCTTACTGCAGCCTACAATATCATATACCTTCCTAACAATAACCAAAAAATATGTATTGGTATTAGTTATTAAAAGACTTGTATTTCATAGTTTTAAAATCACTATCGATTGCGTTTTCCAAAAAAAACAAAAAGAAACAAATAAAACCAAACAAAAAGTAAAATCACATTTTGAGTTCTACTGTAATGGGAACTCGATCCGAAAAATTATTTTAAAAGTTTTCTCTATTCCATTTGGTTTGATATTCTGAATTCCTAATAAATACTAATTGTAATTATAATGATAATCTTATACACTTTGGTATTTTAAAAAAAAATCTGGTTTATATTATTTCCGTCTATGATTCCTTGTATACACCTGCAAAAAGTGCAAAAACAAGTCATTATTATTACATAGCAAAAACAAACCAAAAACAAAACAAAACACAAAAATTTATTCTCCTAAACCTATCCTACCTAACTCACAAAAAAACCTTATCCTACTACTCACCTTGGCTAAGCCAAGTCTTGTGTAAATTTCACTCGCAGGTCTCCCACTTTCAATCCCAACTCATCCGTCATCCCACATCACCCCATCTCTTAGACCACTCGGCCACCACAAACCCCAACTCCCATCCTGTGGCATCCCCTCATTTAAATTACTATCTTCCTAACTCCTTGTTAACCCACCACTCCCCATCTTCTCCTCTCACCCATCCCAGATCACAATCTCCTATCCCGACTCCTCTCTCCCCATCCCCAACTCCCCGATCCACCCGAATCTCACTTCCCAAAACCAAACTCCCTCACAGACCTTCCTCTCTGACCTGACTACCCACATCTTGCTGCCCCTAAACAAGGCTCCACACGAGCCCTCTACTAAACCCCCAAGTCAAATCCTCTCCATAGACCACTCCACTCTCAACACAGCCCCATCCCCGACCCACTCTCTCCTCGAGTGGAATCCACTCTCCCTTTTAGTAACATGGTACTGCATCCTCTCTCCCTCAACTCGCCTCCATCCCCACTCAGCCACTCACTCAACTCTTCACCCAACTCCCATGTCCCCTGATCAACTTTCCAAACTCCACATAGCCCGCTCCCCACCTCCCTTCCATGCCAACCCTCTTATCCCCTTTCCACATTGAACATTCTCCCATTCCCACTTCCAAACTCCTCTTAACGCCGAGCATTATCTAGCATTCTTGATAAGGTAGTGCTCTGATCTAAATCTACACTTCTTGACTATTGTTCTTATTGATCTCTTGCACGTGACAACTATCACTAACCCCAAGAAATTATACCATGTTTTACTACTCTATTGTGTTGGCACCAGGCTCCCCAGTGATTCTTCATTTCTGGATTGCGAATCAATCTTTGATGCGGAGTAATTCTGTTCTGCAGAATCCTATCTTTATTCACATATCTGTATGACCTCTTCATATTTATGTGGTGACAAATGAGCCAGAACTTTCAATTCAAGCAAATACTCAGAATGTTGAAAAATTGATAGTGTTTCATTTAGTATACACATTACCTTTGTTGCATCTCCAGGATTTCTTGTCTCTAATAGCTCTATTGCTCGATCTATCTATTCCCGCCCTTTTTGTGCCTTGCTCAGCCATATTGTATGTTTTATACTAGTTCCTAAGACTAATTTTCTAAGTTGTGCTACCACAGTCGCTTCGTTAAAAAAAATACAAAACAAAAGAGTTGTGTGTCCAACTCATTATTTTTCATACACGGTGCGGAGGATTCAAATTCTCCATTTATTTTTCTCCTGGATTTGTGTATTTCCTCATGATTTCCCTGTGTATTCTCATTCACTGATCTATCTTATTCAATATCTAATTCCTATCTATATTATTCACGGTGAGGCATTCACGACCGAATCTTCTCTAATAATCGACTTTGAAGATTTTTTGGGAAATTCTGAACATATCCCAGTCGTCAACCCATTATTATAATGGCACATGTTAATCATTGATACACAATTGATATGGGAATTTATCAATGGTATTGAAAGAACTGGACTTGGGTTTCTCCACGCCGAATTATTTAATTACTTCATTACCACGTGGATCAATTCTCAAAGACTATTTGTTTCTTTCATACTCGGTCCACCATCATTTCTTTGGTGATGATATTTCGACGATGATTTCCAAATTCTAGTGGAACTTTAACATGAGGGAGATCAATTTCATTCACACGGATTTCGAAAGGAGATTCCAGCAAGGAAGGCATGATGGTTTCCCAGCAACAGACACAAATATAATCGAGTTGTGGATTGTAATATTTCTTTGGCAAAACCGATACATACTCGCCTAGATCCCAGGCTAGGAAATGACGTGAGGATAGATCAAATTTGTTTAATTATTTCTTTATTCTTCTTTTGTGATAATATTATAAACAATTTGCTAGTTATCAACACATTTTTGTCTGCCCAAATAATGTCTAAACCATGTGCTTGATTGTAGCTCCCAACAACACATATCAGTTTCAATTGTCATAATACGACCTCACACATATATTCCAATCTCATTCACCATTTCGGCGCCTCCTTTTCCTTAAAATTCCTCCATATACTATCTACATTCACGTTTCTTACTCCACTCAGCTTTCACATTAGGCTCTTAATTTCAATTCCCATTTCCTTCAACATCCATCAAAGTCCACATTTTCATCGCTTCTACCTTCCCACTCCCCTTTCCATTTTCCTTTTCCTTTCCATTTAACCTACCATCCTGATCTGTCATCAATCCACTTCCTATTTCTAAGTGACCTCATTATAGACCACTTTTCATTCTCGTTACGTCACCTGGCTATTAGTCGATATAGGTCCTTAATTTAGGTCATAAGACTACTTATTTACGTAATAAGTTAGTCTTATGTTTATTTATTTTTAATTCATTCATTTTAACTCGAATGTTTACTTATTTTCTTACCTAATTTAAGTCTTTGAGACCTTTAAGACTTCAATAAAATTAATCCATTTGATCAAATTAATATAAATTCAAATATTTATCCATCAATTCATGGGTCACTTAATATTAGATTTGTGTGCAATAATTAGCTATTTTAGCATTTCATTTTCATGATCAATTTTTTTCGTTTTTGTGCATCATAATAACCATTTTTAGAAATTACTTTTTTTGTGAATTTGTGTGTAGGAAAATTTTTAATCATGTTCTTGCAAGACCTTTTCACCATTATTTTATCAACACAATCTTATTAACCAATACAAGAGGCCACTTAGGCTTCGAAAACAATCTTTTTTTCCTTACATTCCAATTTTCCACGATAACACTACGTAATAGTGTTAATGCTCTTCTTTCGTTGTTTTTTATTTTTGAGAAAATAATCGTTATCGTTGTTTTGCAATCACAATTAACTACCATAATTATTAAAATTTTACAAAAATCTATTCCAATTATATCTCGCCTATGCTCTTTTCCCCGTGCCTTCAAGCAATCCAAAAATAAAAAAGCGGTCGCAATTGTTTAGTTTCTTGTTCTAACATCACAGGATCAATTTCCTTATTATTTTATGTTTCTAGCTATCGTATCAATCAATTGTATTATGTCACACTATTGATATTTGTTTGGTCATTGGTTGTGTATTCTCTCTTCCTGCCCTTTGAGCGATCGGAAAAATAAAAAACAACCCGATTGTTTTTCTTCCTGACATTTTGTCTACAAGATAACTACTATTTTTTTTTTTCGTAGGGACTGTGTCGCTAGAATATTGTCAAAAATGCAAAAATATATATATATATCCCGCACAACTACCACCATTCAAAAGAAAATTACAAAAACAAAAAAAAATAGCATGCTTAGGTATGTAATTATTTTCCTCCAATGATTTATTTCAAGTTTGAAAGAACCTTTCATTTAATCATGTCATCATTTTGTTTTTACGCGTAGTTGAGGTGGATTTCATCACCACGAAAGCTACACCGGTGACGTGGACTTGACTACCATGCACCAACAACATTTGTATCCACATTGCACTTTAAGACCTAGTCTCATCACAACGTTTGGTATTTACCTCACCCCTGCTCTTCACTTATAGGTAATGTTTTCGTGTGGTGCATGTGAGTCATGCCTAAATAGCTATAACAACGAAGCCTAGGAATCATCTCTATAAATATTTGGGGATTTATAAGGACACCAAACACATTCATCCCCCCATCACCTTCCACCTTTTCACAAAACCTATTTTGGACATGGTGATTCACTCTAAAGTAGGAAAATAAGAATTGGTGAGTCTTCTCTAAATGCTCTAAGGGTTCCCCATACCAATTATGTCCCCGCATGCAATTAGGTATATCATAACTAGGGTATATTGCAGGATGCATCTTTTTGGAGTGATAAGAGCATGCATCCATCATTCCACAACATACTTGTATGATTTCATGAAACAATAATCATTCCCGAAGAATTTACCTCCCGAGCCAAAATAATAGTGAGAGAAAGTCTCAAGGCACAATCACGTTGCCTCTTCAAATTAGACCCATCACCTTAGACACGGTATGTCATGTGGTGGATGTAGAAGTTGCATATAACATTCTCATCGGTCGACCATGGATTCATGCCATAAAATCCATCCCATCAATGTTCCACCAATGTACTAAATTTCCTCATTTAGATAAGGAATTTATGTTACGTGTGGATCATCAACCATTTGAGTATTGTAGATTCCTCGAAGGATGGTATCAACATGATCACTATTTTCCATCAATAGATAAGTATGCTCCACCTCACATAATCCCTAATGAAACATGCATCGATCGGATAAACTCCCTAAAAATGATTTGAAACCATCATCTTCTAACCAAAACACATTTTCCAATCCATTCTCTTCCGCTAGTCAACAATATTCCACCAATCCTCCTTCCACTAATCAATCATCTTCCTCCACTAATAAATCTTCTTCCTCCACTAATAAATCTTCTTCTTCCACCAACAATTATTCTTCCACCCCACCATATTCTTCCTTGCCTAGTCAAACTTCTTCATCCAACCACACCTCTTCTTTTAAGATACCTTCTCCTGTGAATAACCAACCTTCATCATTCAATCCACCCCTTCTTCTTATAACTCATTCTCTTCATCTCTTAAAACTACCAAACTAACTTCCCCACCACATGATGTACCTATTGGTCCCCCATCCCACACATTTAAAATCATTAACATAGGATGCATGGTGAATATCAATTTCAAAAGATGGTAGAATCCTTTTATATCAATAAATCCCGACATAGCTACGACAAACCTAATGCTCCACATCTAAGAATCCATCCCACTTACCAAATGGAATAGTCAATTTGGAAAACCATTTATTATCTTGACAATGAACATATTCCAATTTCTTCAATATCTTGGCTATATAATGATGACTTTGTTCCATGTTATGAGTCCCCTCAATTTACGAAATCTCATCGAATAATAAAAACATGCGATGTAAGGGTAAAGAACTTGGTCCAATCAAACGAGGTCGTTTAGACTTGATTAATTACACACAATATCATGATAAAAATGGTCTGGTTTCAAGGTGTTTGATGTTGCTCCCATAGTAATTTCAAGTAATAACGATGACACCAATTACGATAATGACACTCGGTCTCCACGTAGCATATTTGAAGACCTCATGGAAACACATATTTTATTTGAAAAATTATCTCATTAATGTCATCAATTTTGATCCTACCCATGTGAATCTCATAGACCATGGCCAACCACATCATGCGGCCATGGACATGTTCCAAAATAATGAAGCCATCGAAGAATTCCTTGAACTCACGACTAAATCCCTACTTCCAACCATAGAAAATGATTTGAAATCAATCTAAATGAATCATCCTATTTTGGAAAATAAATTAAATATTCAAATCCTTCACCTTCAGAAAATTTGGATCAGAAGCATAAATAGAAAGTTTCCCATAGTCAAAATCTCATTGCCACCTTATCGAAAAAACATGTCAATAAAAAGTCTCAACATTACACACAAAAATAATGTACCAACTCCCGAAATCACCCAACACCGATGACCTACATCAACCATTACCATCATTCTCTAAAAATCATACATCTAAAATGCTTGTAGAAGAAACCAAAGACATAAAAATTGGCACCACCAAACAACCAAAAATTTTACAAGTTGGCATTAGTCTATTTGGCCACGAATGCATGAAATTCACAACACTCCTTAGAAAATTCTAAGATATATTTTCATGGACATATAAGGACATGCTAGGCCTGGATCCATCTCTTGTAGTACACCACCTTGTGGTGCATCCGAATGCAAAGCCTGTAAAACAAAAACTACGTAAAATGCATCCCTAAGTTGTATTGCTTATCAAATCCAAACTTGAGAAACTCTTGGAAGCAAAATTTATCTGACCTATTGATTATTTAGCATGGATATCTAACATAGTTCCCATAGCCAAGAAAATCCCCTGCATCGAGATGTGCATAGACTTCTGAGTCATTAATAAGGCTTGTCCCAAAGATGACTTTCCCTTGCCAAATATAGACATGATTGTTGATTCTATGGTAGGCCATGAAATGCTCTCCTTAATGGATGGATTTTTTTGTTACAATAAAATATGTATTGCTGAAGGGGATCAACATAAAATGGCATTTAATACACCAGGGGGCACCTTCTATTATAAGGTCATGCCTTTCGGCTTGAAAAATGTCGGTGCCACCTATCAACAAGCAATGACTATCATCTTCCATGATATGTTACATGATATCATGGAAGATTATGTTTATGATATATTAGCAAAATCAAAAACAGGAATAGGGAATCCAGGTGTATTAAAACACATTTTTGATAGATTATGCGAGTATAAGGTTCTCTTAACCCAAATAAATGTGTGTTCGAGTAACCTCTGGTAAATTGTTAAGGT
Organism: Taxus wallichiana var. yunnanensis; assembly: GCA_018340775.1. Taxonomy (NCBI): domain Eukaryota; kingdom Viridiplantae; phylum Streptophyta; class Pinopsida; order Cupressales; family Taxaceae; genus Taxus; species Taxus wallichiana. Next base: position 366,728,187 of record CM031244.1, on the reverse strand, counting down.
TTATTGTCTCATGGAGAGGCATAGAAGTGGATACTGCAAAATTCAAAGCCATTCGGAAATGCCTCCTCCTAAAAACCTAAAATAAGTATGCAGTCTTTAGGGAAAATACAATAGATTTGGCATTTCATATCACAATGGGTGATAAGTGCCATCACTTCAACTAGTTACTCAAGAAAGATGCACAATTTCACTGGAACCATGATTTTCAAGACTCTTTTGCTAAGTTAAAAGAATACCTCTCTATCCTACCTGTTCTTATGTCACCATTTGCTGATAAATCCATATTACTTTATACATTTTCCACTTTGAACATTCCAAAGGATCTCTCATTAGCACAACATAACATTCAAGAAAAAGAATAGGTTGTATATTACCTTAGTCGAACACTTATTGAGCATGAAGTACATTATTTCCAAATCAAAAAGTATGCTTAGCGGTCACCTTTTCATTCCATAAGTTATGTCATTACTTGCTCAATCACACAACTAAGTTGATTGCCAAGATTGATCCTCTCAAGTATCTCTTGTCCCGACCCATTCTCACGGGAAGAATGTCTAGTTGGGTCATACTACTTAGTGAATTTGATGTTGAGTTTGTTCCGCATAAGGCAATTAAAGGATAGCCCTTGCAGACCAACTTGCTGAGGCACCCCTTCCTGGCACAGAACCACTTCATTTTTCTTTTCCTGATGAAGATCTTCTACACATAGACATCACACCATCTTGGACTCTATTTTTTGATGGATCTTGTAATCTCCATGGCTCAGACCTGGTATTTTTCTTATCACACCTAGCAGACACAATATCCCCAAATCATTTCAATTAGCATTCCCATGTACCAAAAATATCACAGAATATGAAGCTCTAATCGTAGGATTAAAACTAGCTATATCTTGGAATCTTACAGACTTAGTTGTATTTGGTGATTCTTTACTTATCATCAAGAAAGTTACTGATGAATACCAGGTCAAGGATGATAAACTTATCCCATATAAATGCATGGTGGATAATCTTCGAAGCTATTTTTGATTAATTAGCTTTGATCAGATCCCCATAATTCATAATAAATTTGTCAGCTCTATGGCAACCATTGGATCCCAGTTAGAAATCGTAGCTAGTCAACCCCAGGCAAATTTTCTTGTGGAAAATATATTAATTCCTTCCTATGATCTTCCTGAAAAAACTATGGTATGTGAAATCATGGGTCTGAATAAACCTTGGTACCACCATCTTTATACCTTCTTCCATGATAAAACATTTTCTGCTGACATGAAACCAATGCATAAACGTTCTTTAGCACAACGTGCCTCTCAATACACCATTTTAGATGAAAATATTTATAAACGAGGATATGATGGCACCCTACTCGATGTCTTAATCGGAAGAATCCTCGAGTGTCCTAACTGAAGTTCATTCTCGTATCGTGAAGCGCACATGAACGGTAAAACCTTAGCCAAGAAAATCCTGCGAGTTGGATATTATTGGCCCACCATGGAAAGTGACACATGTAAGTTTTTAAAATGATGTCAAGCATTTCAAAATCTTGTAAATCTTATCCATGTACCTTCCCAAGCATTACAATCAATAACCACACCATGGCCCTTCTCTCAATGGGGACTTGACCTCATTGGTAAAATTAGACCAACATAGTCTGATGGACATAAGTTCATCATTACTACTACAAATTACTTCACTAAATTGGTAGAAGTTATGCCTCTCACTTATGTTACCCATAGCAAAATATTGAAATTTATTTTTAATAAACTCATCTGTCGATTTGGTATTCCATCTGCTCTGGTCACAGATAATGGAAAATCATTTAAAATCTAGGATGTAAAATACCTAGCCCAACATTTTCACATCAAACTTAAGTGGTCCACTCCATACTACCCTTAGGGTAATAATCAAGCAGAAGAAACAAAAAAAAATTTAAAATTCATCATGGAAAAAATTGTCAACACCCATGGATGTAATTAACATACTCAACTTTACCCCGCTCTTTGGGCTTACCGTACATCTTACCACACGCCTACCGGAGCCACCCCATTTTCCCTCATTTATGGTTGTGAAGCCATTTTACCTATTGAGATATAAATCCCATCCTTGAGAATATCCCTTAAAGATGTAATTAATGAGGATGAATACCGATAATCACACCTTCAATAACTTGAGCTTCTCGATGAAAAATGACTTAATGCTCTCAATAATATTCAAGTCTATCAAAAATTACTACAACACATTTATCATATAAAGGTAAAACCTGGAGAATTCAAAATTGGTGACCTTGTCTTAAAAGAAAATTAAAAAAATACCACTAAAGAGTGAGAAAACAAGGAAAATTTGAGCCTAATTGGTTAGGACCCTATGTAATTACAACTAAATTTGGCTCTAGAGCCTATAGGTTTAACACTAAATATTTTCAAGAACTTGATGAACCAATGAATGTAGTTCATTTAAAGAAATTGTATCCTTGAGGCATTCGATATTCCATGAAATAACGACGTGTACATTGTTCCTCTTGTCTCACTTATCTCTGAATAATTTAAAGTTATTCAGTTCCATTGGCATATTTTTTCATTATCAAAATCACATCTTCATGTTTATCATCATGAGACAATTTCTAACATCAATCGTATTAAGTCTTGTGAGTATCATACTTCTTATAATATATCTCATTTTTAGTCACTTTCACCTATGGTCATACCTGAAAGCTTACTGATGGTAATATATTTCCTTCAAAGACATTTTCTCTTTCATAACACAACTCTAAACTTCTTTACCCATTTCATTTGATCATCCATCTCGGTCTTGAGTGTTGAACCCTCGCATCCTACTAGTCATGTGGGGTTAAGATTGGGGGCAGCGGACGTTCCTTCCAAAATACAAATCACTATTGTAAAATTCCATCAATTCAATAAATTATTAATAATTCATTGTAACATATTTCTTCCTTCATTGTCTTTGGTGTTGAGCCCACACTTCTTAAGTTAGTAGTGTGAGACTAGGAATGGAGGAAGGTGCTCTTACTCATCTATGTCTTGTCTTTGGTGATAAACCCTTACCTCTTACAGGTGGCATTTTAGAAAATCATAGAGGGTCATTCTCATAAAATCATAACAATATTACAAAAACATTAAAAAATAAAAAACATTCAAAATAAAAATGTAAAAATAAGACAAAAAGGGAATTAACTCGCCTATGTTTTTCCTTCGGTGATGAGCCCTTGCTTCTCACTAGTAGCATGAGGCAAGGCATAGTGATTCATTTCAAAAATACAAAATATTATATTGATTGCAATTATAGAATCCCCAAAGAAGTTATTTAGATGCCTAAGTGAAGAGAGAACTATCCCATCACTTCATATCTTACCAATCGGAGGCCACGTGAATCGTCTAAGTCTAGCACATGACTCATAAAGTGAAAGCCATTTTTGAAACCGGTTCGGTAACATTATGAACAATTGAGTCACAATTTCCTAAAGAGATTATTGTTATCATTTGTCTCTATATTCATTATCTACCTCTTGCATCCTTCTTGATTCTCAGTGTTGAGCCCACACATCTTACTAGTTGTGTGGAGTCAAGAATGGAGCTAGACTTCTTTTCATCATATCATCACCAACATATCCTGCTAATGGAATGAAAATTTGTGTTATTCCAAGCATAAGTTACCACAAGGAAAATGGTACATGCAGACAATATCTTGGTTTATCACCTCTCAAAATAAGTCTACACTAGTCCATAGTCCATAAATCCAAAAAAAACATTCCAAAATCATCAAAAATCCAAAAACATTAGAAAAAAATCCAAAAATCCAAAAACATTTTAAAAACGCTAAAAATCTAAAAACATTAGAAACAATCGTAAAAAATCCAAAAACATTAGAAAAAATCGTCAAAACTCCGAAAGTCCCCCCCAAAAAAAATCCAAACAAAAAATGTATATATATAATAAACAAAAATAAAAAATATTTTAAACTCCACAAAATCGCAAAAAATCTAAAATAATCAACACAATTCAACCGTTGAACTATTATCCCCAATGAATGATCCAATCACCTTATGACTACCAAATTCAAACCACTTCTCCTCACGTGAATCCTCGCTTGGGGAAAATCTGACTCTCATTGTTTCCTTGTTTAAGGACAGTGACCCAATCCTTTTTTATGTCCTTATACCCTTGTTTGGGGGCACATTCGATTAATCCTCACTATGGAACACATTAGGGACATGTTTACTGGTTGTTGTGTTGCATTATTAGTTACAAATTATTAATTGTTATCTTGTATCTTGATATATTACAAGGGGCATCTTGATTCTATGTATCGTAGTGTTCTCCTAATATACTTATGTTATCCGATTACATAACATACTAGTGCATCATACTTTCTTGATGGTCTTTTTCTATGCTCTCTTCCACTTGCATATCGTCTTTGGGGCATCAAACCTTTTTGATGGCCCCTATCTATACTATCATGCATATTACAGTCTAGTCATTCGATATTTTATATCATGATGCATCGTGTTGTGTGGTATATTAAAATTAAGATACTTTTTGTCACGTGAGTATCTTCATGCATGATCAACATCTTACTTTGTACCCCATCCATTCACCCATACTAATACATTCCACAATTTGTGAATCGTACTTGAAGATCTTTCTCAAGTAGAATTCATTATCCACCAGCTCCTCCTCCCCCACCATGATCACCATGTATTTGATAAATTTTTCATCGCTCCTCATTTCTACTCTTCCACCACTTATCCCTATATTACCCTTCTCACCATTCCTATCCCCTCTCACCCACTTATATTCTTTCCTTTCACTCTTATGCTTCCCACTTGAAATTCTTACTTAATAACCCCTTCTATATGGGATCCTCGATGGAGCTTTACCCTCTCCCTAGGATCTTCTTGTTGTATGGTCTTCTTCACCACCTCCCCTCTCATCAAACAACAATCACCACCACACAAATCTTCCCATTCCACCTCTCTTGCTTCTCATTCTCACATCATTACTCTCACCACACACACATCCCAATTAAGGATTCCCCTCACACTCTCCACCCTCTCATACATATATTGCTTCATCCATTCATGTTACAATCATTTGTTTCCTTTCTTCCTTGTTATCACTTCATCTCGTATCCTCTTCCACTCAGGCATACATCACTCACTCTTTTCTCATCCTTCCCCAAATTCTTATTATGCCTTGTCATCCTACTTACACGCTCTCGTAGTATGGAAAATTCACTTGAGGATTCCCCTTTAGTCCATTTTTTAATTCCCTATTCCCACCAACTCTATCATCATTCTTCTTCTTCTTCAACTTGGAAATCTTACTTAAGAATTCCTCTTAAGGTTGATATGCCCTATGGCCTTCCCCATCCCATCATATTTCCCCCATCTTATTTCTCTCACCTCTCATCACGATCATCTTCTAACCAACCATTCTACCCCTGTACCTAATACAATTTTGTCTTTCTTCTTGCATATCATTCTTGTCGGTTAGTTAATCTTATGAAACCACTCTAGTAGTATGACGATCTTACTTAAGAGATTCTTTAAAGCATGACATTTCATCTTACACTCGCCCATCACTCTACATTCTCACCATCCATATTTTTTGTGCATTCCCCATCATCAGATCTTTTTACCACAAATATCACCATCATCTGCTTGGAAATCTAACTTAACCACTCGCACGACATGGCAATCTCACTTAAGAGTCCCTCTTAAGGATGATCCATCTTCTTACCTTTCCCCATCACTACACACCCTTCACTCTTCACTTTTTTTCAGAATTCCCCATTATCATATACTTTCACCTCCTTTTCCATTCTCACAAACACCACTTCTTGCTTGCCCACTTGTCATCTCCAATTTTTCTCACTTGGAAATCTTACTTAACCACTTCCGTGACATGAAAGTCTTATGTCAGGGCCCTCCCTACTCTAAACTCGTCATTGTGAAATTTTCCCTCGCCTCATTTTTTGTTCACTTTGTTGATCAATTCTTCCACTTGGTCTCTCCTACCAAACACATTTTCCTCCTACCATTTTCCTTTCTCCACCTATCATCTTACAAGATATGTCTAATATGTTTCACCTACAATCACGTTCTTTTCCCCCCTATTCCCCTTTTTGATCCATCATCCTTCATACTGTTTCTTCCCATTCTTTTCATGTTTTGTTTCTTCATCCTCACCTCATTCATCCTCACCTCCCACATCTTCTCTTCGATCACACCTAGTCCCAACTCATCCCTCCCATTTTATTTGCTCTTTCCACTTCATCTTCTCAAACTCTCCCACATTTCTACCCACACACTTGTTTGCCCTTATTGTTAACATTTCTCTATCATTCTCTCATCATCATCTTCTATTCTCGCACTAATAATTGTTAGTGGAATTTCCCTAAAAATCATCAATCCTCATTCGCATGACGGCATTCACTCCTTTGGACCTTCTAGAGTTTCCTTCATTCTTTCCTTCCTCTAAGCCCACCACTCATTGTTAGTGGGATTTCCCTAACATCCCTTCGTTAGCATTAACATTTCCAATCCTTATTACTTTTCTCCTTTTCTTCATTTTTTTCTCTCACCCTTCCTCACCACTCATTGTTAGTGGAATTTTCCTAATGTCCTCTCATTGGCGTTGCCTCTTCTATCCCCATTCTCTTTATACTCCTATTATTTTCCCTCAATCCCACCCTTTCTTGTCACTTATTACCCATCTCTCCATCTTCCCTTCGCCCTCTTAAATATATTTACTGTCTTCATCATACATCCTTTGTCTATTTTCTCGTAATCATAGTATCCTCATTTCATGCATCTCCACCTCTTTTCCAATTTGTGTCATTCCTCCCCTCTTTCTTCTCTTTACATTCCTCATATTGTTCACTTTCCACTTATTATCCCCTTTCTGTATTCCCTTCCTTCTACATCATTTTCTCTGTTATCCTCTTCTCTCTCCCACCCCTCATCTTATTTCACTTCCTCTGTATCGTCTTCTTCCCCTTTTTACATCATGTTTCCTCCTTACTTCCCCATCGATAACTTGGCTCTTCATCGTTGTCCTATATTTTTATCATCCCCTCACATGTATCTCTATATGGTCTATTCTATATTCTTTGCCTTGGTCTTCCTCGTAACAACACAGCTTCGTTCAATCTTCTCCTTATATTCACTCTATATTCCTTTCCTCTTCCCCGATTTTCATGTTTCTTCTTACCCCCTCTCTTTTCTCTACCACCCCTACCTTTTTGTTCATTCTGTACATGTTTCTCTTCTTTTCTCTACTTTTTTACACTTTCCTCGCCCCTCATAGTTTTTTTTTTTCTCTGTTCTACTTCTTCTTTCGTCCTCTTTCAATTTTTCATCGATTTTACCCCCTACTCCCACCTCATCTTCTCCTTCTTATTTATCTTTCCCCATTTCTTTCTTTTCTCAGCTCTATCATTTCTTTCACTTTCATGCATCCCTCTTTATTATCTCTGTTGCTTCCTTCATTTGGCACATCTCTCTATTTCATAACTTCACCCTCTACTCTGTCATTTTTCATGTTTTCTTTTTGTTTGTTCGTCATCATTCCCTTCAACCCCTATCATCCCTCTCTCTTATTATTTTCTACATATTTCATTCCACTTTTTTCCATCCCATATCTCCATTACTCTTCACCTTTCTTAATCCTCTCATAATCAACCCCCAATCCTATCCATTCCCTTTTCTCTTTCCCATTTCATCTTCCCACACACCTCACACCTAGCATTCAAGCCTAGTTAAATCCTTTATCCATTTTCATCATGTGGTCATTCCAGTCTCTTCCACTCTATTATGAGAATTCATCTCTCCTCTTTTCAAGAGCTCTTTTGTATATTCCATTCTTTTCATCCCTCTCGAGGCGGCATCATAACATCTATCCATAATCACATCTTCTCATGACATTTTTTCTTGAGGATACCATGACATGCATCACTCACCACCTTTTATTCTCCCCAAAAACATTCGCTCTAATTTTTGCTTAATAAAAGTAGATTGGATTTTTCCCCATCTCATTCTACTTTCTTTGAAAGCACACTAATTTCATAGTACCCTTCCAAAGAGGGGAAAATGTAGACACCCTAATTTCACATCTATCCTAAATCAATTAATTCCCCTACCTCATTTCCCACAAAAATACACTTCAAATTAATGAAATATAATTTGATTAATTATCCATTTCAAAATATAAAAATAACCCAATCCTCACCACATGTCATTATTCTCCATTTTTCTCTACTATTGAATTAAAAATTCAAAATCATATCCTCACCCACTCTTTATGGTCCCCACTCACCTAAAATCCTCAACCTATGAATTAAAAATCTAAAATCAAATCCTCACCCATTTTTTGTGGTCCCCACTCACCTAATCTTTCCCACATTTTCAAACCATGATTACTTAAATTACTTTAAGTTAATCACTCCCTCAAGATATAAATATAGCCGTACCCCTCCCTTCTAAGACATGGAGAATAAGCTTGAATTCCATGTCTAAGTTATTGCATCCTTTGAGCAAAGAACATCCTTCTACCTTGTCCTAATGCCCAAATAGCCTCATCTTGAAGCATCCCAAATCCATAATCCTTTTACCCATTTATTTCAAAAGTAAGTGGATCATTGTTGCAGGAAGGCCTTGCTCCATATTGAAGAAAAGCACCTACATATCACACAATCAGGGCTTAATCCATGTTTCCTATCCCATTCTGAGGTTTGCTACAGAATGTGAAGGAGGAGGTATTATTGTAAGTATTTTATTTACTTGTTAGTAGTGCATTTTTCCTAGCTTACAGAGGCCATCATTAGCATAATAGTATCATCAACAAATTGTTGATGTGAAATGGTTTGATTGGTGGAAGTAGGTTTAAATCCTTTTAGCATGTCACTATTCACAACCTTAGTTATGGATCTACTAAGAATGTCTGCCATAATGATAAAAAGAAAGGGGGATATAGGATCCCCTTTTATTATACCTCTACTACTTGCAAATAAACCCACTGGCTCACCATTAACCACCACTGAAAATATAGAAGAGGAAATGCATACCTGTATGATTTTTCTAAATTTATCCTGGAAAACAAATTTGGTTAGAACCTTATGTAAAAAATTCCAAGATACTCTATCAAAATCCTTATGCATGTCCAAGTTTATTTTCATCCCAAATTTTCTACTTTTATCCATGGAATGGATAGTTTCATGAATCATGATTACCCCATCTTGAATAATAATACCTTTTATGAATCCACTTTCTTTCTTTGAGAAATAAGTTCAGCCAGTAAAGGTTTCATTCTAGTAGCTAAAATTTTGGTAAAGATTCTATAGACCACATTTACCAGGCTGATGGGTCTAAAGTCCTTGAAATATTTTGCATCCAGCTTCTTTGGTGCTAGCACAATGTGAGTTGTATTCAGCTCTTTGATTAAGTTTCTAGTTCTATAGAACTCAATTACATCCTTCAATAAATCTTCTGAGCAAATGTCTGAACATTTTTTAAAGAAGTTAGCTGAAAATCCATTAGGTCCCAGTGCCACGTCTCTTTCTAAAGAAAAAAAAAACCCTTTTCAACTCTTTAATGGTGACAGATTTAGTAAGACTTATGAATCTCTCATTAGGAATAATGTTTCTTGGAATGGAATCAAGAAGAAAGGAATCTAGTTCCTCATTACAGAATTACTCTCCGTAAAAAAATCTCATAAAATTTTAAGGCTTCACTTTTATATCATTTTTATCCTTTATAATAATACAACTTACTTTAGAAACCCTAGATATTCTGTTATAAGCTCTTTTTTAAGGGTGGTCATATGAAAGAACTTTGTGTTCCTATCCCCATCTTTCAACCAAAGAGCCCTAGATTTTATTATCGAAAATGTTTCCCCTCTACTATTTATATTATTTAAATCAGAAAGTAATTTCTTTTCCAATTGTTGATCTTCTAATTCATACCTTTTAGTGAGAATTTCAGCTCAAGCTCTTCAAGATGTTGTTTTACTTCTCTTTTACGCTAAAAATATTACCAAATACTTCTTTATTCTAGGTTCGAATATGTTGTTTTACATTTTTCAACTTGTAAGAAGCTTGGATTGAGTTGTCCCTTAGGTATTTCATATCAAATTTCAAATAATTCCAAAACATGCGAAAAGATGTTGGCATTCCGTGTTATTCAATGAATCCTTCATATTCAACAACACTTTTAACTTTATTGCATTATCATCTAACTCATCTTTGTGAAACAAAACTGGTATCCCGCTCATAATCTCTCAAAACCATGGTAATGTGATGTTTATCAAGGAAAACAATGTCCACATATACCATTTAAATTTCACTTATCTTATGCAATGGTCTCTCCCGATAGCTCACATTGAAAGCGTAAGGGAGAAATATTATGATGTAAACTTCCAATTCTTTTTACTACTTTCCCCAAATAAAAATGTTTCATGACTCTAAACCTCGAAGACAAAAATAGACCTCTAGTAATTCCCTTAGGATTCTATCTTTGTTTTTCTCCATGAACCTAACTCTGTAGAACCAATATTTATACATTTTGTTTTGCACAACTTGAGTCATACTACCCACAAGGAGCCTACATCTCATAAACATATTTTCATGAGTTATCCTTCACATGAATTTATTTTTCTAAAATTTGTGGTAGTGGGAATATCAATCACATTAAACAAAAAACATGAATAATTTATGCAATATAATATTTTTCTCATGTTCACGTGTCGATCTATTGCTTCATTCACCTCAAACACTACATGTTATGTAAAATTAAGATTAATCTTTCATACTCCCATTCTCACTCATGGGTACAAGGTGGATTGGGAAATATAATTTATATCATTCCCTTTTAAAGATATACATGGAAATTAATATTGTGGCCACTATTAGTGCAAGATTATCAACAAATTTTTCCTTAATCACATGACATCGTTAGGAAAACATGTCCTACCCTTCTCTTTTCATTATTAGTGTATTAGTTTTTATGGATGTATATGATTTATAATTCATCCCTTGAACACATTTGAATGATCCCACCTACATGGGGAAGTATTAGGTGTTATGAGTAAGTGTTAATGCGCAATGAAGGCATTCATGACTATTATTGTATTGAGCTTACTCAAAGGATATGTCCCCCTCAAAGTGGCCTTACGATATAAAATTTATTGAGTTTATTTTCATAAGTTTATTTAATTATTCTTTATTTTCAATAGTTGGAAAATTTGTGTTGAAGGATCCTCACATCTGGTATCAGAGCACTTTCTTGGCCTTACGGGTAGATTTTGGAGATTTTTTTAGCAAGATTTCCTAAGAGATGTGTCATTGCTATAAATATATTTTTACATTTATTTCTACATATTTATTACATGTTTAGATAAAGGTAAATACCCATCTCGCATAATCGTGAGAAGTTTTTGGGCTTAAGCCCTAAAACTCATCAGAGTACCATAGGAACCCCAAAGTAGTTGGCCCATTGAGAGGACCTGCCAATAAAAAGGGAACTTGATCATCGTAATTAACTACTTTCCATCGTGAGGTAAAGCAAGAGTTATCTGTGGTAATGGCTCCATCCCGATTAAGTGGTAACATTCGTGACCGAAACTTTTTGGTGATTGGTACTCATTCAGACAACATTGGTAGAGAGAATCCTTAACCCTTAGATAACATAACTGATGAGACATATCCAACATAATATTTTAAGGGAAAATAACATAGTGGTGACAATTTAGAAACATTGGTAATTACACACTTCAAGTCAAACAGTTTCAAAAAATAATAAATCACCATCACATTTCCCAAATATTTTAAAAATAATTTAGTTTGTATTCCATATATTTCATTTTATAGATCAATTGACACTCAAAATTTCTTAGAAAACCTTAAATTTTCTTCTTCAAGTTTCTTTCCTTGAGGGTCCATATCCAAGTTCCACTTCTATTAGCCTTAAATCTCAATTTTGGATTTTTAGGTTTTCCCATAATGTTTTTTTAATTTTTCTCCAATTTCTTTGAAATTTTCCACAATGTTCCTCTCCATTTTTCTCTCCATTTTCCCTCTAGGAAAATTTCCCAAATTTTCCATTATGGTTCTAAAATTTCCCCTACGTTCATCACTCGTAAACAGAATGTGAAAGAAAACTAGTAAAACTCCATTTACCCCTTCCAATTAATCTCAAATAAAAAATTTCCATTAATGACTGTCTTAGAACATGTTTAACCATACATTTCCAAAAAATAATCTAGTTATGGTAGTCACCCATGCAACCAAAAATACCTTGGAGGAATAAATCGCAACAGTGAAGTCTCAAGAAACTAAGTTAACCGATATGATATGTGGACTGAACCATCGAATAACCTTTTGCTAAAAAAATTACAGAAAGAGTCTTCTTCAGAGAATAGATTATCTTCTCCTAACAAATCTTATGGGCCCAAGCTCAAATTTCTAAAGTTTGATGGTGTATATACTACAAGATGGATATATTGAGCAGAGAAATTATTCAACCTTTATAATAAATGTCCTGTAAACCAAGTCTCAATTGATTCCTTCCACTTGGAAAAAGAAGCACTTCAATGGTACCATTGGTATCTCAAATTGAATGATGAACACTATTAGAAAAAAATCATCCTTAATTTTGGGTGGGTTTGGTCCTCGACATTAAAATACTTTATAGGATCTCTCACCAAACTCTATTAGACATGTATTATTCATGATTATCATATCAAATTTGAGTAATTGGTTGATCACACTTGAGGGCTATTAGATGAATTCCTCAAAAGTTGTTTTTTAGTGACCTCAAATAGCCACTCTAGTCGGAGGTGAAAGTGTTTTAACCCAACAACATGATGGATGTCTTGGGCTTGTCTAAGTTAACATAAGATAAACTCTTAGTGTAACATCTCCCTCCCACTTTCCCACCAATAAAGAACATAAATAACCATTGACCAAACACACCCACCCAAATTAAGCACCTTATTGAATAAGAGATATGGTCTCATAAAGAGAAAGGGTTATGTTATAATTGTGATGACAAATGGGTTAAGAAAAATAGGTGCATCACACAAAATATCTACTTTCTAGATGTGGAATCACCACCGAACATGTTCACAAGATCGATTCAAAAGAATTACATGATGCTTAAGAGGAACAAATACCCTTACATGACTCAAAGGCCTTAGGAGATTAAACATGAGATCTATCTACATGCACTAACATGTTTTACCACCCTTCAAACCATGAAGGTAAAGAGGTTATTTAAAAATTTCCCTCTCACAATCCTTACCGACTCTAGTAGAGCTCATGATTTCATCGATCTCTGAATTCCTAAGAAGGTATATTACTTCATATACACTTTTTATAGCTTTAAACTCATGATCGTTAATGGGGTAACATTGCCATGTAAAGGGAAGTGTTAAAATGTGTGTATCGTAATAAGCAATTACACTCTTCACTCGATATATTTTCTATAGCCTTAGGAGAATGTGATATGATTTTAGGTGCACAGTGGCTCCATACATTGGAACCTATTCTATGAGACTTCTTTGATATTTGGATGAAGTTCATAGATAAAGTGGCTTAAGCATACCTTAAAAGATCATTAGTTCTCATTATATGGAATTTGTTTTAAGGAAAGGCTCGCATAGGGTCATTGTCTAGCTACATTCCATCCAACATCAACCCCCTACTACTACTACCTACACTAATAATTTAAAATACCTCCTTAAAAATCATACAACTATTGATTAAACTAAAGTGGAATATGGGGGTCAAAATTTTATTTAATCTAACTAGGAACAATAGTAAATAACTCAAGTAAAATGATGTAAATAATAGCTAAGTAAATGTAGAAAGTGACCCAAGAAACTAAGATAATTAAAATGTACACCCTTATGTGTAAGAAGAGCGAGAAAACAACTTAGTTGATTCACAGTGATGATCTGGGACTGTGTTGGAAAATAACCCGCTAAAAGGAATCAGAACGAACATCTAGAGGCCCCTAAAAGGACATATCTAAGCTATTTGGCTAGAATGGGATGGCTGAAGAAGGATGGGGGTTCCTGTGGTGCGTAGTTTGAGTTCTAGGCACCTCGGTCCATGTAGGAGGTCCAATACTAAATTTCATAATGTTGTTGAAATTTTTGAAACCATTTTTGTCTAACGCATTTATATTGTCACACTTCGTTGGATGTCGTTGATATTAAGAAATGAAGAGAAGATCTTAAAAAAACCAAAGACAAGTATCAAAACTGAAAAAGCAAGATGTAATCAATGTGTCAAACAAACCTCGGTCGCCACAATTGTTGGCTTACAAAACTCTATACTTGAACTACATTTCGACACAAAGGTATTTCGTGTGTGTGTGTGTGTGTGTGTGTGTGTGTGTGTGTGTGTGTGTGTGTGTGTGTGTGTGAATAGTGTGGCCTAGGTGCTCTTGTGTCACCATACTTTGTGAAGTATTGAGCAATAACTAGATGTAGAATGTAATAAAATACTAGATGGAATATAATAAACTTCCCTCCTATGTAGTGTTATGCATTAACCTTGTCCTTGTGATGGAGCTATATGGATGCAATGAAGATTATAAATTCCTATAAAGTGGATTCAACCTTCGATGGAGTAGTAATGTTTAGTGTTTGGTCCTCATTATGGTCTCATAAATTTATATTTATAGGGTTCTCTTGATCTAATTTTTTAATTAACCACTGAAAAGGCTTACCGCCAAAAACATGAAAAGTCTGAAATGGCTAAAAAGTGCCCAAAAAGAGGGAAAAGGATCAGTGCACCCCGAGTTGGACCAGGCACCCGAGACACCCTAATACTAGCCTAGGTGCCCGATTAAGGGCTAAAATGACACAAAATGAAAAAAATAGATTGGGCATGTATGTGTGGGAGGTCGATAGTGATGACAGAAAGTAAAGTAAAATGACCAAAAGATGAGGGTTAATTAGTACTTTCTTCGCTCAAAAACCTTCTAAATAGTAGTATGATATTGGGACTAAACAATACCAAAAGTGCGTGATTTAATGACTACATTTCCCCACTTCATATTGGTGAGTGGAACACTTAGTAACATAAAGTAGATAGAGATGTGTAGTTGATGTCCATGTAGAGTGATGTTGAGACCATACCGAAGGACTAGACAAAGAGTGGAATGATAAAATAGTTGAGCATGGAAACTAAAGATCCAAAAGCATATAAAGTGATTAGAATGAACCTAGGGTGGAAACGTGCGTGTATATGTCACATAGTGTTGTGTACCTGCATGTAAATATGATGTGTGTGATGTAGTGTGCTACCACATAATGTTGTCATTGTTGTTGTTATTTCCTCCATGTTGTGGTTGACTACTTGTTTCTCATACGATACAAACCTACAAGGATAAAACAATGAAGTAGAAAAATACACATGTATATGTAAAATCGCATTTAAAGACGTATGTATATAGTGAAAATTATCTAAATGTAAAGGACAAAAATGAAAAATGGAACATGTGCACTTGATCCATGTCGACAAAAAGAGTGTAGAAGGATATCTTGTACTACGAGTTTTTTGGGTTATCTCATGACACTGTGGCCAAAGAAGTATAAGGATAATTTTTCATTATTCTTAAACCGTTAACTCATTCCCTAAGAATATGTGAAGATATATTTGTACTGCTCTGAGTTTTTGAATGATTTTATGCCACTTTGCATGAAGTAGTGTAGGGAGGCATACCCACTACAAAATCTAATCCTATAATTGCTCCCAAGAATGCTAAAGACACCATGTCCTATAAAATCCATTATGTACATGGTTTGTATGCTAGTTTGAACCCAATTAGTGTATATCCCACAATATCAAGGGTGGAAATTGAATTGAATCAGATCGATGTAGAATCATTATGTAGTATGTAAAACCCCAAATGATGCATCATATCATAGAACACATGCAATGTCATGGATAGGAGGATGTAGCCCCAAGAGAGGACCGACCCCGTAAAATTTACCCTATAGGGGGAAGAGAGAGTTCTTGATAGAGACCAAGGCATGCACAAACAAGTAGCTAATAAAAAGTGTTAGTACGAATAAGCATGCATGTAGAAAATGATGTGTAAGCTACGCAAACAATGTATAAGCTACCAAGTAAGATTAATGTAAATACGTAAGAAGATTCAGTAGGTGGCATAACATGGGACACCACCACACACAATGTTGTAAGACACTCAAAGGTCATAGTGGCTGCATACAAAAAAAAAAAAAAAGTGTGATTATTAAACATAGTGCAAGGCTCGAAAACAATAACAAATAGGTACAAGTAAGTAGAAACAAATAAGTAAATAGTCGTGGTAACATGTAATCTTGCCAAACAAGTTCTGCACATGACCGCATTAAAGAGGTTAAGTGGATGGTTCAAAAATTTCTAAATGCTCGTGACATCAAGAAACCACCACCATTCTATTTATCATTGATTATTGGTGAACATCTAGTTCATAATTGCATGGTGGATAGTGGTGCAAGTAGCATAGTTATGCCAAAAGTGATTGCAAAAATTGGGTTTGCAGTATGAGCCTACAGAAAGGAGTGTCTTACAACTTGATGGAACTACAACTAATATAGTTGGTATAATAAAAATTTAGAAGTGACGTTACATGCTTGCCCAAATGTTTCTATTCTACAAGATGTTACTGTTGTGGATTTACCTCCATACTTTTCCTTATGCTTATCTAGAGATTTCACGGCAAAAATAGGAGGTTATCTCTCTTCAAATTGGTCCTTATTTTTCACTACTCGTTATGGTACCAAAGTTACTATCAATTTAGAACCATTGGCTAGATTTCACATTGAGCCTCACTCTTCAAATGCAGTGGCTAATTATTCAACCCTAGATCAGTCTGATTTTGATGAGGTAGCTCATGTTTTAGCATTAGATGGTGTTTCTAACATGTTTATGGATGAAAAGATAGTGGAAGAACATGCTCATGATCCTTTTAAGGAAGTTGAAGAACACCGTTTGGTGTGTATTGTATGCATGAAGAAAATACACCACTTCCCTTACTATCCAAAACAGAAGATTTAGCAGAAGGGATTTGGAAGCTTCATTTTGATGGAGCTAAGAACAAGAAGGGATAGGAGTAGGTCTGATGCTCACTTCCCCAATGAACAAAAGGTATTTCTTAGCTTTGAGTCTCCAATTTTCATGTACTTGCAATGTAGCTGAATATGAAGCATTAATTCATGGCTTACTTTGGGCCAGAAAGAGAGGTATCAACATGCTACAAATTTTTGGTGACTCTGAGTTGGTTATTAATCAAGTAATAAATTTCAATGTTTGTAAGAATCCATTAATGAAGTCTTATAGACATAGATTTTTAGACTTAATGGAAGATTTTGATGTTATTAACATTCAATCTATTCCTAGAGCTGAAAACAAGCATGCAGATAGACTTGCAGCAGTTGGGGCTAGTTTTGAAGTGCTGGAACAAATTGAAAATAGAAAAATCTAGCCTCATATAAAGTTAATTGTTAGGCCCTCAATACCTGATAATGATTCAAATTGGCAAGTTTTTGAAAGTGACAATCAAATCAGAGGTTTTGCAAAGCAAGAAGCTAAGATTTCTACAGCTTAATCAGAAAAAATTACAACACTTATATGGTGACCAGATTGGTCGAGTTGTAGAAAAATAAATGGCCTCAAGGTCTGGTCACATTGAAAGACATCTTTAACACTAACGATCAATTAAGAAAGGTCAAGACTAAAATGTCAACTCACGCTGATAATTACGAAGAGATCTCGGTTGATGAAGGGAAAAAGATATTTCTTGGAAAGGTATGTTCCTTAACTGAAAAGTAGTCATTTATTAATCTTTACAAGGAGTTTAAAGATATTTTTGCTTGGAAATACCAAGATCTGAAAGGATTTGATCCTAGTTTAGCACAACATACAATTGAGTTGCAACCAAATTCTAAACCTGTTAGATAGAAACAAAGGCCTGTAAATCCCAAAATAGAACCTCTGATGAGGAAATAATTATCTAAGTTGATTGAATTAGGTATTATCTTTCCAGTTAAGCATTCAAGTTGGGTAGCCAATCTTGTTCCTGTTAGGAAGAAGAACGGTGAAATTAGACTATGTGTAGATTTTAGAGATCTTAATAAGGCTTCATTAAAAGATCATTACCCACTCCCAAATATGGATCAAATTTTGAGAACAGTTTTTGGTGCAGATAGATTATATCTCCTGGACGGTTATAGTGGATATAATCAGATTTTAGTCTAGGAAGAAGATAGATATAAAACATCTTTTACCACAAAGTGGGGTACTTATGCTTACAAAAGGATACGTTTCGTCTTTCAAATGTCGGTCTGCAACGTTTCAATGTGCAATGGCCATGGATTTTTGTAGCTTATTAAATAAATGTATCCTTGTTTATTTAGATGATGTTATTGTATTTTTAAAAGATTCTAAATAACATCTAACACATTTAAGGAAAAATTTCAGTTGTGCAGAAATTTGGAATATATTTGAATCCACCGAAGTCTATCTTTTTAGTACATCAAGGTAAACTACATGGTCATATTGTTTCTAAGAAAGGTTTAGCAATTGATCCCTTCGGATCAAAGCCATATCACAACTATCATTTCCCCATTATAAGAAGGCATTACAGAGTTTTCTTGGGAAAATCAACTTTTTAAGAAGATTTGTTCTAGATTTTATAGCATTGGTTAAACCACTCATAGCTATGTTAAGGAAAGAGAATAATTTCTCTTGGACCAGTGAAGGGAGAGAAGGATTTGAATCAATCAAAGTAGCTATCTCTCAAGCTCTTACTCTTGCAAATCTAAATTTTGATAAATTTTTTACAATGTATGCACTTGCAGGAGCTGAAACAATCTCAGCTATATTAAATCAAGTCAATGATGAAAATATTGAGCAACCTATTACTTTATTCGGACAGAGTTTGCATGATTAGGAAATAAGGTACATATTTCTTGAAAAATAGGTACTTTAAGCAATCGAGAGGACTAAAGAATTTTAAGTATATTCTTTCGAACCATAAAATCCATGTTCTTGTTTCTCATCCAAGTGTTAAAACATTCTTACTAAATAAGAAGTTGAATGAGAAAAGAGCAAACTTGATAACGAAGGTCATGGAGTATGATGTTGATATCCTCGGTTACTACAACCATTCGAGGGAAAGCTCTGTGTGAACATCTAATTACTGATATGGAAAAACAACAAGCTACAGAACCAGGTGATTCAAAACATCATGCTGAAATTGCGTATCAACAATAAGAAATTATGGTTCAACCAAAAATTAGCAACCTGAGTCAGTTCAAGAGTTTTAGGAATCAAGATGGATGGCTGATTTGATTAACTACTTATAGCATGGGACCTATCTAAAAGGTATGGACAAAAATAAATGAAGATATTTCAGGTTATAGGTTATACATTATATCTTTATTGATGGTGTGTTGTTTAAAAGAGATATAAATGGGATTTTGCTGCGATGTGTTGATTATGATAAAGTTCAGAAAATATTGTCAGAATTCCATGAAGGACCTGCAGGAGGTCACTTCTCAGCACGTACCACAACCTTAAAAATTATGAAAGCTGGTTACTATTGTCCTAGCATATTCAAAGACTATTTTGAATGGATTAGAAAGTGTAAAAAATGTGCTTTCTTTGTTGGAAAAGAACGTCTAGCTTCACTGCCCTTAGTAGCCTATCTTAGTTGATTAGCCTTTTATGCAGTGGGGTCTTGACTTTATTGGCATGATAAACCCACCCTCATCACAAGGACACAAGTGGATCTTAACTGCTACAGATTACTTCACAAGATGGACTGAAGCAATAGCCTTGAAGGATGCTAATGAAGCTTCGATACTATCCTTTTATGAAGGAATAGTTTACAGATTCGGTGTTCCAAAGAACTATCATATCAGATAATGCTCTAGCATTTCTTGGTGCAAAGATAATAGATTGGGCTGTCAACCATGGAATATATCTAAGTTCTTCATCTAATTATTACCCACAAGGTAATGACTTAGCTTAAAGTACTAACAAGAATCTGTTAAGGATCATCAGAAGAACACTCAAAGATAATCAAAGAGCTTGGCATATGATGTTGAATTCAACACTTTGGGCTGATAGAGTGACTCCTAAAAGATCAGTTGGTAATTCACCATACAAAATTGTGTACAAAAAAGAAGCAAGAATGCCTATTTTAGTTGAGTTACCTGCATTGGATTTTCTACATCAAATGGAGCTGCTTGAGAATGAACCATTGTAGGTTTGTTATGTAGAGTTAATGGAATTACAAGAGCTAAGAGATCAAGCTCATTTGAATATGGAAAAGAATCAGAAATAAATGAAGAAGACTTTTGACAAGAAAGCCAAATTTAGAGTCTTCAATGAAGGAGATATTGTGTTAAAATGGGATGCTGATCATGTAAAGCTAGGAAGACACTCAAAGTTTGATACAATATGGAGTGGTCCTTATATGATTTCAGTTTTCAAGGAACACAATGATTTTTATCTTTCGAAGTTGAATGGAGAGGAACTTTGCATTCCTATGAATGGTATGTTTCTCAAACACTTGTTATTGAAAATCTTACAAAGTGATTGTTAGAGTAGGATTTCTCCTTCAATAAGTGCGGTTCTCACATTGTATCATTTTCAATTCAATAAGTGCATTCATGCATGTGATCTGGTTTACCAAATCCTTTCCTAGTTTTAGTTCCATTTTGGAAAGGGTTGGACCTTTCAAAAAGGTAGATTTTGGTTATATGCTTTGGACTCCATGCCCAATGGACAAGAGCAAGGCACTAGTCTTTAAGCTAGTAGGTAGCTTTCCCCACAAGATCGCCAGAAATGTTGACAATTTTTGCACTTGTGCAAAAATGGGCAACTCAAAACTTCATCGTTATGATGAAAGTCATGGGTGAAGTATACCTAAGCTAAGGAAGTTTTGATGTTATTAGTTACTACTGAATTAATTAATGATTAAGTGAAATCTACAGCTATGTGTGTTATTACAAAATGTAATAGATCACATAGTCTGTAATTTCATGATACCTTCAGCAAAAGAACACAAAGGCCCCGAAGGATAGCTGTGTTGTCTTGATGAAGACACCGAATTACAGAGTAGGTGAAGTGTTGAGTTTTGGGACAACAAACATAAGTGCAGATTACAAAAATCAGAGTTCATTACTGAATGTTACAAGTTCTCATCAATGTTCTTTCCTTTATGATTAAGGCATTTAATTATGCTACTGAGTTGTTTAGTTCATCATACACTCCATTCAGAAGCTTGAAATGCGTAAAAAATATACAACTCATTTACAAAATTCAATGTTTTATTCATAAGAAAAGTCAAATGTTTCCCACACAAGCCGTGGGATGTGACTAAAAAGTAAAGTACATCTACTGAAGAAAGAGGTACACATGCATGAAATAGAAAGAAAAGGAATATGAGTGAACCCATCATTTCCTTTGTATATTCTTCGTTTGTGCATTGTCCCCCTTCCAGCTTTTTCCATCTTTGTCTTCACAATTCAAAGCATGGTACCTGAAAAGTAAAAGAAAGGAATCATCAATAAAGAGCTCAGGGTTAATCCATATTCCTACACTTTGTCCTAATTCATGCATATGAATCTCTAAACAACAGGAGATATAGAGTACTTGAAGATCAAACTACATAGCTCACTCAGAAAGAAGAGAAAGAAAAGAGGAAGAAGAAACATGGACATAAGAGAGGTCAAGAACCTAATTATTTTCTAACTATTTTCTTAAGTGTACAGTGTCGCGAGTTGCAGATAAGAAAAAAGAACCATTTACATGCTAGAAAGAAGGGTTATCAGTAACTCATTACTCGAGATATCTTCTCGTAAAAGGAAAATTGTATAGTATGAGAACAAAGAAGATGCATGTTAACAATGTACACTTTCCAGATTTCAGTCAAGGAAGAGAGAATTCTGGGGAAAATTTTGACAGGCTTCACCATGTAAAATGGATATTTACAACTTTTCCAATATCTATATCAAGCTAAAATCAAAGAAATGCAGTAAAAGTAATAGAAAAAGTATCTAAATCAAGGCTTATGCCTGATAATGGCATCAAAATAGATCAAGAATTTCTTAAAATTACTGTAGGTATCAAAGAGTATAAGTGCAACTACAGGTTACAAATAGGCATTTCAAAAGTGAACTAAAGGAAGAGATGTACAAGAAACCACTTCATTTACAAATTTTATCAACATCATTCAACCTTGCAAACTCACATGAGGTCAATAAGTAGATCTGAGCAAGACAAAGTAGATTATTGAAAATTCAGCCATGAATCAAGCTTGAGATGTCAACCCTAGATTTGAAAACTTCACCAAATATTATCAAGATGCAATATGGAAATCCTCAAAGATGATTGAATGAGGCATATAACTTAGTATCATCAAAGAAAAGAGATACTCATATATTTTCTTTTGTAATGAGAAAGTTCCAGTCAAAGAAATCAAATGTGGATAGAGGAAGAACTCTAGGGTGAAGAATAACAATACTGGAATGTCAAATACAAGGGATTTTGCATATACCAGAACTCGTTTTGAAAGAAAGTGTAAATGGAAGCAATACCTATCCAGAAGGATCTGAGGTTCAAACTCTTTTTAAAAAGTAATGTTTTGGAAAGTTATATAGCACAGATCACAGAAGAAAATGATACTCGGAACACAAGATACATAGATCTACAAGTCATGACTGTAGGTTGAAGCCCCAAAATGAGCTCGAAGGTTTCAGTATAGAAGAACAATGATCCATTTCTTAAGAAAACCCAAATACCCATGAGGGGAAATGAACTTACCAGTCATAAAAGTTAGGTTAAATCGATCTCCAAGTCCAAAGCATGAACAAAGGATCAGAGATACAAAGAGCTCCATATTCACTTTCCATGGCAGACCCAACCCAGCTCAGAGAATCATTTATGCAAGGGGTCGGTTCAAAAGTAAACACAATGGCGAAGCACAGTGATGCTCATCACATAGAGACCATTTTAAAGACAGAGCCGAGCTCTAAAAACTCCAATGGTGGCCAAGGAGAAAAGGTAAAGATCTTAAGAACCAGGAGCTCATTTACTTAGAAAGAAGTAGAGAAATATCTTGCTCAAAACAATGAATCGAGCCATGGTAGCCATCAGAGTAACAAGAACAAAGCCAAGCTATAAGATTACCAATGGTGGCAAAATATTAACAAAGATCCCAAAAACGGGTTTGCACACAAAGCCCAAAACAACCAGATCTCACGAAGGACGAGCTAACAGAGCTCTGAAAACTCCAACAATGGTAGAACCTATCAAAATATTGCTCAGAAAGCTCTAAGAGAAGATGCAGATGCTTAAGGGCCATTGAAATGGTTTAAATCGAGTTTTAGAATCTCAAAAATGGCATCGGAAAATTTTCCAGGCTTCGCCCACAAAACCAGATGCAAAGTGGAGAAAATGAATAATGTTTGAGTTGTTTTAACTCACCTACCTCAACCGTGGCTAGACAGAGCTCAACTTTGGTCAATGGATCAATGATTGAAAATCAACAAAGACATAGATCAATGCTCGAGAATCGATCTCCAAGTTCAAGCAAACCATGGTTCGAGCCATTAAAACGCATTTATTCCATGGCAGAAACCCTAAAATTATGCTTCATAGATCAACGATAGAAAATTAACAAGTACAGAGATCGACGTTCCCAAACAGTTCATCAAAATCGAGACAAAAGTTGTCCAGTTGTAGTGGCGGTCAAATTTGGTCAAAATTTGAATTTTTCAAGTTGTAAAAATTTCACCTCTCAGGCCCATAGCTCTTCAAAATTACACGTGGCATAACAAAGGCAATGGTAGAGTGGTGGGGTTTCGTTAAAAATTTGATACTTTTCACAAAAACATGGTAAAAACTTCAAGTTACCCCGTGGCCCGCAATTCCTCTAAAGCGAGAATCGGAAAGACTTTCGTCTTTGAAGCTCTTTCACAAAAGAGTTTAAAATGCTAGAAGTTGCCTGCAGGCTCAAAAATATGAAATGGGAAAAAATGCCAGAAGTTTCCCACAAGCCCAAAAATCCAAAAGGGGCAAAAACCACAAAAGGTCTGCAGGTCCGCAAAGGGCTTAAAACTTCAAAAAATCCCGAAAGTCCAGCAAAAGACTTAAAATTTCTAGAATTTTTCCCGAAGGCCCGTAAAAGCAAAGGGAGAAGATTTTTCGTGCCATCCAAGCTATCATTTCAAGTTTTGACTTTCAAAATTTAAATTATAGTATATGTTTCAAGAAAATACAAAGTGCCGACCAATGAAACATGCATGTATTAATCAAAAGATGGCCGAAATAAGGTGAAGTGCAAAGTGGTCCCCGCAGCTGATGTTTTTATGGGTATTATAATTATTTCTTTTACCCACGAAAAAAAGTTAATTTTTGCATTTTTCCACAAGAATATAGAACAAACAAAAGACAAGTTGCATGTTCAAAATAGGAAAGTCTTGCCTTGCAAGAAAGCTTATTATTAGCAAATTATTTATTCTTTCTTTCTTAAAATAGATCACCAATTACATGACTAGTTGTGACCGAACGTCTATTAATGCTTATTTGTAATTGCAAGATCGATTTTTATTCCTTTATCTATTAGTAAATAAAGGATAAAAATAGGACACATGGGCGAGTACAAGCCTTAGGCTACTTTTAGGAAGAAGGTGAACTTTTTTGCTATATATTGTGTGGCTTTGCAAAGAACAAGAGAGAACTTCCTGGAGGAATTTTTGGATATAGGAGTATCTTGAAGCAATTTTGCCGCTTTTCCTTTTGAGTGTGAATAATTTCTACCTTCCCATTTATTTTCAATCTTGTGTATGTTTTTATTATTCTTATGAATGCAAATTCCCTGATTAATCATCTTACCTTGTTGTAAAATTCAGTAGTTTCTACATGATATTAATGTGCATGTTTAGCTTAGCAATATTTTTGTGATAATCTCCCTCAATACCTCCAAGTGTTTTTCCCTTAATATTCTACGTAAAACTATTGGTTCATGCACCAAAAATCCTTCACATATCAATTGTGCATATACTTAGTCAAAGCCCTCATACAAATTTGGTGTATCACCTTAGTTTTAATTACTTTATAGTCATCTTTTACCCTTAAACCCCAAAATCAATTTAGGATACATCAACAAGGAACCAGCCTTGATACTAGAGACTCACCTCAAAATAGGTATACCCACATACCTGAGGTGTTTCCATTGTATCTACAAAAGAGAGAGATCAAATTTTGCAAGCTTAGAAAACCTGCAACCATCTCTCTACAAGGTGCACTTTCGAGAGATAACAATTCATTTGGTTTTCCCCCTCAGTAGTTAAGAATGAACCATAAATGAGAGTGTGTCATCAGAAATGGTTGAAGTATGTGTATTGTGTCTAACACATTGTGATATATGAGTAGTGATTATGATATGTTACCTAAAGATGATATATGTGTGAACCTTATAGCTAAGGTATATCTCGTGATAAAATGATCAAACGAGTGATGATTTATCCCTAAGCATATATCACTACATGAGGAATGGAGAGAGTGGTGATTACAATGCAAGTAGAAGGGGTGGTGATGTAGCCTAAAACATATACCACTACAAAATGATGATATAGGTGATCATTTAGCCGATAACATATGTCACTAACTTAGGAATGTTACATGATGATGAACATGTGAATATGATAAGGTCCATTTGATAATTAAACCGTCATAATTCGTGTATGGACCAAGGAACAAGAGTGTGTCAAAGGGTTGTGAGTGCGGCGTGTAAGATGTGTGATGATAACAAACGACCATATGATGAGTTACAATATGTAAATATGTAATCTGTAGAATGCAATGCCATGTGTGGAAATAGAAAAAGGTGTGAAAAATACATGTAGTATGTAGGATGAGTAGGGTATGATGCTAGATTCATAAACTATAGAAGCATGGTAGAAATGTGTTAAAGAGCGTGTATAATATGAATAATATGTAGATATGCAAGTGTGAAAACATGAATGATATGGAATAAATGCAAGATGTAATATGCAAGGTGTGTAAGTGGCCTAAGAGTGTAAAATTTGTGTGGTGGAGAATGTGTAGTAGACTAAATGTGGTATGCAATATATTTAATGTACGACACATGATACACAATGTGGCGTGTAATACCTATAGTGCAAAGTGTGAGGTTCATGTGTAGTATGCCCTCAACAATCAATTATGAACCATAACACAAGAGTGTGTCATGGAGTAATAGTCGATGCTAAAGAAGTATGTGTATGTAATAAGTGTGATGTATGACTATGCAAGTATGTTAAGATGAGGGGGCGTGTAGATGTTATGCCCCCAAGCATGTAAAATAAATAGCACAATCATGTATTGTCATCTAAAATATCATCGGTTTTAGGGTCATAGTTGAATGGATAAGCATTGGTTACTTGATAAGATATTGTATTTGGTTGATCATGTAATGAGCCATTAAGGCGTAAGTTATACATACCCATAACATATTCTTCATCAATGAATGAAGGAAGTGAAAAACCATGTGCATATCAATGATTAAGATTTTGTGTGGATCTAAGAAAGGAGTTATTGTAAATGAAAACATGACCAAAAGGCAAAGGGAAAGATATTTCTATGTGGTCAAGATCTAAAGTACCCCCAATGTAATCAAGCCATGAATTTCCTAATGTGAGTGGAGAAGAGAAAGGAGTGTGTGATAGATAGACTGTAAGATGGAAAACATGTAAACCATAAGTAAAGTAATAGTGATGAAGCCATAATACAAATGATGATCGTGAGTAGGAGGATGGTGGTCCTCAAAAGAAAAACCAAGTCAAGATAGACCATAATGATTGCATATAGATTCAAGATTATTAGGATCAATTGGAATATGCTCCCAAAATGAATCATTTATAAAACGTGTACATGTAAATTGCATTCTTGATAGTGGTAGTGGTGCTCATGAAGGTGTAGATGATAGAGTGATGTCCATAAATTGGAAAAGCCCCGATAAAGAATCATAGCAGTAGTAGTAGTGGGTGGAGGTGATGGTGGAGAAGAAATAACATCTATCACACAAATAACACCTTCAAGCGGTGGCAAATGAGGTGGTTCATCCATAGGTTTTGGATCATCTATAGTATCAATGCGTGAAAAGTGAAGACTAGTATTAGGAGGTTTGGTCACAATAGTAGAATGGATCACAGATCACAAAAAAAATAGTATGATCGATTCCTTCATGTAATAATTTAACACAATAATGTATAGTAGAGGCAACGAATTGCATGGCATGAATCCATGGCCTACCTAGCAAACACTTGTAGGAGACTAGGAAATCATTAACGAAAAACATTGTGTTGATGATTGTTGACCCTACAAAGAAAGGTAGTGTAATGTGACCAACACATAAATGAATAGAACCATCATAAACATGTAATGAATGACAAGATGGAATAACTTCATGATTGGAAATACGTATGAATTCAAGGAATGACATGGGACATAAGTTGAGCTTAGATCCATTCTCAATTTAAGTGTGTTTAACACCTACATTCTAGATAAGACATGTGATGTACAATGGTGAGTCATTATCTAAGGTTTGAAAATTATCGAGAGGATCAGACTTGAATTCTATGTGTTGATAAAATGCATCGACTAATTTTTGATAAACCGAGTCAAGATGCATATCAACACGAATGTAAGTAGTAGAAAGTAGATCTTTTACACTAGTTATGAGATCACGATTAACAAGCAAATAATCAATGATCGATATACTCATGATGCCTAGAATGAATGAAGATCCTATGCTAATGAATATGAATACCCTATAATAATGAAGAACTTAGAAGGTGTGATGATTGAGGGTTGGGTTCACCAAAATGATTAAACTAAAGTGGAATATGGGGGTCTGAATTTAGTTTAATGTAACTAGGAACAACGATAAACAATCAAGTAAAATGATGTAAATAACAACTAGGTAAATGTAGAAAGTGACCCAAGCAACTAAGCTAATTAAAAATGTAAACCTTAATGTGCAAGAAGAGTGAGAAACTAATTTAGAGGATTCACAGCTGATTTAGATTATGTCACAAAATAATTGAATAAACAGAAAGTAAAGGGAATGAACATGCAGAGGGCCCCGAAAAGGAAATATCTCGAGTTATCTAGTAGAACTAGGGTATGTGAAGAGGGATGGGGGTGCCTCGGCTCCCTAGTCTGAGTTATGGCACCTCTGCATGTAGAAAGTCCAAAACTTAATTTCACAAAGTTGTTGCTAAATGTTCTAAACCCTTTTTGTCTATCACATCTATGTTGTCACATTCACCTGGATGTCGCTAATATTCAAAAATGAAGAGAAGACCTGCAAAATACCAAATACAAGTATCAAATCCCCAAAAAAATAAATATGAAAATGAATGGGTCATAGTGACATCAACTACCACAATGGTGGGCTTACTAAAATGAGTGATGAACTACATTTCAGACCCAAATGTAGTTCTGAGTGTGTATGAACATTGTGCCCTAGGTGATCTTGTGTTATTCACACTTTGTGAAGTATCAAGAAATAATTAGATGTAAAATGTAATAAAATTGTTGATGGAATAGAATAAACTTCCCTCGTATGCAAGCAGATGTCGATATACCATCCTTGTCCCTTGTGATGGAGCTAGATGGATGTAATGAGTTCCTAAATGCCTATAAAGTAGATGTAACCTTAGGTGGAGTAGTAATGCTTAGTGTTTGGCACCTCATTATGGTCTTATAACTTTATATTAAAATATTTATAGGGTTATCTTGATCTAATTTCATAATTAACCCTGAAAATGTCGACCGCCAAAAATATGAAAAGATGAAACACCTCGAAAGTGCCCAAAAAGTGGTAGGAAATTGGGAGAACGATCGGGGCACCCCAATACTAGCCCGGGAGCCCCAATCAAGGCTAAAATGATGCAAAATGACAAAAATAGATTGGGCATGTATGTGCAAGGGGTTGATAGTGATGACATAAATCAAAGAAAAATGACCAAAAGATGGGGGTTAATTAGTACTTTCTTCACTCAAAAACCTTTTAAATAGTAGTATGAGACTGGGACTAAATAATACCCAAAGTGCATGATTTAGTGACTATAACAATTATTTTAGAGATCACGGGTTTTCCCTTCATGCCTTGAAGATTACTACATTCTAATCCTTCCAGGAAGTATCCCACCCAACATCCAACTATAATGTTATCCCCGTGTCTGTAAAGACTAAGATTGAGGAGCTACTTCGAACTCCTCAAGTCCGTGGTCATTCACCCCAACACCAACCCATAATCCTCCCTAGTAATTATTTTCCACAAAAAGGATGGGTTTTGGTGCATATGCATGGTTTTTTTTTCCCATGACCACCTCACTATCAAAGATAAATTCCCAATTCCAGTCATTGATGAGCTTCTTGATGAGCTCCATGGGGCAACATTTTTAAAAATTAGATCTTTATTCTAGATGTCACTATATCTAAGTGCATGCTGATGATATTATAAATAAATCCTTCGAAAATCATGATGGTCACTATGAGTTCTTGGTCATATCATTTGGACTTACCAATGCCCTGTCAACATTTCAAAAACTAATGAATAAAATCTTTCATCCTTTTCTTCATCAATTTGTTTTGGTTTTCTTTAATGATATTTTGATCTATAGTCACACATAGGGTGATTATCTCCAACATATTGACATGGAACTACAAATTCTAGAAAATAATCACTTACGTTCCAAAAATTCCAAATGTTCCTTTGGTCAATATGAAGTTGAATATCTAGGACACATTATAGTCGATATAGTCCATGTGGATCTAGAAAAATTAGTTTCACACAACATTAGCCTCGGCCTACAACCCTCAAGAGCCTTCATGGTTTCCTATGCCTTACAAGATACTATCGCATTTTCATCAAGGATTATGGAAATATCATGGATCCCTTTACGTCCTTATTGAAGAAGGATTCATTTACATGGTATATGGTAACCGGTGGTATAAATCAACTTACATTAATTATTATGTTGTACATTGAGTTACATTCATTTATTTTTCGGACAGTGGAGTGTAGAATTAAAATATTATTGGTTTGTATGCATCATTATAGTTCATCTAAGAGGTTGGAAAGGAAATAATTGTCACATAAAAAATGGTTAAAGTAAAATAAAACTAATACTTTAAAATGGACTATTGCTAAATGTTATTATCAAACACACTTTGCATATTTTGAGTGAAGATTATTCTGAAGGAAATATGCATGAATTGAAACAAAAGAGGGGATTTAGTAGACCTTAAGTGGGCCCTAACTTGGGTGCTAATCCATTCCTAACTCTATAACTAAAAACTAAATGACAGAACTCATATTTCTTTATTGATTTGCATAAAACATTACATCTAGGAACAAAATAGATTACTTTGATTCTCTTCTAACTCTATTCACTCTTTTCTCTAATTCCAAATTTGACTCGACTCTAAATCCCCTATTACAAGGCACCAACCCTTTCCTTTATATATTATCATTCACATCACGTGAGAAGAATAATAATACAACAAGGAGTCTTCAATAGAACAAGTGATATATTCAACACGTGTTTGAAACACACGACAAGTGTTAAAATAACAATCAATTCTTCACTGGTTCTTAATCAATGAACAAATTAAAGATTGGTTTGTTTCTCAATTTTCCATTTTTCTTTTGTACCTACTTCTCCAATGGTGTGTAAGGAATTAAGTTCCATCACTTCATGTTTCAAAATATCTTCATAAATACATGTTCTTTATTGTGAATGATTCCTTATGCTACATATGAGTTACTCGTAGTCAAGTTATTTGGTTGGGGATGAGTTGTTATAGATAGGTTCATTTGCTACATATGACAAATTACTTACAACCAAGTGTGGTATCAACACATATAGTTTAATCCAAATAATTTACAGAAATAAAAATAATAAATATACACATAATATCATAAAATAAATACACTTAGATATAACTATATCAATCACCATTATGTCAAACATTCATGGTTGTAATAATGACGTTCAACAATGTACTTAGGAAATACATGACATAGCTACAATACTATTATAAAAATACAAAAATGATTTGTTATGAAAGCAATTAATGTAGATCATCACACCCCCAATATTAAATTCTTTAATTTCCTAATTCAAGAGCTTCACATCTTTTCTATTAGAAAATTCATTCTCACTTGAAATCTATGGGTGTTCACATTCCTTCCTCTTTTGATAATAAATATCCACAACTCCTCAATATTTCCTAGAATATTTTTTTGCACCCTCTAATTTATTGGTAAATTTATTATCTAAGGTACAATTGGGAAATGAAATATTGGAGGATGATAAGCTATAGAACCAATCATCCCCATGTTAATTTACTATTTCAATATACTTGTTCACCCTAAGGTGTAACGTTGGAAGTATATTTGGATATGAGTGCATTTATTTCCTTTGGAGTGTAGGTGATAAATCTGTCCATCTGGCTCTACATGCCATCATAACCTAAATTGCATGTTCTTTGATCATGTTCCTGAATTTTGTGTGGGATTCCATCCTCATTCTCAACACTTTGTTTCTGATTGCATCCACTTCCATATACCTATCATATTCTTCTAGCAATTTCATTTGTTGTTGTTGCCTTAGCTTTGATATATAGTGGTGTAACCTTCTCCAAATGTCTATATGCCTCCATTTTCTTAGCTCTTTCCATTTCATTTGAAAGATAAGAACATAATTCCTTAACTTGTACATCCCCAATATATAGAATTGGGATCCAATCTGTCATATGGAATGGCATAATTATGAAAATATAGCTCACATAATAAATTTTGTAGTTCATGTGTACTATGTTGATACAAATTGAATAAATTCCTATCTGATCTAATGTCATTTCTCATATAAGAATTTATGCAAGTAAAATTATGGTACAACATATTTTCTTTTAGGTATATGGCATAAACATTTGATGGGGATTTGCAACTCAACATGTCAAATACTACTTCATCTTGTTTTTGTTTCATCCTTCTAATATCATTATCTTTGTCTTTCATTTCCTCCTTATGTTTAGAGATAAGGTATTCCTTATCCTTTTCCCATTTCTTCTTGAGCCTGTTAATGTAAGTGTCCCTTTGCAGCAATAAATTTTCAATATTGGGCCCCATAGTTTGTGTTCCCATTTCACTACAAGATGGTTTTTCAAGTTCCTTTTATGATTTCATGAATAATATTTGGGGGCTGTATTGGTTCTACATTTTCTTCTTGTAGACTATCATTTTGTGATTGTTCAACAACTTTCTCAATGACTTGTTCATTGACATCATCTACAATCATTTTATCTTGTTCATTGCCTCCTTCCACGACATCTTCTACTAGTCTCACTTTATGAATCTCTTCTTCATGAAATATTCCCTCATTTTTATTTAGTTCTTCTTATCATTCCATTGGTTGTTTATGGTATTATGGCTCTTGAGTTACTATGGGAGCAATATTTCTATATTCTTTTTTCCAATGGTTCAGGATCAAAAATTTCTTCTATGGCTTCCAAGTCACCATCCAATGAGACAAGCTACAATTTTCTTGAATCAAGGTTTTTTTCTTTGTTCTAAGCCTATAGGAGTGCCTAGTTTGTTTTGGAGAAAATGGAATATTTCCTTTTGGTTTTGGTAGTGGAGTTTACAGAAGACAAAAATTCTAATAAATTTTCAACAATAAATATTCTCTCTAGTGAAATAGGTGTAGGGGTTTCTTCTGTGGAAGGAAGAATTTTAGAATTTATTGGTTCTTGAGGTGGGGAAGAGGGTGGTATAGCTTCTGGCATATGTGAAGTATAACTTTTAGTGTTGTTTCTCCTTTTTCTCCTCTTTCCCAACAAGGTTTCAATATTTTCACTCTCACAAAGTCATCCCATGATATCTGAGGGTTCTCCTTTGCAAAGTGTGCTTGACCACTAGGGTTATTAGATAGTGATGTGATAAGGTTTCCCTACCCCTTTGAACCTC
Source organism: Taxus wallichiana var. yunnanensis (assembly GCA_018340775.1). Lineage (NCBI taxonomy): Eukaryota > Viridiplantae > Streptophyta > Pinopsida > Cupressales > Taxaceae > Taxus > Taxus wallichiana. Next base: position 366,695,106 of record CM031244.1, on the reverse strand, counting down.
TTTGCTCATTTTATTAAGCATATCATGAAATAAATTTGGAACATTCACTTGATGATTGTTTTTCAAATGATTTAACAATTTGAAATGCACTGTATTTAACCTTGAATATCTCCCTTCACAAGTAAAATATTGAATGAAAAAATTGGCAGCTTGTGCCCATAAAGGTTTGAGAGATGTTCTAAAAGTACCTTAGCAATTTGAGATGAAATACTCATCATTTCTATAAATTCTCTTCTTGTTGCTTCTAGGTTATATTTGTTTGGAAATGGCTCTCCCTAAGCTAGTAAACTAGTGACCTCTGCTAAAATCTCATCACTTACCATGATTGTTAACCCTTTTACCTTTTCCTCTCCATTGTTTAGGTATTTGTAAACTCTGCCACAACTACCTCATCAAAGCCTTGAAATTTGTTAATGTATTACATCTAGCCATGATTATAAAAATAATGTACAACCTCAAGATGATTCAAAATTTACAAATGCATAGAAGGTTCATATCTGATCAGCTCACCTTCCATGGAAGATACACAACTTCTTCTAGGTGTAATAAGTAACCACACAGTTTTTCCTTGAAATAAATTTACAAAAATGAATTGTGTTAATGGAATTTTATTTCTTTGAGATTTATTACCAAGGGGAGAAGCAATACGTTTAGGGGTTATTAATCATTAAGTGGATGTGAAAGCATTGAGTACATAAAACAAAATGATGTAACATGGTGGCTTATGGGAAGGGTTTAAGTGGACAAATAATAACTAAAATTTGGTGATATTTTAATGTGTCACATTCTTTATGACTTGTCATAACTCCTAAATAAATACAATTAATGTAATCATGCTTTATTAAAGTAATAAATGTATGCACTTATCTCGTTGTTACTTGTAATGATTGATTTGTATGTTTTATTGAACCGGTGTCTTGGCTACATGCAAGTTCCCTACAATGTTGTGGGCATGGGTTTAACTTTTGTTGACTTCTCCTTACTACAAATAGATGCTTCCTAGAGAGGGAACTCCAATTGGTTGGGGTGTCAATCATTCTTTGTATATCATCCACTTGTGCATGCTTCCTTGATGTTTGTTATGTAACCATGAGTTCTACCAGATGCTTCAAACAAACAAGATATTATTTCTTGTGGTTGTAAGTTGAAATTTTGGTCATTGCACTCTCTCCTTGTGATGGAGATCATGCTCTCCTACAATCACTTGTCAATAAGATCAGAAAAAAAAAACTTATATAAAAAAATAGGTTAGCAAAATGTTGATAATCATCCGAAAAATAGATCTCAACACTTTTATTTAGCCTTGAAGTATTCAACAAGATGAATGCTCCAAGGCTACTGAAATATCATCAATTCTCTACAATCCCAAAAGGTGATCCAACATGCTCAACCTCTGAGGTTAATTTTGATGTTTCTTTCTCCATTCTTCTTTGATCTCCTCTGAACAATTCCATAAATGAGCCTTTATCAATTGACTTTTTATACAATCTTAACCTATGGCCATTCACCAATAAATTAAATCTCACAGGATCAATAGTAGTAAGATTCACAACTCCATTAGGGAAGATCTTATCAATTTCATAGGGACATAACCACCTTGTTATGAGCTTCCCTATGTGATCCTTGTATTTTGAGTCAAACAAAAGTGCCTAGTCACCTTCCTAGAACTGTCTTGTTTTAATATACTAGTCATGCCATTTGATTCTTTATTTTTGCACTACCTCTATGTTATGAATTGTTTTATTTCTCAATTCATCCAACTCATTGAGTTGGAGAATTATCTGTCTCTAAGCTTTTGATAAGTCTATTCCTAGCTCAAGTGTAGTTCTCAATGTTTTATGCTCAAATTCTATTGGCAAAACAACAGTATTTCCATATAATAGTTTAAATGGTGTGAAGCCAGTTGTGGTCTTCCATGTTGTATTGAATGTCTAGACTGATTCTAGAATTTTGTATGCCCAGTCTCTTGTATGGAGTGCTATATTTTTTATTAATATGCCCTCCATCTCTTTATTTATAACCTTCACTTTTCCATTAGCCTAGGGATGGTTTGGTGTAGAATTTCTATGCCTGATTTCATATTTACTAACCAAATTAACAATCACACTAGTAGTAAAATATGTACCCTGGTCCATCACAATCTCCTTTAGGACTCTATATGTGGTAAATATGTTGTCATATAGTAATTTAGCCACCTTCTCACTAGTATAGTTTTGTAATTCTTTTACCTCTATCTACTTGGTTAGGTATTTTTACAGACTAGGATATACTCTTTTTGTTGGGATGGAGAGTCTATATGGCCAAAAACATCTATGCCCCACTTATCAAAAGGTTTTAGAACCAAATGAGATTGTAATGGCATCTAATCAGAATTAGTGGGCTTCCCATTCTCTAGAATTTGTCACATCTCTTAGTGTATAGTGGTGCATCCTTATGTAATGTTAGCCAATAGTAAACACCTTCTACGTATTGTTCTCTTTGCAGAAAAATTCCCTCCACAAGGTTCATTGTTACATGTGCTCGAGGACATCATATATCTCCTCATTATCTCGTATACCTTCTCATAACTTGATCTTGACCTTTATAAAGGAGAAGTATAGCTATCCAAGAAAAGGGTAAACTATTTTCAACTAAATACCTTTTCTCAGAGGATGAAAATGTGGAGGTGTTTTACTTAAGGCCAAGTAGTTGGTTATGTCTCAGTATACTAGGGTGGTTTTTAGAGATAGCAAAAAGGCTCTCATCTAGAAATGAACCATAAACAAATTTCTCTTCACTATTGGTATTCATCCTTGAGAGGAAATCTACCACCACATTATCTTTGCTAGGCTTGTCCACTATGGTGACATCAAATTCTTACAAGAGGAGCAACCACCTTATGATTCTGCTACTTACTATTGGTTTGTTTACCAAATACTTGATTGTAACATGATCAATGTGAATAAACACATGTATCATGTGATATAATGTCTGAATTTATTTATGGAATATACTACTACCAATAATTCTTTTTCATTCTTGTATAGTTCAATTTTGCATGTTGTAAATTCTTGTTGACATAGTATATTACATAATTCAAACTACCATCTTTTTAACCTAGGATGAATATAGTAGCATGATCTAATACATTTTTTGGATGTGAAAAGGAAGGTTCTAGTCAAAACTTCTCAACATAGGAGTAATAATTAGTGTCTCTTTTAAATTTTGAAAAGCATGTTCACAACATTTAGTCCATACAAAATCAGCATCCTTTCCTAATAATGAAAAAAGTGGTACTAGAAAATTGCTGAAGTCTTGTATAAACCTTATGTAATATTTGGCAGAGCCTAAAAATATTCTAACATATTTTTCATTTTCTTAGTATGGGCAAACTGACTATGACATACAATTTTGATGAATCTACTTTAATTCTTGTTGAGAAAAGGTAGTGCCCTGACGTTATACCCTTTGAAAACATCATATAACACTTTTCATTTCTCAAGGATTTTTTTTTATCCTTGCATATTATTAAGACCTTATCCATATTTTACATATCCTCCTCAAAATTACTATCATGAATAGTGAAGCCATCTTTTATAGACTTCCATGTAGTCATATGTCAAATCGTAGATGATACTCAAGACTTCCCTCTGAATGTGGCAGTACATTACATTACACATGCCAAATGGGAGAACTAAATAGGAAAATGTCCCCCATGAACATGTGAATGTAGTATTATCCTGGTCCTCTAGTGAAATATGGATCTGATTGTAACCATAGTATCCATTAAGAAAGGATAAGTACTTTTACCATCTAGGTATCAAGTACTTGATCAATGAAGGAAATGGGAAGTGGTCTTTGTTTATGGCTGAATTTAGTTTTATGTAATCCACACATGTTATTCATATCTCATTCTTATTTGGTACAATTACTAGAGGTGATACCCACTGAATGTCTGATATGGGGTATATGAATCCAATATTTAGAAAATTTTGTAGTTCACACTTCATAATTTCTCTTACTCATTGGGTTCATGCACCTTTGTGGCTATCTCGATTGGTTTACATTCTTCTTTAATATAATTTATGAGTATAAATCCTAGGATAAATCCCACACCTATCACTATAATCCCAAGAAAATGTTGTATTATGTTCTTGAAGAAGAGAAATCAACAATTTCTCTTGTTGTATATTCAACATCTTGCTTACATTTAGTGGCCTCCCTGTTGTTATTTTTACTTTCTTGGAGAGTTCTAGTATTGAAAACATGTTACTATTAAGAAAATTTAATATGCAGTCATGAGGAATAATTTGGTGAAAAATACAACTTTTACTTGGAATACTCATGGTCCTCTATTATGGTAAGACTTGGTTCAAAAGAAAACTCAAGCACCTTAATTTTTCATCAATTTCTTCATCTATTCCAAATTTCTTTTGCAAAATTTTAGAGGGAACAATATCTTCCTCTTGATATTCAATAGTGCAAGACTTTTCTAACATCATCAGCTATTGGATAGAGCATTGATCAATTTCTAGTTCTTCAACCCAATATTTGATCCTCATTATTCAATGATTGGGCAAGAGGATAAAGTATAATTTTATTAGTACCATATCCATTTGAGATGATCATTTTTGCAGACCCACACCCTATAAATGCGTCAAGATCGCACTTTGCCCTTCCTATTATAAGAGGGTAACCTCTTAGACTTACCTTTGGTCATAAGACAAAGAAATCAACAGTATTCCTAAGAATCTACAACCACGATAATGTCCTCAAGGACTCCTTTAGGCCTTACTATTGATCTATTTGCCAATTGTAATACTATATTTATTGGCCTCAATTCCTCCATTTTTAGGTCATCCATGATTTAATTGGTTATGACATTAATTGTTTCCCCTAATACAATCAAGGTAATTTTATTATAGTTCCATTCATAGTAACATTCACCAAAGGACTGCCTATATCTATGTCCTTAGGTAGCACATAGTTTACAAGCATGATGTCAGCCAACTATCTAATGACTTGTATAGTGGATGGATCTTTTCTTTTTCTACCCGGTTTCTTTATATATAGATCATTGATCATCTTCTTGTAAATAGGCACATCCTTAATGGCTTGAATGTGTGGATTTTTTACATAAGTGTCCTTCAATTGATTGATAAAATCATAATCAAAATCTTATTTGGGGTAATATTTTATCTTGTAATTTTTTTAGAAATGGGGTTCCATTGACTTACATATTTTATTGGAATTCTATTCATGTTGTTGTGGATCAACTTGCAACGTCTTCTAGCTTTGTTACAGATCAACTTGCAGTAACTATGGTTCATTTGGTATCTCCATAATTTTAGGTTTACTTGGTGGAACAAGTGCTCTTCCTTAATGGAAATAGATATTGTTGACATTAACTGAATAAGTAGAGTATTGGGTTGATTCGATTTTATAGGTTGGTTAAGTAGCTTTATTATTGGAATTATTTGTTAGTTGAGATGGTAATTAAGTAGTTTTTGGTTGAGAGCTATATTGTGGGTTTGGTATCAAAGCTTGCTACTTTTGGTAGGGAGGTTGCTTTAGTAGGTTTATTGGTAGTTATGAGGTTAATTGCTCAATTTTTACCCTTTTCTCTAAGGTTGCTGCCATGAATAAGGGGGTGTTGTAATTGGTGGCTGAGAACTTAGTTTTTCATGACTATTGGTATTGGTAAGGATAAGGATCCCATCCTTGCTGATTATTAGGCTAAGACGAGGCTTGATTATTGTTATATGAATTGCTAGCCCAATTTTAAAAATATGGTATGGGATATTGTGACATACCTCCTTGTTTTAGTAGTTATGGCTTCATTTGGGCAACGCAGAATACTTTCCCATCCTCGATTTATGTCATTTTAAACTCTAGTGCAACCCCCTTTTCCTTCTATAATGTTGGTTTGTCCCCTACAAGTGAAATCAACTTTCTTTATTCTATAAGAATGGAATAATTTTGCAATTTCTGCATTTACATCCTCTCTCTTCCTCTTTTCATGTAGAGCATCAAGTTGGGTGGCCATATTCACTATTTCTTGTTTCATGTCCTTAAACATGTTTGCAATTTCCAAATTATATGTTTCTCTAATTCCTTTGGTTGTTCCTCCACCTTTCGATCTATCACTTCTTATTATTTTCATGTTTGTGCTAAAATAGTTCTTACAAGCTTGACAAGTTTTCTCAAAAGTGTTTTTGGAGATGTCTCCAGATCCTATTAATTCAAAGCATCCATATCTTCCTCACTGAATCCTTTTAAGAAAATTAACTTGAGAGACTCAGGAGGAAACCTTGTATGTCTTGAATTTTGAACACAAAATAGGAATCTCTCTGGGTAATCTTCTAGTGGTTCATCTTCCTTTTGTGTCATATTGAAGATTTCATCTCCTCCTCTGCTACTTGGCCTGCAATAGTCTTGGTACTTGGTCGAAACTTGTCTTTCATCCCCTGCTAGGTAGTAACAACATCTCTTCCTAGGCCCATAAACCATCTCAAGGTTGCATCCTTGAGTGTAGCGTGGAACAAATTCAACTTGATTGCATCACTTGTGTAATCATAACTCCTACATAAGACATTAAACTCAAAAATAAACTTTCTCGGGTCTTCACTCATATATCCATGAAAATTAGGAAGATCCGATGGAGAGATATTCTTTATTTGAGCAGTTGATTGGTACCAAAGATACGAAACTCAAATTTACTTACCTCTTCTCTCATGTTTTGATCACCTCCTCTCGCTATGTTAGACTATTTAGGAATAGGTTCATAAATCTCACTTATGAGGTAATATTCTATCAACAAACCCCGTTTAGAAGAGGATGTTTCTTATTTAGAATTAGAAGTAATTTTTTCTATTTGAGGATTCAGTAGGAATCTACCATAGGCATCTATATGATGGTCCATATATCAACTGACTCAAATCAATCAACATTCATTAGTGGGGGTTTAGAAGGTGTAATTTATATAACATAATCTATTCTAAGAAATTTAAAAATGCAAAACCTAACAAGCTTGTATAAATTTGACAAAATCCCTAGAAATGGTGCCAAAAATGGTGGTGTAAATAAACTTGCAACAATTAATATGTTTTACATTGAGTTACATTAATTTAGTTTTCAGGTCGTGGAGCGTAGACTTGAAATATTGCTGGCATTATATGCACAGCTTATAATTGATCTAAGAGGTTAAACAGAGAAAATAATTGTCACATAAAAATGTTGAAAGTAAAATAAAACTCAAACTTGAAAATGGACTATTGCTAAATGTTATTACTGAAACAAAGTTACAAATTTAGAGAGAAGATTGTTCCTAAGGAAATATGCATGAAATAAAATAATGGAGGGGATTTAGTAGACCTCAAGTGGGCCCTGACTTGGGTGTTAATCCCTTCCTAACTCTGTAACTAAAAACTAAATGATAGAACTCATATTTCTTTATTAATTTTCATAAAACATTACATCTAGGAACAAAAGAGATTACTCTGATTCTCTTCTAACTTTGTTCACTCTTTTCTCTAATTCCAAATTTGACTTTAACTATGACTCCCTATTATAAGGAAAAAGCCATTTCCTTTATATGTTATCATTTACATCACATGAAAATAATAAGAATACAACAAGGAGTCTTCTACAGAACAAGTGAGAGATTCAACACGTGTTTGAAACACACAACAAGTGTTCAACTAACAATAAGTTCTTTACTAGTTCTTAATAAATGACTAAATCAAAGATTGATTTGTTTCTCAATTTTCCACATTTCTGTTGTAACTACTTCTCCAATGGAGCGTAAGGAATTAAGTGTCATCAATTCATGTTTCAGAATATCTTCATAAATGCGGGTTATTTACAATGAATGGCTTCCTTATGCTGCATGCATTTATGACGAGGTGATGTTGTCAAGTTCTTTGGTTGTGAATGAGTTAATATGGATAGGTTCCTTCACTACATATGAAATTTTACTTATAACGAAGAGTGACATAAACACATATAATCATCCAAACAATTTATTGAAATAACAAGAATAAATGCACACATAATATCACAAAATAAATACAATTAGATATAACTATATCAATTAGTCATTATGCCAAAATTTCATGGTTGTAATAGTGATGTTCAATAATGTACTTAGGAAATACATAGACATGGCTACAATGGTCTTATCAAAATACAAAAGATGAGTTGTTATGAAAGTAATTAATACAGCTCATCAAGAACTAACCAAGCATTCATGAAACTCAAATAGGTTATGTGTAACACTCCAATTTTGGCCATGCTAGACTTCACCAAAACTTTCACCATCAAAAGTGATGAGTAAGGAAACAAAATGGGTTTTGTTCTTATTCGAGAGGGTTGATTAATTAGCTTCATTATAAAATCCCTTTCTATCCAAAAATTGGCTTTGTCGACATTTGAAAAGGAGAGTTTGAAATATTTCCTAGAACTATGGGTCTCATCACCAAAGACAATATAAATGGGTCGAAAAATGCATGGGCTATGATTACGAGATCACTTATAAGAAGGTTTAAGAAAATGTCATGGTTGATTCTATCTTATGAAAATTTGAGGACAAAGCTTCCATTTCTTCCGTCTATATGCCCATTCCAACAAGGATATACAATTGATCCCTTTTACACCCCCTCATTCAATAATTGATACTAACCCTTCGCAATACCAAATTATTTATGGGATGATACTTATATGCAATAAAAGGAAATTATAATACTTCTCCATAGAAAAACCCTTCATCAAACCATATTCTATGAAATACATACTTCTTCCTCAACATGGCACTCATGATTCCTTAAAACTTATGAGAGGGTACATCAAAACTTATTTTGGAAGGGAATGAAAAGAGACATTAAACATATGTTGGTGAATGTTGTACCTTTCAATACAATAAAGGTGAAACAACATGTGGTATCCCGGTTTAATAGATCCTTTTCCCATTGCTAGCAAGATGTGGACAAATATTTCGTGGGATTTTATTTATGGTATCCCTAAATCTAGAGGGAATATATTGATCTTGGTCGTGGTATACAACCTCTCCAAATATAGAAATTTTTGTGCCCTTATCCATCTATATACAACCTCCAAGCTCACATTAGTTTTCTTAGACTATATCTTCAACCTTCATGGAATCCCTTCTTCAATCATATCTGATCGTGATAAAAAAATGACCATCTATATTTGGATGGAGCTATTCTAGTGCACAGAACACAACTAAAGATGATATTTGGGCACCACCATAAAATAGATGGCTAGATAGAAATTATCAAGAAAATTTTGTAAACATTCCTTTATTTCTTTGCTTGAAAACAATAAAACTAATGGGAAAAGTTATTACCCTAGAAAAATGGAGGTATAATACATCACACCACACTTTACCTAAAATGACCCCATATGAAGTGGTTTATGATCAAGAGCCACAAAAATTATCTCGTATACCCCAACAATTAATCGCCCAGGCGGTCGATAGTATTATCTGAAACTAAGATCATATTATCTATACCTTATGGGAAAATGTCCGTATGACATAGATCCGTACAAAGAAAAATTATGATGAGCACCATTCCAAACACATATTTCATCCAAGATATATGGGTTTTCTTCATCTCGTAGTCATACAAGTAGTCATCCATGAAACTAAGTGTCATAAGTTTCTCCAAAGTTTTATTACTAGTATAAGGTTTTCTAGAATATTGGGTTTATTTCTTACAAGTTGGAGCTTCCACCCTCCTCCCGAGTTCACCTAGTATTTCATGTCTCATATTTGAAGAAAGTTCTTGGAACCAACATCATAGTGCAAATAGTTTTACAAGAACTTGATAATGAATTCTCCATCCTTCTTAAATTATAAGTAATCCGAGATAGAAAAACCCACAAAATTCATTCCCTCTCAATCATATAAGCCTTAATCTAGTTGCATGACATGTATCTAAATGATGCAACATGGGAACCACTCTTCCAGATTCAACAATAATTCCCACATATGAAGCTTTGAGGAAAAATATTTTTCCAAAGGGGAGGGGATGTTAGGAACCCATGTCCTACCCTTCTCTTTGCATTATTAGTGTATTAGTTTCTATGGATGCATATGATTTGTAATTCATCCTTGATAATATTTGAATTATCCCACATACATTGGGAATTCATATTTTTAGAATAGAATTATTATATAAGTGTTAAGGTAGAATGAAGGCATCCATGCATACTATTGTATTGAGCTTACTCAAAGGAGGTTTCCCCATTGAAGTGGATTGTGATTTCAAATTTATTGATGTTATTTTTCCAAGTTTATTTCATTGTTCTTTATTTTTATGAAGTTGGTAAATTTGTGTTGAAGAATCCTCATAGACATATATTTCTCAACTATCTAAGCTTCATGATCCTCGTTAGATATTTCTATTTCGTAGTGTATCTTTAATATTTTCCCCTTCATTTTGTGATCGTGTGACTTGATATATTCTTTCTGCAGTGAGAGGAATTATTCTTCCTATGATGAATATGTTCTCTTTGTGTGCCCAAGTCAACGTAACCTTATCAATTTTATCTAGTTCTGAAAAAATATTATAAGTTAAACAAACTTGATAGTCACATTTCTATAAAGGGTTATTCAATAGTCTAGTCACCTCTTTCTTTTCATAGCAAATGTTTCAAATCCTACATTGAATGACATAAGTGCGATGATTGAACCTAATAATTACAAAATTCCCAATTGACTTGTGATTCTTTCTCTAGTGATAATGGTATCTGGGTAGGACATTAATAATATCCTCTATTATTATTTATATTTTTTTCATTATATGTCCTTGAATTTTTTTCTCTTCTAATCTCATCCTCTTTTCCTCCCTCTCCTACTCTTTTCTACCAATGTCTTTGTCTCTTCACCTCTTCATTTTCAATTCTCCATTTATTACTTTTATAATAGTGTATACCTAGATTATAAAGGTGTGTTTTACCATCCTTCTTCCATTCGAGTTCTCCATTGTACTTGAAGTGTAAATAATAACTCCCAAACTATCTATTATAATAATTTGTTTTAGGTCTTACTTTGAGGAGACTTATTTCTTCTAAAAAAATTATTTCACTTGTTTTCTCTCTTTTATAAACTCAAGATCTTCACTAGATTGTTTTGAGTAATTAAAAAATTTATAATGTGATTTTTAATAGGTAAATGCTTTTGACTGGAGCTTAGAATAAGGGAGTTATTGGGTATCTTCCTTACATAGAATGATATTCAATAATAACTACTACTAACAAGGGTGCGAAAATACACTAGAGTTAAAACCATGTTTCCTAAACGCCCACCATAAATGCTAACTAGAGCTACAATCGAGCAAGGGATACTAATCTAACATATAAGTAAACTTCCCATTTTAACCTTTTTCTTCTTGAACTCATGTTGTGGACTGGCTCTAAAACAACTACCATATGTAAGTTGTTAGGATCCGTGGGAGATACGGTTCGATCAAGAGTATGTTCTTCTAGTCGAATCTGATTTATCGATTCATGTCCTCTCTTTACTCCACCTGCTTCCTTATTTTATTTTTTTCATTCCATTCTCTCTTTTGATTATGTTTTCCCGATCCCTCCATGATTAAACTTAGCCTAATCTTTTGAGCCTAATCTGTAAGAGGATTATTCTACCCACTACTAGGTTGTGTCTTCTTATTCCTTAGGTTCTCTTCCTTTTGATTTCTGGAAAAAATGCCTATAAGTGACCAAGAGTCTTACAAATATGACACATAAATTCCATGTTCTCATAATCGAGCTACCGCATATTCCCCACTTTTAGGATGATATTATCTAGCAGTCCCTTGTTAAGATCAATTTCAATGTATATTCTAGAGAAAGTACGAATGCTTGACACAACCCTGGAATGATCTATCTTTAGAAATATCCCCATAGCATAGCTGATATCCTCAAGGGCATGCCAAAGGTGAAGGGGGAGATTCGAGAGCTAAACACACATAGGAATTTTTGTTATGGAAAGGGTGTTGAGATCAAATTTGGGGAACCAACGAGTGAGGAGCAATATAGAGTTACCCCAATACGATTGGCCATCCAAAAGACATTTATGGTATCCCTCCTCATTCTAAAAATAGAAAATGAAGAATCCCTTGGAGCAGAAGGAGATCTCACAATTGTTGGTAGAATTTTCAGAAATCCACTCAATTAGGGCATTTGCATCGAGACACATTTTGTTAAATCTCCTGACAATAGCCATCTAAGATAGGGATAGAATATGGGATCCTACCTTTGGCTTATCATATCTTAGCATTTGAATCTCCTATGCAAGATCAATGATGTACGCATGAGATCCGCTCATGTTGGGGATGTCTTGTTGGATGACAACCTTGAAAGAGGTGAATTTCATATTGGTGGGATTAGTATGAGACCCATCACTACTCTGCGCATTGAAACCCTAAGTGTGGTGCTCATCTCCACCACCCCCTAATACACCATTACTTGATCCACCATTTGAGGTAGGAAGAATACTTTGAAAATCTAAAGCTGAGGGGAAGCTATGGATCTTGGAGCCCAACCTCGCTTTATTTTTTAAATCATCTAAGAAGACCTCTGGTCTTTTTTTCTTAATCTGCTGAAATCCTTGATACATACGACATCCATTTAGGTGATGTATAAACCATTCCACACCCCAATTATATCAACATCATTGCCCTCATTCATTTTTGTGCCTGGGTCAAAAGGGGAATCACTAGGGTTTTTACTTGAAACTCCCATCCATCTTCACCACTTCGTCCCATTTTACAAAACCCTAATTTCACCCCCTCTACTAAACATCATGTTCCAATATAATAGCCACTTTATAATGTGAATTATACTCATAGTCTCCTAAAATATTTCTATTTAATTTAGTTACCTTGGAAAATTAATTCCTTTTGTCTTTCACCAATTCTTCACAAGTGGCACGTCTTAATTTTATATCTTTTTATTCACGATATTTTTTACTGTGACTTTCTTAAATAATGGCCATATGATTTTACTTATTTTGTTTCATTATATGACAAATATATCATGCCTTTCTATCTTTCGATCTTGAATAACATCCTTATGCACAAAGATTCAACCATCATTGTCACTTGTCTTTTATAAGAAATCATTTTATACCACTATACAAAAATACTTCTTTGTGGTCTATCGCTTATGTAAAATTGATCTAGGTTATGCATACATATCTATATATAATACACATTTAAAAATATTGGAGCATTTCTCTCTTATTTTGTCTTTCGACTTTTTCTCGTTGCCAACCTTATTCAATCCTACAAAAAAATATCTCTCATACTCAAATTATACCACGCCTTACGTATATATGGAAGTAAGGACACCAATCCAAAAGACACCTATTTCTAAATGGTCATCTTAGGAACATGCACTCGTGCATAGTGCACCATCAATCTTATGAAGAATAATTTGGTATTTCTTGTTTTGTAGTGCACATGTTGGCATTGTCTCTATGTTACGTTTGCAGATCTCTTTCTCAACATCCTTATTATTTCCATTTCTTTTTTAATCAAATTTCTATAGTCACCATATCACATTTCCATCTATATTATCCTCTCTTTCCTCCTTTTTACATCTAATGTTAGCATTTTTACACTCAAATTCTTGATTTCCCTTTTTATTTATACTATATTCACTATTTCAAGGTCCAACTTCTCTATTTTCCAACACCTCTCATTTCCTTACTAGGTGCATCAGGGGTACACAACTGAGCCTTCAAGGATACTAAAAATTTACTCTACATGCTTCTTCCATTTCCTTACCCAAAAAAAAATTACATGGGATGTTAGATATGTTTTCTCGAGTTGTTAGTGGCACCCATATCTTCATAACCTTTCCCTTATCGAAAAGACCAAAAGTAGACTCAATATTCCGACATTTAAAATTATGTTATAGTTCACCTCAAAGTTTCTTCGTATTATTTTCAATATCATATGAATCTTAAATCCACTATGCACAAATCATACTAAAATATTCTATCTCTTTAAGGACTAGTTGATCCCTTCTCCTTGCATTGTTTGTTTTAAAGATCAATATCCTCTTCATTTTCTATGACATTCTATGTATACATAGGTCCCAAACTGATATCCATGGGAATTATGACACTTTTTGTGTTTTTAATTCTTGTACATCTCCTCTTGAAATTCATTTATACCAAAATATCATATCATTATAGGAGACTCCCATGATGTTAATTTCTACATCTCTCAAAATGCCAATGGTTCTAAAGACAATATTATTCTCCATAAGAATTTTGCTTCCATTCAAGTACAACATAGGTATCCCCATCTCACCCATGAATATTTTGAAATAATGTTGACTTAAAACCTCATGTTAATTATAAACTTGTGGAGCTAGTTTTCATTGAATCTTTCATCCACGAAGAGATCTTGCTCAAACAATGCACTAAAATCTACTCTATTTGTTATCTTAACCAATGGTATTTTTGGTCTAACAAGTTTATTATTGGTTTCCTTGGGGTCCCCATTATTTTTTTGAGCCATTCCTTCAAAAAACAATAACACCCTTATCTTTAGAAAGGAAATAATTTCAGCTTAAAAATTAATTTTTGTAGAGCTAATCTCTTATTATCCCTTAAATTTTAGGACTCTAGTAATTCTTTCGTGTTTAAAATCTTGTTATAACTCAGGGAACACATGTTTTTCTCGCTTATAATAGATTTTTTCATTGAATCCTTTAGATAATTTTTATCCCTTTCCGCATATGTTTTATGAATTTGTGCTTTTCCATTTTCCTATAACTTGGCCTCATGTATTTATGGTGTTGCTTTAGGGTTCTTCATCAAGTTTAAGTAGAATGCACTCCCTAGAATCCTGTAAAGGATCTTGCAGCTTTAGGGAAATCCGTGAAACACTATATTATCCCACATAATACTAGAAAATATTGTATCCCTTGATTTGGGTAACTCTGCAAGATGTATTAGTTGATATAATAATATAACCAAATCAATGCTACTAAAAATTATGGGCTTAAGTTTTCATTGATAAGAGAAGTAAAACTATGAGTTCTTTATTGAATAAAGTGGGTAAAACTATTCTAGATATGAATCTAAATATGCGCAAAAGAACGCTTTAAAAAAAAATTAGTTATTTTTGGTGGTTGGGAACCTACCTCGAGTTAAATTCCTAACCCTTTTAAGGAGATAAAAAGAATTTTTATTAAATAAAAATGAAAAAACAATGCATGGAAATGAAAATTATACCCGACTTAGATCACAAGGTAATCTTAGTTTTGATTCCATAAAAATGAACAACAATCAAAACCCAACCACAACATTGGATCAAACTCGTGTGTTGGAATTTCATAGAAACAATTATATTAAAAGTTAGAAATATACTTTACATTCTGCCTTCACTTCTCCAATACCTAAAAACTAAAATATGGAAGTAAAGAAGAAAAAAATCAAGAATGAGATCAAGTACACAAAGAGTTTAGGGGTTAGAATGATGGGGGTGGGTGGTGTTTTATAATTTTCAAGTTTATAGGGGAATAGGTTACATATGGGTGTGATGTGCCTATGTGAGTGAGATGATAAGGACTAATAGTGCTTTAGGCATGAAAATGAGTAGGTGGTATGGACAAAATTGAATGTGAGTGGGTGAAGGTTAGTAAATGAGTTATAAGGTGTTTTTATCACCATTTTATGGGGTTTAATATATTTTAAAATTAATTTTTTTGGATTATTTTATTATTGGGATTATTGTGTTTTATGATGTCTTTACTATTTTTTAATACAAGACCTTATGCACAATGTGCATTTTCTAGTGTCTATGATTTTCCCTATTTCGGCTACATTTTGTAGAAAGAAAGATGCATTGCAACAACTTAAAGATCAGATGGGGTTGTTTAACCCTATGACCATGGTTGTCATAGTTACGAGATTAGATGGTTGACTATATAGATAGAAATTTGAAATGTGATTGATGGGCCACTTCAATTGGAGTTTGTGAAGGGGTCGATATGATATCACAAGGAATATACTATTAATTCAATTGAATAAGGGGATTGATTATTAGATTTTATAGGCTTAGATGAAAATGTTATTATATTATATCACCCCTCAAATCATATTTTTTAAAGCCGTATGTTTCCCTAATATAACTTGGGATGAAAAGTGGTGATTAGATATGAGATAGATATGAACTATTGTAAAGGTATTATGAGTATATTATGAGGACAAGGTTACCTTAGTCATGGGTGAATGAAAAATAAATATTGGGTATGTAAAATAATTGAAGAAAGGATTGTGAGTTGTGGTGTGAAGAAGTAAATTTGTATTGGTAAGGAGTTGATGGCATCCGAGTAAGTGAGCTGAGTAGAAAGCTATGAGTGAGATATGTGGCAAGCTAGGAGGTGAGATGGGTAGAGATATCGGGTAAATATTTTGTGGGGTAAGTTGGGTGAGATATCATTATAATATAGGTGATCATAACTTATATTTGTGTGATCCAACATGACAATCTAGGTGAGAAACCTTCCAAGTCGAGAAATCCAACATCAGTGAGCTAGGTGAGCGGTGAAACGAGTGAGGTAAGAAACACATTGAGTAAGGCAAGTGACACGACATGTTGGAAAAGAAAACATGGAAAGATAGGTTTATGGTATGGCAATGTAGGTGACATACATTATGAGTTGGGTGCTCTAGTGTAGTGAGAGATGTGGTGATTTGGGTGATCCAATGCGGTAATCTAGGAAATTTTTACATCGAGTTGGGCGATCCAACATGGAAAGAAATACGGTGATTCGGGTGAGCTAGCATGGTGAGATGGGTGAGAAAAAATATGAGTTGGGTCACAAATAAGATGAGTTGGGTGAGCTAGTGTGGAAAGTGGTGTGGTGATTTGGGTGAGCTAGTGCAGTGTATTACGTAATCTAGTGCGGTGAGTTAAGAGAGATAGCACATTGAACTAGATGAGTAGCGTAATGAGTTAGCTGGATGAGAAAGGTGTCTAGGTAATATGGGGAAGAAAATATTTAAGGGTATGGGTGGAGGGGGTTATGGTTTGGGATAGTTTATGGGTAAGCTTAGGGTTCGAAAGGTAGTTTAGGAAATTATCTTGTGTAGGGTGAAGAAAGTGGAGAAGGGTGCCGAACGTTACAAAGGGGTGGGGAGTGGGTTAAAGGGAATTGGGAGGGAAGTAAGTCGCAATGGTGAATTACGTAGCGGATGTTTGTAGAGATGGGTAAGGGGAGAGTTAGGAGGAGGGTGGCTAGAGGAAGTGGGGTCTAGGTAGATAAGTGGGGTCGAAGGTCACATCAAGGGCATGAGTCACTATTGTGACTCACTAGGGGAGTTCGGGTTTGTGTTGAGGTGAATGTGAGGGAAGAAAGACAAGCGGATTAAGTGGGACGATCCAGACTCGGGTAAGTCATACAAGTGACTCATGAGTAGAGGGGAAGTCATAAGGTGAGGTGAGGTCAAGGGTGTGAGGAGTATCTTAGGAGACCATATGGAGTGGGGTAGGCTAGTTCAAGGGCTAAAAAGTGAGGGGAGGGTTATTTAAGTAGTAAGGGGAGTCAAAAAGTGAGTTATGGGAGGAAACGAGTGAGCGGGGAAAATATTTTTGGTGAGGGACACAGATCATAAGGGTGAATTATATATTGGGTGACTACATGGCTTAATGGGTAGTTGGATTGCGAGTGGATAGAGAGGAGGTTGGTTTCAATGGAGCGGTGTGTAGAGGATCAAAGTAATGGCTAGGGAAGTGTGAAAGGGGTAGGAAACTAGGGTAGGAAGGGGGTAGGTAAAGGAAGCAGGAGTGTCAAGTGAGGAGTTTTGGAGTAGGTACATTGTAGAGCGAGGGAAATGATAGAGAGGTGAACATGGGAGGTTGGAAGAGGGGGATAAGAGTGGGGAAGTGCATCGAGAGTGTGGTGGGGAAATGTGGTGGGTGAAGAGGAGGTAGAGGTGGGTCGTGGTACTGACCCGTGATTGGAGGAGACGAAGGGAGGCCATGGAGGTAAGGGCGGAGCCATATGTGGTTACATGTGGTTTAAATGCAAGGGAACGGTAGGGGTTTGAAGGCTAGGGGGTTTGAATTCCTAGGAGCCACGAAGGGGGAGGAGAAGTAGTCCTGGGAGAGAGTAAGTGGATCTAGGAGAATAAGATAATGAGTTCTAAGTGTGAATCACTTGTGTAAGGTATAACCAAGTGGGTATTTGATGACGAGGTGATTCACAAGTGTGAATTTTCGTGAAGTGAGGTGGTAAGATAGATAGGAAATAATGGAGTGCAGAGGTGTTTGAGGGCGGGAAAGTAGAGGTTCATCCTTGTGGGATTCACAAAGTAGGGATAGGTGTGATTAGGTGTATACTTGTAGGTGATCAAGTTATGAGTGTGACGCGTATATAGAGGAAAGTAAGTTATGTAGGAGCGACATCAAGAGGACAACAAAATGCAAAATTTTATGGTTATGAACTCAAGTTTATTATGCTAAGTCATGAGGAAGGGAGTGTAAGATGGTGAAGTAGTTTAAAAACTTCAAGTAATAGGTTTTCCTTCCATTCCTAGATTCAAATTTCTAAAACTTGTAAGGAGAAATAATGGCTTGTTAAGGTGTGAAAAATGTGTTTGAGTGTTAAAGTGTTTATAATTGAATCATTAGAGGGTATGTAAACATATAATTACGTAGTAGTGAATTCTTAGGGATAAAAGTGAAGTAATGAATATTACAAATGATTTAAAGGAGGGTATTATCCTAGGTGACATATAAGGAAGAATTGATGAGTCATAAAATAAAGTTAGTTAGGTTAAAATGGAAATGAAAAAGGTGATACAGGAGGAGCCATTTGAGTTTTAAAGAGTTAGGGGAGAGAGAGGGAGAATATCTCAAGGAAAATATGAGAGATAGAACAAAGGAAGAAGGGAGAAGAGCATGAAGACCCTCTGGTTGTAGGAAATACGAAATGTTGATAAATAAAGGAAATTTTAAATAAGTAAAATATGAGATTGTTATTTTATGGATGATTTCATTAT
The DNA here is from genome assembly GCA_018340775.1 of Taxus wallichiana var. yunnanensis. Classification (NCBI taxonomy): domain Eukaryota; kingdom Viridiplantae; phylum Streptophyta; class Pinopsida; order Cupressales; family Taxaceae; genus Taxus; species Taxus wallichiana. The sequence continues at coordinate 366,676,082 of CM031244.1, read as the reverse complement.
GAAGGTATCTTTCTTTTAGCTATTATGGTTGATTGAGATCAATTAATAGGTATGCATATTCTATTTTGGTGATGTCATGGATTCTTGACTATCTCATTCCCAAAACATGTCTGTAATAACTCTTAAAGTGGTACACTAATGAGTTTCTTAATTAATACACACAGTAGTTTGTGTATTGATCAAATAATTCATTAATAAAATCTGAATTCTATGTAATTTCTATACATGATACTTTCTCTATAGGTTCTCGGTTCATTTCTGACTTCACACGATGGTCTAGTTAGGTTGGGGTGATCCAGACACCTCTAAATTATTTTTTTAGACCATTCGATGTTTTTTTCAAGGGATTCAATCAATGGTTATGCAACCTCCCGGTGGTTACATAACCACTACTCTATGTAGAGTGGAGGTTGCACAACTTCTACAAAGTAGTTACACAACCAACAATCTATAGAAAAGGATGGTCCTATCCAATATGGTTCGAGAATACGGGATATTAACAGTTGTAAATATTTGAGCTTCTCGATTGGTTCTTTTATCCTTTCCACACCTTCCTGAGCTGACCATCTATAAATACAAGCATTTCTAAGGATTCAAGAAAGTGTTTTGAGTGAAATAAAAGTGTGAGAAAAGTTTTTGAGTTAGATTCTTATCTTGTTTATTCATTTGAAGAGTTCTATTTGTTTTGAGAGAATTAAGAGCAAGTAGATACAATTAGGATTTTCATCTTTCTTGAAGGCCAAATTGGTAGTAATTTGTATATTTTTGAGATTACATAGTGAAGCGGAGCCAATTTTCTCACCCACTAGAGTATTTCCCATATCAAGTTTTTCCCAGATCGATTTTCTCTAGGATAAATATTGTCTCATTCTTATCTCTTATCCTTTCAATTTGCAGTTTAATTGTGGTTGATATGACACAATAACTAGTTTAATAAATAACTCATATATTTCATTCATATTCATGAGCATAGTCATGTGTTAATTGTTAAATTTAGTTAGTTTACGGATCATATATTTATCGGGCAGTTAAGATTTCAATCTTTTGTGTGGTTAGCTTGTGATGAGATTGTAGTTAGATTCCCTTACCCAAAATGAAAAATAAAGTAGTGAAGCTAGTATTATTCCTTTTAAAGAAGATATCTCTATAAGGAAGTGGAAGCAAGGAAGTCATGAGATGGCTTGAAGAGATGATGCAGAGGAAAATGGTGAAGAGTGTTTCTAAAATTTGGAGGCTAGTGTGGCAAGTTTATCGAAAGATGTGGATAGTATCTCATTATCCATTGGGAAGTTGGAGTCCATCATGGGACTACTCATGAACAATCTTGGTGTTACAAATACGACACCGAGAATATCGTGAAGAAGAATTTTCCCATGCCATTCTCATACATTCTCCATTAAAAATGGAGGCCAAGATCGAAATTGAGCCTTATGATGGAGATGTGAATGATAAGAACCTATACCATTAGCTAGCTTAAATAGAGGTATATTTCATTTTGTATCAAACTAATGAAAATAAAAATATTTCCTTTGCTTGGTTAAAATTAACCAAACTTGCTATATCTTGGTTTGAAATTTATAATCATACCTTGGTTGTTAAGAAGATTCCTCCAATTACTAAGTTGGATGTTTTTAAGAAGCTAATCCAAAAGCAATTTTATCCTATTTGTTACAAGGAAGAGAGGTCCATGTATTGCGTATCTCAGCGAAAAACCAAGCTAGACTCAGTGCAAGAGTATACCAGTGAGTTCCATAAGAAATCTATTTAGATAGGAAAGGACTTAACAGACCAAGAACTATTTATGAAATATATTTTTGGAATCCATAGTCATTTGAGGATACCCATCCTCTTGGCCAAGCCAGAGATGTAGATGAAGCTTGTACGTAAGCTTGCTATTTGGAGATGGAAGAAAAAAGAGTTCATCTACCTCTCAACATGCTTCAAACAAAAAAGGTGAATTCAAGAAGAAGGAAAAAGGAAAATGAAAGGGTAAGAAAAATGCTACTTCTATTTCTAAAAATATACTAAAATTCATTGTGGACATTGTGATGTTGACACTCATTCCGAGGAAAAATGTTGGAAGCTCCACCTAGAATTACATCCCTTCAAAACAAGAAGAATAAGAAGAAGGTTATGGATTCCCTCTAGGGAGAGTAAGTATTTAATAGTAAAGAGGTGGATGAGACTATGTATTGTGCCTTCATCTGTAGAGATGTATGTTTTGGTAATGTAATGATGTTGTTCGGAAAATGAACTAATGAAGCTCTTTCTTTTAAATATTGAAGTGAATAAAACAAAGGTGGATGCTCTTTTTGATACATTTTCTCAAGCTAATTTAATTAGTAAAGAGTTAGTGGATAGGTTGAAGTTGGAAAATTACAATCACCCAAGCCTGTATTCTTTGGGTTGGGTAAAGAAAGGTGTAGACATAAAGATAACAAAGAAGTATAAGATCACTTTTGGTATTGATAAAAATTTATTAATGAGGTTATTGTGGATGTTATTCCCCTTAATGCATGTGGTGTTTGTTTTAGCAAGCCATATTTGTATGTGAGGGATGTTGTCTTTATAAAGAGAGCCAATCTATACTTTGCTTGGTAAAGGATGGTAAGAGCTACGTCATTTTAGCCTGTTTAGGAGATTCAAATATATCTTTGTTAAGTGCCAACAAAGTTTGAAAGCTAATAAATTATAGTGGTAAATTTGCATTACTTATGTTGAGGGATATGCCAGATGATGAGGTTGTTATATCTAAAACCACTTGTAGCATGTTTTCTAATAAAGAGCTAGCATAGATAAAATAATTGGTTGAGTAGTTTAGAGAGGTCTTTCAAGAACCTACAGGGGTTTCCCCACCATGGAAATTGAGCACGGATCCATTTACTACCCGGTAGTTTTCTTCTAAACTTGGGATTGTGTGGGAAATCTGTGAAAGATGCTAATGAAGTAAAAAAATAATAATTACAATCTTTTATTGAACAAGGTATAATCCATCCTAACACTTCTCCATGTTGTTCTCCTATTGTTTTAGTACCTAAGAAATATGGTTCATGGAGAATGTGTGTTGATTATAGGGATTTAAACAAAATAACCATTAAAAATTGGTATCCTCTTCCTCGCATTGATGATTTATTATATCAGTTATATCATGCTATATATTTTACTAAGCTTTATTTGAAGTCCGCTTTATCATCAAGTACAGATCAAGGAAGAGAACATCTATAAAAAAATGTTCAAGACCGGAAAAGGGTTATATGAATGGTTGGTATTATTGTTTGAGCTATGTAATGGACCAACTACCTTTACGAGGTTGATGAATGAAGTAAGGAGGCTACATATTTCTTCCTTTGTTATTATTTACTTGGATGATATTATAGTTTTTACCAAAATTTATGAAGATCATATTGGTCATGTGCGTAAAGTTTTGCAAGTGCTTAAGGAGAATCGGCTTGTGTTGAATAAAAATAAATACAAGTTTTCACAACAAACCATTGTATTTTTGGGACATGTGGTTGGAGATGGGGAGTTAAGGATTGATCCAACTAAGATAGAGGCCATTCAGAATTGTCCTACACCATCAAGTTTGACAGAGACCAAGAGTTTTGTTGGAGTAGTTTAGTATTTATGGAATTTCATTAAGAACTTCTCTTCCATAGCAAGTGCCACTACATTAAGTGATAATAGGGGTAAGAAATTTGATTGGGGTAGAAAACAACAGATTTATTTTGATTCATTTAAATATAAAATCATTCATGCTCCATTTTTGGATTTACCTAACTTACATCTTCCCTTTGAAGTGGAAACCAATGCTAGTGAATATGTTATGGGGGTTTTCCTACTTCGGGAGGTAGGTCGGTATGTTATCACTCTAAATTGTTTCATAGTGTGGTTCTTAATTATTGTACTTATGATAAGGATATGTATGCTCTTGTTCAAGAATTCAAGAAATGGAAACATTATTTGATGGGTAAGGAAACTATCATTAATATAGATCATCAACCTCTTTAATATCTCTGCCCTCAAAGTAAACTTTAACAAGCTAGGCACTATAAATGGATGGTTTTATTGCAAAAATTTCATTTGGTTATCAAATATAGAAATGATTGAATAACTAATTGGATAACTTGTTATCTAAACCTCCTTTGATTTCAGATGTGGGAACATTAACTCTTCTTGATCCTTTTGTGTGTGAAGCATATCAGGAAGGCTATGAGCAAGATCCGGATTTTGCAAATAATTTTCAGCATAAACCTATAAGTGAGGTATTTAAACTTCAAGGGAAATACTACTACCATGATGGTTTTCTCTACAATAATGGGAAACTATGTGTGCCTATGAGGGAAATAGTGCATTTGATGAGAGAAGAAAACACTTTCATGGTAGCTGGTCACTTTGGTGTGATAAATATTGCAGCACACTTATAGAGGTATGTGTATTGGCCAAACATGCAAGTCAAAGTTGCTAAATTCATCAGGGGATGTGTTTTATGTAGTATAAGAAATCCTAATAATAGGAAGTTTGGGTTATATATGTCATTTCCAATTCCTTCCCGACCATGGGAAAGCATCTCCATGGATTTTTTGGGCAGTTTTCCTAGCACCAAAAAAGGTTATGATTATATATGTGATTGTAGATCGATTTAGAAAAATGTGTATTCTTATTCCTTGCAAAAAGACCATTAAGTTCAATGATGCAACTGAGTTTTTTTTTTCTAATGTGTGGGTTTAATTTGGTTTGACAAGTTCTATTGTGTCAAACAAGAACTCGCGGTTTATAGAAAATTTCTTGTCTACTTTTTGGGAAAAGATGGATAGGAATCTACTTAAGTCTACCGCCTTTCATTCATAGACAAATGGGAAAATGGAACCGGTGAGTCATACCTTGGTCCAAATCTTGAGAGGGTATAACATGAAACATCTAAGGACCTGGGATGAGAACTTGGTGTATATATAACATTCTTATAATAGGGAAATTCATGCTTTAACTAATAGAACTCCTCTTGAAACATGTTTTGGTTATTTTCCTAAGACTGATTTTGATGTTATTTTAATATTACCATGTAGAAACAATGGGAAAGTGGAACTGGAGGTCCAAAAAGATGAAAATTTTATTGATAATATTTAGCAAATAAACTCAAGCCTCACAATCTAAGTACAAAGCATGGCATGATCATCATAGGACTAAGCATTCCTTCCTTATTGGAATCAAGGTGTGGTTTTGTTTGATCTAAGATAGGATACGGGGAAAAGATAAGAAACTCAAGCCTCTTCATTATGGCCCATTTGAAATTCTAGAAAAACTGGGTAAGAATGCATTTCACTTGTATTTACCTCCTTATATGAAGATTTATTCAGTTGTGAATGTTAAGAACTTACGCCTTTTTAGCCCTCCATGTTAGATGATGAAGAATAAGGAGTATTTATTCCATCTATTAAGGATCTTGTTCTAGATGGTCAACTGGAATCGAGGATGATGTGGTTTTACAATGAAAATAAAGGACAACATAGAGGAGAGTGCAAGACAGGTGGTTGATTGGGTTCAAAGGATAGCTTCCTACCAATGCCAAGTGGTATTCCTGAGATGATGTGGGGAAAAAATTTCCATCTATTAAGGATCTTGTTCCAGATGGTCAACTAGAATTAGAGGATGATGTGGTTTTACAATGAAAATAAAGGAAAACATAGAGGGGAGTGCAAGACAGGTGGTTGATTTGGTTCAAAGGATAGCTTCCTACCAATGCCAAGTGGTATTCTGGACATGATGTGGGGAAGAAATTTCCTCACCTCATCAATCCTTAAATCTTATAGGGACTTAAAAGCCTCAAATTAGAGAGGTATGATCTAAAAATGGATCAGGAAAATACCAATTCTATGTAATTTATATACATGATACTTTCTCTACATGCTCTCAGCTCATTTATGGCTTTGTAGGATGGTCTAGTCCAGGTTTGGTAGTGATCCAAACATCTCTGGATGATGTTTTAATACCATTTGATGTTCTATTTTAAGGGACTGAGTCAAAAATTATGCAAACTCCGTAGAAGATATGTAACTTTCACTATGTGTAGAGCGGTAGTTACACAACTTCTGGGTTGGTTACGCAACTTCCATGGTGGTTACGCAACTATTGGTCTGCGCAAAACCGATGCTCCTATGCGATACGGTACTAGAAACGCAAGATATCAATAGTTGTAATTGTTTGAGCTTCCCAATTGATTCATTTCACCTTTCCACATCTCCATGAGATAATCATATATAAATACAAGGATTCAAGCAAGTGTTATGGGTGAAATAAAAGTGTGAGAAAATTTGGAGAGTTGGATTCTTGTCTTGTCTGCTCATTTCAAGAGTTATATTTGTTTTGAGAGAATTGAGAGTAAGTAAATACAATTAGAAGGAGTTTCATCTTTCTTTTTAGGCAAAAATAGCAGCTTAATTCTATCATTTTGAGATTACATAGTAAAGTGGAGATAATTTATTCACCCACTTTGGATTTTTTCCCGCATCAATTTTCTCCGTGATAAATATTGTCTCGTTCTTGTCTCTTCTACTCTTAATTTGTAGTTTAATTTTGGTTAATATTGCACAATAACTAGTTGAGTAAAGAACTCATATATTTCATTCATATTCACAAACATAATATTCTCATTAATTGTTAAAGTTATGTAGTTTATGGATAATGTATAGAATTTCATTACATGATCTTGGAATGTTTTTCGATTGAATCTTTTATTATCTTCGTTTGCATGTTTGATTAATCACAAGGAAGTTAGACTATGATTGTAAATGCATGTTTTTGACAAGTTTGAGTTTATTATTGTTGATATGGATTGTGAAAGGTGAGACATCATTAGGAAGTATGTGTTAGATGTATGACATAAGAAATAAATAGATGTTTTTCTTTGAACAAAGACTAGATACTTCATTATACACCTAAAGGGTTTCATACCCTATTTTCCTCATGCATGTATGAAAATTTTGATGGATAGGAATTTAAAAATCACTTTCAAGAGATAACATGATAATGGAAATATGTGTTTTTTGATGATAAATTAGACCCTTGAGCCATTTTTTTAGTTTGAACCAAAGTTTGGTGAAAGATATGCCAAATTTTAGCTTCTTGCGCTAGGTTTTGTCAATGTTCGGGTTTTATATGTCAAAAATATTTTAATCCCTTAATTAAAAAATAATATCCTAGATTTTAGAAGAAATAATGTAGATAGTGTCCTCGAGGAGATTTAAAAATAATTTTTTTAATTGGATAGTTTCTGAAATAATTTTGATAGTCTATATGAGGGTAAACTTGCACAATTCTAGGCCTAATGAAGAAGAGCACTTTGCAAAGGAAGCAAGTGTAAATGATTGAATATTTCCATAAATATTTACACACATAAATAACACTGAAATAGTTATCTATAAATGATTGAGGTGAGTCTTAAATCTCCTTGTGAAAATAGATATGATGGAAAAGGACTAAAACCAGGCTAGAAGTGCAAGTAAAGACTAGAAAAGGAAATTTAAGATTGTAAGTAGAGGAAAATGAATCAAGTTATGAAACTTGGATCACATTTTTAGGATAAAATTTTTAGTTAATGATGTTTACACTTATTAACGAGTAACTATAGATCATTATAATTTATGCAGCCTAGAATTTACCGGTAAAATCCTAGGCACACTTTCACCTTACTCATCCTAGACCGAGCGTTCACCCAAAGCATGCAAAGGTACTGGGGCCCTCTTTAGGATTGTTTTTGTAGGATTTTAGTATGATGAAGACTTAAAAATTCAGATCCATGAATAATATATCATTCTACAAAGGTGCATGTTCGTATCTAGATCTAGAGAATAAAAAACTTAATTGATAACCATGATGAAATCAAGCATGAAAGAACTAATTATACTCAATATTGATACTCGATTCAACCAATACAATCCATTGCATTAAACATGATGAATAAACATAAGCTTATTACAATAGTTAATACCATATTTTATGTGTGCGCTCAGATTTGGCATCCTAACCTCATAATAACTCAGTTCTCAAATACTACTACTATGCTACGTAGTTCCCTACATATTTATAAGGGTGGGGACTTTCCCTTCACCACTTATCTAATCCAAAAATATTTCACATGATGAAAATAGCCATGTGCCTTTACAATTACAGCCACACATGCAAGTGCGCTAACAATAGATTTCTCCTAGTTAACTATCAGTCACAATTCTATCTTTAGCTCGTATCCATGCAAAGCGCTCCTTATGTGCTCTTCCAAAATATCCTATGTGTATCGTGCAAGTATTAATCCCATTTATGTGCTCCACATGCCGCCTTCCGAAAATAGATCAGCATCGTGAAAATGGATAAGTCTTGAATCTGTCTCTTTCCTCAGCCGCATGTTTCCTTCCCGATCCTCCCACACTTTTGAATGCACTCTGCTCTTTCACACAAATATTTGGTATTAATTTTGCTAAGGGTTATACATTGTATGATCAACATTACCCCACACTAACCACATTTCCTCCCTAGAAATGGTTACCATTTGAATGCTCAAAGAATGAGAAAGAATATAAATGAAAGAATGTTAAATAATTTATATACAAAGAATAGTTCTTTACTCTGCATCATCCTCTGCTTCAACTAGAAGAATGAGTTTGGGATATTCTTCTTTTATTTATGCTTCTAAGGTCTATCATTCACTCAACACGTTCTATCCCTTTTCTAGGATATTCACTGCAATAGACTCCAACTCATCCTACACAATGTCTCCCTTCTCATTTTGTAATACTAACATAATTTTATCCATCATGAGACATTATTCCTTCCTATAGATCCTCTTCTCGAGCTATATCCTTTCCTAGTTCTTCCAATCTTTCCTTATGGGGTTCATGTGCTATTGCAAGGGCCTCACACTTTTGCTTCACTATTTCCAGTCTCTCTGCGTGCCCCAATGTTTCATCCTTCATAGCTTTTAGGACTTCATTGTCCTCTACCATTTTTCTTATTCTGATGACTAGCTTCCGGAGTGGTGCAGATGTTCGATGCTTGATCCACTTTCTTCAGCTCCTCCCAAAGGGTTTGAAGCAATGCTTCGTATGACGATATTTTTCTCATCACTTTAACCCTTACCCACTCTGCCTCTTTTTCAGGTTCTTTTGGAGATGGCACTTTAATTGGTCCCTCTTCAAGCACCATCTCAACCAAAGTGTATGCATAGTGCATAGCCGAAGGGAATTTTTGGGTACCTTGTTCTCTAAGTGCAGTCTCGCTTGGAGGACATGATCCCTGATCTCCTATGCCATTCCAATAAGAACCCCATTCTTTTCTTCTTGAAGTCCTTCTTTTGTTTCAAGCGTGTTATCTCTACATCCTTGGCCTTGATCTCTTCCCTCAGTGCCCTAATAGTCATAGCTTTATCCACATTCATCCTTGCCACCTCATTAGATACCTTCACCAAGGCATTACTTACCTGTTCATCCGACATAACAAAGTAGAGGCTTAACCGTTATGTGTCTATTCAATCTTCTAGATACATAGGACTCTTCACAGATGTTGAATTCTAGTTCATCTATATGTGTTTGCATTAACCAAGATAGTTGTTTCCTCGTGCACCGTGATCATGTCCTCATCCATCAGCTCCCATCCATACAAGTCTTTTAGGCCCATTGTGATTTGGAAACGAGCGTGGAAAATCTTATTGGTCTCTTCAGGGTAGCCCATGACCGGTCTAGTATACTACCCACTTGTCCTCTTCGATCTTGGCCCTTTAGGAACTTGAGCGTCAAGATTTGGAGCTTGTTCTGCTATGCCCTGAGTAGTCTCTTACCTTGTCTCATCTGTCCATTTTTCTCCTTCTTCTCCATCCTTCATTTCTTCATCCTTTGGTTCTTCCACATCTTGTGGAGGTGTATAAGATTTAGGTGCACTCTCCTTAGACTCTTTCGCCTCCTCATCTAGCTTCAACTTCCTCCTTCTTTCTCAGATGTCTCCTTCTGTGGAGAGAGTCGAGGTGATCTACACACTAATTTTGGAGTAGCACCTTGGGTTCTTGTTCTCCTGAATACCCTTTTGAAGTGGTGCTCTCCTTGTACTGCATCTAGGGTGTCCTCATCTCCTTCTTACACCTTAGGTGGTGTAGTCAAGCACTCAGTTCCTACCTTTTCTATAGGATGCCTTCTTCCTTTATGCTCTAGGCCACCACTATCTTATCTTTCCTCTTCCTCTTCATCCACTACTATGGTTTCAACAGGATGTGGGGTTGGCATATTCTCTACTATATGCTTTCCCTTAGGAAGACCTAGAAGCGTGAACTCATTTTCCACATATTTGTTATTCTCTAGCTTGGGCTTGAGTTGAATATACACAAGCACTTGTTACAACATCTCCAATGGCCAAGCTTACTAGCTTCATGCTTATTATATCTGAGATAAGCCTCTCAATGTAGGAAGTCCATCCTAGATATACATATGTTTTTCTCAAAGTGTGGTAGTCACAATCTACCTTATCTATGATGAAGCTTAGGTGGCATGCATAAGTGAAATTGTAAACTAATGCTTGGAAATAGTGTGTTGTGAAGGTGAATGACAATTTACACCAAGGGCTCCAAGATCCATCCTTCATCACAAATTGTGTGATCAAAAATGTTGGTAGACTGTAAACTATATTGCCTTACCCACCACCGAAGGCAAATCCTTGGGTATGCGCCACTCTTCTTCAAATTCCACATGGAGACTATCATACCACATCTCCACCCTTTGTTTAAATGGCCCACTCATGGTCCCTTCACATAAATATTTATTAAATCTTTCTCGCCAGAGATTTATGTTCCGTGGGGTACTCCCAAATCTTCTCCTTTGGCCCATCGGGCACTCCAATCTCCATAAACACCAAAGACAATAAAATAGTGCCAAAAATAATTCTGTCACTTGTACACACTTCTTCAATGATTTTATTTTCTATGTGATCCATGATATTGTAGATCACTCCTTGAGACATCTTCCTTGCAATGTGCAACCACATTGTATTCACCTGTGACCACCTTTATTGGTCATTCAACTTTGTTACAAGATGTGCATCTGCCTATACTACTAGGTACTTTTTCAATTTATCAATGTCCATGCCACGCGACCCTTGCTATATCCTAGATCCTTCCTTATCTCCAAGATCGATGCTTTATGTATTAAGTCACTCTCCAGATCTACTCCTGAGGCCCTTAGTCATGTCACTGTTGAAATCAAGGTAGTTATGATTCTAACCCTCCATCCGAAAAGTAGAAGAAGTCCTCATGGAATTTGCTCATCAACCATCGATATAATGGTTCATACTTTCCAAAGTATGGTAGCTCATATAACTGGTAGACTCCAATCTACTTTAGTAACTTCTCACCAACATCATCGTATACTGGCATGTCTTCTATTGTGTGCTTGTTCATTTTTGTGCTCAACAACGCATCTAGTTCCTTCTTATTATCTGATGTATGATGGTTGTAATCATTGATTTTACATTTTTGATATGGGAATCCCATTCTTGTCCCACAATCATGCCCTCTGGATACTACATTTCTGAGAAATTACTCTCGGAGTAATTTATTCTTCCACTTCGACCTTCTTCTTCCCTTTTACTCCTGCTACGGGTGATTTCTTCAAACCATTAGAAAAATCTCTACTTTCCACCCTCTATAACAAGAAAGTTGAAACCCTAGTTCAAATATCCATGCCATAGTGGAAATCACATGCCCTAGCTCTTTCATAATGTGTTTTCTTCGCTCAAACCCTTCACGTATGAGAATGCAAGCTTCTCTTACTCACAAATATTCTCTCCATGTCTGGTTTCACACTCTTCGCACCTCAACATGATTGATCAGCTCATTTACACTTAGCTCTTTTAAAATTCTCTCAATTGAAACAAGAAAAATGAACTCACATCCCAACCTTTTATAGTTTTTAAAAAGTTGGTCCATTTATTAACTCCTCCACCTACCAACAATCCTCTCATTAATTGACCATTTTTTGTTCTTTCTGTGTAGTACATCTTTGTACCCAAGCTATAACCTTCTAGCATGCCTTCCTACCTTCTAGCCATGGACTTCTCTTCAGCGCACCTCCATGCGTTGAGTACCTCACCACTGCACCTTCCCTTGGTAGTTCCCATGGCCTCTACTTACCTCATGTTATAATTGTTTCTTCATTCATCTCCACCTATGGTCCTCATTTCTAGAAGCAATTTTTTTCAATTCTCTAAATTTAATAGCACCTGTAGTAGTTTGTTCCTTTCATGTGTACTTATTTTCAATAGTCATGTACATGGATATCAATAACCACTCACACTAAGGGTATGTGCAATCCTCTGTGCATAAAAATTATTCAAATAGTAATTATCTTCTGGTGCGCAAACACGCTTATTACACAAAAACACCAACTAAATTGACATAACATAGCGATAAAGAAGGAAATACATTAAGGAAATATATAATTCACAAATTAATCAAAATGCAAACACTACCATATTTGAAACACAAAGAAGGCCTATTTTATAGTAGGGCTTCACCTACTCCCATTGAATTAATCGAGTAACAATGTTCAATCAAGAACCTCTAATTGGAAAACGCTTGTCGATTTCAAGTATGTGAGTGATAAAATATGGCCCCAACCAATGTACCTTGAGTTTTCCTAGATGGAACAAAAACTTAGAATCATAGAGAAGCACCATTTGTCATATCTCAAGCTTTTTATCCTTGATACACCTGTCATGCCATGCTTTCGGCTGGCCTTTTCTTATTTTTTACTCCAACGTGCTATTACTCATCACTCATCCAGCTTAATTAACTTTTGAATATGTTCTTCTAATGCTTTATCATCAGCTAGACCTCTAGCGCACGTAATACGCAAAGATGGTAACATGAATTCCATAAGAAGAATTGCTTCTACACCAAACACTAAATTAAATGGTGTGGCTTTGTTAAACCTTTTATATGTTGTGCAATATGCCCAAATCACTACAGATACTTTATCATCCCAATCCTTTCTTCCAACATCATAGATTTTTGTCAATTTCTAGCTCAAAATTTTGTTGAAAACCTTAGCAGTCCCATTGGTTTGAGGATGATATGGTGTAGTCTTATGGTGTGCAATCATGAATTCATCCAATAAAATTATTATTGTCTCATTCAGAAAGTGTGTTCCCCTTTCACTGATTAAAATTAAAGGGCATCCATACCTCGTAATAATATTTTCCCATGGAAACTTGGCTATTGTAGCCACTGTACAATCCTTTGTTGGCATTGTTTCTACCCACCTTGTCATAAAATCTGCATGCAAGTTATGATATAACACAATCTAGTCTTGTGTGCGGCCGGTGAAATAGGACCAACAAAATCTATAGCCCATTTTTCAAAAGGTTTTATGCTAGTAATAGGTCTTAGAGGCATTTCATCTCATTTTCAAGGTTTTCCAAGATGTTGACAGTGATCACATGCCTTAAAAAATTCCTTACAATCTTTATACAGGGTCTCCCACCATAATCCAATGAGTAAAATATTACGCGCAGTGGCATCACCAGCATAGTGGCCACCTACAATACCACCATGAGCTTCTTCCATAATATATGTGTGCTCATGCTCTAGTACACAACGATGTAATAATTCATCCCGACCTAATTTGTATAGGTTGCCATTAATTAACATATAGGGTGTCACACGTATAGAAAGTTATTTCTTCTCCAAGGATTTCATTCCTTCTGGTGTCATGCATGTTCGTAGAAAGAAAAAAATGTCCTCTAATTCCTATGGCACACGTTGTAACCTGTATAATTGTGCATCACGCATGGTATCTTCAATTTCCTGTGCTTTTTCTCCTGACTATATTATAGATAAATGGTCTGGTCTAGAATTACTTTTCCCTAGTTTGACCACAAATGTGAAATCAAATTCTTGAAATAAGAGTACCCATATGCATATATGCCCCTATAAAATGGGATTATTTACCAAATACTTAAATGTCATGTGATCTATATAAAAGAAACATGGTGTAGCTAGCAGATACTACCTTAATTTATGTAGCGCATAGATCACTGATAAAGTTTTGCGCTCTATAGTTGTGTAATTCATATGCAAGAGTCAGTTTTCTACTAGCAAAACAGATAGGATCCTCTATAATACCTTCTCTAGGATGAACCAATACCACTCTAATGGCCATGCCAGAGGTGTCCACATGTACATGAAATGGTTTGTTCCATGAAGGAAAATGTAGAATAATTGTGGTAGTAAGTTTCTCCTTTAATGTCTCGAATGTGCACTTGTTGTAGTTCTCCCAGTGAAACGTACCTTTCCCTTTCAAGAACTCCTCCAAAGGTGAGGCAACCTTGGCATACCCCTTTATGAATTTTATATAATAAGCCATGTGACCCAAGAATCCGCTCACCTCACTCTGACTGGTAGGCTCTTTTAGGCCAATAATGACTGCAACCTTAGCTGGATCAACCAACAAACCTTCCTTGTAGAATTATGTGTCCTAACAAAGATCCCAAATGGTATAGAAAATATGCACTTCTTGATGTTCAAAGAGATACTCAACTATCTATATCTTTCAAACATCAAGCACAAATTGTCACAATGATCTTTAACTAATCCATACACCATCCAATCATCCAAATAAACCTGCAAGAAGTTGTGAATAAAGTCCTTGAATGCTTGAATAACTATGCATGGAAATATAGCATGCGTGTTTTTCAAACCAAAAGGTATCACAGTATAGGTGAAGCTACCCCATTCAGTAGTAAAAGTAGTTTTTACCTGATCCTCCTGAGAAATCCTAACCTGATGATACCCAGAGAAACCATCTGTAAACACTTAGATTTCACACCCTATAATGACTTCTAGTATTTCCTTAGTGAATGGCATAGGAAAGGGATCAGTCACACATGTAGCATTTAGCTCCATGTAGTCCACACAGATCCTAATCTGACCATCCTTCTTGATACTGATCACCATTAGACTAACCCATTTTGACTTGTCCAGGGGTTTGATGATTCCAGACTTTAACATTTTGACAATCTCTTCTTTCACCTTTTCACGCAAGTTTGGGTTCATCATGTATGGTCTCTTTCTAACTAGGCACACACCCTCTTTAAGATTTATCTTCATATCTCCTCATGATTTATGCATGCCATTAAGCTCATGGTACTCCTGAGGGAATAAATCTTGATAATTCCGTAGTAACTCTATGATTTTTTCCACTTCAGAGTCTAACAAATAGTCCCCAATTATGGCCTCCTTAGGCTCAAAGATCGATCCAATCTTTACTTTATTTTTCTTCATAAGTTCATGGTAGGCGCGTGGTCTTATCTGCACCATCCAACACCTCACGCCTACCTGTTAAATGGTTTATATCCAAATTTTCTACTTCTTCGTCATCCACTAAGTAGACCATTTTTCCTTTTTCTTTCTCAAGACAAGCACAATGAATTAGTGTGGCATCAGCCTCTATTTCTTCAACAAAATGTGCTCATGATTTTCCTTCATCGAATAACTCTTGAATGATTTCTTCAGCCTTGGCACTATCTCCCATAGTTAAGTGCTTTATGAATTTTAATGCTTCTTCCATCGGAGGCTTGGTAGAGAAGAAGTCAAATGCAGGTTATCCATGCAATTAAATCCCCAATTTCTAGTCTCTCTGGAGTTCTGCATATACATACCAAGCATGCACATAACCTTGTAAAGTGGAATAAAACTTGTGCACCCAGAGCGAAGGTGGTAAATCTTCCTACCCCTCTGTCCAGAGTCTCTCACACTTCTAAACGTGGTGCTGAATAGGTTGATTACCATGATAAGTATAAATTTGAGTAGGTGCATTTCTCAAGAAGAACCTAGTGGCAAGAGAAACCCTACTTTCATTTCATCCTACAAGATTATCCTTGTGGACCACCCACCAGCTTTGTTATCCTACATAGTGTATATGCCTGCATATTTCTTCTTTCCAATGGGTTTATCCAATGTTCTTCCATGGCATGCAAGAACACCATAGGATCTCCTTGTTTGGTGTAACAAGGTACCGAATTGTTACCTATTCTCTTAATATAACACGGTTTATTGTGCTTATGAAATATGATATTTATTTCTCACCATATCAACTCATAAGTTCTATGATCCCAATTATCACAAGAAACACTTGTAGTATCGCTAATAGACTGTGCATCATCCCACAAAAGGATTCCTTCTTTACATGGATCAAGCACCTCTGGATCTCGGATGGTGCGTACATAAATCCTATTCAGGTATTCTTCACTCAAGGTCTCAACATATGGTGTAGAGTTTCCATCTGTTAAAGGGATAATAACTCTTTCCTCATTGTTTTCAAAGATGATATAACCCTTGTTGAACTAAAGATCAACATTATTTACATAACACCAAGGATGCCCCAATAGAGTTAGGAAGCTATCTCGACTCACAACGCTAAAACCTCAAAATCTCCAAAGAACTTGGCTCCTTGTATGGTAATGGATGCATCTTTTAAATATCCGATGAGAGTGGTCTTGGTCTGATTAGCCATGAACAAAATATTAGAGGATGGCTGTAATGGAGGTATCCCCATTTGTACCCATGCATCTAAAGTAAGAAAATTGATTTATGTGCCTATATCAATCAGTATATTACTCAATAACCACCCATCCACAACAAAATTTAGAGTGATTTCCTTGTCATAATATAAGCTATGAGGGGGAAGATTCACATGAAGGATCTGACAGCCAGTCTCGGAACTTACATGTGAAGTTTTTCCTTGTAACCAATTCGCCAACAACGAAATGATATTCTCCTGGTGCATCAATTTGCACACTTCTCTAAACTCATCTCGTAATAGTTTGGATTCCATCTTTAGTGATTGCTCCTTTAAATATTGTATTTAACCCTCGAAGATTCTTGAGTACCTCCATGGTTCCCTGGTAAAACGCCTTCGATGGGTAATATCTAGGTACCGTGGATCTATAACCTCCTCCTTAGTGATGGTAGGATTTTGCTATAATGTTTCTTTGGCATGTTTTGATTCAGCATGGGTCATGATTTATACTTGTAATGCCTTGGATTTTGGTTCTAGCTTGGGCATCCACTAATTTTTCAAAGCTCGTTGTATCCTTACCATCCCCGTGCCTTTTTTCTGTTTATTTTGTTTGCTAAGATGCTCATACAAGTTTGGGCACTCCTCGTAACTATGATTCTTTCCACGTAAAGAACATGTAATATTATGAGGAAATTCATGCCTTAAGTGGTCGGAGATCCACCTGTGTAACATGTTCCGTGAGGGAACTCACCTTGTCCACAACCACACCCTTGTCCTCCAAACCTAGCATGGTATCCTCGACCTCTTCCACGACCGCCTTCAAAATTCCCTTCATTCCAATCATAGCGCACTTGATTGTGATCCTGATATTGATGCTTGTTCTTGCATTTAGAGTTTTCTAAAACTCCCATTTGTCATACACCAATATATAGCATTCTGGATTTGACTAATCAACCGACATTCCTCCGTGTCATGAGTCATGGACCCGTAGATTTTAAAGTAACAAGATACATTCTTCCTTATTGTGTGTTGTAGTAATGGGAAACGACTAGCATCATGGTTTAAATGGCATATCTCATAGTCCAATAGTAATGAGCACACTGATCTATTGGGACAACTATCCTGTGTGTGACCTTCCACTTCACATTTTTGCACCAAATCCATGTGCACATCTCATGTGCTAAATTTACTAATAGTTTCTCCAACTGCTTTGCCATAGCTGTGATCTGTGCTTCTAAAAATGGGCTCACCCCAATGTCTATACTTCCAACTTCCTCAGTGTGTAAGGATGCTTCAAGTACTTTACACGATCAATGTATGTTTTATGTGATAGTGCCCTTCTAAAAGGTGTAATCATACCTCCAACAAACCATTGTGCATGTTGGCTTGCATGGATATCATAAGACAACTTAGATAACAAAGTTTTGAAATGGGCATCATACTCTCTAACACTCTCAATAGTGCCTTGATTAATATCCTTGAGCACACTTATACTCTTCTACTCAAACTCAGGGATGTGAAACTCTTTAAGGAAAGCATTTTTAAGGCTGCATAGTCTACGAAGTCTTATCAAAGTCATACTTTTTGTACCATGCTTGTGTGCATGCCCTTATAATGTAGTAGCGAATCAACTTTCCCTCCACTTAAAATATGTGATTCCTTTTACACGACATAGTGCCATAGTATTTTAGACATGTGTATGTGTTCAAAGAAGATCTTCTATTCCCTATACTCCGGAAGATGAAGACACATCTCCATGTAAATATTCTCGGGGTTTGTGTGGACCCTACCCACCGATTCGAACCTCTTGTGTTCCTTATACCTCGAGAACCAACAAATCCACTAAAACTAGGCCACCTATACCTCTTGATCTTGAACCCATAGCTAGAGTTGGACTAGAAGATGTACTTCCTATGTCCCAATAATAGTACTAAATCAACACCCTCTATAGTCCTGAAGTATTACTACTCCCGTAAGAGATTTTAAAAGTATGAATGCTTGAATTCTACATGGATGATACACTGAAATGATACTCCCATATAACAATGAAGCCATTTATGTTGTCATTGTTGTGCTTTTATATGACTCACTCCTTCTCTCCCACTACCTAAATTATCTTGTTGATTGTTTGTTGTACTAGATACTGGAAAACCAAGTGCAAGGGAAAGGTTGCAGGTGGATTCGTATGCATGCCCATGGCCCAGTGTCATCTCTGCTGCATGCTCCTACATGAGGTCGAGGAGGGTTACCTATCATGATTTCCCAAATGGGGGAGTTCCTAATGCTCAGGTTCCATGTCTTCTACACAAATTTAAAATCCTTCACAAACTATCTCTCTCCACAATGCCATTCACTCTGTAACATCTAGTTTTTTCTCTATCTCCCTCTTGTGTGCCTCATTATAATAAAGACGTCTTTCCTCTCTCTACCTCTCTACCACTAGTTCTACCATCTTTCACAAAACCTGCTCCTGCCCCACACCTGGTGGGGTTTATTTAGCCATCAGTTTTCTCTCCAAGTTTAGGGTTACCATCAAAATTTTGATTGCCAGTGGAATGACTTATAGGTAAGTTCCCCTGGGATATCGTAAAAACTAGAATTCAAATACCTCTGGGTATGAATAAGTGGAAATTGAGTACTCCAAGATATATATATTCAAAACACCATGGAACCACCTATCCATAGCGCGAGACAAAATCAAATCAACATCATATTGGGCCTAAAAATTTTCCTACATCCAGACAATTGTGAAATACCTCTAATTTCGTTTAGAAGCATAAGCAACCAACCAATCGTAAAAATACTATCAGAAATATAATGAAGAAGATCTCATACAAACATTCATAAAAATTTTACTCCTCCCATGTGTATGCATTAAACTTAGTTCCAGTCTTTGAACCTGCCGTGTGTATTCTTCTAATAGGTCATGTATCCACTCCTCAACACTTTCTAGGGTCAACTAGTATGTCTTCATCATGAACCATCCTGAAAACAACTAAAAAAAGAGGTCCCGACAACGGAACCAATGATGCAGCCTAGAATATACCAATAAAATATTAGGCACACTAGCACATCACTCAGCCTACATTGAGCGCTCACCCAAAGCATGAAAAGGTACCAAGCCCCTGTTTAGGGTTGTTTTTGCAATATGTTAGCATGATGAAGAATTACAACATTTATATCCATGACTAATATATCATTCTAGAGTGCATGTTCAGATCTAGATCTAGAGAATAAAAACTTAATTGATAACCATGATGAAATCAAGCATGCAAGAACTAATTATACTCAGGATTTGATACTTTGATTCAGCTAATACACTCCATTGCATTAAACATGATGAATACATAGAAGCTTATTACAATAGTTAATACCATAGTTTATGCTTGCATCAGATTTGGCAGCATAACCTCACAATAACTCAGTTCTCAAATACTACTACTATGCTACGTAGTTCCCTACATATTTATAAGGGAGGGGACTTGACATTCACCACTTATCTTATCCCAAAAATAGGTCACATGATGAAAATATCCATGTGCCTTTACAATTACAACCACACATGCAAGTGTGCTAACAATAGATTTCTCCTGCTTAACTATCAGTCGTAATTCTATCTTTAGCATGTATCCAAGCAAAGCACTTCTTAGCCACTCTTCCAAAATTATCCCATGCGTGTCATGCAATTTTTCATCCCATTTATGTGCTCCACATACCACCTTCCAAAACTAGATCATCATCATGAAAATGGCTAAGTCCTGAATCTATCTCTGTCCTCAGCGCATGTTTCCTTCCCGATCCTCCTATGCTTTTGAATGTGCTTTGCTCTTTTGCATGAATATTCGGTATGAATTCTGCTAAGGATTATACATGGTGTTCTCAACAATAATCCTTGATGCTAGTAGAACTAGGACTTGAGAAAACTAAAACAAAAAATTGGAAGCAAAAAAGTGCATAGTATTGGTTTTGATAATTGTTAATCAAGTTGATAGTTGAGCTAACACTTGTTTAAGATAATGAAATAGGGTAAGGAGTTGGAGATTAATGTAGCCAAACTTAACACATACTGAATTACTCTACAAATATATGGAACTCAAAAGAATAAATCTTCTTCTTTGTTATTCAATCATGGATTACAATGCTTCATAAATAGGAAAACAACTCACAACTCAAGTTTCCCATCAAAATCTACCTAACTCTGACTAAATCTTCTCTATGTGGAAAAATTTACTATTTTCAGCAATTTACTAGAACCTATTATTCTTAGTATGTTCCCATGCTTATTCATATGGGAAAAAAAATTGCCACACATCTCCTACATGCCTAAATTAGAATAATTTCCAACTTTCTAACCTAATATGCATTCAAGAGACTAAAATTCACTAATGCCCTAATTTAGGAAAAAAAGCTGAATTATAACTTAAATCCTAATTTTTAACCTTCAAATGGTAGAATTCAGACCCAAAAATGTGCCTAAACATGCTCTAACCGGTAGGAAAGGTCGAATGGTGTGTTTGTCTCATTGAAACAGGTGGTTTCAAAAAGGGACTCAAATGGACACTGTAGCACAAGTTATGACCATTTTAAGTTCCTACTTAAAAACGTGCATTAGGCATGCACTAAGAATAAAGGGGGAAAAAGGAAAATAAGTTGATCTACTAGCCCAAGGTGGGCTAGGGTAAAAATGAGAAGAGAGAAAGATCTACCGAAAATAAATCTGTTGAAATCACCAACCAAGATAACACCAGAATCAGAGGTTAAGGAGACAAGCTAGACTTAGAACAATGAAGAGGTGAAGGAATATAACCAAATCTAGGAGGAATTCAAGATTGATGACATGGAGGAAAAAAGGGATGAAGCAGAAAAGGAGGAAGGGATCTTAGAGGAAGAGCATATAGTGGATTCCCTCATAGTTCAGGACACCTATGGTAGTTCGAGTTTCTTTTCTCAAAGGATGGAGACCAACCCCTTTCTTGTCAGTAATAAGTTTCACATGATTGGGATTGAGGATATTCAGCCAACAAAAAAATTTATTAGTGCATATTCTACATCAAAACCACATTATGAGAAAGTTCAAAAATTATAACACCTATAGCGGATGTAGGAGGATCAAAAAATAGTGTGGGTAGAGCCCAAAAAAGAATAAACAAAGAAAGAATAGCCAAAAAGAGGAAGCGGAAGGCACTCAAAGTAACTTGGCATATGGTAAGAACAAAAATAAATTGTTTAAATGTTAATACAATCTTGGAATATTGAGGGTTAAATAACCCACATAAGCATAGGATTTTATAGTTTATTAGGAAGAAGAACCATGTTTATATAGTAATGACTAGGAGACTAAGATGAAATAAGATAGATTTAAATATAACATTAAGGTATCTTGGAAAGAGGTAGGTTTCAGTTGTGTTGACTCTTTAGGTGCTTCAGTGTCTAGCTTATTTATGGGATAAAAACATAGTTGAAGGTGAAGACTACTAAAAATTTCCAAACAAATCTAAGACTAACCCCACATATTCTAATTGAGCTAATGCTTATTGAATCTAAAAATAGTTACATCAAATATAAAAGCTTAATGGAATTCTTGAAACAACTAACATGAATATAATTCAAAACCTAACTAAAGCATGTCTACTAGTATATTCAATTGTTAACTAACATAGAACTAAATAGATCTATAAGAAATCAAATTAATGGTTGGTCACTACACCAAGGAAGGTGAGAAGGTATCTCCAACAATGACAACAATATCATATTGATACCCATCTACTAACCCTTTGAAGACTTGAGGCAAGGATTGAGCCCGGCTTATTAATCATATTTCTTATATGATATGCAAATCAAAGCATGGTGTAAAGTTTAAAGGTATGTGGTTAGTCCTTTTTATAGTTTTCCATTTGGGGAAAAATATCATCTTGGTGAATGTGGGACTAAAAACACAAATTAGATTAAGAATTACTAATCATGATTAATCTTTTCTAATCATAATTAGTGAATTAACAAGTGATTAAGATGTGAGGAGCCTTAATCAACCACTTAGGTCAACTAGGAGGCTAGAATAAGCTTTTAAAGCTTGCTGAGATGTTGTGGAGGAAAGTGGGGTGATTTTGAGTGGTTGAAAGAGGGGTTTAAGCCAATAATAAGGTATATTGAACAAAATAAGAGAAAAATAGGCTTAATTAGCTAATAATCACTAATTGTCTTTTTCGAAGAGGACTTTGAATGCGAAAGAGGATATGAAATCAAAAATGGGTTGTTAATTGATGAGAATGGCAAGAAATTTTAGTTAATAATCGTAAAGTGGCATCTTGAATGCGAAAGAGGATATGAAATCAAAAATGGGTTGTTAATTGATGAAAAAGGTAAGAAACGTTAGTTAATTAGCGGAAATCACTAATTATAACTAAAATGGTAAGAATGAGAGTGATTTACGTGTGTTTGGAAATAAGATTGCAAAAGTGAAATTTAGGTGTCTACATTTGCCCCTATTTGAGGTGAAGTAAGTAACTTCACTTAAAATATAGTAGACAAGCATAATCAAGTAAATTTGTGAAGAAAAAATAGTAGAATGAAGGATTCCCCTCGAGTGTTGATGGGTCGATGAAAGAATTCAATCGACAATTAAAAATATGATTGAAATGAATAGAAGAAATAAAATGGGAAAGGGATAAACATGATTATTTATTTCCTTATGTGATTTGGAAGAAAATATAGTAGTGATAAGAAATAATAATGGAGAATGGGAATATCTCTTTATTTGCCTCGAATATGGTAATAAACAACTTTTATCTCATCTTGTTTCCCTATGATCTATATCATCAGCCTTTATTAACATAAACAAAAGTGTAAGATAACAAGAAAATATAATTTACTAACATTTGATCATTGTTAAAAATACGTAACTCCATGCAACATACACAATGAAATGCAATATGAGAAAGTAAAATAGTGCTTAACTCCATGTAAAATACATATTGAAATGCAATACAAGAAAGTAAACTAACTAACCTAACAGAGAAACAATTACAATCACACATACTAAAATGAACAACATTCAACATAGTTACACCAATGTTTTTGTTATCAAGCTTTAGTTTCTAAATGTTAGTGCTATAACAACAAAGGTTAAAAATGGTTCCTTGAGAAATGATACATGTGAGGGGAATAATGGAGAACACAAGTAGTCCCTTTGAAATCATTTATGCACTATGACAAAGTCTCTGAAACTCACTGCACACTGAGTACTGCGACATAGTAAGCAAACTAGCTTTGTTAATGGAGGTAGATCACGATGATCCACAAGTCGTTTGAGACAAGAAACAAGAACTTAAGAAATATGTTTTTTAGGATAAATTTTGATGTTTTAGGAAAATGCATTTGATACAGATTTAGCCGCATGCATGCCATTTACCAATTTTTGAAAGAAAAAAATTTGTAATTTTTGGATTTTTAATAATTTTACCAATTTTTTTTTAAAATTGGGTTTTTTGATTTTTTTATTTTTACAAAATAAAATATTATAGAAGAAATAATGAAGTTTTTATACATCATTAAAATTCGCCATAAGGAAAAAAAAATGCCATGTGTAGTAGAAAAGGTCATAGGGAAAGAAAAACATGCCCCTGCATATCAAAAATAGACGCTAAAATAATTATTTACTTAAAATAATCATCATGGCAAGTTCTAGAAGAATATAGAAGAACCACGATGGCTCCAGGGCACCTCGGGGTGAGAAACATGTCGTGGGGGTAAAAATGGGTATATAAGCCATCACGGCCAATTCATTTACCACATTCACTTACCTTTTTACTATTGATTGAGCTCTAACCTACGGGAGAAAATGGCAAGGGTGCAGAACTGGAAACACCATGTGGACCATGTGAGAGATTATATGAGACTTCTATTGGTTGGTCCACAGTACATGAAACTAAAATTTTCACACTTTCAAATTATAGCATTTAATTTTGGGTAAAAATGCATTAATTAGGGTATGTTTAGGGTAGAAAAAGGCGCGTGAATGCATAGGTGTGGCCCTTGGGGCATGTTTGTGCTCATGGGGTGTGTCAATGCCATAGTATGTGTGGGTTTATATGTTCTAGTACAAAATTTTTGATGCTCATGCATTTTTGACAAGTAAGCATGGGCACATATGCACCTACGAAAAGAGGAATGTGCCTATGCATAGAAAGGGTTTGGGAAAAAAGCGAGTGTGCCTACAAGCAGATGGAGGAGCTTACGCACTATAGTTTTTGCTAGTGCGCTGAGTGAACCCATGCATTAGGGGGTGATTTTGTGCCGTCGGGTGGGTGATAGTGCACAAAAAGACATTTGAAGTGCCTTTAGCAGAAAATAAAGGTTTTGAGGAAAACCTAAATGGTATAAGAAATGAATTAGATAGTGAAATAGAAGAATAACATGGTGGAATAGAAAAATTAGAATATATGATAGAAGAATAAGATCATAGTAAATGACTTGATTGACCTTGCAGATGGATTTAGAGGTATTAGAGACGCGAGAGTGACACGGGTAGCTTCGGGCCTATGATGCGACATTCAGATGTCGGGACCAAATTTTCTTAGAGATCACATTAGAGGTGACTAGTTTAGCACACATGGCCCACATGCCACATAGTAATTTAGATCACAACCTTAGTTGAGAGATAGCAAAGCGAGAGTCGATGTTCCATCTTTAGACAGTGAGATCAGCACCACCTTGGAGGACGTGTGGTAGATCTTACGAGTACCTATCTAGGGTGGCTTGATCACATATGATGGTCACCAGAACCATATTGAGTGATGCATAGCCAGGTTATTTGGAGTAGTAGAAATACCCCACCAGGGTATGACAGTCTTCATTAAGATGTATATGACCGATCAACGATTGAGATGGGTCCCTTTTTTTTATTATCTCTTGTCAATGTCATTTTTTTGCCTGATAAGATTGGAGATTGGTTTCCTCTAGGCCTTATTGAAGTGATTCACGACACTCTTCAAAGAGAGGTTTATTGTTGGGGTTTGTGTATACTAGCTCATTTATACGCATATTTACATTTGATAGCCTACCATGGATAGAGGTTTGTGGGTCCTACCACATTTCTATAGATATGGGCCTAGGACCATATTACGATAGGACGCCCTACTAGAGCATTAAGAGCTCAAGATATTCAAGACCATTCTATTTGGTTGTGATGATAGATTGCTTCACAATGAATATGCATTACAAGTGGATGGTTTACATAAGTAACCGATGTTGGTTTCTTAACCATTGTCACTCAAGAGATGAATCATTGTTGGTCGGTAGAAGAACCGCCATCAACAAAGAGATGAACCACCATCGGTCAATAGAAGAATTTCCATCATCCAATAAAGGAACGCCATCGGTTAGGAAACCGGTATCGGTTACCTGCTCGTGAAATTTTATATTTAACTCATGGGAATCAGATTTAACTTTATTTATAAAGTGAATCTAAACATTGTAATGCATAACTATGGTGCCCCACGTTTGTATATGCATATGTAAGCATGAAATTTAGGGTTATAAGTTTAATTAAGAGAAGGATTGAGTTACATCCTTTATTCTCCTAGATTGAGAGGATGAAGAAGAAGAGAAAGAAAGAATAAGTTACATGAAGACAAAGCTTTCATGGAGAGAAGATGGACAAAAGGAAATAGTAGGTACAACTATGGTAGGTACATCTCAATGGTGAGAAGAGGGTAACATCTTCTACTATATTTCCTTTGTATAGTTATTGTCTCATTGTAATGGATTATATAGTATGCAAATCACATAGAGTTTCTTCTTTTAGATCCACATGTTGGTGATATCTTGTATTATAGATCCATGAGATCATGATGTATTGTTGATCCATGTAGATCTAAGTCTTATATTGTTAGATCCAAAGATTTTTGTGTGATCTTGTATTCATACATCCATGAAATCATGTTGTATTATTGATCCATGTAGATCTAGATATTATAGACGAGGTTTTCTTCATGTTTGCATAGGTTGATGTAGTGATGGAGAGACATACTTACTTATTGGTTCACAGTCATGGTTGCACATTGGTAGACCCATGTGAGAGGTCTCATTGTAGATTCACATGAGAGCTTGGTTGCAATTCAGAGATGCGGTAGTTCCTCAGTATGTGAGATCTGGTTATGGTTTAGAGGCACAATTGTAGTGCACTCATGGAGATCTATTTAGAGATATGGAATAGGATATACTCTTTGAGATATGCATTGTACTCTTATGGGAAGAGTTGGTTTGTACTCTTGATTAATATATATATGAGATCTCTATCTTTGGTGGATGTAGCCCACATTGGGTGAACCACGATACATGATGTGTTATGTGTGTGTACTTTGTTTTGATTTGGATTTATCTAGTTTACATTTCCACTACTGTAGATTTTGGGGAATTGTTTCCATTTCTAGAGTCCTAGATTCCCAACAACTAGTATCGAGCTTTGTTAGCTTTATTTCCTAATACTAAAAATTAGTATCGATAAATGGATTTAGTGTTCGAGAGAATAGGTTTGCTTTAGTGTTTTGTTAGTGGTATTACTAACAGATGTATGAGAGAAGTTTTTGTTTTTCCTGATGTGTAAATCATAGGGAGAGATTTAATCTCAAGTGAGAGCTTGAAAAGTAAGGTTGTTGAAGAATGACATTGACCGTGGTCACTTACTGAGGTGACCATGGTTAGTTCTTGAGCAACCCGGTTTAAACAGAAAAATCATAGATATGAGAATTTGAGAAGATACAAAGAACGTATCTTTATTTTTTAGGTGTCCCTAGTTCTTAGAGGCACAGAATGTTGGTTAGATTGCAAATCTGGATTATAGAGGTATCGTTTTATCACCTTGGTATTTCAGTTCTTATATGTTGCGCATGTATTTTTTTAGATTGAAGATCTAGATCTAGAATGAGATAGATGATTCGTTATGCATCCTTGGTGAAGTGAGATGCATGGTATTCTTATAGAGGAATAATATAATAGCATAGAATGAAGATGGGGATTCCATCAAAGAGGTATGTAATTCAGTGTAAGATGTGGTTAGTGTCTTGGTGATAGTAAGGTGATGTGTTTCATCTTGGTGTAGTTTTTTATTGCATGTATGATTCTTGTTAAGTGTTTTTTAAACATTGGGTGCTTCTTGAAATGAATAGCTCAACACAACTATTGTCTTTGGTTAGATTAGGCACCTGGTTTGGTTTACTATGCCATTGGTGTTGTTGTGTTCATTCCATCAAGATCAACGCGTCGGTCGCTGAACTGAAATTGGTCACGAGAGGGTAATCAGTACCATCATAAACTATGGTGGAGTCTCTGTGACAATGATTTTACACAAGGTTTCTTATAGTAGAAGAGCACATGGAAGGTTTAGTGTCCTATTTTGGAGGATCAGGTTTTTGGCACAGTGTGTACAAGTATAAATGGAGAAGATTACTTCATTGTTTGAATAAGAAAGAGGACAAAGTTGGCTTGGTGAATATAGTGAGACTTGTGTCAAATTCAGGTATCTCTATATGGTTCATGTTTTATTTATTTCCATTTGAACCAACTATTATTATGTTTGGATTACATGCACAAGTATAATATGCACCATGGATATTTGGTGGGTTTGATTTTAATTTTTTGGGATGTGTTGGAATCTTGAGGACAAGGGAATATGGTCTAAGGATGAGATCCCCAATGAAAATTCATGTTTAGACACACACGTTGTAGGTAACAAAAGATGTTGAGTACACAAGATGAAAAGAAGGTGATTCACCTACTTCACAAGAATTCCAAACTTCGTGATGTAGAAGTATTCTTTGATAAGAAGGGAATCATTTTTATATTTATTCTATCTTTTTTATTTCTCATTGATATATATTTGAGCTTTTGAGCTTGTTATCGGAAGCGACAGGGGAGTTCGGTTAAGTGGGAGTAAGCCATGGTTGTTGGCATTGTATGTTAGACACATATGCCTATGCACAATGAGAGGAGTATGCTTCTATTTAGAGTGGAATGAGGCCCAAGTTGGTTTTGGAGGATAATCACACTATTATAGGTATTTTGAATTTTATTGCATGATGACGTCACTTCTAGTTTTATTTTGTAGTGCCTAGATATTATTATGGGATGACAAATTGATGGTTGTTTAGGTTGGGTGAAGAAGAGAGAAATTTTATTAACATTAAAGGGCGGAAGAAGGAATTTTTTTAATAGGTTACAATGTGACAAGAGCATATATTTACATCTTATTGATGTTTCCCTTGTTTGCTTTCATCTTAGATGGTTTGTGTAGTATGTTTGATGACATTTTTACTAGTATTTGCACTAGTCATTAGTAGCATGGTTAGTAGGGTTGTTGTTATTGACATTGATGAGCACATGATTCATATGTGGCCTTGGAGTTAGTCGGTGAGATACTTGGAGATTTTGGAGAGCCTGGTGATATAGATGGATGTATATGGTGAGTTTATACATGTGGATAGATTTTGTTTTGTGAGTCTATGACGATGTAGATATTTGTTTTGCACATGGATTCCTATGAGCATGGGATAGATTCCTTAAGCATGAGTAGGGGATGTTTGTATTTCCTCTTGTTTTATGTTACTCCATGATATATATATATATATATATATATATATATATATATATATATATATATATCTACGATGGTTTTCTTGGACATGCAATTTATTTATGTAGGGTTGGATTTACAAATTGTAAGTGTTTGGATTCTTTGAGTTATGTAGGTGTTATGGATGCATCCACTAGTTGCATGTAGTACTCATTTGGGTTATCTAGACCTAGGATATAGTTTTTCTTTTACATATTCTAGTTTGACTTGTCTTGTGTCAATAGCATTGGTGGTATCATGAAGACATGGATATATGCTTGGAGAACATGGTTGGATGGCTATGGTTGCCATAGAAGCTTGGTACTTCAGTTCGAGTAGGAGATCTTGCAGGTGTGTTAGTCATGGTGGCTTGGTTACATAAGAGGCTTGGTGTTACGATTCGGTGGGAGCTTTATGTATGGATAGTTTTTGTATTACGAATCAGTAGTAGCTTTGTGCAGGTATATGGTAAGTCATGGTTTGTTATCTTCTTGGTTTTAGAAGATGGTTTAATCTTCTTGATTACTTGAGAGAATTGTTGAAGGAAAGAATAGTTGGTCTTCATGGTATGTAGAGGAAGGTGATGTACAGTACAAGTATAGAGGTTCAGTAATTCATTTCCAAGTTGGAGATTGTTAGGTTGTGGAGTTATATTACTTGCACAATGAGAATGCATTACAAGTGGCTGGTTTACATAGTAATCGGCATCAATTTCTTAACCTCCGTCGATGGCGGATGAACCACCATTGGTCATAACAAAAACTACCATCGATTAGCGAGATGATCTGCCATTAGTCATCAAAATGACTACCATCGGTTAGCAAAGTTACCACCATCGGTCGGAAATCGACATCGATTACCTATGCGTGAAAGTTTATATTTAACTCATGGGAATTAGATTTAACTTTATTTATAAAGTGAATCTAAAGGTTGTAATGCATAGCTATGGTGCCCTAAGTTTTTATATGAATATATAAGTATGAAAGTTAGGGTTAGAGGGTTAATTAATTGAAGGATTAACTTTGATCCTTGATTCTCCTAGATTGAGAGGGTGAAGAAGAAGAGAAAGAAAGAATAGGTTACATGAAGACAGATATTTCATGGAGAGAAGATGGACAAAAGGACATAACAGGTACAACTATGGTAGGTACATCTCAATGATGAGAAGATGGTAACATCTTCTACTATATTTCCTTTGTATAGTTACTGTCTCATTATAATGGCTTGCATAGTATACAAAGCACATATATTTTATTCTTGTAGATCTACATGTTGGTGAGATCTTGTATTTTAAATCCATGAGATCATGATGTATTGTTGATCCATGTAGATCAAGTCTTATATTGTTAGATCTAAAGGTTATTGTGTGATATTATATTCATAGATAAATGAGATCATGTTGTATTATTGATCCATGTAGATCTAGATATTGTAGAGGAGGTTTTCTTCATGTTTTTACAAGTTGATGCAGTGATGGAGAGACATACTTACTTCTTGGTGCATAGTCATGGTTGCACATTGGTAGAACCATGTGAGAGGTCTTATTATAGATTCACATGAGAGATTGGTTGTAGTTTAGGGATGCAATAGTTCTGGTATATGAGATCTAGTGATGGTTTTGAGGTATAGTTGTAGTGCACTCATGGAGATCCATTTAGAGATATAGCATAAGATATAAACTTGGAGAGATACATTGTACTCTTGAGGGAAAATTTGGTTTGTACTCTTGATTATTATATATTTGAGATATCTATATTTGGTGGACATAGCCCGCATTGGGTGAACCACGGTACATATTATGTTATGTGTGTGTAATTTATTTTGATTTGAATTTATCTAGTTTACATTTCCACTATTGTACATTTTGGAAAATTATTTCCATTTCTGCAGTCCTAGATTCCCAACACCTTCCATCATGGGTTGGGTTCTAGAAAGAGATGAGATCCATGGTAACATGAGGGATACATACTATTGCATTATTATTTTTACGATGTACAAAATCCTATGATCACATGAAACCCTTGCAGGTTATACCATTGGCCTCGGGATATAGTTGAGTCGAGTACTACTCTCATTTCATTCTTGGGAGCAAGAGCCATATCATAAAGTGGTATAGAGTGGACTGTGTGTAGAGAAATTTTGGTCTCATCCAGGGGATTCCTTGTGATGAGATGTGTTATGTATGCGAGATATAGAGGCCTTTCATATCGGGCCCAAAATTAGGCTAGGTCAAGCTCATACTAGCTTATTACGGGTAGTTCCATAGCCTTGGCTACATCATGCACAAATAGTGGATCTAGGTATGAATCTTTATTATGTAGCGTCTTTATGCAACAGTGTTGCCTCGAAATTTGAACATTACTAAGGTGGTACTAGATGAAACAACATAGGGGTTATAGGGCCCATATACGGGGCACAGGAAGAGGCACATGAAGGTCCAAAAATAGGACCGCAGATAGGAGTACCAACACATTAGGTGCTAGTCCAACAACATGTTTTAGTGTAGTAGCAAGTAGGTGTGAATCCATAGGTATTGGCACCACAGATGCCCCTTTAGGTTCTATTATTGGCACCCTTACAGGTACCTCCATCAACCCATCACGTGATTCCACCACACAATTCACCAAGGGGTGGAGGATATGTCAGGGGTAGAGAGGCCATGGACGAGGATTTACAGGTTAAAAAGTAAGTGACTTAATTCTAGCAGTAACTAAAGTAGGTTGCAGCCCTACAACTTTAGATTACAGGTAAGAGGACAAGGCCATTACAAATAGAGACCAAAATATTTTAGAGTGGAATCAGCGCATGACAGAGTGAGATCAAGCCAATATGGATAAAGTACAAGATATGAATGATCTAGATCCTATGATTGTAGAGAGGTTACATTTGCAGGTGGAAAGGGATCAGCTAGTGGCCAAGCGGGTTTAGTGGACATAAGAGTGTGCATAGGTTTAGGAATACATAGCCAGAGTTACATGAGAGCGTGATGCTTTACTACAGGTATCTTCAACATCTAGGATACTAGACATATTAGCATATATGATTAGAGCTAGTGCCAAGGCCTCCTACTATAAGGCATTTTACCACCAAGTCATCCCTAAGGGACAAATGGCTACCCCTTTTGATTAGTTATATGTTAGTAGGTCTAGATCCAATAGGAATTCATGATCAATGAGATAAATTCAAAATCCTATAGTGTGCAGAGCATAATAACCTCTACAAGTCCGTTGCATCAGCGCTTCCTCCTCAAGGCCCTATGCCAAGTACTCCCAAAGAGGGTAAGAATCGAGGCTGAATCTCTTTTTGACATATTAGATGTATATTTTGGGTGTATCACCCCGATATGAAGGTATAATTTTGTATAGATGTATATGTAGTGCTTTTGAATATGCCTCATGATGAAGGCACATTTCAAAGATAGATGGACGTTACGTATTATTTTTGAGTATGCCTCGTGATAAAGGCACAATTTTTTTCATAGACTCCCATGATGGCTCATCGTATTAGATGTAATTTTGAGATATATTATTTTTTATATGGGAATTTATATTTATGATGATGTATGATGATTTGATAGATTACTAATGTATCACATTTTGTTGATGAGATATCATGCTTAATCGATATGTTTATGTTTGTATCACATTTTGTTAGATTTATGAGACAACCTTAGTTTATGTCATATTTCATGTTATGAGATACTTTGAGTAAAACAAGTTTTTATTTTTGATATTGGTGTGGAGGGATATATTTTGATCATGCACAAACCCTCTTGCCCCATTGATGATACTATATTTGATGATTAGCTTTAATATACATGTGTGATGGAATGTTAGCATATATATATATATATAATGTATAAATGTGATGGTTTATTTGATATGAGGACAAAATGATAACAAAAATGTACAAGTAAAATAACAAGCACAAGTTAAACAAATCTAATCAAAGAACACAATTATCTACAAGTATGCAAAATAGAATGAACTCAATACAATGCACCACATTAAAGTAACATTCAATATAGGTAAGAAATTGAATCCAATTTAAAGCAAACAAGAGAAAAAATAAATTCAATGAAAACCATACAAACCAACAAATAAAAGTAAACAAGCTATTACTTTGTTTTTGTGGGACAATTTAATGGATGTTTTTCATTGTTTTTGGGTATTATCTTGAGACACTTTTAAATTGTTTTGGACTTTATATGAAACAAATTTGGATGTTTTGAGTTTTTCACAATTATATGAATGTTTTTGATGTTTTCTAAGAAGTTTCCCCTAAGAGAAAGTGCAAGGAAACAAATAAATGTGGATGCCCTTAGTGTTTGATGGTATGTACAAGGGTACAATTATATGTGCTATATGTAAGAAGGTGACAATGTGAAGTTACCCCAACATGAGCTACGAATATTCAAATTTAATTTCACTACATTCAAAAGTAGGATTAGCCGGATCGGGCAAAGAGGGATAGGATCACAATGGACTGAGATGAAGGTAAAGACCAACTTAGGACAAATCTATCATACCCTAGACTGGAAATTCTTGTGAATAATGGACCCTCCAATGGTGTCGGAAACTCATTTTCACCAAAGGAATTGTCCAAAGTGGCACCATTGCATGGTTTTCACTATTGGATGCACATGTTTATTTCTCTCTCTTTTCTATTTTTTATACTTTTTTTTCATTTTTGATATTTTAGGGACCCCACACCTAAGCATAGAAATGCTTAAGATGCATTACATTCATGGGTTCCCAAAGCTCTTAGCCATCTGAATAGGCAAGCTTATAGGCACCTGAACCAAACTTGTCAACCAAAACATATGGCCCTAGAAAATTGGGTTTAAATTTTCCCTTCTTTTTACGGTCCTTATTGGTGTTTTTCTGATTCTCTTTTAACAAGTCTCATACCTCAAATTGAGAAGGTATTATTATTTTATTGTATCTCCGCCACACTCAATCCTAATACACTTTAAGGTGATTGAGGGTGTGAAGTATTTTCTCTTCCAATAGATCCAAATATTCCAGTTGAGCCACTATGTAGTCATCCTCTTCATTCAAGTAATCCCTTAGTTAGATATGCAAACAAGGGGTCTCGATCTCTATAGGTAGTACAACTTCCATTATAAATACTAAGGAGTATGGAGTGGAACTGTAGTGGTATAGATATATGTTTTGAATGCCCGGAGAGGAAGGTTCAATCTATAAATTCTAGTGATGGCATGTTTTATTCACCATATTATCCATAATGTGAATGAGGGTTTTATTGGAAGCTTCAACTTGCCCATTACCTTGAGGGTAATAGGGGGTCGAGAACTTGAGGGAGATTTGAAAGTGTTTGGAAATTGATTTCACAGTTTTGTTTTTAAATGGCTTACCATTATTAGTGATAATATCATAGGGGATATCGTATCATAAAATGATATGGTTCGTGATAAATTTAGAGATTTGGGCACCTTCAACATAGGTGAGAGTAACAACTACTACCCATTTTTTGAAGTATTCAAAGTAGTAGTTATAATGAACTCGTGGAAGTCTAAGGATATAGGGTTAATTTTTCCTATTAGATTGAGACCCCACTTATAGAATGGACAAGGTGTTGTGAAAGGTTGAAAGGATTACACCGCGCATGTATGAAATTTCCTCACTTCTAAAAACCCACACATTTCTTCACATGGTTACAACAGTCATGCTCCATGGTAGGTAAATAGTGGCCTACACCGAGTATTTTCTTTGCAAGGATGATCCCATTAGTATGAGCCCCGTAGATTCCTTTGTGTACCTCTTTGACTTCTTGGATCGACTCATCCAAATTTAGACAATGCAATAGACTCCCATCATAGGCTTAGAGGAATAGGGTGCCCCAGTATGGTATAACATGCTAGATTTGGATGAGGGTTCATTTTTCAACACAAGAAATGATTTTGGGAAATTTTCCATTGTGGAGGTAATTAAATATTTCAGGGTACCATGGGGGAAAGGGACCAACAATGTTGCACACGAAACAAGACTCTAGTCTGTCATATGTTGGTTTTCTTATATGTTCAATGAATAATGTCATATCATTATTCCCTAGTGGAATAATGATCATGGATCCTAGTGTAGCCATAACATATGTTGCTCTATTCTAAGCTCTTGGTATTTTCTCAAATGTTATCTACTCAAATAACTCCTTTAAATAATCAACCATTATTTTATATGGAGGAAGTTTCTCATCTTTGACCTTGTATTCATATGTGACCCTTTTTATAATGAACATTGAATCACCAATGCAATTGACTTGTCTGATATCCAATTTGATGGATAGCTTCATCCTTGCAATGAGAACTTCATACTCTGCTATATTATTCATACATGGGAACCCGAGTCAGAAGACTCGGGAATAAAGTCTCCCATAGGAGTAATCAACACAACTCCATCACCTGAACCATGAAAGGTAAAGGAGCCATCAAAGTATAGTTTCCATATGATTGATTCCTCGAGGTACATTATGGATGCATCTGGTAGTTCCAAACTCAAAGGTTCACTTCCTGGTAGCGGAGCTTATGCAAGTTGATCTGTTAGAACCCTTCATTTCACTAACATTTTATGTACATACTCAATGTCAAAATAAATTAATAAGAGGATCCAATTAGCCATCTTTCCTGTGGATCAAGGATTTTAGAATAAGTATTTTAGTGGATCCACCTTTGAAATAATCTTGACTTTATTTGTGAGTAAATAATGACATAGTTTCTAGTTGGCAAAAATACAACTAGGCAAGCCTTTTCCATCTATGGATAGTTGAGATCATAAGCTATCAATGTTCTACTCAAGTAGTACACAACTTTTTCTCGATGTTATTTATCATACTAGGCCAACATTTCCCCAATTGCAAAGTATGTGGTAGAGATGTAAAGTAATATGGTTTCACCAAATTTGTGGGTAGCATTACGGTAGGGGGTTTAGCCAAATATATTTTGAGTAAAGATAATTCTTGTTGATGCTCTAGTCCCAAAGGGAAACTAACATATTTCTTAAGAAGATGTGTGAAATTGTCACACTTTTTTGCAAGTTTTGAGAGATAAACCTTCTAATGTCATGAATCTTTCCTTGTAAGATCCACAATTTTATTATATTGGTAGGATAAGGCATTTCATTATAGCATTAACCTTTTCTAGATCTACTTTTATTCCTCTCCTTGAAATAATGAATCCTATTAATTTTTTAGATAACACACCAAGGACACACTTCTTCAGGTTTAGTCGGACCTTGTAGTCCTTTAGGAGTTGAAAAATATGTTACGAGAATCTTCGGAGTGATATTCCTGAGTTCTAGACATTTCTAATATATCATCTACGTAATCTTCCATGATGTCATTGATCATGTCGTGAAATATTATAGTCATCACCCATTGATATGTAGCGTATACATTCTTGAGGCCGAAGGGCATGAATTGGTAGCATAATTTCCCCATGGGCAGTAAAAGTTGTCTTATGTCAATCTTCCTCATTTATCTTTATCTGGTTATACCATGAGAAGCCATCCATGAGTGAGAGCATCTCATAACCAGCAGAAGAATAAAGTTGTCCTTAGGACAAGATTTATTAATATCTCAAAAATCAATACACACTTTGATACCGAATCAATTTTTGCACTAGAACCACATTAGAATCCACTTTGAGTAGTTGATAGGCCGATGAATCCTACTTCTAATAACCTTTCAAGCTTTACTTTAATGAGCATGGCAACGTGAGGATGAATCTTATGGAGCTTTTACGTTATGGGCTTGGAATTTGGGTGTACAAAAATATTGTGCACCACTAATGAATGATCAATTCCTAACATGTCTATGTAAAACCAAGTGAAGATATTTACATATTCTCTTAAAGTCCTATAAATGTTTTTTTCTCTTGAGTTGAGAGTGAAGCTCCCAAATTAACCATTCTAGGCATATCTTCCATGTTGATGTTAACCTATATTGTCTCCTCCACCAAAGGTAGCTTGGATTCTTCTTCCATTCATGTAGGATTAGGAGGGATATTGAAATCCTCCTCTACCAAAGGTGGTTCGGGAGATACTCATCTTTAGGTTGGTACACTATTTTGTCTACAGTTGTTTTGATTGTTTGTCCATGAAGCCCCTCAAAGAGGTTTTCACTATAGAACTTGGAATTTTTATCTCCATAAGGATTTTCTGTAGTAATTTTACCCTTTCTTATTTTCTTACTTAAGTGAACACACAAATCTACCTCCTCTCCGAAGTACATGCATGTGTTGAGCTATATCGAGAATCCTTTCTTGTGATCATTTCTCGAAATGTTGTCTCTAATGCCAGAACTCACCAATAGCCTCATTGTTGTGAAATACATTAATGGGTACGCATTGTTGTTGGTCCCAATTCATGAGTAATGGGTAAATGAGGTCTAGATTTAGAATGGTAAGGGGTGTAATAGGGGTTATGGTAAGGAAATCCATGTTAGAGAATAGGTTCATGGTAGTGAGGTCTTCATAAAGACTAAACCAGGAATTTGTTTCACTTTCATTTTTAAACAAATTATCCTTAGGCTTAGAATAGGCATAATCATCATACGAAGAAGCGAGAATCATACAAATGGGTGCCAAGATTAGATTTACTAATTATATGGAGAGGTATTGGAAGAGCTTCAGTACCTTGTTCTTGGCGACAACCATGTCCTTTATACATTATAGTAACCATTATTTGGTTAGGAATAACATACCTAAGTGACTTGTAACATACAACCATTTCATCATCTTGAGGAAAAAAATACAATAACTTTGAGTATCCTCTCATCTTCTAGTAAGCCACCAGAAGTGAAATTGTCGAAAGGGCGGTTCTCCCTCGATCTTTGGAATTTGTAACATGGTCTACCACGTGCTTAGGATGATAGCGAGAATGTTGTGAAATATAAGGGCTTGTTGCATATCATACTCACCATAACCTCTTGGTCTATATTTCATCTCCGATCTAGCGAAATGAGTTTCGAGGTGGAAGGACCATTTTCATTTGTAGAAAAGTTATCAAGATCCACTTGTGAAGCAAGGAATTTCGAATGAAAAGGAACAAAAATATCCATAGAGGACACTCTTATATGGTAGGAAAATATCCCGATAATGCTCTAAAATGAGAAAATGGTTTGGGATATCCTTGTATAGTAAGTATTTGTCCTTCATGTTGTAAACTTAAACACTAAAATACATTGATGGCACAACTTGCATGACATGGATCCATGGACAACCGAGAAATATGTTATAAGGGATATCCAAGTCTAAGGCGTGGAACTTCGTATCATGGTTTATGGGATCAAATTCTCATGAGAAAGTGATTTATCTAGTTTATTTTCACTCTTCATATGTATTTATGGTGATGAACTTTGTCTCTAAATCAGCATTTGTGCATCCTATTTGTCAAACTATTTTAAGAGTACAAATATTTACACCCAATCCACGATCCACAAGCACTCTCTAGACCTTCTTATGTTTTATTATTACTTCAATGTGGAAGGGAAGGTTATGGGATCGATTTTATGCTAAGACTTTCTTCGGACCGAAGGTTATGTGTTCTAAAGGAGCGATTTGTGCTATTATGGCATGGAAATGTGTTGGGTCAATATCAACATATACTCCTAATCCCTGTAAGGTTTTTCAAAGGATCTCCTTATGGATGTTAGAAATATTTAGAAGGCCTAAGATAAAAATATTAGTTGTGGTCTTCTCTAATTGATATAACACATCATAATGACTCTCTTGAGGAGGAGGAAGAGGAGGTTCTAAGATAACAAGGTGATATCGTCATGTTTTCATGGCACACTCTCTTGCTCTGATTTTTATCGTGTTGACATGTTCAATAGGTGAATCAACATAACCTATTAAGGAATCAAAATGGTTTAGCTTTGATATATATAGTTGGTACTCTTATTTTGAGATGATTTTCCCTCATCCTAATTTTTATTCCCTCGTACTTGGGAAAAATTTCTTTGAAAATCCCCATATTTGTGTTTCGAGACTTGGCAACAAAATTGAGTCTACTTCTATATCACCATTGTTGATTAGATCTTGAATATAGTGTTTTAATTTCAAACACTTGTTAGTTTAGTGACCCTTTACGTGGTAAAATATGTGAAATTCATTTTCCCTAAACCATGATGGCTTAGATGTGTCATCTCCATAAGGTTGTGATTCAAGGTATCGAGCCATGTTTACGACCTATAACTACTTTAAGATTGATGATGTGGATTCAGATAAAGGGGTGAGAATACTATGTTTATAATCCGTAGGAAGAGATCCCTTTGCAATATTCAAAGGATTTTGGTTTTGAACGGTTGTACTTGTTTAAAGTCTACTATCCCATCACCAAAAAAAAATGTTCTTATTCTAAACAACTTAATTTTTTTGTTAGATTTGGAATCATCATGATTCCAAGAGAATGGTTCAGGGTCCCCTAGCTAACAATGATTTTTTTAATTGAATCCCTTTTTTGTATTACCTCTTGAATGTGTTACCACAATGCATTTGTAAGT
This sequence comes from Taxus wallichiana var. yunnanensis, assembly GCA_018340775.1. NCBI lineage: Eukaryota > Viridiplantae > Streptophyta > Pinopsida > Cupressales > Taxaceae > Taxus > Taxus wallichiana. The sequence goes on along the minus strand of CM031244.1, from coordinate 366,636,410 downwards.
GGGACGTAATTTCGGGGTGGAGGTTGGGAACAAATATACTTATCAATTGTTTCTCAGGTATGGAGAAAGGGAAGTTTTGTTGTTTTGTTATTTCACATTATAGAGATCTAGCATGATATCGGGATTTTCTATATTAAAATAAAAGTGACATATAAAATGTTTGGATAATTTAAGCCATGTAGATATAGATCCCTTGGGGATGTGCAAAAACCACTCTAACACCTGTCCTCCTAAACTTCGTGGGAAGAGGCATAAAATATAATTGTTGCTATATGTAACCTCTTGGCATGCCATATGAATATATTTGATATGGTCATGAGGGTCACCTTTTCCTTTACTTGTCAAATTTGGACAATCAAAGTGTTGTGGGAAAGGTATTTGTAATATGGCACTATCAAACAAATAAGGGCACAACTCATTGAATTGGTACTTTTACTAGTTTTTCCTTCTTACAAAGATAGAAGGGTGTTCTTCATAGTGGACCATTCTTGATTGAAGAGTGGGTCTTGTTTGGGTGGCATAGGTCTATACAAAGGGTTAAATCTAGGTTTATTCCCACCCCTATTCTCTATGATAAATTCTTCATAAGGGTATTTTCATGTCTTCCGTTGAGGATATTTTTTTGGGAACTTGTGAAATAAAGCTTTAGGTTTTGCCTTTGGTATAGCTTGTTTCAAAAAAATGTTTGTTCCTTATGTATATGTGAAGCCAAACTTTCCATTTGATAAGTGTGAGATTGTACTTTTTTCTAAAATTACTTCTCGAATAATACTTCGTTATGATCTTTGTTAGGAGGAGGTTGTGCATGATGAGAATGTTTCTCATGGTCTTCACAGTGTATTCTAACCATAGGTATATGATAGTATATGTCATTTTCAAAAGGCACCTCCTCATTATTTTTTCATCCAGAAGTAGATACATGACCTAGTTTTAATATGTCATTAACAATGCGACAAGGTTAGTCTACTTCTTCATCTTCCCGAACCATGTCAGCGATAAGAGAAGGGTAAACCATGGAAGGTAACTTAGCTCCTAGTTCCATAACACACATAATAACCTCATGTTTGTTATGACATAACTAATCATCAATATGGGCAACATGAAGTTCCATGTCTACATGAGGAGAATCCTCCTCTCCACCACTATGGTCAATCATGAGATTATCCTCTAAAAGTTAGGGTTTTCACCTCCAAAGAGATTGATTTCTAAATTTTAGGATCCCATTATTGTAGTAGGCATACTTGAAATAGGAGGTACAACACAAAAAAATTCCACTAAGGTTTACTAAAAATGAACCTAGGAAAATTTTCACATCGTAATGATGCTAAGTCGTTACATGAAAAAAGGTGACTATATAATAGCCAAAATCCAATAGGTCAATATGAGCCTAATAATAATAAAAAAAAAAAATCTACCCTAGCGAGGTATTATATGACATGATATTTAAGAGAAAACACAATGATGTATAATACTAAAAATAGTCACAACAAAAAGTTTACTCCGTATGTTTATTTTGAGATGGGTTGGAAAGCAATAGTGATAACACAATATCACCAGTTAGGCCAAGTTTAAGAAAAACAAGACCTAAATGCTAGGAAAGTGTTGACGTGGTATTCTAAAAATTTATACCAACAACCAATTTCTAAACACTAATTTTTTTGAAGTATTGTAAAATGGATGATACAAATTTGAGCAACGTAACAATGCTATTTGGACATGTAATCAAAATTTGCAAGAAAACAAGATTTTAGTATCAAAATGGCGGTATAAAAATGCTAACAAAGTAATCTCAACACTTACAAAACTCAAGATAAGGTTAGGATGTAAAAATTATGCCTAAGTATATCAAGGAATTACTATGCATGCAAGAAACGTAATAATACAATCTAGAGATTTAGGCCAAGTTTCACAATGGAAAAAGACGTAAATATCACAATTGTATGGCTATAATGTGGGCAGCATAACAACTCAAAAGATGTCAGGTGATAAGATAACCTAACTACAATGATATTAAGTCTCAATATGGGTTTTAAGACAAGAGGGGCTACTATGACTTGATGACGTTCCATTCACACTTTCAACATTTGCATTCCAGCATTGCAACCTAGTCATGCAAGTACAATACAAAAGTGGTGGACATGATTATTTATAGTAGATATTTGTATATGTTTGTTATTATTTTTTCTCAAAATGAGAAACAAGGAAACAAAGGAGTAGACCAAGTGGTGATGAAAAATACTTGGTGTAACTTTGGTAGAGTTTCACCTTATCTTAGGACAAGTGAAAAAATAGGAAAAAATAACACTAAATAAATTTCATGATGAAATATCATGTGGTTTCAACTTTCGAGAGATTATTTCCTTTGTTCGAAAAAACAAGATTTTGAATCTAGAAAAGTTATCACTTTATGAGAGCTCTCAAGTATAACAACTAAGACAAAATTAGCTCTATGTGTCACAAGATATCTCTCCAAGTTTGATTTACAAAGAATGTCACATGGCGACTAACCTTGGATTATATCAGCTTTAATTTACCCCCTTCAATAAAATGACCATAAAAATGTGTTTAGTTATATTTTTTGGGTCGCAATGGAAATAAATTGGACTCTAATATCACCAAGGAATAGTAATTAATTACGTAGTATGGAGCACTTTCACATTTTTTTCACAAGGTTCCCTCTTGCGTGAACTACTTTGGGGTTCCTAGGAGCATTCATATTGTTGTATTAAAGCTTATGCCAAAGGACGTTTCTCCTAGTTAATAAGACAAGTTGTATCTCTTAACCAAAACCTGCAAGATGGTGTTTTGAATGGTGTGTTGGTGTATTTTCTTATCTTTTGGATTAAGCAATTTTTTTAGACCAACCATTATATTTGATCCTAATCACAAAATTTCTCTCTGCAAGTGAGGAATCCCTATCCCCAATAGATATTATTGGAAATACTACAAGATAGTTATATATCAATTGCATTCTTGCTTTTAGCTTTTACTTTTTTATTGATCTTGTTCTTTTGCTTTCTGAAAATTTATTTCAGCTCTCTTATTTAACAAGGGGTTAAGAACCACTAATGGCTTGATTGAAGGAGGTGGAAGTGATTGTGATGATGAAATTGGCTAGTGTCGACAAATATATCTAAAATTTCTTCACAACATGTTTATTAGATGTAGATTGTGATAGGATCTATACGAGGTCAGCGATTCTTTAATTTATCGAGGTGATAAAATACCAAGGCCAAATAGATACCATAGAGATAAATGTCAGAAAATACGTTCAAATAGGCTAACCAAAATATCACTAATGGGATGAAAATGGTAAGAAGACTTGTAGAAGAAGAGAAATAAAGGGAAGAAAGAACATCCACATGTATGAAATATCCGATTGCGATGTGTGTTTGTTTACCTTTGATTTTTTTGAAATGTTTTCTCATTTTTTTGTATTTTTTTATTTTTTCAAAAGTGGAATGAAATGGTCACTTGACGTGATAAGATCCAATAACAATGTTTGCAATTTACTTGATAAGGAAGAGTAGGTGTGTTTTCTTATCAAGATCCATATTATCCCCAATCTCAATGACTTGTGGTGGTGATACTTAACAAATGACCGTGTGATTTATCATGAAACTTGGAATTTTTGTGTGGGAGCTTGATGTCCCTATCCAGAGGTTTCTACACTTTACACCATACTTGATGGGTGCGTTGATGTGCATTTTTGAATTATTGTTGATTCCAAACTTTAAGATCATTTAAATTGTTGTGAGATTTGGAGATCTTGGAATTTTTAATCATAGTTGGATGAAGGAACCATTTGGGTTTCTTATAAGTTGATACATGACTTGTCTGATCCCAAGAAGTGGGAGAAGAAAGTGGATGAATAGAATTGATGGGAGAAATTATGGTGTGTTGGCCACAATCATTGATAGAAGGATAATGTGATGGATGCAAAGGGTACGGTCCAAGAATTGAATAGGATGGGCTACCAAGTGGTGTCCCATAGATTGAAGATAAAAGGCTACTAGGATGTGGCCCTAATATTAAATATGAGGGATTTCCTAGAGGTGTCCCATAGATAGAAGATGATGGTCTACTAGGACGTGGCTCCGAATCAACAATCGAGAGAGTTTTATGATGTGCCCTAAGTATAGAAGAGGATGAAGGACTGCTAGGAGGTGTCTCATAGACTAGAGGTGAAGGGCTATCCAAAGCTGTCCCATATATGGAAGATGTTGGGCTACCAGGATGTGGCCCAAGAATCAAATATGGGGGTTAGGACGTACCCCAATATAGAAGACAAAGGACTACTAGAATGTGGCATCAAGATAGAAGAAAATGGGGTACCAGAAGGTGAGCCATAACTAGATGATGAAGGAATACTCAGAGGTGCCCCACATATAGAACCAAATGATGGGATACCGGTGGTGACCTAAAGTTATATTACGATGGGGGAATCTTAATAGATAAAGAAAGACTGGATAATGAGAAGATAGGTCATGGATCAATACCAGACCCATGAATTTCATCACACAATGAAGAATGTAAAGATGGAAGAATAAGAGGAGGATCAAGTTTGATGATCCTAGGGTCTTCCTCTATGGTCCGACAAATAGAATTAACTTCTTCCCTATAATATAGGAACATATCAAGGTATAAAGAGCACTCTTGATTGTGATCCTCTAAGGGAATTTCATCATGTGGCCCCATGAATTGTGTGATAGCTTCCTAATCTTGAAATTAATTGATCGGTATGGGTATTTGTTCTTTGACCATGGGAGGTTAACTAGAAGAAACGGGTCTAACTAGTGTGGAAGATCGAGAAGATGATGACTCAAAAGATGAAGTAGATTTGGATGTATATGTCTCGTAAGTAGAAAAAGATGTAGATTTAGAACTGATTGGTATTGGATTTCCTAGGAGATGATGTATTGCCAGGAAAAAATAAGGATCGCTTAGAAAATTTGCATATGATTGTGACATAGGAGCCATCTGAGGTATTTTTGATGCATGCATTCACTTAGATGATTTCAACATGGGATTCGACTAAGAAGATTGTAACATAGGTGTCTAATTTGATGATTGCAACATGGGAGTGGACTTGGAAGACAATTACAACATGGCAGTTGACTTCGAAGGACTTGGATTCTCCTAGATATTTAACATAGGAAGAGGTTGTCGATGTGGTGAATAAGGGATGTCCTGTAAAGTAATGGAGGAATGTGACTCAATAACCAAATTAGATATTTGATTAGTGAGAATTGGAGTCATATGGATCTTCAAAGGATGAAGATTTCATTTAGGTGATTAATAAGGGAATCTTGTGAAAAAGGGAGGACTGTGACTTAATATTCGAATGAGGTGAACATCTCTAATGAGAAACTTCAAGATTGAGGTGAATCTTCACTAGAAAAATTTGGATTAGAATTAGAATAAGAGTGAGGGAAGTATACGCACCAAAATTCCATGTGCTACATTGTCGAGAAAAATGGTTATAAAAGTCTATAATGATGATTCACGTCCTTTCAAAATATGTTCAAGCTCCTAAACCCTTTTGTACTATATATTTTTGGCCAGACGTCCTTACTTATCTTTTCCACTCTTTTTCCAGACTTCCGCTTCATTATCTGCATGTTTTGGCCTTTAGTGTTAGAACCGCTGCCCTTCCCGGGCCCATTCTGAAACTACTACCTAGGTAGGGCGGTGGTCCTAAGTAATTTTTCTAGATTCTATCATGCGTTTTTTTAACATGAGATGATTCACTTAACTTCACTTTTAGGATGCGTTTGTGAACCGATTTGTCTAAAAATAGTTTTGATTGCTTGGTCCTCCTTCACTCTTATATTTTTTCATGTTCTTTAGTTAGTTGGAACTGCCTCTTCTTGCCTTGTGCATGAAGGTACATCCTAGCCCTAATTCTTATATATTCCATATTTGTGTTCAAGAAAATGGCCTGTGAATTTTTGTGTATCTTGCATAGTATTGGTGCCACAATCTTGCTAGGAATTGCATAGCCAAGACCATATCTCTTGTGATATCTCTCTTCTACTTGCATTACAACCAAAATACCTTCAAGCTACCATTGCTCAAGTGTCTTCTTCTATTGTTGTTCTTGCATCCCCAATTCCTTGGACTCATATGAACACACAAATAAAGAAATGAAAAATCTAAGGGGACAAACATAGATTCAACCAGATTTTCCAAAGCTCTTTCTTATCAAGGTTGGAATTACTTTTTTGTTTGCTTCATTTGCCAAATTGTCAATTTTGAATCATTAGTTTCAATTGCATATAAAATAGAGTAGTAAAATTATTCATTTCAGTTGATTAAGAAATTTCAAGTAGATCAAATCATTAGAATGTTTTCTCTTTGACATTACCGGGGAAGTTGTGGGGCAATAGCTCTTCTATAGTCATGATTTGTTCTTCACCTCGAGGTACGGTTTAAAGGGTTTTGATTAAATTAGGTTATTTATTTTAGATTTAGATTCACATATCCACACAATTAACTAGCTACATCCAGCTGATTACTTGTCCTTAGTTTGTTTATTAAATTAGAACACATTATTTAAATACTAGAAAAGATCAAAAACATTTACTTTTGTTAGATTAGTTTGTTTTATTTTTTTGATTTGATATATTGGGAAAATGCCAAAAACATAGATTAGATTTCCTTTGATAGTTATTTTGTTTTATCAAGATCATTTCAATACATTATGCATGACCATCAATGGTCCACAACAAGAAAATATGTACAGATTGTGATTGTTTGGTCCCACAACCTACATTGATACAAGTTTATGTTTTACAATCTTACGCACACCTACTACATTCTATGAGAAAATAGAACAACTAAACATGATAAGCATCATAGATAATGAAGCCTACAATTATTGGACTACTCCTGGAAATAGGGTTTGATTACGCGTATGACCATAAAGGGCCACACCCTCCATGAGTTTTCAATTGTGATCCTCAAGTCCCACAACCCAATGTGCCTACTAACCAATTAGATATCAACATTGTTTTACATGCATCAGTATTTAGATCATCACCACTTCCACCTGATATCATTGTTAAACTTTTATTATTGAACATGGCAGACGATTAGGCTAAGACTTTATGGACTAGACCAGAAAATCATCCATAGTCCATGTGGCTTCATTACACCTCTTGTTCTTACTTCCATGACCTTTTCTGGAAATCTATATGAGGCACCCGCAAGTCACTTTCCGCGTGTTCAACAACTAGTGAATAGAATCTCGAGAGCTTGATATTGACTGGAGTTTCTGAGTAGCTATCATATCAGATGGATCAATCATGGCACTTCAAGTTAGGAGAGCATTATTTTCCTTAGATTCATAGATCTCGTTATTGCATGTCGAATATATAAGGTTACCTCATTAGCTTATCCATCATCATCACACATACACATCCATTTCTATTCTACACCGGCTGTCTCGGCATGACCTCGGGAAGTTGGGTGTGAAGAAGGTCACGTGTTGATTTTCTTTCATAAAAATTGGTGAACCTGACGTGAAGAGATAGTCTCTAAGTGTTTCCACTTTCTTCGTCCATCCTTTATTCTTCGATTATTCTTATACCCCGAATATGTTGGGCTCGACAAAATGCACGGTCAACCCATCCCAGTGTTTTGACATGTATACGACAATAATCACCTTCACTCTCAACATGGGAAAATAACCACTCAACTTCTCATAATACTCTTCTTCGGGGAACCAACGTTGGTTACTCAGGCGTATTGAGGAACTTGACTAGATCACATAGACATACCCTTAGTAATATTAAATTTAAACAACATGACTTTCACCGGGAAGCAAGTTCATCTCTTCGGGTATTATTTCAACAACCCATTAACATGAAATAAGACCAGCTCTCACATCTAGATGAGAACTACTTATCATGATATGATAGGAGTGAAAAATGCTTCTAGAATATGAAAAAAATTTGATAGGTTTCAAGGACAAAGTGATGTTCTGCTCCAAAACAATAACGCTACCCCTCCACCAACCAAAAATATTGCCAACGAGGGGTGGCAGCATAGTGAAAAATTCATAGTAGGATACCACACTCCTCAATAACCTCCAAAAGTTCAACAACAAGCACCGAAACAAAATACCATCCCATTAACGGGAAATCATTTCGGTGTTAGTTGACAAAGTCAAAGAGTTAGAGCTTTCCAAGAATGCTCAAAGTTCATACATAGGGAAAGCAAGAACTTCTCCCTATCCATAGAATTATGGACAAGTACCTACTGCACAGAACCCTCTAGTTTATATGGGTGCTCTAAGCCTTGAATATTTTCTTACTAGGACGAGGCATCTTGGGTATGCCCCCTCATGCTACATATGGATATCTATAACATGCACCAGCTAGAAGTGCATTCTCAAATGCCATACTAGCCGGAAATGCAACGTTCCCTGGCTTTATTCCTTTCACTCCATATCAAATAACTCAACCCCCTATGTACACATGTATTCTAATTCACCACAAGGGGATATGTACACTTAATCGAGTATGTATGGGCAGCCACATGGGATGCTTTATGCCCCGAACCAATTTTTACGTTGTGTCATTTCAGCAACCGATGCAACCTCCACCTCTCCAACAGGATCTTCAATGGTTGAAAGCGTTACACAATGGGGACCTATTCTAAATATCTTACAAATCCTCTAGACTTCTCCATCCGAATAGTCATGCTCCCAAGACCCTTTCCTGATCTTCCTAAATTCAAAGGGGAGGGTGATCCTAACACTCACATCAAATATTATGCAATGGCCATGTGAGAGCTACTCCCATGGGATGTAGTTGTTGCAAAGAGTTTCCCTAATATGCTAGAAGGTATTGCTCTTAATTGGTACTATAGGATATTAGAGGCTTCAATACACTCCTTCAAGGAAACTTGTATCAGAATTTATTAAGGATTTTGATATGAACAAACTTTTGAGAACATGTATTAAAGAATTCCTTCATATCAAACAAGAGAACAATGATTATGTAGCCCACTTCATTCAAAGGTGGCCTCTGCAAGTGCTCCAAATATGAATCAGAAGGAGCTTTGTGATTTTTTCCTCCATTCCCTCAATAGGGAGACAAAGGAAGAAGTTCAAAATTTCCCACTAAGGAGCTATGAAGAAGTACTAGAGGGTGCTCTTTGAATTGACCAAGTATCCATTGATAGTGGTCATAAGACTTATGGAGTAAATGGAAGGTTAGTCACTCCTAAAAAAATAACCACAGTTACTCCAATAGTACAAGGAATACTCAAGGAATGAAATTCCTTAATAAGAATCGTGGGGTCACGACGGATGGTATTCTTGGTCATCCCAAGAAGCCTAGTGTTGTTAGTCCTCCTAATACAAATAATACCAATAACAAAAAAATGGCAATAATTAGAGAAACAATAACTTCTCACCCTCATTCAATGTTGTTAATTTTCATCATCCTCGACTAGAAACAAAAACAACAACAACAATAACCTTAGTAATCAACATATGCACCCAAGGCCCTAACCAATACCCGGTAGGTATCTGAACCAATTCAAAACCAAGGAAAGGGTTCCAAAATTTTAACTATAAAGATCAACAACTCAATAATAATCATAATTTTGGACCACAAAAAGGTGAAAATCAAAGGCCTTGAGATTATGATCTTGATTTATATTGCGGTTTCTATTGCGGTTTCCGTAGGGTTTGTGGGCATGACAAGAACATGCCACAATTGCAAAAAAATTTCTACAGTGTTTTCTAGAGGATCAAAGATAATTATTTGTTGACATGTTTTTAGAAAACCCAACAACACCAACTTAGAACACTTACATGGGACCGGTATCCCCATAGAACACACCACTCAGAATCTTTAATGATCCTCTCCCCACGTGCCCAAAGGATGGTAGAATAGATCCCAATGGTTCAAACAAAGGTATTGTAATAGGGACCCATGATCGCAAAGCCTCAAATTTGTCAAACCCACAAGTAACACCTCCTTTGGATGGTCACCAATGAAACATAAATTATGGGATTGGTGGAGTTGGATATTGAACCTCAGATTAACACTGTCACTAGAACTAAATATTATTCTTCATAGTCAATCCTGACCTACTAAACTAAATCAGATGACATTCACGATACGTTAGTTAAGCCAAGAGAAGATTATGACTTGATCAATGATCTAACCAAGACCTTCTCTCACATTTCCTTCTTGGATCTGTTAAATAATTCCCCTACTCATATAGCCACTCTATCGAAGCACTAGGTCTTGGCCATTTGATTAATGTCACCCCTCCTCTAGAGGCATAGATAAACCACATAGACTTTGATGTCTATCCTTCGAGGTAACCTTGAAAGAGATGTTGTATTTGTATTTGACATCAACAAGATGCCCACGGAAACTGAAATAAATCATAGAGGTGATTCAACGTTGTTTTCACAAGTCTTGATTTACAATAACTATGTAAAGTGTGCAATGATTGATGAAGGGACATCGAGTTAATATAGTCCCTTTCTCTTTCCTTTAAAAGTTAGGTTATAGAGAGACCGAGTTTTCTTGAATGTGAAATACATTGAGAGGCTATGAAAACCTCAATGCAACATCGATAAGAAATATAGTGTTTCCATTCACCTTCGGGCCTAAGATAGTTCTAACTAAGTTTTATATTATAGATTGAGAAACTAAGTATAATATGATCCTTGGCCATCCTTGGATTCATCGCATGAAAGCTCTTCGCTCAAATTTGTTTCGGGAAGTTAGGTTACTACATTTAGGGAAGTTCTTTGTGGCACAAGGTGATCTAAAACCCTTCGACATACATCTAGCTAACTTGAAAGAGAGGTTAGGGGTCCACTCGAGTTTGAGCTTCCTCCAAATCAGTTAAATAAACCTACAAGCTCGAAGTGCCAAAGGAAATGTTGGTTCCTACAAATGAATTAGAAGTCATGAGTTTGATTAAAGGAATTCCAACATACAAATATGAAACAGATCATCATAGAGACAATGTCATTAGGAACCATAACAAATATTGTCAAGCTATTGGAGAAGGATTTACCTATCCTCCTTCCTTTCGATTCTATGGGTATGGGACATACCCTAGGACTCGGTTCTCTTCCAGTAGATGAAGTTTGTATGGTTGAAGTAACTGAGGTAAAAGAAGAGGATGCAAAGGATGATCCAACATACTTTTTCCAAGTAACTGTTGGACTCTCCATTTTGGTGGAGCCAAGTGTCATTTTGGTGTAATTCTTACCTCTCCTAAGGGAAGGATCCTACATTTTCCTTCAAGTTAAACTTTGAATGTATAAATAACGGGGTTGAATACAAAGCCCTTATACTCGGTCTCATTGTAGCCAAAATAATGGGTGATCTTAATATTAGGGTGCTAGGTGATTCGTAACTTGTCACAAATCAGATATTTGAGGTATATGAGACTAGAGTTGAGCATCTACAATTCTACAAAAGAACAGATTATAAATCTAACAAAGGGGTTCGACTTCATATCAATTGAAGCAATTCCAGGAGAGCGAGAACCTTCTCGCGGACTCGGTAGAAACTAAAAGTGAGTATGTCATTGTAGTTCATGTTAACATCGATAAAACAACTCTAAGATATCTAAATTCTCTTTTAGAATTGCAACTTACTCATCATGAGGTTGATCTTTCCCTAATTCCACACTCTACTTCCTATTTATGAAATCCCATGACAAAATCTTCCCTGGGAAGGAACTCGAAATTTATGAGGTAGGAGAAGAGGGGGATTTAGAGTTACCTCTAGCCCCACCTAAGTTTGAGGAAGGAAATGCCTCAATCAAGGGAACGATCGATATAAACATCAAAACATATGAGGAACCAAAAATCTTAAAACTGGGATCCTCTTTAACTCTTGAGGAAGTTGAAATACATACCCGTATCCTCAAGGATAATAAAAAATCTTTCACGTTTAGCTATAAGGAAATGACGAGAATTGCACCACACATTACAGTTCACAACCTCATCTCCAATCCAGATGCTAAGCCAATTAAGCAAAATTCAAGGCCCATGAAGCCAAAGGTGGCCCTCATGGTGAAGGAAGAAGTGATGAAACTCTTGCAGGTAGGGTTCATCAAGCTAGTTGACTACTCACAATGGGTGTCTAATATTATCCCCGTTCTCAAGAAGAATGGAAAGATCCATATTTTCATATAATTTCAAGATATCAACAAGGCTTGTCCAAAAGATGATTTCCCATTACCATCCATCGATGTTATTGTCTACAACAACTTGGTTTGAGTTGTTGTCTCTCATGGATGGGTTTTCTAGGTACAATCAAATCAGAATCTTTGAGGAGGATTAGGCCAAAACTACGTTCATAACTCCTTGGGGAACGTATTGTTATGTTGTCATGTCATTTAGGCTTAAGAACAATGGTGCCACGTACCAACGGGTGATGAATTATATATTTCATGATCTTATACATAATATTGTGGAATCCTACGTAGATGACCTTCTGACTAAGGCAAGAAAATTCTACAATCACCTAGAGGTGCTTCGTATCATCCTTTCTCACTTAATCGTATATGGCATCATATTGAATCCAGAAAAATGCGTGTTTGGTGTAATGAGAAGCAAGCTTTTGGGATACATCATATCTTGAAGATGGTTTGATGTAGACCCGGCCAAAATTTGAGCTATCTTGAAATAAATCCATCGTCGAGATGAGTCGGGCATCGATATTTTCTTGGAAAACTTCGGTGCAATCCAAATTTTATCCCCTGATTTGACCTTTTTATTCACCCAATCAACAATTTTTTTGAAAAAAAAAAATTCTTCATTGATTGGACGAAAGAATGCAATGAGTTATTTTATTATATTAAATGGTTCTTGTTGTATCCTCCCACAATCATATCACCTAGGTCAGATCACCCCTTGATCTTGTATTCATGAGCCACGTATGTCTCATTATCATGCATGTTGTCTCAAGAAGATGATGATAAAAGAGAATTTGCATTCTATTTCATTAGTTGGAAATCACTTGATTATGAGACATGTTATACATAAGTAGAGAAGGAATGCCTTGTTATATTCTTCATGACAAAGCACTTAAGATATTACATGCTAAACCAAGAAATAAGGGTTATGGTTAAATTAGATCACCTGTGGATGTTTCTCACACAAGGATCCTTATCTAAGAAGGTTAGTTGACAATCAGAAATACGTCAAAGGACAAATCATTTTGGAATGGTTAGTTGACAATCTATTGGATGGAGCGATCTAGTAAATTTAGACTTTCTGACGAGTGTGTATATTTTGTTGGAACTAAGCCTCCTATTTTCTATGTGTCCATGGTACAATTATATCATTAATTTCATAGTGGACCATACATATCCAGAAGGGGCAACCTTGCAAAAAAGAAGACAATTGCGTATAATAACCGCCAAGTATGTCATCATGGAACAAGTTCTCTATCATAGAGCCTTTAATGAAATGTTGCTAAGATGCATTGACGAAGAAGAATCTGAAAGTATTATTTATGAATCACATAGAAGAGTATGTGAAGGTCACTTCGTAGAGGCCATGCCACTACTCGAGAAGATACATCGGATGGGCTATTTTTGGCCCACGCTAGAGCATGACGTGGTAGAGTTTGTGTGAAAATTCCATAAATGTCAAGAGTTCTCCCTTGAGATTCACATACCGCATAAGCTCTACAACTAATTGCAACACCATGGCTCTTTTTCACATGGGGCCTTGATTTGATAGGGAAATTATCTCCCCATCAACCAATGGTAATAAATTCATAATCACGACCACAAAGTACTTTACTAAGTGCGTATAAGTCATACCTCTTACCACTATGCACGGGTCAATAATCGAAAAGTTCATTATGAACTAAATTATTTGTAGGTACAAGGTCCCACAAGTCATTATCTCATATAATAGAACATCCTTCAAAAATGATGAGGTAAAAGAACTGTGTGAATTTTTTTAAATAAGTTATCATACTGACTTAGTTTATTACGATTAGGCCAATGAGCAGTGAGGCTACAAACAAGAAATTGAAGTCTATTCTCCTTAAGACCATCAATGAGAACAAATAAGATTGGAATTTAAAGCTTTTTCTAGCCTTGTGGGCCTATCAAACATCAAGTAAGAACGTTGATAGGGAAACCCCTTTCTTTGGTATTTCATACAAAAGTAGTTTTACCACTCAAAGTCAAAATACCTAGTCTCCTATATCATTGCAAGAAATTCTAGGAGAAGAAGGCTATTGAGAAGTATGAATCTATCAGCTAGAAAGTCCCGATGAGGCTAAACTCAATGCTAAAACAATGGCATAGTGTTTACGCTGATTGGATGGCTCCGTAATACAACAAGAAATTCTATGAGCTTGAAATATATGAGGAGATTTGGTTTTGAAAATTGACATCCAAATACATAAAAAAACCAATGAAGGAAGGAAATTCAGACCCAGGTGGTTGGGTCCATATTGAGTAATAAAATACTACAAAAATGGGGCATTTTGCCTATGTACACTAGAGGGTGAGGTTTTTAATGAATCGTGAACTCTCTTCACCTGAATAGGTATTATGCATGATCCATTAGCATTTTCATATGTACCTTACTACATCTACATTGCATTTTCATCTTTCGGTTCATTTTGTAAAATTTTTGATCAAGGGAATCGTTATTATAGCAATGCCTAAAAAACTTTTAAAAATATTAACAAAACATTCAAATCATACCTCTATAAATCTCCACAGTGTCATAAATTGTTTCCATATAATTTCATCAATTCAAACAAGATAAGAAAAATCTTTGACAGTAACCATACCAAGGCCTTCATACTTGGTTCTTCTTATAGTTTCTTCTAGGTTAGGTGTCCTTTCCTATAGTCTGTTCTAGAAGCTTCATGGTGTTGCATCTATCCCATAAACATCTCTTTGGAAATAAGAACATTTTAGCCATTTTTCCTAGATAAATAAGTCAAATGTAAATCCACAGAAAATTTTATTTTACATATTTCTCTGCCCTACCAACCTTCGATGTTGAGCCTATGTCTCTTACTAGTGATGTAGGGTTGGGAAAGGAGAGAAATGCCCTAACTTGCATATGTCTTGTCTATGGTGATAAGCCCATACTTCCTACTAGTAGCATGGGGCAATGTGTAGGGGTCTCTTTGAAAAACTTGAATGTTAGAAACAATTGATTCAAATATTTTCAAATAATAAGTCAAAACAAAGTTAGTTAGATGTCCAAAATTCCAAAACAGACTTAAAACCTCAAAACCAGATTTTGTGAACTAAGAGGCCATCTACGGATCTAAGTCAAGATAAAATGTAAAGCAATTCACATTTTAAAATATGAAATAAACTTGAGTAGATTGAGATTGTAGTGTTCCAATTTGGTTTTTTCAAAACCTTGTCTTTCTCTCATCATTACCATTCAACAAATTTCATAACTTGTGCCCTTTCGGCTCTTGGTGTTGAGCCCTCTCATCTTACTGGTTGCATGGGGTTAGGATTGGGGTAAGTTCATTCACTCATCACATCATTGTATAACCAAGTTTTTACAAAACAATATGAAGTACCAAAGGTTGTTTAAAGAAACTAAAGTTCAACATTACAATGTGTCAAAGATTATAAAAAAAAAAAAAAAAAAGAAATCATTTTGTTACCATTCACATCCACCTCATACACTCTAAAAAGCATAGAAAAGAGGAAATTCTACAAATCTAGAGTACACATGTGAGATAAGCCAAAAGAATTCAACTCGGATACAACAGACAGTTACGAACCAAAAAGAAGAGTCTGTATATATCATGGTGAGTCAAGTTTATATACAATTCCATCACACACTAGGCATGGTCAAAATGCTCTCAATGAGCCCAAAATATACAAAAAAGCATATAACACTCGACAAAATTGTAATAAAGAAATAAGAGGACATGTGGCTTGTCAATCCCTCTAGGATCCCTCGGATGGTGCATGCCCACATATGGGACTCCTATTATGGCTATGACAACGATGAGAATGAACCGAGTGGTGTGAGTGCTCATGGTGGCGGTCGTTGGTTGTGGTCTCAATGTGAGAGTGAATCCACCTCATAAATATCTCTACTGTCTCATACCCAATCACCTGAGTATGAAGGGAGGTCATCACCTTCAATAACCTCTAGACAAGTGCAAACACATGAGTATGTCTGTCATGGCTTCTAGTGGTGACTTTGAATCCTTAGTCAGCTTAAATTGAGTCTTCTTTGAGGGGATCAAAAGTGTCCATGTACACCCATGGAATAAGCTCGCCACTCTGTGCGGTTTGTGCAAAAGCAAGAAAAGAGGAAGAAACGATGAGTTAGAAAATTTCAAAAACAAGGCAAAAAGAAGTACAACTAATATTTCCACCTAACAAAGTCGATAGAAGAGTGTCAATATACTCGGATCTCTAGGCATCCAGTCGAGATCGGTGGATGCTATTGCTGCTGGTGGTGGTTGTGGGGCCATTGGAAAGCCAAAGGTGAGATGTTTTCCTATGTCGGACTCGTCATATCCCTCTCCATCTCGAGGAAGTGGTACCTCGACACCAAGATCTCTCTCTCGTACTCAGCTCCTCATGTCCCGCTTTCAATATATCCTAAGTGTTATGCCACTCGGGATCACTCTCCTCCTCCTCCATGTGGCCTGCCTCGCTAGCCTCACTTCTTGACCCCTCATCCCCTATATCCTCTCCGGCTGACTCCTCCTCAGTTACATCTCCTATAGACTCCTTAGAACCAAATTCTAAATATATAGGCTCATCCTCCTCTTCGTTGTGAGTGAGAGAAGCTGCAATCTAGATTAAAGGTGCTAGAGGAGCACCGACTACCCGTCGGGAGTGGATAACACACCTAACTACAATGGGCACACTTGGAGTAACCACGGTCCCAGCCAAGGGCCCCTCAGGGCCCTTCCGGCCTCCTAAATGGTCTTGTATACCGATGCCACTTGAGGAAACATAATTACATAAGGGAGGCCAAACTACTAAGGAAACTGATCGAATGGATGAATCTTGACTCTCCCTTCATTTGTCAACTAACTCGCCCTATGGTAGAGAAAGTCCCCATTGTGGTCACCTCCTACCCCCATAGTCATGTCATGTCCTAGTGGGGTGTGGCAACCATGTCTATCGTGGTCAAAGAAACCACTGGCTGGTGTGGGGTCCAAAGTACTGACATCCCTGTCCACCTCACTACCAAAAAACCCTTGGATCCAACACTAGTATTCCCCTCCCATAGGGGGAAATACGATCATACACCTAACTCATGACTAAGGTAAGGTAGCTCAGTGATTGACCCTATAGCCTGACGACCTTGTATAGTTCATGATAAGTATGTCCTAGTATGTCTTCTCCCCAGGTGTAGATACGACCATGTGCCTCAATCTAAGTAATAATGGGAGCCCAACAGTAGAGTAGTGTGTCACCTCCCTTGTCCCCAATTAACCGCAAGGCCAAGATACCCATGATGGCCTTGCGGATAGTATGGATGGGAGTAGTAGGAATGGATTGAACCTTGACCCCTTTCTTCGAACAAAAATATATCGTGACATCCCCCATATAGGTTTCCCATAGATTCATCATGGCTCTAGATCATGTTTTCTTTAGGTTCAATCTCCTCCCAACTATCGGGAGTTCACGAATGCGGTATACATCATCCAGGGTGATGGTCCACTCACCCCTAACACCTAGAAATCGAAAAGTGTTCTGGTTTACATCTCGAGTAAGAAAACAAGTCACATAGTATGTAACTAGCAAGAGTGACTGGGATACCCATGCGAATCCTACAAATCCACGCCTTTGGAGAGTGTCCATCTCACCTCGATGAACTGATCCAAAATCCCTAGGACCCAATCACACTCCTACTCACGGCTCTAATGAATGTATTCCTCCTTCTCGCATTCACCAAAAATAGAAAAAGAGCATGGTTAGTTGTGTATATAAAAATATAATCTCACCAAAAACACGAAAAAACATCAAAAATCCAAAAAACTCCAAGCTAACACGCATTTTTTTCATTTTGTCTAGAACCACTACTCAATGTAGGGTGGCAATTCAAGGACTACTACCCTGGCAGGGTGGAGGTCCCGTGACTATTGCCCTACTTAGGGAAACAGTCTTGGACTTATTTTCCAAATACATCTTTAACCCTATAAAATGCTAAAAAACAAAAAAAATACCATTTTGAATGAAATAAAAGACTTCCCCATGGGTGTCCCCCTCTAGAGATTCATTTAAGACAATAAATTTTAAACCTTTTAACATTTTAGGTTTGAAAACGTAAAAGTGAAAAAAACCAACCTTAGAACACATTGGTTGATCTCCCGCTCATGGAGGCATGATCACGATCTCGAAACGGTTGTTTCGGCTCTACTCTCATTGAAAATTGTCACAATGGGTCCAGAGCTCTAGAATCAACAAATTGAATAAGCACAAATGAATTGGAAAATGAGTTTATTTTGATATATATATGTTATTTTGACCTCATTTTGAGTGTATGTTTTCATAGGGCTGGAGCGTTGGCACAAGTATATATCTATATCCCCACACAAATGGTAAGTCCTCTTGTCATTTTGATTTAGTGTTTATTTTTCGATATTTTATCTATCTGTACTTGAGTCTTCTTTCCCTCTTGCAGGTATCGAGAGCTTGGATGATGACGTTTCAACACACGGGCATGTTAGGTATAGCTTATAACTCCCCATTTTGGGTACACCATACTCAAACTCTACATTTTACACCTTTTGATGGCTAATATGCTTCTTCAAGGGGGAAATATGTATGCACCCAAAATTTGATTTGCTACATTTTCAAAAAAATAGTTATAAAAGTCTCCAATGATGATTCGCGTCCTTTCAAAAGATGTTCAAGCTCCTAAACCCATTTGCAGTGTATATTTGTAGCCTAAACGTCCTTACTTAGGTTTTCCACACCTTTTCTAGCTTCCCACTTCATTCTATGTATGTTTTGGCCTTTAGTGCTAGGTTCACCGCCTTGCTTGGGTGGTGGTTCTAAAACCATTGCCATTGCCCACTAGGGAAGCGGTCTAGAACGATTTTTCCAAATTCCATCATCTCGTGTTTTCAACAGAAACGATTCACTTAACTTCGCTTTTAGGATGCGTTTGTGAACCAATTTGTCTAAAAATAGTTTTGATTACTTGGTTCTCCTTCTCTCTTCTATTTTTGTATATGCTTTATTTAGTTGGAACTACCTCTTCTTGTCTTTTTCATGAAGGCACATCCCACCCCAATTATTATATATTCCATGCTTGTGTTCAAGCAAATGGTCCGAGAATTTTTTTCTATCTTGCATAGTATTGCTGCCACAATCTTGTTAGGAATTGCATAGCCAAACTAAGATCTCTTGTGTTATTTCTCCTCTACTTGCATTGCATCTAGACAACTTTCAAGATACCATTGCTTTGAAGTGTCTTCTTCTGTTGTTGTTCTTACATTCCCAATTCCTTGGACTCATATGAACACATAAAGAAAGAAAGGAACAAATTGAGGGGATAGACACGAGATATAACCTGGATTTTCCAAAGGTCTTGTTTATCAAGGTTAGAATTACTTTTTTTTTTTCTTCATTTTCCAAAATATCAATTTTGAATCATTAGTTTCAATTGTATATCCAATAGAGTAATAATATTGTTCATTTCAGGTTGATTATGAAATTACAAGTAGATCAAATCATTAGAAAGTTTGCTCTTTGACATTACTAGGGAAGTTGTGGGAAAAATAGCTCTTCTAGGGTCATGATTTGGTATTCACCTATGAGGTAGGGTTTGCGGGGTTTATATTAAATTAGGTTATTTGTTTTAGATTTGGATTCACATATCCACACAAGTAACCAACTAGATCTGACTGATTACTTGTCCTTAGTTTGTTTATTAGATTAGAACGCATTATTTAAAAACTAGAAAAGAAAAAAAACATTTACTTTTGTTAGATTAGTTTTCTTTCTTAGTTTTTCTTTGATATATTAGGAAAATTCCAAAAACATAGATTAGATTTCATTTTATGGGTAGTTTGTTTTATCAAGATCATTTCAATACATTCTGCATGACCATCAATGGTCCATGACAAGAAAAGACGCACGGTTGTGATCGTTTGGTCCCATAACCCAACGGGCCAGAGTTGATAACATACATTGATACAAGTTTATGTTTGACAAGATATTACCACCTGTTACATTATTTGAGAAAATAGAACAACTAAACATGCTAAGTATCATAGCTAATCAATCCTATGATTATTGGACTGCTCTTATAAATAGGGTTTGATTACGCGTATGACCATAACAGGGCCATAACCTCCATGAGTTTTTGGTTGTGATCCTTAGGTCCCAAAACCCAATGGGCCTCGCTTTACCAATTAGATATCAACACTTGTTTTTGTGCTTTAGTATTTAGATCATCACCACTTCCACCTGATATCATTGAACAACTTTCATTATTAAAAATAGCAGCCGATCAAGCTAAGAATTTTTGTACTAGACTAGAAAATCATCCATAGTCCCTGTGGCTTCATTATGCCTCTCGTTCTTACTTCCATGAAATTGTCCAAAAATCAGACGAGGCACCCATAGGTCACTTTCCATGTGTTTAACAACCAAAGAATTGAATTTCAATATAGCTCAATATTTACTAGAGTCTCCAAGAAGCTATCATTTCAGATCGATCAATCACACCAATTCAAGTTAGAGAGCATTCTTTTCCTTAGAATCGTAGATCCCATTATTTCTGTCAAATATATAAGGTAACCTCATTATCTTATCCATCATCATCACACATACACATCCATTTCTATTCTACATTAGCTATCTCGGCACGACCTCGGGAATTTGGGTGGGAAGAAGGTCATGCATTGATTTTCTTTCGTACATGAACCTGAATAATAATTAGGATCATAAGTGTCCAAACCATACCACTGACTATGAGATTAAGGTGCGGAACATGTTACTCGATGGATTCTCTAATGTGAATAATTAAATGAGGCTTAGCCATGATGGGCATCCTTTGATGGGAATGTTGAAACTTTTATTCCTTAGTGTCATAAGTATAAGGAACCTTGCGATAATTGGTCATTATTTGTGTTTGTGGGATACAAATGTCTATACTGAAATAATACGATTTAACTCCTTCAATTGGAAGGAAATATTATGTCAATTTGAGAAGTATAATGATAACTAACAAGAAATTTTGTAAATATGGTCCCTAGGACAAACTAAGTGGTGTAACAATGTCAAATCATCACCAAGAATGCCAAATAACAAATGGTCACAAATCCAAAGGATCAATATGAACCCAAGGACACCAAAGAATAAAGAATGAAAAACTAATAAGGTAACATACGACAAGAAGTATTTAGGACAAGAAAATGAAGTATAATACTCAAATCCAATCACAAAAGATAGTTTACTCTTTATGCTTTACCAAGATAGGTAGATAAAAAAATAGTGAGAACACAATATCACTACTTAGGTAAAGTTTAAAATAAACAAGACCTAAATACTAAAAGAGTGTTGACGTGATCCTATAACAAGGTATACTAAATACCATTTTATAGACACTAAAAATTTCTAAGTATTGTAAAATGAATGATACAAATGTGAGTAGTGTAACAATGCTATTTGGACATGTAATCAAACTTTGTAAGAATACAAGATTTTAGTATCAAATGGAGTTATAGCGATGCTAACAAAGTAACCTCAAAACTTAAAAAATTCAATACAAAGCTAGGATGTAAAAAATATGCCTAAATATATCAAGGAATTACTTGTCTACGAGCAACATAACAATCAAATTTAGAGATTTAGGCCAAGTTTCATAATGGAAAAAAGACGTAAATATCACAATTATATGGTTATAATGCGGGCAGCGTAAGAAATTAAAAGAATTCAATGATAAGACAACTTAACTACAATGATAGTAAGTCTCAATATGGGTTTTGAGACAAGAGGGGCTACTAGAACTTGATGATGTACCATTTACACTTTCAATTCTTGCATTCGCATTGCAGCTTGGTCATGTAAGAAGACTACAAAAGTGGTGGACATGATTATTTCTAGTAGGTATCCATATATGTTTATGTTTATTTTGTATCAAAATGGAAAACAAGAACACAAAGGAGTAGACCAAGTGGTGATGAAAATACTTGGTCTAACTTTGTGGCAAAGTTTCACCTTGTCTTAAGACAAGTGAAAAATTATGACAAAGTAATACTAAATAGATTTCATGATGAAATGTCATGCGGTTTCAACTTTAAGAGATTCTTTCCCTTGTTCAAAAAACAAGAGTTTGAATCTAATTTTTTTTTCAATTTGTGAGATCTCTCAAGTATAATATCTAAGACAAAATTGCCTCCAATCTGGAAAGCTTTCTTAGGTGTTATCTCTCTATGTGTCATAAGATATCTCTATGAGCTCAATTTATTAAGAAATTCACACTAACTAATCTTGGAGTATCTCGGATTTACTTTACCCCCTTCAATACAATGAGCATAAAATGTATTTAGTTTTATTTTCAGTGGGGTCGCAATGGAAATAACTTTGACTCTAATCTCACCAAGTTTTACTAATCAATTGGGTAGTTGGAGTACTTTCCCGTTTCTTTCACAAGCTTCCCTCTTACGTGAACTACTTTGGGGTTCCTTAGAGCATTCCTCTTGTTGTCTTAAGGCTTATGTCAAAGGAATTTTATCCTAGTTAAGCAGATGATCCATAGCTCTTAACTGAAACCTGAAATACAGTGTTTTGAATGGTGTGTTGGTGTATTTTCTTATATTTTGGATTAAGCAATTTGGTTTAGATCACTGTTGGCAACGTACAACAAATGTCAATGTTAGAATTTGTTTTGAAGAAATTCCTCATTTATTTGACTACTATAATATCCTTAACACAAATCCTTAGTAGTTCAAAAATATCAAAAATATCATAAAAAGAGGATTAAATGTTGCTTTTGGTTCTCAAGATCACACTAGGTGTAAGAGAAGAACATACTCAACAAGTAACCCAACTATATGAAAATATTTCAAATCAAGGTTTATTCCTAATTAATCCAAGTGCTTCTTAATGAAATACTAAAGTTTCTCTTTGTTCCCAAGATCATACTAAGTGTAAGGGAAGGGCATACACAAACTTTAGCTTTGGTTATTTATCAAGTGAATTTTTCTTAAACTAAAAGATCATGTACATGCAAAATGAAAGTTTATTCCCTTAAGCATAAAAATGAATGTTTATTTCTCCTCCTCACTCTAAATTATCAAAAAGAAGGCTTAGGGGTGTCTTTGATTCTCAATATCACACAAAGTGCAAGAGAAGAGCATACACAACCCTATTCCAAACTCATACAAATCATGAAAACAAAACCACTCATCAAACCCTAAGAAAATTTTAACAAAAATCCCTTATCAAACCGTAAGGAATTTTTTTAAGAAATATTGCTCTAAAATCAGAAAATTGACAGTAACAACAACTAAAACCCCTGAAAAATAACGAAACCCTAAAAATAGAAGCTGAAATTGTGAATTTTGAGCCAACTTTACTTGAGTGTGTCCTATAGAGAATGAGTGCATCCGTCAAAGCACAGTGTATATAGTCATACACAGGTGTGCCTATGTTAAATTTACATAGTCATTTATGTAAAGGAATGACAAGAGAGGCATGGACACACACTTTGAAGCATAACCGCAAGTCACACACAAAGGTCTAAAATTCATGATGCATGTGCACGAGACTTAGAGGTGTGGGAACACACTTTGAAGCACCAGCGTTAGTCATGCATAGAGGTCAAAAATCCAATGATGCACATATGTTGAATTAGAGGCATGGAAACACACTTTTAAGAACTAGTGCAAGCCACAAGTAGAGGTTAAAAATCCATTGATGCACAGAGCAGACTTAGAGGCATGAGGGCACACTTTGAAGCACTAATGCAAGCCACACATAGAGGTCAAATTTTTTTAATACATAGGTTTGGAATTAGAAGAATGAGCACACACTTTGAAGCATTGATGCCAACCACATATAGAGGTAAAAATCCAATGATATATAGGCACGTACTTAGAGGCATGGGCACACCCCTTTGAGCGTAGGCATGAACCTTCTGTATGTGATCAAAATATAAATTTTAACAAGAAAATTTTCAAAGAGATAAAATAGTTTACCTTTTGATGAAATGTCGACAACACTTCACCTCCTTATATCCTGCAAAGAACACAAAAACATAACATCTACTATTAATCTAGTTGAAACAACTATCTAGCTTGAAAATTGATCTACGAACTTTGAAAAAACTTGAAAACTAATCTAGAAAGCTTGAAAGTAGTTTAGAAAACTTGAAACTAATCTAAAAAATTGAAATGAAAAACTTTAAAAGTAAGTTAAAAATCTTTTAAAATGAATCAATAAGGGAATGTCCCACCAGCGTGCGAAATGAAGACTACTAAAATTTTCCAAAAAAGCTAAGAGTAACAACACATCTACTAATTGAGTTAATGATTATTGAGTATAACAATAGTTACATCAAAGATAAAAGCTTAATGGAATGCTTGGAACAACTAACATGAATATAATTCAAAACCTAGCTAAAGCATGCTTATTAGTATTTTCAATTGCTAACTAACATAGACCTAAATAGATCTATGAGTAATCAAATTGGGGATTTTTTTCTACTCCAAGTAAGGTGAGAAGGTCTCTCCAACAATGACTACAAGATCATATTGGATACCCATCTACTAACCCTTTAAAGAGTTGAGGAAATGATTGAACATGACTTATTAATCATATTTCTTATATGATATGCAAATCAAAGCATGGTGTAAATTTCAAAGGTATATGGTTAGTCCTTTTTATAGTCTTCCATTTGCAGAAAACTAGCATCTTGGTAAATGTGGGACTAAAAGCACAAATTAGATTAATAATTTTTAATCATGATTAAGATTTACTAATCATAATTAGTTAATTAACAAGTGATTAAGATGTGAGGAGCCTTAATCAACTACTTAAGGTCAACTAGGAATCTAGAATAAGATTTTGAAGCTTGTATATATGTTGTGGAGGAAAGTGGGGTGATTGTGAGTGGTTGGAAGAGTGGTTTGAGCCGAGAATAGGATATATTGACCAAAACAAGAGCAAAATAGGCTTAGTTAGCTAATGATCACTAATTATCTATTTGGAAGAGTATTTTGACTTACAATTCGTTGTAAAGTGGCATCTTGAATGTAAAAGAGGATAGGAAATCAAAAATGCGTTGTAATTGAAAAAAATGTAAGAAATGTTATTTAATTATCATAAATCATAAATTATAATAGAAATGGTAAGAATGAGATTGATTTGTGTGTGTTTGGAAATAATATTGCAAAAACAAAATTTAGGTGTCTATAGAAGGTGAGGTTCTAATCCAAGGAAGACATCACCTGGCTATGTGTTTCAAAGAAATAACTAAAAAAATAGATGTATTTTGTCTGATTTCCATGGTCCAAACTTGGTGGGGGGAAGGAAACATATTTCGAAAGAAATCACTGCGTTAAGAAATGATTTTAGGGATGGGACTAGAATATTGGTGGATACCTCAAGTACACACCTTCTTCCTTCAAAAAATGGGGGTAATATATTATTCCTTGAGAGCATGGAGGATTTATCTTGCTTCATAAGTGATAATGGTATTTTTGATCTAGAACTCTCAGGATCTAAGTTTACTTGGTCAAATAGACGTACATGAGAAGAGTTAATTCAAATCAGACTCAAAATATTTCTTACAAATGTCCAATGGGTCCAAGAACATGTTTATTCTCTCTCAACTATGGAAATAATTGGATCATACCATAGCCCCCTCATTCTAAGATTTGATGAGGCCCAGATTGTGAAAGGGAGACCCTTCAGATTTGAAAAAATGTGGACCATGCACCTTGATCTGCAAAAGAAGATTGAAGAAAGGTGGAATATACCAGTTTATGGGAACTTCATGTTTAGAGTCACCTCAAGGATGAAAAATCATAAAGCATAATTTTATAAAATGGAATAAAGAAGTGTTTGGGGACATCTTATTGAAGAAATGTATAATCAAGGATGACCTAAAAATTCTTGAAAATTTTATGGAAGATGTCCAAAGTGGATCTAGAAGGAGAGAGATGAGGAAAAATATTGCTCTCGGAATACCACAATATCATGGCTAAAGAAGAGATGCATTGGAGATAAAGGATGGTGACAAAAACACTATATTATTCCATATCTTGGAAACCATCTGTTGGTGAGAAAAAAATTTGGGGACAAATTGGTGGATTTCTTGCCAACTCTCTGGGAGTATAATTCCCTCTACGTAACCAATGTAGCTACCGTATATACATGCGTGAGTGAAAGTGATTTTTCTTTCGGTGGCCTTACATCCAGAGATCCAATAGGAGCACTCCAATGACCCTCAGTAAAAAAGATAAAAATATCTTTCTAGGGAAGACATTGTCTAAAGAGAGGGAAAGCGTAATGAGAAATGAGATGGGGAACTAATGTTGCAGGTAGAAAATAAGAATCCTTCACACACCAATTAGAAATTTCAACACATGCATTTATGAGAAGAAACAACTCTGCAAATAAAAACATGACCAAATATATTTTATTGATCACAAAGTATCAAGAAAACCCTTAGTCAAATAAATCTATAAAATCCTTCTTCTTGTATTGATTGCTTAAACAAAAGTTATACATAGTGTTGGAATGGAAGAAAACCAGTGAGGGGGAAAATGGAAGAAAATGGCTATCTCCTTTGTTCTCTTAAAGTATAATACACTCTTGAGTTCATAAAATCAAGCACCAACCCTTTCAAATGGGAATGGATTTAAAATTTATAGAACAAGAGGTGACTCATCATCTACCCCCCAATTCCTTTTCATATGTCCTCACAAAAATTAAAAATTTTCAACTTCCTAGGAAACTTTTAAGTCCCTTTTTATAACATAAAGGTGACTTATTACATTAGAAACATTAAGACATGAAAAATTTCAACCCCAATGCAAAATTACAACATTGAGAAGGGAAACAAAATTGGGGGTATGAAGAGAAGAGAGAGAGAAGAAGAAGAGAAGATGTTGTCCCTGATGAATTTTGATGATCCTCGTTGATGGAAAGCTAAAATGCGATGAAACTATGATTCTTAAAACTCATGAAAAAATCCTTCAAATTGGCTCACAAATTCTTTGGAATGAGTGTTTAAAAACATTTTAAATGGTTCTGTCAATGACCACAACTTCCACCCCGTACAAGATATTCCTGTAAATTTGAGCCATGAAGTGAGTGTCGAGAGACACTATTGAATTCTCTGAGATGAATCTCAAATTCCCTATGAGAAATGCCCATGGATGATCCAAATGATGGTGTGGACCTGAATGATCATCCCTTTATGTCCCATTGTTCCAAAACTACCCCTTGAGTATGACTTACCATTAATAGCAAGTACCCACATGGGAGACTTACTATTTATAGTAAGAGGTGATTCTTGCTTCTTCTTGACCATCTTGATGTGGTGAAATTATTCATTCAATCCTATGCACACTACCTTCACCTCAGTCACTTCTTGGGTTGACTTACTATTTTTAGTAAGCACCCATATAGGGAACTTAATATTTTAGTAAGTTGTCATTTTAAATGTTTAATGCTTCAAACACTCATTATGAATTCTTAGTGAGCTTCAATGCACACTACTTTTGCCACAACTTACTATTTTTAGAAAGTGGATTTCCAATGCTCAGTTTGTGATGGCATATATTTTTTTGGACTCATCTTGTTTTCGTGATCACATCCTCCGAATTTCACATAATTTTGCCCACTAGAATGCCCCTGAAATAAAATTTTAAAAATTCACTGGCAGAGGCTTCGAGGCATGGAGTTGCCATGATGGCCATTAATGGAGCTTGAAATTTACATGTCTGGTTTTTGTCTCCATTAATGATGAAATCATCTCCATTGTGATGGGTTTTCATTTGGAGTATGTGGGCAAGTTTTTGGTTTGATCCAACTGTTATATTGATGGGAAATCGACGAATATGAGTTAGGACATGAAATGGGATTTTTGTCGGAACAAATATTTCAGGGCACCATTTGACCTCATATTTGTTGCATCTTGATCATCTTGAAACATATAGAAGTATGAAAAATATGACATCTTAATCTGACTTGTATTTTGCAAGATATGAAGATTTTTCAATTCGGTGACTTCGTGGTTATTTGGCGAAAAATCTTTGTTTTTCTTCATTTCTCTATAGTTTCTCATTTTTCACCCATTTTTCTCTGATATCTATGAATTTTCATGGATTGGATAGTTTTTGTGGCCATTTAGGATCTGTTTCAGAGAAACAATTGTGGACTGGGTGTCTATACAATCATGAACAAAGCCATGGCAAGGTATGAAGTTGTGAAGAAGAAATAGGGGAAAATGGCTAAATACGAGATTTAAATTATTCAAAAAAATCCACAGAAAGAGTGGGGAGAATTTTTTTCATGTTTGATGTCCATCACCTCAAAGGGAGGTGAGGGAAATAAAATTCCATGGCAAGCGAGGTGATGACACGTGGCGGAGATCTGACGGTTGAGAATGGAGGCTTGACAAACAACTCAATGGAAATTTTCTCTTGAAGAGATCACATGAGTGAACAAGAGTCTCCTTAAGGGATAGGATAATTTTTCCATGTTTTATGTCCCTAACCTCAAAGGGACATGAGGGACATCAAATTCTATGGTGCTCCAGGTGATGACATGTGGCAGCAATCTAACGGTGAAGGCATTGAGCTCCCACAGACACACACTGGGTTTGGTCCGCGATCCTGGAGGTCATATGTGGATCCAAAGTGATTCATGGGTGTTGGGAACATTTTCCCAACCTTTATTTCCCTAACCTTGAGGGAAAAAAATATCGATAGGCTCTTGGAGCTGACATGTGTCCTCTTCAAAATTTGAGTAACTCCCGAACCTTGAGGACAACTTGCGACGACAATATCTTGAGCTCCTGATGGAAGTTTATGATGAAATTTTATATGATAGTGACTAGAAATGTAATTATTAATCCAATGGTAGGGGTATAAGCTCTTGATTCATCCATTTTATACCTGAAATAGAGGACTTTTGATTTTTACTCCACCTATACACGAGAAAAATTTCTTTCAAAACCATTGCGCCAAAGTGTTGTGAAAAAACTAATTTCACCATCTTGTAGATATTGGAATTAAATTTCAGACGATGTTTTATTTTTCTCCTATCTCCATCCGAAGCTCCTGTAATCACCTTTGAAAGCTCAAGAGTTGTTTTGGCACTCGTGCATTTCTTAGCCACGGGGTTCATTAGCTAGGCAATATCCTAGCACATGGGTTCATATTGAGGTAATTAAAATTAATAAAATTAAATTCAATATATTGGTAGACATGAGATGGTGAAAGGGTTTAATTTATTAATATTTTGAATCAAGTATTGGGGGTAGGTTAGAGAGGTGGGCCAAAGGAAAGGGAGGTTTAATTTTAATATAAAACTAAAACATTTGAACCCTAGTTTTAAAAAGTAAATACCTTAAAATTGCAAAAGGAGTGTGGTCATAAATTAAATTATAATATCTTTTTAATAAAGAAATATCAATTAAGATATTCTTAACCAATAAATAATAAGATGGTAGAAAACTAGGATTGAGTATGCTTTTCAACACAAGTGATATTATTTCACCATCTTAATTATTTGAAGAACTATTGATAAATGATTAAATCTTAACATTTATAAGGTGATTGGTAATATGTCTTCAATGGCTTCAAACTATCTTTCGAGAGGAAATGCATATTAAAAAAATATTGAGTGAGAAATATGATATATTTTATTTTGATATATTAGGGTAGAAATAAAAAGGGGTAAATAAAATTATAATGGAAAAATGGGTAAGTAAGGTACATGGAAAAATAAGGGGTATTTTCATTCTAATAATATTATATGAGACAGTATTATCAATTGAATAATTAGAGGTAAAAACTAGAATTAAGGGTATTATTTAATACCCTTTGAATGCACATTTTATACCACACTTTTACTAAGTGAAGCCCATGTGTCTTTGTATAGGCCTATGAACCCTGATTTTGATCAAACTGCTCCAAACTCCCCAAGTCTTCCTTGAATCTTCCAAAATAACTTCCATGATGTTTTAGGCCTTTAAGTCACCTCCATTTTGTATTTTTCTCCTTCATTCTGCTCCAAGGGGTTTCTCCAGTCCTGGGAAGGTGAGTGATAGCCCTTCCCAACACTACCCAGAGATAACATTTTTCAAGAACTCCTAAAATTACCTAGGGGGATTGAATTGTCTTTCCTAAATCACCTAGGGGCTATATTAAAATAAAATTAGATGTCACCGTTATTGAGTATGGGTAAACTTGGGGTTCCTCATAAGGGTAAAACATGAAAAAATTAGCAGAGGGGTATAGATGTCATGTTTGAAATTGACAATTTCCTTGTTGGAAATTTGCATGAAAACAACGGCTCTAGATTGGGGACATGACATGGACTGAGCACAACAATGCGTAATCTCAACATTAGACCATATAATCCATTGAATAGTGCCTTATCTATTGGGCCTGCGAAGTCATGTAAAAATTACAACAAGAGAGATAGAGAGCGAAGAAGGAAACTTCGCACACAGAAAATGACAGAAAGGAAGCATGTGACACACAACATAAACACAAAAACATATATCAATCACCTATGGTATAAGTCATGGGACAACCCACTTTCACTGAAGTACTTTTTATTCCTCAATAGTTACCCTTGAAGAGGCAACACCAAATGATGATGTTTTACAAAGCCATTGATTTGGTTCCAGAAATTAGCCTCCTCTCCTCAAATTTATGTATGAAACCCAAGTGATTTCAAATTTATATGTAGACTTTGTAGAAGTGAGCCTACATTAGATTCTTGATGCTCGGCCTTCGCTTAGAAATTCTATTGCCTTCATGTTCTTTGAAATCGGTTTCATAGTGTCAATTGCCTTCCATGTTTATTCACATAGCTCATTGAGCATCTTATCACTGCCCCAAGCTGATTTTTGTTCAAATTTGTTGAATATTTTGAGTTACTTTCTTTCCGAGTCTATGTTCATTGATATATTCTCCATAATAAACCTTAGATTCATCCCTTAGCCCTACTCCACTATGAGGCATTTGAGTATTGACGAGGGATCGGGGGAAAATCATACTTGTCTTATATGGCCATGACACGAGTTAAGAGATAAAGAATTAGGATAGGGTCTTCCACAACTTCTACTACATCTAATAGTTCTTGCATGAAGACCTCCTTTGTTACTTCCCGCAGCTCATCTTTGTATGCCTTCGAAGGATCTTTATTTTTTAGATCAAGGAAACTATATGAAGGGATTACTTAATCATCTAAGGAATCACTACATTTTATCACTCCTTTTCCAAAGGAACTTAAACTTTAAAGGCCTCAAAACTCCTTTATTTAATTTCTTCATCATGGAAAGAGTTTTCCTCTTCAAATGGGTAATAAATATCTTGGTTTCATCATTACATCCATCAAACATTGGATCATGAGGTGTAACATATTTATCCTCTTGCTATATTTCAAAATATCCCATCTTCACATTAGTTGAGGCTTCCAAGTCAGATTTGTGCTTGTCTTATAGATTCATGGTTTACGTTAGGAGTTCAAGACTGAGCTCAGGTATTCTGTTTCTTCCCCATCTCTTAGTAGCTCTTGTAAAGAAATTTCTTTCAAACCTTTTGTGGGATCATCAAAAGATAGTATTGTCTATTCTTGGGTGACTTGATCAAGGGAGTCCTCATCTTTGAATGAGAATGAAAATATCTTTTGATCGTGAATAAGCACATAACCTGATTTTTACGTTTGAAAATCATCAAGAACCATTTCCTCTTCTTCATGGTTTACGTCATCCGGCAATACAGGGCTTCCCTCTTGTAACTCAAATATCCTCAATGCTTCTTTAAGGTCCATGCCTCTATAGGAATCCATGTTTAGTGCTATCAAGTTGTGAATATCATCTTCCTCCTTGATTTTCACAAAGTGATTCATCCGCCTTTGATATCTTGGTACAAGATGTTAGTTTTTGGGCTTCCGTACTTTCACACTGTGTACCTTATTTTCTTCTCTAGAAGAAATTTCTCCATGTATCCTTTCAATGGTATGGTTTTGGATGACTAATTCATATGAATTTTACCTCCCAAGTCTCAACAAGCTTTGAATTAGTAACATTCCAAATGAAGAAGGAATGTTTGCTACCAAGATCATCACTCGAATTTTTTTGTTTGGAAATATCGTGAGATACACCTATGCATCTTTGAGCTTTCCTACAAGTGAGACCTCTTTTGAATCCAAGGAGTAACAAGAGCCACTTTGGGTGGATTCATGGTGAGTTTGATATCCTTAGTGACCTTCAAATGCATCACGTTGTCTCAAGCACCAAAATCTATTATGTAATTGTTTAGTACATATTCTTCAACAAGAATGGAGATGTAGAAAGGATCAACCTTGTCAGTCTTGGATGCACTCAAGGAAAGCATGTTATGTGAGGGAGGCGTAGGTGGGTTTGGTAGTACTCCTTTAGAATTGGGTGTTACAACATTGGTGTTAAAATACCACTCGATGTATTAAAAAAATCTCTCAAATTGTTTAGGGTGAGTATGTAAATATTCAGTTTTAGTAATCTGCACTTTGTCTTTGTTTACATATTCTATGAAGTCAAAAGGAGCAGATGTGGGTGAGGGTGATGAAGGGATTACTTTTGGATTTAGGAAAGGTTTGGAAGCATGAGTATATTTTTGGGGAACATAGGGGATATTGAAAGGTACACTAGGATCTTTCAAAGTACTAGATTTTACAAGAGCATATTTAGATTTAGAATTAGAAGAGGCATCGGAAGACTTACTTAGAATTGTTGGAGACTTCTTATTTACTGCAGGATCAAGATTCAATAATGTAGATTCCATGGAGGGTAGGAGAAGAGATCCTTGACTGATTATTTTGTTTTGTGGAGTTGCCATAGTAGGATCTTCAGCGTTATTTTTCTTTGAAACAACGAAGAAATCCCCCTTTCTTAGACTAAGAATGAGTGATTACTACACATGAGAATATAGGTGAATCTTATTTATCATATTCATTTCCTCAAGAATATTCACAAAAATGATTTGTATATCATTCTCAAACCCATCAATTTCTAGGGAATTACCACTTACAATTTGCATTGACATGTGAGGCCTACAAGGCAAGCCTTCGAGGTGCTCCTATAATCTGATTTCCATTGCTTATTTGAGAAAAAAATTGTTCAAATATTTCCCTCCTCAACGACGCCATTTCATTTTCCATTTTATGCAAAAAAGGATCGGTTCTTTCATCTTCGGACGTTGAGATTTACCCTTTGAGGGATTCTTGATCTTTCTAGATAGGATGAGATCATCATCAAGTTCAATTTCCAATATTTGTGCTTTTACAATATCCCTCGGTTGAACTCTTCATAGGAAAAATCCTACCTCCAGTGATTGAGAACTAATAAATAATATCTTGATGTTTTCTTGATGGTGAATCCTCCTCTGGTATCCTGCATGGGCCAACCGTTCAAACGAGCCATAAAGTCTCTCATAATTTCATTTTCTCCTTTCTTTATTTGTGCCAATTGAACAAGGAGGTCTTGATAGTCTTCAGTAAATCTAAATCTTTCCTCAAAATTCCTTTTGATGTCATTCCAGTCAGTGATGGATCGAGCAAGTAAGAGGTATGACTATTCCGCTGATTTTTCTTGGAAGGACTTCACGAAAAATATTACAACGAAATATTCATGTTGGACACTAAGTATCCCACATGATGTGGTGAAGGTTGATATGTGCTCTTCAGGGAGTTGTGTGCCATCAGCTTTGAACTTTGGAAATTTCTTATAGGAACTTATTGGTAGATCATGAAGAGGTGGTTACAAAGCAAGCATGCCTATATTTCTTCCCCATGGAACAATGTGTTGAGGTATTTATGCTTCATTCGCCATTGTTTCCACTTCAGATTCTACAAATTCTTCTTCCTCCGGGAACTCAATGCTCAATAGTGGTTGAAAAATAGGAGAATTTGAAGGGGGAGTATAAACAAGAGTTTGGATAGGATTTCTAGGTGAACTGCTTGAAGAGTCAAATGGAGAGGAAGCTTGAGAGAAGAAGTATGGATTATCTCTAATTCGTTCTTGCTGATTTTGTAAAGCCTCGAAACTAGAATCAACAATACCTCTCGACTTGCTCAACTTGGTGTATCTTCCTTCAGCCACTTTTAGAAACTCTTGTAGTGGGAACATGAAAGGACACTGTGGAATATGAAGGGTCATGTGCAGGAATTGACAGTATATCTTTCAACAATGGATTTCCATGAATTTTTTTTTCTTTTTCAATATTTGATTCTTTTGAATTTTTGACCTTGCGGTCATATTTTGGGTGCAGATGCTGCTAAATCTTCCCCACGGTGGGCACCAAAAAATGTTGGTGATAAAATTTTCAAGGAAAAATTAGTGGATTTCTTGCCAATGCTTTGGGAGATTAAGTCCATCTACTTAACCAGACAACTATCATATATGCATGTGTGAGTGAAAGTGAGTTTTCTCTGGGTGGCCTTATGGTCGGGGATCCAATAGAGGCACTCCACGACCCTACGGTAAACCTAGCAATATCTTTCTAGGGAAGACTTTGTCTTAAGAGTGGGAAAGGGGAGTGAGAAATGAGATGGGAGAACTAATGTTGCAGGTAGAAAATCATATTTCTGCACACACTAGTTAGAAATTTCAACACATGCATTTATGAGAAGAAACAACTATGCAAATAGCAACAAGACCAAATAGAATATATTGATCACAAAGTATCAAGAAAACCCTTAGTCAAAGGACTAAGGAAGCTAGAAACTCCTTTTTCTTGTATTGATTTCTTTAAAAAATTTGTACATAGTGTGGGAATGGAGGAAACTAGTGAGGGGAAAAATGTAAGAAAATGGCTATCTCATTTATTCTCTCAAAGTACAATACACTCTTGAGTTTACAAAATCAATCACCAACCCTTTCAAATGTGAATGGATTTACAATTTATAGAATGAGAGATGACTCATCATCTACCCCCTAATTCCTTTTCATATATCATCACACGACTAAAAAATTTCCAACTTCCTAGGAAACTTTTAAGTCCCTTTTTATAACATAAAGGTGACTTATTACATTAGGAACATTAAGACATATGAAAAAGTGCAACCCCAATGAAAAATTAGAACATTAAGAAGAGAGAAAATTTGGTGGTATGAAGAGAAGAGAGAGAGAAGAAGAAGAGAAGATGTTGCCCCTGATGAATTCCGATGATCCTCATTGATGGAAATCTCTAATGCGATGAAACTTTGATTCTTCAAACTCATGGGAAAATCCTTCAAATTGGCTCATAGATGCTTTGAAATGAGTGTTTAAAAAAACTTTTGAATGGTTCTATTGATGACCATAACTTCCACCCCGAAAAAGATACTCCTGTGACTCGAGCGATGAAGTGAGTGTCGGGAGACATTGTTGAATTCTCTTAGATGAATCCTGAAATCCCTATGAGAAATGCATATGGATGATCCCGAAAGATGGTGTGGATCTGAATGATCATCCCTTTATGTCCCATTGTTGCAAAACTACCTCTCTTGTATAACTTACCATTAATATCGAGTACCCACATGGGAGACTTACTATTTATAGTAAGAGGTGATTCTTGTTTTTTCTTGACCATATTGATGGGGTGAGATTATTCATTCAATCTTGTGCACACTACCTTTGCCTCATCCGCTTCTTGGGTTGAATTACTATTTTTAGTAAGCACCCATGTAGGGAACTTACTATTTTTAGTAACTAGTCATTTTAACTATTTTTTGATGTGAACACTCATTCTGACTTCCTAGTGACCTTCGATGCACACTACTTTCACCATAACTACTTTTGACGATGAATTTCCAAACATAGCAAGTATGTATAGGAAAACTTATTATTTTTAAAAAGTGTATTTCCAACACTTGGTTTACGACGGGACATAGTTTTTGGACTCGGCGTGTCATCATGATCATGTCCTCCAAATTTTTCACATAATTTAAAATTTTCACCGGCAAAGGATTTAGGCATAGAGCTACCATGATGGCCATTAATGGAGCTTGAAATTTACAGGTCTAGTTTTTGTCTCCGTTCATGATGAAATCAACTCCATTGTGATAGGTTTTTCATTTGGAGTCTTTTGACATGTTTTTAGTTCGATCGACCATCAGATTGATGGTAAATCTGATGAATATAAGCTAAGGCATGAAACGGGATTTTTGTTGGAACAAATGTTTCACGGCACCATTCGACCTCTCGTTTATTACATCTTGATCGTCTTGAAAAGTGTGTAATTATACAAAACATGGAATCATAATCCTACTTGTATTTTGAAAGATATGAATATTTTTCAATTCGGTTACTTTATGGTTATTTGGCAAAACATCTTCATTTTTCTTCATTTCTCTACCATTTCTCATTTTTTGACTCGAGTTTTATTTGACACCTATGCATTTTCATGGATTGGATGGTTTTTTTGGAAATGGAGAAGCTGGTTCAAAGCAAAAATGGTGGATTGGGTGTCTGGAAAATAATGAACAAAGCCATGGCAAGGTATGAAGCTGTGAAGAAGAAATGGGGGGGTAATGGCTAAGTGCCAAATTTAAATTATTCAAAAAATGGACAGAAAGGGTGGGGAAAAAAATCATGTTTGATGTCCCTCACGTCAAAGGGAAATGAGGGACATCAAACTCCATGGTGAGTAAGGTGATGACACTTGGCGAAGATGTGACGGTTGAGAATGGAGGCTTGACAAGCGCTTGGGGGCTGAAAATTTGCTCTTGAAGAGGTCACATGAGTGACAAGGAGTCTTTAGGGTCTAGGCACATTTTACATGTTTTATGTCCCTCACCTCAAAGGGACATCAAATTTCATGGTGCTCCAGTGATAACACGTGGCAACGATCCAACAGTGAAGGCTTTGAGCTCTTGTAAGCACTTAGGGGTTGAATCTGGTGAATATGGAGGTCGTATGTGGGTCCAAAGGGCTTCAAGAGGGTTGGGCACTTTTTCCCAACCTTGATGTCCCCGAACTTGAGGGACACAAAATATGTTAGGTTGTGGAGCCTATTTTCATGTGAGAAAGTGTTGAAGACTATACACTAAGAGTACTGTACACTTTCCATAGTTGTCTTGTTGGGGTTCGGGGCCGGGCCGAGCCTCGAGTAGGGGTTCAGGGCGCACCCCTGAAAACATTTTTGGGCCTTAAAACTTGCCCGATATATCGAAACATGATTTTCTCATATGGGAGGGTTTTTGACCCATAGGTTTATGGGATGGTTTTTGCCCATTGTTTTGATACCCATGGTTTTGTAAAAATGCTTAAACACTTGTCTATTTATATGGTTTTGTGCATATGGTAGATAT
The DNA here is from genome assembly GCA_018340775.1 of Taxus wallichiana var. yunnanensis. NCBI lineage: Eukaryota > Viridiplantae > Streptophyta > Pinopsida > Cupressales > Taxaceae > Taxus > Taxus wallichiana. The sequence goes on along the minus strand of CM031244.1, from coordinate 366,598,916 downwards.
AATGTAAACATTGCAGATGTGTTTTGAATTTGACTCTGAATTCTATAGAGTTTGTTGAGCATAGCTCCAAACGGATCTAGGTATTGTATTAAGAGAGTGGTGTCTTGTAATAAAATCTAAGCAAGTGATTCTTTGTGGATGTAGCCAAAATTGGATGAACCATGTTAAATATTGTCTCTTTGTGTTGTGTTATTTTATTTTGCACTTTTATTTGAGATCTATAATATTTTCTACATATTAGTTTCTCTTTGTTGCAATTACGTGACGGATTATTCTACATATTTTATCCCTTATTTCCTAATAAAATACCGATAGGCTCTTGGAGCTAACATGTGTCCTCATCAAAATTTGACTAACTCTCGAACCTTGAGGATAACTTACGGCGACAATATCTTGAGATCCTGATGGAATTTTAAACTTAAATTTTATATAATATTGACTGGAAATTACCTTATAAATCTAAGTTTTGTGGGTAACATCTTTATTTATCCATTGGATTCCTGAAAAAGTGGATTTTTTAATCTGGTAGTCCACCTATACATGATAAAAACTACTTTCAAAACAATTACACCAAAGTGTTGTGAAAAAAATAATTTCACCATCTTGTAGATCTTGGAATTAAATTTTTGATGATGTTTTGTTTTTCTCCTAACTCCATCTAGAGCTCCCAAAATCACCTTCGGAAGCTCAACAACAGTTTTAGCTTGTGCACTGCCTAGGCTTGTGAAACCTGATTTTGATAAAACTACTCCAAACTCACCAAATCTTCCTTGAATCTTCAAAAATAACTTCCATGATGTTTTAGGCCTTCAACTCACCTCCATGTGGTATTTTTATTCTATGTTCTACTCCAGGGGGTTTCTCTAGTCCTGGGAAGGCCACTGATAGCCCTTCCCAACACTACCCAGAGATAGCATTTTTTAAGAACTCATAATATCACCTAGGGGGATTGAATTGTCTTTCCTAAATCATCTAGGGGCTATGTTAAAATCAACTAAGATGTCATCAGAACTGACTAGGTAGACTTGGGGTGCTTTAGAAGGGTAAAACATGAAAAATTTAGCATAGTGGTATAGTTATCATGTTGAGAAATTGACAATTTCCTTGTTGCACATTTGCATGACAACACCATTAGAACTAATAGAAATTAAATTTCTGAAATCAACAAAGAGGATGTTTCTTCTACATAGGATAAGGAAATTCGGAGACTATAATCTCATACTTGAAATTATTTATAAGACAAGAACCATAGATGAAGGAGCGGGTTAGAGAATGTATTTCTTATGTCTGATGAGGTTATTAAAGATAATGAGAGCTAGTATTTGTTGAAATTTCCAACTGAGAGGATGAGATTAGAGCCATTTTCTTTTTGATGGAGGGTGATAAAGATTAGGGGCCGATGGGTTCCCCGCCTTCTTTTTGGATGTATTGGAAAATTGTTAAGGAGGAGGTGTTAAAGGCTATCCGGACTTCTTTGTTTGGGGGATGTTTTTGAAGCAATTCAATCACACCTTCTTGGTTTTGATACACAATTTCAATGGAGAAAAGGATCTCAAAGAATTCAAACCCATCATTTTATGTAATACCATCTATAAATCATGCTATAAGATTTTGGATTTTAGGTTGTAAAAGGTGTTGCATAAGTTTATCTCACAAAACCAAGGTGCTTTTGTACTAGGTAGAAATATTTTGGATAAAATTATTTCCATCCATGAGACTATCCATTCAGTGGAGAAATAGAAAAGAGAAGCCATATTGGTTAAACTTGACATGCATAAGGCATATGACAAGGTGGTTTGGGACTTTCTTAAAAATAATTAGCTAAACTGGGCTTTCATCCTAAAGTTATCCATCTGATTAATGAATGATTTTATTCTCCTAGTAATTCAGTCATGATAAATGGCAAGCCTTTTGGTTTCTTCAAGGCTAAAAGAGGTCTGAGACAAGGAGACCCCTTGTCCCCCTTTCTATACATTATTGTGGTAGAAACCCTTAGTAGATTGTGTTGTTACATTATGAGGGGTGACAAATTGAAAGGCATTAAAGTGGAAAATGATGTGAATCCCATAAACTTGCAACATTTTTTGGATGATACTTTCCTATTAGGGAAGGAGGAAATGAATGAAGCTACAACCCTAAAGGAATTTACAAAAGAATATGAAGCTGTTTCATGTCAGAAAATAAACTTCCACATAAGCTCATGTTTATTTATAAATGTTTAGTAGGATAAAAAAAAAGACTTGGTGACATTATGGGATGTAGAATAAAATCCTTTCTTGATAGCTATCTTGGAATTCCCTTGTGTGGTAATAATATTCCTATGGATTCATGGAACTTTTTGATAGAGATATTTTAAAGAAATTTTGCTTCCTTGAAAGGTTCCCTCCTTACCCAAGCTGGTAAGGCCTAGTTGCTTCAAAGCTCTATGAAAGGGGTGGTTATCTATGTTATGTATATCTTCAAAATCCCAAGAAAAGTTAGAATGAAAATAGAAAGTATACAAAATATATTCTTGTGGTCAAGAACTGAGGATAAAACAAGAATATTGCTTGTGTCTTGGGAAAAAGTGACTAAACCTAAGAAGAACAGAGTATTGAGATTTAGAAATATAAACATCATGAATGAAGCCTTGATAGCCAAAATAGGTTGGATACTCTCTAAAGAACAAGGGTTGTGGGTCAATATTTTGCAAGTGAAGTACTTGTAAAACTTTGGTAGAAGTAGAGTCATTTTCTCTAATACTGAATTACCTAATTGCTTGACTTTATGGGATAGCTTTTGTCACAAAAAACATGTTCTCCTCAAAGGCGTCAAATAAAAAATTGAGAATGGAAGAGGAATAAATTTATGTGAGGATATATGGTTGGATAACTCTACCATGGAGGTGAAAGAACCATGGAATGAACTCAAATATTTCTCAAAATAGGGAACAAGACACAAAGTCAGGGACTATTGGAGCGATAGTAATCAAGAACTAGGATGTATTACTATATGCCCTCCCCTAGGCTATAATGGACCAAAAGATACTTTTGATGATCTTAATGCTAAAATAAGAATATAGATAATTCCCATTGGATCAAATATAGATGAGATGATATGGAGAAGAACCACTTCAAGGGAATATGAAGTCAAGTCTGGGTATAATATGGTTTTTGAGAATGATGAGGAAGACAACCATTGTTCCAAGGTTTGGAATAAATATATTATTCCCAAAGTGATTTTTTTCTTTTGGGAATCTGTTAAAAATAAGATCCTTATAATAGATAATATATGGAAATAGGGCATGATCATCAACCGTAATCGATGTTAAATGTGCAAGGTGGAGGCCGAATCGGAACACATCGATTTATAGCATAAAAATTATCTTCTCAAGTACTGATGGAAATAATAAATGTGTTCAACATTCAACGAGCTTTACCAAGAAACCTTAGAAATGTCATGGAGTAATCGAATATCCCCTAAAAATCAAATTTGATCAAGGAGATATAGAAGGGATCTCGCCATATACTTTTGGAATATATGGAAGGAGAGAAATAATAGAGTCTTTAGAAACAAGGAGAATAAACTATTGACAATTTTTGCATTTGTACAAAAATGGGCAACTCAAAACTTTGTTACGAAGGATAGCATTGGTGAAGTATACCTAATCTAGGGGAGTTTCTTTCATAGAATATGGTTACTATTGAATTAATTCATGATTACATGAAATCTGTAGCTATGTGTGTTGTTACAAAACGTAACAGATCACATAGTCTGCAATTTCATGATTATCTTTAGCAAAAGAACACAAGGCCCCAAAGGATAGTTGTGTTGTCTTGATGAAGACATCCAATTGCATAATATATGGAATGCTAGGTTTTGGAACAATAGACATAAATGCAGATTATAGAGATTAGAGTTCATTACTGGATGTTACAAGTTTCTTTAATGTTCTTTCCTTTATGATTAAGACATTTAATTATATTACTGAGTTGTTTAGTTCATCATACAATCCATACAAAAAGCTGAAATGTAGAAAGAAATACACAACTCAATTTCAGAATTCAATGTTTTATTCATAAGGAATTTCAAATGTCCCCACACAAGCCATGGGATGTAACTGAAAAGGTAAAGTACAACTACTGAAATAAGAGGTACACATGCATGAAAGATAAAATAAAGGAGTATGAGTGAACCCATCATTGCCTTAGGGGTTTTTATTCTTCGGTTGAGACATCTCCATTTCCAGCTTTGTTCCTTCTTCATCTTCGTTGCTGAAATCACTATACCTGAAAAGAAAGAAAGAGAGAACTATCAGTTATGAGCTCAGGGATTAATCCATATTCCTATATTGTCCTAATTCGTGCATATGAATCTCTTAACAACATGAGATATATTTTACTTGAAGATCAAACTACATACATGCTTTACTCACTCAGAAAGAAGAAAGAGAAAAGAAAAGAAAAACCATGGACACAAGAGAGGCCAAAAGCTTAAGTATTTTCTAACTATTTTCTGAAGCGGGAAGGAAGAGAGAATTTTGGATAAATTTTGTCAAGGCTTCGCCATGAAAAATAAACATTTCAAATTTTCCAGCATGCTAGAAATACTACTACCAAGGAAATAAAGCATCTAAGTGAAAGAAACAAGATTATAGTATTCCAACAAAGCGACAGAATCATCTTCAGAATCAAAGTATGCAACTATAGGTTACAAGGGATCATTTCAGAAGATGAACTGAATAGATACAAAAGAATGCAATTTTCAGACATTTTATTTTACAGACTTTATCAAACTCAGAACATTGATACAGGTTCAGGAATATTAAAGACTTACATCTCAAAGTGCAGTCTTAAAATACAAAGGTCATGAAACTATACAAAGATACATACATGAATCAAATTGATCCTGAATAATGAATTATAACAGTGGAAGCCATAAAGAACTCAAATACAGAGTATAGTTTTGGGAGAAACTCAATGCTTGAAAAGATTCATCTACATCAATGACTCATCATAGTCATGAAAGGTAGCAAATATAGGACAACCTAAGCTACAGAAAAAGTAAAGAAGCAATCCCAGAAATCAAAGTTCCAGTTTTGCACTATAAAAGTCAACAATGTTCATATTCTCCATAAGCGAAAAAAGAAATACATTCTTTTATACTGAGACTCAGGAATGATCACTACATTTCAAAGAACACACTAGAAGAAAAATAAATAGGTACATATTTTTCAGATCCTTGGAAGAATTAACAAAGCAGACCTAATATCTCCATAGGATCCAGAGATATCAAAGTGAGAGAAGAAATATCCAAATCTGCGTTGCATTTGTTTCAAGCCACAAATTGAAAATATGCAGGTAGAGATGTAAGAAAATGAGTTTCAGAACTCGTAAATACCAAATGTGTAGGTAGTCTAAAAGGGGAAAAAGTATAAAAATCTAGATCCAAGAGGTTTTTCTTATGAAAACAAGTGCCAAACGAATGCAACTTGGAATATTACTCAGATTCAAACTCAATTTTACATGGCCAAATAAGAGGGAAATACAGAGTTTTAAAATAACTATGTGATTTTAGTTTTCAACATTTCCAAAAACATTTTAACCTTCAATATGTAGGATACAGGATCAAAAGGAAGCTTTCATAAAACATAAATCATAAGCTAAAGGAAAATACCCATTTTTGGGTTATCCAAGCTCAAGCTTTAAAATTGAAATTTGAAGCTTTACGGAGAGCAAGCAAGAACTTACCAACAAGGGTCGAGGTGAACGTTTCTCAAAATGATCAAGATCAGAGCCTAAATAAGCAACTCGAATGAGTATCAACTCGAAAAATGACCAAGGCTAGGCCACGAAACCATAGAAAATGTAACGAAAAATGGATTATCGGTATTTCTCGAAGGACAAAGTGACGAAAACGAAGTAACAATAATATCTAAGAAAGTCAAGACTTACCTTCCCTCATCGAACAATATGATAGCTAAATGGTCCCGAGCTCAAAATAAAATAACAATGGAGGCCAAGAGACAGCTCGCAAAGCTTCGAAACAGATCAAATGAGCAGACAACCAAACCTCCAAACCTGAGCTCAAACTCACAAAGTGGCGACTGTTTTAAAGAAAGATCACAAAGACCAAAGGATGATACATAATAGATCTCAAATATCACTATAATGGAGGCAGAACCCACAACAACCGAGTTCAAAAGCTTCAAATAATGGCGGAAACCTCTAAAGAGCTCGCACAAAACTCAAAAAATGCAAATATATGAACACTTCCAGAACTCTCAAGCAAGAGTGACCAAGTTTCAAACTCACAGAGACCAAGAATAACATTGAACAAAAGTTGAGCTTCAACAGATCAAAAATGGTGATCTGAAACAAATTTTCCAGGCTTCGCCGCTCTCTGCGAGCAAGAAAGAAATGACCAAAATGATGGAGCTCGAACATTTTTACTAACTCAATGACCAAAGCTTAACCTAACTCACCTAGAGTTAGTAATCAAACGGTCTGAATTCAATAGGTACAGAGATCAAGACTGAAGATTGAGCTCCATTATTCAATTAAAACCATCATGGTCAATTACCGACCGAATTAATTATAGGGTTAAAAACCCTAACCATAGGTGATGAATCAATGCCAAAGATCAAACCAAGATCAGAGATCGATAGTTCTCGCATTAAAGGACCTAACTCAGCCCGAGTTCATAAGGTACCAACGTGGTGAGATTTTAGAAAACCCTAATTAGGGTTGAGTTAAATTACCACCGAACTGACATGCCAAGGGGTGAGTCACCGTGGAGAGGGGGCCAGCCCCACGTTTGAATAAAATTATCATTGCAATGAATTTCAAAAGTCTAACTATATTCCAACTCCCGAATAATGCAAGTATATTATTTCAAAATCATGGTTGTAATGATCACCAAAAAGGGTAAATTCCACCTTAGTCACTTCGAATAATGTAAAAGCCGACAAGTAATTGCAAGGCATGTTATGATCAAAAGGTGGTTAAGTATTATAGTATGCTATGCATGTTATCAAAGGTGGTAGACCTTATAATTTGCTAAGTCCACAAGGTGGCCAAACTGAATGGAGATCAGTGATCAAGTGCAAGGGTGGCCCCACATACTACAGAGTGAAAAGGAAGCATGTGCACATGGACAAGTGGTCCCTACAATAGATGATTTACTTTGCAAATATTACAATTATTGTAATTATTTTGTTCTTGCATAGGGATTTATTTTTGCATGCCTTCACAAGAGGACATAATAGACAAGAAGATGAATTCACATGCACAAGGAAAGAGACTTGTTCAGCAAGCAAGCTTATTATTAGCAAATTATTCACCTTTATTTTCTTAAAAATAGAACAGTCAACTTTAGTTTGACTGTAATGTAATCAAGGCTATTAATGCCTATTTGTAATTGCATGTTCTATTTTTATTCCTTTATCTATTATTAAATAAAGGATAAAAATAGGATGCATGGGCGAGTACAAGCCTTAGTCTATTTTTAGGAAGGGTGGGGAAAAATATTTTTGCTATATATTGTGTTCTTTGGTAGAGCACAAAGGAGGACTTTTAGATACAGTAGTGCAGAAGCAATTTTTGCCAATTTTGCCCTTTGAATGTGAAGTATTTTCTACCTTTCCAATCATTTGCAGTCTTGTGTATGTTTCCATTAATCGTATGAATGCAAATACCCTAGTTAATTATCTTACCCTGTTGCAAATTCAAGTATTTTACGTATAATTTTAATGTGCATTTTAACTTATCATTCTTTGTTGTGATATTTTCCCTCGGTCAACAAAGTGATTTCCCTTAAATATTCTCAGTAGAAAATTGTTGGTTCGTGCCTTAAAATCCTTCCACATATTAGTTGTCCATATACTCACCAAATCCCTCATACAAATTTGGTGTATCACCTCGCTTTTAAAATCTTTTACACTCATCTTTTCCCCTTAACCCCGTAAAACTAATTTAGGATACATCAATAAGGAACCGGCCTTGATACCAGAGACTCACTTCAAAATAGGTATACCCACAGACCTGAGGTGTTTCCATTGTATCTACGAAAGAGAGAGATCATATTTTTCAAGCTTAGAAAACTCCGCATCCATCTCTCTACGGGTGCACTTTCAAGATATAACATAAACTCAGGGAAAAATTTGAACATTATACTATAAAGTCTAAAGGACAATATAATTGTTCATAAGCATAAGAAAAAGGGTTTTTTTGAAGGATGAACCTAAGATTTTGTAGGTTCTCAAGATCATCCTAACAAAAACCATCAAAGTGGATTCAAAAAAGGAAAATAGGGCTAACTAAAAGTGGAAGCCCCCACCCATAGGGTGGTGTAAAGTCAAATTTGATGGGTTGGAAAAAAAAGGGAGAGAGTCTATAAGGGAGGAGGATTGATTAGGAACCACCTAGGACATTGGATATTGGTGTATACTAGACCCCTGGGAGAAAATTCAAATAATTTTTTTGAAGTTGTGGAAGTTGTTAAGGGGATTTTACTTGGTAAGAATATTAATATTAATAAAATTATACTTGAAGGTGACTCACTCCTCGTGATCAAGGCCATTCAAGGAAATTATAAACCCAACTAGAATATTAAGAATCTTATTAATGAAGCTAAATCCATCATCACTTATTTTAAGGAAGTGGAGGTTTTCCATGTTTATTGTGAGTCAAATTCTTGTCTGACGAGATACTTTGGAATATCAAGGTAATTATTTGTTGGAGTGGAAGGATTATAGGAAGTGGTACCTTAGAGACACGTGACAAATATAATCACAAATAAAAAAGATAATTATTATCACACGAGATGGGGCGGAATGAGGTACGCAATGTTGGAAGCCTCGAATTGGAAAGTTAAAGTTGGGACAAAAAAGGTGTTCCTTAATTTTTTTACTATTTTCTTGTGGTTTTTGTCGTAATGGGTGGGCCTAAACTGGAGGGAGATCTTCAAGAACAAGATGGGTGGGGAGATATTTATGTCGGAACCCATGTCCTATCACACAATCAAATAGGACACCACTATCTGGAGATTGATGAGAAAAGGAGGATTTACGAAGTTCAACAAAAAGCTTAAAGGCAACGATCTTGTGTTTGCTATTGATTTTTCAATTTCTTTAAACAGGGGGAATGTTAAAATAAGGGGTATGGAACTTCAAGTCAAATAATATTTTATTGTTGAGGTCGGAGGATGTAGAATGAGGGATTGAAGCTCTTCAAAGATTAAAAAAGAAGAAACCATGAAATGTATCTGTTCTTTAGGCTAGGGAAAATTGCCACTTATTTGATGATGGGATTGCTAGAACTTGTTTACCTGAAAGGTGGGATGATGTTTGTAAGGTGGTTATGAGGTATATTACCTTAGAGGGAAAGTTCATAAAAATCTACACCCATCACTTGTCCATCCTCAATTTCTTTAGGAGGAACCAGGTGATGATTCTACCTTTCTTTCTCCTTAGGTATTTGACTTTCACGATTGAGGAGTTTCAAAAGGGTAAAATTGATTCCCCCATCCACCATGGTTTTATCCTTCTTCTATTATAGAAAGGAAACTAATCATCTGCCCGTCCCTCAACCTTCTAAATTGGATGAGGAAACTATTGATAAGAAAACTCAGTTGATGATAAAATTTAGCAACAACAATTTAAGATTAGCACATGAAAATAGGAAAAATCTAGAGACAAATAAAATATCGAAAATAATTGAGTAAGTTCTATTGAATAGGAAGGGAATTTTATACAATTGCTTGCTCCTACAATCATGGAGACAAGTCTTATATTTTTATCCCTAAATCTCTCCTCTATTCCATAGTCTTACTCCCACACCCCATCTATGAGTTGTACATGACAACTATTTGTGCACACTTATGATTTATTTAAATATTAAATAATACATGTATTTGAACCATACGTTTACACTATGAACACTTATTTCCTAACAATTATGGGTAGCAGATTACGAGAGAAATAAGTGAAAAATGGTGAAAGTAAACATAGATAATGTGATTGTGGAAGTTCTTTTTGACATGAGGCACGAAGAGTCTTCAAAGGGGAAGTAGGTTGAAACCAATGCTAATTTGGATATGGTGGTGGTCTCCCTATTAAATATCATGAAGCATCTGATTAAAGAAATGAGAGAGAAACTCATAAAGGAAACCATTCGGGATAAGAGGATTAATGTAATTAAAGTGAGTTCAAAATGCATGAGACTAGAATGTCCATTATCCAAGACCATCTTGTTAATCAAGATCGAAAGGAGGGATCATCACGGTCCCGAGAAACTTGGAGAATGAGAGAATCTCGAGAGATGATCTTGTAAATAGGTAGGTACAAAACAAAACCCCAATTAGTATGGAAGGAGGACCGAGCTTCAGAACCAGAATCACCTAGAAAAATAAATGTTGGCATACTTTTGGTGAAACAGTTTGTCTGGGTGTTTTATATATGCTGTCTAGTTATGTATTTTGTAACACCCATTTATTTTACCTACTAAAACCATGAAAAAATTCAATAATTACTTAAGAAAAGTACGATTTTTTTAGAGCGACTACAAAGCTTTAAAAAATTTCATATACACTATAATGTCATGCCAAGCACCCTATAACATTTTAACTATCATGAGAATGTAATATCCCGGATAAAAATTATTAATTAAAGGATGCCTTATCATACCATTACAAGTATTATAAAATGGAATGTCAAGGCCCTTATAGTACTTCACCTCATAATATATTGACAACATAATTTACTATGGTATTGTTATGTAATTAATATAACATTTCCTAGTCCAATATTCATAAAGTATGTTATATATTAGGATAATGGTCGAAGCTAGAATAAACTAATATATACATAGGTTGGCCCTCTATTACAATACGATATCCATAGACGATTCAATTTATTCATAATAAGGTGATGACTTAACTATAAGGTGATAATACAATGTAACAACATGATATATATTGAAACTATCTCTATCACATTATCCAACTAAATAAACATTGTTCAATGCTTAGGTTAGATCATAATACTTATATGATATAAATTTTATGGTATAATGTCGGTTATCATTATCTATTAAGTGTGTTGATAATTAGTATAAGTGCAATGCAAATTTAAGATTGCCGAATCATTACATCGATTATAGATTATTTACACGTCGTTCCCAATATGTAGATCTTGATCACTCCTATCTTCCAAAGTTATTTTACTTATAGCATAATTTGTACAATACTTCTATTACTTAGTTGTTTCATCTACCTTGTTATATTAAGTAGTTACAAATTATTTTATTTGTTATAAACATTATGCAATATGATTTTACTATCTATAATGATCATATTATATAGATAATACCTTGTTACTATAACTATAATAAAACGGGATATCAATTTAACATTGAAATATGATGTTATACTTATTAGGACAACATAAATTTTATGCATTAAATGATACAATAAACTTATCCAAATATAAAATGACTAGCTTAATTCTTATACTATTAATTACAAAAATTAACTAAACTTAAGTATCTAATTAAAACTAACCCCACTTCTTTTTATAGATTATATTCTCTATATTATATAAGCTATAATACATGGTATTTAATATATATACCAATCGTTTCATTATCTTTCAATAATTATTATAATGAATTTTATTACATTGTATATACCTAATATAATTTGTGGTATGTTATTATATCGAACTAGCACCATTTTAATTTATATAATAAAGTCACCGTAATGTATGTGATGTAGTTATATCTACTACTTTATAATTAATTATCTACTACCTTAAAATATATTCTAATTTAAACAAAAATCCTACCATTTTACTAAGTTGCAAATTTCCACATGTTCGTACAACAAAATAAATGTTGCATGAGGAAAATAAACCGAGTCAACTGAACTCATTAACTAGGTTAAAATATCTCGAACCCCATGTAATAGGGGAGAAACACCACTAGTTGAGCAGGGTCTAATTGTGGATATAGTGTCTTGAATACACAACACCCAATAGTTGTCATAAAAGTACCTGGTGATTAGTCATTTTTGACATGACAACACCCAATGTCATCATGCCATGTAAGATTTACCTTTTTAAAATTTTAAATGTTCAACCATTATCACCCATGATCAAATATGGGTCCCAATCAAAATGTAGTGTAGCTAAAATTTACTATTTTAAATAAATTCAAAATATATCTTTCCCTCCAATTCAACACTCAAATTTTTTTATGTAATTTAAATTTTTTTGAACTACGTGTTGGTGAAAAAATCAAGTTCCCACATTTTATAGAATTTATTTTGTTGCCCCCTAACATAGCGTGCACCACATCCTTTTAGACTTGTCATTTCTCTGGCATAATATTAGGAGAAATTTATTTGAGAGTCAAATTTGTCAGCCACTTGAAATCCGAGTTAACATTGTAAATTTAGCAATAGTTAGATAGTTGCAGCGACGGAAACAGTGTTACACAGATCTCGCTTTAATAATCCTCCTAAAATCAGCGCCATTGTGGGTTAACATAGCCTTGCAAACTGAGGTAAATCTGCAGCTTAATATCTCCTCATATTACTACATACATTTTGGTTGATCTGGATCTGAATCAGAAGTGGACTCAAAAAATCAGAAAGGGATGACGACTTTCCGTTGTTTAATCATTATATGCAGAAGACAAAGGAGAGGATTGAGGATTAAAAGGATTTTCATTCAGAAGGTCTACCTGTAATGATTTTTCTTCTTCTACTTCAACACGCCTGTGCTACGTGCATTGTAACCTTTGCAGCACCATATTTCTCCTTCTCTTTATCTTTTATCTTTAATGAATTAAATGCTCTCTTTTTAAATTAAATCTGGTGGGGTTTCGTCCCCACCCAAATATATAAACTTCTCTCTTTTTATCTAACTTTCAAATACATTATCATGGTCGATTTAATGCCATTATATATATATATATATATATATATATATATATATATATTTTCCCTTTTCCTTTTTTGGTAATAATATGAGATTATTTACACACATGTGCACATCTATTTTGTAAAAATATTTATTTATATTTATAACTTCTATATACATATGTATTTATAGATGTGTATTTTGATTATTTTTAAACAATAATAAATCTAATTGGTTTGTTTAAATAAATATAAGCGAATGTGTGTGTGTGTGTGTGTAATATTGCCTACTCGTAACCACAATACTAAAGTTTCACTAATTTGTAATTCCTTTGAAATAGGAGACAAGTATGGTTTTATCACATACATCCTTTCTTTTGCATGACTAACCAATAAAAATATATATATATATTTAAAGGAAAAAAATATATATTTCCTTGGACTTCTAGTTTTAAATAAGAGTGAGATTCACTTACAAGTAACATGTACACTAGAATTAATTTGCAGTTTTAAATGGACTACTACAGCAATAAAATTCATTTCCAAATGCCTCCTTTCAATGTATATACATTTTTAATTCATGGAAACCATTTCAGATTTTAATCAATTACAAACTTGTCTTAAGGAGTATATTCAAGCTCCATACAATACAAGGAAATGCAACTTCCAAACATGCACATTTCATGGCATGGAAACTCACAAAAAGCTTGAATAAATCATTTACAAGAGTTTAACTTTAAAATACGAGTGTCAAAATCCCTCCACAAAGTGCAGACAACATAATAAAATTTACAAAATGGTCTCTCTTTCTTGGTCTTCTTCACAATGTAACTCTTTCCAAGATGACAACTTGACCTCCTTCATTTCCTCAACATCCAACACAACAACAAAATAAGGGAGTAGGCAATGCTCTCCACCCAACCAATACTCTAATGAGAAGGAGAATTATTCCTTCTCATTGGCCCCGAGCCCCAATAATAGTGAAGCAATAAGAGGTATAAGGCAACCAAGAAAACATTTACATGGCTTCCACAACAACATTCAAACAAAACATTCAACAAAATAAACAAAATGCCAAAATCACAGCCATAAAAGTTCCCTAACACAAAGTCTCAACACTCAAGCCAAGAAAGAGAAAAGAACATGGGGATCTACTTATACTTCCCAAGGTTTTGGGTGCCTTCCTTAAAGCCTCCAAGAAATCATTCACATACCCACAAAACTCTTATGCCTCCTTCCAAAAAAATCAACTCTTATACCTCCCTCAACTCTTATGCCTCCCTCAATAAAACATACAAGATAAGAACAAATTTCACTTATCTACAAGGTGGGACACCCCAACCCAACTCCCTCCCAAGATAAACAATAATACTCTTATGCCTCCCTCCAAAATATCCCCATTTCCATTTTCTCCTACACAACTTAAAGGCCATTCTATTTCCCAAAATCACACACATGCAACAATCATCGATTCACAACATTCACACAACAAAATAGCAATAAGAATTACATGGGTGAAGCCCCTCCCTTACCATTACAAGAGTATCCAATCCACAAGAAAGCTAGAAGCCTTCTTAATTCCAAAGCAAGCAAAATCCAACTCCAAACTTTAACCAAACACTCCAAAAGCAAGATCCTCCAAAAAATGCAAAAGACCAAATAGAACAAGTAATCCCCAAATCATCAAACAAACTTGAATAAATAGAAAAGACAGGAGAGAGAGGTGATGTGGATCTATGTAGGATGCCACATCATTCTTCTTCCACTGCACATCAGATGCTCAAACTCAATCCCCAAAAACAATAAATTGGTGGTTGAGGGAATGACAACCCTCTTACACACTCAAACTCGAGCCCACACCTCTAAAGGATAAAATTAAAACTTGTGTAAGAAAGTGCAATAAATAGCACTTTTTGCCTTAGAATCACATAATGGGGTCTATTTTTTACCTCTTAACGCATAGGAGTAGTTGGTAGGTGAAAATTAAGATGTGTGGGACAAAATTGTCCCACAAGCCTCCAAAAATAGCCCTTAAGCCAAAAGCTGAAATTGACATGAAAGATTGAGTACACAACATGCAAAAATATTAAAATCCTTTCAAGTCCCACACAAATCAAGAACCGCCTACCCACATTGAATACTCCCTTTGGTCACATCTCAAATTACACTAATTAACCAAGTTTAATCAACTTAAATGGAGCACTTTGACTAACAATAATAAAGGTGACTCACAATACTAAAATAATTCAAACACCCAAAATTAAATAAAAAAGAGGGGAAAAATAACATATTTACCTAAGGTCACATTTAAGGCCACCCCCAAATGGGGACCTCCTAACAAACTATCAACAATAAACAACATACAAATACGAAGTTGTCAAGGTGACTGTTGCCAATATCCAAAATTCTTTCATTGTTGGTCTCATGTCCCCTTTTGTTTGTTGTGTCACGATTTCCTATAAAAATCAAAACAATACATCTCTGGCCTCATAGCCATATCAACTCCATAAAAATAATAAAATGTACATATACATATCAATTCGCATCATCAAATAACACCACTAAATAATCACTAAAATCAAGAAGTTTCACCAATTGTTCAAAATTTCAAAATGTTTCAATTTTATCATATCATCAATCAACAATGGGATCATGAGACTAGTTGGATCGTCTAACAAAATCTATGTATCAAAATTCAATGTGTCTGCAAACTTATAAGGTAGTAACTCTAGATCGTTATCAATACTGAAATATCAATCCATGCATATAATTCATCATACAAGTCACATCATGTCAAAAGTTAAAAACATCAATGCAGTCTATCAAAATACTAATCGAATATAATAGTGTCCATCTATCAATGTCTAATGATAAAATATGATAACAATGTATAGGTTTCAATCCAAAGTAAGAAAAATCCTAGTAAGATCAATTTCGGAGAGGAGTGGACATTACATCTTTTTAGTTTGTCTTTGTTATTATGTAGGTTTCTTATCTATTGTTCCATTATATAAGGGATTTTTTTTTTTAAAAAAGGGTTGTCTTTGAGAGGCTTATAGGCCTTGCCCCTTGTTGGGCTCTTAGTTGGGTCAAGATAGTTTGTCATGTTTTGAGTCCTTCTTCGTTGTTGGGCTGATCTCTTACTCTGTTTTTGCTTTAGTTATATTTGTAATTTTGATTTTTGGGATATCCCCAAACCAAATAGTTATCTAATATAAAAAATATTTATTATTATTATTACGATTATTATTATTATTATTATTATTATTATTATTATTATTATCATCGGCTAACTCAAAGGTGATTTGAAACATATTTTTTGGTTGGTACTAAAATGACGCAAATAACATACTTAGTTGTTTTGTTTCTAATCAGCTTTGTACTACATTAAAGGACATGAAGTCTTCAAAGAAACATAACCAAAAACACGCAAAAAAATCGATTATTGACACAATTGACCCTAAAAGTTATGTTTTTATACTTTATGTAGTAGTGTATGTGTCATGAATATAAAGAGTTCACTTGTAGATTTTACGTAGAAATGATGTGCACACGTTAAAATATTGGAGTCCTCAAATGGTTACCCATCCCAACACCGATTGAAATAACCTATGGGAAATATAGAAGTAATGACTTTCAATCAAACTATTTATAAACATGAGATGGATTTTTATCAACCATTATTAATATAGATTGATGTAAATACTACTTAATTGAATTCCAAAATAACCACTCAATTTAATCTAATGGAAAAAGCACTTCTAGTTGAAAATAAACATTTTAATTTCTTTCAAACTATTAATTGTATGTAACCGTGTTCACAAATTTTAAATAGTTCCATCCTCAATTAAAATTTATAATTTTATTTTCTCAATTTCAATAGCTTTTATTTGAATTATAAATAAACATAACACTTAAAATGTATTTTCTTTTAATTACAATTTGAATGGGTGACCATCTAATTGTAAATGAGTCTAAATTTAAACAAAATTTACATAGTAAATGAATATAGACATTATCTTATAATATATTTAGCTTTATTTATGTTTTATAATTACATCAAGGCATTCCCCCTATGGAAAAGGGCTTTGTGGAAATTCACGAGAATATGTCAAATTTGACGGCCCAAATGACGGTTTTGACGGTTTAGCTTTTCTTTGCTATTTTTAACAATTTTACTTTTCTGATTTTACATGCTACGAAGGGTTTTCTATTTTTAATTTTTGTTTCTTTATTTTTTCATTCAATAGCCTTTAAATATTGGTCAACTGTAACACTATAATTAAGCAAAGACACCCGTTAATTATATGTATTGCCTATCGATTTGGGTGGATCAATCTCACTTATACACTCGAAGTAAAAATCTAGCCAGTCACAATTAATGTCTATTGCGGTATGCTTTCATATGAAATTGACTCTAGGGGTGATGTGAGTTCACATCAACATGATTAAGCATGGATTTATAGGTTGAGTTTTCTTGGTAACCGTCTTGTTAATACATATACTAAATGTTGGATGCCACAATATACGAGCCAAGTGTTTGAAAAAATACCTACATATATGGTTTCTGCACTAGTATGGTTGCGGAGTTATATGGCAGGGAATATGTTAACTATGCACGCCAATCGCTCGACATAATTCCTAACTGAAATGTGGTCTCTTGGAATGGTATGGTTGCAGAACGGATGTGGTGGCCTCGCATTTTTAAAAATGAAATGTGGAAGGCAGGAGTGAAGTCAAACTCTATTACTTTTGTAGTAATTCTCATCGCAACCAGTGCGGAGGATTTGGAATCGGGAAAGCAAGTTTAGGCTTTTGTTCTTTAAGGTTGAACTCAAGTTCAATGTTTTTGTGGGTAGTGAGTACCCTTCTTGACGTGTGAAAAAAAGTAGTTGCATGGAGGATGGTCACAAAGTGTTTGAAAAAATGTCTAAGCTAAACATTATGTCTTGGAATAAAATGGTCGATGGACATGAGAAATATGGCTCCATATTAGAAGCTTGACGTTTATTTAATGTTAGTGTAGGTTATTATTTATCCTTTTATTTATTTATTATGATAATTCTTACATTTGTGCTAGCCTTACACTTGTTGGGTTAGCTTGCTTAGTGTACTAGTTGTATGGAGTTATCTTACTAGTTGTGTTGAGTTAGCTTCTTAGTTATGCGGAGCTAGTTTACTAGTCTTATGGAGTTAACTTAACTATCAGTATCAGTTAATGGGAGTTCTTCACCACTAATTTAGTTAGTAGTTAGACTTCCCTTATTCTATATGTATATCTTTCTTATAGAGTAATTCAAGTCATTGTATTGTAATGTATTGAGCATTATGGATTATGATGGATTTCCATATATGGTATTTTAACTCTTTTGTTTTGAAAATATAATGTGGTGGTATCTAATCATTTGAGATCATATCTTAGAATAATATTTTTGTTGTTCCTTTCATGGTATGGAAGTGATAGATGATGTAGATATCCATTTGTGAGTTTTTCTTTATAAGCGAGGTTTATTATTTTCATGTATTTAGAATTTGTTAGCACTTTTCTGCAAAGATGTATTTTTATGCAAAATAGAGTGCGCCATTAGATTTGGAAGGTTCTAAATTCCTAGAATCATCTATAAACACAACCATTTTTTGAGACGGTCAAATTTAGATGCAAATCTATACACCCTTAGTGTATTCATTTATCCATTGGATATAAGTGTGTACCTTCTAGATGCATTATTTTACCCTCTGGATATTTTTGTTTTGGATTCATTATTTTATCCACTAAACACAAATATGTACCCTCTCATTGTATTCTTTTATCTATTGGATATAAGATGATACCTTTCGGATATATTCTTTTACCCTCTGGATATTTTTGTTTTGGATGTAGTCTTTTATCCACTGGACATAGATCTATACTCTCTCGGTGCATTCTTTTATCTATTGGATATAATTATGTACCTTCCGGATGCATTCTTTTACGCTCTGAATATTTTTGGGGATGCAGTCTTTTATCCACTAGATTCACTTTGTACCCTCTCGGTGCATTATTTTATCCATTAGATATAAGTGTGTACCTTCGGATGCATTCTTTTACCCTCTAGATATTTCTCTTATGGATGTAGTATTTTATCCAATGAACATAGATTTGTACCCTCTCGGATCATTCTTTTATCCATTGGATATAATAATGTACCTTCTGAGTGCATTCTTTTACCCTCTAGATATTTATGTTTTGGATGCAATATTTTATCCAATGGACAAATATTTGTACCCTCTCGGTGCATTATTTTATCCATTCGATATAAGTGTGTACCTTCTAGATGCATTCTTTTATCCTCTAGATATTTCTATTTTGGATGAAATTATTTATCCACTGGTCAGATCTATACCCTCTAGGTGTATTCTTTTAGCCATTGGATATGAGCGTGTACCCTCTAGATCACGATGATTTACCTTATGGACATTTACGTTTTGGGCTTAGAATTTTATCATTTTGTTGTAATCTTGTATCATGTGTATGCACTCTTTTAGCCTTTGAACATTTGGGTGTCATGGGTACCTTTTTAAAAACATAAGAATTAAAATATTATTTTAATAATAAAACCTTCTAGAGCTCATAACTTTTAATCCGTAGCTCAGATTAAGGTGATCTTTATTTTGAAATTGTGCGTTTTTTCGAGATCTACACATTAGTAAAATTTGTATACACATATTTAAAATTTAAAAGGTACTTTTACTCATTCTAATATTAACATGCACTCAATTATAAAGTGCCAATTTGGGGAGGGTGTTGTAATCACTTTTGGACGTAATTTCGGTTGAGCCCGACATCCTAAAATTTTGGGTGTTGTATTCTTAGATCTATAGGTATATACATTTATCTCTCTTGTTTGTTGAGATATTTTGGATCTGTATTTGAAACTTTTTTGGCATGTTGACGATCTATCTTTTGGGCGAGCTATTATGGTGAAGCCCAATGTTAAGTTTTATGTGTTCGAGTAGTTGATTTTGGAAACTCATTTAGATCTGTAGTGTCACTCTACCCATTTAGCAATTTAGGAGGGTATGGTGTGGATACTACTTCTTTGGGTTTCATGTCCTTGCCTTGTTACCTTGGCTTTTCTTGGATCGTGGCACTCCTATTTATTTGGATCTCATGTCCTTACTTTGTTGCCTTGGTTATTTTTCTTGGATCATGACACACCTATTTGTAGCAATTGATCTTACTTCTTGATTTTGTGTCCTTGCCTTGTTACCTTGGCTTTTCTTGGATCGTGGCACTCTTATTTATTTGGATCTCGTGTCCTTGCCTTATTGTCTTGGTTGTTCTTGGATCGTGGCACACCTATTTTTAGTAGTTGATCAAATTATGTTTGGTGTTTTTTTGCACTTTCAACATCACTCCATTGACAATATCCTTGCATGGAGCTATTCTAGTGAAGCCCAGTGTCAGTTGTTTTTGAGTTTTATGATCAAGCAGTGGATTCAGACCATAGTGCGCACCAAAATTCTTCACATTGTATACGAGTTTTTAGTGCCGATCTGTTAGGATATCTTACAATGATTTTTCTCTCTCTACTTTGTTATTACTTGTTTTTAGTAGCTTGTGGTGTATAATTTTCACAGTTATTATGCGTAGGTACCTCATTGGGCCTTTTACCGGGACCCACCTTTTTTTCCCACCTTTAAGCTATGCTTATGAGAGGGAATTTTTGTAGAGTTATTATTTATTCTTTTATTTATTTATTAGGATAATTCTTACACTTGTGTTAGCCCTACACTTGTTGGGTTACCTTATGTAATGCCCCATTCAACGTTACCCCAATTATTGCTTCGATGACCCCGTTGATAAGCATGGGATGGTTGTGTGTGTGATCTCATTGACCGTTAGTTAACCTCAATTTTCTCACGACGAGGATTAACATCTTTCCTCCCCATCTTATCTCCTTATGTCCTTGTCAATGCTTCTAGTGGAGGGCATCCACAATACCCTTTACGATTACCACTGTTTAAGGAAGATTGTGTTCTTGAATCTAGTAGGTGGTTGGAATGGTGATTTGGTGTTTTTAGGGCATGTCCAGATTAAAAGCAATATCCATAATAATAATTATTTTAAATTTTCAATCTTGATTTGACCATTGTGATTATAATTATTAACTATTTTTAAGTTGTAAAATAATAATAATAATAATAATAATTTAATGATATTATTATTTTAATTGTTGTAGACACACTGAAATATGCTTACACTTAGCATTTCCTCCCATTCAACCGATTAAAAACACTTCATTAATCATCCCTTCTTCGCTCCATTCTCGATTCCCATTCACGACACCTTCTCAGTCGTATTCCTTCTATAATCTACTTATTTGGCTAATATCTCTTTTATTAGCTAAACATTCCTCTTTTGACCATTGAGAACCTCCCTAGTTCTCTTTAGACCACTTCTATTGCATTTATAGGCTATCTATCACCACAATTGGTTATCCAAACCCTCCCAACTCTCAATGAGTCTCGATCACTTACTAATCAAGTTTAACTAGCCTAAACCCTAGTTAACTATCCTAAACCTATCTTAACTAATCTTAAAGCATGTTTATCCTAATCTAATATAGAAGTGTTTTTGAGCTTTAGTCCCACATACACCCAAAGTTCATACTCTTCCATTTGGAAAACTATAAATAGAAGGGTCACCCCTCCCTTTAAAACTTACAACTTCACTCACAAGTCCTTCTCTCACATTTGGAGATATTGGCATTAGACCTCATTTGCATTAGCCAAGCTAATAGGCATTTGATCTTGGCTATCCTCCATTGTCGAAGCTCTTCAATATCACATCCATAACTTCATAGTAGGTTAGTAGGAGGGTATCTAACTTGGTCTTGTAGCCATTTTAGAGAGACCTCTTCACCTCCATTGAAGCAAACAACACATCTAATTTGATTTCTTAGAATCTAACTAGGTTCATTTTTATTAAGCTTTCATGGAGTAGAGAGTAGTATATATGCTAGGAGTTATTTGTTAGTTTCAAATTTATACATGCATATGTAGTTTCTTGTTTAGCTCTAATCTTATTGTGCATGGTTAAGTTTAGTCAAGCTTGAGGTTCTTTAACCTCATCTCATAGCTTTGCAAACCTTTCCATTACATACATTTTGCATGCACAGGTGGGACATGAAGTCCATCCTCCATTAATGGAGTCTTTTCAAGCTATTTATTTTCAGTTTTCTAACCACTTTCATGCTTTTTAGGATAAATAGCTTGTTATTTACATGATTTCAGTTTTTAAGTAGGCTAAATCATCATTGATCATGTATATTTTGTGGGTTTGAACTAAAAATAGGCTTCTTTGGTTAACCTTTAACATGTTTGCTTTTGAAATTTTTAAATTTCATGATTTTTTAAGATTTTATAGGGGTGCACATTGGTGTCATTCAGGCGCGTATGCGTTGAAATGGGTGTGCACATGTCGGTAAAGGGTGCATCTGCTACGAACCGCATTCACCATCAATCTTCCGGAGGGCATAACATTTTCTCCTAAGCTAAAAACGAATCATTTTTCGTTGTGTTAGAAAGGTATTGAAAAGAACTACACATGGAATTAGAAATTTAGGATTTTGAGTTATACAAAAATTATTGGGTTTACATTGTTAGGTAAATAGTCATTATTTAATGTGTCTTAAAGTTTGAAAACTTATTTTCTTGACCATTCTAAAACTTTGAAAGGTTTCGTGACAAGATAATAGTGATTTGTAGGTTGCTTTTCCATCGTATTTTTGTGCTAAATTAGTTGAGTGTTCACGTTTTTCATTTGTAGGGGTCCTTTGAAACACGTATGCTCTTCCCTCGCACCTTTTAGGTGATCTTGGGAATAAAAATGTTTCAAAAACCTTCTATTTTGCTTCCAAAACACTTCAATTTAAGCTTTAAAATGGATTAAAATTCAAAGTTGGCTAAAAAGAGTTTCCTTCTGCAAAACACTTAAGGTATTTTCCATATATTGTTTTAGTTGGGTTTCCGTGTTGTGTATGCTCTTCCTTCGCGCCTTTTTGGTGATCTTAGGAATCAAAAGCAACACACAAACTCTCTTTTGATATTATGATCTTTTGTGGAAAACTACTAATCTTGGTATGTAGGACCAAAATCACATGTCAAAGAAGGGTGTCAAAACAAACAACACAAAACTTCTAATACATGTGTTCTTATAGGTTGCCAAATGGTGTGCCACTTAAAACCAAATTTAAGTTAAAAAGATAAAAAACACACCATATTCAAAACACTGTATTGCAGGCTTTGGAAAAGGGTACATTCCTCTCCGCTTAACTGGAATGTAACTCATTTGGCATAACACCTTAAGCTACAACAATGGGGGTGGTAATAGGAACCTAAAGTAGTCCATCTTTGCTATGTAACCTTGTGGATGAAACACGAAGCCCCTTGCTTATCCACTTGACTAGTACGCCTTGTGAGTTAGAGTTACCGGTTGTCTATATGGTGACCCCGGGAGAGCACACATAGACGCACTAGTTGCCCTTTGTGCTCGAAGGGGGTAAAGTAAAGCCGAGATACTCCCAAAATAGTCGGGGTGATTATTTGGGTAAATCGTGCTCAACTTATAATAGCTTTTTAACACCTAGTTAAGAGATCTTATAAAGGAGGCAATTTTGTCTTGAGGCCCACTTTACTAGTCCTTTGTCACATTTTGGCCATCATGAAGTGATAACTTGTTTGGATTCAAAAATTTGTTTTTCAAACAAGGAAAATAATCTACTTAAATTAGATCTAAGTTCCTTTCATCACGGAAATTAGATGACGTTTCACTTAGCTTAGCATCTTTCTCACCTTCAGATGAGATGAGGCTCTACCCAAGTGGCACTTAGTTTATATTTCATTTTTTGATCTACAACTTTGCATTCTTGTTTCCCATTTAGGACAAGAGAAGGAATCTTTCGGGAGTGTTGTCATAGATAGTGTTTGCCACATTTTTGTCCATTTACGCTCATCCATGTTTGTGGGTGAGTTGTTAAACATCTGAATTGCGTGGGTGTGTCCTTATATTTTTAATGGCCACTTGATCTTGATTTCAAGATCATCATCATAGTTCGGATTGATTCATCAATTGATCTCCCTTTGATGTGTTACCTTGTTCACATTTTCTCGACATAATTAAGATACTTATGTCGTGTTTTTCATAAACGTCATCTAAGTACCCGCAATATGACGTTACGCTGCGCAAAATTTAACACATCCTCAATATAACTTCACTTGGTTTTTCTTCAAACATTTTCCAAAATCTTGAAGAGTGTCGCTTTTTTACTTTGTTTGTGTCGTTTTGATACCACTTTGGCACTAATATCTCACTTCTTCGTGAAGCTTG
Source organism: Taxus wallichiana var. yunnanensis (assembly GCA_018340775.1). Taxonomy (NCBI): domain Eukaryota; kingdom Viridiplantae; phylum Streptophyta; class Pinopsida; order Cupressales; family Taxaceae; genus Taxus; species Taxus wallichiana. The sequence goes on along the minus strand of CM031244.1, from coordinate 366,574,648 downwards.
ATTAACGTGTCCAATTGGTGTGGTTACATGGCTTATATTTGTAATCCTCGTCCTTTAACATTTAGGCCTTGTTGGTTGTTGAAATTTTCATGGTATCCTTTGATTGGGAATCACATCTACCCTTTGTTAATATTTACACCTTGTTCATTTCAAGCTTGATGTAAATATTGACATCGTGTTGATCATCTTTGCATAAAACTATCACTTTGCACACACATTTTCATATGGTGTATTTCCTTGTTGATTGGCTTTGTGTTTCACACTTGCATGATTGTTCCTTGCGATTATTCATCAAGAAAACTTATTTTCTACAAAAATCCCTTTTTATCTCATCGATATTACATCATCACGATGTCTATTTTCCTTAGAACTTCTTTGGAAAATTATGCACGCATCTCCATACTTACAAAATTTCTAGTTGGATGTCATTATGCTTCCCATATCGACATGGAATATCCTTCCCTTTGAAGGTTTTCCACCACACTATCTAGGTCTAGACATTTGTGCTTAAACGATGCCAACAATGATTGACTATCACGCAGTTTCTCACACTTACTACAATATGGAACCTAGGTTTAGCAATTCAAATCAAAAGATTCCCATTACAACTAAACCTCGTTTGGTTCTTCATGCTAGAAGGCCCATTCGGGTACCATGTTCCCCACCTTCAGCTCATATTTGGTGGTATGGTTTGGATGCTTCTGATCCAAATTATTATTTAGGTTCCCCCACTCTTCTTCTTCTAATTCAGATCCAAACTACCATTCGGACTCCAACTCTTCTTCCTAAGACGCAAATCCCAACTATTGTTTTGAAACACCTAGATAAAATCTTGAATCACAGTCCTCCCTTCCTTCACAGTACCTCTATTTCAAATCACCTCAATGATGTATTCCTCTTTTGAAGACTCGTGTGACTCCAAGTTTCATTGATTGACCATCTAATTTGGTTCTTGAGTCACGGTCCTTCCTTTCTTTGTAGGATCTCCTTCATCATTCATCTCAATGACCTCTTCCTCTGTCGAAGAGTTCCATGACTTGGATTCCCTCTATTCAATCATCTAATTTGACTCTGCGTTGTAACTTAATGGATGGCTATGTGATCCTATTTTCTCTCCTATATTGCATCGTCTTCTAGAAAAGCAATCTAGGTCTATATCCAAATCATCCATTCAGGAGACTCCTACCACCAATCCTTTTTCCTCTCTTGGGTCATCTTCTTACATTAATCAATCTTCCCTACTTATCGGACCTATTTATTCTATTCAACCTCCTATGGTCAAAGAACAAAAACCTCTACTAATTGATATCTCTCGAATGAAGGAACAATCAAACTACACGATGATATCCCCTGAGGATAACAAATAAGGGTTCTTTCTTGAACTTGATACACTCGCATATTGGGGAAATAAGTTGATTCCTTTTATCAAAACATAGAGGAAAATCCTACGGTCATAGAACTTGATTCTTCTTCTATTCCATCTTCACCTTCTTCTAAGTATGATGAGATGTCGGCTCTAGCATTGAGCCATGGCCTATCTTCTCATTACCCAATCATTCATTATCTATCACCATTCCTTAATCAAAATATCTCCTTGGGTCACCGCTGAGTAGCCCATCGTCTTCTTCTATACTTGGGCCACATCCTAGTAGTCCTCCATTTTCCACTTGTGGGTCACCTCATGGCAGCCTATTCCCTTCTATTCTTGGGCCACTTCCTAGTATCCCTTAATCCCCTTCTATATATGGGACCCCTACGAGTAGTCCCTCCTCTTCTATATACTTGGGCCATGCCCTAACATCCCTTCATCATATTCATTTATTCTTGGGCCATGTCCTTATAGCCCAATTTCTTCCATCTTAGGGCCATATTCTAGCAGGCCTTCATCATCTTCTAGTAGTGGCTCACCTCCTCATAGCCCATCCTGTTCAATTCTTGGACTGTATCCTTTTCATCCATCACATATTTCTTCTATCAATGGTTGTGGAAAGCCCACATTCATTTCTCACATCAGTTCTAAACATCAATGTTCTCCTTCTTCTCCTTCTTGGGGTCAGAAAAGTCACACATCAGCTTATAAGAAACCAAAATAGGTCCATTATCAAGCTCAGTTCAAAACTTCCAAGAGCTCCAAAGCTCCTAGCAACTCACATGATCTCAAAATTATAAATCAAGTGTGATTCAAGAATGCACATCAACATAACCATCAAGTTTGGCGTAAAGTACAAAAACCTATGGATAGGGAACTCAAGCTCCCGCATGAACAATCCTTGTTTCAGGATAAATCACAGTCATTTGTTGATTACGAGCTCACCTCGATCATTGAGATCGGAGACAACATTACGCTTGATAAACAAACGTGCTTAGTCTCCCTTATTAAGGAAGTCGCAAACATTGTTGTTGGATCTTACCACATGGAGTGACTTTTTTTGGTCCCAACTTTCCAAAAACTATCAAAAATCTAAAATCAAAAACAATTCAAAAATATAAAAACATGAGAAAACATAAAGCAAAAATCAAAGGTACAAAGATCAAACATTGAAATAAGGTATTGTGTACACATGGATGTTTCTTTCTTACCTTTCTTTCTCTTCTTCTACAAGTCTTCCTACCATTTTCATCCGTTCGATGATATTGTGGTTAGCCTATTCACACCCATTTTGTGACATTTATCTCTATGGTATCCATTTGACCACGTCTTTAGTCATCTTGGTAAATTAAAGAACGCAGTGACCTCTTAGATATCTTATCACACTCAACATCTAATAAAATTGTTGCGAAGAACTTTTCAACATATTTGTTGACACTAGCCATTGTCATCATCACAATTTCCATACCTCCTTTCATCAAGCCAAATGTGGTTCTTAACCCCTTATCAAACAAGAGATCTGAAATAAATTTTCAGAAAGAAAAAGAATCAAAATCAATAAAAATCAAAAGTTGAAAGCTAAAAGCAAAAGCAAATTGATAAATAACTCTCTCTTGGGGTATTTCCAATAATCTCTATCGGGGCTATGGATGCCTAACTGTAGTAGAGAAATTTTGTAATTAGAATCAAATACATCTCCATCGGGCTATGGACGCCTAGTTGGCAGCGGAGTAATGTACGGCTATACTTCCACCTTTCATTCACAAATCACCTATCACCTATCAAAATAAATCATTCCTACACATTGGCTAGGGTGTCTTCACTTGTTGTCTATTAAATCTTCCCTTCAAGAGGTAATTAATTTCCATGTACACACATTGGATCTCTATGAGTAGGTAGGATTAGTATGTTACCAAGTGTCTTTTTTAGACCTTGTTTAGACTCTTACTCTAGTCCATATCTCATCTCACGATTTGTGCCTTCGGCTAATCAATTCTTCATCGTGAGGCTTCTAAGCTACATTCATATCATTCACATCATTCTTCTACTTCATTTAGAACATCCATGTGTATAGGATTACTTGTTTTCCATGTTTGTAGACACCTTTGTCCCCTTTCACAAAAAAAAATCTTCTCCTTCTATCATGTGCTTTTAGGAAAACTTACATTGGGGGCATCCTTGCTTCTTCCTAGCACTTCATTGGTTTACATTCATCATCATGTTGAACCTATCCATAATGACATTGGGTGCCACTTCTACCCATGAAGATTTTTCCTTTGAATACTTCCACCTAATCGTTGGGGCATTTTGCATCTTCACCTTTCGTACACACGTGGCCTTCTACCCTTGTACATCCCATCTATTGCTAAGGGCATCCACGCTTCCTTGTTTTCTTGTACATAGTTTCAGAAAACTTTAAAAATCACAAAAACATTCAAATATGTTTAAGAAAAATTCTAAACAATCTAAATCATCCTATAAAATGTCATTCATTGGTTCTTGCTTCCTCTCGTCATAAACGACTCACGATCATCTTGATCTACCTCCATAAAAAAAGTTAGGTTCCTTACTATGTTTGTACTTTGGGGCACAATGAGTTGGCTAAATCTTGTTTTTGTAGTGCACATTGCTTTTTCATAGGACCGAAGTGTCCTCCGTTATTCCCCTTACATGTTTCCTTTCTTGGGCACCATCATAACCCT